>CATOUR010000065.1:10662500-13162500 GCA_951848785.1 Callosobruchus maculatus | reverse complement strand
ACCAAGGGATTTAGAGTGATGTATACATACGAGTATTGTTTTAGATCGTTCTATATTGCGTAACGCGAAAATTATTGAATTGATTTTAATGAAATTTTGACACAGTATTATGTACTACCGCAGCGAGGATGGAAAACGCGTATGTTTTGGAGAAATAGTGTCAGTGGCGGCGCAGCAATAATAAAAAAACTAAAAATATGAAAACAGCTCAAACTTATAGGTTGTAAAACTGAAAAATTTGTTGTATTCATAATAGTCTGTCCATTGACCTGTAGAAGAAATACCTAGCGGCATATTACACTTTTTTAGGTCCATCCGAACATTGGCTTGCCTATTACAGAAACCAATTTTGTGATCTGTACATACGAGTTTTGCTTTATTTCGTTCTATGTATATTGCGTAAAGCGAAAATTATTGAATTGATTGTAATACAATTTTGACACAGAATTTATTACCGCGGCGAGAATGGAAAACGACTCTGTTTTTGAAAAACCGTATCAGTGGCGGAGCAGCAATAATCAAAAAATCAGAAACATAAAATTAGCTCAAACTTCGTTTTTAGACGGGTTGCAGGCTCTTGATCGTTTCGCATCGTCCAGTTGAAGCATGCCGAAAAAATTGTGGCATTCTAGTTCCAAAGGAGGGAGATGCAAGAATCTATTAACGAGGGTTTTTTTGTGCTGGATGTTGTTTTTGCGGGTGGATGGGCGATAATCTAGTTGCAAGGGGATTTTAGACTATAGCTTCATGCAATGGGAAATAATAAAATGGTATCATCATTATGTGTGGGAAGTACTGAGTCAATCAACTTGACTCCATTTTTTTAATAAAAATGTCCTTTTGGATGCTATATTTTTGCATTTTTATCATTGCTGTTACTAATATTACAATTATTGGGCTTACTCCCGAGGTTAATCCCGAAAAAAAGCTCCTGCACATCTATCTATGAGTATGGAAACTGAAAGATCCTTTTCCTTAGCGAATGCATTTGCGAGCATACTTAGATTACGCTTGAAAGACTCAAGTGAATTTTCTAAAGTCATATTACATTACTAGGCAAATCGCAGGTGTTTAAAAAATATTTAATGTAATTGCACATATAAATGAAACTTTTCTTTCTATTTTTGGTTGTAGTTCATAATTTCATCTTTTATAACCAAAGTTGATTTGGTTAGATATTTACTTTACAAAAGTAAAAATATGTTTTTTGTGTTTTTTAATAAAAACTTTTATTATTGCTGTAACTAATGTTAGAGTTCAAAAAAATTATTGGGGTTAATCCCGAGGATAATCCCGAAATATTGGGATCCCTGAACCGCCAGATCTAGATTTTTATCCCGGGATTTCGTGACGGGATTTCGATCCCGAAAATTGGAAACCCTACTTCCATTCCAAAAGCTGCCCAGAAGGACAGGAAACGAAATCTCTACATTTCTGTGCATCATATTTACGAGCAATGAAATTTTACTCAAATTAATTTATTTCAAGGACTAAGTTAGTGATGATGACTATGATAGTAGCTGATGAGTCTGCTAGATAAGGATGGACATAGAACTCTAGGGTATGCTCTAGAGCTGAAGCAAGGTAAATTAAATATTACGGTTAGAGACAAAATGCTAAGGGCTCTAAACTTTGTTACAACTTGGACGTCGAAAGAATAAGGTTCAAATATTAGTCCCTTCAAACATACATAGTTGAGTTCACCAGAAAGAAAGAAATTAAGTCAAGTTCATTGACTCAGTACTTCCCACACATTACGGTGGCACCAGTTTATTATCTTCCCATAGCATGAAGCTGGGAGTTGAGATCCCATTGTAATTATCGACCGCCCGACCAAAAAAGTGTGTTATGCCGCTATGTCTTCCTTTCACAGGTCAATTATAAATACAAAAGCAATTGAGTTTTTATAACCCCCACTCCTCAACTACCCCAATTTCACCCCCACCAAAAAAAGTATAAAATGATCACGAAACCCATAAAACGCCTAAAAACTAAGCTCGAGCTGTTTCTATATTATTTTTAGTTTTTTATTATTGCTGTGCCTCCACTGACACGATTTCTAAAATCCATAAATACCACAGTACTATTTCCTTCAATTAAAACCAATCCAATACACAATACAGAACGAGCTAAAGCAATATTCGTATGTATACGTCAGAAAATTTTAAGTCCCTTGGTTTCTGTAATATAGGCAAGACAATGTTTGGATGGACCTAAAAAAGTCTATTATGACGCTAGGTCTTTCTTTCACAGGTCAATGGATAGCCTATTATGAATACAACAAATTTTTGAGTTTTACGACCCACCACCCCATAATCACCCCCAACCAAAAAAAGTAGAAAATGCTCAGGAATACCTAAAACGCCTAAAAACGAAGTTTGAGCTATTTTATATTTTTTGTTTTTTTTATTATTGCTGCGCCGCCAGTGACACGATTTCTAAAAATCATAAACGTTTTCCATCCTCGCAGCGGTAATAATATTGTGCAAAAATTTCATTCAAATCAATCCAATAGTTTCCTAGTTACACAATACAGAACGGTCAGAAGCAATACTCGCATGTATTTATTACATCAGAAAATTCTAAGTCCCTTGATTTCTGTAATAGGCAAGGTAATGTTCGAATGGACCTAAAAAAGTATATGCTGACCCTTTCTTTCACAGGTTAGTGGGCAGCCAATTATGAATACAACAAATTTTTCAGTTTTACAATCCACCACCTCCCAACCGCCCCAATAACACCCCACCCAAAACAAGTAGAAAATGATCAGGAACCCCTAAAACCGCTAAAAACAAAGTTTGAGGAATATTTAAAATTATTGTTTTTTTGCTAATTACTCCGCCGCCCATGCACCGATATTGAAAATTATAGCATATAGCTGCCCAAATTTCATCACAATCCATGCAGCGGTTACTGAGATTACGTGGCTAGAAAAACGCGTACGACAGACCGACGGAAATGAGTGACGTGGATTTTCGTTATGTAGACATCATAAAACGCCCAAAAAGTGTATTATCTCAAAATCGAAAATTTTTCCCTCATCTATCGGTGTGGGAAGTAAAAATAGAAAGACTAGGACCTCTAAAACTTCTGGGCAGTCAAATGTAGCTGTCAGGAGATGTTAAATACTTTGGGATGATACTCGACTCTAAATTAACCTGGAATCCTCAGCTCAGACAAGTTAAAAGAAGAGCTGAGATGACACTAATGTTGTCGAGGCGCTCTCATCGTAAATCGTGCGGTTTAAGTTTCCTTTATGGTATACTGGGTATACATACACGATGATGGTAATAACTATGATTACATATGAATATTTGGTATCGTGGTCAAAGAAACAACGAGCTCCTATTGCTTGCATGTCAATATCTGTTGAGGACGGCATAACTGTAGACACACCATTCCGCTCGGTACAAAACACGTATTATAATAATTATCTATTCTACGCCTATACCACGCCACAAGGCATAGCCTTCTTGGGGTGGCACTATTTGTCGTTTTCTTGCAAATAAAAGAAAGAAAAAAAGAACAGAATCCCATTACTTACAGTCACACTCGAGGTACTAGGAAAGGGGCATACTTGGTGCCTGCGCATACAAGATTGAAATTATTATGCTGTCGCTCCTCGTCAGTTTTGTTATTATCTGCTATAAAGCCTCAAAGTTAAGTCTGCACTAGTCTGGGAATGCCAACACGAGCTGGGTAGGCTGGTGAAAACAACAAAGTGGGTGTCAGGACACTCAGGTATAAGTGTTGATGAAAAGACACAAGTGCATAGTTAGATATCAGGTCAGCGAATGGGTGAAACTCCAGCACAAGGAAGAGTCGCAGAGTCAACCTTCCATGTGCTCTGTGAGTTCGAAGTGCTAGATCACAAGAGACAACAACTCTTTGGGAAGCCTATATATCTTAACTCAGTAGCAGGACTAGTACCGAAACTGCACAAACTAATGCAGGTATCTATACTGCTGGACTGATTACTCTAGTGAATAGTAGTTATATTAGTTATAGTTATAAGCCTTAAGGCTGCAGTATTGACAGGGAACGGAGACACTTATGTCAGACGCTATTTAGCGAAAAAATCACAGGCGAATGGAATTAAATTAAAAAGAAGACAATACAATCAAATATCAGCTTCTTTTGAAGCTTCCTTGAAATTTCTCAAACTTTCCCTAACTTCCCCAAATTATTGTAATGGCCGTGGGAGTGGTGGAATTTCCACACCGATACTTCAATTGAATAAAATATAAATGCCAGGAATATTTTCTGTCTTTGTGCCACCCTTCGGATGCCTCGTCTTCTTTCACGGGAAATCGTGGCAGGAGATGTTAGTTCAGTAAAATTACGCAATATTTCCATCTAAATTAACTAAGCGGTTGTAATATAATTGAGGATACAGACTTGACATTTAACGCTTGCAAGGTAATGATTTAACAGCATAGTAGGCAATGGCTGACTTTTACCTCTGTTGGATACCTTAATGGAAATCTCAAAAATCGGCTACCATTAATCTCGAAATCTGGATAATCCAATGATGTCTTTCGTCATTCGTAAAAAGATTGGCTCTATACTGGCTCATATACAGGGTGTCCCAGAAAGACGGTCCCATAGAAGAACCCCCATCTCACTGAGTCAAAATATTGCGAATAAACATAACATACCTATATACCAAGTTGCACCGTTTGACCGTGAGAGGGCTTCAAAGTCAAGAATAATTTTTCAATTTTTGTTGATAACTTCACAACGACATTTGCGATTTGAATGAAATTTGGTAAACGTGTAACACCATAAAAATGCCACATTTTAATACTTTTAACTCTAACACTATGATGTTTTAGCATGGTGAACCGATGTCTTCGCCACTTACATTGACCACTATTTTTCTTATTTTTAGTGCTTTAGGTTTGAAACTTTTCCACAACAAAGATACATCATTGACAAATATTTTTTGACTCTTAGTAAATTTTCGTATCTGTCACGGTTTAACAGTTAAAAATAATTCTGTGATACTTCAGTAGTAGCGCACTGGTCTATTTTATCCGGAATTTAATTGAATGCATTTTGTTAGTCTTTCGCTTGTAAAATTATCGTTATCAGGGTAAATCAGTTATGCTTCTAAATGTGTCGGTTCCGGGGTCGGTTCGGTACTTTTTCGCACAAATTGACAGTAAATAAATTGAAAAAATGTTATTGATATTTCGCAATTTCAACAAACATTAGATATCAAAAATTGAACGGATAGTAAATTCATTAATGTCAAACTGTACCAAATCAATCTACAAGCAAATCGCAGATGAAGAGTAACAATTTTTGTGATCGGGTTATGAGATCGTGTAAAACCGTTAAATGTATTGACCAAACAAATGTAGGACTAGAGCAGATTCATATTATTTATTTATGTCATCAGTTGTTCAAAATGATCACCATTCACTTCTCTGCATAAATTTATTCTCCTTAAAAAATTGAACTGCATTCTTCTTAGAGAATCGACATTTTGAAGTTGGCGCACGGCGGTTACAATTCTGTTCCATAGCTGTTCTTCTGTGTCTATTCGCTCCTTATAAACCTTGTCAGCTATGGCCCCCCAAAGGAAAAAGTCGCATGGAGTAAGATCTGGCGAGCGCGGTGGCCACTGAATTGGAGCATCTGCACCTCTTCCAATCCATTTTCCAGGATAATGCTCGTGCAAGTGATTTCGTACTGCACGTGTGAAATGTGCAGGTGCACCATCTTGCATGAACCACATATTCCTTCGTAACTCCAGTGGGACATTTTCTAACAGTTGTGGTAAATTGTTTCGGAGAAAATAAAGATAGTTTTCACCATTGAGGTGTATGGGAAGTCGGAAGGGTCCTATCAACATATTCTCAACAACTCCCATCCACACATTAATGCGAAACTCGTGCTGGAAATGTCTTTCAACAATAGCGTGTGAATTCACGTCTGCATATACGTGTCTATTATGAAGATTTGTAACTCCACTTCTAGTAAAAAAAGCGTCATCGGTAAAAAGAATTCTTGAAGTGAAATACAAATCTTCTTGCCTTTTGTGTCGAATAATTTCACAAAAGTGAACTCTTGCTGCATAATCTGGAGGTAACAGTACTTGAACTGGTTGGAGATGATACGGATGCCATTTTTGTTCTCTAGTAACTCTATTCACAGTACTTTTACTGATACCTAGTTGTGTAGCTATTAATCGAGAACTAGTACTTGGATCTTCTGCCACTAAATTCAAAACGTTCTCTTCTGCTTCTGCTGTTCTCATATGTTTACTACGACCAGACAGTTTTTGCATACCGTGAAAAGATCCTGTTTCACGAAGACGTCTTTCGATTCTGCCAAACGTTTTAGCACATGATGTTCGTCGATTGGGAAACCTTTCTTGGTAAACGCGTACACTTTCTCTGTAGTTTTCGTCGCAGCGCCCCAGAACTAGCAGCATATCAGTTTGCTCAGAAAAACTGTACTGGTTATCCATTTTAAAACTTATTCAGTCAAAAATGACAGTGGTGTCACTAAATGTTGAAGTAATAAAATGTGCCGTTTTTTCATGTTTTGTTTTTAGGCCCTAGACATTTCAAATGACAATGGCCCATTCAGCAGACGGAACGGTTGCGTAACAGGTTCCGATCTTTCTGCTGTTCTCTACGCTACGTCTCAACATGTTGCGGATCGGTAGCGATTATTTGTAGCGAAAAATTTTTACGCTCACTTTTGGTAGCTGACAGCTGTACGTCACAACTGACAGCAAACCCGTTTAAATTTGAATAACCGGTATACTCTGTTACCGGATACTTTAAACTGGCTTGACGTCTATTTGATTGGTATCAGCTGACGAAGAAGTGTATCTCAAATTTAATTTTTTACTAGTGGTGTTGATTGGCAATCCTGCGATCAGGACAGTATAAGTAATATTCTTACTGAATATCTCATTATCAAAAAGTAATTACTATTTTTGTAAACAAGAAATTGCTTCAATATCCAGAAATTCACAGCAAAATTGGTTGGTTAAAAGAAACAGATTATTTTTTTGATTTGTATATTGTTAGAGACTATCATTATCATAAATAATATTTAGCTATAGGGACGATTCAATAAATAGCTTGTATCACCAGTGGTATATTTATTGGTTAAAATGTACAATGTGCAATGGGGTATTTTCCGAACAAAATTTGCCAAAAAGGAATGGCAATTTTTTGTAAACAAGAAATTGTTTCAATATCCAGAAATTCGCAGCAAATATGGTAGGTTAAAAGAAATAGATTATTTTATTGATTTGTATAATAAAATGCTTATACATTTTCATAAAAATGTTTCTAATTAAACTACTAATTATTTGGTACCTCAGTAATGTTCAGTTCTAATTCAGGAAATCGATCCTGTGTCAACTTTCTGAGATAGCTCCACACATTTTTTACTATTTGTATAGCCATTGCGTTGCCCTTCAATGTTATATTTTTCTTCCATTGCTGTAAAAAGAAATGTTGCTTGCGTATGGTTAAGCTCAAAATGCTTTTATCTTCATTCTTACCTCATTTAAAGCGTAATCATCATCATTCAGACCATACCAGCCATACTGATATACTGAAAAAAACGCCGGATTTTCCGAGAAAATGTAAAATAAGCATTGACCTCAGAGCATAGACGAAAACGTCACCAAGCGACAATTACTTGTCATTAACTGCCTGCACTCAGTACTGCCCTGTACGCCTTCAAGGCTTAAAATTGATACGTCAAGACTCAATCTGGGGGATTTTTAGTTATCACTAGCCGAACAGCTGTTCTCTGTTGACACGGCTGACAGTTTAAAGTATCGGGTAACAGGGTATAGGTATTAAATGGGTATTTATTAACCACAAATTATGACAACAACTGTCAGTTACTGTCATATTTCTCAACTTGTAGCGTTACATCCAGCAGATTCACGCTAACGCTACATAGCGCAAACGGTAGCAGCTTGCTCTGCTGAATGCGGCCAATGAAGTCCAAAAATTATTGCTCGCAACTGTATCTGACGAAAAACAATATTGTTTTTACCATTAAAGCCAACAAAAAGATTTAAACCACCTACATCATTGTCACTTCACTCTGATAACAATAATTTTTCAAGCAAAAGACTAACAAAATGCAATCAATTGATTTCCGGGTAAAATAGACCCCCGGTATTTTTTGAAGTGCGCTTTTACTAAAGTATCATAGAATTATTTTTAACTGTTAAACCGTGACAGATACGAAAATTTACTAAGAGTCAAAAAATATTTGTCAATGATGTATCTTTGTTGTGGAAAAACCGAAAGCACTAAAAATAAGAAAAATAGTGGTTAATGTAAGTGGCGAAGACATCGGTTCACCATGCTAAAACACCATAGTGTTAGAGTTAAAAGTATTAAAATGTGGCATTTTTATGGTGTTACACGTTTACCAAATTTCATTCAAATCGTAAATGTCGTTGTGAAGTTATCAACAAAAATTGAAAAATTATTCTTGACTTTGAAGCCCTCTCACGGTCAAACGGTGCAACTTGGTATATAGGTATGTTGTGTTTATTCGCAATATTTTGACTCAGTGAGATGGGGGTTCTTCTATGGGACCGTCTTTCTGGGACACCCTGTATAACTGGAGATGGAGATGACTGTACAAATGAATAGATAATAATAACCAAAGATCTTAGTTGAAAACCTGATAGACCAGCATTATTTGCAATGAGACACGGGAGAAGTGTCCGAAATTAAAGGCAGTCTTTAATCTTAAGCGAATACATATGCAAATCAGTATTTTGTTCTAGCTAAAATAGAACCTAATCCAATCAGACGCGTTTCGTAGCCATTCTTTTTCCGATTAAGGGATGAGAAACAAAACACAATTTCCGTATCCGTCATGGCATCTAACATTTTTGCTATTCTTTCTACCCCCGCCAATGCCCATTCCAATTTCACTCACACAAAAAAAGTAAATAATGAACTAATCTAAAATACCCAAAATTAAAGTTTGTATGGTTTTAATACACGTTTTTTGATGCTGCCACTTGCATGACTTTCAAAAATGTACAGATTTTTGTTTCCGTTGTAGTAGTGATACGGTGTCAAAATCAAAATTAAAATCAAGTTGACATTTTCCAAGTCACCAAGTGTAATTAATATTAAAAAAAAATTCCACATATGGCCTTAAAGACAATGTTTCAATAGGTAATAGTATATTGTTCAACGAGTGGTAATAACTCACGTAGTCGAAGTTTGCAGCACGAGCCATTGGCAAGTGCTGATGTGAATCAACAAATGAGTTATTACCATCATTGCGAGTTAAATACTATACTTTTTCTACGACCAAAACAATTAATAGTACGATTAAAATAGATAATTATTACAAATTATTGACAACTTAACCTCACTTCTGTCACGAAAATAAATACTGTACTCCGTTCAGATCAGCGTTTCCAAATATTTAGTAAAACAATCTTGGGATACGGTCAATTATTATATTTCTAAAATATAATTTTTTTACGACGTTTCGACGCTTCTATTAGGCGTCATCTTCAGGTATTAAAACTAAAATAAAATATCAAAAATGTCAAACAGATACAAGATGACTAACATTCACAATTAATTTTTTTTTTAAACAAAATTACAATTTAAAACAAATAATTAAAATGCAACAGAAAACTTACATTATACCATAACAGTCATATGTATTATGCCGGGTGGTGTTGGCAATTTGGTTTTCAGTGAGAGACTGGCGTGGTGGAACAAAAATATCCAGCTGATAAAATATCCGTTAAAAAATATATACAAGTACAAAACATAAGAAAATAATTAAATATCGAGGAAGGTAAATATTGATAAGATGGAAGAAAGTATAGGCTATGTTCCATTTATTAAATTTGCATATATGCATGAAAGATTGCTTGTATCTGTCCTGAAATTCATGCTGTTAGAACTTCTTTTTATATGTATCATCTCTAGCCTATACTTTCTTCCATCTTATCAATATTTACCTTCCTCGATATTTAATTATTTTCTTATGTTTTGTACTTGTATATATTTTTTAACGGATATTTTATCAGCTGGATATTTTTGTTCCACCACGCCAGTCTCTCACTGAAAACCAAATTGCCAACACCACCCGGCATAATACATATGACTGTTATGGTATAATGTAAGTTTTCTGTTGCATTTTAATTATTTGTTTTAAATTGTAATTTTGTTTAAAAAAAAATTAATTGTGAATGTTAGTCATCTTGTATCTGTTTGACATTTTTGATATTTTATTTTAGTTTTAATACCTGAAGATGACGCCTAATAGAAGCGTCGAAACGTCGTAAAAAAATTATATTTTAGAAATATAATAATTGACCGTATCCCAAGATTGTTTTACTAAATATTTGGTACCGACGGTCAGGATTCAAAAAGTAAAAAAATTAGCGTTTCCACGAGATCAGTATTGGTATCTAGTAGGCGATGTTCATAACACACGTTTGGCGTGTTATACTACCCGTTCAAAATTTAGTAATCGCTGTATAATTTATTGGGAGTAAGTAAAATATATAATATCTCCAATATCACCAATTGCCCTCCCCTATTATCCCTACCATATATATTTCACCCCCTTTCGGAAAAAGAGCGGTTCTAAGAATTTTTGTTTTTTAATAATTATAACTACTACAACCCCTCAGCATGTCACACCGCAAATATTAACAAAATCGGTGCAGCGATAACTGAGATTATACGTGTAAAAGAATGGGGACAGACAGACAGACGGACAGTAACACCAACGAAAATGAGTGACATATATGTTCGTGATGTGTAGACAATAATACTTCTTCCGCCTACGCATACGGTATGGGAAAGGCATCGATATCAGCTTAACAAAGAGAAGTAGGGTCACTCTAAGCTCCGCCCCCAATGTGGTCTTTCCAGCTGTGCTCTCGGATACTACGCAAGCTGGCGGATTCTGGCGCCCGGCGATCTCGAGCAATAGCCGAACGCTAACAGCTGTGGTTTACAGGGTCAGTCCACCTAACACCACCTAACACGTGACACGGTGCACGGGATACAATCGGTCGGATCTACCGGGGTGCTTAAATAAGTAGTGTTGTGGTATTCCACAAAAAAATGCCGGCGACATGCTCTGTATATGGCCCCATTGTTTTTTTATATTTGTGCCTACTTATTCACACTGATTTTTAAAATATCTGTTTTTAATACTTTAATTTTATTATTGACTTGATTCTCAAGTTTTTTAAATTCATTTTCCAAATTTGAGTTTCCCGGTTCTTTAACTTTTTGTTTATAAATTTTGACTCGGTTTTCAATCATTTCGAGAATTTCTTGATTTATCCAGTCGTTATTTTCACGTATCTTATACGTCTTTTTGGATTCCCAATCTTTTTTACAAGAAGTGATTAAGTCAATTAGTTCCTGAAATGATTGAACTTCTGTGTTTTGAATATTCTTTTCAAATTTTGAGATGAATTTTTTAAGATCTATTCTGTTCTTCTTTTCTATATTTTGTCGCAAGTACTTTTATGTTTACACCTAAGGTTATTGACAACAAATTATGAATGATCAGACTGTTACTGTTACTTACTACTTGAATCGTACATTTCAAATTACTACATGTATCTGAACAAACATGATCTATAATACTCCTTGAGCTATTTGCCACCCCAGTAGCTGCATCTGCAGTTATTGTGTTGAATGGTTTATTGAATAATAAATTATATTCTATCTATACTATAGAATTCATTTCTATTGACCCCCGTATAAGTGAAGTGAACGTCGACCGTTGACGTCGACAATATCGCACAGTCGGATTCCCTGTAAGAAAACGACATCGCACGAAGGGAACCCCTCTGAATTCGAGGCGGCTCGCATTTGTGAGACTCATATCAAAGTCGGCACGGCGAGTGACCCTACTTGTCTTTGTTAATGCTTTGTTAATGTACAGTGGCTTAACTTTGAAGACAGTATAATACAACGGAATGAAGCGTCCTCCGGACTGTCCGGATGAAGCGATGCACTAGTAAATAGCTTCTAATTTGACTGTACTAAATACTATAAACGCCAGATATCTGAAATATCATCCAAAGTTTTTCATCCGATCCAACGCTAAATAACGCCTAGGGCGAAAAAAGCGGGCGGCAACAAAATTGCGCCATCAATTAAAAAAAGACAATAGGGGTTGATTATGTTGAAACCTTTATTGCAGATGGGGGTGACCAGACTGCGTCCGGGTCTGTTGCTACTGTTTTGTTTTGGCTGCGTTCTATTCGCAGAGAGAGAGAGAGAGAGTGAGTCCATCAAAAATTCGCCCTTTGTGAATCAATACATCCCCATCTTCATAAAATAAAATTTGTATTGTAAATGTACTGTTTTAAAAACAATATGTCGCATAAAGTGATTAGATTTAAGCACTGAGTGCTTGGAAAATAACGTCGGGACTGGTCCTGGAGTGCAGGAGGGCTCTTGACGTCATCTCAGCTAAACACAAGGTATCACTGATGTGGGTTCCTGGGCACGCTGGGGTAAAGGGTAATGAAATGGCGGATCATCTGGCTAGGATGGGATCCGGCAACAGTTTTGTGGGCCCGGAACCAGCCTTAGAACTATCTGCAAACTTGATTAGGAAAACAACTGGAGAGTGGATCCAGAATCAACACTCTCTGAGATGGAACAACATCTCTGGTCATCTCCGTCAGGCTCGGGAACTATTAGCAGGGCCTGCAGAGAGAATAGGACGATTTTGTCTCTCTGGAGAGGAGTAACTTGAGATTGCTAGTAGGCCTATTAACGGGTCACAACACCTTCAGGCGTCACTTGTTCGTGATGAGGGTGGTCAACGACCCAACGTGCACGTAGTGTGGTGAAGAGAAAGAATCCTCGGCACACATCTTCTGTCGCTGTGAAACCCTGGGTTATAACAGGCAGACTATGCCAAGAACCTTGGAACGAATAGAGATAAAACGGATAGGACCTAAGAATGTACTTGCCTTTGCCAAAAGGGCAGGTCTTGGGAACTAGCGCGGATAGAGGCGCAAAAGGGCCCATCGTGTGGCCTATGCACCAGCCACATTCCGTGCTGGATAGCCTCTGGTCCTTATTCATTCATTCAAGTGATTAGATTAAGGTCGATTAATAAAATATGTAGGTAATGTACATACACATATCATGTTAATAGTATATTAGTCACCTGAGGCAATGACGATAATAACTCACGCAGTCAAAGTTTGCAGCTCGAGTCGCAGGCGAGCGCTGTAAATCAACAAGCGTTGTTTAGTGCGTAAAGGCAGTGTTATAATGCTTCGAACCAAGTTTGCAACGTCGCGTATTTTTCAAAAAAAATTTGTGAAGGTCAAAATCATGTGGTATCGAATAAAACTTACATCTACATATAGTTATGAGGGTTGCGACGTATTAAATTAAGTGATATAAATCAACTGATTTTTTCGATTTTAATCGTTATTTAAATCAAATTATAAATTGCTGTAAATACCAGTCGCCGAAGCAAATAACTGATCAGCAAATGCAAAAGAAGATTTATTTAAAACTAAATGTGTAACTAAATTATGTTAAGAAAACCACATGTCAAAAACACTCTGTCAACAGACGTTGAAGATGCTGTAGCAAATAATATGTAGCTGTTTAATAATGCACTGTTTGAATAGCATCAACATTCTGTTGGGATTTCTACAAATTTAAAGTTTTTGAAGTTTTATGAATTTCTTACACACATTATGTCGGTAAAAGGATCTGATTTTGCCAAGAACTGAATTATTAGTGGCAATAATTCAGAATTGGATAGCAGTTCTTCAGATTTCCGGTTACCGAAAATAATTACGTCAACACAAGTTTTTTTGTAGGTAGTCAAGGACATTTTTTAACTGTAAATTTAAACAAATATTTTTGGGCGAATATTAAAAAGTAATTTAAAAGCCATTCTAAACTTCATTATTGCCATGTTCAAGGAAAATATATAAGTTGATAAAACTCGAAAAGCACGATTTAATCAAACGAATCTGATTGTAGAGTGCAGTGTTAGTGTGTTCTGGTGCACACTGAAGAACAACCGGAAACAACGCTAAAACTGACAAGAAGCAACGGATCATCGCCGGGATGCACATGTAAAATTTTGTTGTCCGTAAAGACATGCAAAACCATCTTTTATATCCCACTATTTGTAATATCAGCTTCACAATACAGTCCATTTAAGTTTAGTAGACCCGTACACTGATTTACCGATTTTTTCAACAAAATCGTTTTTTTGCTAACCAGATGGTTATTCAGGCACTGTTTAAATTAAATATTAATTCCAACATACCATTGTTACCTAGCATTAGTACATAAAACAAGAATATGTACAAGTAAAGAGAAAGGTGAAATAGCGCTGGTATGAACTGCATCATGACGATGCCCATCATAACAAAATGCAATGATCGTTCTTAAGTATGCATGCACAGTGAAAGCGGGTAGAAGCAGACAAAGCGGGGAACCTTAAAATAAAATTAGTACATGCAGTTATAAACCACTTTCAGCGCCGGTCGGCAGGGGTTCCCTGCTTTTGGACACACAGTGAAAGCAGTCTCCCTGCTTGCGGGGACCTGCAAGCAGGAAACCGCTCCACTGTGTCTTCGCCCTAAGGTAGGATCCGGAACAGGCCACGGAGTGATTATACCAAGTTTTTGGAAAATCTCACTCTCTCACGGATAAACTTTGATTTTATTAAAATCCGTGTTGCGGTTACTGAGATTACGCAAATAGAAAAATGGCAAAGGACTGACAGATAGATCGATGCAAGTGAGCGACATAGATTTTCGTGATATATGTGTTACGGTTAAAGTGTTTACTTTGATAGTTTATATACTAGCTGGATAGTATACAAACTATCCAAATGTCTCGTTATTTTGATGGAAACTCATATTTCAACTGAAATAGCTATGAATATTGGTTGGTTTGTATACTAGCCAGCTAGTTTATAAACTATACAAGATATGCCGCTAAAGTATATACCACAAAGATATCACACATATTAATCAGTGTTTCTGGTCAGTTTACAAACTATCCACATAATTTGGATAAGGTATGCACCTAATATCTCTAGTAATACATAATAACCAACTCGTTGGTTAGTATGTAAACTAACCAATCCTCTTGGGTTAGTATGTAAAAATGTTTATTTGGTCAGTTTAACAGAAAAGTGAGGTTATGTTTATGGCAAGGGCAAGTGTGACGTGTTGGTATTGTTTACTGTCGTGCCTTGTAAAATTTGTTTAAGAACAGGTATCTAGTTACCAAAAATGGATCAGCAACAACAATTTGAAAAGTTACTATTAGAATGTAACGAGGAAAAGTACCAAAATTCAAAATTAATGGACGACTGTGACTATAATCTTGAAATGAATACTTATGATTTACAGAGAATCGAATCATCTTATGTAATCTAATACAAAAGATCTGGAAATATTATTTTACGTTTGAGTGAAACCAATGATGCCATTAAAGCTGCCCAGGGTCTAGAGATTTATTTTATATGAATATTTTGTTACACAAATAGTATTTCCGTTTGTTTTACTTATTTTTAGGTACCTAATTATAGCAATTGTATGTTGTACCTCTGAATAAATTTTAGTTTTGATTAAAAATTGTTTTTTTACACTAATCAAAGACGATTGGTTAGTTTACATACTAACCAGCGAGTTGGATATTATGTAGTACTAGAGATATTAGGTGCATACTTTATCCAAATGATGTGGATAGTTTGTAAACTAACCAGAAGCACTGGTTAATATGTGTGATATCTTTGTGGTATAATACTTTAGCGGCATATCTTGTATAGTTTATAAGCTAGCTGGATAGTATACAAACCAACCAGTATTCATAGCTATTTTAGTAGAAATATGATTTTCCATTAAAATAACGAGACATTTGGATGGTTTATATACTAGCTGGATAGTATATAAACTATCAAAGTAAACACTTTTACCGTAACATATGCACCATAAAACATCAAAACAAAGTTTCGTGATTGCCTACAGTATGAAAAATAATTATTCACCTCAGTAACATTAATTCGGTCAATTCCCCGAACAATAATTATAGCGGTAATAAGTTAATAGCAATCAATTCTAATTATAGTCTTGGTTTTCAATTAGAAAGAGAGATTAGAGGCTCCAAGACCGCTTTGTATCGGCACCGTCTAGTCTCTTCCTACTAGGAATACTTACTATAATCGGCAGGCGTCTTCAAGTTTAGTGTTCTCCGAAACTCAAGTGGAATCCATACTTATCCGCGTTCTAGAAACGTGTGTACTAATTTCCAGCGCCGATGAATATGTGATGCTATATAGATTGATTTTAAATTTTTTCTTGCTCATTAAGCTGAATTTTTAATTTCACAAAATTAAAACTTTGGAAGAGGTCAGTTTTTTTATTTCCCACAAAGTGCGTCTAAGCGCCTCCGCACACAAGTCGATCTGGTTGATGTGGTCGATGCGTTTATAGTCGCACCATCATCAGAGTCACAATGTCTTAACAGACATGCGTTAAGTCTTAACTTAGAGTATTGCCAACACGAATATTATCAATAGTTTTGAGAACTATAGCTCGCCATCGTTCGCGATTTACTGTCAGTTGATTGGCGCTCTTGATACTCATATCCAGCAACTGTTTCGTCGCATCCACCCAGCGTGTAGGGGATGAGCGACGGCGCCGCCCACTCGGGGCATGACCCTAACGTATGTTGCAAAAGTTGTGAGAAGTTTTTCAACAAATTAAAAAAATATCTCACAATAATATATTTGGACTGTACCAAGAACTACAAAAAATAACAATATTTCTTAATCTAAAAATGATATTAAAGTACTGCTAATGGGTCATGATCTTCCACGGCTCGCAGTTTCCTCTTAATGTTCCTCATTAGGTTTTGGACACGTTCTAAATCAATTTCTCTTATCTTTAGCATTATTCTTCTTCTTAACAGCTGTTCTTTTTGAGCCTACCAGTCTCAGCCATTGTTACAAACTTTGCCACTCAGTTGAGCCCAAAAAGTTTCGATAGATCTTGCTTGACGAAGATTGGGAGGGTTATCGTTTCGTGGTACAAAGGTATTCCGTGTTGTTCTAGCCAGTTTCTCGTACGCAAAGCATAATGACTTGAAGCCAGGTCTGATCAAAACATTATATTGTCATTAGCATGGTGGGTATTAATAAAACTGAGTAGTTTAGGCAAACACCTTTGAGTATAGACTTCTGCGGTAACCGCTTTGGCCCTAACTCGTCCAACGTACGGCTGTGAAATACCGTTTTCTGATATAGCGCACCACACTAACACTTTATTTTCAAACTTCTCATTTAAATTTTACATTATCTCTAACTCGTCCAACGTACGGCTGTGAAATACCGTTTTCTGATATAGCGCACCACACTAACACTTTATTTTCAAACTTTTCATTTAAATTTTACATTATCTGGGCAGGCTTCAAAGTCTCTTGTATAAAAACCATCATTACCTTTAATTTCTGAGTTCGAAAATGTGAAATACTTTTCATCGTCAAGAATAATTTTTATGTTGCCAGCAAAATGAGTAAGACATGAATTGCGACAGCATTGAGGAATTCTTTCAAACTGATTTGGAATACTTTGGACATTTTCTTCTTTTTCGGAATTTTAAGTTATTTCTCTTCATTGCTCTACAGATTGTGCTAGCATTGGCGTGAAAAATGCGTCCATGTTTTCGTGTTGAAGTTCCAACTCGATGTTCACTTCTGTTGACCATTCTTTGAACTGTAGCAGCATTCAGCGCTCTTGGACGTCCACTTTTTGGTAAATTTATCCAAGGAATACCTTCTTTGCTTTCACGGATCGTTCGATAAATTGTGGGAATAGAAATATTTTGATCTTGGTATAGGCGACCTATTTCTTTTTTTTTTCAAGTCGTCCAACTAGACTGTCAATACTCTTTCGAATATCTAATTTGTACGACATTTTGACAACTTATAGCCAAAATGGTTTTATTGTTACGTTTAGATGTTGACTGGTTACCATGGTAACGATTTCTGAATTGTTTCCAACGGTGAAACTACCTCCCGAGTTTTGAAAAAAATTCTCAAAATTTTTGCAATATCCGTTAAACTACAAGTTTCTCCATATTATCGCTTCTGTGTGTATGTCCGAAGAAAGTAAGCATTGTCGTCGATACAATGGAGGATAGTCTGTTTGAGAACACAAGAGACTGAACCAGAGACAGTTTGGTAGCTTTAGTGGTGTTATGGTCACGCCATATAGTCGCATCATCATCATCATAGTCACAATGTCTTAGCAGACATGTTGTGAACTCGTAAAATGTATTTACTCATTTCACGAGTTTCTCTTGGGATATCTTTAAAATCTTTAATGCAGTAGTTTCCCATTTGCTTTCTGCATCCTCATGCCGTTGACCAGATGGTATCTACTGGTTCATCCGCCTTTAGGTGCAATTTCTCACCCCAAGGACAAGAAGGTGTCCTAACTCTTCTCAACTCGTCCACCCAAAGCTGTTGGTTGAGAAGAGGTTACTGCTTATACCGACCGTAGTTCGGTGTTCCTTTTAGTCGCCTTTTATGACACGCAGGGTATACGATGGGAGATATTCTAACCCGCCCCCACACGGGGTATATATAGTCGCATACGGGTAGATTAATTATTCATAAATTCTAGTTTACCTTAGACCGTTATCTTATTTAATGATTACACGTGGAACGCCTGGATTCCAGAAGCTTGTAATGTCTTCATATTACTACATATAATTATAAAATCAAGACTGATTTGGCAGTATAACCTCAAATATTTACCTCCATCAGATGCGCGAGACGCACGAACCACTCGAACTACACTTCCATTTTGATTGCATGCGAGTGAAAACACATGTTTCGAGGCGACCATCAAACGACCCGTTGGTGGCGCTCCAATACCTTGCATGAGAAGCCGAGTGGACGTGCGTCGAGAACTATTGTGTCGACCACATCGGTTATCGAACCGTGTGCGGAGCCACTAAGTCATTTCAAACCGTTGCATTGGTGGCAGTGTAATTAGATAAAACAAAAATTCTCGAAACACATCCAAATTTTGTTTTTAGGCGTTTTGCGGGTTTCTGATCGTTTTCCATTATTTTCTTCCCGAAGAAGGTGAACTTATTGAGGTAGTCTGGGTGGTGGAATCGAAAACTACCAGCTTGTTTGCTTAGTATCCTTATCACACATTTATTCCCAGGGTGTCCAAGGCTTGGAATTGCCTGCCAAGAGATGTATTTATTGGGCCTGAGGGTGTTTCCTATTCAAGTACCGCGTAAACAAACCTCCCCTAACATATTTTTTTCACAGCAGCCGCGGTACTCTGATATTTAGGCTCTGCCTACGCGATCTACTCGATTATAAAAAAAAGTATAATAATATTTGATAATTATCTATTACAGATAAGACCCTCAAGTATGCTTTCGAAACTCAACAAACCCTTTGCTTTGCCTTAAGTACACTGACCACCTACATAATTGAAAACCTTGAAAGATAAAAGAATCGACCTTTCCCGGCTCCAACCATTGTGACAAATAGGGTGAGAAAGAGCTTCTAAAAAAATCACGCTTTCACTTAATCGATTCAGTGACACAATCCCACCCTCTTTTCGACGAAACGGCCAACCCTGATGTCTTTTAACCCAAAACGGTGTATTTAATAATTGTTATGCTTTCGCAGCGGGAGGGTAGGGAATGATTTATTTTATATATTTATTTCACTTTAATGAAATGTCAACATTGTTATAAGCTTTTTAGTTACCTGAATCTTGGATAATGGGAAATATAAATGGTTGTCACGAAGGTGGAAATAATGGAATGGCAATGTTAGGGCCAAACTACACGAGCGGAATTTCCGCGGCGGGATTTCCGTTGGAATTGGCAGCAAACCATGGCCGACTCTACACTAGGCCGGAGCCTTAGATGTGGCAACGTGGCTTAGCTGTCAAATAGTTGGCCTATAGTTTCAGAATAATTATTACATTTTATATGTATTAGAGTTCATCTGGGTTAATAAACTAAGAAAAATACTTTTTAGAACTACTACTACTAATACCACTTACATCTGATGTCTGGTTCATCACAGTCAGACACTACAAAATAAAAATAAACGCAACCTGTTTCCTGCTGCCACTTCCACTTCCACTTAAATGAACACTCAATTTACTTTGTAAATTGTCACTTGAGCTAGAAAAATTCACTATTAGGTCACTGTGAAGCCATTCTTGTTGGTCTTGATTCCCTTTCACTATCAAATCTTTTCGTAGTTATGGCCAGATGCATCCCCTCGTTGGCATGCCCAGATGAGTTCTATTAACTGTCTTTTTCTGTGATATTTGGAAGGTCCAGAAAACATTGTAGGCACCACATTGTGGTTTAAAATAGGTCTTATCCTTTGAAATGTTTGTAAATTATTGTCTTTATTCTTATAAATATAACCAGCCCTTATGAGGAATACCTTTCACCCACTTCTGTTTATGTCCTTCATTGGAAGCACTAATTGCTAGTGCAACCTGGTACTACACACTTTGCAGGCATCTTTTTATCTTTATAGTTTCGTTTGTGCAGGTAAATAATTAGAAACACATTAAAAATCACCTTCCACTCTTCGTTGTTACTCTGGAAGGTTATGTTGGTATCTCCTTGTTTGGAAGCCCCAATTGCTATTGCAACCTGGTACTACACACTTTGCAGGCATCTTTTTATCTTTATAGTTTCGTTTGTGCAGCTAAATAATTAGAAACACATTAAAAATCACCTTCCAATCTTATTTTTCACTCTGGAAGATTACACTAATGACTTCACAACAAACAAAAGCTCGGCCCGATACCAGTGTTGCCATATTTCAATGCTCCGGCCTAGTGAGTAAAGTCGGCCATGCAGCAAACAGAAAGCGTTTTTTCGTTGAGCAGGTACATTCAGTAGGAATCCGTCGCACCGTCACCTCTTCTAGTTTACTCCGTACTGGACAACACGTTGCGTTGCGACGGCGATAATCTTAACGCAGTCGAGAGCGTTCTATACGCTCACAGCCGACGGAAAGAAACACAACGCGACGGATTTTCCGTTCGTGTAGTTGCGCTCGTTTAATGGCACGGTTCTTATTACGACGTGCAAACCGCTGCGTGAAATACGTTGCGGAATTTCCGCTCGTGTAGTTTGGCTCTTATTAAGCAAAATTCGTTTCATATTATATTTTCGGAAGTGGGCCCTTAGGATGGCATATGCAGAGGTTATACGTTATACCCGAAGGTTATACCTTTTCTCTTTAAAAGAGGTTGGTTGCATAGTATACTTGTACTGTAAAAACGATCGAGAAGTACGCGGCAGTAAATCACCTATCTCTCAAAAAGTAAATCTCCTTTAATGGACAGAAACAATTATTTAATAACGTACAATGTCGTGTGCCGGATGTTGAGGCCAGAGCCATCCAGGGCCGCACTAATATTAAAAGAGGAAAACTAAACATGCTTGCTTGAATTTTAATAGATATTAGCATTACAAAATGTACAATAAATACCATACTAACAATATTGTTTAAGAAAACAAATGCAAAATGAGAAAATAAAACGAAATGAAAACAAGACTGAATCAGATTCAGATTAGTCGCTATCATTCAGGTTGACAATAATATCATTCTATTGTGTATTTAAAAAATGGGGTCAAGTTGATTGACTCAGTACTTCCCACACATAACAGTGATATCACTTTATTATTTTCCTTTTGAATGAAGCTATAGTCTGAAATCCCTTGCATTGCAAAAAAGATCCAACACAAAAACTAGTAAATACTTTCCTAAGTCTCGCCTTAGGAACTAAAACGACACAATCTTTATTCTAGAGCTTCAACTGGACGAAACAAAACAATCAGGAACCCCGAAATTGCTTAAACACGAAGTTTGAGCAATTTTTATGTGTCTAGTTCTTTTATTATTGCTACGCCGCCACAGACACGATTTTTGAAAACCATATGCACTTTTCATCCTCGCCACGGTAATAATACTGTGTCTAAATTTCATTAAAATCAATTCCATAATTTACATGTTACTAAATTCAGAACAATGTAAAGCAATACTCGTATGTATACATCAGAAATTTCTAAGTCCCTTGATTTCTGTAATAGCCAAGGCAATATTCGGATGGACCTAAAAAACGTCTATTATGCGGTCTTTCTTCCACAGGTCAATGGATAGCCTATTATGAATAAAACAAATTTTTGTGTTTTACAACTCCCCACCCCCTAACTACCCCAATTTCACCCCCACCCAACCCAAAAACAGTAAAAAACAATCAGGGATCCCTAAAACGCCTAAAAACGAAGTCTGAGGGATATTTATTTTTTTTTTGCTAATTACTCCGCCGCCCCTGCACCGATTTTCAAAATTATAAATAAGCATTAACTACTAGGACCATATAGGTACCCAAATTTCATCACAATCCGTGGAGCGGTTGCTGAGATTACGAGGGTAGAAAAACGCGATCAGACAGACCGACGCAAATGAGTGACATGGATTTTCTTTATGTAGACATCATAAAACGCCCAAAAAACGTATTATCTCAAAATCGAAAATAATTTTGCAAATAAGCTCCTTTGGCACGTCGACATAAACTTTTTGTCTCATTGTACCCCACAAGAAAAAATCAAAGAGGGGCAAGTCCGGTGAACGCGGTGGCTCAGCGATTGTTCCACAGCGTCCAATCCACGGCGAATGTCCTTCCTTCGACCAATCGCTTGGCCACCGCGATCACCGGACTTGACCCCACTTGATTTTTTCTTGTGGGGTACAATGAAATAGAAAGTTTATGTCGACATACCAAAAATACGCGAGGAGCTTATTTGCAAAATTATTCAAGTCTGAAATGAATTACGGAATGACAAAGCGATAATCAGTCGTTCTAAGCAACATGTGTCAGTAGGAGCAACTGCATGTCTGCAACACCAAGGATGAGATTTCGAACAACGGTTCTAGCATTTGTTTCTTTGTCTCTATTCATTACGTTGTCCGACCTCTTTGTCATTTCGAAGTTTCCATATGCATTTTTAAATTGATCAAATCTACCTTATGTTCACTTTCGAACACATGTTCCTTTAGGCTAGATTTATCTATTCTACCATATGTGATATGTTCTTCAAACTTACTCCTGATTGATCTAGTTTGTCCTATACAGACTTTATTACAATCACTAAGGCTAACTTCATATATTCCACTTCTATCAAGTTTATCAACTTTGTCTTTTGGGTTGCCCAATAAATGTTTAAGTTAAAGGCAAGACTAATACACCACTCAGGACCACTAATATGTTTGGATTGGGTATTGAAACGTTCTTGGATCTCTTTTAGAACTAGGAGTTAGTTTTTAGTCGAAATCTTTCCCTGAAGATGATAACACGTTTAACGAAACACGTGTTGGATTTGGCAAAATTAGTTCAGCGAGTGGTTTTGTGCCGTGTTCATATGTGGCCAAAATTTGATTCTCTGTCAAAGAAATACCATCGCATGTATACAATAATTGCTTACTTCTTCAAAAGAATACGCATGTGCCGGCATAGAATTTAACATATACCATAATACCATACCATAATACCAATTGAAACTAACTTTATTTGTTTCAACCCTTTCACAATTTTGCGTATAATTGGTGAGACCATGCATCAGTGAAAATAGTTTCTTGAATGAACTTAACTTTAGCCATTCAATTACGTTTGCACCCGCCAACTAAGTCAGCAAAAGACCAGAGCCAGCTCTTTCTGGTACGTTGGAGCCTCCGTTATCCCGTAATTAAGTCCATGAAAACCTGTGATGAAAACCATTCAAGTGAACACTTCCTCTAACGCATATACTCTCAAATTAACACCCCAAAAGGGGGTGATTCACCCAAAGCGAAACTGGCATTCAACCAACTGAAGAATGCACTTTTATGCAAGGATGCTCCAAAATGAATACTGCTAAATCGAGAAAGGGACAAACCAGCTTTTCAATAATCTTGAATCTCCGAAAATATTTTACAATGCTGTAAAATATCAAAAATGAGAAAACCTGATTAGAATAGGATACTTGCATCAGAAAAAATATTATGTCGTTTACGCGTTCCTTAGAGCCTAGTAAACATGACAAAATCACTTGTTGGTTTTCTGGAATCGGCTGTGAGAGATATTCCAAAAATTATTTCAAATGCCGGAAAATGCCGCGCAAACAACCTCTGACGTCAGTGATATCCTATAGTGACGGGATGTAAAGTATTGATATTCGGTATGGATAGCCAGTGACATTGATCATTATAACTGTTACACTGACACCCGTATGCACCGTAAGTCAATTGCGCGATTAGTTACGTAAACCTGGATTAGATTACTTGTTTACTATGCACCGCAAACTGACGATTTTGACACTGTCACTGTCAAAACAATCACGAACACAACCTTGCTATATCTCCAATCTGGATTAGTTAATCTTTGACGGTGCATGGCTAGATGTCAAAGATTAGCAAAACGCGATTAGGGAACTAAGATTAGAATCGCCAAATGGTGCATACGGGTGTCAGTAGCCGAATTCGGGCAATGCCCGAAAAAAATACGCAGAACTAGTTTTGAGCAAGGAATATTTCCCAAACCCGAAATATGAATTTTATACGGCTATTGAGCATTACCAAATAGGCAGAACTAGTTTTGCGCATGTTGAAATGCACAGAACTAGTTTTGCGCAACTTGAAATGCACAGAACTAGTTCTGTGGTACGGAATGACAACCAAAGTAAACATTCGTTATGCATTGTGTGTCAAAAACCAGCAAAAACCTATCGTTTAGGTTAGGTTAGGTTTCTTTGCCAACGCTCCTGCAATATAAGTACGAATCGTGAAAACGCAAAAAGAGGTTTGGAAGCACAAGCCAATTTGATGCTCACACAATCAAATAAACATTTAAACCAGCCTCAGTTGGCGATTTATTATTTATTGGTATTTATTAAAATGTATTTAACTTTTCCAACTTTGTACTTATTTGAGTCCGTCGCTGGCGCTGATTAAATGGAAGAAGCAGAATTTGTGCTTGTCATTCAGAAAATATACAGAACTAGTCCTGTGCATTTCAAGTTGCGCAAAACTAGTTCTGTGTATTTCAAGATGCGCAAAACTAGTTCTGCCTATTTTGCCATGCTCAATAGCCGTATAAAATTCATATTTCGGGTTTGGCAAATATTCCTTGCTCAAAACTAGTTCTGCGTATTTTCTTCGGGCATTGCCCGAATTCGTGTATTGGGCGTAGCATAAACACACAAAAGTACAAAAGTCAAAGGAATAAAAGTTAGGCTACTAATTCACTTTGTAGGGATGGGCTTGAATTAGATTCTATCTTTGTATTCATTCATAATGGGATGCGCCGAAATAAAATGATAGCTTCGATTAGTTGCGAATCTCGGTCACACACAGGATGAACTGTGATACCTATCAGATATAAAAATGTATTGCAACGACAATGCTAGTGGGTTAATTGCCTGTTTCAAATATGTTTAAGTATCAATAAATTGAGTCGCATTGTTAAAGAATTCAGATCATCTCTAGTTTGCAGTTGAATCTCACTGACCTGCGCTGTAGCAGTATCGATTGTCGATATCGATAAGATACCTGTGACGTCAGCCCTTGTTTTAAGTCACGTGGAAAAATTTGAATATATCCTTATTTTATTTTGCAAACATCTTTTTTTGGCCGTCAGTAAAATCATGTTTTTTGTTTCCTACTGCTTCTTGATATGGCTTTCTTTACGCTATCTATATTCCCGAGACGATTTCACGACCTCCTACCCTATTATTTGGCAAGTAACATATTATCGGAAAAATGCTACCTTTTTACACAGTAAGATGAATCAATCCATGTTTTAGAAGTCCCAGCCTAAGCAATAAACAGGAATTTCTAGTTTGTATCGCAGCTGCTATGAAGAAGATAGATAAGCAGAAGTTTGTTGATGCAGGCATATATTCACAAGCTCAACAAAGGCATCACCTGGCGAACCGGTAAGCCCTTCTGAGCTCTGCTGAAAGGCTTACCAACCGCACGCCAGGAGGAAAAGCGGCTGGAAGTGGTGCGTAAAGGCAAGTCACTTATTAGTCGAATTACTCTTCGCGGAACTGTGTGAACTATGAACAGTGTGGTATCGTCAGCCGTATCATCAAGATACGATAGCTCAGACACAAACATCAAATCAATACAACGTGAGGAGATTGAATGATAATAATGAGTACTTTCTGGCTCTAAATAGGTCTCCGTTAACAAATAACGCAAATACATTCTGTACATTATGAAAAAAAGGAGGAGTATAATGACAATTTGAGTGTTACCGTCAGAAGTATTTGACTTTACGTAAAGAAATTCAAAATGTGGACAAGGTTAGAAGAAAAACCTTCTTTTAAATACACAAACAAATAACTGATAGTTCTGGATGCATAAATAAGAAGTTTCTGGAAAGTCAGGGAACTTAATATTTCCCACTGCTACTGCCACTGAAACGCTTCTCAAAAGCCATTCAAGCTTTCCATTCCGCCCACACTAGTGACACCGTTTCATTATGTCTAGTCAGTAGCTTTCTTGGTGATACCGTTCCCTAAAAAAACTACACTGCAAGGTACTGAAAATGATTAGGTATCTTTCTTTATTTGACGAAAAATGAGAGGATGTTAGGATAAGTTTCAGGATACTCTAAAGAGCCCGGTAAGTTTTTCTACCTTGAAGCGTCCGACACTTTAGAAATCACGTAATCGATTTGTCGTGATAAGACGTTTTCAAAATGACAACAGTGCCTGTTTCAATGTTGTCGGCGGGCTGCCGCTCGAGGGGGTTGCCTCTGGGGGTTGCCCGCCCCAGCCTCGGGCGACAACCCACTGCAACTCCCCCCCCCCCCAGGTCGCAAACTTAGCTATAAGTTCAGGGGACCAATGTCTACCGTCCCACCAAATTTCATTTCTTTCCGACCTTTTGCGCTCAAAAGACTTTTGTAGGACTTAACGATTGGCTAATATGGTAGTAGGTAGCGATGTGTTCCTAAATGTCGAACTTATTTAAGCCCAAATGTGTTGTTTAGGTGTTGCAGATAATAGAGATATGAGAAATGTTATTCTCTTAGGAGAAAAAGTGTTACAGACCTTTTTGAAAACATTCTTCGACACGATAAAATTATAATTTTAGCAAAAATCACAAACCCCCCCTAACACTGTAGAATGGAAACTGTTGGTCAAACACGAAAAATGTACCAACCAAAATTGTGAAGAATTTTGTTGTCCATATATCATTTGAATTTTTTTACGATAGCAGGAAAATGAAAAACAACATCCAAAAGACTTCAAGCCAATCCGAATTCAATTTTTGAAATTATCCCATTGGTGAAGGAAGTAAAAACATAATGACCCAAAACATGTAAAGGTGTCTCAATAAGAGTGCAAGATAAAAATGTGTATTTTTTAGTTCTTCTTCTTCTTCTTCGGCATTTTCCCGTAGAGGTTCGCCGTTTTTGTCCTCCACAGCTCTCTTATATTCCAATCCCCTACTCTCAGGTCTCATAGCATGTCCAATGTAAGTCTCCCATCTTAGTGCCGGTCGTCCTCTACGTCTCCTCCCTGGAGGCTCCCATTCCAATATTCGTTTTGGCTACCTGTGTTCTAGCATTCTTTGGACGTGACCATACCATTGCAGTGCTCCGTTTCCTAATGTTTTTGTTATTGAGTAATCTATTCCCATTCTTTGCCATATACATATTTCTCATTTTGACTTTGATTCTTGTGGCTTGCAGACATCTTCTCATGTAGTCCGTTCTTATTTTGTTCCTCATTGTTGTTATCAGTGACCATACGTGCTTCTGTGGCTTGTACTCCTTGTGCTATTTTGGTCTGCATGTCCCTTACACACGTACCATCTCTGTGTATTGTCACTCCTAAATACTCAAAAGCTTGGCAGCTGTTTGTTTAGTAAATTGTTATATTTGCATTACATTGTAATGACAATATATTCCGATTATGTATGGAATAAAATATCCCGCAAATGACCCCCACAGCTCCGATGACAGGCCATTACTCTTTTCATGAAATGCTCGATGATTTTTTGATAAATAGCATGATCTTGGTCAGTTCCCATCCGAATTGCGTGAGGTGATATGGTGTGGAAATCGTTGCTCAATTATTTTATGGGCGGTGTCCGGTGTGGCAGGTGGCGCCGTCCTGCTGAAACCATATGTCATATGTCGTCCAGATCAAGGCCATCTAGATGAGACCACAAAAACTCCGTTCATGTTCCTGTAATGAATACCGTTCACGCAGTCACTGCCAGTGGCTGAATAGCTTTTTGAACGACCGATCTCTATTTGTTGTAGTCGAGGGCTGTTCATCAGACGTATTTTCAATAAACGCCGGTGTTCCTCACGGATCTGTCCTATCCCCTACACTGTTTCTGCTGTACATCAACGAGATGCAGATGACAGTACATTAGTGTCGTGCATGGAACAAGGAAAGCCACTATCATCCCAGGAGACGGTACGTCGGCGACAGCAGCATGCCTCACAGATCAACGCAGATATCAAAGCAATTGTCGAGTGGGGATTAGCAAATAAACTACAGTTCAACGTACAAAAACTCAGGCAACAACACAAAGAAATCGCACGATGGCTTACCAACCGTGGAAATGGAGGGTCACCCCATAGTCGAATCACCTTCCGTCAGGCTCTTGGGAATCAACATCAACAATAACATGTCCTGGCATGACCATGTGTCGTCAGTATTGCTAAAACGGCATCCCAGAAGCTTGGAGTTTTGTTTCGCTGTAGGAAGTTGTATACACCAGAGCAACTGCTGCTGCTCTACAAGGCAAGATCCGACCATCGCTGGAGTATTACTCCCATGTGTGGGGATGCGCTCCCAAACACTTTCTAAAGCTTCTGGACACTATCCAGAAAAGAGCAATTGGAGTAATCGATACGCCTAACCTCACAAAGGACCTCCACAGCCTGGAACATCGAAGGAGGGTGGCTGACCTATCCCTGTTTTACAGATTCTATCACGGGAGATGTTTGAGTGAGCTCTCCCAGATAATAACACCACAGGCCGTCCGAACCAGGAACACTAGAAAAGCTCTGCGAGCTCATCCTTTACCAGGTCGAGGACCTTACTCCCCGAACCAGTCTCCTCCAACATTCCTTCTTTTGGAGAACTTCGACGCTGTGGAATCAGCTGCCGGGAAATTTGTTTCCCGACGGATACAACCTGCAGCGTTTCAAATCTAACGTGAACCGACACCTATCCTCTCGCAGCGCTTCTACAGCGCCATAGGCTTTCAGCCTTTGCGGGAGGCCGACCATAAAAAAAACTCCGGACTCATTTTCAAATCACTCCTGCTGGCCGAAATCAGCACTAGAAAGTTGCTTGCTGTTTTTCATCGATTGAGTGCGGAAGCCTCAAATTCGACAGTTTTGTTTATTTACAAAGCCGTTCAGATGGAAATGCGCTTAATCGGTGAAGATGGCTTCTTTATTTTAAATCGGAGTTGGCTTCATTTTGCTCTATTGCTTATTGAACGAGTTACCTACGCTTTGCATGCTGGTTTGAGTTCTTGAGTAAGTGAATCTTGTAAGAATGAAGGAGGAGGTCTTTCGTTAAAATTCATTACGCAGTGCTTCGTGAAATTTGAAGTTGTTTAATACGATGCCAAACTGATGTTTTCGGGTTTTTGGCCCCATTTTCTTTTACAGCAGCAATTTTTTCAAGCGATTTACCGGTACGTCAACGCCAACTGACGGTTCACAACCGACCCAGTTTCTCCAAATATTTGACTATTCGACTGAAAATTCCGCGAAATTTGCGCGTCGCAGCGGCGTAACGTTCTCCATTTTTGTGCGTTTTCTTCTGTGTAGCGCTCCATTGATTAATCATACATACAATCTTAGATGACATCTGTCAAATTTCAAAATTGCCAAATTTAAACAGAGTACTCTTATTGAGACACCCTTTATAGCTCAAATACAGAATTTTTATCGAAAATTGTTTGCGAAGAAAGACAAAGAGGGCGGGAAGCAGTGTACATTCTATATACGGTAAAGGAAATGACCATCAGTAAGCTAACGTAACTAGAATTTTTAAAAACTTACGAGGTGCACCCTTATTCGCCTTTACCCGCTAATGCTTCACTTCGAGTGGCTAGTAGCTTGACGTGTGCATGAAAAGGGCGTAGATACCCCGGGGAGAAAGATGATCTATTTCATACGCGAATATGAGTCACGGACCACCCCAAGAGATTTTTTTAAATTGCCTTTTTTTATTGTCTCTCGCTACGCCTTGACCTGCTTTTCACGATCGATGACGATCTTTTGAGGGATTTTCTCAATGCTTAATGGTTTTAAACAGGATTGTGGTATTTTGAGTAAATATCTACTGGAAGACTGAATGACTGATGAGATTCATAATGCAGCTCAATAGGGGTAATTTTAAATAGCAAACAATAACTAACTCGGTACTTCCTGCATATTGAACTAATAAATAAAAATTTTGCTGTTAACAGATTCCTAGGCCTTCCCACTACCTCAACTTTACAGCAATATATATCTACAAACACACTGTAGTAAATTATATAAAGGCAAACAGTATGAGCCGTGATAATATATTTTATTATTATTTTATGATGATCAGAGCCAATACCATAAATAAAAAAACCGGGGGGGGGGGGGGGAGGAGGAATACACCTATGTGGATAGTCTGAAGTTTTTGGTTAATCTCACAATAAGGGGGGGGGGGGGAGGGTAGGGGGGCATGATACATAAGGTATAGCTTTTAATTTTTGGAACAAGGAGGGGGACATCTCCTCCTATCCCCCCGTCTCTAAGCCAGTGCAAATTTTATTAAAAGCAGATTCTAACTTCCAGGTTATAAGTAAATTTCAATATGCATCAATAGGTCAAGTGTAAGATGCATCAAAATCTACAGATATATTCCCAAAGGCAATTTTTGGATTAGTCTCTCAGGTAAAGAACTTTATGAAGGTAATTTTTCAAGGCAATGGGATGCAGATAAATCGTTTGGAGTTCCCCCAATCCTTATACTCAAAACCATTGATCTATTTGGAACAAAATAAAAACAAAGTTTGGAGCGGTTCTGAAAAAAGTTTGTTTTTGATGATTATTTCGCCTTCTATCAACATGTTTTAAGTAATAGCAGCATTACTTACTATAATCTTACCGCATGTCGCACCTCATCAAAATCGGTGCAGCGGTAATTAAAATTACGCGGTAAAGAAAATAACAACGGATTGAGAGACCGACCGAGTGAAGAATAGGAAAATAGAGCGACGGAAATAAGTGAATTTAATTATGTTAGTATAAAACGACCAAAAAACTTATTATCTTACAATCCAAATTTCTAGCGACTTTGATGCATTCGGTGTATGCTGTACAACTTTTCCGGTATAAAGCTTTATCATAAAAAAGGTAAAGATTATAATATGCCCCACAGATTTACCAAGTCATTATACCATTACAAATTATAGTTAATATAACATATAATGTGAATTTACACCGCGATCGGCTACTACATAGATAACACGTAGGTATACGGCTGCCTCAGCTATGCATATGAATTGCTTAACCGAGACAAGTGTTTCCTGCTTCTCCAATATTAATCAAATAAACTGTCATTAGTAATTTGATGCCTACAGAAAAACAAATAGGCCTTAAAGCAAAAACATTAGTGCTATCGCAACCCACAACTATTTTTGAATTCATTGAAGCACAATTACGTCAGAGGGAATGGAGGAAAAAGCAGATGGTGCTTTTAAATTGTGCCAGATGCAGGTTCAGCTTGATAGTTATTACAGGCAACTCTTACAAAGCTCTGTTAGTTTCACAAATAGAATCCGTGAATAACGCTTTTACTTCCCACACCGGTAGCTGAGGGGAGTATTGTGATCGCGAAGATTCTCAATTTTGAGGGACGTTTTATGATGTCTGTTGGCGTTTTTCTCTATCCTCGTAATCTCAGTATCCGCGGCATAGATTGTGATGAAATGTGGATAGCGATATGTTGTGAATGACGCTACGGGCAGCGAAGCAATCAGCAAAAAACAAAAAATATGGAATATCCCTCAAACTTCGTTTTTAGGCGTTTTAGGGGTTCCTGGTTGTTTTCTACTTTTTTGGCTGGAGGGTGAAATTGGAGTGGTTGAGGGGTGGGGGGTTGTAAACCGGAAACGTTTATTGTATTCATAATAGTTTGCCCATTGAACTGTTTATATCACAGAATCAGTTTCCATACCGGATTTACATACCGCGAATGTCCATAGTCATACTGCGCATGCGCTTTTCATTCGAACCAGTCCTAGACGTGGTCCGCGGAAACATATTTAAATCGTTCTATTAATTGCTTTTGTCGCAGATAAAGAATAATATTCCATTCGTGGTAAGGGTAATAACTAGCTTGTTGCTTTACAGCAATTGACATAGCTAAACAGAAAAGGATTACAATAATTGTTCCCTATACGGAACCAGCAACGTCAGGCTTGAGGTAAATTGAGTGTTTCAGTCGAATCTTTGAACATTCAAGATCCTCCAGCAATACCTCGTGCTTACATATCCTATTTATGGGCTCGGCAAGCTGAAATTCCGAGAATACCTGCCTGGCGAGGTTTGATGGAAGTTTTAACTCGCGATCAGTCGTTTGATACTTCTCTAATAACTTGTTTGCCGTTTATTAATGGGCCTCCGTCAAACAATACAACTCTTTACATAGCCTTAACAAACTCTGTTGCAGAATGTTCTATAATCAAACAACAGACGGTCTTTGTCACTTTCGATCAACCACTGTATCCTGTATCTCAAAGCACGTGCTATTGTTGCCGGCTTGTAAAATGATTCTAATGCACAACTGAAAAATGTCATTGTTCGGTTAGGTGGATTTCATCTACTTATATCTTATCTGGGAGCAATTTGTCACGTTATGATCGGAAGTGGCCTGGAAGATTTGTGGTCCATTGCTCACGCTTCAGAATCTGTAAAGATGTTGACTGGTCATTCTTTTGCTAGATCTGTAAGAGCTCACATTTTGACATTCACAGCATTGGGCAAGGGTAATAACTAGCTTGTTGATTTACAGCAATTGCGTACGGCTCGTATCAGGGATATTTTTAACATATTTATATTTCATAATCATCCACTAATGCGTTCATTAGCAAATGTACCTATTAACTTAATCATTCCATTAAAGTGATGCGCGTTTCGTAATGCATTTGGAAACGTCAATTAATTAACAGGCAATAAAATGTGGTTGGCACACCTGAAACAAGGTTTTAGTCCACATTTTGTGCTGTTTAAACGACATTATGACGTTTTGCTTAACCTAAAAAGGTGAATGTGTCAGATTGTGGCATAAGTTTTCGCGTTTGCAATTCTATCAGTATTATTATAGCATTATTACTCATAAAGAAAGATATTACTCATAAAGAAAGATATGGGATCAAAGCCACAAAAAGCAAAACGCGCGCGTGGCAGTAAGTTATCAAAGCCAATACCTCATACAAGGCATAGCCTTCTAGGTGGCAATTATTTGTAATGAATAGTACAAATAAACAATAATAATAACAATAATAAAGAAGAGGAGCTGCTACTCACTCATACAGTAGCAATATTCAAAAGCATTAATTATTATAGAACGAAAATGTACAGATAAAGTGAACAATCAGGAGGAGGTAAGTACCTGGTGAGTGAGGATATTATACAGACGTTTACAAATACATATACAGATGACAAAAGAAAATATTATTCAATTAGATGAATACTAGCTTTTAATTGTGCTCAATAGCAGCTATGAATCGATATAATCTGTGAAATAAATTTTATAAACACTGATAAAAGTGAAGACCCACTGTCAACGCAACCTTAACCTAACGAAATTCTGATATGTGTATCTTTTAAACGTCATACAAACGACATGTCAGATTTATAAGTTGATTTTTCAATTAATGCGCTCTAACTGGCCGAGGGCGAGCCATTACCTCATTGGACATTTATGTTATTTTAATCTGTCAGTTACCGATTATAAAAACCATGTATTTCCTAATGCTCGGATTAAACATAATGGGTGAATTAAGTTTGATTATAAAACCGGGCCTTATACTGCAGACATTTCCGTCTATTAACTAGCTTTTGTTAAATAACGTTTATTCATCATCACAAGACTCAATTCTTTCATTATTAAACAGCATGGATACTGACCTTTTCTGAATCCACATCAAACTATTTATACTACTAATGTGACTTGACTAATTACACACCTTTCTTTATAACTCGCTCAACAAGCGCCAGTTCTTTTAATAGAGCTGCGCTAGCTATTATTTATTGCTTTTAGATTTTATTATTCGTATCACAATGGTACAATGTAATATGCATAATTTGTTAATAGATGACATTGTAATAATTAAAATAATGTCTGTCTGAAAAAGGCGTTCATACTAAGAAGGAGTTGACAAAGTAGAGTTTTAAAATGGAACCTCACAGCAATGTTGTAGCGAGGGTGATGCTAAATATCGCAAAAATTCCAATAAACTTTGCAATAACTTTAAAGAGCAAAAAAGTATTATTGTGGTCGGATAATGACGTAATTTTGATAATGTTGATTTTCAGTAAAATTTGTTTTGCACACAAAGCACAGAAAAATTAAACAAAGGGATAATTAATTCACCCACAAATCACACAATGTTTACATGAAGTCATGAATTGATTAAAGATATCGTTAAAAATCTCCGCTGCAAAAAATAAAAAAACCCAGTTTGAGAAACATCTCAGATCTAGCAACATTGTCTTGCTGTAATATGAGTACCTGATGCATTGAAAACGCTTCTACATTATATTTATGATATGAATATTCAGGGTGTTTCTAATCTGATGCGAACATGTCAAAGGTTGATTCCTTGGGTGATCATTGTGCGAAATTTAAGAGGGGGTTTTGCATAACTATAATAGTATAATAAAAAGTACTATCATGACATTGCAGTGAGTTAGAATTTTGAATCTAGCGCCTCTCTACCGTGTACCGTATTTTCAAGAAAAATCTGAACCTCAAAAGAATATGTACGTCCTCACAGCACAGTGGTGCATGTTCTTCAAACTTTTAACGATTATTCAATTAATTCGCATGCGATAGAAAAGGATACGTATATCTTGTCCTTCTCGTATCTGCGTTTCAGGTTCTTGTTGATGACTTCTTCGTCCAAAATGGTCAGCCGCGTCATATCCGGAACACCATCCTCGGGAAGGTGCCCTGTAACAATATAACAATACCTATAAGCATGATTCAGAGATTATTATCGATATATGATATTTTACGGAAGTACGTACAACGGATTTGTCGGTTTATGTCGTTAATGGTGTCCGAGAATAAAAAATGAAGTCAAGTTGATTGACTCAGTACTTCCCACATATTACGGACATTACGGTAATACCAGTTTATTATTTTCCCATAGCATGACGCTATAATCCGAGATCCCCTTGCAAACAAATAATCGTAAGACCACCCCCCCCCCACACACAAAAAAGTGTGCTATGACACTAGGCTTTTCTTTCACAGGTCAATGGACAGCCTATAATGAATAGAAACATTTTTTTCACACAAGTTTTTTATTTTCATTATAATAATGTTATCGGCATTTTTTACAATAAAACTGGAAGTTATTTGCACTTGTAAACAAAGCGATGCTATTTACCTCGGCAAAATGTCAGAATGACACAAAACATTACGGCCTTTAACTGTTTTGCGGCTGTCATCGCTATAGTGGACTGAGGTTTACTTCCACATTTTAGAAACTCTGAGGCAATATATTTTAAAAACCTTCCAAAATAAGGTGAACGAACCCTATATTTTTGAAAACAAGAGAAACGTATATTTTTTCGGTGATATAATACCTATACAGGGTGGGCCAATAGTGCGTGGACGGAAGATTGTTGGCTTAATAAAAAATATTTCAAAAATCTGTCACGTGATCATGGTAGGGACCTTGAGGGCTATAAAGTAAAAATATTTTCACTTAAATTTTGACGTTTATACAGGGTGATTCATATCAAACTTACATTTTTTTGAATGGAACCCCCAATATATTATTGCATATTTGGATTCCTTGGTCAATTTTAGTGTGACTTTATGTATCACACATAAAACTTTAAACGAACCGTTTAGAAGCATATCACCATTTATGGTATAAGTAGGTATTAGGAAAAAATTGAATATCGCAGCAATTATGAAACTTAGAAGGCCGGGACCTTGCGGTACGACTAAGCATGAAATATGTCACCTTAGGTCAGACGGCTGAATTTGAATTCTTTTTGTACTTGGAGAAATCAGTGGATTAATTAAGGAAACTTCAATCACAGATAACTCGATTTTTTTTAGATGGGAATGCCTATTTTGCTGTAAAAAATCAAATGTAAAATTTAATTACCTTTCTAACGATATAGCATTCTCGATATCAATCTTTTTTGGTTTTCATTTTATTTCAAATTTTCAGTCAAATCGGTGTTTTTCAATTTTCCTGCGTGCAAGCAACCTAGCAGGCCATGAAAAATAAATAAAAGCCCGTTAATATGGAAGAAACCAACTAACTTAATAAAAAAATGCAAACTAACTAGAGTAACGAGGCAAGATTATGAAAATTCCTTACAACATATTAGCTCTAACCAGCAACAATAGCGGTAACAAGAACGCTCATTTTTCACAGCTATAAGCCAATTTTCAGTCAGAAAAACAATATTTAATCAAAGGAAAACTACTAGTGATTGTTGCTGGCAGTAGAATATCTATGCCTTCTGAATAAATTTTCACATTTAATGCTATAAAAAAGTAGCCATTCCCGTAAGTCAAAAGTAATACCTCTGACTGGAACCCTTCGAATTCTTCAGTAGGTACTTCTACGTATTAGCAAAATCGCGGAAAATGAACGTGAATTACAGTCTATTTGGATTGTAAAACATAATTTAGTTTGCAGAAAACTACATGAAGTAAACACAATTACAACATAGCGTAATTAAAAAATTCTAGCAATTTTCCTTCGCTTGTCCTTGATATAATTACAACACTGTAGTTTCCGTCAGTCATGTTCTCGGCACGACGTTCAAAGCAAAAAACTGTTTACCCTGCTGTTATCTTCGGGTGCCTGGGCTCTGGTAATCATTCCGTTTTGTCGTGTCGAAGGTGCGCGTCGAAAATTTGTGAGCGCTAAGTGTTTACGTGCGTTTCTGTTATTACCCCAGTGTTTGTTGACAATAGTGCAATGGCCAAACGCAAAAGAGGTAGTGAACAGAAAAAGAGTGAAGTGAAAAAGCTGACAAAAAAACTCAAGAAAATAAAGGAAAAATTGCACCTGCTGGATTCAAGCGATTCTTCATCTACAACATCTAGCGGAACATCAGGTAACAGCTATATATTTCTACAAACTAAAGAGCGAAATCATGCGATTTCAAAGATGCTGTCAGGCAACATGCGTTCGCCCGAAAGGTCATGCAAGGTTTAACTGTTGAAAACCTCAAAATTAATAAGAGTGTAGGCATGCGCTTACAACAATACTCTTAGGGCAACATGCGTTCGCCAGAGGGGTTAGAGACAACAGATCAACCTGCTAAAACCTCCAAATTAGTAAGAGTGTAGGCATGCGCTTACAATAATACTCTTAGGCAACATGCGTTCGCCACAAAAAAAGGTAACACGCGTTACCATCAACAAAAATTATCACCCCAAAAAAAAAAAAATAAAATAAAGTGTCAGTATCAAGGGCTAGTCAGAGAGTGAAAGACGATTTCTAAACACTAAGCCAACTCATTCGTAGTTGCTTACAAATGATACCATATTTTTTCCAGATTCCTCCGCTTCGGATATTGAAGACTCCATAGACATAGCAAACCCCGAGGAGAACATACAAAATGTGGGAAACCAAATGCCAGAGGAGCAGACTGAAATTGATTTTGATTTTTTCGGAAACAAACCTTTAGACCAGGCGCAAATCGGGGCCCCAATCCATAATGAAATTGCAGTACGCTGGAGTACGATCTTACAAGCGGGCTTAACCGCTGGAGAGAGAGCGGAAATCACGGGAAAGTTCAAAATCCCAGAAAACTGTCTTCCGTTAATTCCTCCTAAAACAAACGAAGAGATACAACCATGCCTCCCAGAAGGAGCAGCCAAACATGATAAATTCATCATAACCTTGCAGACGCAACTAGCGCATAGCCTGTCGGCTATTGGCTCAGTAATAAACCAAAATCTCTTGGTGACAGAACAGACAGATAATATAAAAGCTCTTGGGGAGGCATGTAAATTAATCGCAAATGTGCATAATGCACTTTCTGTACACAGGAAGTACAAAATCATACCATATTTGCATCCTGATTGCGCTAAAATAGCCAAAACAGTGAAAATGGACGAGCAGCTGTTTGGCAAAGAATTCCACGAAGTCTTCAAAAACGACCAGGCCCTAAAAAAGTCAAGCTTACACCTCAAAAAGAGAAAGTTCATCAAGGCAACTGCGGGGACATCAGAGACTCAGAAAAAATTTCACCAGTCTTTAAACTACCCGCGCACTCAATACAAGTGGAAGTTCAAAGGACGCAAAAGGGAGGAGAGGTCACCAGCGGGGAAGAGGAAAGGGAGCCAGCACAAGGAACAGGAGCATCAACACCATCGCCGCAAGTAAACTACAGTTCGAACCAGGTAAACTCCTACGCAGGGCGTCTAAGTCAATTTACACATGCGTGGAAAAAGGTGACAAACGACCCAGTAATTTTACGTTGGGTTCAAGGAATACATTTTAGATTCCACAAAACACCTAAGCAACGATACGAACCGAAAGTTAACCTTCCTAAAAACCAAATTAAGGATTATATTAGCTCTGTCAATAATTTGTTACAAATAGGTGCTATTTCAAAGTGTATTCCGGTGAAAAATCAATTCTTATCAACATATTTTTTGAGAAAAAAGTCTAACGGACAAAACAGATTTATTTTGAATCTAAAAAAACTCAATAATTACATGGAAGCACCACACTTCAAACTGGAAGACCATAGAACAGTTTCAAAACTGTTGAACCATAGTGCATATTTAGCGAAAATTGACCTTAAAGATGCTTATTTCTTACTTTCGATACAGAAAAAGTACCGGAAATATTTAAGGTTTAAGTTTATGAATTGTCTATATGAATTCAATTCACTCCCATTTGGCCTGAACATAGCTCCTTTTATCTTCACAAAAGTGCTTAAACAAGTCATTGTTTTTCTCAGAAAGTTAAACATTATTTTAGTTTTCTATTTGGACGATATTTTGCTCATTGCTGACAGCAAATCAGAATGCGAGAAAAATGTTAAAATTACAGTAGATTTGCTGGAAAATTTAGGTTTCATAATTAACAAAAACAAAAGTAAGCTAGAGCCACGACAAACCATCAATTTTCTGGGGTTTTCCTTCAATTCATTTAAAATGACAATCTCGTTACCAGAAGAAAAAGTCCATATCACGAAAATTGAAATTCAAAGATTCAGAAAAAAGCGTAAGTGCACGGTAAGAACCTTTGCACAATTAATAGGAAGATTGGTAGCTGCATGTCCTGCTACAAAATATGGTTTTGCTCATTTAAAAATTTTGGAGAGAATTAAACATTCAGTCATTCGGAAAGACAATAAAAACTACAACAAAAAAATGGAAGTTTGTGACTCGATAAAAAGCGAATTGTCGTGGTGGGAAAAAAATATTGGAAACGGGCAAGGCATTAAACCAAAAGAGTTTAATCTTGAAATCTTTTCGGATGCTTCACCATCTGGCTGGGGGGTTTCTTGTGCAGGAAGAAATTTTCACGGTTTTTGGGACGAAGAAGAAAGTGGAATGCACATTAATTTTTTAGAAATAAAAGCGGCATATTATGCTCTCAAGTCCCTAACTAAAAACAAAAGTAACATGCGAATCTTACTAAGAATTGATAATCAAACGGCCATCTCATGCATAAATCGGGGAGGTAGTGTCAAATTTCCACACCTAAACAAGGCAACAAAGCTCATTTGGGACTGGTGCGAAAGCAAAAACATATCAGTCTTCGCCAGCTATATTGCATCGTCAGAAAATTTTAAAGCGGACAAAGAGTCTAGATCATTGTCAACTGACACAGAGTATGAATTAAACCAATATGCTTTCTCGAATATCATTCAAGAATTCGGGGAACCAGAAATAGATTTGTTCGCTTCTCGAATTAACAACAAGTGCAAAAAATATATTTCTTGGTTTCCCGATCCAAACTCCTTATTGGTTGATGCTTTCACGACCTGTTGGACTAAATATTTTTTTTACGCTTTTCCGCCCTTCGCATGCATTGCGCGAGTTCTAGAAAAAATTATTGAAGAGAAAGCGACAGGCATATTAGTCGTTCCGAACTGGCCATCACAACCTTGGTTCCCAGTTTATAAAAAACTTCTAATAGCTAAACCTTTGTACTTAAAACCTAATCACAACCTACTCTTATCTCCCTTTAGGGTTCGCCATCCCTTATTCAAGAAGCTTTCCCTGGTGGCAGGGAAATTGTCAGGCTCGCTTTCCAAAAACGGGGAATTCCAGTGTCAGCGATACCAACTATAATCGACTCAATTTCAGAAGGTACCCTTAAGCAATACGCAAGCTGCTTTAAGAAATATTGGGATTTCTGTAAACAAAAACAATATGCAGATCCTCTCATATATAGCCTAAGCATTTATTTAGAATTCTTAAGCCACACACTTGAAAAGAATATCTCGTACGCGGTCATCAACTCTTACAGATCAGCTTTAAACCTAATTTTTTCACCTACCGAACAAGATGTAAAGTGCATTAATAGATTCTTAAAGGGCGTAGCAAACGTAAGGCCTCCCAAACCGAAATATTCCTTTACGTGGAATCCTGATTCTGTGTTATTATTTTTGAAAACCTGGTTTCCATTGAACTCCTTAAGTTTGGAGCAGTTAACCTATAAACTAGTTTTTTTGATGGCGATTTCATCAGCAAGCAGAATACAAACTTTGACAAAAATAAAGCTGAGGGACATATCGAAAACGGAACAACAAATAGAAATTCGCATATCGGAGAAAATTAAAACATCAGCACCAAATAAAATCCAACCGCTTTTGATATTTCCCTATTTCCGCGAAGCTCCTGAATTATGCGTCGCACAGACTATTGAGGCATATTTGGAAAAAACTTCAAAACACCGCAATAACCATGAATATTTAATATTGACTCATAAAAAACCCTTTCATCCAGCAACATCGCAGACCATAAGCCGCTGGCTTAAAATAACACTAAACCTAGGAGGTATTGACACCGAAATGTTTTCGGGCTATAGTACGCGTCACGCAGCAACGTCAGCTGCTTCCCGGAAAGGTGTAAACGTAGATCTAATACGCCATACAGCTGGCTGGACACCGTCCTCCAACACATTTTTCAAATTTTATAACAGACCTTTAATCGAACCTAGAGATGAATTCGCCAAAACAGTGTTGAACATACATAAGTAATTACAAAATGTATATATGTATCTATAAGTATATGTATGTGTGTATATCCTATACCTTATATATTACATAAAGTCATAATCACATACATAATGTAAGTACTCAGTTGTAACAACATTAATTAGTTATTGCTCTTTTTTACATTTCTTATACTATTGTTATATATCTACTAAGCCAATTTGTTTATTATACTTTCGCCGCTACAGAATCGCCTTTTACTCTAAACATCTACAGTGTTGTAATTATATCAAGGACAAGCGAAGGAAAATTATAAGATTAATCGACTTACCTGTGTAAGGATGATTAATATTAATTTTCCGAGCTTGTCCGTAGATATAATTACAAACCCACCCTCCACTATAAAAGTATACCCATAGAGGCGATTTTGCACTCCAACCTCCAACGGAATGATTACCAGAGCCCAGGCACCCGAAGATAACAGCAGGGTAAACAGTTTTTTGCTTTGAACGTCGTGCCGAGAACATGACTGACGGAAACTACAGTGTTGTAATTATATCTACGGACAAGCTCGGAAAATTAATATTAATCATCCTTACACAGGTAAGTCGATTAATCTTATAATTATCTCAATAGACGTTCAGAATGCTCCAATTAGAGATATCTTCACTTTTGACTTAACTAACCGGAAATGACCATTTTTTTTATCCCATTAAATGCGAAATGTCATTCTAAACATGTTAGACTGTAAGCAAAAATCGCTGATAGTTTTCCTTTTGTTTCAAAACATTTAATCGTTTTCGAAAGTTGTCCAGCTCTAGTAGACCTCAATAGCTAGTAGGCTGTGAAAAACAAAACACTTCTGTCATTCTCCAGCTACTCACTGACATTAGATATCTTGCCGCTGTTGTATCCGGTTAGAGCTAAAATGTTGTTGGAATTTTCATAATATTGCCTCGTTACTCTAGTTAGTTTGCTTCTTTCTACTAAGTTAGTTGGTTTCTTCCATATTAACGGGATTTTGTTTATTTTTCATGGCCTGCTAGGTTGCCTGCACGAACGAAAATTGAAAAACACTGATTTGACTGAAAATTTGAAATAAAATGAAAACCAAAAAAGATTGATATCGAGAATGCTATCGTTAGAAAGGTAATCAAATTTTACATTTGATTCTTTAAACCAAAATAGGCATTCCCATCTGAAAAAATCAATTATCTGTGATTGAAGTTTCCTCAATTAATCTACTGATTTCTCCAAGTACAAAAAGAATTCAAATTTAGCCATCTGACCTGACCTAAAGTGACGTATTTCATGCTTAGTCGTACCGCAAAGTCGCGGCCGTCTAAGTTTTATAACCGCTGCGATATTCAATTTTTTTTCTGATACCTTCTTATACCAAAAATGGTGATTTGCGCCTAAACGGTTCGTTTAAAGTTCCATGTGTGATACATAAGGTCACACTAGAATTGACCAAAGAATCCAAATATGCAATAATATATACGGGGTTTCATTCTAAAAAATATAAGTTTGATATGAAACGTCAAAATTTAGGTGAAATTATTTTTATGTTATAACTCTCAAGGTTCCCTACCATGATCAAGTGACAGGTTTCTAAAATTTATTTTAGTAAGCCCACAATCTTCCGTCCACGCATTATTGGGCCACCCTGTATAGTGTCCGATTTAAAAAAATATAACTTTATACAAAAAAAAAACAATTTTTTATTTTTTCGTTTTTTTTCTTGTCAAATTCTGAATGTCAAGAAAAATCTATAAAACATTCATATAGAAACTTTTTTCTATCTTCTCAAATAAAAAAGGTAAGAGGGGAGGCGAAGTATGAGAAAACACCCGGTACATATTTGCAGATTAACCATTATGCTCGCCATTATGCAATAATAACAAATATTTCCCACCGAGCATTCACGATTGGCTTCTAAAGCCGCGTTCTCAGAGCTTCGAACTGTCGCGGCTACACTTCCCCACTCTTTGCACATCCGTGTTGCGAAATTTGGCATGTGTCGCCAGCGACAACAGATGACAACGTGATGACACTTCTGTCCTTCGACGGATAGTCAAGTTGAAAATAGCCAACTACACAAGCTGTCGCTGGCGACACAGTGGTGAAGGAATAGGGGAAGTCTATTCTCGACATACTATTGGTTACTGAATTGTCGCTGGCGACACTACGCTACTCTGAGAACGAGGCTTTATTACCAGTGCTGTTCCTAGAGTGGCGCCGGGAAACAGTAACAAAGCCTACACAGAACACGAGGCTAATGACTAGAGCAGACGACTGAGTTGACAACAAAGCAAAAAAATTACAAATGTTACAAAAGTCACAACAGAAAAACTTAAAAACAGCCGTTTACGTTGTTAGCATTTCACCATCTGTACCATCCATCATAGAAAATTAACCTATACGATGCTGTTGTCGACATTGATAATTCTGACATCTGAAACCTGACTGTTGACAACCACTATCTTTATGCGCAGAATAATTGTGAACTATTTCTTGAGCAATAAATTGTGTAAATGTAATACAGGTAAAATACTCTTAATATTTCATTATAATTCTCGTTGAAGCAATTACATCAAATCTTATTCAAGTCTTATCCAAGAAAAGTAGTGTAGTCAAAAGTAGTCTTTATACCAAACAAAACGGATTTTTATGGAAGCACCCTTTTGAACATCTCACAAATAGTTAAAGACCATAATACAACTGGGGAGACGGAAAACCGCTAACGGCGTGATTATATCCGGAAAGCAAAATGTACAATAACCGTAAAGACCCTTAGGCAAATAGTGCAATAATCGTGAAAGCCTTATCAATTGCTAACAACAGTGGCGTATCGAGAAGTTTATTTTATATATCTCTGTGTAATCTTCATCCATATATGCTCCTTATCTTCGAAACGAAAACTAAAAATATTCACACCGATAGGTGAGGGCAGCGAAATTTTTTTGACTTTGAGATAATATGCTTTTGGGCGTTTTATGATATCTACATAACGAAAATCCGCGTCACTCATTTCCGTCGGCCTATCTCCCTGTCGGCCTGTCTGCCTGTTGGCGTTTTTCTTGTCTTGTAATCTCAGTCATCGCTACGTGGATTATTATGAAATTTGTGTAACGATATGCTGTGGGGTTCGTAGTAGGTAATGGTGCTAAAATTTTGAAAATCTGTTAATGGGGGCGGAGTAATTAGCAAAAAAGAAACAATTTCAAATATTGCTCAAACTTCGTTTTTAGGCTTAGAGCCAAACTACACGAGCGGAGTTTCCGGGGCGTATTTCACGCAGCGGAATTTCCGTTGTACCTAATTGGCAGCAAACAGAAAGCTTTTTTTCCGTTGAGTAGGTAGTAGGTACAACAAATCCAGACAATTATCGCCTACTTTCGTTAATCTCTCATGCAAGCAAGGTTCTACTATATATTTTACAGTCTCGTTTGGAGGGTTTTATTGGCTGGCAAATTTCTCAGGCGCAGGCAGGTTTCGTAAAAGGACGCGGTACGCGTGAACAGATCTTAGACTTAAGACAGATTATTAAAAAAGCCAGAGAGCATGATTTTCCCGTTTTTATCTGCTTTGTGGACTATTCTAAGACGTTTGATAACGTAAAGTGGCCTAAACTGTGGGAAATCCTTATCTCCATGGGAGTCCCTTACCACTTAGTATTTCTCATACAGCAACTCTATGAGTCTAGCTCAGCTCGTGTAAAAATTGATGGTAATCTGTCTGGTCAAACAGCAACCAGAAAAGGAGTTCGTCAGGGATGTGATCACCGATGTTATTTAACATTTACTCTGAATTTGTGATGAGACAGGTATTGGACAACTGGAATGGCGGTATAACTATTGGCGGAAGCAAAATATCTAACTTAAGATTTGCTGACGATACAACCCTTATTGCTTATTCACACTCATCCAACAGCCGACTAGATTTCTCTGGATGACTGAAATGCATGGTTCGCAGAGAAATATGGGGTCGACGGATTCGATATCAAGTCGTCGACGCGGTATATCGGCTGCAATACGGGCGACCGTAGTGTAGTTGGTAACGCGTCGGCCTAGAAAGCCGGAGACGCTGGTTCGAATCCAGCCGGTATCCTTCATTTTTCCGATTTTTCTGTGAACCAAATGTCTGAATTTATCTCCATCTTGCGGAGTAAGCAAGCACCTTAATTCCACAAAATCCTGGCCGACTGAGTAGTCGTTGTTTCAGTAAGAAAGAGAGCTGTCGAGCAAATAGCGGTGAGAGATTCACACTCACCCAACAGCCGACTAGATCTCTCTGGATGACTGAAATACATGGTTCGCAGAGAAATATGGGGTCGACGGATTCGATATCAAGTCGTCGACGCGGTATATCGGCTGCAATACGGGCGACCGTAGTGTAGTTGGTAACGCGTCGGCCTAGAAAGCCGGAGACGCTGGTTCGAATCCAGCCGGTACACTTCATTTTTCCGATTTTTTTGTGAACCAAATGTCTGAATGTATCTCCATCTTGCGGAGTAAGCAAGCACCTCCATTCCACATCTTGTCTATTACAAAAACCAAGGGGCTTAGAATTTTTTGAGGTATACATACGAGTATCGCTTTAGGTCGTTCTGTATTGTGTAACCTGCAATTATTGAATTATTGATTTTAATGAAATTTCTACACAGTATTATTACCTGGATGAGGATGAAAACGCATATGGTTTTTAGAAATCGTCTCAGTGGCAGTGAGGAACAATAGACACTAAAAATATAAAATCAGCTCTCAACCTTCATTCTTAGGCGATTTAGAGGTTCGTTTTCCACATTTTACTTCTCACACAAAATTTTCGATTTGGACATAATACGCTTTTTTTGATGTTTTGATATCTAAATAACCAAAATCCACGTCACTGATTTCCGTCGGTCTGTCTGTCTAACGGGGTGTTTATCTATTGGCATTTTTCTTGCCGCATAATCTCAGTAACCGATGCTTGGATTGTGATGAAATTTGGTTAGCAATGTAGTAAGTTAATATTGCTAAAAATGAAATATCGGCTGCTGACCAAATCGCAGCACGAGTTGTAGCGCTCTCTAAGGTCCCAACTAATAGACAGCACTGTAAGGATGTTAAGAAACAACTGAAAGAACGTCGTCAAGCAACATTAGCTCACCCTGTATTACTCCACACCATTCACTGTTGAAGAAGTAAATAACGCCTTGGAAAACACTAAGCCTGGCAAAGCCCCTGGATTTGATGGAATTCACCCTGAGTTTCTCAAAAACTCTGGGAAACATACCAGAATGTGGCTGAGCAAATTTTTCAGTGACATCTTACAAACAGGAAACATACCAACGAGGCTTAAAAAATCAAAAGTTATTGCAGTGCTGAAACCATACAAACCAAAGAATCTACCTGAGAGCTATCGGCCTATATCCCTACTGAGTTCATGTTATAAACTTCTTGAAAGGATGATACTAAATCGGATAGGTCCAACACTACTGGAACATATTCCCATTGAACAGGCTGGCTTTAGGCCACACCGTAGCTGCACGGATCAGGTACTTAGCCTAACAACCCACATTGAGGCTGGGTTTCAGAAACGACTGAAAACTACAGTAGTGTACGTCGACTTGACTTCAGCATACGACACAGTTTGGAGGGAAGGCCTTCCTTTCAAACTCCTGAAAGTAGTACCGTGTGGCCGAATAACGTCGCTATTAAACAACATGCTTTGCGATAGGCCCTTCCAAGTAATAACGGGTGACAGCAGAAGTAAAATGAGGCACTTAAATAATGGTTTACCCCAGGGCTCAGTTCTTGCTCCAGTCTTATTCAACCTATACATTTCTGATATACCCAACACCATTTCAAAGAAGTTCATGTATGCCGACGATATTGCTCTAGCCGCTCGTAGTAATACAATAGAGGAGGGCAGTAGTATCTTATCGGAAGACCTTAGTGTGATGGGAAGATATTTTGCAGACTGGAGGCTGATTCCAAATATGATGAAAACTGAAGTGTTATGCTTTCACCTCAATAACAAGCAAGCTAGAACTGAACCTCAGGTGTACTTCAATGACAACTTAGTGCGCTACAATCCTCACCCAAAATACTTGGGGATAACAATGGACCGAACATTATCATTTAGAAAACATCTAGAAAACACAGCAGCAAAGCTTAGCACCAGAAACAATATTATTCATAAATTGTGCGGTACCACTTGGGGGGCAAACGCAACCACCCTCAGAATATCTGCCCTCAGTCTTGTTTATTCTACTGCTGAATACTGCGCCCCAGTATGGTTAAACAGCCCTCATGCAAAAATGATTGACACCAAATTGAATGAGACAATGAGAATAATTAGTGGCTGTCTAAAAACTACCCCCCTACCGTGGCTGCCCGTTCTGTGCCATATCACTCCTCCTCATATTCGTAGACAGGATAAACTGGTGAAGGAATACAACAAAATACTATCCAATCCCCAACTTCCACTGCATACTGACCTAGATGATGCAGACCTTCGGAGGTTGAAATCTAGAAATCCCCCATTACCAATTGCAGAACGGCTCTTGCGGGATGGCTTCCAAGTTGTTGAGCACTGGAGGAGGGATTGGGAAGTCCAGAAGCCGGTACAGGCTCCACCAACTATGGACCCCACATTAACCCTGCCAGGAATGGAATTGCCTCGCCATACATTGAAAACCCTTAATCGAGTCAGAACGTCGCATGGCATCTGTCGTGACTCGTTCTTTAAATGGGGGATATCTGAATCACCGTCCTGTGACTGTGGAGAACCCCGGCAGACTATTCAGCATATTGTCACCGAATGCCCGATTACCGCATATGCTGGACAACAGTCGGATTTCTTCGAAGCCTCGAAGTCTGTAGTTGACTGGATAAATGGTCTTAATTTTAAAATCTAAAAACTATTTATTTTTGTTTGTTTTAAATTTAATATTTGTATTTTATTATATTGTCTAAGACTACCAATTAATCCATGTAGCCATACGCTAAATAAATAAATAAAATTGCTAAAAATTTTGAAAATCGGTGCATTGGTGGTGGAAAAATTGGTAAAAAATAAAAAATCATCAGAGCCCCTTCAAACTACGATTTCAGGCGTTTCAGGGGTTCCTGATCTTTTTCCAATTTTGTTTTTAGAGGTGAAATCGGGATGGTGAGGCGGCTGGGGGGTTTGAAAACTGAAACATTTGTTGTATTCATAAAATACTCTACATTGCACTGAATAAATTCGCTTTGGTGACATCGTGTGCTTTTTCTTAGACTGATCCGAATGTTGCCTTTGAGTTTCATATCTAGTTATTATTATTATTATTACTACTTTATTCGTATTGGTCTATACAAATAGTGCCACTCTGAAGGCTACGCCTTGTGTAGAGTATTGGCTGAAATTATAATACAACTGAAATTTATGTCTCTAACCTACATGCTGCTACTTAGCCTCATTCCATCTGCCACTGGTGTTTGAGTTGCTTCATTTTATATGTCAGGATATCTGCAGGATATACGTAGAACCTCTTAGCATTCCATAATGTCTAATTTCAATTTGTAGCCTTTTTTTCACTGATGATTTTGACCGTAATATTTTGAAGTGACATTATGACATTAGTAGTAGTAACATATAGATATTGGGAAGCAGTACTTTAAAAAAGTATTGGTTCGCCAACTATCTACCAAAACCGGTACCTGAGTGTTTAATCTGAGGAACCGAGTACTGTTTATGTGACCCGTTTAAAAGCATAGGAACCTGCCAAAGCCGGCTTTGGTAGATAGATGGCGAACCAATACTTTTTTAAAGTACTGCTTCCCAATATCTATATGTTGCTACTACTATGAACGAGTTTTGCGATAGAGGGACTAACAGGCAATTTCATTTATTCGTCTGAGAGCTAAATCATACTGACGAGCTTTAATAAAAGCGAAACGACGTCGTCTGTGATTGGTTTCGGATGAATGAATGAAATTGCTACTCTTTAATTGAGTTAAGTTGCTTTTTAGCATAAACCGAATGTCGGGAGTGTTAAATGAGTATTCCACAAAAAAGAGCCTGTTTGTTGTCGTATCCGTAGGTTCCTATTCAAGAAGCTTTTAAACGGGTCACATAAACAGTACTCGGTTCATCAGATTAAATGCTCAAGTACTGGCTTTGGTAGATAGATGGCGAATCAATACTTTTTTAAAGTACTGCTTCCCAATATCTATATGTTGCTACTACTAGAACGAGTTTTGCCAGCTAGGCACTAACAGGCAATTTCATTTATTCGTCTGAGACCTAAATCACACTGACAAACTTTAATAAAAGCAAAACGACGTCGTCTGTGATTGGTTTCGGATGAATGAATGAAATTGCTACTCTTTAATTGAATTTCATATCTATAAAATAATTTGATACGTGCATGCATCGTATAATCGTATAACTCAAACTTCGTGTTTAGATGTTTCAAAAGTCCCCGATCATTGTCAACTTTTTTTATGAGGTTAGTATAGGGTTAGAGGAATTTTTTGTTAGAACCGATAATGTGTGGGAAGTACTGAGTCAAGACGCATTTTTTCACCGGTACCTACTTTTAGAAAAACGCTATTAAGGAGAAAAGTATATTAAATACAGTAAAGCACAAAAATAAGAACACTGGTGTCTGAAAACATCCTATTTGTATAAACGCTTGTGTATATCTATGAGTTTTTTTTATAGCTAAGCAGTCGTGAAACTGAATCCTAAATATCTGCGGTTGCTGCAAAGAAGTTAGGTTAGGGGAAGTTTGTTGATGCGGACTTAGAACAGACCACCATCCGCAGGCCCAACAAAAACGTCACCTGATAGGCCCCTGGGTGGACAAAGATTCTCGGTTCTTGATGTATGCAGGATGAGATGCCCCACGACTGCATCTAACAGGCACTGTGAGCGGCAAAATTATGGACGACATCTCAGAGAAGCAGGTTCTTCTTTCAACTAAGTAACTTAAGTATGGAGAGGGTAGTAGCGGTAGTAGCTCCGCATATATATATGTGATCAATACTCCAGGTCTTGTCGGGGCTGTGTACAGTGTAAGAAGCCCCCGCCCCCAAACTACCCCAATTTTACCCCTCTAAAAATGCGGAAAACGATCAGGATCTTCCACATCGCCTAAAAACTGAGTTTGGGCTATTTTAATATCTTTCGTTTTTTGATTATTTAATGATATAGCAGCATTACCTACTACGACTCCACAGTATATCGCTACCCAAGTTTCATCACAATTATTTTAGTCCAGGTGGTAGGGTTTTTTTCACAGCAAAAGTTCGGAAAGAAATGAAATTTAGTGGAATGGTAGACATTGTCTCATGAACCTACACCTAAGCTTGCGGAGGGGGTTGCCGTTCGAGGGGTGGGGGGAGGGGTGAAAACTACTTTGCGGCGATTTTCGAAAAATAGTCTTGTTTTGGTAAGTGATATCGCAAAAATTATGAAATGATTTATGGATAAAACAACATTCTGCATAGTTTTGGTCTTTACATTTTCCGTGTGCAACCATCCCTCAGTGCGCCAAAGTTAAGGGTTGGTTTATGATTTTCACAAAAATTAGAATTTCATCGCGGATTAAGACGAAGAACTTTATCAAACAATCGTATAAAATTTTTATCTTCCTAAAAGTATGATATCTTCTCATTTCTTTATCATCTGCTGCTGCCTGAACTAACGCATTTGGTTTAAAAAAATGTACGATTACGAAAATGGGGCTAAAAAAAAGTACGACATTAGGAACACATCACTACCTACTAACGATATTAGCCAATCGTTAAATTCCCTGGATGTCCACCTAAGTTTGCGACCTCGGGGGGTTGCAGTTCAAGGGTGGGGGGAAGGGGGGCAACTTGTGTTCTCTCCATAAATCAGAGTTTTCACCTCCTGCCCTCAAGCGGCGTAACAACCGGACTAATACATTTACTGAGATTACGAAGATAGAAAAACGCCAACAGACAGACCGACATACAGACCAAGACAGAAAGACCGACGGAAATGAGCAACGTGGATTTTCGTTATGTACATATCATAAAACGTCCAAAAAGCGTATTATTTCAAAATCGAAAATGTTCGCGCTCACAGTCACCTATAAATAATGTGATAAGTAAAAAGCTTTAGATAAAACCGGAAAAAGTACTGAATCAATCAACTTGACATTACTTTCCATAGCAGATTGAATGTTAGGATTCAAATGAAGGTCCCGAACAAAAACCTATTTTAAATACTACGAGTAAATTCAGAACGCCAATAATGCACACCAATGGCTGCAAACCAAAAATACCAGACGACATGAAGGCGGTCGTTGAGCTGCGAAAGCTGATAGATGTTTATAATTGTTATAAAGGGTTATTGCTTGAAAGACTGCGAGACAATAACACGTTATATGAATATGCATCTGCTCGGATAAACAATCGATATTATTAGAATTTCTGTTGATTATAGCGGTGGTACAGTGCGATGCGGCGCCTTTCCTCTGATATCTATCGATTAATTCTCTTGGTTCTGCAATATTACTTTATGTCAATAAATAATATTATATTATTCTATTTGATCCCTCTGAGTGAAGGACATTGCGGTAAAACTATGCGAAAGTTTACAGAATACGCATTTTGTAAACATTGGCTGTACCGGCCAAAGACTGGACAATTTTGAGCTTGTTTAAAAAAATGCCGTTCAAATAACAAACTCACTTTCTCTTTAGATACTCGTTCAGGTATCTCGATAACTTTACAAAAAAATGGAGTCAAGTTGATTGACTCAGTACTTCCTACACATAATGACCATTTTATTATTTCCCATTGCATGAAGCTATAGTCTAAAATCCCCTTGCAACTAAATTATCGCCCATCCGCCCGCAAAAACAACATCCAACAGAAAAACCCTAGTAAATAGTTTCTTGCGTCTCCCTCTTTAGGAACCAGGGCGCTACAGTTTTTTTCTGCATGCTTGAACTAGACAATGCGAAACGATCAAGAGCCTACAACCCGTCTAAAAACGAAGTTTGAGATGATTTTATGCTTTTGGTTTTTTGATTACTGCTGCGCCGCCACTGACACGGTTTTTCAAAAACAGAGTCGTTTTCCATTCTCGCAGCGGTAATAAATTCTGTGTCAAAATTTTATTAAAACCAATTCAATAATTTTCGCTTTACGCAATATACATAGAACGAAATAAAGTAAAACTCGTATGGTACAGATCACAAAACTGGTTTCTGTAATAGGCAAGCCAATGTTCGGATGGACCTATAAAACTGTAATATGCCGCTAGGTATTTCTTCTACAGGTGAGTAGACGGACTACTATGAATACAACAAATTTTTCAGTTTTACTATCCCCCACCCCCCAACCGCCACGATTTCATCCCACTCAAAAAAAAAAATGAAAATGATCAGGAACCCGTAAAACGCCTAAAAACAAAGTTTGAGCTGTTTTCATATTTTTAGTTTTTTTATTATTGCCGCGCCGCCACTGACCCGATTTTTCCAAAACATACGCGTTTTCCATCCTCGCCTTGGGAGTAATACTATGTCAAAATTTCAATCAATTGAACAGTTTTCGCGTTACGCGATATCGAACGATCTAAAACAATACTCGTATGTATACATCACAAATTCTGTGGTTTCTATAATAAGCATGCAACATTCGGATTGACCTAAAAAAGTGTATCATGCCGCTAGGTTTTTCATTCACATATCAATGGACAGCCCCTTACGAATGCAACAAATTTTTCAGTACTACAACCCCCCACCCCCCAACCACCCCAAATTCACCCCCACCCAAGAAAAATTAGAAAATGGTCAGGAACCCCTAAAACGCCTAAAAACGAAGTTTGAGGCATATTTGAAATTTTTCGTTTTTTGCTAATTACTCCGCCCCCCGTATAACGACTTTCAAAATTATAGGAACATTACCTACTAAGACCCCACAGCATAACGCTGCCCAAATTTCATCACAATCCATGCAGCGGTTACTGAGATTACGAGGGTAGAAGAACGCGACAGACAGACAGACCGACAGACAGATCGACGGAAATGAGTGACATGGATTTTCGTTATGTACACATCATAAAACGCCCAAAAAGCGTATTATCTCAAAATCGAAAATTTTCGCGATCACAATACTACCCTCACCTATCGGTGTGGGAAGTAAAAAATTGGCGCAGAGTTAGGAATACTGCATCATTTCAGTTTTACCCCCATATCTGCGGATACTATCTAAGTAATAAATACTATACTACTATTGGATACGGCTGCAAAGGAGGCCGTGAAGATAGAAAATGATCACAGGCGTACAAATCATATAAAAACTATAAATCGATGCGCGGTATTAGCTTCTGTTTCTTTGATGGCTAGTCCGTCTCTTCTGGTGCGGTTTGTAGAGTTTCTGTTTCCCTTTATGGTAGTAAAAAATGGAGTCAAGTTGATTGACTACTTCCCACACATTACAATACCAGTTTATTATTTTCCCATAGCATGAAGCCTCGCATGAAGCTTTAGTCTGATATCCCCTTGCAACCAAATCATCGCCCATTTGCCCGCAAAAAAACACCCAACACAAAAACTCTGGTAAATAGTTTCTTGCGTCTCCCTTCTTAGGAACTAAGATGCCACAGTTTTGATTATGCATGCGATGCGAAACGCTCAGGAGCCTAAAAACCGCCTAAAAATGAAGTATGAGCTGTTTCTATTATTGTTGTTTTTTGATTATCGTTGCGCCGCCAAAATCATTAAAATCAATTCAATCATTTTCGCTTTACGCAATATACATAGAACGAAATTAAGCAACACTCGTATATGTAAACATCATAAAATTCTATGTCCCATGGTTTCTGTAATAGGCAAGCCAATGTTCAGATGAACTTAAAAAAAGAATATGCCGCTAGGTATTTCTTCCATAGGTCAATGGACACACTATTATGAATACAAAAAATTTCAGTTTTTCAACCCCCCACCCCCCAACCACCCCAAATGCACCCCTACCCAAAAAAAGTAGAAAATGATCAGAAACCCCTAAAACGCCTAAAAACAAAGTTTGAGCTGTTTTTATATTTTTGGTTTTTTTATTATTGCTGCACCGCCACTGACACGATTTTTCCAAAACATACGCGTTTTCCATCCTCGCCGCGGTAGTAATACTGTGTCAAAATTCCATTAAAAAATCCATTCAGTCATTTTCGCGTTAAGCAATATACAACGATCTAAAACAATACTCGTAGGTATACATCACAAATTCTAAGACCCTTGGTTTCTATTATAAGCGAGGCAATGTTTGGATGGACCTAAAAAGGTGAATTATGCCGCTAGGTCTTTCATTCACAGATCATTGGACAGCCCATTATGAATACAACAAATTTTTCAGTTTTACAACCCCCCACCCCCCAACCACCCCAAATTCACCCCCACCCAAAAAAAGTAGAAAATGATCAGGAACTTCTGAAACGCCTAAAAACGAAGTTTGGGGATGATTTGAAATTTTTCGTTTTTTGCTAATTACTCCTCCGCCAATGCACCGATTTTCAAAATTTTAGCAGCATTACCTACTAGGACACCACGGCGTATCACTACCCAAATTTCATCACAATCCATGCAGCGGTCACTGAGATTACGAGGGTAGAAAAACGCGACAGACAGACAGACAGACAGACAGACAGACAGACAGACAGACAGACAGACCGACAGACAGACCGACAGACCGACAGACAGACAGACCGACGGAAATGAGTGACATGGATTTTCGTTATGTAGACATCATGAAACGCCCAAAAAGTGGATTATCTCAAAATCGAAAATTTTCGCGATCAAAATACTCCCCTCACCTATCGGTGTGGGAAGTAAAAATACTGAAGTTTTTTCAACCCCCGGTTAGGATACCTAGTACACTGCTTGCAAGGCTGCAGGAAATACTTTTATTAGGTAAATCGGCTAAGACAAATCGCTAGAAATTGTTTTCAAGTTCCACAAGTAGCCGCTAGGGGGCGTAACTGTGACGATAAATCAGAAAAATGGCTTTTCTCACAAAATGTGTAACTAATGGTATATTATCCGTTCTACAGAGGGTTCTACCATCATGAAGACTGGACAATTTCTGACTTTTTCTTTATAATAATTTTACTTCCCACACCGATAGGTGAGGGGAGTATTGTGATAATGCACTTTTTGGGCGTTTTATGATGTCTAGATAACGAAAATCCAAGCCAAGTCACTCATTTCCGTCGGTCTGTCGGTTTGTCTGTCTGTGCGCGTTTTTCTAGCTTCGTAATCTCAGTAACCGCTGCATGGATTGTGATGAAATTTGGGTAGCGATATGTTGTGGGGTCGTAGTAGGTAATGTTGCTATGACTTCGGTGCGAGGGCGGCGAGTAATTAGGAAAAAACAAAAAAAATTCAAATATTTTCCAAACTTCGTTTTTAGGCTATTTAGGGGTTCCTGATCATTTTCTAGTTTTTTTAGGGTGGGGGTGAAATTGGAGTGGTTGAGGGGTGGGGGGTTGTAAAAGTGAAAAATTTGCTGTACTCATAATAGGCTGTCCAGTGACCTGTGAAGGACGATCTAGCAGCATAGATCACTTTTTTAGGTCCATCCGAACATTGCCTTTCCTATTACAGAAACCAAAGGACTTAGATATTTCTTATACTCGTACAAACATGCGAGTATTGCTTTAGATCGTTCTATATTGTTTAACGCGGAAACTATTGAATTGATTTTAATGAAATTTTGAGACAGTATTATTACCGTGGCGAGGATGAAAAATGCGTATGGTTTTTTTTAAATCATGTCAGTGACGGCGCAGAAATAATGAAAAAATGTGTCTGTGAGACGGTTAGAAATTGACATTGGCACATCACTAGATGTTCCCGTCTGATTTCGGCTCTACGCGTCTACCTTTAGTCGTTTCAGTAGTAAGTCAGATGTGCGAGTAATAACATTTAAGCTCTTTTTATGATAAAGTTATTTAACAATAAAGCATACCGACAGCGACTCAGTGTTAATCGAGGTGTTAATGTAACTTTTTGAAAAAAATGGAGTCAAGTTGATTGACTCAGTACTTCCCACACATAACAGTTCCAACCAAATCATCGCCCGCCTGTCGTCAAAAAACATCCAACACAAAAACTAGTAAATAGTTTCCTAAATCTCTCCGTAGGAACTAAAACGACACAATTCAGCTTCAACTTGACGAAATGAAATAATCAGGAACCCCCAAATTGCTTAAAAACAAAGTTTGAGCTGTTTTTATATTTTTAGATTTTTATTATTGCTGCGCCGCCACTGACACGATTTTTGAAACCATACGCAATTTTCATCCTTGCCGCGGTAATAATACTGTGTCTAAATTTCATTAAAATTAATTCCATAATTTCCATGTTGCTAAATTCAGAACGACCTGAATCAATACCTACCCCTACCAATACCAAATCCCTTGATTTCTGTAATAGCCAAGGCAATGTTCGGATGGACCTAACAAACGTCTATTACGCCGCTAGGTCTTTCTTTCACAGGTCAATGGACACTATTATAAATGGAATACATTTTTGAGTTTTACAACCCACCCCCTAACCACCCCAATTTCACCCCCACCCAAAAGAAATTAAAAAATGATCAGAAACCCCTAAAACGCCGAAAAACAAAGTTTGAGCTATTTTTACATTTTTAGTTTTTCTATTATTGCCGCGCCGCCACTGACACGATTTTTCCAAAACATGCGCGCTTTCCATCCTCGCCGTGGCAGTAATACTGTGTCAAAATTTTATTAAAATCCATTCGATAATTTTGGCGTTACGCAATAAAGAACGATCTAAAACTAAAACAACACTCGGATGTATACATCACAAATTATTCTAAGTCCCTTGGTTTCTATTATAAGCAAGGAAATGTTCGGATGGACCTAAAAAATTGTATTATGGCGCTAGATTTTTCATTCACAGGTCATTAGAGAGCCCATTATGAATACAACAAATTTTTCAGTATTACAACCCCCCACCCCCCAACCACCCCAAATTCACCCCCACCCAAAAAAAAGTAGAAAATGATCAGGAACCCCTAAAACGCCTAAAAACGAATTTTGAGGCGTATTTGAAATTTTCCGTTTTTTGCTAATTACTCCGCCCCCCGTATAACGATTTTCAAAATTATAGGAACATTACCTACTACGACCCCACAGCATAACGCTGCCCAAATTTCATCACAATCCATGTAGCGGTTACTGAGATTACGAGGGTAGAAAAACGCGACAGACAGACAGACAGACAGACAGACAGACAGACAGACAGACAGACAGACAGACAGACAGACAGACAGACAGACAGACCGACAGACCGACAGACCGACAGACCGACAGACCGACAGACCGACAGACCGACAGACAGACCGACAGACAGACAGACAGACAGACCGACGGAAATGAGTGACGTGGATTTTCGTTATGTACACATCATAAAACGCCCAAAAAACGTATTAATTATCTCAAAATCGAAAATTTTCGCAATCACAATACTCCCCTCACCTATCGGTGTGGGAAGTAAAATATAAACATATAGAGATTCCTCCCAGTACTTCAACGAGGGCGTTTTGTGGATAGTAACTTTGAAGGTCAGCTTGTAAAATGGTACGAAGAACTAATGAAAATGATGATATCCAAATTTTGCGACAGAAAGTGACACTTAATGAAAAGCGAAAAATACGTGTCTACCTCAAAAGCTACGAGAAAATATAGAAGAGTTTCTAGTTTTCTCAGAACATATTGCTACAATAAAATCAAAAACGCAAGAACTGCCATATATTCCGCTCAATCAAGAAAAGGATTTTGTGTTATATGTGCCTAAAACCCGTGAGTTTGGAATGTACCAAATTTTTTTGCCCAGAAAAATGCATGCGAATTTGGTGCATACAAATTTGATTGCAATAAAGTAGAAATTAATTGTTAGGTTTTGTTTTTAGTATATGTTTTTATTTTCTCGAGTGGTATTCGCAAATGCAATTTTTTTGTTAATGTTTGAATTAAAATCTCTAAACCTTAAAAGTGACTTTGTTATATATGTACGTATTTCATAAAAACATTTTTGAACTAAGTTTTGTCCTCGGTTTTGTCTTAAAAAAATGCTCAAATACCAATGGCGTCTCTCAGACGGCACGTTAGTAATTACGTAACAGAAATACTACGTGAGAAGTTAAGGGATAGTATGCTTAAAAAATATCCCTTAATATTAAGACATGATTTGTGGTTGTGGTGTGGGTAGTGGGTACCTGCCGCGTTTACCTGTTCTCCTCACAACGCAGCTGGTGGCGTGCAAGGCACGTGTCTGAACATCTGCTGCTTCCTTTTTTCATCGTAATCCGACCTGCCTGCACCCAAGCCTGCACTATTACCACAAGTGGCGAAGTGGCTTTCAACACAAACCTCTTTGCTTTCATAGTACTATGGACTCACGTATTTCACGCAAATACCGTGCATTGTCATCGAATATGGACAAGACCCGATTGTTAAAAAAGCTTCAAGCTGTGTTATTAGGGTTGCCAACTTTTTTTTTGTAAGAATAAAGTATAATAGGATTAAAGGAGGAAAAAACAGTATTCTAGAGAAAAAAAATCAGGATTTTATTTTTTTCATGTTTCAAACATATATTTTTTGGAGTGTTTCGCAAAGCTTATCAAAAAACTATAATTTCTGAAGGCCTCTTCACATTTTAGGTCAAAATTGAAATATAGAGTAGCTCATTTTTCATTAAATTAATTGAGGCTCGGTTCTAGATATTTTTATTAAGTTAAACTGTAAAAAGCGAAAAACAGAATAATACTATTTTTAAAAGTATGGTTGGTTGGTTATAGCAATGGTTATAGACTTAAAATCAGCTGTGCAGTTGTGTTGTAGACACAAAATCAGCTGCGAGAAAGAATACCATGTTGACGTAAGATATAAAGTTGTCGGAACAAAGCAGTCCGTAACGACTAACGCCACAATTGAAGGATAATTAACAATTTAACTAACTTAATAGAACAAACAAAATAAAAATCCATAATTAAGAGCTAATGTCATGTAATTCGTATTCGTATTCGTATTCAATTAATTTATTTGTATTTGTTTGCTCAGAACATGAGTTTTTTGTAAGGGTGATTGCCGCAAAAGTGAGTAATCGAGTGTCCCTCTCTTTAAAAACAGGCAATTTGTGCATGAACGTAACTAATTGGTTATCATAATGGTCAATTACAGCTAGTTTTACGACAGCAATAAACAATTATCGCTTTTTCTTAATGCCATATAACTTTTATTCCACAAAAGTATCCTAAAATGTCAGTTCCGTGCCTGTCCCAACACATACGCTGTCACCTAATCAACACGTTTTCAGTGAATAAATGATTGCAAATAAATTATTTGATACACTTTCTGTATCTTCAATAGGTAGTAATCATCCGTAACAGAAACTAAGTCTAAAAGTTGTAAGCAACCTATTTAAAGGAGCTGATGATATTCAGTCCCAGTGCCGCATAGTCAGTTCCGTGCCGCTAGATGAAATCGTAAAAAAATGGTGGTAAATTGGAAGGGATATTTCGTTTTCGGCTTAATAGGTGCTCATAGCGTCAGTATGTCTCCTTATGCGAGAGGGAAAGTATGTATCTGCGTTCGGTGTTAACAATATAGAACATATTTGGCTGTTTGTATTAGCTGTAACCTGCCGACGTGTCAGTGCCGAGTCGCTTATTATACCTGGTTTTTCATTTGGGAGTGGATGATTTCATCAGGTAAGTAGGATCTGTTATTACTATTGTTCAATTGGTTGTATGTTTATAACGCTATATGAATTGTCTCGATTGATACATTCCATTTATTACAAAAATATCAGTTCCGTGCCGTCAGTTCCATGGTAAATTTATGACCATGGGACTGACATTGTAAACAGGGAACTGACGTTTTCATGTATTTCTTTAAAGTGTTGGTTCTAGATTAAGTAAAATGGTATTATGTGAGATTCTAAAAAATATACTTTTCCATTACAGGTCGCACTAATGGCTAGGTTGAGTATTGAAGAACAAAGACGCCGTAAAAGGGAGAAGGAACGTGAGCGTAGGAGAAAAATAAGAGAAGATTCCGTGAAAAGAGAAGAGCAAAGGGAGAAGGAGAGGATGAAGTGTTTGAGGCAGAAAGAAAAGAAAATCCGAAAATCTATTAGGGAAATGACGCCAAAAGAGCAACGTCAGAAACGGAAAGAATCGAAGAACTTTACAAGAGCTCATAAGGAAAAACAGAAGTTAGCAGCTGCCTGTTATCAAAAGTTAGACGAAAATACGCCACCTTCCTCTGATAATGAAGAGCATCTTCAGTTTCTGTCAAATGAAGAACAACGCAAAAAGAAAATTCTCAATAGAAACAAAGTTAGACGCTACAGGGAGAAACAAAACATACAACAAAAGCTGGATGCTTTACATAAAAAATTGCAAATGTACAAGAAGCTATATCAGCGACTGAAGAAACAGACTCAAAAGAGCAAGTTAAATACTAATCATTTAACTCCCATTAGCAGAGTTAATCAGATTAATCCAGCTTCTATATGGGCTCACTTGGCTCCTATTTTCAACTTTTATTCCAATAAAAGAATAGAAATAATTCACTTTTTAAGTGATAGCCCAAGCACCCAATATAGAAATAAAAGTATGTTTTCTTTCATAACGAATCATATGGCAACATATTTTGGGACTGAAAGAAATCACATGGAATTATAGCGAAGCAGGGCACGGAAAGGGAGCCCCTGATGGCATTGGTGGGGAATGTAAGCGAACTGCTGACCGTATTGTAGCCCAAGGAAAAGATATTGCTTGCTTCCAAGACCTTATGGGAGTCTTATGTGATAACTGTCCCGAGGTCAACATATTTGAGATTACCCATGCAGATGTTAATGTTTTCCAAACTGTAATACAATCTAGTAAAATCATATCTTTTCCTGGGACAATGAAGGTACACCAAGTAAAAACATTCGTCGGGACTCAGAAGCTTTGGCTACGAAACCTGTCTTGTCACAGCTGCCCAGAATATTGTAGTCACTATGCACTAGGTATGCTTTACTATAATGACACTAGTGTCAGATCTTGTACTGAAAGTTACTCAGAAAAAATTAAAAATGACAAAAAAATAAGATACGAAGATGTATATTCAGATAGCGAAAACGAGGATGAAAATGTAGCATCTTGTTCTAATGTCCCTGCCTCTATAAGAACAGGTCCATATGTACTCATTTCTATTGCAAAGGAAAATAGTAAGAGAGATAAAAATAACACCTACAGATATGCTGCAATTTGTCAGACTGAAGTAGATAACGATGGTGAAGTCGCTGTAACTTTTCTCAAAGTCGTACAAGACAAAAAACATCAAATTTTCAGATTAGATGAAAATGACAAGAGTTACGTTGGGAACGATCAAATTTTGGGCATTTTGCCACAACCAAGTTTATTGCTAAAAGGCAATCGCCTATACTATAAATTCCCAGAAGCTGTGGACGTATTTGAGTCTGCATAAAAAATGATTACATAATTATAACGGGCAGTGTGAAACCTATTTGTTGTGTTATCCTTAAAATATTTATCTGGATTACGTTTGGTTTTTCTTTTTTTGTGTAACATTTTTTTATTTCATTTAACAGACCGTTCACGAAAAGTTGCGATTTTATGTTCTGGTCTAAAAAAGACATTTGTTATGTATTCAGATGAAAGTTATTTGAACCTTTTACTTTGTACCTTTTTGAAAGCCAATTTGGCAAAAGTGCCATATGTTTTAGTTTAAGTGAGGTGTTCCAGTATTACGGTATTCTCTATTTTTGTACTTTTATATTAATGTATAAGCTAATAAGTACTTTGTAACACTGTTATTTTAATAAATAATCTGACTATAGTGTCATGCCCCATGTTTTTTATTTAAATTCACCTATTCTGTCAGTACCATGTGTTGCTGTCGTTTCCGTGCATGTGTTTGTCAGTCCCGTGGATGTGTCTGTCAGTTCCGTGTTTCACTATTTGGAAAAAAGAGCTAAAACTTGAAAATATATTGAAATTCAATTGGTTATGATATTAATTCGGTATACTTAGACCATACCGAACGCAATAAGCATATAATCTTTTCTACATTGAATAATTTTTGTACTGGACAGATTATATTAAAAAATTACTCAATATTGTGGCAATCACCCGTAAACGTTCAGCAATTAAATTTTTGATAGGGCATTTAATTAGCCTTTAACTCTGCCTTTAAATAGCTCTTCATAATGGCATTATCATTTTTTCTTCAGCTCTTCATCATTGGCTCAACTCTATACAACCGTTTCTCAAATTATTATACTTGATAAAGCCGTTTAATTAGCTCTGCATTAGTTATGTTTGCTCTGTTAGTTTTTTCCTTAGGACATTTTTAGGCCACTTTAATTGTGGCGTCATCTTTTTTTTGTTCTGCTGACCTTGTTCTGCTATCTTTAGGGAAGTACTGACGTATACCATTGACCATCGTATTATTTTGACAAGAAAACCAGGAAATCAACCATTTGGAGCTAACTCTAGGTAGCTATTTTTACTTACCACACCAAAAGCAGGAAGGGGTAACAACGAAAAATTTGAAATCTCTGATAAAACGTTTTTGCGCGTTTTTCGGCTTCAAAAACAACCACTGTAGCACTACCATTATGAAACACTACCAAAGTAATTTAACTGTAGGGGTACATGTTATAATCAATGGTAGTGGTACCAAACTCTTGAATAAATAACTTTAGACCCCAAGTGTGCTAGTTTATTGGAATTGTTTTATCGGGAGGAACAGAAAAAGTCACAAATATACAGGGTGTCCCATTAAAAAAATTTAATCAGACATCACATGATCAAAAACAAATACCTCATTGGGTGACACAGTAATAAGAAAAGATACTATATTTGCTCTAATTTAAGCCCCCAAAATTATAATTCGCTACTACTGTACCGATATATTGCTTGTGTTAATTGTCGTGGGACACCCTGTATATTGCCTTTGAACTATGAGTGCCCTTTTACCCAGCCCAGAGATGCATTATAAAGTGCATATAGCCATATTACAGTGAGAAGGATGGTGAAACAGCTTAGCAGGTTTGCCCCAACCAGGTCGTGGAAGACCAATCTTTGTATAGGGTATAACTTTTTTTTGGACATTGATTTTCACCAAAAACCCTCAATGATAACTATACTGTATTGAGGCTCCTGAGACTTCATACTATGTATAAACATTTTAACAAAATATTTCATTTTCATGATCCAACAATTAATAAATTAAATCATGCTGTATATTATTACGATTATGGATTACATTTTAGCTCTCACTGAAGAGAGCTTATGCAGAGCCTCTGTCTGTCCATCTGTCTGTCTGTCTGTATACAAAAGATAGCCGAAACTACAGGTGCTATAGAAAAACTAAAATACAGATTCGGAATCAGCATGAAAAAACTAGTCCGGGCAATATCCAGTTTTGGCAATATCGCTTCCGGTTCCACAGTGAGAACGCCGCACTGTTTGAATGTACTCAAGTAAATTCTTTCCTACTTCTTCAGTATTTTGTAGTTTATAAGCATCCAAGCACAAGGCTTACTTTTGTGGACTGCATATTTATATCTATATATATACTTTTTATCTTGTAAATTTTTAATCTATATTTATCAACAAATATTTATGAACTTTATACCTAAGTTTATACCAAAGGAATAAAAACGCATTATTATTTATTATTAATATATTTCAAACGGTATAGGTACTAGATCCAAATAATTGGATATACACAAAGTAAACAGTCAGATTGAATTGAGGGATGCTCTAGCGAGCTAAAACTTCCAGACATTTCACAAATTTTAGCAAATCGGCTTGATTTAAAGCTCCCTCTCCAAAAAAATCTTGATTAACAGAATAATAAATAAAACAAATGGTTTTAATAAATTTTGGGTGAGTAAGGTGTGATGAAAATGTTGAATATACCTACATAATATGTATTAGAAACACAATCAGCTGGTAGCTCATCGCTCCAGCACCTCCACCCATTAGAAAAAATATCCATATAAGGGGCATATGTTTTCATTGCCCAGTGTACAACTTTGGAAAAACAAGTAGATGTAGTCTCTATTGGCGTTTGTAATTGAATTTTGAATGAAACTCCAAACTAACATTTCCCCCAGTCGAAACCAATATTTCATACTGATAATTAAAACAGGCAACAACCCCAAGTGTAAGTTCCAAATGTCAATACCGCCCTTAACGGGAAGGGTGGCTACCAGACCGTTTATAGCAAGGGCCTTTCGAACTTACCGGTTGACGTAAAATCCACTTTATCCATGACTGTAGCGGCAATTTATTGCATTTCTGCAAACGTTTTCATTCATGAAATTCGAAACGTTCAACACATTTTTTACACGAAATGCAAACCGAATGCACTAAGGAGACGACCACAACACACGATACACAAACCAACAACACAACTGCAACACTGTCACACAAGAATATCAGACATCAGCATCTGGCAACTGCTAAATTTATGAACTGGGGAAGGGATAAAAATTTTATTGGCATTCTAGTGACATCTCTTGCTGAGACTATTAACCAACATGGAACCACAGATGAAACTTGCACCACGGATGAAACTACACCATAGAACACTAGTCTTAAATACTGCGATTAGATGGCGCAGACAGTTTTAGTAGTGATGAGCGCTTATACAGCTAGTACTTGAGTATAAAAATCTATTTTGCGGTTCATAATCTCGATAATCTCTATGATAAATTATGGTAGGTATTGCTTTTTATATGTATAGGGTCAAAAAATGTTTGTTACTATCAGAATATTTATGCTCCCGATAGTATTGTGAAAAATGTTTTTTTGATTGCATATCCCTTGAAAATATATGAATTATACTAATAAAGTTTGTAGGTCGACGAATATTGGGTAAAATGTAAAATACATAATGTATAAAAAAACTTTTAGGGTTTTTTCTCGATCATCAGCATCTTCATTATCGAGTTTTCTGCATTTGATGAAGTAAACATCGTCTTGATTCTTGAAGCAGATGAAACGCAAACTAAATATCAGAAGTACTTCTGACGACCTCACAAGCTTTTGTAGAACTATATTGTTAGTCTCATAATGATTGTCATATTATACTCCTAGTTGGATCGAGCTGCCCTTTACGCGAGCTGTGAACATCAATAATACTAGTATACCATGCAATTGCAAGTCTCTTTGAAGCGAGAATCGTTATTCTTTTCGTTATTATTGGCTATTCTACTTTTGTACTTAAAGTCCACGATTTGAGACACAAAGTTGTAGTAGGACCGTATTCATAATCGTCCCTTGAGTAATACTTACGGTTCACTCAAGGGATACTTGATACTCCAGTGTGGATTTCCGTGTGTCTGTTTCCTAGACAATTGGAGGCGTTGTCATATTTCAAATAAATGTCAATTTGCTATATCTATTCCAATTCCTACGCATTTTGAGGTTTTCTATTATCCCTTTTTGTATTGTGCCATATATCATCTACTTCAAGTAATAATTGAAGGAAAAATCGTAGGAAAAAGAACAATAGGAAGGAGAAGACATTCGTGGCTGAAAAATCTGAGGGATTGGTATAATTGCTCCAATAATCAGCTATTTAGAGTGGCGGTTTCCAAAGTTAGAATTGCCTTGATGATTGCCAACCTCCAGAATGGGGATGGCACCTAAAGAAGAAGAAGAAGAAGTTTTGTGCCAGTATTTCGTGTTTTGTGCCGGACATTTTTCGGGATGTGACAGAAACTGACAACATCGTACTCCAAAATTAACCTACAAAATCGCATTCACTGCAACGAAATGTCATGTTGACATTTCGTTTCTTGAGTATTACATGGTATTACTAAAGGAGCCTTACGTAAGGGACTCTCAAGTAACGTTTCGGAACACAAAACCTTACTTAAGGGACCCTCAAGTATTAAGGGACCCTTAAGTATCGACTATGAATACGACCCTAAACGGAGCTCGGCAACTATAACCTTTCCTGTTTTTGGAGGTTATAGAGTAAACTGAGGACAATACATTTGCACATGGCCGACTCTACACTAGGCCGGAGCCTTAGATGTGGCAACATGGCTTAGCTGTCAAATAGTGGCCCTATAGTTTCAGAATAATTATTACATTTTATATGTATTAGAGTTCATCTCGGTTAATAAATTAAGAAAAATACTTTTTAGAACTACTACTACTAATACCACTTACATCTGATGTCTGTTTCGTCACAATCAGACACTACAAAATAAAAATAAACGCAACCTGTTTCCTGCCGCCACTTCCATTTCCACTTAAATGAACACTCAATTTACTTTGTAAATTATCACTTGAGCTAGAAAAATTCACTATTAGGTCACTGTGAAGCCATTCTTACTGGTCTTGATTTCCCTTTCACTATCAAGTGCTTTCGTAGGTATGCCCCAGGCCATGCCCAGATGAGTTCTATTAACTGTATTTTTCTGTGATATTTGGGAGGTCCAGAAAACATTATAGGTACCAAATTGTGCTTTAAAATAGGTCTTATCCTTTGAAATGTTTGTCAATTATTGTCTTTATCCTTAAAAATATAACCAGCCCTTCCGAGGAATACCTTTCACCCACTTCTGCTTATGTCCCTTATCGGACGCACAATTGCTAGTGCAACCTGGTACTACACACTTTGCAGGCATCTTTTTATCTTTATAGTTTCATTTGTGCAGGTAAATAAGTAGAAGCCCATTCAAAATCACCTTGCAACGTTCTTTTTAATCTGGAATAAGGTTATGTTGGGCCATGGTTTGGTAGTCCTCTACTCATGCCTCTACTGGGCTGCAACCTGGTACTACACGCTTTACAGGCATCTTTTTATCTTTATAGTCTCGTTTGTGCAGGTAAATAAGTAGAAACCCATTAAAAATCACCTTGCAACGTTCTTTTTAATCTGGAATAAGGCGATGTTGGGCCATGGTTTGGTAGTCCTCTACTGGGCTGCAACCTGGTACTACACGCTTTGCAGGCATCTTGTTATCTTTATAGTTTCGTTTGTGCAGGTAAATAATTAGAAACAAATTAATAATCACCTTCCAACCATATTTTCTGCACCTGGAAGAATACACATGACATAACAACAAATGAAAACACGGCCTGATCTCCAACGTTGCCATATTTCAATGCTACGGCCTAGTGAGTAGAGACGGCCATGATTTTCAGGGTAAAGCATAAAGGGCTGTTCCAAATTACGATTCTACCACCGTCCCAGAACTGTTTTCATCATGCCCCGCCCATTTTGTGATTTTAGGCGGACCAACCAATCACCGTTTTAGAACTGTAAAATGGGCGGGGCATGATGAAAACAGTTCTGGGACGGTGATAGAACCGTAATTTTGAACAGCCCTTAATTCAGATGCACACGACATCCGACGATACGATGGTACGAAACTGTTCCTATTGGTAGAAATATTCAAATTGAGGTCAAATCAAAACATTTCAACCAATAGGGAAAGTTCCATACCGTCGTATTGTCGGGTGTCGTGTGCATCTGAATTAAGCTTAATGCCGCAGTTATACTTCCTGGCGACGGGCGACAAGTGTCGGGTGGCAGGTGACAGCACTGTGACGAGATGTAAGTGTTGAGTGCCATATTTATACTTTTTTATGTCTGCTGGGGGTTGGTGGCCAGAAATAAGCAAATAAATTCAGCATATATCAGAATATTGTTCAAAACACGTCGTACTGTTTTAATGCCAGACAATGAAAAAGAAGAAATTTAAAGAAGAAGAAGGCGAGCAAGGAAGTACAGTGTACTCACAGCTAAGGCATCATTACGGCGAATTTCATCATCACGAACCATCCCGAAAGATTCTTTGCATTTATTTGGATAACTGTAGGGTCATTTGATTTCATTCTAACATGAATCCGAGCAAAACTACTAAGAAAAGACCTGTAAGATTCCAAACAGTCTTGCTGAGAGATTCTTTTTGACCACGTTATCATTATTTTTGTGGTCAGGATCAGCACCATTTCATACTACAAACCTTGTCTGTACGTCACTTATCAAGATCTCGCGATCTTCTTTTGAAATCACATAATTTGCCACTTGAAGGGTTTAGGGGAAAAACAGCATTAGTCCATTTTTATGCGGGAGGGGGGGGGTTAGATGATAGGCGCCAGCAGGCTTCACCTGCTGGTGAATCCAACACTACCCCCACTGTCTCTGTGGGTGTCTTTTGAAGATTTCTCCTCCTCGTACTTCAACCCAAAAAAAAGTCAATCGACGAAAACTACTCCACGCTGCGCTACCCTAAACACTAATGCGCTGCACCTTTTCTTTTACGCCGATTTAATCATCCGGCTGAGAATAGACCCGTCCTGAAAAAAAAAATACTGACAGATAGACATTTGTATATTATACCTCTGTGGTCAGAACATGGCATCACAGTTACTAATATGGGTAGGCGTTACGGCAAAAAGAGTAAAATGTTCACAAGTAAGTTTACATTTAAGTTGTCACAAAGAAAACTAATTTATCGCATGTACAAGAACCAAAATATGATGAAAAATAAAATAAAAGTAAGGAAAATGCCCAAAAAGTATTAATAATAAAATCTGAGGAAGTAATTTATCTTATATTTTTATGGTCGTGCGGGTAAAATCTAGTTCAGTATTAGGGCCAGTTTCTCAATGTCCAGTTAAAAGTGTCGGATAGGTAGCTGCCAGTTAGCGTTTCTATGGATATTAACTGTCAGATAAGATCTACGTGAATTCTGAGTTAAACCTTCAATTGTTTAAACAATTTACCTAACAGTTATTATAACCGTTAACTTCCAGATGAATTTTTAACTGGACATTGAGAAACCGGCCCTTAGTAGCAAAATATCTTATGCTTATTGCTTTCAAGACAAGTTATATTTTTGTCAAGGCTGACAACTGCTCAAAACCTGCGACTTATTTGAATTTGATGGAGTTCTTAAATTTTGGCATGCAGTGTATGCATATCCATAAATCACCCAAAACAATATATCTATCTCATTCCAGATGTGAATGAGCCTCATCTAATTGATAAACTGAAGTTTGCAGATTTTGGGGTTTGTAGCACTTTTATTGATGTCCTAATAGGCGCATGATTCTTCGCTGCAAGGCTTAGGATGTACCCGTTCTATATCAATTATTTTTGACACCAAAACATTATTTCCGTTTACTTAAAACTTCAATTTATATCAGTATCGATCCAGATTTTAAAATAAGTGCACCGCTACTAAAAGTGGCCGTGAACGAGGGGCCTTAGCAAAACTTATGTCATTATATCTCTAAAACTCTTCTTTTTTTCATGATCTAATTTTTTTAGTTCACAAATCTTGAAATTAATAGCCAAAATACGGGTACAGCTGAATCATCGCAAATAACTATCACGTACGTACCCGAGAACAACAAAGCTGACGAGAAGCGACAGCATAATTTTCGTTCTTCATGCGCATGCGCCAAATAGGTATGATGTTTAGTCATTTGCTTATAGTTCGGTGGCAGCCAAAAATATTAATTTGTAAGTCTCGCGTGACTGTATTCGTATCATGTTAATCTCCCGTACTACAATTACAGCAGCAAAGTTGTTTCATCGTCAAACGAGAGCGTTCAAGGTAATCGGAAATGGTCGCTTTTATAATTTGCCGTCACACGGCACGGTACGGTACGTTTTATCGTTACGGTAAAATGAGAGAGCAAAATGTGCAGGATTATTATGGAGATGCTTTTATTTTACCGTCGACGGTAACGGCATGACGTGAACGTTATGCCGTGCCGTCGTCGTAGCTGTCTCAGCTCTCTTATCGTGCCTCCGAGAGGGAGAAGCGTGTTTGCAACAAGTATGCGTGTATTGTGACAAACAAAATGGCGTTTAAGTACGATATAATAAGTTTGTTGGAACTTGTTGAAGCTAGGCCCTGTATTTGGGATAAATCTATATCAGAATTTAAAGATAGAATTGTAATTACCGAAAATATTGAAAATTTTTCACTGACGGAAGTAATTGAAAAACTACTTTGGATATTTTTTGAGTTTCTCAAAAAGAGTGTAGTACGACCCTTCGAGGTATTTGACTTTTAGTAACGTTGTCTCCAATACCTCCTTGTGATTTGTCTCTTTTTACGTCTTAAATACAACAAATAAAGCAGGAGTAACCCCTGTTTGTCCATGACTGATCACTGACTGAAGCAGTAAAAGGATTTTATCGTGGAATTATAAAAGTTTTTCTGACGGCTCGTACCGCAGCGGTATTCCACGGCACGGCACGGCACGACCTACAACATTATCGTGCCGTGCAACGGCATATTATAAAAGCGACCAATGGCGCCTGGGACATTAAAGGAAGGTCAAATACGCCGCCGCAGGCTATCGCTTTTTAATAGCTTTGCTATACTTAAGGGGTCACAGTTATACATATACTCTGTTACCGGATACTTTAAACTGGCTTGACGTCTATTTGATTGGTATCAGCTGACGAAGAAGTGTATCTCAAATTTAATTTTTTACTAGTGGTGTTGATTGGCAATCCTGTGATCCGGACAGTATTAGTAATATTCTTACTGAATATCTCATTGCCAAAAAGGAATGGCAATTTTTTGTAAACAAGAAATTGTTTCAATATCCAGAAATTCGCAGCAAATGCTTATACATTCTAATAAAAATGTTTCTAATTAAACTACTAATTATTTGGTACCTCAGTAATGTTCAGTTCTAATTCAGGAAATCGATCCTGTGTCAACTTTCTGAGATAGCTCCACACATTTTTTACTATTTGTATAGCCATTGCGTTGCCCTTCAACGTTATATTTTTCTTCCATTGCTGTAAAAAGAAATGTTGCTTGCGTATAGTTAAGCCCAAAATGCTTTTATCTTCATTCTTACCTCATTTAAAGCGTAATTATCATCATTCAGACCATACCAGCCATACTGATATACTGAAAGACCTCAGAGCATAGACGAAAACGTCACCAAGCGACAATTACTTGTCATTAACTGCCTGCACTCAGTACTGCCCTGTATGCCTTCAAGGCTTAAAACTGATACGTCAAGACTCAATCTGGGGTATTTTTATTTATCACTAGCCGAACAGCTGTTCTCTGTTGACACGGCTGACAGTTTAAAGTATCGGGTAACAGGGTATATACGGATTCCCATTTCGAACAGAACTCACTTGTTTTTCAAACTACATACACAGTATTTTAGAAGGCGATAGTTAAGACCTTAATGAATGACAACTATTTGCGATTTTCTCAAATAATTTTTTTACCGTGCAAAAAAACTCGCAATGCAAAATCATACATTCTTCAAATGTCTGTAATTTAATAACCAAACACGATATCAAAAAAGGCAAAATGGGTGACAAAAGCGCAAGCTTCCTTCTTCAATTTGCTTTTTGAATCATTATTGTAAGTTTAAAGGTAATGTCAGCAGAGCTTGGAAATGCGAAATTCATTTTTATAGTGACCTTTAGACCTTACCTTTGGACCTTTTGACCTCATCTTTGGATTTTTGGACTTATCTCCCCTCATCTTAGACACATAAACTGCAGAAAGGGAACAGGCGGTCACGCCTCCTCGCTAAAACGGGAATACCTCTTTTCTTGGATTCTCAACTTCGCGCGCTATACCTTAGACCTAACCTAATCCAACCTAAACATTCTTACCTATGCCCAAGACCATGGCCGACTGTACTCACTAGGCCGGAGCATGAAATATGGCAACACTGAATCTGGGGGCCGAGTTTGTATTTGTTGTTATGTCATGTGTATTCTTCCAGGTGCAGAAAATATGGTTGGAAGGTGATTATTAATGTGTTTCTAATTATTTACCTGCACAAACGAAACTATAAAGATAACAAGATGCCTGCAAAGTGTGTAGTACCAGGTTGCAGCCCAGGAGAGGACTACCAAACCATGGCCCAACATAACTTTATTCCAGATTAAAAAGAACGTTGCAAGGTGATTTGTAATGGGTTTCTACTTATTGACCTGCACAAATGAAACTCTAAAGATAGAAAGATGCCTGCAAAGTGTGTAGTACCAGGTTGTCCAATAAGGGACATAAACAGAAGTGGGTGAAAAGTATTCCTCGGAAGGGCTGGTTATATTTATAAGGATAAAGACAATAATTTACAAACATTTCAAAGGATAATACCTATTTTAAAGCACAATGTGGTACCTATAATGTTTTCTGGACCTCCCAAATATCACAGAAAAATACAGTTAATAGAACTCATCTGGGCATGGCCTGGAGCATACCTACGAAAGGATTTGATAGTGAAAGGGAAATCAAGACCAGCAAGAATGGCTTCACAGTGACCTAATAGTGAATTTTTCTAGCTCAAGTGGCAATTTACAAAGTAAATTGAGTGTTCATTTAAGTGGAAGTGGAAGTGCAGCAGGAAACAGGTTGCGTTTATCTTTATTTTGTAGTGTCTGACTGTGATGAAACAGACATCATATGTAAGTGGTATTAGTAGTAGTAGTTCTAAAAAGTATTTTTCTTAATTTATTAACCACGATGAACTCTAACACATATAAAATGTAATAATTATTCTGAAACTATAGGGCCACTATTTGACAGCTAAGCTACGTTGCCACATCTAAGGCTCCGGCCTAGTGTAGAGTCGGCCATGCCTAGACCCTTAATACGTACTATAACCCCCTCTTAATCATAAGACAAGTACTTTAACAATAAACCGCACATCACTAGTTAACTGGTCTAGTGACATTTCGCGCATGGCATTTGGCACATTGAGTGGTGACAGAACTGACAGACGTTTTGTGACATTTACAGTTTTTACACGTGACAGATACGTCAAGACGAAAGAAAGCAAATCCGTATCAAAACATAAAAACTGATAAAATCCTAAAATTATCATTATTTGCTACTTTGTTATTTTTGCGAAGATAAATCATCAAGTGTAAAAGGTGAAACTACAGAGACAAAATCATAACACGTCTTTATTTAACAGGAACCACAGTAGTAACTATAAATTTAAAAAATGAAAACAAGATTCAATACCTACGATATAGTATGTGTGGTAACAGAGCTCCAAAAGTAAGTTTTTCTGAATAGGCACTTAAATATTTTATTTTTGTTAATTTAATGGCGTTTTAGGTTGGTTGGTATGCGTGTAAATAATATTTATGATATAGACAGTAAGACTTACCTCATCAGACTCCAAAGGAGCGAAGAAAAGCAGGTTCTCATGCTGGAGTCTGGAAATCGTATTCATACCACCAACTTTGAATGGCCCAAAAATGTTGCACCATCTGGATTCAGCATGAAGGTGAGTTTTGCTTTTACATTTACTGTCCCATAAATAAAATTATCCAAATCCACTTTCTATTCATTGAAATAAACTTCTCTGTGGATAGGGTGACCATATAAGATCAATTTCCTATTAGTCACAGAGCAGTAGTGCTCGTTTTTTACTTGTCCATTAACTGTATGAGTTGATTTTGCTCTATACACATATTGTGCCAACCATTTTTGATTATCTGTTAGGAATATATAAGTAGCGATATATTTGTAATATTCTGTTATGTAAATGTAAAATTGCACAGTTTCACTATAATTGTGATTTTTTTTGGTTTTGTTTTTATTCTCATTTTCTTTATATGTCTTCTAATATTTTAATCTAATTGTAAAATGCTTTATCCTTAAATAAAAACCTAAATAAATATATGAATGCCAGACATTTTCTTGTTTTCTGTGATTCTGCTGGACACAAATTTCTGGACATGTCAGGGATTTTCCTGATGGATGGTTACCCTATCTGTGGATGCTCCAGTATTTTTTTGTCAATGCTAACACTATAAGCTTTGAGGGGGGCTACAAATGTTTGTCCTAACCTCCCCCCTCCTAAAAAATGTGGTTCAACTAAAAACCTTAACACAAAGTGTTGTGCTTTGCTGAGGATTTTTTTTTAGACTAATTACTTACACCACCAATATTCTGATTTCCAAAAAATATACTGTCTTACCTCCTACGATCCCATTCCATAATGTATCTCAAATTTCATTAAAATTGGTGCAGCAGTTTCTGAGGTTATAGGATAGAAGGATACATGACACTCACCACACATTTGGTTTGGGAAGAAAAAATCCACAGAACTGTCTTCAAAGTTAATGTTTGGATAGGTCTGTAAAGTATAAAATGATATCAGGTTTATGATTATGTGGTATATGTGTATACAATATATTTTAAAAATTAGTATCATAGTTTATATCATATTATATCTCAAATTCCATTAAAATGGTGCAGCAGTGACTGAGTTGATGCAGGTAGGTAAGATGACAACAGATGTACCAACAGACAGTCATAACAGAAATGAGTGATATAGATTTTTGTGATGTAGTTACAAAACATTCAAACAACATATATCAAAAATTTTTGTGATTATACCTAACATGTTGATAAACTTTGAGTTAATACAACTAAAGTTATATAGAAAATAAGGTTGAAAAACATGGTTACAACCTATTGATTAATTTTTATTTATTACAGATTCAATTTCTGTGTCATAATTACATGAGTTCACATTTGTGCAACAGCATCAATGTTTCATTAGGCCATTTATGAATTTTCAATTTCTTCCATAGAGAATGACTGTATATTAATTAAGCAAATTAACTTTATTTAAAAAAATTATATTTTGCTCTTTTTCACACCAATATACTGTGACAAACTGAAATTGAAAAAAAAGTTCCATATAATTTTAAATGATTAAAAAATTAAAGTAAAAGAGTTTTTCATACACAAATTAAGCCTTATTTCATTTAGAATCTTGTAGTACCTTTGATTTTATACACAAGCTCATATTTTTCCTTAGCCATATGCATAAGATAAATAAAATAAGGATTTGTTTGAGGCTCAATATTTTCGTGACAAAAACAGATACAACAAAAACTAAGTGGGCCTTTCAAGGGTATGCAGGATCTTTCATACTATGCTTTTGAAACATACAAATCTACATGTACCTCCACCCCAAAAATTCATCCTAAACTTTATTATATTTCAAATAGGACCCACAGCATTTACTACATAAATGAAGTCATTATTTTATTTAAAATCTTGTGGTAGTGCCTTTGATTTCATACACAAACCCATTTCATTCATAAAGTTATAAGCAGAAGAAATAAAATAAGGATTTGTTTGAGGTCTTATATTTTGCTAATATTAAAGGATAAAAAAATATATTTTTTTCAAAAGCATGGTATACAGGGTGTTAATTAAGTATATTAACAAACTTTAACCACGAATAGTACTCCAAAAAAAAGTCATATGAACATGGGTCCGGAAATGCTTCCTAAGGGAGCTACGCTCCTTTGCATGGGGCACCCTGAAGAGGGTTTTCCCTCGATATTCTCGTAACCATTCATAACAAAATTACGAAATTAGGTACGATGGGTAAACTTTTGACGCTGAATCTGATTCTGAATTCAGAATCTCATAATTTTTTTCAGAGGCGTATCATACGGGAGGAGTTAAGGATAAAAATAACCCCATTTTCTAAATGGTAATTTTTTTGACATTTTGATTCTAGAATGTGGTATTTCAGAGACTTCTACGTAAAAATGGTCTCTTGGTACATCTCGATAAGGCTAACCGTTTTCGAGAAAAATGCAAATTATTGTTTACAATAGCCTGCATCGATTCAATAATTTGCATTTTTCTCGAAAATGGTTAGCCCTATCGAGATGTACCAAGAAACCATTTTTACGTAGAAATCTTTGAAATACCACATTCTAAAATCAAAATTTCAAAAAATTACCATTCAAAATGGGGTTATTTTTACCCTTAACTCCTCCCGTATGATACGCCTCTGATTAAAATTATGAAATTCTGAGCTCAGAATCAGATTCAGCGTCAAAAGTTTACCCATCGTACCTAATTTCGTAATTCTGTTATGAATGGTTTCGGGAATATCGAGGGAAAACCATCTTCAGGGTGCTCCATGCAAAGAAGCGTAGCTCCCTTAGGAAGCATTTCCGGAACCATGTTCATATGCCATTTTCTTTCTATTTTTCGGAGTACTATTCGTGGTTGAAGTTTGTTAACATACTTAATTAACACCCTGTATAGGGCACTCACTACCCTTAAAAATCCACTCAGATCTCTTTTTTATCCGTTTTTTTGCAATAATGTTAGGCGTTGAGCAATTTATTGTTTTATTAATAGTATTCTTATGGTTTTACGAAAAAAATAAGTTTGTGTATAACATCAAAGGTACCAGAAGATTTTGAGTAACATAGGAATGTCATTTATGTAGGAAAACGTAAGGGGTGCTATTTGAAAACAAAAAGTTGGGGGTGAGTACAAAAAAATATTTTAAATGTATGGTATGATAGACACTGTAGTACCTTCCAGACTACAACTCAGTTCTTGCTGGAAGCACTTTTTGTTACGAAAATATCATGTGTTAAGGAAATTCAGGGACACCCGGTATATACACATATACAAGAAATTATTTAGTCTTATGAGATTACAAAAAAAAGAAGTTAGTATGTACATTGTCGTGATTGGTTAAATATTATTTGGATACATTATTTGATTAAATTTTGAAAAATAAATTCGAGGGAAACATGTGCTAATAAGGTGATATTATTCTCAGAGGGTAGAAAAGAGTCATTTTTGTAAGCTTCTATTAATGATAGGAAAATTAATTATTGGTCATTAGACAAGAAAGATACTGGTTAACATAGAGCTCTAATGAGAATTTTTTTGTTGATAAGACAAGTATTTATCTACTCCCATTATGCTGTACTGTGATTACCAAACTACTAGCGGTAATACTATCTATAAATAAACAATGCGAATTATTTTTCATAACTCACACTTTAATTATTTTACTGTAACATTTTGTTTTTTGTTAACTGCAATATTAACTAAATTTACTAGTATATGTGTTTAAATACTCAACATTTCTTTTGTGCCAAACAAAATAACCTTCAGATTTGAAGAATGGCATTAATATATTTTATTAATTCGTATGAATTATAAAATGCATTTTCTCTTGCAAAGCCTTTAAAAAGGTAGTATGTGCACTGAAATTAGTGTTATTATTTCAGATGCGCAAACATTTAAAAAATAAGCGACTGGAGTATCTGAAGCAACTAGGCACAGACAGAATCATCGATCTTCAGTTTGGTAGTGGAGAAGCAGCATATCATATAATATTAGAGCTTTATGATAGGGGGAACATCATTCTAACTGATTACGAATACGTTATTTCTAATATATTAAGGCCACACACAGAGGGCGACAAAGTGAAATTTGTAGTTAGAGAGAAATATCCTCAAGATCGTGCAAGAGAGAGTACTGCAGTTACTAAAGAAACAATGTTAGAGATTCTGAATAAAGCTAAGACTGGTGACCCATTAAAGAAAGTGTTAGTGCCTAATTTAGGTGAGATTTGTATACAACAATTTATCATTTATTTTTGTTTGCGCCTAAGTATAGAGCCAGTTAAATTGATACATTTTTTTCAGAATATGGTCCACCCCTTATAGAACATGTACTTTTGAAACACGGATTTACCAATGCAGCTAAAATTGGTAAAACATTTAGCATAACAGAAGATATTGACAGACTTATGGAAGCATTACAAGAGGCTGAAAATATTCTTCAAACTGCTAGAAAGGAGCACTCAAAGGTATAATAATTAAAAACGATAATTTTATGTGATTCACCAGCTATAGTCCATTTAAACAGGAAATAATACAATGAACTATTTATTAGTTTCGTGATATCTTTTTTGGTTAACTATTTAGCCAAGGAACTGTTCCTAAATGTATAAATTTATGATGATGAAAGAGGTTGTGTACCTTCCCAAGAGGGGTGAAAGTCTCATACCGGGTCAAAAAACTTCGGTGCCAGAGCCCACCATAGTAAGTCACCATGTCACCCCTTGCAAATACAATGGAATTCCAAGCGAATGTGGTATTTTCCAACTTGCTAATATTGCTGAAATGGATTGTTTGCATCAAATTTGTAATAATAGCACTGTTTGTTCAAGTTTTTCTGCCCACCAGTCTCAAGTGATTTTCATTTCGGATGTAGATAGAATGTGACAAATTTGTTTTAAGTGTTGATTCAGGGTTGTCACATTGTTCAAGTTTCACCTAGTCTTTCTATGAGGTTTTTGTGTTTATTTACTTTTGCACTTGTCTACCTAGTGAACAAAAATTTATTTTGTAGACTACGCATACACTACTACCCTGTTATTTCATTTTTTACGTAATTATGTAATTAGTGGTTTACTCATGATTTCTGAGAATTTTTCCTAGTTGCTTTTCATGATTAGACTTTCACCCGGCAACATTGGCGACCATCACGTTGTTATCGGGCTTTCACTAGTGTCAGGCATAGATAGTAGGGACCTTCTGCTAGGCTCTTTCAGAAGTGTCATTAGTAAGACGTAAACGGTTATTTACGTCATCAAAAGATTTTAATGTTACGCTATGTACAGGGCCGCCACATTGCAAGGACCAGATTCTGGCCACGGGCCCCCAGTACCATAGCCGTCTCAAGTGATGAGGCCGTGACCTTCGAACTGGCAACGAGATGGTTATGCCAATACCATGTTGAAAAACTATTGATTTCCTCTCTCCACACAAAACGTCATTTGTACTTTGCTTTCAAGTTTCAGTGATTGAAATGTCTAAATTTTTACTGAGCTATGTTTTTTATCTTTCATTTTCTCAAATAAATTTAAGAAACTGTAACTATAAATTGGAAACACTAGTATTCACGTACGTTAAGTAGTTATTAGCTATGGGATTTTGTTACTTTTTCGTCTTGGAATATTACGAATTCCAAATAGAAGCCGTATTCAGAGAAATTCATAATCACTCATTTCTTAAGAGTAGCTGACAGAAAATAATGACTGACTAAATTTTATAATCAACACATTCAATCAGTTATGTTCAAATTGAACTTTTGTAGTCTGATTGGAAAAGAGAGTCTATGTGTACAACATGGTTGAAGGGTTTGATTGAAACAGCACTTGAAAGAATATAGTATTAAGTGTGTATTAAGTGATAATCCGGAACAAAAAATAACTGCTACAAAAATGAAGTTGCTTCATTATAGTTTATTCACAATTCGTTATAGTTATTTGTAATAAAGTTACCCAGAAAAGAACTAGATTATTAACAAAACAAATGAATCAGTAAAATATGATCTTCGTTCTGTTGAATAACATAACATACACGTTGAAAAACAGTCGCCTGCGCGACAGCGTTTACTAAGGTTCAGGGCCCGGGACAACAGTACCCAGCTGCCCCCCCTTGTGGCGGCCCTGGCTATGTAGAGTATACAATGTTGACCTTTGTTTATCATAGCGTAGAATAAGTGAGGTTCGTGCTTTAGGCTTTATGTGTTTTTTTATTGTTTCTATAGTCTTTGTATTGCAAACGCTCTGAATGGAACAGGCTTTGGACATCGTTTTGAGGCGTCCGTCGGCGGCATATTGGATGTGATCATAAACAAATGAACACCTAACAATATAGGTTTTGCAGGACCACCGAAGCATGACATTTCACTCTCATGGTTCAGTTCCGTGATGGTAACACGCTGTTGCCAGAGACGCCTAATTTTGTAGCTTTTATTGGAAGATACTCTCAAATAAAACTGATGGAAGACAACCTGATCCTTTTTTACTGTGATAAACTAAATGATAACTATTGTTGCTATCAATATCATCACGGTTCTGTTCTCATTGTGAGATATGTCAATACCGCCCGTAATCATACGAACCGTAATCTTCCGTAGATAACGTACAACTTTATCGTTTATTAGCAGATTCGGTTATTTCGGGAGAACTGCACAAGTCACAAATAGCCGATAACGTGAAATAACGTCAAACTACGGACTTGCAAAAGGTCCCTAATCTCCCTCTTGTGCCACAGTCAGTGACAATGTCAATAAGAAGCGGAGGTTATCTTTTCTTAAGCTGTCTTTCTGCGTTTTCCACACAATCAGCCAGCCCATGTTGTCATCAAGTTGTGAGATCCAGACGAGTCTGGCTCTGAACCATTTGCACGGATTTCTAACTTGAATTCTTCTTCTTAATCAAAACCCGAAAATTACATAAAAAATGAATATCGCGTATCAAACTGTATCGAAAATGTGAAAATATATGTCAAATATCACGATTAACAAAGAATGGAAATACCGACATGCACGTGTTATAACGGTCCTAACCTAAAAAAGTCAAGCGGAGGTTACAGATGTTTATCTTTGTAGATAGAGAGATATGGATTTCAGATGACAAAGTAGAGTCACATTCTCAGGAAGCCGCCATGAAAGACTTATGACGTCACGGTAAGATTTATTACGTCACAGCTTTGGGACAAAATTTCATGTTTGAACTTTGGAAGAGATTTTAAGCCACTTCGTGGTCACAGAACAGTAAAAATGTCCTTTATATTGTTTTTAGAGACATAACATCAATATTCTGTCATATTTTTTACCCACTGAAGTCACTGAAGAGAGCTTATTCAGAGCCTCTGTCCGTCCGTCCGTCCGCCCGTCTGTCCGTATACAAAAGATAGCCAAAACTACAGGTGCTAGAGAAAAACTAAATACAGATTCGGAATCAGCTTGAAAAAACTAGCCAGGGAAAAATCCGGTTTAGTCAATATCGCTTCCGGTTTAAAAAAAAATGAATTAAATCACAGCGAGTAACTGACGACGTGTTATGTACGGTGTATTGTTATTCCTGAAGCACAGGCAGCGTGGCCGAGCGGTTAAGACACTAGGCACGAGTCCGAAAGGGCGTGGGTTCTAATTTCACCGCGGTCTACAACTTTTCTCTCTCTTTTTTTTAAGATTAAATGTTAAATTTGTTGATTACTAGTCCGGAAAAAATCCGGTTTTGTCAGTATAATAAAAAAGATAAATTTTTATCCCAACAAATTCCATAGTGAGAGCGTCGTTTGAAATTGCTCAAGTAAATTCTTTCGTACTTTTTTTGATAGTACCTCATTGAGGAGAGCCTTTTACCTGTGCTTGGGAATTGCCAGCTCCCCAACCTCTCCCTGGATCATTAGATCCAAGAGAGGGAGATTCAGCAGCACATCGACTGTATACATAGGAGTCGTAACTGCGCTGGTTATGCTACCACAAGCTCTTACATGCACAAAATACTTCAAGATTCAGAGGTACCTACTGAGTATATTTTATTTTCAGGGCTACATTATTCAAAAAAAGGAAGATCGCCCTGTCACAGATACAAATAAGGAAACAGAATTTTACTCAAATCAAGAATTTCATCCAATGCTTTTTGAGCAACATGCTTCGTCGCCTCACAAAGAGTATACAACATTCAATGAGGCTATCGATGAATTCTTCTCATCGCTAGAAAGTCAGAAGATTGAATTGAAAGCAGTTCAACAGGAGAGGGAGGCGATGAAAAAACTTGAGAATGTTCGGTAAGAAATTCTCAGTTCAGGACAAGGACCATAATTGTACTTCATTTTTTTAAACAGGATAAGATTCCCTGAAATGATCACATACAAAAGTAGGGTTGCCAACTTTTTTTGTAAGAAAAAAGGATACATTGATTAAAAAAAAAACAGCATTTTGAAAAAAAAACAGTATTTTATTTTTTTAATGATTTAAACAGATACTTTTTGGAGCTTTTCGCAAAGCTTATCAATAAACTATCATTTCGGAAGGCCTCCTCACATTTTAGGTTAAATTAAAATATGTGAGTAGCTCATTTTTCATTAACTTAATTGAGACTCTGTTTCTGTCATCTCGCCACTTCGCATTCATCACAGAAAATGCCCTTACTATGAATGCCGAAGTGGTAGGAGCAGAAATTTAATGTGAAATAATTTTGGTAATATTAACGACTTCTTCTGATTACTAGAAAATAACCTTTTTGTGCCAGTCATGTTGATAAAATTTTTATGGCTGCGGATAAAGCTCCGTGATCAATGTTAATATAAAACAGTATATTAGATACCTTTTTTAAGTTAAACAGTAAAAAGTATTATATCACGAAAAACAGTATAATACTGTTTTTAACAGTATGGTTGGTAACCCTATACAAAAGGACTAGGAAGGTTTTGCAATGTGTCGCAACAACAAATCGCAGGAAACTGCGAGTTCCTGCATGATGAGACATGTGTATGCGTGCATAGTAGTTGATAAGCCCAGTTATTCATTAGCAGTGACAGTGTTAAGTACTTGCGATGGTTTTTTTTATTATAGAGGGTTTAGGAAATCGGCTTGATCGCAAGGACAGAAAACACTCACACACCCGGAAGTGTGAGAGAGAGTCTGCCCGCCCGACGTCGAACCAGCTTGAGTCCTCTGATCACATGTCCAATGGACGCAACCACGTCCATCCGACATGTCATCACGGCCCGACCGGCTAAAACCCGTTCCCTCTTCCTTACCTCTGATGTTATATCTCCATCTGCACCGGGCATCATCGTGAACGATATTCTTCGCAGTGCAAGATGAGGCAATGATTAAAACACATTTATGAGTAACTTCCAATCCTCATTTATCCTTGAAGCCCCTCCTCTTTCTCCTTTACAGAGAGTATTTTGTTGACCATCTCATGTATTATGTTCCATGCCTCTACGCTGGACAACATCAGCGGGACCATAGTCTCTGGGGTCAGCTCCCCATCCAGTTTTTGACTTGCCTCCTGTCTGTACGCCCCCCATCGATCGCACAGAAACAGGGCATGCTCGGCCGTATCTTCCGCCTCGCAGTGCAACCATTTTTCGTCCATCACCCGTCCTATCCGTTTCCTATACACTCGAAAAGGCCCGTGCCCAGACAGTGCCTGCGTTAGGAAATAAGACATCTGCCGATGACTGCATTCCGCCCATTCTTTTATCGACGGTATTAGTCGTTTCGTCCACTGCCCGACATCAGTGGTCTCGTTCCATATGCTTTGCCACTTACTTGCTGTCAGCCTTTTAGCTTCAGCGCGGCTTATCGCATTGCCTGCTTGACCATGGCGGATCAGTGTCCTCTCTTCGGCCAGCAAGTATAATGGTGGTATCGCCGTTATAACTTGCAAGGCTCTTGTAGATACCGTGCGATAAGCACTGGCCACCCTCAGCAGAGACTTTCTTTGCAAGCTGTCTAAGACCTTCTGATACCTTTTCCTTTTCGTGGCTTTACACCACACAGGAGCTCCGTATAGGACGACCGACTGTACAACCTGGCACAGTAGTGCCCTTTTGTTGCTACTGGGCCCTCCTACAATTGGCATCAGTCGCGAAAGTATTGCCGCCTTCTCAGCCTTTGTCACTACTCGTTTAAGGTGTTCTCCATAACACCTCTCGTTATCCAGTGTGACTCCGAGGTACACTATGGACTTGCTTGGTGTGACCTGCACCCCCTTTGGTTGGAAGACCACGTTAGCTCTCTTGCTCCTTGGGCCGCGCATTATAACTGCCTCTGTTTTCTCAGGAGCCAACTTAAGCTTGTGATCGCACATCCATCTGTCAATCTTGCACAGCGATGCATTGGCTTTATGAACCAGCTCTGCCTGTTCATTTGCCACGATAACAAGTGCCAGATCGTCGGCGTATGCTACCGTCTTTACGCCGCTGGGCAGCGAAAGCTTCAGCACCCCATCATACAGGATGTTCCAGAGTAACGGCCCTAAAGCAGATCCTTGAGGCACCCCTGTTGTCATAGAGATTTCGGTTCCGGCAATGCAAATTGATCTGGAGTCTAGGTAGCTGCTTATAAGATTCCTTAGATACTTTGAAATCTTCAGCTTTCCTAGTTCCTCCATAATCATGCTCCACGAGGTTGTATTAAAAGCATTGCGGACATCCAGCGTCACCAGCGCACACCATTTCTTCTTGGTATCTTCAGCAATCCTCGTTACCGTTTCCAGGGCATCGATGGTGGACCTCCCCGAGCGGAAACCGAATTGGCATGGCGAGAGTCCTCCTGCCTTTTCAATCTTTTTCTCGAGCCTCTGCCTTATCAGGATTTCGTACAGCTTTCCGATGGTATCTAGCAGGCAAATTGGCCTGTATGAAGAGGAAAGCTCTGGCGGTTTTCCGATCTTGCTAAGCAATACCACGTCGGCCCTTTTCCACGCCTTTGGTACGGTTTGCGCACTCAGAAGGTGGTTGAAAAGACCTGATAGCAGCTGTGGTGCTGTAGATGCTATCACCTTGATGGCCTCCGGAGGGACACCATCTGGCCCAGGAGCTTTACCATTTTTCATCTGACCTGCAGCCGCCTTAATCTCTTCCACCGTAAAGATCTCCGGATTCTTTTCGGTGCTGTCCGTCTCCCAAGCTTCTGAAATGCTTGGGAAGAGCTCTCTCACTATCGCTACCCTTCTTTCGTTACTTAGTAGACACGGTGACGACTGCTTGATCATCCTTTTGGTGACCAACTTGTACCCTTCACCCCAGATGTCCTGTTCTAAGTCTTCACATAGTTCTTTCCAGTGTTTGGATTTTGAGGTACAGATCAAACCTTTTATCAGCTTTTTCTTGGCGGCGTATTCTTCCTGTAGTGCATTTATGGTACTTGCGATGGTAGTCACAAAATGAAAGAGTAGCAATTTCATTCATTTATCCGAAAACCAATCACAGACGACGTCGTTTCGCTTTTATTAAAGCTCGTCACTGTTTCTTTCAATGACGGTTTATATATATATTTTTTTTTTATATGGTTGAGTAGAATAGCTTGTAGCTAGACTCCGCCATATTGTTCATTTTCACTTTTTATTCATTGTGTTATTTATCATTAATAAAAGACGGTTATTATTATTATTATTATTATTTAGGTCTCGGACGAATAAATGAAATTACCTGTTAGTACCTAGCTGGCAAAACTCGTACTAGTAGTAGCAACATATAGATATTGGGAAGCAGTACTTTAAAAAGGATTGATGAGATAAGGGTAGTTTTGCGCTATAATTTCGTTCATGGTTTTAACATAGAGCAGTGCCTAGAAGAAATGACTCGTTGCCTAGGTGATGCTTGTCCACATCGTACAATGATATTCAGGGGTCGAATCGGGAAGGACACAAATTTCAGTTACGGAGGAAAACGTTACTCCTGCTAGAAAAATGCTTGATGCTACTCCTGTTAGAAAAATCGGTCTAAATGCGTTAGAAATTCGTTTGATTCTGCTTGATAATTTGCATGCGAAGAAAATTTGTTCTTCAGTTATTTTTTGTAGGGTAAGGTCATTTAAACAAAAACTCCTTATTTTCCTATCTGCAACGTTTCGATAGGAGAATAAGGAGTTTTTGTTTAAATGACCTTACCCTACAAAAAAAAATAACTGAAGTTCTTTACAGTAGGTCAAAAACCTTTACAAAAAAAATTATTCTCTCTCTGTGCCGGATCAACTGATTGAAGAGTAGATGACACAACGTGTGATTTGGTGCCGGAAGCTTTTTTTAGTAGTGAGGAGGTTAAGGTTCAGTTGCACTAATGGTGGCCGCTCAGCCTTAAGGCTTTTTGTGATCCCCGGTCAAAAAGATTAGACAGAATCTCATCCTAAGTTCTTTGCGAACCTTGAGTTGCATTGGACTAGGCTCTCCTGTCTTCCCTCCTGACCTACATTTAGATAAGAGGTTCTGCTTTCACGCAAGGCAGGATAATCGAATATAACGTCCTTAGCTGTTTCCTCCGCCTCATCGCACTTCTTTGATGAAGGATTTGCCACACCGGACCCAACTTTTGCAGGTGCACACTGAACGTCTAATGGCTAGTGATAAAACCAACCGCTTTTCGTAGTTCCTTCCTGCTCAATCAGAGAGCGTCTGCGGTATTAGAACGCAAGGGTCCCCTCAGCATCCTCTTAGACTGAACATTTCCCACTACTCTGTCCCAGCGCTTCTGGTGCTCATTTGACATCCAACTGGTCACAGCTGTCCATACCATGATTACCATGTTATATAATATACTACATGCTGGTTTTGTGTGCTGTGGGAAATCCTTATCTCTATGGGAGTCCATTACCACTTAGTATTTCTTATACAGCAACTCTATGAGTCTAGCTCGGCTCGTGGAAGAATTGATGGTAATTTGTCTGGTCAAACAGAAACCAGAAGAGCAGTTCGTCAGGGATGTGTATTATCTCCGATGTTATTTAACATTTACGTTGAATTTGTGATGAGACAGGTATTGGACAACTTGAATGGCGGTATAACTATTGGCGGAAGCAAAATATCCAACTTAAGATTTGCTGACGATACAACCCTTGTTGCCGCTTCTCAGGAAGAACTAGTAGCTCTATTAAACATCTTAGAACAACACAGTGCAGCATATGGTCTTGGTATTAACTACAATAAGACCAAGGTTATAATCGTAGATAGAGAGCATGATGAATAATCGAGAAATAAAGTCCGTTGTGAAGTGGTTCAAAGTTTTGTGTACCTCGGTTCTTTGATCGACAATTCGGGTAGCTGTGACAATGAGATTCGACAGCGCATTCACCAGGCACGTGGGGCCATGACAAAGCTTACTAAAATATGGCGTGACCATAACAGCACCAAAGCTACCAAAATGTCGCTGGTGCAGTCTGTTGTGTTCTCCACATTTTTGTATGCCTCGGAAACTTGGATTGTTAAACAGGCAGATCGAGCTCGCATAGATGCTTTTGAAATGCGGACGTGGAGGAGAATGCTGAGAGTTCCTTATACTGACCATCGTACTAATGTTTCCATAGTGGATGAGCTCGGTAATCCAAAGAGACTATCCTCCATTGTGTCGACGAGAATGCTTACATTCTCCGGACATATTCACAGAAGCGATAATATGGAGAAACTTGTAGTTCAGGGTCACGCCCCGAGTGGGCGGCGCCGTAGCCGTTCCCCTACACGCTGAACTTACAGTAAATCGCGAACGAAGGCGAGCTACAGTTCTCAAAACTATTGATAATATTCGTGTCGGCAATACTTTAGCTCGGACTTAATGCATTTTACGAGTTCACAACATGTTTGTTAAGACATTGTGACTATGATGATGACATGCTGGTTTTGACCCGATGAGGGGGAGCTTTGCACCTTCGTGGGCACACCTGTCATTTCCATCTACTCCTATGTGACTAAGTGGCACCCAAGGTAATGCTACCTTGTTCGTCTTCGCGTACAGTGGTTACTTGTCAGAGCCGCCCGATTGTCTGTGTTTACATGAATAGTCTTTTTACTGTTTCCTTTATCTATGCATATTCTGCCGCATTCCACAATTGTGGCTATTTCTGCTTGGAAAACGGTAGTCAGTTCACCTAGGCGCATACTCATGTTCCGCCCAGGCCTACCACCGTATATGCTTCCTCCTGCACGTGATTAATTTTTGGAGCCATCAGTGTACCAGGTGATACCATTCTGAAGTTGAATCTCAGTGTCCACGACTCTTGGCATTCTGACGGGTGGCAATGCTTCAGTTGGTGTGCACTTCATGGCGCCCACTATGCACTTTTGTGAGCGCTTTAGATGTGCTTTGATGAACCTTTGGCCACCATACAATAGCACTGCACGACATCGTGGGGTACATTGGTGTACATCCAGTTTATCACCGGGGGGCTAAGCCCCAGGTACATCCGATCGCTCGTCTCGTCGGGAGATGCTAAATAAGTTTGATTTGCAGAACTGGTTTAAGGAGTTATTTTAGAGGACAGAGCGGTGTATTTGGATCTATCGAAATTACTTTGAAAAATTGATCAAATAAAGCTGTATCGCAAAACTTTCCTAGTACCATTTGTATTTATATGTGTTTTATTTTGGCATCCCAGGAATTTTGTGCCACCAATTTTAAGACGATATACTGTGGAATTTTTGAAGCATTTTTGAATAGTTCGACTTTCTAGGAAGGATCATGATCAACGTCTGATGGCTCTAGAAAAAACACAAAATGTGGACAAACAAAAAGCGGAGTTGATCACCAGAAACCAGGAGCTTGTTGATAGGGCAATATTGGCGATACAGACTATCTTAGCCAACCAGGTATATTGTTTAATTCTTTGGCAATTTAGACAAGTTAGATTTTTTTTTAAGGATCTTTTAGTAAATTCAAACAACTTACGTTTGCCTTGATTTAAAATCTATTAAAAGATAACGAACTCCTCGTCAGGATGAGTTTGGTGATGTCTCACATACTTTTTTGTGAAAACTAGTTTATAACAAAATAGGGTACTTGCAGAAAAAAATATTATGTCGTTTACGCGTTCCTTAGAGCCTAGTAAACAGGACAAAATCACTTGTTTGGTTTTTTGGAATCGGCTGTGATATTCCAAAAATTATTTCAAATGCCGGAAAATGCCGCGTAAACAACCTCTGACGTCAGTGATATCCTATAGTGATGGGATGTAAAGTATTGATATTCGATATCGATAGCCAGTGCTAACCTAACATTTTGACATTGATCATTATAACCACAAAACACAGTCACATATTATAATACAAAAGTATTATACAAAAGTCAAAAAAATTAAAGTAAAGCTAGATTACTAATTCACTTTGTAGGGATGGGCTTGAATTAGATTCTATCTTTGGATTCATTCATAATGGGATGCGCCGAAATAAAATGACGGCTCCGACTAGTTGTGAATCTCGGTCACAAACAGGATGAACTGTGATACCTATCAGATATAAAAATGTATTGCAACGAAAATGCTAGTGGGTTAATTGCCTGTTTCAAATATGTTTAAGTATCAATAAATTGAGTCGCATTCTTAAAGAATTCAGATCATCTCTAGTTTGCAGTTGAATCTCACTAGCAGTATCGATTGTCGATATCGATAGGATACCTGTGACGTTAGCCCTTGTTTTAAGTCACGTGGAAAAATTTGAATATATCCTTATTTTATTTTGCAAATATCTTTTTTTGGCCGTAAGTAAAATCATGTTTTTTGTTTCCTACTGCTTCTTGATATGGTTTTCTTTACGCTATGTATACTCCCGAGACAATTTCACGACCTCTGCAAGTACCCTATTGTATACTGTATATAGGTATTTTTAGCAGTAAAAAGAGTGTGTCATCTTACTAGTCGACGCGTTATGCAAATTTTTGACCATTGTAACCCTATTTACGAGGAGGCACCTTATGATCCGGGAGGTGGCGGATCATTATACTGGTGTTGGATTTTTTAGTGTAGGCTTTCGAGATGTTAGCTGGTCGGTGCAAGGCTATCATATTTTACATTTAGGCATATAAAAAAATTCTGCATTACCATTTAGAAAAAATCAGGTTACCTGTGATTGAAGTTTCCTTAATTAATCTACCGATTTCACCAAGAACAAAAAGAATGCAAATTGCTTAGTCCACTGCAAAGTCACAGCCTTACACGCTGCGATATTAAATTTTTCTCTAACACCTACTTATGGTGATTTACGCTGAACGGTTCGTTTTATGCATCATGTGTAATACATAAAGTCACACTGTAATCGGCCAAGGAAAACAAATATGCAATAATATACAGGGAATTCTATTTCAAAAAAGTAACTTTGATAAGCCACACATTCATTGGTATATGGTAAATATTTTTGTAACACAGATTCTATTTTCCTCTACGTTTTTTGTTTTAGACATTTTTTCCTATCTTAAATAGGGAAGTAGCTATCGTCCACCCACACTTGGTTGATACACCATCTACATGATCATGCGCGCAGCTAACATGTTAAGTCACAGAAATTTTGCAGCTAACATATTTTTTCGTGATTTCATCAACTAACTATCTGCATATTTTCAACCTCAGTAAAATACCCCGAAATTTTTTTGCGTGTTACGCAGTCGCGTCTGCTAACATACATTTTCTTCATCTTTATACGGAAAACTAATCGACAAGAAACTGTAAATTCTCAGTATAGTTACCCGTGAAGATTTGACGCTACCTCCCTGACTATTATTGTTTGAGAAAATAAAACTATAGTAATTTTCAATTTACCCTTACCAGATTCCATGGGACAATATCAACGAAATGGTGAAAGAAGCTGCATCACAAGGAGATCCTGTAGCGCAAAGGATAAAGCAATTGAAACTTGAAATAAATCACATTAGTTTGTATTTGACAGATCCATATGAAGAACCAAACAGTGGAGGTGAATCAAATGACAGTGATGATGACAAATTGCCACCAATGACTGTTGATATTGATTTGGCGCTCACTGCATTTGCTAATGCAAGAAAGTAAGGTTATATTAATATCATTTTCTAATCCGTCCGAATCATTAATGGTGTGATTTTTGAAACTGTGACTATATAGGCAAGGTGGTCGCAAATTTTTTTCTTGGGTGGGGGGGTCATTTTTTTCTTGTTGAGGTTATTCTTTTCTTGGGGGGGGGGGGGAGGAGTAAAGATTTCTTGTATATGTAGCAGCAAAACACTTTTTCCTTGAGTGAGGGGGGTATTTTTGGGGATTACATTTTGCGACATTACGTGAGTGCATTTTTACGGCCGGACTAGATTTTTAACTCAAAAATAATAGATTAATATTTATTTATTATTCTGGGGGGAGGGGTAAGTACCCCCATTACTCCTCTTATCGACGCTCTTGTGTATAAGGTCTTGGTAGGTTTATTGGAATTATGCGTTTCCATTCAATCTTATTGGTAAAAATAGGATAACCACTAATGTCAACTTGATCTCGTATTATAAGATTCAATAATTTGTGTGCATTTTTCCCAGCCCAAACGTGATTATTACGCATATAATATACATACAATACATTTGTGTGGAAAGTACTGTGAATAAAATATATAGTAAACACTGTCGACCTTGAGTGACTGAAGCATCCATTTATAAAAAATCCATTAAGGTAATAATCAAGGGTTACAAGGTTAATTCTTTTATGGTCTGACTCCCGCAAAGGCCGAAAGCCTATGGCGCTGTAGAAGCGCTGCGAGAGGATAAATGTCGGTGCACGTTAGATTTGAAATGCTGCAGGTTGTAGCCGTCGGGAGACAAATTCCCGGCAGCTCATTCCACAGAGTCGAAGTTCTCCAAATGAAGGAATGCCGGAGGAGACTGGTTCGGGGAGTAGGGACCTCGACCTGGTAAGGATACGCTCGCAGACCCTCTCTAGTGTTTCTCGTTCGGACGGCTTTTGGTGTTATTATCTGGGAGAGCTCACTCGAACATCTTCCCTGATAGAATCTGTAAAACAGGGACAGGTCAACCACCCTTACTCGATGTACCAGGCTGTGGAGGTCCTTTGTGAGGTTAGGCGTATCGATTAGTCTAATTGCTCTCTTCTGGATAGTGTCCAGAAGCTTTAGAGAGTACTTCGGAGCGCAACTCCACACATGGGACCAATACTCCAACGATGGTCGGTTCTGTGCCTAGTAGAGTAGCTGTAGTTGCTCTGGTGTATACACAAAACTCCAAGCTTCTGGGATGCCGTTTTAGCTACATAATATACTGACGACGTGGTCGTGCCAGGACATGTTATTGTTGACATTGATTCCGAAAAGCTTGACGGAAGGTGACTCGACTATTGTGTGACCCTCCAATTCCACAGCTGGTAAGCCAACGTGAGTCTTCTGTGTCAGTATTGTTGCCTGAGTTCTCTGTACGTTAGACTGTACTTTATTCACTAATCCCCACTCGTCAATTGTTTTGACATTTACATTGATCCGTGAGGGTTGTTGCTATCGCCGACGTACCGTCTCCTGGGATGTTAGTGGCTTGCCTGGTTTCATGCACTATATTAATGTACTGTCGTCTGCGAAGCTGTACATTGGATTGGACGTTATTTCCAGCAGCTCGTTGATGTACAGCAGAAACAGTGTAGGGGATAGGACAGATCCCTGAGGAACGCCGATGTTTATTGAAAATACGTTAGACGAACAGCCTTCGACTGCAACAAACAGAGATCGGTCGTTCAAGAATCTATTCAGCCACTGGCGCAGGCCAGGTGGCAGTCCATAAGCAGCAAGCTTGACCAGAAGTTCCTCATGCCACACTTTATCGAAGCTTTTCGATATTTCAAGTGCAACAATACGGGATTCGCCATGATTTTCAATTGCTCTGTTCCACAAGTGAGTTACGTAGGCCAGGAGGTCACCCGTAGACCTGTGCTTACGGAAGCCATACTGGCGATCATTTATGATGTTATTGTCATCCAGGTATTTCAGGAGCTGTGTGTTAATGACAGTCTCCATAACCTTAGACATGATGCTCAGAAGAGCCACAGGTCTATAGTTAGTGGATCGGCTTTTTTGCCTTTATTAGGAATGGGTTGCACGCAGCCGTCGGATATGGTACGGACACATCAGTCGTTCTTTTATTAAAACTCTGAGTACCGTGGAATGGCCCACATATTTCGTATTTGTTTTAGATTCATAATAGCCTTTACTTCTATAGTTCTTACTATCTCGAAATATAATTCAGTGTATAGTCTCGGTTCTTTTAGTCCATTGCATAAACCTGGTCATACTAAGGAATGATCTCAATCATACGGTATCCATCCTAGCCGTTTCGACACTTTTACAATTTGCGGTTTTATTTTTTTAATCGTTACACATTTTTATAGAGCCTACCTCATTTTTCAGCAAATAACCTATGTGAATTCATATGGAAATAAATGCAAGTGCTATTTCGTTTTTCTTGGGCAGTCACTTTGTGTGATTCTTCCCAAAAATTCTTTAAAATAGGAACTTATATCCACTTGAAAAAATTGTGAGACTGTCACTATCTTAATATATACTGATAATATTTTAGGGTTTCTAAAATCGTCTCAAACTATCATTTTATTAGCTTAATTTATCTGCTTCTATTCTATCGAGGAGATATTCAATAAAAATAATTTTTTTGCGTAAACTTCAAAGTGCGGTTATTTATTCTTATAATCAATGTAATTTATTTTCAGGTACTACGATAAGAAAAGATTCGCAGCAAAGAAGCAACAAAAAACCTTAGAATCGCAATCCAAAGCTCTAAAAAATGCCGAAAAGAAAACAAAACAGACCCTAAAAGAGGTTCAAACTATCACAAACATCAACAAAGCCAGAAAGACATACTGGTTCGAAAAGTTTTTCTGGTTCATCAGTTCTGAGAACTATCTCGTTATTGCGGGTAGAGATCAGCAACAGAACGAGTTAATAGTGAAAAGGTACTTTAAAATTAATCATTTATTTCACTCATTTTAACCTTTAAATTGTTAGTATTTCGGTTATAAATCGGGTAACTTATATACTTATTTATTCAATTACCTCCCAACAGATACAAGATACAATTTCAGAGAAATGCTATATATATGATCAGTAAAAGATATCAACACAGTTAGTTATACAACTCAGTGAGAAACTATTGGACAACATGTGTGAAATTGAAGTACCTACAGAAAGCCGCCAGATAGATTGCAGTCAGATAATTCGTGATTGCAAAAAACCTGATTTTTTTTAGATGACTGTTAACATGCCTTGAATTTGCGAGTTTTACTGAATTTGAAAAAATGAGAGGAGGAAATGCGTTCTGGGTCAAACATTTCTCGCAAAGTTATTTGTTCATCCGATTTAGGGAAAATTATAAATTCGAAATTTGAGTCTTGACAAAAGCTTTCGTTCAAAAACTCGTATTTTTGAAGATTAAAGCTCAGACTTGTACTTATTTGTCCTCCCAGACTTCGTCTAGTTTCGTGCATCCTGTCGACCAAATTTTCCAGTACTTTTCAATATATATCGTGTCGTATGGTGCGTTAGATGATCCGTTTAATGTCTTGGAGTGTTCGGAGCTTATTTTTGTAAACCAGAAACAAAAGGTTGTAAGGTTACGTGACCTTGGTGGCCAGTTTACCCCAATATTTGTCACAATAACGTTTGCAGGAAACTTTTCGTGCATCAATGTGATTGTCTCATGAGGAGTGTGGCAAAAAACATTTTTACATCAGTATTTTTCAGTTTAGGTCATACATATTCCGTTATCATATTCTTAGTCTGCGGCCATAACGGTGCACCGCACCTCGCGTCGCACATAGCATATGACACCATACCATCGCACAGCGAAATCTAGCTCACTATTTTTCAGACCATCGCACATCGCGAAAAATTTTAAAGCCATTTTATTTGTCAGTGAGGCTATTTGGGATAAAACGGTTGTTACAACAACATTTTTTTGAATGTTTCTCGAATGTACTTTGCTTCATTTTTTGGTCTTCCAGAAGGTGCTTGTATATTTTCGATTCGAAAAGTAGATTGATTTTTCTGCAGATTATGTTCAATTCCTTCTTTGTCGATAATTATACAGGGTTGGGATAAAGTATGGAACCAAGCAAATATCTTTGAAACGGAAAGGGTGATATTGCTGAAAATTTGCAGGTAAATGTAGTGACTCATAATGCATCCGAAGACACTATGTTAGCTATTAATGTACTTCCGGTATAACCGGAAGTACCGTCAACTGTTTTAATTTAAACGGGACACCCTGTATATTTTTGCAGATTTTAATACATCTTTTTTTTCTGAATACGTCCATAGTGGGTTTAATATTTGTTCCTGTAAAAACGAGAAAGATAAAGCTTTTTGATTTGTCTCACAAATGCGTCCGTGGCGGTCTGAGGTCTTCCTGTTTTAGGTAAATTTTTAATATTCCCAGTTAAATTAAAACGTCTTAGTGTTTTAGTCACCGTGCGAGTTCTCACGCTATCGCCAAAACCGATCATCATTAAGACTTTAAATGGCCGGCATTTTTAACATCTGAAATGATAAAGAAGCTTTATCTCTCCCGTTTTTACAGAAACTAATACTAAATCCTATGGACGTATTCGGAAAGAAAAGATGTATTAAACTCTGCAAAAATATACAGGGTGTCCCATTTATATTAAAAAAGTTGACGGTACTTCCGGTTAAACCGGAAGTACATTAATAGCTAACATAATGTCTTCGGATGCATTATACGTCACTGTCACTACACTTGCAAATTTTCAGCAATATCATTCTTTCCGTTCCAAAGTTATTTGCTTGGTTCCATATTTGATCCCAACCTTGTATAACAAATTGTTAAGAGTATTTTGTCTTCGTGTTCAGCTTTTGTCAGTATATGTTTATCTAGTATTTTCCATTTTGTTTCGCTTTCTTCAAAGGATGCACCTTCTTCTTCCTTTTATTTTTAATAACTTGCCTCTTTCTTAACCTAGAATCAAACACTAGATCATATTCATGTGGCGAAGATGAGGATGAACTCATGTTTGGCTGCTTATTCGTCAGCAGCTGAAAATGAAATTACTTCTACGTGTGGTGCGTCACTATACACACGGGGCGGGTGATACGATACTAAGTGCTGTGCGTCGTTGTGGATATACCCTTATGCAGCGCATAAGTAACAGTAACACGATTCCTATCGAGGCTTGAAAAAAGTAAGGTTCGATAACACCTTGAACCCAAAACCACAACAAACTGTAACTTTTTCCGGATGAAGTGGCGACTCGTGGACCTCTTTGAGGGTTTTCTTTGCCCCCAATCCTACAGTACTGATTATATATAAAACCATTGAGATATAGGTGCGCTTCATAAATTGTTCGCAACGCTGGAAACCTTTGGCGAAACCATCTGCTCCGACAGCCAGGCAGCATTAAAAGCATAAGTGCTTGTAGGCTCGTTCTGCAATGTAGAAAGGTCTTGGATGACATTTCGGCAAGACATCAGGTGTCACCTATGTGGGTGCCGAGTCATACTGGGGTTAGTGGTAATGAAATGGCGGACGCGCTCGCAAGGCGAGGGTCGAGGAATAACTTCCTGGTTCCTGAGCCGGCTTTGGGGCTGACAGTACGTACCATTAGAAGGAAAACAGAAATGTGGTTGCAAAATCAGCATCTTATCAGATGGAGAGGAGTCTCTGGATATCTCCGTCAAGCTAGAGAACTTATTTTAGGACCTCTGGCTAAGGTGGGGCGGTTCTGTCACTCACTGGACAGGAGTCGAGTAAGGTTACTTGTCGGCCTGCTATCTGACGTCATTCGTATGTGATGGGGGTGGCAAGTGATCCGACGTGTACACTCTGTGGCGAGGGGGAAGAATCCTCGGCACACATTCTATGTCGTTGTGAAGCCGTTGGGCTTCACAGGCAGACTATGCTCGGTTCAAGGGTTCTTGAACCTGAGGATATAAGATAGGCAGGACCCAAGGCCATCATCACTTTTGCGATGAGGGCTGGACTTGTAAACTAGGGTAAGGAGTGGTGCAAAAGGGCCCGTTGGTAGGCCTACGCACTGGTGGCTTTGGCCATCAGAAAACCTCTCTTCCTCATTCATTCATTTACTGTGATTTAATTTGCTAACAACGTAGAACAACCGTAAAATGGTGATTTTTTTTCAGATATATGAAACCAAGTGATGTGTATGTTCACGCAGACATTCATGGAGCTAGTAGTGTCGTGATAAAGAATCCAAATGGCCAACCTGTACCTCCCAAAACGCTGAATGAAGCTGGAACTATGGCGATCTGTTACAGGTAATGTGGTCAATACTTTTCCTGTGAATAGCGCACCCTCGACAGTAATGGCGTTCATTTCACATAATTGCTTCTCGGGTACACGGTCGCACCTCGAATTGTGAATTTCGTTCACGCTCAAAACCTTTATGAAGAAAGGTCAAGTTATGGAGCACCACACGTATACTCCAACCTCAGAAAAATAACTGAACATACAGGTAGTAAACAAACCAATCCGCATGGCGTGCTCAAAGCCATCATCTTTTGACACTTCAGCCTCCAAACATTGCCAACTAACCTGAAAATTCTTCCAATGCAACCCATGTTACAAGCACTGCACTACACTGTCCCATCTCGAAAAACTGTTAAAACTACACTCGAATAGAGCAGAGCAAGTCCGTAAAGCTTCACTACAGTTACCAACAAATAGCGAGTTCAATTTTACTGACCAAGCATAAAAGACGCACAAACAAAATAAGAGTTTGACAGTCGGGTTTTACCGTAAATAAATCGCAGGAAAACTGTATAGGCGTTGCCAGCTCCTCAAAATTTATGTAAAACTTCAGAATTTGCGTTTATGATGAAGAAATATGCAGTAACACAGTAGAGGTCAACATATCTATTGATTTTGCTGTAATAATTCCTGAACCATCAAAATACCGTCTTTTTTTAACGTAGAATGGAATATTTCTGGATACTATACAATTAAGACGATAGTAAATAATTATGATTGCCGTATCTAGTGGTCAATATGATAACGTAAGAAAAGATGTAGGCCTATTAGAATTAGTTGTTTGCCACCTCTATGTTCAGTTGTTACTCTGAGACTCAAACTTTTTTTGCTAATTTCATGTACATTTGATTTGGACAGGGTGGCCTAATAAGAATGGACGCCGGCAATATCTCGGCAACCGGTAATCACTTCGATCATATATAACTAGATAAGTAATGGTAGCTATTCAGTACAGTGATTGTTCGCTTGAATCATCTTAGTGGATTTTGTAAACATCCAAGATGTTTACCCTAGACAGGGCATAGGTGGGTGCATATACATACAGGGTGAGTTTTTAGTACCGGCTCGGTCGATAATTCCACTACTGTAGAAGATACCGAAAAACGTTGTATATAAAAGTTGTAGCCACGGATATGCTCTTTGCTCAGAAAATATTTTGTGGTGATGCAAACATGCATTTTTTTAAATGAGATACCCTATATATTATTCCATATTCAAATTCTTTTTAAATTCGATATAGGGTATTGTTGCATTATACAGGGTATTTCGAAAGTTATGACCATTTTTATCTCCAAATCGCCGTCAAATGGACGTACTGTATATCAAAAAGTGATGAATCAAAATTACACGGATGGATAAAAAATATTCTCTAGTTTTGAAATCGGCTATAATAAAAGCTTGCGACGCATTTTCGTATACAGGGTGATGTAGAATGCAAAATCCAGATTTTCTCTTTTTTGTCAAATGTAACCTCCAATATTTTATTATGCGAAAGAATTGCTTTTAATATGCTCTTTCTTCTTTGTATAGCACTTGTTGTACCTACGTCCATCAGTTTCCGAGATATTTCGATTTGTCGGTAAATTTAAAATATAGCTTCTATTTGTGTACTGAAATTTAGTTATTTTGAGAAAGTACTATCGAATTTTTTTTTAATTTAACGAACAACTAAATTATAAGGTCATGATAGTATTTGATGAAGTCAAAACCCTGAATCATCGAGATAATAAAGTCAAGTATGCTGAGGAAACAATTTTGTAGGCGTGATGCATAATTATCAAGCAGATTTATCAGGTATGCTTTGAAAAATTGACGGTTTTCATAACCTGCTCAATAATTCCGTACTGTGTGAAAAAAAGCTTTAAAAATTAATTTTTTCATTGAGGGTATTTAGGAGAATCTTTGAGAAATTGCCTACTTGCCTCTAGAATATATCAACGATGAATAGCAATATCCAGAACGGAGGCACTCTAAAACTAATACGTTTGCAAATATTGAAGAATCGTTTTATTTGGACCGTGTCGTTTAATATTTCATAGCCTACCTGATAGATCTGCTTGATAATTATGCATGACGTCTATAAAATTATTTCCTCGGCACACTTGACCTATATTATCTCGTTAATCCAGTGTTGTGGCTTGATCAAGTACTATTATGGCCTTATATTTTAGTTGTTTGGTAAGCATAAATAAAAATTTGATAGTGTTTTCTCAAAATAAATAAATTTTAGTGAGCAAATAGAAGGTATATTTAAAATTTGTAGAAAAATCGAAATATCTCAGAAACTACAACCATAACAAGTGCTATACAAAGATGAAAGAACATATTAAAAGCAATTCTTTGGTATAATAAAATATTGGGGATTACATTTAAAAAAAGAGAGAAAATCTAGATTTTGCATTCTACCTCACTGTGTATACGAATATGCGTTGCGGGCTTTTTTTATAGCCGATTTTGAAACTAGATGAGATTTTTTATCCATCCGTATAAAAAAATGATTTTTGATTGATTATTGATATACAGTACGTTCATTTGACAGCGATTTGGATATAAAAATGGTCATAACTTTTGAAATACCCTCTATAATGTAACAACATCTTATATTGGAAGAACGGAAATCATTAGTAGAATTTGAATATGGAATAATATATAGGGTGTCTCATTTAAAAAAATGCATGTTTGCATCACCACGTAGTTAGGGATCACCCTGTATAAATCAAAATATTTTCTGAGCATATCTATGGCTACAACTTTTATATACAACTTTTTTCGCTATCTTCTACAGTAGTGGAGTTATCGACCGAGCCGGTACTAAAAGCTCACCCTGTATATACATAAAGGGGGTGACGAACTTCTATCTGAGATTGATATGTAAATGTGTTCAGTGTCGTCAGTCCACATTTAACAAAACAATATACTGAATATGGAGGTTGATTGTTATTTCTGTTACATCAAAGTACTTGTAAATGAAACACTGTACAGAGTAAACATTTTATTAATTCTTTAAAAGTAATAAAGTAGCTTACGGTTGAGGACAAAAAAATATCAATGAAATCATCATAGTATATCACTCAACAGTAACAGATATAGTTTGTGATAAAACAGACAGCAGAACACTATATACGACCAAAGGATATAGATAAATCGATAATCTTTATTGGTTCCAAATGACCCTATTAGAGTATAGAACATGTCAAAGGAAGATGACAAATTACTTACATAAAATAAAATTAATGAAAAAAATTATTATTATTATTAATTAAAAGATAAGAGTTGAGCCCGAAGGCTATAAACTCAGAACAGGAAGAAAACATAAAATAAGAGTACAGAAGTATAAGAGTTGAATTAAAGTATCACTTCAAGGAACTTGTCCAAATTGTTTTTAAAACTGTTCACACTCGGAGAGTTCACAACATATCCCGGTAAGCTGTTCCAACGGTCAAAAATTCTGTTGGGAAGAAAATGCTGCCGTACTGTTGTCCTGAAGGCTTCCTTCTTCAATTTGAACTGGTGCCCTCGAAGATTGCTGGTACTTCGTTGAAATAGCTTCGACAGATCAACCCCGAAAATGTTTTGAAGCGCACGATATGTAATTATTAGGTCCCCTCGAAGACGACGATCACAAAAAGGAGTGAGATCAAAGATCCTAAGCCGCTCCATGTAGTCGGGTCGCACCGTGCCATAGGGAATACGCGTAGTTCTCCTTTGCAGTGATTCCAATGCTTCTTGGTCACGAACAAGTATGGGACACCATACCGGCCCAGCAAACTCCATCAGGGGTCTTACATAGGTTTTATAAAGAAGGCAGCACGTTGAGCTATCACAACCCTTAAATGACTTCTCGAGAAGGTAGATAAACCTTTTGGTCTTCGAGCACAGAACGTTGATATGATCAGACCAGGTGAGACTGCTGTTGACGATTACTCCAAGATCGCAATGGCTGCTTACAGTAGGGATTGTTTCATTTAACAGTGTATAGTACAAATAAAATAAATAAAAAAAAATAAATAGTCCAACATCGGGTTGTTCTTACCGATGTGGAGAACACAGCACTTGGATATGTTCAAGGGTAGCTTCCACATCCTTGACCAGTTTCCAATTTCGTCTAGGTCCTGTTGCAACAAACACGCGCTAGTTATGAAATATTTTGGTGTCATCAGCAAAAGAGGAGTAGATTGATTTGATGTGGCTGGGTAGATCACAGGTGTACAGGATAAACAAAATCGGTCCGAGGACGGAGCCCTGTGGCACACCACTAACAACTGGTCTTTTAGAAGATAGGCTGCTACCAACCTTCACAGCGAAATCTCTGTTGGACAAGAAGGCTTCTATCCATCTCAAGAGATTACCCCGGAATCCCAGATGTTCCAGTTTATTGAGTAGCAGGGTATGAGGTACTTTATCGAAGGCGGCGGAAAAATCCAGGTAGATAACGTCAACAGGATTATTGAGGTCCACAGATTTAGTCCAGCTATCTACGCACAGTAGTAAATTGGTGATTATAGAACGGCCTGCCAGAAACCCATGTTGATTTGCAGGGATAATATTATTTTCAAGGGCAAACTCTATTATCCTTCTCAGGATTATCCGCTCAGCGATTTTGGCCACGATGGAGGTTAGACTAATTGGTCGGTAGTTTATAGCATTGTATTTGTCTCCCTTCTTGAATATTGGAGTAACTAGTGCTGACAGCCAGGAACAAGGTAGTGTATGGGACAGGAATGAGGAATTAAAAATAGCAGCTAATGGGGCAGCAATAGAGGAGGCACACTGTTTGAGAATCGCGGCTGATACGCCATCTTCTCCAGGTGATGAGGACGTTTTTAAGTTGCACAAAAATTCATGAACATCATCAGTAGCGAACACAATATCACAGAGGGAGGTACTGTTGCGGGGTAAATTCGTATCACAGGAAGGTAATGTTTGTGAAGTTGAGAAGTTCTCGATAAATACATCTGCGAATAGATTAGCTGAAGCTGAGGAATCGCTACATAATTCACCATCGGCGGTACGAATAATTGGTGCAGACACTTTTGAGTTTAACGAGTTCCTAAGGTGTCTGTAGAGCTTCTTTCTGTTACTGGAGGTAGCAAGTGTACGTTCATAAGAAGACTTAGCTTGCCTCAACGTTTTAGATACCTCAATTTAAAAAGATCTGTGAATGTCGTAGTTTGTCCGAGTTTTATGTCGTGTGTAGCGCTGCCACAAGGACTTCTTATGACGTAACAAGCGAAGGATGTTATCGTTAATCCAGGGCTTAGAAGGATTGAAAGAGAGTTTTCGATGTAGAATATAGAAAGGTTAAGGAGTTTAGACGACTCAAGAAAATATTCCACATGCTTTGAGTGTCTCTGTTTTGGAATAATGTTGACCAATCAACTTCAGAAAGAGCGTTGTTCAACTGAACATAGTTGACACACTTAATAGTTTTACAAACCTTTGTGACATGAGATGGAATGGTAAGTTGCAATTTAGATACAATGGTGCAATGATCGGATTTTCCAAAAGGAGGAAGGTAGGAGACATCAGACACCAGATCATCATCATTCACGAAGATTAGGTCGAGACAACGGGGTACTTGATCATTTTTAAACCTAGTGGGACGATCAACTAACTGTTTTAGGCACGTACGGTTTAGCAGATCAAGATAAGGTGCAGAAGGAGAACTACATAGGAGTGTGGATGAAATCGGCCACGAAATATCCCTAAGATTAAAATCACCGGTAACATATAAGCTATTAGTGCGGGTCAGGAGAAGCTCTAGATAGGTACATAGATTAATATCAGAAGTTGATGGGCGGGGTCTATATATGCAACCAATTATGATATTGAATGTGTTTAGTTTCAATTCCAGGAATAAATTGTCAATACCCGTAAATTGAGATGAGAACGGCGTAACAGTAAAAGCATCGGCAACAGAGTCCTTGACATAAATGCATACGCCACCATGTCCTGGTGTAAGAGTAGAATCATTTCGGAATAGTGTATAGCCTGGTATAGCGACGATATGGTCAGGGATCTGGGGACTAAGCCAAGTCTCAGTTAAACAAATGAATGTAGGGGATGTGGATTCGGTAAAAGCGAGTAACTCGAGTAATTTAGAATTAAGGGATTGCGTATTGGTATAACAAATAGACCATTCTGGGGAAGAATTTGTCGGGATGTTTGGTTTTTTGGTGTGTTAGACATAGGAGAGGGTACAATTTTCGGAACGCCTTTGATGTACTTGATTGTGAGTTCAGTTTCTCCATCGTTTTGCCTCCGTCTCAACTCAGCACGGAGATTGTTGAGTTCGTTCATCTGTAATGGGGTCTTGTCGTTATAAATAGAGATACTTTTGAAAACATCATGATTAAGAAGTTTCTTTTTATTCCGCAAAATGGATTTGACGGTGTAGAGGCTGGAGAAATTTACTTTGATGGGGCGAGGTGCTGAGCTGAGAGCGCCAAAATGTATACTGATCCATATTATATTCGTCAAATTGTGTACAATACATATTCATATTAAAAGTTCAACAGTACTTCATATGAAATGTCTCATTACATACTATACATAAACGAAAAAGACAAAAGTAAATAAACTGAGCAGTTATCACAGTACTAATTGATTATTCAAGAATTCTTGCAACTCGTAGTATTACCTAACAGAAAGTTTCTGATTCTGAATTTCAATATGTTCAGTGGAATAGTACAGACAACTTATTCCGAATCTTTTCAATTGAATATTTGGCCATCTTAGCACTAACTGGAAAGTTCATCGCATAATAAGCTACTTTACTTTTCTGATGATTAAACATTGTGAGCTGCCTTCAGCAAAATTTATTATTTTTGAAGTAGGTCTGTATGTCCTAAGTTAGAACTTGCATTAGCTCGTGCTTTTGTCTGTTCCAAGATTATTCATCTCCAAGCTATACTTCTCATTGATTTTTAGATAAAATGGTTTTGGTGAATATATGTTTGATCCTTTCAACTGATTTCAACTTAGAGGTTTCATGGTGGAATCTTAAACTAAAATATGTTTTCAAAACAAGTTTTTATTAGATCAAGGCAGTGCTCCTGATCAGATAAATGATCGTCAAATGTGTCAAAAACTGTATGAGATGGATTCCTCATTGCATGATGTACTAAAAAGTCGGTATTTTTAAAAATCGGGTGACTCAGTTTTTAAGGTGATTCAATTCACAATAGTTATGCCATACCACATTACCTTACATTGGAGATTTCACACCCCAGATCCAACTTTGCCAGTCGTATATGCTACGTGAAGGTTATGCGGAATATAGTTTAGATAAATTCACCCTGTGAGATAGCGTACTCATTATTTTTAGTAAAGTCGTTTATTACTATTACTATCATTCCTGAACTGAAGCTGTGCTTGTTCGGCCCAGTCGGTAGTTTCTGTTTTGTTCATCTATGTCTTCATTACAGCCCTTTCTGGGCGTTATATTAAAACCTTATAATTTGTTATTTAGTGTGGCTTGGGATGCGAAGGTGGTAACAAATGCATACTGGGTATGGGGAAACCAAGTGACCAAAACCGCTCCAACTGGAGAGTACCTATCTACGGGTAGTTTCATGATTCGCGGAAAGAAAAACTTCCTACCCCCATCCCATCTGATACTGGGTTTAGGATTTCTGTTCCGTTTGGAGGATGGCAGTGTCGAGAGGCATTTGGGAGAAAGAAAAGTGTTGACCCAAAATGAAGAAGAGGCCCTCAGTATTGAAGCAAGTGAACAGAGCAAGGATGAGGTTGAGGTCGAGATACTGGACGAAAGTGATGGTAAATCGCAGTTTATATTCTTTATAAAAGTACTTTGTTTTATCTATCTAACTTGCTATAAAACTGAAGACATAGGTAGTTAGAAAAAATGCAATATGGTGAAATATTTAATTCGATACACATTAAATGGATTTGTAAACTTCATATAACGGGTACGGTGGTCCTACTAGTACTTTTGCAATATTGGAAGATTGTGTATATGTAAGTTCCTCAAGAAATTGTACTAATATGGCCGACAGAGTAAATTGAAAGTTTGTTGAAAAAAAATTGTACTCTGTAGAATACTGTTCTTTAATGAAACATATGCAAACTATCTTCCACTATACCAGAAATTCAGAACGTGCACTATTCATAAATAGTTAGGGTTACACCTCACAGCGGAGTGGGAGGCAATGAATTGGCCGGCACACTCGCAATATGAGGAACTGAATCTGCATTTATAGGACTAGTCATCTTCATAGTCACAATGTCTTAACAGACATATTGTGAACTCGTAAGATGCATTTACTCATTTTACGAGTTTCTCTTGGGATATCTTTAAGATCTTTAATGTAGTAGTTTCCCATTTGCTTTCTGCATCCTCATGCCGTTGACCAGATGGTGTCTACTGGTTCATCCGTCTTTAGGGGCAATTTCTCACCCCAAGGACAAGAAGGTGTCCTGACTCTTCTCAACTCGTCCACCCAAAGCTGTTGGTTGCGAGGAGGGTACTGCTTATACCGACAGTAGTTCGGTTCCTTTTAGTCGCCTTTTACGACACGCAGTATACAGGGTGGGCCAATAGTGGACGGAGGATTGTGGGCTTACTAAAAAATATTTCAAAAATCTGTCACTTGATCATGGTAGGGACCCTTAAGGGCTATAATGTAAAAATATTTTCACTCAAATTTTGACGTTTATACAGGGTGATTCATATCAAACTTACATTTTTTTTAATGGAAACCCCTATATATTATTGCACATTTGGATTCCTTGGTTAATTTTAGTGTGACTTTATGTATCACACATGGAACTTTAGACGAACCGTTTAGGCGCAAATCACCATTTTTGGTCTAAGTAGGTATCAGAAAAAAATTGAATATCGCAGCGATTATAAAACTTAGAAGGCCGTGACTTTGCGGTACAACTAAGCATGGAATGCGTCACCTCAGGTCAGAGGGCTAAATTTGAATTCTGTTTGCACTTGGAGAAATCAGTAGATTAATTAAGGAAACTTCAATCATAGATAACTTGATTTTTTCAAATGGGAATGCCTATTTTGGTTTAAAGAATCAAATGTAACATTTGATTACCTTTCTAACGATATAGCATTCTCGATATCAATCTTTTTTTGTTTTCATTTTATTTCAAATTTTCTGTCAAATCGGCGTTCTTCAATTTTCCTACGTGCAAGCAACCTAGCAGGCCATGAAAAATAAACAAAAGCTCGTTAATATGGAAGAAACCGACTAACTTAGTAGAAAGATGCAAACTAACTAGAGCAACGAGGCGAAATTATGCAAATTCCTTACAACATATTAGCTCTAACCGGATACAACAGCCGCAAGATATCTAATGCCAATGAGTAGCTGGGGTATGGCAGAAGTGTTTGTTTTTCACAGCATACTAGCTATTGATGTCTACTAGAGCTTGACAACCTTCCAAAATGATTAAAAATTTTGAAACAAAAGGAAAACTACCAGCGATTTTTGCTTACAGTCTAACATCTTTGGAATGAAATTTCACATTTAATGGGATAAAAAAATTAGTCATTTCGGTTTAATTAAGTCAAAAGTGAAGATATCTCCAACTGGAGCATTCTGAACATCTATTGAAATAATGCTAGAACTTTTTAATTACGCTATGTTGTAATTGTGTTTATTTCATGTAGTTTTCTGCAAACTAAATTATATTTTACAATTCAAGGGGACTGCAAATCAAGTTTCACTTTCCGCGATTTTGCTAATAAGTAGAAGTACCTACTGAAGAATTTGAAGGGTTCCAGTCAGAGGTATCATTACTTTTGACTTACGGAAATGGCTACTTTTTGATATTCTACTGCCGGCAACAATCAGTAGTAGTTTTCCTTTGATTAAATATTTTTTTACTGACTTTGGAAATTGTCTTATAGCTAGTAGGCTGTGAAAAATGAGCATTCCTGTTACCGCTATTGTTTCTGGTTAGAGCTAATATGTTGTAAGGAATTTTCATTATCTTGCCTCGTTGCTCTAGTTAGTTTGCATCTTTCTACTAAGTTAGTTGGTTTCTTCCATATTAACGAGCTTTTGTTTATTTTTCATGGCCTGCTAGGTTGCTTGCATGCAGCAAAATTGAAAAACACCGATTTGACTGAAAATTTGAAATAAAATGAAAACTAAAAAAGATTGATATCGAGAATGCTATATCATTAGAAAGGTAATCAAATTTTACATTTGATTCTTTAAACCAAAATAGGCATTCCCATTTGAAAAAATTAAGTTATCTGTGATTGAAGTTTCCTTAATTAATCTACTGATTTCTCCAAGTGCAAAAAGAATTCATATTTACCCCTCTGACCTAAGGTGACGCATTTCATGCTTAGTCGTATCGCAAAGTCACGGCCTTCTAAGTTTTATAATCGCTGTGATATTCAATTTTTTTCTGATACCTACTTATACCAAAAATGGTGATTTGCGTCTAAACGGTTCATTTAAAGTTCCATGTATGATACATAAGGTCACACTAGAATTGACCAAGGAATCCAAATATGCAATAATATATAGGGGGTTCCATTAAAAAAAAATGTAACTTTGATATGAATCACCCTGTATAAACGTCAAAATTTAAGTGAAAATATTTTTACGTTATAGCCCTTAAGGGTCCCATGATCAAGTGACAGATTTTTGAAATATTTTTCAGTAAGCCCACAATCCTCCGTCCACGCACTATTGGCCCACCCTGTATACGTTGGGAGATATTCTAACCCGCCCCCCACACAGGATTATATAGGACTAGAACCATTGCGAAAAGCACTGTCAGGAAAACCATCTCAGAATGGGCAAAGAGGAAATCACTTCCGCACTGGCAAGGTACGCCAGAGCTACTACACTCGAAGGCGTTCATTCCATACCCCCATTGTCAGGTCGCCCCGAGGGTCCAGAATGGAGCAGGAATCTGCGCATTCTGGTCGGTCTGTTGACAGGACATTGTCGTCTGAGAGACGGAAAATAGGTCTGGAACAAATAACGAACTATCGTTTCTGCTATGTGGAGGACGAAACAGCGGAGTACGTATTGTGCTCCTATCCAGTACTGGAAAAGCTAGGTTTTAGACCTTTGGATTCACCCATCTGGACCTACTGACTTAAGGAAGTTTCGCCCAAAACGACTATCGTCTTTGTCAAGCAATAGGGTCGCATTGGAAGGAGGTATAATCGCCCCACTCACTATTAACCTAACCTAATATAATCATACATACCATGTCATTTCACTGAAGTAACGGAAGCATTTTTACGTCCCCTGTAGTATTTTGGATTGAGGTTTTTGAAAAATTTAAGTATTGCTATTATAGCATAGACATCTTAATTATACAGACTGATTAGCTTCAAATCGTTGCATCTTTACTGCTACATTTAATAGATATGCTCATTGTAATGATACAATATGAATACTAAATAAATTATTTAAAGAGGAAGAAACCAAAGAAGAGACTGCAATTGTGAAGACTGCAGATAAAGAAAATTCATCAGAGCAGCCAGAGACAGATGAAAATGTTCAAAAAAATGTAATACAAGAATCAGAAATTCAATCTGTAGACTCTAGTGACCAGGAAGATGATGTGAAGTTTCCTGATACTCAAATAAAGATTCAGCACTTTGCTGGAACAAAGTAAGTCCATTCACATTGAGGATACTTTATGTCATTAAACTTGGTATACTACATTTGTTTGAAAATTCGCAATATTATCACTATTGTCGTTTGTGTTAAAATATAACTATATATTTCAAGTTCAAAATATATATTAAAAAATTTCCATTAATCATATTGTGATTTTAATAAGTTTCAACTAAGGAAAATTTTTATAAAGGCCATCTAAAAAAATAGTGCATCCTACTGCTCTTTATAAAAAGCAGACCAAATTGTGATTTTTATAATAGGATTTTAGTACGGTGTTTAGTATGAAATTATAACATCACACGACGAACAAACATTTTTTACTTACTAACAGTATGTTTTGTTCTAGAAACAGATTTATAAGGCCTCGTCAAACAGAGGGTGTTCTAGAACGCGGTGTTACGGCGTTCTCCGCGTGACAGCGTTTCGTTGTATTGTATATTAGTAGGCAGTTTTCGTTACTTACAAAGTGATGTCCCGCTTAACGCTATTTGACAACTTTGACATTTGCATTTCGTTTTACGTATATCGTAACCGCTAAATGCCGGTATTGTACGGACGATAGCCATAGCGATTAACGAAGCGACACCCATGCGCAGCACGAATAATCATAACCTGTTTTGGTTTTGACAGTGACACTGGTTTTGACTTTTGAGTAGATCTGCAACAATTATTATCAGTCGTTTTACAAAAATGCTTTCAATTCGTCAACCTTTGCAATACTCATCTGCTATTTTGACGTTATGGTGTCAAAGTTGTAGCTCACAATAAGGTTAGGGGGCATCTTACAGTGGTGTCTTGCTCCGAAAACTATTTATTTATCTGTCAAATAGCGGTTCTGACAACGTATTTGTTAACCGAAGCGGTAAGATTAATTAAGAACAACGAAAACTACCATCCAGTACCAATCCGTCTAACACACCGGTTTGGTACCGAGCCTTTAGGTAGATACTGAGATAGTGTTGTTGCTATTCCATATAGCGTGTAATCACGTTAAAAAATGAAATAAATAGTGTACAGTGAGGCTAATTAACAACTTACTCATAGGTTCATTGCATAGATACGATGTCATGTTATTTTCGTATCTTCAACTCATGGTTATGGTATTTACATACATACAACATAATTACAAACTTCAACAGCGCGAGTTATTATCACCATTATGCCCGGTGAACAATATACTATTATTTGTGTTTCAAGATCTGAAATTTTGCGCGGCTACTTCGCTTTTCCACTTTTGTGCAGGAAGTGAAAGTAATGAAACTAAGAGAATAATGATCTTTATGATTGTGGGAAACGTGATGCTGTTAACTGTTTTTAAAATTCTAGGATTAACATCTTAACGGAACCGTCTAATATTGAGAATAAACTGAAAGATGTAGATGAGGATAATGTAATTTATTTAGGAGATGACAAGCCTATTATTGTAACTTCAAAGGGTTCTAAAAGTAGAGGAAATAGTGAATCTAAAAACAAAAAACCAAAGGATCAAGACAAAAAAGGTAAGAATATGCATATTTTTTTGTATTCTCTTTTTGGTAAAAAAATATTGAAAAACATTGCAGTAACTTACGGCCGTATTTATAGTAGTCTCTTAAGTTAGTTAAGGCAGTGACGCGTAATTTTAGTGTCGAGAAAGAAACTGGATGACGCTTGGTATTTGAGTTCTAGAGGCAGTTTGAAAACTTTTTTGTATTGCACGATAACGCCAAAATGGGAGGGGTTAGAGGGGGGGGGGGGTGTTAAAACATGAAAAAAATCGTGAAGTAACTGAATGAAAATGCTGTAGCATTTTAGAACACCTATCAACAAATCTTCCAAAAAATTGTCATCCGAAATCTACGGGCGGTTTGCGCTTCTTAAAATGAAAATAAAAGAATCGGAACGAAACCGGTCGGAGCTTGATGGAAACTCTTTGTTTTTTCTAGATAACACAAAACATACGTTTCTGCTGGGTAGTTTATGAGAAATTTGAGCTTAAAGTTCGATTTTTAACATCATTTTCGTTAGAAATAGTTGAAAAAATATTCATATTGTTTGAAACGGATGACGTTTTTTATGCATGTTCTTGGGAGGTCCAACTATGAAATGTATCAATGTCATCCGTTTTCATTATGTTTCCAAACTGTCTCTAGAACTCAAATACCAAGCGTCATCCGGTTTCCTTCTGGCCACTAAACTTACGCCTCATTGCTGTGAATAGGTGTTCTCTTGAGTAATACTTAAGTGTGTCTTTGTGCATCTGTTTCCTAGACAACACCTACGATACGGAGAGAAAACATTTGGCGACATTTTTGATGTTTTTGTTCTCAGCGTTATTTGTTTTTGATTTGTGGCAGTGTTTCCTGTTTTTTGCCGGACCCTTTTCCGGATGTGACAAACTGACAACAGCTTCCCTCAAAATTAATCTACAAAATCGCCTTGACTGCAACGAAATGTCATGTTGATGAACTATGAATACGATCCTTAGTATTATTGAAAAACACTATGATGCATTCACATAAAAGTGTGGGTCCATTTGAAAGTGTACATTTCGGTTACTCATTAGCATATTTTTGGTCTCTACTGAATGTTTTTTATTCGACATCATCATCATAGTCACAATGTCTTAACAGACATGTCGTGAACTCGTAAAATGCATTAAGTCGAAGTAGAGTATTGCGGACATGAATATTATCAATAGTTCTGAAAACTGTAGCTCGCCATCGTTCACGATTTACTGTCAGTTCAGTGGCGCTCTTGCTCATATCCAGCGACTCTTTCGTCGTATCCACCCAGCGTGTAGGGAAACGGCCTCGGCGCCGCCCACTCGGGGCATGACCCTGAACTACAAGTTTCTCCATAATTACCGCTTCTGTGAATATGTCCAAAGAATGTAAGCATTCTTGTCGACACAAGGGAGGATAGTTTATTTGGATTACCGAGCCCATCCAGTATGGAAACGTTAGTTCGATGGGCGGTAGAAGGGACTCTCAGCATTTTCCTCTATGCCCACATTTCAAAAGCATCTATGCGAGCTCGACATAACGTGCGAGAAATATTCTTACAAAAACACGTGGAAATAATTCAAATTACTGACTAATCTTTCATCCTATACGTGATCAAGATCTATGAAACATTTTCGGTTTTGAAAATATCTCTCAACGACTCACCGAAGTTAGTTCTTAACAATACAAAAGCTACTCCCTAGAGTAGCTAACAACCATTGTCGTGTATTCCAAATTCATTTTATAAAACGTTTTGTACTACAATAAGAGAAGTAAAGGTCACATTTTTGCATGTTGTTTTAGTTGAAATTAAAGACTCCAAACAGCAACAGTTGCAACAGAAAAGAGGCCAAAAAAGCAAGCTGAAGAAAATCAAGGAAAAGTACAAAGATCAAGATGAAGAAGAGAGGAAACTGAGAATGGATATCTTGCAATCTTCCGGTTCTTCTAAAGACACCAAAAAGAATAAGAAAAACAAGGATGGTTCTTCTGACGCAAAAAGAAGACCGGAACCGAGGCAACCAAGGCCAGTGGTTCCCAAAGAGCCAGGGGAAGAAGGGGATGAGGAGGAACCCACCGTTCAGGCTGATGTCGATATGATCGATTCTTTGACTGGTATTCCTGTTACCGAAGATGAGTTGTTGTTTGCTGTGCCTGTAGTGGCTCCGTACAACACGCTGTCCAATTATAAGTATGTATTTTACTGCAATACTTAGTATTTTGTTACAAAGGGCACCAGGGAAAATTTGCAATGCAGATCTATTTATTTAATTTATTTCGAAATAATTTCCTCCACATCCTCTGAAAGTACTTTTTAACCCTTTCAGTTCCAAAGTAACATTTTTTTTCAAATAAAATTTTATTCCTTTTTTTAACAGTACTTGGCATAAAATTAACATACGTAATTGTATAACCCTACATGGTCATATATTTTTTTAAAAGTGGTGAAACAAAGCACTATACCTTTTTTGTGACACTTTTCTGAATACGTCGCATCTTCTAAATCACCACCATCATGTACATTTGAGTCCAGGTTAGAAGAAATTTCTCTGAATAACATTTCAAATTAATCCGGCTTCATGTTTCTAATTCGAGAAAGCTCCATGATTTATTTTCTGAAAATTTTACTGCCTTGCAGGGGCTTAGCTACCGCCGTATCAGTTATACGGGATCTCCGGGCCACGGGGGCAGCGCAATGTTTTTCTTCTTCTAAGGGCCCCCAAACAATTTTTTATACGGGGCCCCGCTAAGGCATGCTACGTTTCTGCTGCCTTGTAAATCCTAGTGATTTTGCGGCGAAATCACACTTTCAAAAATTGGAGAAGTCGATGTTTTCGCCGATTCATAATATAATTATTGGTAAAGTATGATCATTTTATAATAAATAAACTCAAAATTGGCTTACGAACCATTGCAATGCACGAATTATTCCAATGATCAAAGATTTACAACAGTTTGCAAGCGTCTCACGTGTCAGACTATGCAAAGCAGAAATATAAATCTAACTACAGGCTATCGGTAAATTTTAATAAATAACCTGTTGTTCCCACTAAGAGATAACGTCTCCAACTACATAACCATAACGTTCGTGGTTTCATACCATGACCACTGGAATGTGAAAAATAAATTTTTTGAAAGATGGTTTCAAGGTGAAACCACTGGAGACAAAAGGGTTAGACCAGTTCCTGAAAGTGTCGCTTAAAGCACATTCGTGGTCTTAAGCCCACAGAAGGTTCATAACAAACAATCGCCTTCCTTCTAGCTTTATTTCCACATGCTGAAACACTGCATCGCAGGAAGCAAAGTCTGGAGTAGGGAGAAGTTTCAGTCCTGAGGTGGTTAAATATTCGGTGCTTTGGCGCGAAGTATATTCAAATCCGCCATGCAGTGGCTGTAAACAATAACACGCGCTCGGCGGCTGGCCTGTGGGTGTCGGTCACCAGAGCCGTATTTAAAATAGCAGTCAAAAAGTCCATAGCATCGGATGTGGAATAGCATTCATGAACCATATTTTTCCATTACAGCTGTATTGATATATTTTAGATTTTATATATTATTCTTACCTTAGGAACCTTCATTTTGGGGGTAAAGTTGAGAAGGGGTCGATACTTCAGCTAAATTTGTCCATCTATTCCGAGTCTGATGAGCTTGATGTACTGCTACCATTGAGGTTAACTATAGGTCTGTTCGCAGAGAGAATCACAAACAGTCACAGCCAATCAGTATTCGCCATTGCAGTTGCCAAACTATTTCTGACTAGTACTGACCGATCAAATTGACGCTGACTAGTTTCTGATTGCTCTGCAAACAGCCCTAATAACAGGTTCACTATTCTCTATTATGGTGTCTAATTGCCACATTTCCTGTTCCACTTTTTCTTGGACATGTCGAATGCACTTTTGCCATTTATCTGCAGTAATAGATCCTATTGCTTCTTGGAAATGGTTTTTCACATCAGCAAACTTGAACGTAGTGTTTTTTTCAGCTACAGTGTTTTTAATTTCAGCCCAAACTAGCTCAATGGGATTGAGTTCACAGTGGTAAGGTGGAAGCCTCAAAACTATTTTATTTTGGCCATTTAATCTATTCTACATTTATTGTACTCAGCATTATGCTTATCCAAAATTTGAAGTAATTCAACTTTCAGTAATGATTCCTCAAGACTAAAGTTTTTCGATCGAAGCCAGTTCTTAATATCTAATTTCCTGGAGGCATTTGTTGGTACTTTCTCTAATCTGCGAGAATGATAAGGGGCATTGTCGAGAACAATTACAGAATTATCATCGAGCTTGTATTCTTGAACCAATTTTCAGATGAGTTGCCATCCATCTCTTCATGGTAATCTGTAGTTTTTTTTGACTCAGATGTCCACAAGAATCTGGAACAAATCCGTTTTCACTACCGATGGGACAGATTATTGACCTCTTCCCTTTTCCAGAAGGGTTTTTCAGACCTATAGAAAGTCCCTGCAAAAATGCTCGCCTAGATGGAGTCACTGTAGTGTCCATCCAAACCTTGGATCGCGTATGGCCAGCAATAATCCATGTCTCATCTAGGTAACAGATTTTCCTTTTTTCAGCCCCAAAGGCCTTAACTTTTCTGAGATAATCCCTCCTCCATAAAATTATATCCTCCTATCGATGAGAGTACTTTTCCTTCCTCGTTTCCCAAATACGGAGTTAAGCTTCTTTAATAGCTTATAAAACGTGGTCCGCTTAAATTTGGGCGTCATTATTGTCATTCACCTCTTTCAGGACTTTGTCAATAGTCGAAAGTTTATTTCGGAATAAGAACTGATGCACCTTTCTCCTAATTGCACTTTTATCGCCATGGTCTACAAGGTCAATGCAACGTTTGCGATTCTAATTAGTTAAAGGTGCAGCAAAAGAGTGTCTGGGTCTGTATTCTCGCACCACTTTATAGACATTCCGTTTACAGATACCTATTTTGAGTGCAACCTCTTCCGCAATATCGTCAGCAGCAGTTAATGATTTTTTCTGGGTTTCTTATTTATGTACGTTTAATATTACCTCCTTAAGCCTCACGTCAAAATGGCTCTTTTTTGACCTCTTCCTTGGCGGACTCAAATCCTGACTTGAAGCCACATCCATCGGTTCATCTGCAGTGTCGGTGCTACTAAGCTTCTTCCTTGGTAGACTTAAATCCTGCCTTGTAGCCACATCCATGGATTCATCTGCAGTGTCTGTACTACTAGACATCCTTCAATATCTCCTTCAAGTTATCGGGGAATAACACAAACTAATAACTATTAAAACAACAGTACAACACAGATAACACTAAAATTCGCACAACAATAGGGCAGGTATGCGATGATAAAAACACGATGTATGCTATCACTAACACAACGTGTCGTATACGACGATAAACACACGGAGCAACTGAATAAAATACAACCCTGTACTCTGTTCAACAACCCAGATGGGCGGCAGAGCGGCAACCGGCCAAGGTGTTTATTGCCTTTCGGCCAATCGCAATAAATGCCGCCTTACCCGGGTGGCGTGCGTGGTATCCTTTTTGTTTACAATCTTCTGCACCTTTGATTTGAATACGGTATAGAGCATTATCGTGATGGAGGAACCTCAAGTTTTTCAAATGGATGTTTAAATCGAAAATCGAATGTCCTGTATATTTATCTTCTGATGCTGAAACACGTTTTCACAATAATATATCCAAAACCTTATTTCCTATTAAAAGTCAGTTAAATAACCAATATGGCCGTCGTTCGACGTTTCATAGTTATTTTTTTGGAACTTATCCTGTGGTGAATTGTTTTTAGTTTCATACTTACATCCTCATGTGGATTTATCAATTTAAATTCGTACCAGAAAATGTCGGAAAACATCGGCGGCCGGCGGGACTCGAACCCACAACCTCCAGATTGGTACTCCAGCGCTCTCACCAGTTGAGCTGCGGTCGCCCTGTAAATTCAACTCCGAAAACGTCGTCGCGAACGGGCCCGTCCGCCAACAACTCTTTTGCTCCATCTACTGGTAGTACTGGTACCACCAGCGGCCCGCATCTGTCGCATCATTGATCTGATGGGTCGGAATTGATCTCCGGTCGCGTTTGATCTAGATTGTAACTCGCGTTGCTTTGGTGTCTTCTAATGTGGAACTCACTACAATACAATGGCGGCTCGTGACTTAAGAGACCGGTGAAGCCAAAATATAAAAAATAACTTAAATTTATCCACACCTTAAAAAATATAATAAAACAACAGTAAAAACACCCAAAATTTTATCTGAATATAACCTATGTATAAAAACAAAAAATACACTTTTAAATTGCCCGGTATGTAAAATCTAATCGTCTTTCCTTATTTTTTGCAAAAGTGTCATTAACTTGTTTGTGAAAATTGTCAATGTTATTTAAAAACTTTTTTTCGGCCGATAACGTTCCAAGAGCACTGAGTTCTTTCATAAAGCTTCTTGAAAAAGGATCGTTCTGCTTCCGATGTGGACATTCTTCGTCCAGATAGGATTGCCACCAAACAAAATACATGATAAACAAAGAAATGCGTTTTTCTTATCATATCCATAAATCCAATTGTTTTTATTGTACATATTTCTATCGAACTTCCGTACTTGGCTTTTAACATTCGACGAACTGGACACATTTTGCGTTTTTTGAATATCTAAATCAGGAAGCGGTCTTCCCAATTCCTTGATTTCAATTTTTCCTCAATCGAGTATGTGGGAAACGGCTTCAAAAAAAGATTGCTAAACTATTCATTTTGGCAATAGTCACTCACTTATTACGAGTCACCACTAAATATTATTAAAATAACTTTCACGTCGGGGCGCGCAACAGACAGCAGAAATTAATCCGAATATTCTCAATCGACAACGACAACAAAATCTAGTCTTGGTGAGCCAGCAGTTACTTGGCTCCTTTCCCTATTGAAATCGCGCTCTGCTCATAGCGTTAATATGACCTCATTTCGGAGGGATGTATTTTAGCAGAATTAGAGCCGCTGTCTGTTTGGCTCCCACGCCGCACGCCGTGCCTTTATAGCAATAGTCTGGGCGTGTTTGGCGAAAAATTAGGATAACATATTGGATTTTTGTCAATGTATAATTTTTGCTAAATAAAAAAATAGGATGCAATATAATATTTAAAAATAGCACAAAAAAGTTAGGTACTGGATTTATTGTGGAGGTGCCATGGCTCCTTAAGGCGAGCCGCCACTACTTCAATACAAGCGACGCTGAACGTTCTCAGACGAAGTCGTTATGCCAGAAATCATCGATAATATCTGGTGGTGGTCGAAGCGGCAACAGCGTAAGTTGTTGTTGTTGCTCTCGCGAATAAACATCGACAAAATCGCGATTCACCTTGTTGCATAAAAAGCAAAAGTTTGTGGAAATGATAGACTAACAGTTGAAATCAATGTGTGATTGAAGGTAGCAAGGTTGGTGCAAAATTTTAAATGTGAAATCCTCCAAATAAACACGCGTACTCGCGCAACGTTGCCGCCTCATGTTGTTTAACCATGGAAAGTGACGTATGCTGGGAATGCAAAGACAAAACGAAAGAAATTTTCTGCTGTGATGGATGTAAACAACGGCTGTGTAAACTATGTGGTGGTTTAACCTCTTCTGAAATTAGAGTGCTACAGCTTAAAGAACGGGTGTTGATGTTTCACTGTGAAAAATGCAAAAAGTTCAACACATTTATGCTGCTCCAATGCACAATTGATGATAAATCAAGCATAATTGCTGGTAAAGATGAGATCATAGAGCTACTCAAAAAACAAATTATGGAGTTAGAGTTGAAAGTAAACAGCTTAAGAACTTCTACTCCTTCACCATTATATAGCAGTGTGGCCTCATCTGTAGCTCAAAAACTTCCCACTGACAAGAATAACGTTCCCATCAATAATGTACCTAGTTTGGTGATCAAGCCCAAACAACAGCAAAACCCAGAGAAAACAGAAAAAGATGTAAGAAGCAAAATAAACCCTTCTAGCTTAATGGTTTCTATAAAAGGTACTCGATGCACTGCAAATGGAAATATTATAGTGAAATGTCACAACCGCAAAGACTTAGAAATCCTTAGAAAAGAAGCTGAAGCAAAATTAACAGAATATGATGTGCAAATATCGAAATTAAGGAAACCTCAGGTCAAAATAATAGGATACAAAGGCGATACTGATAAAAAAGGTTTAGAAAGAAGCATTAGAAAGCAAAATCAATTTATTGATGCAGATGATGAACTTAATGTGACATTTACACGAAGAGACAAAAAAACTAACTCCTACATATTGTTCGTGGAATGCTCCACAGCATTATATCATAAGTTAATGGCAGTAAAGAAGATGTTTATTGGATGGGAAAGATATCCTGTCTATGAGAATCTGAGCATTCCCCGGTGTTTTAAGTGTCAGGAACATTTCCACAAATCCGATGTATGTGAAAATGAGATTGTGTGTGAATATTGCTCTGAAAATCATGACGTTCGTGATTGCCCAAAGACTAGTTATACTTGTGCAAATTGTGTCAAGGCAAATAGAAAACACAAGACTGAATACTGCACTAATCATTCTGCAGATGATCCAAGTTGTCCTTCCTATCAGTATCTGATAAATGTGTTACGTAGTAAAATTGACTATGGTAATCAAAGTTAATGGCTTTTACACAAGAAGAGGTTGAGATACTAAGGGACCTTGAAAATACAAATGACAATATTAGGGAGGAAAATGTGGACTGTGATGTGCTAAATCCAAAACTTAATCTTAAAACAAAACTTATAAACATTTTGCACATAAACATACGTAGTATTCGTAAGAATTTCAATGAACTATTAGCTTTTCTAGAAGCATATGATATGAAGTATTGTGATGTCATTGTTCTTTCAGAGTCTTGGCAAATCTTCAATGAGCAAATGTTCAATATTGCAGGGTACAGTATGTTCTACAATAATGCAGATATAAATAAAAATGATGGTACAATTGTTTATGTTAGATCAAATCTACACTTTGAAGTTGATTATATCAAATTAGAACACTCGGAAGTGACTGTAAGTAGAGTCAAACTAAATGTAAATAACATATTGTTTTCATTGTACTGTATGTATAGGCCACCTTCATCTAACATTTCATTATTTATTAAAGATATTGAAACCCTTCTTGCTGTGAAAACAGCCAGTCAAATTGATGTACTGATAGGAGATATAAATATTAATTTAGGTGCAGATGATGACAATGAAGTCAATGATTATGTCTCTATGTTAAATCATTTTGGCTATTTGTCTGCAATTAGTAGTCCCACTAGAGTTACAACTGAAACTAATTCAATCTTGGATCATATATTTATTAGACGTAGACTAAGAACAAATCTAGTATATTCCTCGTTTATACTTAAATCGTCTATTACTGATCATTATCCTGTTATGTTGAATATAAACTGTTGTGAGGACAGTGCTCCAGGACTTACTCAGGAAACATACACTTCAATGAAAGTAGACTATCTAACCTTTAATAATCTAATCTCACAGGAAACCTGGGTTAGCGTCTTAGAGGCTGAGGATGCAGAAGTGGCCACAGAAAAATTTTTAGACATTGTAAGTAAAATACATAATAAATCTGTAACTAGAAAGACTATTCAAATTAAGGAGAGTAAAAAAATTAAACCATGGATAACTAATGGTATTATTTACAGCATTAAAAAAAAAAGATAAGTTGAAAAAAAAACTTCTTGCTCATAACAACGAACATAATAAAAAAATATTCTCCGATTATCGTAATAATCTAAACAAAATTATACAAAAGCGAAAACATGAGTATTACAAGGGTAAGATAGAAAACAGTGGAAAAGACATAAGAAAAATTTACAAGGTAATTTCAGAGGCATCAAATGAAAATAAAAAAGAACAAAATAATTTTGAAATAAAGAAAAACAATGAAAAGTTTCCTAATCCCAAGGCAATGGCTAATTTTTGTAATGACTTCTTTGTAAATGTAGGTATGAGCATGTACAAAAAGATACCAAAACCAATTCACTCAATTAGAACCGACTATACTCCATCTTCTTCAATGTTATTAATGCCAACCAACAAAAATGAGATTATTAAGCAAATAAACTCTCTTAAAACTAATTCTGCTCCTGGTATAGATGGTATTGACTCAAAAATTATGAAATATTCTCATTTGCATTTTACCGTTCCATTAGTCCATATAATTAATCTCATCCTTTGTACTGGTAAAGTACCTAGTAGTTTCAAAGTTGCTGTAGTCACTCCAGTATATAAGGCTGCAAATAAATCTGACATAAATAACTATCGGCCTATAAGTGTTATCGGTTCATTTGCGAAGATTTTCGAAAAATGTTTGAAGGACAGATTGGTTGCTTTTCTTGAACATAATAACATTTTATCAAAAAATCAGTATGGGTTCACAAATGGACTGAGCACTACTGATGCAATATGCAAATTGACCGAATCTGTTTCAAACGATTTGAATAACAACAAAAAATGTTTGGCTGTATTCCTGGACCTTGCAAAGGCATTTGACACGGTGCCACACGAATCACTTCTTGAAGTGCTTCATCGTTATGGAGTGAGAGGCGGCGTGTTGGATGTCTTTGAGCGTTACTTGAGCAATAGATCCCAGGTTGTTAAGATAAATGACATCATTAGCGACAGTATGAATATTAAAATTGGTATACCGCAGGGCACCGTACTGGGACCAGTACTCTTCATAACTTATATAAACTCTTTAACTAGTATCGTCATACAAAATGGCTTAGTAATATCTTATGCTGATGACACTGTGGTACTGTTTTCTGGTGATTCCTGGACTGCTGTTAAGGAATATACTATTGATGGTATGAATACAATCTTGAACTGGCTAAATACATTTAAGCTAACATTAAATATATCTAAATCCAAATATATTGCTTTTTCTCTCACAGCAGCTAATCGCCCTGGCTTTAAAGATATATTTTTAAACAACCTAAATGAAGCCATAGCAGAGGTTGATTCCATCAAATATTTGGGTGTTACGTTTGATAGATATTTGAAGTGGGATTGTCATGTAAATAGACTGACTAAAAACATTCGAAAATTGATATATAAATTTTATGTCATAAGAGAAATCTTAAATACGCAGCTCTTAACACTAGTTTATAGGGCTCTAGTTGAGTCACTAATAAGATATGGTTTGGTAGTATGGGGTGGACTATACCAGAATTCCTTAACGCCCTTGTGCATTGTACAGAATTATATTGTTAGAGTTATGTTCAAGCTTAATAGGGGATTTTCTACTAAACTTTTGTACTCTCAGGAAATTCTTGATGTTCGTTCACTTTACTGCTTGGTTATATGTACCTATGTTTATAAAACTAATAAAATGCCACATATAAATCACAATTATGGGACTAGAAGTAATCTAAGTAGGCACTTGCAGATACCAGTTAACAATAATGCAAAACACTTAAGAGCTTTCACATATCTGGCGCCTAAAATATACAACCTTTTACCAGTTGGAACCAGGCAGTTACTAAACTATAAGAAATTTACTTCAAGCTGTAGAGCTTTTATTTTCAAAAATTTATATAGATTTAAGATTTTACTCTGAAATATAGTAATATTTTAGTATGTATGTATGTATTTTGAATTAGCATTTAGGATTAGAATTAGTGTTATTTTATTAATACACTTAATAGGATTTTTTTTCCCGCTTATCAGAGCCAATATATATATATTAGTTATATAATATATATATTGGAGTTAAAGCTGCACATACAGGTGTTCAGTCACTTAGGTGCAAATTGTAAAAATTTATAGATTAATTTAACATCTATTCATGTTATACTTGATGTACCGTTAACATAAATTTGAAATAAATTGAATTGAATCTATGCAATGATATTAAACGACTGAAGTGCGTGAATTGGTTGAGGTTGTAAGCATGTCAACTGAGCGGGTGCATAACACTTTGCATGAAAAGTTGGATGTGAAAAAGCTTTCGGCGCGAGAGGTGTAGGGATTGCTCACGATCAACCATAAACACTGCCGATTAACTACCTCCGCTTTTAATAAACGAATTATGATTTGCCAGTACCGGATTCAGAATTTCGAAATGCTGTATACAATATGTGTATCACAGTTTGGTGAATTATCCCTTAAATAAAGTATGTGTTAAAAATTAATTTCTATCAAAATAATTTTATTTGGGATTTATTTAATTTTACTGTTTATTAAAAGCACAAGACTGTGTGTAGTGAAGTGTAACTCACTGAGAGTGATCCGTCTTTTGAAACAATTTGGGACATGAACTCAATTTATATGAAATTCCAATTCTAATAATTTTGCGAAAAAAGTTACAAACAGAAACCAGATTTCTGGTGGTTTTGGCTCAAGACAAGGTCCTTTTTTAAGTTGACAAGACCTGCCGATGGTTATTTTTAATGTTACTGCAGTTTCTGAAGATATTGGATCCACATTTTGAATTTCATGATCCTTCCTTCAGTTTATAATTTGTGAGTTTGTGACCCAAAAAACCTTATATTAAAATTTGTGCATGTTGAGGACATATTGGATTTTTTTGTGATTCTGACTCTCCAGTAGCTACTCGAAAAAGCCACTATGTGCCTAAATTCGTGCATACCTACGACCTACGATGATTTCGTGATTCTGCTTTCAGTATCGTGATCAGATACTCAAAAGCTCTTACATGAATCAGGTGTCTCACAAGGTTTCTTTCAATTTTATCAAATACCTTCAAATGAGATTTTGAATTAAGAAAAAATTGATAAATGGAAAGATCATATATAAGTTTTATAACAAAACTGTTGTTTTATTTTTTTTCGCAATAATTCAAAAGTTATATCCAAATAAAAATGGGTTTTTGAATCCAAAACCGAAAACACGCCGATGGCTCCCGAACCCGTGTGACGTCACCAGGGCGGTCAGGATGCTCCTTTGACCAACGACGTCCTACTCCGATACTAGATTCTAGATTCCCAGCCAATCGTGAAAATACTTACTGGTAATACTAGTGTATATTTGTTGCAATATAGACGATGAATAAAATTTGCAGCTCGAGATGAAGTCTGCCATCGAAATAAATATGTTTTGGAATGGTCGAAGTCACATTACAGATTCCAGTAAGTAAGTACCTGAACAAATATGTTTCGTTGAAAAGGTCTCCTCAATCGCCGGATGGCCTAGTGGTTAGAGGGTCCGATAGTAAATCTGCTGTGGGTTTTTGGATCGAGATCCAGGCCTTCCAACTTTTTTTTTAATTTTTATATCAAAAAGTTTATTGATTTGCTTTTTGCATTTATTACGCACACTTTTTCTACGATCAGCATGAATATGTGTTTGAATCAAATTTTATTAGACATATTACTTGCACTGCATAGTGCAAAGCCTAGGTACAGGATGCGGTGGACAATTAAAAAAATCAGTGGAAATGAGGTTTGTCCGTCAATATCATTCGCCATTATTTTTTTTAAATGTAATAGTTGGTTAATAAAACAAAATCCATTCGTCCATTCATTCCATTCTTTTTTTAAGTTTTTTAATGTAAAAAAGTAAGCAATGAAGCTTAACAATTAAATTTTCATAAAAATATAACAAGCAAAAATGTATAATAAATGCAATAGAAACAAATAAAAATATTTCTTGACCGGAACTAAAAATAATAATCAACAAATACTTCTACAATAAATAAACTGTTAATATAATTATGAGTTAACGCCCCAAGTAAACAAAAATAACATTATATCTTTTATTTTGATAAATATAAAACTGGATATTCGATTATTCGCATTCGCGAATGTTGGTAGCACATATTCGCATTCGCATCCGTGAATGTCAAAAATGTGACATTGACATTCGTTACTTTACTAGAGCACAGTTCCCACAAAACCTAGTCTCTGACAAAATCCCAATTTAGTACTTGTAAAATCTGTAAAAGAATTTGATTCAAAAACATATTTATGTCGATCGTAGAAAAAAATGTGCGTAACAAGTGCCAAGAGCACATCAATAATTTTTTTTGATAAAAAAAGTTGTAAGGCCTGGGTTTCCACCCAAAGACCCACAGATTCACTATCGGACACTCTAACCACTAGGTCATTCGACGATTGAGGACATCTTTTCAACGAAACATATTTGACTTACTGGAATCTGTAATCTGACTTCAAACATTCAAAACATATTTATTTCGATCGTAGACTTCGTCTCGAGCTGCAAGTTTCATTCATCGTCTATGTTGCAACAAATATACACTAGTATTACCAGTAAGTATTTTCACGATTGGCTGAGAATCTAGAATCTCGTATCGGAGTAGGACGTCGTTGGTCAAAGGAACATCCTGACCGCCCTGGTGACGTCACACGGGTTCGGGAGCCATCGGCGTGTTTTCGGTACTGGATTCAAAAACCCATTTTTATTTTGATATAACTTTGAATTACTGCGACAAAAAAAAAAAAACAAAAAGTTTTGTTATAAAACTTATGATCTTTCCATTTATGAAAAACAAATTTTTATTCAAAACCTCAATTATTCTTATGTCAATTTTCTCAAAAAATGTAGTCAAGTTGATTGACTCAGTACTTCCCCCACATTCCGATGATACCAGTTTTATTATTTTCCCATAGCATAAAGCTATAGTCTAGATGCCCTTACAACTAAATCATCGCTCGCCCGCCCGCAAAAAAGTGTTTTATTCTACTAGGTACTTCTTTCACAGGTCAATGGACAATCTATCATGAATACAACAAATTTTTGAGTTTTACAGCCCCCCACCCCGAACCACTCCAACTTCACCCCCACCCAAAAAAAGTAGAAAATGATCAGGAACCTCTAAAATGCCTAAAAACGAAGTTTGAGCTATTTTCATATTTTTGGTTTTTCAATATTGCTAAAAATCAGATGCATTTTCCATCCTCGCCAAAGTAGTAATACTGTGCCGAAATTCCATGAACATCAATTCAGTAGTTTCCACATTATAAAATACAGAACGATCTAAAGCAATAGTCATATGTATACATCGGAAAATTCAAGTTCCTTGGTTCCTCTAATAGACAAGGCAATGTTCGGATGGACCTAAAAAAGTGTATTATACCGCTAAGTCTTTCTCTCTCAGGTCAGTGGACAGCCTATTATGATTACAACAAATTTTTCAGCTTTACAACCCACCACCCCCCCAACCACCCCAATTTCACCCCCACCCAAAAAAATAGAAAATGATCAAGAACTCCTAAAACGCCTAAAAAAGAAGTTTGATATTTGAAATTTTTCATTTCTTTTGCTAATTCTCTGCCGCCCATGTACAGATTTTCAAAATCATAGCAACATTACCTACTACGATCCCACACCATATCGATACCCAAATTTCATCAAAATCCATGCAGCGGTTACTGATACTACGTTCCAAAATCCCATCTATCCAGGAGCAGATGAATTTCCGAGGATAGTCACGTGATTCCAGATGTTAGGGATGTTGGAATATTTATGAAACGGCAAAGATCTTTTTTTGCCAATTTTGACATATCACATAACCTGTGCTGTTTTCTCAGAGTGAGAGTGTCAGAGTAGTCGTACCCGTTAGAATGACAATGCATACAAATAGAGCAGATAGGTTATGTTGAGTTGTTAGCTGTCAAGTGAAAAATATCTCTTGACAGTTTTGACACAAAGGCCGCTAAAATCTCAATTTGATTTCCGAGCAAAACGATGACATCCTTGGCCTCGGAAATGCGATAACGGAATACAGATTTTTGATGACAGTTTGATGTTGAGTGAATACTGAAACGCTACAGAGCAAATCGAGGTCTTTGATGGGATTTTGGAACGTAGTATGAGATTAGGAGGCTAGAAAAACAGACAGACCGACGGAAACGAGTGACGTGGATTTTCGTTATGTAGGCATCATAAAACGCCCAAAAAGTATATTATCTCAAAATCGAAAACTTTCGCGATTACAATACCTATCGGTGTGAGAAGTAAAATACTATTTTCTTATACTGTTACATGTATAACAGTGTCTTATATGAAAATGAATTGATTCTTGTAATTTCTTATAGATTCAAGGTGAAGTTGACGCCAGGCACAGGCAAGCGAGGCAAAGCCGCGAAAACAGCTGTAGCAATGTTCCTGAAAGATCGTGCAGTCACACCAAGAGAAAAGGACCTTTTAAAAGCTGTTAAGGACGAGCAACTAGCAAGAAATATTCCGGGAAAAGTGAAACTTTCAGCGCCCAGACTGCAGAATCTAAGGAAGTAAATAACTTAATATGGTGCATAGTAGCTGTGAAAATAAAGTGATTCTTTTCAATTGGGCAATTATTGTTATTATATTACAGCTTGACGACAGAGCAATAAAGTCTGGTGATTTGGGTTGTCGCCTAAAGTAATATACTTTTTTATTTTAAAAAGTTCAATATAGTATCACAAATAATAATAATAGAAGTATAAGAAATTTGTTCAACGAAGGATCAAATCTTAGTGACCTGTTATTTGATATAATTAATATATATCTTAATTAATTATGAAAATCAATAGAAGAACCTGTATTAAGACTTTGTACACAATTTTCGCGAATCCTCAGGGTCAAAATAATGCAATTGAACAATGATCTGCAATTTTCTGTTATATCTCCTAAACACTATTTGAATGATTTTATTGAAATTTGTTAGATATCATTAATAGAATTAACCGTTTCATTACTATTTTCGTAATTTCTATGTCGATCGAATGGTATGGAACATACAAGGTGGGTCAACAGTGAGTGGACGGAAGATTGTGGGCTTACTGAAACATATTTCAAGAATCTATGACTCGGTCATGGTAGGGAGCCTTGAGGGTTATAACGCTAAAATATTTTCATTTAAATTCTGACGGTTATACAGGATGATACATATCAAACTTACATTTTTTAAATAGAACAACCTATACAGGGTGTGTCAAGCTCAACGCCTCGGACTCTTGTGGCCAAACGATACCACTTTTCGAAAAACCAACTTTGCGAGTGTATGTAGGTCGAGTTGGACTACATTTTAAAAGAATGACTTATATACAGGGTGTCTAATAAAGCGTGACATATCAAAGGTGTGTTTTTTTAAATGGAACACCCTGTATATTATTGCATATTTAGATTCCTGGGTGAATTTTAGTGTGACTTTATGTATCACGCGTAGGACTTAAATCAAACCGTTTAGGTGCATATCACAATTTTTGGTATAGGTAGATGTCAGAAAAAATTTAATATCGCAGCTATCATAAAACTTACTGGGCTGTGGCTTCCAATTTTTGAGAGCAAAAGCACATTTTAATATTAGAGGTCGAAACACTTTGGATGAAAGGTTTCCTGCCAATTGTTTCGTCTGCGAGCCACGCCACCTACGATTTTTCCAATTCCTACGCAATAATAACAAAACCGTAAATATTTTGAAAACCATCAAAGATAGAACCACATGTGTCTAGATAAAAGTGACAGAGAGTTTAATTTCGTATGCACCGATGTGAAACTTGTCATACCATCTCATTTGAAAAAAAAGCTTTTTAACGTCTATTGATTCTTTTGAAACAATGATCTTACTAAAACACAAGCACGTTTCTTGCTTGTTTCAGAACCGAAAACTGCATCTTTCTATCGCATTTAGTTTCCGAGATATTAACTTTTATTGTAAAGTACTACAAACGTCAAATTTTGTAAAAATTGCTGAATAACTTCGAAAATAGGCTCCGTAGACGTAAACAATGGTTAACAAACTGGACCTAAAAATCGATGCTGAATTGAAAAATGCAATAATATACAGGATGTCCCATTTAAAATAAGGAAGTTGATGCCTACTTCCGATATATCCGGAAGTCCGCCATCTTTGAAATTATTTTTTAAATGTAGAGTATTTGAAAAGAAACGTTTTTTATTTGAAACATTTTCGTCTAATTTAAACGGTATAGCCGCTGGAGAGCACCGCGCGCTTATTGGACCACCCTGTATACATGAAGTATTACCGCTGGCGCTGTTGTCTCCGGTTACGGGTTTTTATTTATTTTTCAAGACCTGCTGATTTGCTATATGGGAGAATGTGAAAACACCGATTTGAATGCAAATTTGAAACAAAATGAAAACTAAAAAAAATTTATATTGAGAATCCTATATCGTTAGAAAGTTATGTGATTTAGCTTTCGTTAATTAATCTTCTGATTTCTCAAAGTACAAAAAAATTGAAATTTGAACAATTGACCTATGTTGATGCATTTCATGCTTATACCAAAAATGGCGATTTGCGCCTAAACGGTTCGTCTGAATCCCCATATATATGATACATACACTCACGCTAGAAAGCAAAGGGGTCCTATTGAAAAAAATGTAATTTTGATATGAATCACCCTGTAGAAACGTCAAAATTTAAGTGAAAATATTTTATCGTTATAGCCCCCAAGGTTCTCTACTGACCGAGTGGCCGACGGATCTGAATTTTTTTTAGGATTCTCACTTTTGCACATTTTGGCTCTTGTATGTATCTTTCACCGATATATATGTAAAGAAGAAACTTAAATGTTTGACGAGAAAAAATATTCAGCTCAAAATAAATAAACAGTTGACTTCCAAATGCCCACCATTTAGGTACTTGGATTGATGGCTTTCTTAACACTTATTTTTTTTGGAGAAGGCCTTTGCCTGTTCCTTACTTGTATCTGAGTATTAATTCGGTCTGAGGAAACAATATCTGGATTTGGAAAAGAACGCATTTGAATCAAGTGTTTTGGAGCATGTTATTATGTTTTTGGATAAATAAAAAAACAGTATAAAAGGAAAAGAAAACAGCTCTGAGTAGTCCCAGAATTTTTAACCAACTCAAGAATGGTATTGACATTAAATAGACTAAAATAGAGCATATCAAATAGGTGGTCTAGGAATTTCTATTAAAACAGTGGTGGTAAGATATTGATGCAATTTCAATATATTTTTCACTTACATCATCCGTATTCTTTTTGTTCGCCTAATGAAAAAATAGTTTCAAATAAAATGATCTTGAAAGGGATATCGCACTTCGACTTCTTTAAGAAGGAAGGAAAGTGGTATAGGAATCTAAACAACAGTAAGTATTCGTACAGCTATATTTATTGTCTTTTGGGAAGAATTAAAATAAGTTAGATATATAAACATACAATAATAAAGAGATATAGGTCGACAATTATATGCGAAGAATTTCTCTTGATTAGTATAAACCCAGTTTTTCTAATCTTAGGTATAAAATACGAAACGCACCCTGTAGCTTGTAGTACCTGAACCAAATAATGATATCAGCACCTATCATAGTAAAAAGTCAAATCCTGATTGTCAGATAGATTTTTCAGTTACAGTGTCTTTTTAAATTCAATTTGTTCACGAAATCTCAGCTTGATAGCAATGAGGGGTGGAATTTTTGTTTGTTGTCTAATTGAAATTTCAACCAGTAAAGACAGATTAGACTTAAGCGGTCATTTGTCTTAAGAATTTCAGATTGTAATGATGAATATTACACTAATCTTGAGCATATATCAATGTTTAGGACCGGTTTCTCAATGTCTAGTTAAATATTTATCTGCAAGATAACAGCAACTGTTAGATAAATTGTTTAAACAATTAAAGGCTAAACTTACGAAGTCACGCAAATCTTATCTGGCAGTTGTATCCATAGCAACGCTATCTGGCACTTTAACTGGACATTGAGAAACCGGCCCTTAGTCGCCTTAATCTATCGCTTACTAATATTGTCCAGTAGAGCGCGGACTAACACTAGTAATTATGTTACATAAATATATTCTATGATCTATAACCACTACCGGTCATATAATTTATGTCCTTAAGTGACAACATAATACAGTTTTCATCACGACCATGGATTTTAAAACAATTATATTGCCACCCAAGATTTTGCTTTGGCCAACAAAATGTAGTACGCCATAAACTTAGATTAATTTCATTTTTTAATGTGTGTGTTTACACTCGCAGCCCGCTGAAAAAATGGGGATATGATGTGATTTTTATTTTTTTTCTTCAAAAACAAAGTGAGATACGAAGAGAAATCAAAAGACAAAAAAGTTGTGTTTTTATCTGTACAATTTTTTGCCAATTGTATTCGTGGGACTGTTCCCCGAGACGCCACTGGAAATGATAATAATCTAGTCAGCACTGACTTAGCGGCTATTGCAGTGGACAACACTGCTAAATTACAATAAAATTTGGCTCAATGATATTTCAGAAATTCATAAAAAATATTTTTTTTCCAAATCTTGAAAACCAGACTCTTTATAGGACACATGTTTATATCAAATTTGCTACTTGAATTTGGGTCAGAAATACTCCTCTGGGATTACGCCTTATATAATAAACTATGAAACTATAATAACACCCTGTAGTATACAGAGTTTAATGTAATTCGACGTATTCTTGTCGGGGTTAATATGAGAGCTAAAATGCAATTAATTTAGCTTAATATATGCATGGACAAACAGTGAAAAATCTACGTTAAAAGTCACTAACATGTTCACTTATTTTAGTTCAATACGTTTACACTAATTGAATACCTTTATAAATAGGTGGAAAGGTACGATACTTAGAAAAAAAAACAGACATTGAGAAAAATAAAAATTCTTTTATTCTCAACAGAATCATACCTAGCTCAAAATATTGCGAAGGCGTAAATGCCAAATTGAAAACCTACATTCAGGCATAAATGCCGAATTGAAAACCTACAGCTAGGGTGGGGGATTGAGTAGTGGTTGGGTCATCGACCACCTATTATCCTTAGTGATAAATATTTTTTTCTGGAGGGGGTGTAATAGGCCATAACCACCGAGCCATAACCATAGCGAAAATAATTTGAGGGCTGAAGCACCTTAAGTCCCCCTGGTTATACACAGGTTGTTTGGTAAACATTGGGCAAAAATTTAAAGGATGATCATTTGGACCATTTTAAGAATATTTTGTTGTTCGATGATTTTTGAAAAACCGCTCCATGTCAGAAATACAGGATGAAAAAAAGCGATAGGGTGAATACTTAAAATGAATGGCGTTAAATTTAGTAATTATGCGATTTCCAATGTTGCTGTTAAATATTCATGAGCAACCACCAAGATGGACCACACGCGATCACCGGACTTAAAACCCCTAGACTATTTATTGTGCGGTTATCTAAAGTCACTAATTTACGCTACTCGTTTGGAAAATTTGGACGACTTGCGGAATCCCATCATTGCTGGATGTAACTCCATTCGAAACGGACCTGGTGGGTTTGAATAGGCAATCACTGACGAGAAGATTGCCTATTTATATCTAACCTAGTGGAAGTCATTTTGAGCATTTATTGTAGATTGAGCAACTTGTGAATTTTGATAATAAAATGTAGTCGCAATTTTTTTCATCCTGTATCTTTGAAATGGAGCGGTTTTTTGAAACTCATCAGAGGACTTAATATTTTCAAAATGGTTAAAAGGACCACCCTTAAAATTTTTGCCGCATGTTTACCGAGGGGTTTGAGGTGCTTCGGCTCCTTGAATTATTTTCGCTATCTTTATGATGTATTATAGAAAAATATTTATCAGCATAAGGATACTAGGTGGTCGACAATCCAACACCTAGACGCAGTCCCCCGAATTTCTATCTTGGCTATGCTCCTGAATATAGCTGAGATCAGGGGCAAGTATTTCCAGTGGTTTGTATGTCTTGGCAATATATTGAGCTTGATATGATTCTGTTAAAACGAAAAGGAAAATGAGAAGTATTTGATTTTTCAATATCTGTTTTTTTTCTAAAGTACCTTTTAACCTATTTATGATGGCATTCAATTAGTGTAAGCGTATTGAACTAAAATATGTAAACAAGTCACTAATTTTTAACGTAGATTATTCATAGTCTAGACAAAAATGCCAGATTTTGGGTAATCATTAGATTTTCTTGAAATTGGAAAATCTCAAAAATCATTGATTTGCCATACATATATTAAACTTATTTTGTTGCATTTTAGCTCTACTATCATAACCTGAAAGGAATATGTCGAATTACATTAAGCCCTGTATAAACGGTGTACTTAATTAAAATTACCTGATTTGCAGTATATGGTGTTTTTAAAGTTGGGACTTTCGTTTTCAATGCTAGATAACTCTTCAAAATAAGAGGCATATATTAGTGATCAATCCACGAAAGTCTTATGATATTAGAAGACACAAATGAGGTTTAACATTTTGCTTCAATTTTTTGTTCTATTTTGCTGTTTCTTTGTTAATTAACTTGATTTTCTTAAGAACGGCGTTTTCTGAAAACGAGAGTCCCAATTCTAAAAATACTTGTACAAGTATATCCAATAATAATCCAATATTAATCTTAGCCCATCCAAAGTACGAAATGGAAATATAATTCACGTTTAAGTATTACATTACTTCAGAATACTTAAAAAATATGGTTTTGGAGATTCACTAAATTCTAAACATTTATTACTTAATACATGTGGATTAAGTATAATGGATGTGGGCTCCTTTTTGCAAAACTGTCTCTAGCTACGATTCAAATAAATAAGATGTAGTACGAGCTTATCATCACACATGGTGTACTGGTACGGACGGCACGGTTTGAGTATGTAGACATCTGAAATTAATAAAACATTGTTCAAAATTAACATTTGATGAAGTAATAAAGGCTTAATTCTTTGCATTCAGCCTGGCTGAACCTGGGCAACAAGACAAAGAAGCGACCTTTGAGGGTTTTATATATCGAAAGTTCTCATTAAAATATATGTCTACGGATTTTCCTATACAGTGTGTTTGGTTACCAACTAGCGATATTAAGGCATGTGGAATAGTTCATTTGATCCCCCAATTTACCCCCATAAGAGAGGTCCTGCCCTTCTCCCCTTGGAATGGCCGCCATTTTTGTTTTTTGAAATAAATGCCACGTTTGAAAGAAAAATTTTTGTTTTTGTATCCAGAGGGCATACAGATATAAAAAAATTGTGATCAATGGGGGTACTGCTTATCCTCTAACAATAAAACATACAATTTGAGACCAGAAATAAAAAAATGTTAAATGTGACTTTTATTGAAAATTGTGTATGTCTAATGTCTAATTTTTTTACATTCATTACATTCATTCTTTACATACATAAAACTAGCTCCTTAACGTATGAATATTATCCATGTTTTCAAAAAATTGGTACCACAATCATTACTATAGGTCTAAAAACAAAAGTCGGCAAACTTTTGTTTTAACGTAGACTTAAGTTTGGCGGAAAATGGCATCCAAAGACCTGTGAATGAACGCTTAGCAGTGGCGTATATAGAAATCGATTTCGGGGGGGGGGGGTGCCCATCGGAAAAATAAAAGTTTATTTCATACGTTATAATATTGGCGTATTATAATCCTAACCTAAATATAAATAAATATAAAATAACAGTGTACTAATATTAATGAAAATAATTATATACAGGGTGGTCCAATAGGCGCGCGGTGCTCTCTAGCGGCCTTAGTGTTTAAATTAGAAGAAAATGTCTTTAATGAAAAATGTTTCTTTTTAAATGGTCTACTTGTAGAAAGTAATTTCAAAGATGGCGGACATCCGGTTGTACCGGAAGTAGGTATCAACTTCCTTATTTTAAATGGAACACCCTGTATATTATTCCATTTTTGGATTCAGCATCAATTTTCAGGTCCAGCTTGTTGACCATAGTTTATGTCTACGAAGCCTATTTTCGAAGTAATCTTTATAAAATTTGACGTTTGTAGTACTTACAAAAAATGTTAATGGGTGCTTTCACCAAAATCAGGCCACTTTCGGAAGTAATTTGTCCCAACTATATTTTATTTGCTTTTGGATTCCCTGTTAGTGTACATGATAGGTGATCAATCAGTTGTGTCTTGTCTAAAAGGGCCAGACACTTTATGCCTTATTTTAGGAGATATTTGGACTTCTGCAAATTTAGGCATCTAGGGACTGACTTCTCTGATTAGGGACTGATGAACAGTAGTGATATTGTAATAAATAAATTAAGCTGTGTATGTGGTATCATATTTATTTGTTACAAATTGTTGTTCAATCATATATAAATGTATTTATTAAGTAACAAAAATACTGCTTAGCTTGATTTTTATAATAATCAGCCATACATACTTATGAATTTCTTCAAATCAAATTCTTACACTCTACACATTAGGCTTATCATTTACTTCAGTTCTATAAGGTAATAAGACAATCATAGTACCTATAAAGTAACAAAAATAAATGAATGTTTAATGCTTCTTTCCTATTAATTCGCCATATATTAGGTAAGGAAAGATTCTTTAAATCAAATTCTTATGCATTCTTAGACTTAATACTACTCACTTATCATAAACACTTGTAGTTTTTGCGGTAGATAGAAAATAACATTTCAAAAGTATAGAAATAAAAACAAAATCCTTAGCCATAAAATAAACATAAAGATAATACAAAACTTCATATTGAAACCAATTTTGCAGATCATTTTGTAGTTTTAGTATCAAATCTCGCGGCTTCATACTCGTCGTCTCGTTTTTGTATTTTGAAACAACGCGTTCCTTTTTTGTTTTAGGATCTGTAATCGTTTCTTTTCCGTGTATCCACTGTTGAACTAAGATATCCTGACTGTTATCGATTTTAGCATATGGTAAAACTTTAGTAGAGCATTCATTTCACTGTCTCGAAAAACATGTTTCTAAATAGCGATTGCAACATAGTATTTGTAAATCTGATTGATGGTTGTCGAATTCAAGAATTTTTGCCTTTTTTAACGACGATAATCTTAGGTTGATATTTTCATGTAAAATACAGGCACAAGTATCACGATCTGTTAGTTGAGGAGGTACAACCCAAAATGGACGTAACTGACGAAATAATGTGTATCCGATTTTCAGGGCATATGAAGAAACTTATTGTGTACATTTTTTAAGGAGTCTGATAAATACCTTTTCTATTTTTTTATTTTCTTGCGAGTAATACACTCCCTTTTTCCCAGCTGCAGCGCTGCTATTACTATCGTAAAATCTTTGAACAATTTGGACAACTCTGTTTTTTTTACCTTTCAAATGTTTCTTAGGACTACTGGGCTGAAACTTTTTTTTTTTGTTAAAGAGCCAGAACTGATTCGTCAAACTTTATATTTTTCAACATTTGGGCCAGACAACAGATGTTTAAAATTAGACTTCTCTTGATGAGTTTTAACTTTTGAAATATTTTCTGTAATTTGGGTTTGCAAAACGTCGCCAAACAATGCCTTTTTCACAATTTCTTTTCTTTGATTTGGATCTTCGGCTAATTGTTCAATTTTACTTTTAGAAGTGAGCAATTTCTTCGATTCCTTAATTTTTTTCTTCAGTCTAGTATATTTCTTCAGTTGAGTGTTAAGCTTTTTTTCAAATTGGCAATTATGGCACATTTTTTCTGCAAAATTTGGTTTTTTTCTTCCGTTGATGCAGGCTTCTTCTTTTAGCTTCAACTTGTCCAAGATGATCATACTTATTTTCATTATTGATCGGCAGTTCTGGAGCTACAGGTTCCCTAATGATACATCTTCAGATGAAGGTGGTGTATTTTTAGCAACATAATTATCACACATTTTTTATGTTTTATGTTCTTTCTATAATCAGACGAGTACTCCTTCCACTTCTTTTTCACTTTTCTATGTGGGGATCGTGGGGTCATATCCTAACAGACTTTCGCTGACCCTTCTCCTTCTTTTTTAAATACTTCAGTCTTTCTTTCTCTTTGTGTTGCAGCAGCTGATTTTATAATGGCTATTTCTTCTTTCGACAATTTTGGCTTCTTTTTAGGCGGCATATTGCTATAAAGTAGATAACAACAATTTAATAGATTTCACCAATGAATGCGAATAACATCTTATAAGGGTTAAACAATATATTTCGTACTAGTACTGTTACCTCATAATAAATGTCAGTCCCTAACCACTCACATCAGTCCCTAGCACCGTTTTAAGCTAGGGCCTGATGGTCTAGGGACTGACGATTCGGGATAAAATTTGACATAAAATTTTGCTGCAAACAATACTATGAAGTCTAATATGATGTACCGAACGAAGCCGATATATCAATTGTATATATTGATTAATTCATAAGAATTTCATATTAATTAACAATGAAGTTACTTACCTAGGGACTGACCAAGTGACTGGATCCGACACGTAGTGACACAGGAACTGCCGCGTTTGTACTGATTTATAAAATGACCGCCGCAAAGCGAATGTCGTATGCGGATAACTTCATGTAATTCTTTGAAATCCACCAGGGCCCATATTCTTGAAACGGTGAACGACGTTCACGAGAGAACGTACATATCAGTTAGCATTGTCGTTCTCCCGTGAACGCTGTTCAGGTTATTCAAGGTTATTCGAATTATGCCGCGAAATTTGAAAATTCGTAACTGGCTAGGGCCTGACGAATAAAGTTGAGGACATTAAACTCATTTGAGGAAAATTAATTGTTGTTGATTTAAACCACAAAATATTGACAGAATTAATTGCGAGTACTTAAACATCAAAAAAATATTAATTAAAGTAAGTATAAACTTAATATTTTTTGAAATAATGATGCCCAAACACAAAATTTCGTAGGTCGGACATGACTAGGGACTGACATTTGGGGTCCATAAAACGGATTTTCGAAGTATAATTTAATATCATTTTTAACATATTTTGGGGGATAAATAAAACACATAAAAAACTGTTACTTAGCAATTGTAGAAGTAAATAATTTTTAATTATTTTAAGAGAAATGTGCTGCGGAAACAGAGTTGCCCTATTTTTGTGAAAGCACCCTAATATCTCGGAAACTAGGTACGACAGAAGGATGCGGTTTTCGGTTTTTAAACGTCCACAAAACAAACTTGTGTTTCAGTAAACAAATAAACTAGAAATTTTCAAATTTGGAAAGTCTGAAACGTTAAAAACTTTTTTTTTAAATGGGATGGTATGAAAAGTTTTACATCAGTGCATGCGAAACTAAAATGTCTTTCACTCTTATCTAGATATGTGTGGTTCTATCTTCAATGTTTTTCAAGATATTTACAATTTTGTGATTATTCCGTAATGGTGCGTATGAAACAATTGGCAGCAAACCTTTCATCTGATGTGTTTCGGCCTCTAACACTGAAATGTGCTTTCGCTCCATCTAACTGTACCACCCCAAATCTTTGGGCTCCGAGATGGTTATCAAAAAACCTCTCAAAATTTGGAATTACGTCGGCGTAAAATATGAAAGGAGGAAACATGTATTTAATGAAGATAAGTAAGTTTGACGTCCACGCAATTGTAGTTGGAGATCCGCATAACAGTACTACGGCAGAAATTAGTCGCTATTTGGGCACTGGTCAAACATCTGTGAACATGATCTTAACGAAGATCATATAGCATCCTTATCACGTGCAGCTGAATCAAGCACTTGAAAGACAATACTTTGAAAACAGAATTAATTTTTGTAATTGGGGTCGTGCTCGAGTCCAAGAAGATGCACTCCTTTTCAACAGTTCACGAATGAAGCTCCATTCCTTTCTTATGAAATGTAACTTCACCGTTATTACTAATGGCTATGTAAACTGGCATAATTTACATGTTTACATCGTCGTAAATTCAAATTTTGAGATGTTTGTTGACAACCAGCATGGAGTCTAAACATTTGGGGTGGTATTATTGGAAACCGCAAGATAAACTAATGTTTTCCAAAAGTTTTTAAATGAAAACTTGGAAAACCTGTGGAAAATTTACCACTGGAGTTCTTAAGAATAATGTGGTTACAGTTAGATGTAGCGAATGCACATTTCAGTATTAGATGCCGAAACACTTTGGATGAAAGGTTTCCTGCCAATTGTTTCATTTGCGAGTCACGCCGCCTACGATTTTTCCAATTCCTAGGCGATATTACGGAATAATTACAAAATCGTAAGTATCTCGAAGACTGTCAAAGATAGAACCAATAATTATGCCTAGATATAGGTGAAAGAGAATTTAATTTCGCATCCACTGATGTGAAATTTATCATACCATCCCATTTAGAAAAAATGAAGTCAAGTTGATTGACTCAGTACTTCCCACACATTACCCTGATACCAGTTTATTATTTTCCCATAGCATGAAGCTTTAGTCTAAGATCCCTTGCAACCAAATAATTGCCAACCCCCCTCCCCCCCTAAAATTGTCTTATGCCGCTAGGTCTTTCCTTCACAGGTCAATGAATGGACAGCCTATTATCGATACTACAAACTTCTCAGTTTTACAACCCCCACCCCCCCCCCCCAACCACCTATTATGTGTACAAGAATTTTTTTTAATTTTTCAACCCCCAACCCCCCAACCACCCCAATTTCACCCCCACCCAAAAACGCAGAAAATGATCAGGAACCTCTGAAACGCTTTAAAACGAAGTTTGAGCTGTTTTTATATTTTTAGTTTTTTTATTATTTCTGCGCCACCACTGGCACGATTTAACAAAACCATACGCGTTTTCCATCTTCGCCATGGTAGTAATGCCGTTTCAAAATTTCATTAAAATCAATTCAACAGTTTCCTCGTTACAACGATCTAACGCAATACTCTCGTATGTTTACATCGAAAAAAAATTCTAAGTCCTTTGCTTTCTGTAATAGGCAAAGGCAATGTTCGGATGGACCTAAAAAAGTTATTTATGTCGCCAGGTCTTCCTTCACAGGTCAGTGGACAGTCTATTATGAAAGCAACAAATTTTTCAATTTTACAACCCCCCACCCCCCAACCACCCCAATTTCACCCCCACCCAAAAAAAAGTAGAAAATGATCAGGGACCCCTAAAACGCCTAAAAACGAAGTTTCAGCAATATTTAATTTTTTTGTTTTTTGCTAATTACTCCGCCGCCTATGCACCGATTTTCAAAATTATAGGAACATTACCTACTACGACCCCACAGCATACCGCTGCCCAAATTTCATCACAATCCATGCAGCGGTTACTGAGATTACGAGGTTAGAAAAACGCGACAGACAGACAGACAGACCGACAGACCGACAGACAGACCGACGGAAATGAGTGACGTGGATTTTCGTTATGTACACATCATAAAACGCCCAAAAAACGTATTATCTCAAAATCGAAAATTTTCGCGATCACAATACTCCCCTCACCTATCGGTGTGGGAAGTAAAAAAAGTTTTTAACGTTTCAAACTTCAAATTTGATAATTGCTAGTTTATTTGTTTAACGTGCTTTCAAACAACGATCTTACTGAAACACAAGTATGTTTCGTGCTCTTTTAAAGGCCGAAAACCGCATCTTTCTGTCGTACCTAGTTTCCGAGTTACTAACATTTTTTGTAAGTACGACAAACGTCAAATTTTCTAAAGATTGCTGAATAACTTCGAAAATTGGCTTCGTACGCATAAACTATGCTTAACAAACTGGAGCTAAAAATTGATGCTGAATTAAAAAATGCAATAATATACAGGGTGTTCCATTTAAAATAAGGAAATTGATACCTACTTCCGGTATAACCGGATGTCCGCCATCTTTGAAATTATTTTCTGCAAGTAGACCATTTGAAAAGAAACTTTTTTTATTGAAACCATTTTCTTATAATTTAAACGGTAGAGCACCGCGCGCTTATTGGACCACCCTGTATACCACATATGCATATAAGAAATGTAAATTTCTATTTTTATAGATAATAATTCTAAATTGAAGCAAAGAAACCAAGGTGTACTTCCTAATCAGACATCTATGGTTGTTAAAGTTGCCCTATTTGCTTTATTATTAGATTACATTTTGATGTAGCTGCTAATTTTATTCAGTACTACATTTTTTGACAACTACATCAGCCTCTTCCCAGACGTCAAAACTGAATGCGTGGCTGGTTATATACGCCACTGACGCTTAGTGAGTCCGGAAGACGAGGAAGAAGTGCTCCGATTGATCTACGCTGACCCAAGACTAAGTGTGAGGAGAATTGCAAACCGACTAACACTGTCTGTTTGGGCAGTAGGGAGAATTTTGAAACGCGATAGGGGTGCACCCCTATCACTTTTCTCGTGTCCAAGACATCGCAGAACCAGACCATGCAGTGCGCGCTACATTTTGTTCGTGGATACTTAGACGTGTGCGACAACACCCAGGATTTCAAAGAAAAGTCATGTGGACTGCGACGAAGCATCGTCAACCACCGCCAGGGGCGGCGCGTGCCTCGAAAAATGGGGGGGGGGGGGCGGTCAAAAACAACCAATATACGACAGTCTTCTAGATGAGTTTGTCAAATTAGAAAGTGGGGGGAAAGAGATCGGTATTTTAGCTATAGTTTTTCCTATCACAATTTTCATTCATACAAAGCGTTAAATAAAACGTTTTAGTGATATTTTTGATGTTTATTTATAGTCATGGGGTCCCAGATCACATCATCATCATGATAGTCACAATGTCTATGGTGAAGGTGTCCTGACCCTTCTCAACTCGTCCACCCAAAGCTGTTGGTCGAGAAGAGGTTACTGCTTATACCGACAGTAGTTCGGTACCTTTTAGTCGCCTTTTACGACACGCAGGATATACGCTGGGAGATATTCTAACCCGCCCCCACACGGGGGCCCAAATCACATAAACGGATTAAAAATAAACTTAATTTTTTTAGCTCCTCAAAAAAGTTGGGGGTGCCTTGGCCACCCGACGCGCCGCCGCTGACCATAGCAACGATCGTTTCTGGATGGAAGAAAAAAAAAAACAGTACGGCCAAGCACATTCCAACACGAGTTTTAGGTGAATGCATGGGCAGGTATCATCGACGACCAACTAATTGGACCAATTGAACTGGATGGACCACGATTTTTGGGATTTTTAAGATTTTAAGAAACAATTTCTTAGAATTACTCAGCGATATGCCATTTAACTATCGAAGAGGAATGTAGTTGCAGTTGGACAGTCGCCTTGGATAGGTCATGGTGGGATCACAGCATGCTAGTGATGGCTTGCCTGTTAAATTCAAGTGGCACTTTGAACAATCATTGCCCTGAAAGTGTTCATTTTATTAGTATCATTGTGAAAATTTTTGTAATTGAAACATTATTACTTCTATTGGTTTGTTTTGTTTATTGTTTCAATAATCATAAGCATATGGCTTACCATAGTGTCAAAGTCAAACTCTAATAACTTTTATGGTTTTTGACCTAGAGTCATTATTCTGGGATCACTTTCTAAAGTTAGAAAATGTTAAAAAGTTAGACATATTTTCTAATAAAATTCACGTTTAATATCTTTTTTAATTTTTGGTCTAAAACTGTAACTATGCTTTGCTTTATTATTGGAGAATAAGCAGTATTATTCCCCATGGATGATTTATAATTTTTTGTATCTGTACGCCCTCTGGATATTCAAAAACACAATTTTTTCTTTCAAACATGGCATTTTTTTATGAGGGTAAATTTTGAGTTTTTTAAATATAGCTACTTGGTAACAAAACACACTGTATAAGTTGAATCCAGACTAAACGTCTAATTCAACAGTGGGAGTGTGTTGTTGTTAGATCCTGAATGAGATGCGATTTTGTCTAGTTTTGAGGTTGCAATCTGAGTGTCACATTATTCACTCATAAAACAGACAATATGTTGATACTCAGACAGTGATATATTAATGGCTCTAATTTTTAATTAATAAACAATGTGACTTGCACTCTGCTGTGTGTGTTATTTAAGATTTCAGAACCATCGATTTAGGAAGTTACTTTGCAAAAGACAGAATGCTATTTCCTGACACAGCTTTCAAACAGTGTCACTTAATCAAAATGAATGATTAATAAAATATCTTGTTCTTGGTTAAAGGCAGGGGTGACCGAAACGTCAGTAAAAAGTATCTTTCGGCATATGTGGTTTTGTAGATGGGCCAGCAAATTGCGATCGATCAGAGACAACTGGATAGATATATAGATACAGATATTACGGTAAATCTGCTTTCCATTGACGTGTCGAATAGTTTATGAAAAGTGTGTAGTTTAATTCAAAAATAATTATTGTTGTAAAAACTGTAAATTTCATTCGAATGTATACTAACTAAAAGTTAATTTCATACTTTGATTTGGGTTTGGTAAGTCTCGATTGATTTCTTTGGATTAAAAACGTTATTGGATACATCATAAAAGTATTTTTGCGAGGCTTCGTAAATATGTGGTATAATGTGTAATATACAGTAATGTCTGCCTATAACGAACCCGCTTTTTGCGAACTTTCGTTTATAATGATTCAAATCTAGAGGCACGAAACTTCGGTATTACTAAACGTGTGTTAATTTTTTCGCAAATAACGAACCCTTTTATAACGAACTTTCGGATAAAATGAACCTTAAACTTTGATATTGTCGTAAGATCTGTCTTTTATAAAGAACTTAAAACGGGATTTTATCACTGATAGTACATTGAGATTCAAAGGCGAAAAATGTGAAGGCGGAAAGCTTTCCAAAAAAAGAATCACTGTGCTGATGGTGGCAAATTTAACAGAAATAGAAAAAAGAAGGTTATTGGTGATTGGGAAATCCAAAAACCGTAGATGTTTTGAAAATGTCAAACAGTTGCCAGTAAATTACAAACTCAATAAAAAAGCATGGATGCCCTCAGAGATTTTCACGAATGAATTGCGGGAATGGGATGGCGAGTTAAGAACCGAAGCATCATATTGTTAGTGGACAACTGCTCAGCTGATCCAGATGTTAGAAATTTGAACTGCATCAAGTTAGTGTTCATGCCACCAAATACCAGTTCCAAACTACAGCCTATGGATCCGGGTGTCATCCAAAGCTTAAAGAGCCATTACCGTCGACTTCTTCTTTCGAAAATGGTACATTTTATTGATATTGGGGTGACATTTTTTCTATCAACCTCTTAGATGGAATAGAGTTCCTTCATATGGCATGGCAGAGAGGGTATCAAAACAAACAATTTTTAATTGTTTTCAAGCCGGTTGGTTCCTGAAAGTGGAAAATGATTTGGATTCAGACGATGATTTGACATTAGCCGAATGGCTGAAAAAAGTTGGACAGGAAGATGATAACAATATTCTAGACAATCTTCCTTGTTCTGAAAATGAGTTCAATGAATTTGTGCGTATTCATGATAATCTTTAAGTGTTGAATGCTTGGATGATGATGCCATTGTCGCTTCTGTGTCTTCTTCAGTTTATATTGATAACGACGAGGAGGCAGAAGATGAAGAACCTGTGAGTACAGAATTGAGGCCAGTTCCAACCACATCAGAGGCACTTGAACATATTGATAATGTTCGTTATTTTCTTCAGTCACGAAATACTCCGCAAAGTGTTTTTAATCAATTAGCCGAAGTAGAATTACATATTAATGATATTCGTTTCACAAAAATAAAACAAGCGATAGTAAAAGATTTTTTTTAAAATTAGACTCTTGAAAACAGTTGTCAATGTATCTACTATATTACAAAATATATTTTATGTACCCTCATATCGTATTAATAAAAATACACATCTTTTTTATTTATCGATTATAGCGAACTTCGCTTATAACGAACCGCTTTCGCCGGTCCCATGAAGATCGTTATAACCGAACATTACTGTAATTGAATTTCCCCGTGTGGGGGCCGGTTAGAATATCTCCCATCGTATATGCTGCGTGTGATAAATGGCGACTGAAAGGAACCGAACTACTGTCGGTTTAAGTAGTAACCTCTTCTCAACCAACAGCTTTGGGTGGACGAGTTGAGAAGAGTCAGGACACCTTTTTGTCCTTGGGGTGAGAAATTGTCCCTAAAGGCGGATGAACCAGTAGATACATCTGGTCATCCGCATGAGGATGCAGAAAGCAAATGGGAAACTACTGCATTAAAGATCTTAAAGATATCACAAGAGAAGCTCGTAAAATGAGTACATTTTACGAATTTACAACTTGTCTGTTAAGACCAACCCAGAGACATTGTGACTATGATGATGATAGGTAATTGAATTTGAATTGAACTCACCATTAAGCTACTTCCTCGAATTATAGTAGGCTTGGTTATTCGAATTTAGTTGTCTGGATCTATAGTCTTGCGCCTCTTTTGACATACTTGAAGAGCTTTTGCTGCTTTGCTCTGAAAAAAAAGGAGTATCTAAATTTTTTTCGTCCAGGCGATTTCACTGAATTCTTGGCCCAGGTAAGGGCTTTTTATGTTGTTAAAAATGTTATTGATAATGCAAAAATGCATGCAAAATACCGAGTTAAACATTTTGAAGTGATCTTGTTTTTTAAGAACAGGACTTTTGTGAGTGCTTGTCAAGGTGAGAAAATTTTATAATCCCAAAATAATATACAAGAGTGAAGTTAAATATGCATCGTAAAAGTGATAAAGGAAAGCTGAAACCCAAATTTAAGTTTCATCGATCCCAATGGCCGCAAACAGAGGTTGCCATGATTTTTATAAGCGATTCTCGCTTCAGGTGAGTGTTCTTACTTTGGATATTTCCTAAACAGCTGCTTAGGTAAAATTTAAATTTGTCACACAGGATAAGCTAAGAATTCTCCATGATTTGGAGTAAATTACAAAAACCACAAAACTTCCACATCACTGACTTTGTCACAAATAAAAATAATATTACTCTCTGCTCGATACTTTACAAAACAAATAAGTTATCTTGCATTTTTTTTTTCGCACAACGAACCGATTTTGACATATTTGCGATTTTCTCCGGTTATGTAGGTCTATTCACATCAAATAGTCTGGGAGTAGATTTTGACGTCTTCACCAATTTAACCTTTCCGAAAGCTTACTAGGTTAAAGCAGGTTTGTATGTTACTTTTTAACTTGCCTTGCCTTTCTAATTTTCTAATCAAGAATATGGTGACGTACATTATATTTATGGATGTTGTGATGGCAATTCAGCAGACGCGGACAGATACTGTCAAATCACCGTTTCGGTAATTTTAACGAATCGGCGTGTAGCAAACCGAATGACATGTTCACACAGAAAACAGATTTTCAGCCGATTCCGGGTTCTCTTTTCATTTTTTAATAGTTTTCTTGCGAGATGGAAGTAAAAACGAGGGGTAGATTAGTTAATAAACAATTTTGGATTTACCCTATTGTAAGTCAAAGATCTCACTTGGGTGCTTCCTGCCGATTAGGTTTTATTCCTGAATCAGCTATTCGGTTTTCGGTAATAACACGCGACCGAAACGACATTACCGTAGGTGTTTCGTAGACTCACCGTGTGAACACGTCCATTTAAATGTACGCGCTACTGTAGTACACGGTAAAAAGGACGATTCGGTAGAATAGCCGAATTGGTGCCGTGTGAACGGACTCTTACGGGCGACAGCGACATCACAATTTTTTTTGTCAAACGTGCACAATCAGTTCGTTTATCAGCGTTTGAGCGCCATTCCTATAAATCCTAATATTCCTGATCATTATAATATTTATACCGTAAGAAATAACCGTATATTGTGTGAATTTGATAGAGATAGAGATACAAGGACAAGTCAAAGAAGAGTAAGCTCACCGGAACTTCTAAAACCACCATTTCAAGAATATTAAAACAAGATCACCCATATCCTTTTCATTCACAAAGCATCGACGAGTTAGTTTACATCTCTAAGAAAGGCAAGAATACAGATCCCACCAGTTATAGACCTGTGGCTCTTCTCAGCATCATATCTAAGGTTATGGAGACTGTCATTAATACATAGTTCCTGAAATAATTAAATAAATGAATAAATACTTGGACAACAATAACATCATAAATGGTCGCTAGTATGGCTTCCGTAAGCACAGGTCTACGGGTGACCTCCTCGCCTACGTCACTCACTTGTGGAACGGAGCAATAGACATATCGAAAGCTTTCAAGAGTGTTGCATGAGGGACTTCTGGTCAAGCTTGCTGCTGATGGACTACCACCTGGCCTGCGTCAGTGGTTGAATAGGGATCTGTCCTGTCTATTTCTGCTGTATATCAATGAGCTGGAAATAACATCCAATCCAATCTACAGCTTCGCAGACGACAGTGCATTAATATCGTGCATGGAACCAGGCAAGCCACTATCCCACTGTCCTGGCACGACCACGGCGTCAATATTGCTAAAACGGCATCGGAGAAGCTTGGAGTTTTAGGAAGCTGTATACACCAGGGCAACTACTGCTGCTCTATAAGCCACAGATCCGACCATCGCTGCAGTATTGCTCCCATGTGTGACGATGCACTCCGAATCAATCTCTAAAGCAAGACACTATCCAGAAGAGAGCAATTAGATTAATCGGTACGCCTAGCCTCACAGGGGACCTTCACAGCCTGGAACATCGAAGAAGGGTGGCGGATCCCTATTATACAGATTTTATCACGGAAGATGTTCGAGTGAGCTCTCTCAGATAATTACACCAAAGGCCGTCCGAATGAGGAACACTAGAGATGCTCTGCAAGCTCATCCTTACCAGGTCGAGGTCCCTACTCCCCGAACCAGTCTCCTCCAGCATTCCTTCTTTTGGGGAACTCCGACGCTGTGGAATGAGCTGACGAGGAATTTGTTTCCCGATGGTTACAACCTTCAGCGTTTCAAATCTAATGTGCACCAATACGTATCTGCTCGCAGCGCTTCTACAGCGCCATAGCCTTTCACCCTTGCAGGAGGCTGATCATAAAAAAATCCACGGTTTACAACCGGAGACGCAGTACAGAAGATGATATTTTGAGGATGGCTACTGGGCAACGATCACGATTTCTTCAGAAATGTTTTGTGGACCGGCGAACCATGTTCTATTTGACGTGAGATTGTAAATTTCCATTATCCATATGTATAGGCCTATGAAACTCTCCATCAAATTAGACCACGACGGTTTCAGCATGAATTTAGCACCAATATTTGTGAGGGAATCTACAATAGTAACACTGTTAGTGGAAGCGCAAGGTAGAAGATGCACTTATTGTTATGTGCGATAAATAAGGACAAAGTATGGCAGTTCTGACACGTATAGCACGTATCAATGCGTGCAGCTTTTCTCTTGCGTTGCGTGGATCGAGAATCGCTCATAACAATCATGACAGTCTTTTTTACGGCCATTTTCCAATGTCACCCATGAATTTTTGTAATATGGATGAAGCTTTATTTTTTTATTAAATAAAAAAAAACAGATGTGTGCAGATAATTAACAGTAATATACCTGTTCACTCCTTTCAATCCTAACGCTGCGGCTGACTGAGAGCTGACAACCATTTTTTTTTTCAATTCTTCCCATCATTTTCTGTCAATAGTCCTACATAATCGGAGAGAATCGCAAATATCTCGAAAACGATTCGTTGTATGAAAAAATGCAAGAAAACTTTTTTGTTTTGAGAAGCATCAAGCATTGAATAATAATAATTACTAATTTTGTTTGTTACAAAGTCAGTGGTGTAGGAGTTTTTCTAAAAGAAGGGTAATTGTATATCCATATCTCCACCATTGGTTTTTGTAATTCGTCACTATATTCTCATAAGTCATAAAGATTCCTTAGCTTATCTTGTGTGCCAAATTTAAATGTAAAAACGACTGCTTGTTTAGAAAATATTCATAATAAAAAATACTCGCCTGGACCGAGAATCGCTCATAAAAATTAGGGCAACCTCTGTTTGCGGCCATTTTACAGCTGGCAACCATGGATTTTTGTAATTAGTGTGGATGAAACTTTAATTTTGTATTAATTTCTTTGAGAAAATAGGTGAATGTGGATAATTAGCAGAAATATACATGTTCAAACCTGGCAATCCTACGCTGCGGCTGACTGAGAGCTGGCAACCATTTTCGTTTTCATTCTTTACATTATTTTCTTTCAAATACATATAATTGACTAAAAAACATTTGGTTGGAAGTTACATTAGCAAATTAATTACACTTAAATTAATTACAGGTAATTGCGGCATATTTTTCAAAGGCATCCTATCGTTAATCGGTCCTATACTTGCTCAAGATTCATTTGAAATTACTTAAAAAAAAATACTTGCAGGATCGGGCGGTGGACCCTGTATTATAAGGGAATAAATCACCACCCGTCCGATGTTGTCTTCTAAGCAAAGAGATTTACAATAATTTGGGCGTACTTTATTGCTTCAAGATGGTCGTTACATTGAAAATAAGGTCCAAAGTCGCGTATAATGTTTGTTTTATACCAGGTGGAAATTACGTCTGTTCCGAGGACCTTTTTGTTGAAATATCCTCAGAATAGTATTATTGTATCACGTACTCTAATGTGCTGTTGTGATCTGTTATGTGCTTGCGTTATAATCTGCAATAGCGTAGGTGATTTTATCCTACCCAATTCTATCGGTTGTAACGTTATTTATTGATATCCTGATTTATTAATACACACTTATACGAGGATTTAAAGAAATTGACCTAGGATATTTTTTTATTCGATATTTGTATAAAAATTCCAAATTTCATATATAAAAAATTTATTCTATATAGAATTTAAGATCATTGTTGCGAAGTTATTTTGAAACGCTTAAAATTATTTTTTGTACCATTTTTTAAATCAGGTATAAAACATGGTTGGATGAACAATTTGAATGTTATTCAAACTATTTCATGAATTATACTGCAATTTTCAGCTCGTATTCTGTATCAAAACTACCAAGAGACCCAGCTTTTTAGTGCAATATCGGATTTATATGCTCATTTATGTAAATCTTTCGAGAGAATTCCCAGATATGACATGAAAATAGTATTAGGTGATGCCAATGCAAAGATAGGAAAAGAAGTAATCTATGGAAAAACAATAGGAAAGCACAGTTTACATAATGAAACATCGGAAAATGGAGAACTGCTAATAGACTTTGCCAGAGGCAAAAATTTAATTATAAAGAGCACCTACTTTGAGAGAAAAGATATATATAAGGGCACATGGAGATCCCCAGATGGTAAAACAACAAATCAGATAGACCATGTCCTTATCCAAGAGGAGGAAGAAAAAAGCATAATAAATATCAGAACTTACAGAGGCCCGGACGCTAATTCTGATCATTTTGCCGTAGGAATGAAAATTAAACCAATTATACCGATGATAAGAAACAGAGCTCATAAAAGAACAAACGTAGGAAAATTAGATAGTGAAGAAGAGAGGATTAGGTATAGGAAATTACTATCAGAGGACATCGCTCAGTATAGGGCACAAAATAGAGAAAGGAAAACATTAGACGATGAGTGGAACTTCCTAAGGAACCTAATGATGGAGTGTGCCAAGAGATCTACAGGGACCAAGAAGAGATATAAACAGAAATGGTTCGATGGTGAGTGCGAAAAAGTATTGGAGGAAAAGAATTCAGCAAGATTAGTAATGCTAGCCCATGACACTGAGGAAGTAAGAAGACGATATATTGAAGTGAGGAGGAAGAGCAAAAGTCTATTAAGGAGGAAGAAGAGGGAATACAAAGAAGATCAGATAAAGCAAATAGAGGAGCATTACAAAGAGAAAGAGATCAGAAATCTATACCGAGGAATAAAGAGAGAAGGAACAAAACAACAAGGTAACAGGATGTTTATCAAAAATATGAATGGAGAGCTACTAACAGGTGAAGAAGAGATATTGGAGAGATGGAGCCATTACTTCGAGGAGCTGTTAAATGAAGGATTTATAATAGATGAATATGACGATGTTGAGGAGCGTTATCTGGAAGAAGCAGAAACGATTGAAGTACCAAGCAAAGAAGACATTACAAGGATTCTGTCAAGTCTAAAGTCAAATAAGAGTCCAGGAACAGATGAGATTGTAGCGGAAATGTTAAAATGTGGAGGAGAATTGTTATTAGAAGAGTTTTGCCAGCTGATAAAGAAGGTTTGGTTAGAGGAAAGAATGCCCCGAAGCTGGAATGAAGCACTAATAAGCCCGCTGCATAAGAAAGGAGACCGTACTGACTGTGCAAATTATCGGGGCATAGCTTTACTCAACGTTGCGTACAAAGTATTGTCGAAGTGTATTAAGAACCATTTGGCGAAGAGAATAGATCACGAAATTGGGGAGTATCAGTGTGGTTTCAGAGCGAGTAGAGGAGTTATTGACCAGATTTTCACCTTAAGAGAACTACAAGCAGAGAGCTACCAACATATGAAAGAAACTTACGTAATTTTCGTGGATTTTAAAAAAGCGTATGATACCGTTAAAAGATCGGCAGTATACAACGCCTTGAAGGAGTTAGGAGTTGATAAAAAATTAATACGGCTAATAAAAATGACTCTGCAGCAGACGGATAACCAAGTAAAGGTGAATAGGTGTCTTTCTCGAAAATTTAACGTAAAAAGGGGTCTTAGACAGGGTGACCCATTATCGCCAATCCTATTTAGCTTAGTCCTAGAAAAGGTTATGAGAGCAGCAAAGATAAATCGGACTGGATTGTTGTATCATAAGATGCATCAATGCTTAGGTTTTGCAGATGATATAGCAATAGTAGCACGAAGTAAAGCCGAGCTTCAAAAAGTAATAGCATCCTTAGTAGAAAAAGCAAGCTGGTTGGGATTGGAAATAAGTGAGGAGAAGACAAAGTTCATGTCATGGACGGACGGAAATTTCAATAAAGGACAATGGTTAAAAGTTAAAACAGAAGCTGGAACAGAGTTAAGTTTCAAAGAAGTGGATAGGTTTGTATATCTGGGGACAGAATTCAAGAGAAAGCCAGAAGTAAGGGAAGAGATAAAGGCAAGACTAGTAAAGGGAAATAAGTGCCTCTATAGTCTTAATGGGCTGCTAAGAAATAAACTTATTTCCAGAGGGCTAAAAATACATATATATAAAACACTAATTCGACCAGTGATTACATATGCTTGTGAAGTATGGGTCCTCACAGAAGCGGATATCAGAAGAATCGAGATATGGGAGCGTAAAGTTCTGAGGAAAATTTTTGGTGGAAAGAAGGTAGGAGAGGTATGGGAAAGAAGAACAAATCAAGAGTTATATGACTTGTATAAGGAACCCATCATAACGGCTGTGGTTAAAGCACAAAGAATAAGATGGTTGGGACATGTTGTTAGAATGGCACCAGGCAGAGTACCGAACATGATGTTGGACAGGAGAATTGGAGGGATGAAGAGGAGAGGGAGACCCAGAGAGAGATGGTTTCAACAGGTACTTCGGGACGTTGGAACAATAGGTGTTAGAAGTTGGAGGGAGAAGGCTATGGATAGAAGAAAATGGAAAGAAATTACTAACAAAGCCTTGGGCCTACTAGGCCTGTAGTGCTAATGTATATATATATTATGTAAATCTTATTCTAAACTTGTTTTATTTATTTTTGCTAGTTTTTTGAATTTTTTCTAAGCAACGGATAACTTTTTAAAATCTAAAAATCGCCAATTTATAGCTCAAGGCATTTTCTTGAAGACAGTTTGTTTCAAGCATACTTCCTGCAATACACCACTTTAACACAAAATCTGCCATTTTTGCTATTTATTTCAGTATAACTTTAATTTGTCTCAAAATTTCACCCAGCAAACGGTTAGGTTTAGGTATTTTAAGTAAATATGACCCAAAAAACGTATTACTGGTTGAATGAGTTTCACAAAAGACTTTTAGTTACCTGGAGTATTTAATTGTCATGCTAACTCTTGAGCCATATTTCAAAGTAAATGCCTCGTTAATATATGTTCCTGTATCCTCGTCAAGTGCTGGTATCAACTGTATCTGTGAAACAACTTTGTAGCGTATTTTTAGATATGAAAGCCATTTAAACAGGTATGTTTCTGGGATTCACCGATGCTCGTCTAGATCGCATGCACGTCCTGCAACTACATCGGGGAATCCCACGAAATATAAGGACAGATACTTCTTAAAACTTACTCGCAAAGACAACTATTGATTACATTAGAATTATTTTTATTTGTAATCTAAAGCTCTAAAAAAAATGTTTCCATTGAAAAAATTCATTTTTCCATTGAAGAACAAATAGAGGGTATTTAGGAAAATCTTTGAGAAATCGCCTCAGAATATATCAACTATCACCAGCAATATCCAGAACGGAGGCAACCTAAAACTGATGCATTAGAAAGATTGAAGAATCGAACTGTATCGTTTAATATTTCATAGCCTACCTGATAGATCTGCTTGATAATTATGCATGACGTCTATAAAATTGTTTCCTTGGCATACTTGACTTATATTATCTCGCTAATTCGGTACTTTGACTTGATAAAATATTATTATGGCCTTATATTTTAGTTGTTCGTTAAATACAAATAAAATTCGATAGCATTTTCTCAAAATAAATAAATTTCAGTACACAATAGATCGCATATTTAAAATTTGCAGAAGAATCGAAATAAAAGAGCATATTAGAAGCAACTCCTGGATATAATAAAATATTGGGGTTACATTAAAAAAAAAGAAAATCTAGATTTACATTCTTTATCACCCTGTAAAAGAATATGTGTCGTCGGCTTGCTTCCAGGCGATTTTTAAAATGCAAGATACTTTTATCTTTCCTTGTAAAAAAAAAATAATTTTTGATTGATTACTTTTTGATATACAGCACGTTCGCGTTCGTTTGACAGCGATTTGGACATAAAAAATGGAGTCAAGTACTTCCCACACATTACGGTAGTACCAGTTTATTATTTTCTCATAGCATGAAGCTATAGTCTGGCGTCCCCTCGCAACCAAATCATCGCCAGCCCCCCTCCCCCCAAAACTGTGTTATGCCGCTAGGTCTTTCCTTCACAGGTCAATGGATAGCCTATTATCAATACAACAATTTTTTCAGTTTTAGAACCTCCCACTCCCAATATTTCTAGTTTTTTGATTATTGCAACGCCACTACCGACACCATTTCTAAAAACCATATGCTTTTTCCATTCTCCACAAGGTAATAATACTGTGTCGAAATTTCATTAAAATCAATTCGGTCATTTCCAGGTTACACAATACAGAGTGATCTAAAAAAGATTATTCGTATATTTGTACATAACAAAATTAAGTCCCTTGGTTTCTGTAATAGGCAAGGAAACCAATCATTTGGTTCACAGAAAAATCGGAAAAATGAAGGGTACCGGCTGGATTCGAACCAGCGTCTCCGGCATTCTAGGCAAGCGCGTTACCAATTATGCTACGGTGCCCCGTACCATAGCCGATATACAGCGCCGACGACATGGTGTCGACTCCATCGACACCCACCACTCCCCCGCATCTCTCTGCGAACCATGTATTTCAGTCATCCAGAGACATCTATTCGGCAGTTGGGTTAGTGTGAATTTATGCATACAACAAATATTTCACTTTTGCAACCCCCTCCACCCCCAGACCACCCCCATTTTACCCCCACCCAAAAACGGTAAAAAAATGATCGGGAACCCCTAAGACACCTATAAACGTAGTTTGAGATGTTTTCATACTTTTAGTTTTTTGATTATTGCTACGCTGCCACTGACACGATTTCTACCAACCATACGCGTTTTCCATCCTCACCACTGTAATAATACTGTGTCCTGTGTCAAAATCGCGATAGAATCAGTTTCCACGTTATAAAATACAAAACACATCCAAAGCTATAAATACTCGTATCCACACAGAAAATTCTAAGTCCCTTAGTTTCGATAATAGGTAAGGCAATGTTCCGATAGACCTAAAAAGGTGATTTATGTCGCTAGGTCTTCCAACACATCTCAATGGACAGCCTATTATGAATACAAGAAATTTTTCAGTTTTTGAACACCCAATGTCAAACCACCCCAATTTCACCCGCACCCAAAAAAAAACTAGAAAATGATCAGGAACCTCTAAAACGAAGTTTGAGCTGATTTTATATTTTCTGCGTCGCCAGTGGCACGATTTATAAAAACCATACCCATTTTCTATCCTCGCCACGGTAGTAATACTGTGTCAAAACTTCATTAAAACCAATTCAACAGTTTCCTTGTTACACAATACAAATTTGAAGCAATGCCCGTATGTTTACACCAGAAAAGTCCCGTGGTTTCTGTAATAGGCAAAACAATGTTCGAATTGAGCTAAAAAAGTGTATTATGATGCTAGATCTTTCGTTCACAGGTTGGTGGGTAGCCTATTATGAATATCACAAAATTTTCAGTTTTACAGCCCCCCACCCCCCACCACCCCAATTTCACCGCCCCTACCCAAAAAAAGTAGAAATTGATCAGGAACCTCTAAAACGCATAAAAATGAAGTTTGAGGAATATTTTTTTTTTGGTTTTTGCTAATTACTCCGCCGCCCACGCACCAATTTTAAAAATTATAGGAGCATTACCTACTACGACCCCACAGCATATCGCTGCTCAAATTTCATCGCAACTTATGCAGCGGCTACTGAGATTACCGGGGTTAGAAAAACGCCAACAGACAGACAGACAGACTGACAGACCGACGGAAATGAGTGACGTGAATTTTCGTTATGTAGACATCATAAAACGCCCAAAAAGCGCATTATCTCATAATCGAAAATGTTCGCCATCACAATACTCATCTCACCTATCGGTGTGGGAAGTAAAATATATAATGTAGATATATACCATGTATAATGTTACAGTACCTTATATTGTAAGAAGGGGGATTATTAGTACAACCTAAATATGGGATAATATATAGGGTGTTTCATTTAAAAAATATATGTTTGCATCACCACGTAGTTATGAATCACTCTGTATAAACAAAAATATTTCCTGAGCGAGAAGTATATCCTTAGCTACCTTTATATACAACCTTTTTTGCTATCTTTTACAGTAGTGGAGTTATTCAAAAAATCGGTAGTAGGTAGGGGTGCGCTTCTAAATGCCGTATTTTTTTTAAATCAAATGCGTGAGTTTAGGCAGCTACAGATATTAAAAAAATGAGAAGATATCATTCTTTTAGGGAAACAAAAATGTTACACGACTTTTAGATAAAGTTCTTTGCCTTAATCCACCCTTAAATTCTGATCTTAGTGAAAATCACAAACCAACCCCTAACTTTGACGCAGTGTAGGACGGAAACTATTAATCGCACACGAAAAATGTACAGACCAAAAGTATGCAGAATTTTATTCCTTCCATAAATCATTTGAAGCTTTTTTGAAGATATGACTTACTAAAACGGCGTGACTTTTCAAAAATCGTCGCAAAGCAGAGTTTTCATCCCCTCATCCCTCGAGCGGTAACCCCCCGAGATCGCAAAAGGTATAGGTTTAAGGGAACAATGTCTACCATCCCACCAAATTTCATTTCTTTCAGACCTTTTGTCAAAAGCCTCTTTTTATCTTTTTACGACGTAACGATTGGACTAATTAGCGTACAACGAGAAGTAACATTTGAGCTCTTTTTATAAGAAAGTTATTTTATGATAAAGTACCAACAGCGTCTCGGAGACGCTCGTGTTAATGTAACTTTTTGAAAAAATATGAACATATACAGAGTGGGCCAATAGTGCGTGGACGGAAGATTGTGGGCTTACTAAAATATATTTCCAAAATCTGTCACTTGATCATGGCAGGAACCCTTGAGGGCTATAACGCAAAAATATTTTGACTTAAATTTTCACTTTTATACAGGGTGATTCATATCAAACTTACATTTTTTTTGGAACCCCCTGTATATTATTGCATATTTGGATTCCTTGGTCAATTCTAGCGTGACTTTATGTATCATACATGGAACTTTAAACGAACCGTTTAGGCGCAATTCACCATTTTTGGTATAAGTAGGTATCAGAAAAAAAAAATGAATATCGCAGCGATTATAAAACTTGGAAGGCCGTGACTTTGTGGCTTGTGACTAAGCATGAAATGCGTTACCATAGGTCAGACGCCTAAATTTGAATTCTTTTTGTACTTAGAGAAATCAGTAGATCAATTAAGGAAACTTCAATCACATATAACTTGATTTTTTCAAATGGGAATGCCTATTTTGGTTTAAAGAATCAAATGTAAAATTTGGTTACCTTTCTAACGATATTGCATTTTCTATATCAATCTTTTTTGGTTTTCATTTTATTTCAAATGTTCAAATCGGTGTTTTTCGACTTTCTTGCATGCAAGCAACATAGCAGGCCATGAAAAATAAACAAAAAGGCCGTTAATATGGAAGAAACCAACTAACTTAGTAGAAAGATGCAAACTAACTAGAGCAACGAGGCAAGATTATGAAAATTCCTTACAACATATTAGCTCTAACCAGAAACAATAGCGGTAACAAGAATGCTCATTTTTCACAGCCTACTAGGTATTAGTCAATTTCGAAAGTCAGTAAGAAAATATTTAATCAAAGGAAAACTACTAGTCGTTGTTGCTGGCAGTAGAATATCGACGTCTTCTGAATAAATTTTCACATTAATGCTATAAAAAGGTAGCCATCTCCTCTGACTGGAACCCTTCAAATTATTCAGTAGGTACTTCTACTTATTAGCAAAATCACGGAAAATGAAACTTGAATTGCAGTTTGTTTGAATTGTAAAACATAATTTAGTTTGTAGAAAACTACGTGAAATAAACACAATTACATTACATAGCATAATTAAAGAATTCTAGCAATTACTTCAGTAGATGTTCAGAATGCTCCAGTTAGAGATATCTTCACTTTTATTCCATTAAATGCGAAATGTCATTCTAAACATGTTAGACTGTAAGCAAAAATCGCTGGTAGTTTTCCTTTTGTTTCAAAATTTTTAGTCGTTTTGTAAAGTTGTCAAGCTCTAGTGAACCTCAATACCTAGTAGGCTGTGAAAAATAGACACTTCTGTCATACCCCAGCTACTCAAATATCTTGCCGCTGTTGTATCTGGTTAGAGCTAATATGTTGTAAGGAATTTTCATAGTCTTGCCTCGTTACTCTAGTTAGTTTGCATCTTTCTAGTAAGTTAGTTGGTTTCTTCCATATTAACGGGCTTTCGTTTATTTTTCATGGCATGCTAGGTTGCTTGCACGCAGGAAAATCGAAAAACACCGATTTGACTGAAAATTTGAAATAAAATGAAAACAAAAAAAAATTATATGGAGAATACTATATCGTTAGAAAGGTAATCAAATTTTACATTTGATTCTCTAAACCAAAATAGGCATTCCCATTTGAAAAAATCAAGTTATCTGTAATTGAAGTTTCCTTAAATAATCTACTGATTTCTCCAAGCACAAAAAGAATTCAAATTCAGCCGTCTGACCTATGGTGACGCATTTCATGCTTAGTCGTGCAGCAAAGTCACGGCCTCCTAAGTTTTATAATCGCTGCGATATTCAATTTTTTCTGATACTTACTGATACCAAAAATGGTGATTTGCGCCTAAACGGTTCGTTTAAAGCTCCATGTATGATACATAAAGTGACACTAGAATTGACCAAGGAATCCAAATATGCAATAATATATAGGGGGTTCTATTAAAAAAATGTAAGTTTATATGAATCATCCTGTATAAACGTCAAAACTCAAGTGAAAATATTCTTAAATTATAGCCCTCAAGGGTCCCTACCATAATCAAGTGACAGATTTTTCAAATATTTTTTAGTAAGCCCACAATTTTCCGACCACGCACTATTGACCCACCCTGTATATTCGTCCCAGTACTTTAGCGAGGGTTCGCCTTATGGATAGTAGTTTTGGAGAGCAGCTTTCAGAATACCACGAAGTCGGTAGGATGAAAAAAAGGATGGTATCTAAATTTTGCGACAGAAGATGACACAAGGAAAAGCGGAAGATACGCGTCTACCTCGGAAGCTCCGAAAGTATATGAAAGAGTTTCTAGGTATCTCAGATGATATTGCGAAAATAAAATCAAAATTGTTAAAAAAACGCAAGAATTGCTTTATATTCACCTCAATCAAGAAAAAAATAATTGGATTTTTGTATTATATGTGCCTAAAACCTGTGGGTTTCCCATGCATCAAAAAAATTTATGAAAATGCACAGAAAAATGCATATGAATTTGGCGTATGCAAATTTGATTGCAATAAGGTGGAAATTAAATGTTATGTTTTGTTTTTAGAATTTGTTTCTATTTGCTCTAGCGGTATTCGCAAATGCAAATTTTTGTGTTATGCAAAAATACGAATGACGTCTCTCAGACGGGACATTACTAATTACGTAACAGAAATGTTAGTTAAGGGCTATAATGACGTTTTTATATGAGACGAAAATTGGTTTTATCATTAGGACTTAGGACCATGAGTTGAGTGTCAAAAGTATGCAATGGAAATATAAAAGCAGCCTAAGAGCGTCGAAGACCAATACTGTTGAAAGCGTGGGTAAAATGAGATACTTGCTTTTTGATAAATGTGTTATTTATGGTCATATTGTACCTGAAGAGCATACAGCAACTGGAGAATACTACTCTAGTGTACTTTGAGAGGCACCTTAGAGGCAAAACTAAAGCAAACGGCGGTGGACAGATGGTAGGATCCAAATCAGAATGAACGATCATACCATCTTGCCAAACACTATATTACTTAAATTGACAACATCCTAATGGTCAAAAAACATTTAAAAATGCCATGACGACAAATAATTATTAATATACCTACCTTACCGAGGAAACAATACAAATAGACGCAATTTTAAACATAGGCACAGAAAAATTCAAAGGATATTTCAGATGATCAATAAATAATTAGACGCCATGTGTAAACTTAGTGATTTTCATTTTATGTAGTATCAAACATTATGTACCAGCAGACGAGTGCAAATCGAAGTGTCTGCTAGGTTGGTACTTCTGAAATTACAACAATTTATAAAATGACTTATATTTTTTTATTTGAGTATATTTCACCATCAATAATTTTGGTAATTATAATAAAATAACAAAATAGGATTCAAATGTGTAAAACGGTTATATGGATACTAAATTTTAAACTACGAAGACAACTGATCATTGGTAAGATGGATGTGAAATGTCATTTGTCATCATGGAAAGGTTATAAAGAACTTGTTAAAAATGATAATCTATCATGGCAAGTTTTATTAGAAAAGCTTTAAATATTATAAGTATTTTGGAGCAGTATTTAAAACTTATTCAAAGAAGGTATGAGAAATATTTTTACAGTGCTAATAGGTCTTATTCTTTTGTTGGAGGCTGGCCATTATGTGAACTTGGCTAACTTCAAAATAATACTAAAGCATAAATAAACTTCAATAAATCCAGTACTGAATCACAAAAGGGCAAGCGGTCTCAAACTCTTAGATTGGAGTAGACTTCCTAATAAAATAGGAATCTCTTGGCACTCGACTGAAGAAGAAAATAGTAATCAGATCTCATATTACTTTTTATGTAATCACTTAAAAGTTTCCAATTAGAAGGAGCCTAACGACATAACAATCAATAATAGTTCTTCACTTTTAACTCACCTTTCCAATCTTTGGGCCGATCTGGGTAACCCCTAACTTTCCAAAATTCAGGGTTGTTCTGATTTTTCTGGTTCGCACGGTTGTTTTCAGAGCTTCGATCCATTTTCCAAAGTCCTTTTGCGTCACACTCTGCACACACCATTCGCGCACTTAGTGAGCGGTGAGGATTGCCTTTCGACGTATTTGTAGCCATTTCCCGAGGGATTCCCCGGAAAAACCTACGGATGGACGACCGTGCAGCCTAAAAAAGCCTTTCCGCGGAATAACGGACCATGCAACACTCGGGGAATCCCGTAAGCGCCCTTATTTACGGATGTTTCGTCCACAAACGAGTTCCGAAAGTAATTTGTAGATAACAGATGTTAAAACACAGTTCGTTGGTCTGATATTATGTATATATAGGGTGTTCATTTGAAAACTTCTTACTCCGGATTTCTCGAAAACCGCTGACTAAAAGGAAAAACGCTGAGACACGGCAAAAGATTTGTCAAGGGGGACAACTTTTCAACCAAAAGCTAATTTCCCTCCTTTTACCCTCTACCTCTGCCTCCAGGGTCATCCCCTTAAACATATTAAATGACAAGGGGTATCGAGTAATATCTCGTTTTAAAGGTATGTTGAAGTTCTTTATTCTGACGTTTGAATTTTCAAAATCGGTCGGATCGTTTGTGAGAAAATTAGAAAAATCTTTATGTATCTTGATTTGTTTAAGTAGGAAACAAAAACACACGAAAATACCACTTTTTATTGCAATAAGTGTGCAAAATGTTGCCGTTATTGGCCAAACAATGATATAGGTGATATTCAGATTCCTGACTGCGAGTTGCCAAAATAGTGGACATTTTTCCAATTTATGGTGCTCAAAATCAATGTGCTTGGCAAACTACCGTTCCATTTAGCGCCAGACATCCGGGGAAGATAACTTCACAAAGGAGTGTTTTGGACCTTCTAACGAAATTTCCTGGGTTTATTGCAAATAAAAAATGGACTCAGTACTTCCCACACATAACTATGGTATAATTTTATTATTTTCCCATTGCATGAAGTTATAGTTTGAGATACCCTTGCAACCAAATTATCGCCCGCCTGCCCTCAAAAAATATCCAACATAAAAACTCTAGTAAATAGTTTCTTGCATCTCCCTTCGTAGGAACTAGAACGACGTAGTTTTTATTCTGCGAGCTTCAACTGGATGAAACAAAATGATCAGGATACTGTAAATGCCTGAAAACGGAGTTTGAGCTAATTTTAAATTTTTAGTTTTTTATTATTGCCGCTCCGCAACTGACACGATTTCTACCATATACGCATTTTCCATCCTCGTCACGGCAATAATACTGTGTCAAAATCCCATTAAAATCAATTTCGGGTTACACAATACAGAACAATGTAAAGCGGTACTCATATGTAATCTCTCCTCCTTCCCTCCCTTGGTTTCTGTAATAGGCGAGGCAATGTTCGGATGGCCTAAAAAAGTGTATTATGATGTTGTCTTTCACAGATTAGTGAACAGCCTACTATGAATACAACGATTTTTGCAGTTTTACAACCTCCCACCACCCAACCACCCCAATTTCACCCACACCCAATAAAATGTAGAAAAAGATCAGGAACCCCCTGAAACGCCTAAAACGAAGTTTGAGATATATTTAATTTTTTTCGTTTTTTGCTAAGTACTCCGCCGCCCCTACACTGATTTTCTAAATTATAGGAACATTCCCTACTACGACCCCACAGCATACTGCTGCCCAAATTTCATCACAATCCGGTTACTGAGATTACGAGGCTAGAAGAAACGCGACAGACAGACAGACCGACGGAAATGAATGATGTGGATGTTCGTTATGTAGACATCATAAAATGCCCAGGAAGTGCATTATCTCAAAATCGAAAATTTTCGCGATTACATTTAATAGGTACTCCCGCCATCTATTGGTGTGCGAAGTAAAACGGAGAGTTTTGGATGAAGCCGTTCAAGTTGAAGTTTTGGGACTATCACATAAATCCTAATACTTCATTATCCAAAATTGTGGATGCGAGTGCTATTTGATTTATTTCTATATGGCAGGTACTGAACTCCATACATTTTATCCATTCAAAATGAAAATAGTGCAAGGGTTAACCGAACAAGAGGCTACAGCGATTAATGATTTACGTAAAGAATACTTACCTGCTTCACTGATGAATGCATATTTTATCTAACTGGATTTGTTAATAAGCATAACTGCAGGTATAAATGGAAGTATTCAAGCTTTTGTGGAAGGGCATACCCATAACCCCAAAAAAATTAATGTATGAGCAGGCATCTTAGAAAACAAAGTGATTGTCCATTGTTTATTAATGGAAATTTTAATGAAGACATTTATTTGGATATGTTGGGAAATACCATAAATCCGCTTATCGTTTCAGTGATGGAAACCCTATACTGGATGAGGCTGAAATCTATTTTAACAAGACTCTGTTCTTCCGGTTCGGCAATGGCTAGATGATACGTTTCCAGATAAATGGATAGGGCGAAGAGGGCTTATAGAATAGCCTGCTAGATCTCCTGATTTGACAGCGTTAGACTTCTTTCTACGGCCTATTTAAAAACTATTTTGTTTAGTCGCCAACCTGAAAGTTTGGATGACCTTTGTCACCGCATCATCGAAAGCTGACATGATATTCCACAACATGTTTCTGCAACTTTCCATTAGGAATTTGAACATCGCCTATATCACTGTTTGGCTAATAATGGACATTATTTTGAAAACATATTGCAATAAAAGTGACATTTTTATGTGCTTTTGTTCTATTTGAACAAATGAAGATATAGAAAGACTTTTTCTAATTTTCTAGAAAACAAATCGACCGATTTTAAAAAGTCAAACGTCAAAATAAAGGACTTAGACATACCTTTGAAACAAGATATTACTCGATACCCCTTGTCATTTAAAATTTTCAAGGAGATGACCCAAAGGGCCAGAAGCTACAAGGAGGTGAAGTAGTTTTTAGTTATTCCCATTGACAATTCTTTTGACGTGTCTCGGCGTTTTTTCTTTTAATCAGTGGTCTTCGATAAATTCGTGGTGGGAGATTTTCAAATGAGTACTTGATATAAACTTACCTTATGTTTCGTTACAGAGGCCGCCGAGGTGATCTAAGCGTAAGTAGAGTTTAAGTCATGTACAATTTGGTTTTTATTAGATGTGAAATATAATGGAGCACGGGCAACAATGCAGAATCAAATTACATAAAAATTACATCACGCATCTTCAAAAAAGAATCAATTAAAATAAATTGAGGTTTCCGTATGCAAGGAATCTGACCACTTTTTATACAAATTTTTCAAAATCATTTGAAGTTTATATATCTATTTCACATATACAGAGTGACCCATGTAGCAATAGCGGATTCTCGAGGTCAAAATAAATAATTCAATTGAAAACAGCATGCTTACATATATCGACACAGCACGTCTCTTGATGAAATGCACAAACGGAGTTGGGTAAAGCTAGACCACAATTTATCGACAAAAAGTATTTAAAACAATATATAAAAAAAATATTTGCCTTATACTGACAGTTTATCATTAATAATGCCTAATAATAGATACTGCTTAGGGAATAAAAAAATGAAGTCAAGCTGATTGACTGTATTTCTCACACATTACGGTGTTAGCAGTTTATTATTTTCCTATAGCATGAAACCTTATTCTGAGATCCCCTAGCAACTAAATCGTCACCAGCTCCCCCTCCCCCCAAAATGTGTTATGCTGCTAGGTCTTTCCTTCATAGGTCAATGGACAGCTTATTATCAATACTAAAATATTTTTAGTTTTACAGTCCCCCACCCCCCAACCATCCCAATTCCACCCCCACCAAAAAAAGGTAAAAAATGTTCAAGGACCCCTAAAACACCTAAAAACGAAGTTTGAGCTATTTTCATATTTTTAGTTTTTTGATTATTGCTGCGCTGCCACTGATACGATTTCTAAAAGCCATACGCGTGTTTCATCCTCATTCCTCACCACGGCAATAATACTGTGTCAAAATTTCATTAGAATCAATTTAATAGTTTCCAAGTTAAAAAATACAGAACGATTTAAAGCAATAAATACTCACTTATGTACACAGAAAATTCTACATCCCTTAGTTTCGGTAATAGGCAAGGCAATGCTCGGATGGATCTAAAAACGTGATTTATTTCGCTAGATCTTCCTTCACAGGTCAGTGGACAGTGGACACATGAATACAACAAAATTTTCACTTTTTCAGAACCCCATCCCCCAATCACCCCAATTTCACCACCACCCAAAAAAGTAGAAAATAATCAGGAACCTCTAAAACGTTTAAAAACGAAGCTTGAGCTGTTTTTATAATTTTAGTTTTTTTTACTTCTGCACTGCCACTGACACGATTTATAAAAACCATATGCGTTTTCCATCCTCGCCATGGTAGTAATACTCTGTCAACGGTACAATCAATTTAATAGTTTCCTCGTTACACAATACAGAACGATCTAAAGCAATACTCGTATTCTAACACCAGAAAACATTCTAAGTCCTTTGGCTTCATTAGTAGGCAAGGCAATGTTCAATGTTCGGAGGGACCTAGAAAAGGGTGTTATGCCGCTAGAACCCTCTTTTACAGGTTAATGGACAGCCTATTATGAATAAAACAAATGTTTGAATTTTACAACTCCCCACCCCATAATTTCACCCCCATCCAAAAAAAGGAGAAAATGATCAGGAAATCCTAAAACGAAGTTTGAGGAATATCCACTTTTTTTTGTTTTTTGCTAATTACTCTTTCGACAATGCGCTGCTTTTCAAAATTATAGCAGCATTACCTACTACGACCCCACGGCATATTACCACACAAATTTCTCCACAATCCATGCAGAAGTTACAGAAATGACGAGGCTCAAAGGACGCCAACATACAGACACACCGACGGATATAAGTGACGTGGATTTTCGTTATGTAAATATCATAAAACGCCCAAAAAGCGTGTTATTTCAAAATCCAACATTTTAGCGATCACAATACTCCACTCACCTATCGTGTTTGGGTGGGAGGGGCAGGGTGGTTGTGGTGTATATAGGGTCATAAACCATACGTCCAAATATCCAAATAAGACATGCATTATTGCTGATTGTTACTCAGTTTGACTGCTTCAGGTATGGAAAGCTTGGCGACACTTGCCAATTATGAACAATACAAACATATATTATCATTATAATATGTACCCATTTGAATCATGTTAGCTATGGAATTAATTCATGCCAAAACTATTTGACTTCGAGAAACATCGTTCAATATGTTTCTAGGGATTCCCCGGACGAATCTACGTACGGACACGCAAGGTGCAAATGTGGGATTCCCAGGATCACCCCTGCTAATATCTCTTTCATATCCAAAAACTTTTACAAGGTTGTATCGCCGATATAAATAATACAAGTACTTGATAACGGTGTAATAACATATTCGGTCAAGGTAGTTATTTTGAACTCATATCCATAATATGTTTGATAATTAATAAATACATAAATATTGCTGTTTCATCGTTTGTTTGTGTTTGATTATAAGACTAGATCATCCATATACAAATATGCTTTGGGCGTTTGTTTAATTTAGACTTTTTTCAGCTTTTTAGAAATTAGGGATGCCAATTGTCTACTTTTATGTAGCATGTTACTATGTTAATGAGTCATGATATTTCATCTAAAATATGTGGGGTTGGGTGAGGGGGGGGGGTTGTACATAGGGGACCACAGACCATACATCCAAGAAATACTTATATGCATTACTTCCTAAATGTTACTCGGTTCGCTGGCTTTATGGAAAAGTTTGCAACACTAACCGTAATATGAAAATTACAAAAATCGCGTCAAACATGTATCCATTCGAATCATGTTTATTATCATAGTTACTGAATTCTAATTAATTCCAAAACAATACCATTCCGATTAACATCGCTAGCTCTATGTTTCTAGGGATTCCCCAGACAAATTTGCGTAGGGAATGTGGGATTCCCAGAATCACCCCTGCTAATATCTCTTTCATATCGAAAAACTTTTACAAGGTTGCATCGCCGGTGATCGGCTCGGTTTGATTTTTACCTGTTTTACTTCCCATACCGATAGGTGAGGGGAGTATTGTGATCGCGAAAATTTTCGATTTTGAGATAATACGCTTTTTGGGCGTTCTATAATGTCTACATAACGAAAATCCACGTTACTCATTTCCGTCGGTCTGTCTGTCGGTCTGTCTGTCGGTCTGTCTGTCGGCCTGTCTGTCGGCCTGTCTGTCGGTCTGTCTGTCTATCTGTCTGCCGCGTTTTTCTACCCTCGTAATCTCGGTAACCACTGCATGGATTGTGATGAAATTTGGGTAGCGATATGCTGTGGGGCCCTAGTAGGTAACGCTGCTGAAATTTTAAAAATCGGTGCATTGGCGGTGGAGTAATTAGCAGAAAACAAAATATTCCACAAACTTCGTTTTTGGACGTTTTAGGAGTTCCTGACCATTTTCTCCTTTTTTTTGGGTGGTGGTGAATTTGGGGTGGTTGGAAGGTGCGGGGTTGTAAAACTGAAAAATTTGTTGTCTACATAATGGGCTGTCTATTGACCTTTGAATGAAGAACTTAGCGGTATAATACACTTTTTTAGGTCCATCCCTACATTTGAAGAAACCAAGGGACTGTTGTATTCATAATAGTTTGTCCATTGACCTATGGAGCAAACACCTAGCGGCATATTCTTTTTAAGTCCATCTGAACATTGGCTTGCCTATTACAGAAACCATGGGACTTTTTTGTGAATTTTGTGATGTTACATATACGAGTGGCGGCGCAGGAGTATTAAAAAAACTAAAAACAGCTCAAACTTCGTTTTTAGGCGTTTTAGGGGTTTCTGATCATTTTCTACTTTTTTGGGGTGGGGGTGAAATTAGGGTGGTTTGGGGGGTGAGGGGTTGTAAATCTGAAAAATTTTTTGTACTCATAATAGGCTGACTACTGACCTGAGAGAGAAAGGCATAATACACTTTTTTTAGGTCCATCCGGATATTGCCTTGCCGATTATAGAAACCAAGGGACTTGAACTTTCTGATGCGTACAAAATACATGCGAGTATTACTTTGGGTCGGTCTGTATTGTGTACGTGGAAACTTCTGAATTGACTTTAATGACATTTTGACACAGATTTATTACTGCGACGAGTATGGAAAGCGCGTATGGTTTTTAGAAATCATTTCACTGACGGCGCGGCAATAATAAAAAATCTAAAAATATAAAAATACACCTCAAACTTCGTTTTAGACGTTTTAGGGGCTCCTGATCATTTAAATTTTTTTTTGGTTGGGGGTGAAATTGGGGTGTCTTGGGGGGTAAGGGTTTGTAAAACTCAAAAATTAGTTGTATTCATGATAGATTGTCCATTGACCTGTGAAAGAAGCACCTAGTAGAATAAAACACTTTTTTGCGGTCGGCCGAGCGATGATTTGGTTGCAGGGGCATCTAGCTAGACTATAGTTTCATGCTGTGGGATATGATAATAATAAAACTGGTATCATCGGAATGTGTGGGAAGTACTGAGAGTCAATCAACTTGACAACATTTTTTTGTTTTTTGCTAATTACTCAACCGCCAGTGCACTTATAGCAGCATTAACTACTAGGACCCCATAGCATACCGGTACCTGAATTTCATCACAATCCATGCAGCGGTTATTGAGACTACGAGGCTAGAAAAACGCGCACAGATAGACCGATAGACACACGGAAATGACTGACGTGGATTTTTTTTATGCAGACATCATAAAACGCCCAAAAAGCGCATCATCTCAAAATCGAAAATTTTCGCGATCACCTCACGTATTGGTGTGGGAAGTAAAAAAGGAATGTTCTGGGTAAAGCCGCTCAAAATTGTGGATCTGTCTAATGTTTCATTTGGCTATATACACATAGTTACCAAACTCCATAAATTTTATTTATTCAAAATGAAAATAGTGCAAGAGTTAACCGAAGATAAAACATTTCGATCGGCGATTTGAGTTTATTGAACAAATTACTACAGCGATTAATGGTAATATCATTCATGTAAACAGTATCTCCCCCACCGACTAGAACACATTTTATCTAACTGGATTTGTTAATAAGCATGGCTGCAGGTCTTGGACAAATGCAAATTCTCATGCTTTTGTAGTACTCCCAAAAATTGATGTAGGGGCAGGCAGAAACAAAGTGTTTGGTTCATTGTTTATTAATGAAAATTTAAACGGAGACACTTATTTGGGTATATCGGGAAATACCATAATACCATCAATCCGTTTGTCACTGAAACCATTGAAAACCAAATCGAAAAGGATGGAAACCCTGTGCTTGATAAGGCTGAAATCTATTTCCATCAAGATGGCGCTGCTTCTCACTATGTTTTTCCGGTTCAGCAATGGCTAGACGACGCGTTTCCAGATAAATGGATAGGGCGAAGAGGATCTATCGAATGGCCTGCCAGATCTTCCGGTTTGACACCATTAGACTTTTTCTCTGGGACCATTTAAAATTCATTGGATGACCTTCGTCAAGGCAGCATTGAAAGCAGCCATGATATCCCACAACATGCTTTTGCAACTGTCCGTCAGAAATTCAAACATCGCCTAAATCATTGTTTGGGCAATAACGCACAACATTTTGAACACTTATCGCAATAAAAGTGATCTTTCCGTGTGTGTCTGTTTTCTCTTTGACATTTTTCAAATTTTCTCAATAACGAATCAACAGATTTTAAAAAATCAAACGTAAAAATAAATACTTCGATATACCTTTGAAATGAGACATGACTCGATACATCTTGTCATTTAAAATTTTCAAGGGGATGACCCTGGGAGGCAAAAGGGACAAGGGGATGAAGTAGTTTCTGGTTAAAAAGTTTTCCGCCTTGACAAATTTTTTGACGTGTCTCGGCGTTTTTTCTATAAATTAGTGGTTTTCGATAAATTCGGGGAGGGAAGTCTTCAAATGAACACCCTGTATATTATACTCGTTACTGGTGAATCCTCGTATGGATGTATTAATATTATTGATGGGAAAGTAAAAGACGTGGCTGTCAATGCAACACTGGTGTTTGCAATTAATTCTACATTTTCTGGGATCGAATACATTTTAATTAAATATAAACTATATCAATAAAACGAATGTACATAGGCTGGTAAATTCAGTGAGAAATCTTTAAAATTCCGTCAAGTAGGTTGACTCTGTACTTCTCAGTTCTTCAGGATTCTCCTGCCTTTTCAAAATACATGCTTACCCCAAAATAAAATTTCACATAGTGCTTTTGGATCAGAGATCATGCCAAAAGGAATAAAAATATTATTGTCACCAGAAGCAATGCACGTAGTGACTGTATAAAACTGCTGCAACTCTTTGTATATAGTTATTTGTAAAGAGTAAAAGTAAAATTTACATGATTTTTAAGAGGCTTAAAATACAGGGTGTCCCTGAATTTCCTTGACACGCGATGTTCTCGTAACAAAAAAAAAAATAATAATAAAATTGCTGATTGGTGATGAGCCACCAACCAACATATTGCCCATAGCAACCAGCAGCGCAATTGGATTGCATGAAACAAGGGCCTGTGGGTGCGTGCGTGTGTGTGCGAGTCTAGCTAGCCGTCAAGAAATGAAAACAGGACAATAATGGTTTAATAAAGATTTATTTCTGTATACGAATGCAGTACATATGTATATATTATATATATTTTTTTGAAAACAAGAACGTAGCTTCGGTGGGAAGACCAGGGAGTAGTTCTCGTGGTGCCCTTTCGAAGAGAAGGTGGTGCTCCAAAGTTGTTTGTCACATCCACGGCATGGTGATCTTCCAAAGAAGTAGGGTGGCCCTTGGAAGAAGTGTTGATGATGGCACACCGAAGAAGTTCTTATGATGGCACCCCAAAGAAGTGCGGGTGGCACCCCAAAGAAGGGTTGGTGGCACCTCAAAGAAGTTCTTATGATTTCACTCCAAGGAAGTTCTTATGATGGCACCTCAAAGAAGAGTGATGTCCCGGAGAAGTCTTGGTGGTGGCACCCCAAAGAACGGTGATGCCCCAGAGAAGTCTTGGTGGTGGCTCCCCAAAGAAGGGTGATGCCCCGGAGAAGGGTGGTTTCTTGTGAATGAGTTATGGCTGGCATTAGCACCTTGTAGATAACTTCACGGGACTTTACGATCTGTTTCTGAAGTATGGATCTTCATGCGTCCTTACATTTTGAAAAATTTCATTCATATACCTCAGAAACAAATCTACGAAGTGACATGGGCATATTAAAAAGCCAAAAAGCAGACAACTCTCATATGTTCACATGGTGAACATAAAAAAAAATAGATATATACAAGAGCGAACAGATAGAATAATAGTTAAAAAAAATGATTCATAGATGCTTTATATTTATAGTGCTATCGGATCTTTTCAGAAATAAAAAAATATATAAAATATGTTCGAAAATTTACAACTTTTTTATCACTCCTCGTAAAACGAAATCACACAAATGTCCAATAGATTTCTTCATCTTTATTAGCAAATCTGACTGCTAGGTATCTTTCGTAAGGAATGTTATAAAAAAAATGTGAAACATAAAATATGCACAAAATAAGGCATTTTAGCACAAAAATATATGGCTAGAAACAAAGAAGAATGTTTAGCGACTTTTGCTGGATAATTAATAAACATACAGTGCATGATTGGCTTGATATTTAAGGATTAAAATGTTCGCCATCACATGTTCATTGAAAAAAAAGTTTAAAAATCTGAAAAACCACATTCCTACATATAGCTGTAAAATAAAAAGCAGAAGCAATAAAAATATGCGAAACCATAGCAATCAAATCATTATAATTTTGCATTGGGAATATAAATTCCTTGCCTCGGTTGCAACATAATTGCACACACACAAAAAATTGTCTTAGAGAGACATAGTTGTTTTAGGTGTTTACTGTTCGAGGTTTAAAATTGAAAGGAACGAAGCATATATCTTCATCTAGAAGCTAACATCGGTAGAGAGAGAGAACATTCCCCCACTCATTAGATTTTTCCCAAAATGTGTGCGCACTTGCGCAGATTGTATAATATAATGATATTTCCAGCTAAAAGGAATAGAGATGGGAAAAGGAAGAAGTAAAAGGCGAACAGTTATGGAAACGTTACTAGTATAATGAGGAAATAGATGCTGAAAATGGAAGTTATAAACTATTTATGTATGGTAGCCAAGTAAATAATACAAAAATCATTTCGAAAACGAGTGAACCGTTACATAGGGTCTATCATACAATGCTTTTAAAATATTATTTTTGTACTTCAATCCTTAAAACTCACCCTCAGATTTTCTTTCTCAAACAACACCAAATAGTTTTTCCTATACAAACTAAGTCATTATTTTATTTAAAATCTGCTCGTACCTTTGATTTGAAACGCAAAGTTATTTTTTTCGTAAAATCATACGCATAATATGAATAAAATAAGAATAAAATAAGAATTTCCTTGACGTATGACCTGCAAATAGAGGTTTTCGAAAGCAAATGTCTTTTTTATCATTTTTTATTACGAAAATATTACGCCTCAAACAGACCCTTCATTTTGTTTTTGTTACGTTAAGACTTTACGAAAAAAATTGGTTTGTGTATGAAGTCAAAGGCACTATAAGATTTTAAATGAAACAATGACCTCACTAATGAAGGAAAAGATGTGAGGTGGAGAAGATGTGAGGTGCTATTTGGAAAAAAAGTTGGGGGTGAGTTTAGGGGTTGATTTAAATAACAAATTTTTCGAAAGCATGGTATGATAGGTCATTCAATACCCTTGAAAGGCCCACTTAGCTTTATCTTTTTATCTGTTTTTGTTGTGAAAATATTTCGCCTCAAACAAATCCTTATTTTATTTTATACTTATAACTACAAAAAATAGGTTTTTGTATAAAATCAAAGATACTACAAGATTTTAAATAAAAGAAGGACTAAATTTGTGTAGGAAAAACTATTTTTGAAAAAAGAAAGTTGGGGGTGGTTTGAGTACAACAAAAAATGTTTTTAAAGCATGGTGTAATAGACCCTGTAGTGCTGTAGTAAAATTTCAGTTAGTTATCATTTGATTTTTTTTTGTTACAAGAATATCACATGTCGAGGAAATTCAGGGACACCCTGTATAGTAAGTGGGCTATGTACATGCATCTGAACTAAGAACGGATTTGAATTTCTTGCCTCAAAATACTCCCTAGTTCCTAATTCCGTGTCGATACGCCATCCTGTTGATGGATTATTAAGCAAAAATGAAATGATAAAAATACAACTTTGACACCCTGTATTTTGGTTGTTATCAAGTTTTCCACTGAAGTAAGTATAGTCAAATCTCAATATTTTTACTCCAAGAATCTGATATTTTGCTGTGTACCATTCATTATAGCACTAGAGTATAGAGTATAGTATAGTAGGATAGTACTATGCCTCATGGCAAAAATTTATAAATCTCGATTATTCTTGTTAGTCGCTAGTTCGACTGTACTATTGAACAGATGCAATACGGAAGTACATCTATAATTTACTAATTAAACAAATGATCAGCGTAGGGCTAAAAGCTTAACGATATAAGTACATACGCATTTTTGTATATATTGGAGATAATCTATACCTTGTTACCACAATTGATGGCATCAACAGCATGTGGATATCTAAGTGATTTCGGCATTAGATTGAGGATTAGAGGCACTTATTTACAGCTTATGCATACAGCATACACTTATCTTAATAAAATTTGCTAACCTTTAGTAGATTTGTTAGAAGGGCGCGTGACAGCGGTGCTTTTGCTCAGCTATAATAGCAGAAATATTGCCAACAACATCAACAATCATGCGAGTGTTTGGTTGGAACTTTGATAAACGTAGGAAATATGATTTTAACAAACTTTTATTAGCTTCACCTGTATGCAGCTATAGATGTACAATGGAATCTTTGATAACGACTTTCAAGGATGTGTTTTGCATTAAAAATGCCACAAAAAGGCTCAAGCAATAATGATTTGATATACCTGACGAATACCTATAAAGCCCTTGTAGAAATATTCGAAGTTCACCATACACTATGGATAAAAATATAAATTTTAACAGTCACTGTGACTATATTACCAAGAAAATTTCAAAAAATATACTTTTCTCAAGAATTTCAAAACACCGCTCAATGTTTGCAAGAATCGCTATTTATAATACAATAATAAAACCACATTTTGAGTATGGCTCATCTTTATTGTATCTCTTGAATAAAATAAACTAGGGAGTTTACAAAAATTGCAAAACAGAGGAATGAGACTAACACCGCAATGTTGTAGATATACAAGAATTAACGATATGTTTAACACATTACAATGGCATTCTGTTAACCAATATCTTTATTACAACTATGGTTTTTATTTTCAAAATTATAAAAGGTATATCACAAAGTTATCTAGCTGATTATTTAAGAACAGATAGTGAAGTCCACTCCTATAATACGAGAACTAATTCTAATGTTTACTTAAATAAGACTAATATGAGGAGCACAATTAAATCACTGATGTACAAAGAACTCAGTGAATACAATAAAGTCCCCCAGCAAATCAAAGAAGCTAGTTCAGTGCAGTATTCCAAATGTACGCTAATTAATTACATAAAAATTAACATGTACTGGACATGCTGGGCGCTCGGCTGGTGTTGGTAGGGATCGGCAGCCCAACGACAAGCAGTTAATAAGGATTTTTTCGCGAGATCTCGGTGTAAAACGAACCGGAAATGGACCGGTGAGAGACCGGTTCCCTCTCTACAACAGTTCTACTTCCCGCAAGTGAACCGCATCCTATTGACATAACAAAATGTTACGTCAGTACCTCACCTACGTTTGGCGGGTAGGAATTCAGTTCTCGGTATCACGTGACCTTGTCATATTCGACTGACGTCACATCCTCCTTCCCCTATCCCCGTTTGACGCGAAAATTTCCTGTTCTGTTCCCTATAGTACACGGTGTTTGACCGAGATCTCGTGAAAAATCCTTAATATCAACGTGTTTGTCGTTGTCACACACATTCGAGCATGCTCGCCGAGCCAGCTTCCAACTGAATTTACTCACATGCTTGACCAACGTGTTCAAGCGTGTATGGAGGGCTTTACACAAAAGTTCCTTTTCTTGGGTTAAGAAGAAAAAATTAGCTGCCATAATATTCGGCATTATTCGCTTGAAATTTGCAATTTCGAGCAGACCACACTTTCTATCGGGATTCTCAAACTTAACTAATAGTTTTCCATGTTAAGACAATTTGTTTCTGTTTTGGAAAACTTGACGTTTTTTGTTTTTATTTGTTTGATTTGTGGATCCAGGATATAGAAACAAACAAAATATGCTGAAAGTTATATGCCACCACATTGATTTTTGTCTAATATCTTTTAGGCGACATACTATTTTCTTTAGCTGAATTTATGTTTGCGCTTGGTAGTGATACATTTATTGGAAGGAATATAGGATTGATCACCAATGGTATGATGATTCTTCTTTTCCTATTTATGGAAGGATGCAGATTTTATGTCTTAAAACAGACAGACTATGCAAGCTCACTGCCTTTGTGGATTTTAGGTGTTTACGTAAGTATATTAGTGGCTATTAGAGATTCACGACTTGACTTGATTTTCAAGCTACTTGACTTGACTTGACTTGATATCAAGTCAAGTATTTGTTTTAGAAATTCAAGTCAAGTAGTTACACATCAAGCAACTTGAAAATCAAGTTTTTCAAGCTAACTACTTGATTTTTCTTGAAAAAATAATTCTTTTTTGATATTAATCTGATTAACTGCCAAAACGCAATAACAATAAAAATCTATGTATATAAAGACTTAAAGAGTTAAATAATCAATGTAATAATATGGAATAAAAATACGAAATATTCTGAATTCTGACAATAATACATAGAAAAACAACAAACTGAAGTGGGGGTGGGTTGGCTCAGTGGCTAGAGTCGAGGGCTCGTGACCGGAGGGTCCCGGGTTCGATTTTCCTTAGAGGCGGAAATTTATTTCCGGTTTCTTCAATCAAAAATGAATATCCATAAAAAAGCTCAGCGAAGAATCCCCACCTGAGCCTTCACTATTGGCTTCTAATTAACAGTGCTGTTCCTAGAGTCGTGCCAGGAAACAGTAACAAAACAAAGCCTACACAGAACACGAGGCTAATGACCAGAGCAATCGATTCCGATAACACAGAAGTAAAAAAAAATAGTATCCTTATTTGCCATCCATGATTTGAGACACATAAGACTTCTAACGGAGTTATCACCTAATCGATTTCTTGGTTTGGTAAGAGTTAAGGCAGCTCTAGAAAACTGCCTTTCAACTGGAGCTGAAGAAGCTGGCGTTGCCAAACAGTCTTTGCCATTGCGGCAAGGTTTGGAGAAATACATTCGTGTCTTTTCCACCATTCTAAAATATATTCAGTACTCTTGCGCTTGAATACTATTTATAATCTGTTCATCGGTTACATCTCGATCGGGTTTATTGTCAAGTTCCATAGCCCACGAATCTAGTCTTACAAACATTAAGGTACTGGCAAATTCGTTCAATTAACAACCATTCTGTGTCGGTTGGCTTTAAAGTTTAAAGTCATCTGGTGCCTGCTTGCTGTCGTAACCTCAGTGATTCCCCTATTTTAACGCTTCGATTCGCACTTTACAGATCGATATCAAGTATATCAAGTAGTTTGATTTTACTTGATATCAAGTCAAGTAGTTTAGATCGAAAATCAAGTTAAGTCAAATATCAAATTTTCAAAAGCTTGAGCTTTCAAGTGAAGTCAAGTATTTAAGAAAAACTCAAGCTACTTGGCTTGATGAATCCCTAGTAGCTATACAGGGTGGCCAATCGGGTGACGATAATAATTTTTTTTTAGATAGCCCGTACCGAGGCCTATCCAAAACACCCCCATGTATGTGTACCGATTATTGATAGTTTTCGAGTTATGATTTTTTTTGGAAACTTTGAGATTTTCCAGTTTTTCCAAGAAATCGTCAAAAACAAAAACAAGAATGCTTTTTGGCTTTTATTTTTTTCTGCAATTATACTCAGTATTAAGCTTATTTTAATATCCAATAAAGAGAACCTGTACATCCGAGCAATAATTAAGTACATTTTGGGCCCAAAGTTCGCAATCTCTGTTTTCAGTCAGGAGACCAAATCCTTCAAAATAAAATTAAAAATACTCATGCCTGGTTCTGGAGCTCCAATCTAATCTTAAAAACTCTGCAAGATATTGCACTTTCTGAATAATAATGAAAAAATAGCACTTATTGGGGCATTTTGCGCCGTACGTGACTGTTAAAGGTAAAAAAGTGATAATTCAAGAATTTTCAAAATGATTTAAAAAACTATTATTTTACTTTATTATGACAAATCAAAGAAAAAACTCATAACAACTAATAAACACGATAATCATTGATGTTTTAATCACTTTTAATAAAAAAATTAATACCTGTCCTTTCTGTTATGTACTATTGAACTTCTGCTAAATTAAGTTGTATGGAAAGTTAACAAAGGAAAGGAATAACAAAACAACAATCTGACTTTTAATTCCATGGCGGAATTACCTGGGAAGCGTTATCGTAGCATACGCCATCCCTTTTACTCCCCACACCGATAGGTGAGGGAAAGATTGTGATCATGAAAATTTTCGATTTTGAGATAATAGGTTTTTTGGGCGTTTTATGTCTACATAACGAAAATCCGCGTCACTCATTTCCGTCGTTCTGTCTGGGGGTCTGCCTGTCGATCTGCCTGTACGCGTTTTTCTAGCCTCGTAATCTCAGTACCCGCTGCATGGACTGTGATGAAATTTGGGCAGCAATATGCTGTGGGGTCGTAGTAGGTAATGTTGCTGTAATTTTGGAAATCGGTACATGGTCGGCGGAGTAATTCAAACAAAAATTTCAAATATTTCTCAAACTTCATTTTTAGGCGTTTTAGAGGTTTTTGATCATTTTCTGCATTTTTTTTGGGTGGGGGTGGAATTTGGGTGTTTGGGGGGTGGGGGGTTGAAAAACTGAAAAACTTGTATTCATGAGAGGTCTACTGACCTGTCAAGGAAGACCTAGCGATATAAATCACCGAGCATTGCCTTGCCTATTACCGAAAATTGATTAACACAACTCTGCGCTTCGCCGACATGAGCTCGCAAAAATCCACTCTGAAAGAAAGGGATGGCGTATGCTACGACATCGCTTCCCAGATAATTCTGCCATGAAATTGGAAGTCAGAATATTGTTTTATTGTTCCTTTCCTTTGTTAACTTTCCATACAACTTAATTTAGCAGAAGTTCAATAGTACATAGCAAAAACACTTCAAAAATCACAACTTGGGTATCCGTTTTTTTTATTAAAAGTCATCAAAACATCAATGATTATCGGGTTTATTAGTTGTAACGAGTTTTTTTTCTTTAATTTGTCATAATAAAGCAAAATAATAGTTTTTTAAATCATTTTGAAAATTCGTGAATTATCACCTTTTTACCTTTAACACTCACGTACGGCGCAAAATGTCCCCATAAGTGCTGCTTTTTCATTATTGTTTCGAAAGTGCAATGCCTTGCAAAGTTTTTAGGATTAGTTTGAAGCTCCAGAACCGGGCATAAGTATTTTTAATTTTAGTTTGAAGGTTTTGGTCTCCTGACTAAAAACAGAGATTTCAAACTTTGGCCCCAAAATGTACTTAATTATTGCTAGGATGTACAGGTTCTCTTTATTGGATATTAAAATACGCTTAATACTGAGTATAATTGCAGAAAAAAATAAAAGCCAAAAAGCATTCTTGTTTTTGTTTTTGACGATTCCTTGGAAAAACTAGAAAATCTCTAAGTTTTCAAAGAAAAAATCATAACTCGAAAACTATCGATAATCGGTATACATACATGGGGATGTTTTGGATAGGTCTCGGTACGGGCTATCTGAAAAAAAATTATTATCGTCACCCAATTGGCCACCCTGTATGCAAAGGGCACTAGCTTGCTATATACATTTAGCAATACAGCAATTAAGTATCTCATTTTACCTCTATATTCAAAACACGTCTCCATCCGCTGAAATCAATGGGTGTGTTCAATGGGACTTAGCTCAAAAGCGCTAGCGTGGAAGCGCCTGCAGGCGCTAGGTGTGACCGTTGAACGACTTTCTTTTTGACGTGATAAAACTGTCATATCCATCTCCATATTTTAATATTTATTATTCGTATTGTCCTTAGATAAGGAAAGAGAGGGGATACCGCACGCCCATTTGATGCTAGTCAACTTATCGAGGTCAAATTCGGTTTAATCGGTCGTCAAGTAAGTGTTAATCGATTCTTCTTGATGTCCTGAGTCGAATTAGGCCTCTCCAAGGCTGAGGAAACGCTCCGATGAAAATCTGCGCACCTTTAAAATTTCAAACCTAACCTCAAAATTACTTCGATATTTCGATGATTTTTCATAAAATATGTGGTCAAACTATATATCGTGTGAAAGCACTAGATGAGTACAACACAACGCCACCAGTCGCAACATCCTAAAATGGAAAATAAAAAAGTTATGATACTTTAAATGTTTAATGTGAAAGCTATTGAGGAAATACGAATAACCGAAAACCAGGTTAGTTTATGTTAAATTAGGTTTGTGGAAACGTATAACGGGGGGCCTGGGGGGGCTGGCCCCCCCAGACGTCACTGTCTGCATATTTTGAATAGTCTAAGCAACACAAGTTTCCCAAGTAGGATTCTCACCTGTTCGGTTTTTTCCATAGCATGCGGGGGTAGGACCCAGAGGAACTTATTTTGATTAATTTCCAATTGAGAATCAAAATAAACGGTTGTACAGTCTAGATTTGGTACAATTTAAGTCAAGGTATCAGGTTGAGTCGCTAGACACACCTTTTTACCTCAACCGATTTGCTTACTTTATATTAGGTAAGCTATTGGAATTTGTGAATTTCAAAGTAGCGTAGACTTTCACCAAAACGTTTTCTTGCGCTGTTAATGGTCTAGTTCGTCTCAGGACTTCAATCCGAGTCAATTAGAACCCATTTCAGCTTCAATAATTGAACTAGTTTGGCTAAGTGAGGTTAGGTTTGGAATCTTTAAAGTGCTGTAGTTTTTCACCGGAGCGTTTCCTCACTGTGGGAGTGGTCTCGTTCGACTCAGAGCGTCAATTCGCCTCGATTGACACCAATTTCAACGCCCGTTTCGGGTTTCGCTAAAACGAACCCTTACCATTTGGAATGTACCACTAACATGCGAATCATAATGTTTTTGAGCACGTAAAGTCTAAAAATTATGTTTTTAAGGGATTTTTTGGTTCAACCTTATACAAGGTGTGCATTTCAAGGGTGGCCTTTATTTGTAGTTGTATGAATAATAAAATTAATTTTCTTTCTTCCTCGACAGGTTTCCTAAAGATCTTCCTAGACATGATTTATGGATCAAAAATATGAGGATCGAAGGTTGGAAGCCTACAAGCAACGATAGGCTTTGTTCTAAGCATTTTGAACAGAATTTCCTTCATCAAACAAATCAAAAAGTATATCTTCTGAAAGGAGCAGTCCCCACCATATTTGACGAGCTTCCGGAATACTTACGTCCAAAAATTGTAAGTTATAATTCCTAGCTTACATTGTCTACGCTTAATCAATATTAAAATAATAAACATTCTAGGATTATGATAGATGGATAGATGGATAGATGGATAGATGGATAGATGGATAGATGGATAGTTGGATAGATGGATAGATGGATAGATAGATAGATCGATATACTTTATAGTCTAAGAATTTACAAGATTCTTATTGACAAAGCTATATAATAACAAACAAAACTTTTGGGATATTCACTAAAACCTGTGAGGAGGAAGTTTGTTATAAATCTTCACTCCATTGTATATAATTGGATCATTAATGAGTTATGATTTGGGTGTGATATTAATTTAAAATCATTCTTATGCCTTATGCCTATATTCTATATTTATGGTCTCAAATTTGGTTTTATATTTGAGTATTAGTGATGACGTTTCCAAAATAAACAGTGCAATAAAGTAAGGAGAAATACGATTACGAATGGCTGAATAACCATTTAAAAATTGATAGCTATGAAAATCAAAAGGCAGCTAACCTCAAAAATGTAATAATTTCTTGTGTTACAGTTACATTATTAAACAACTATATTTAGGTGTGTTTACTCGATACGAAATCAAAACAAAATGTTACTGTCACTTTTCCTATAAGATTCAGTCACTCATTCACATCTACTTAAATCATAAATTAATTTGTTCTGTCTTTCTTTCGGAAATAATGTTTCAAACATTGTCTAATATACAGCTCTGTTATTTTAGGCAAAAGAAAGAAAAAGACCCCGTGAACGTGATGTTCATCCAGAACCATCGCCATCAACCTCAGCTCTGGCTGCACAGGACGACTCTCCCCGGAAAAAGAAACTTAGAAGAGAACTGCTGCTGCAAAAAGATAAGAATAAGGAAAAAACGAAAAAAATCCGTGCCCTTGGTCAATCACTGAAAAGAGCACACAAAAAAGTAGCCTCTTTAAAAATAATTGCTGAGGAATTAGAGCGACAAAATTTACTATCTCAAGAAAATTTAGTTTTAGTTCAAAATATGAGCAAGGTTAACATAGAAATATTGAACAGAAAAATGGGGAGAAATGTTCAATATTCACCTGAACTTAGGAAATTTGCCCTGACATTAAATTTTTTTTCACCAAAGGCATACAACTATGTGAGAGATGTTTTTGACACTTGTCTCCCGCATAGCAAAACTATTGCTAAATGGTTTCAGAATGTGGATGCTGAGCCTGGTTTTACCAAGGAATCAATAAATACCTTAAGAAATAAGGTTCAATCATCTGACAGACCAATAATTTGTTCATTAATTATCGATGAAATAGCCATACGGAAACATTTAGAATGGGATGGAAAAAAATTCCATGGTTATGTGAACTGTGGTACAAATTTAAACGATGACTCTAATGCTTTAGCCAAAGAAGCTTTTGTTATAATGTTGGTTTGCATCAATGGAACTTGGAAATTACCTGTCGGTTACTTTCTTACAGATTCTTTGAATGGCAGTCAAAAACATTCAATTGTATCTCAATGCATCCATCTGATTGAAGATACGGGAGCCAAAGTTATGTCAATCACATTCGATGGTGCTCCATCTAATACCGCTATGTGTCATAACTTTGGATTCTTATTTAACATTTCAAATATACAGACAAGTTTCAGAGTTACAGATCACAATGTATATATTTTTTATGATCCATGTCATATGATAAAACTTGTTCGCAATGCATTTGGTGAAAAGAAAATCCTAATTGATTGTGATAACAATTTTATTCAATGGAAATACATAGCGCTTCTAGAGAAGCTGCAAACTAGCGAGGGCTTACATTTAGGGAATAAGTTACGTCGCGCTCATATTATTTTTTTCAAACAAAAAATGAAGGTTCGGCTTGCAGTTCAGTTACTTAGTGCATCAGTAGCCGATGCTATTGAGTATTGCGAAAAAAAGCTGAATCTTGAGGATTTTAAAGGTAGTCAGGCAACAGTTAAATTTATTAGAATTGTAAATAGCATTTTCGATATTTTAAACAGCAGAACCCTAGTAGCACCAGGTTATAAAAAAGCATTATGTCAAAAAAATATAGATCGATCTGCGGAATTTATCAATAGTGCAATTTTTTATCTTTCAAAGTTGAAATTATCTAATAATGAGCAAGTAATCATGTCTAACAGAAAAACTGGGTTTATTGGATTAATAATTTCATTATCAAGTTCTTTAGGATTGTACAAAGAACTTGTTTCTGAGAGAAAAACATTACTGTACCTTCCGTTGTATAAGATTAGTCAAGATCATTTAGAATTATTCTTTTCGTCAATTAGATCAAGAGGTGGCTGGAATAATAACCCAACCGCTCGACAGTTTCTAGCTGCTTACAAAAGGCTTCTGGTTCGAGCAGAAATTAGAGAGGGCGGTATGGGTAACTGTATTCCATTAGATCAAATCCCTATTCTAAGTAGTTCTACAAAAAATGTAAGGTCTGAAGATGTAATTAATAGTAGTTTATCTAACCATAGTTTAATAGACATAAATGAGCCTTCTGATGATCTAGAAACTATTTGGAAGGATCATGACTACATCATGAATGCACCTGTGATAAGTGAATGTTCATCCCAAATTGTGCAATATATTGCTAGTTATGTTTCGCACCAATTACAAAAAACAATAAAATGTGAAACATGTGTCACAGCATTGATTGGTACTAGAGATCGGTTTCTCAATTCCCTAATTGAATTTAAAAGCCACGGCGGTCTGACTTACCCATCAAATGATGTTATCAAGATATGTTTGAAATCGGAACATTTTCTGAGAGTTAATGAAAATTGTATTCACACCAAACATTTTGTACCTTTGCTGATAAGCAAAATAATATCAAGTTTTCTAGGCACCCCTATTTTCAGCTGCTTAGAACGTCACGTATTAGAAAATGATGTAAATCATATATATTTTTTAATAAAAGCTGTATGCACAAAATACTTAAATATCAGAATCCATTTTATTGTAAAATCTCGATCACAACAGGACAATCCAGTTCGGAGCCAATTAACAAAAATGATTCTGTTTAAAGGGCAGTAAAATATTGGTAGTTTTTGACCTTCGTGACTGTAATATTGACTGCCATCAATTGTAGGAGCAAGCGAAATGCCACGTTCCTACAAAAAAATTATTTTTGTTGAAGCACACAATACTGAGTTTCACCCAAACTTCCCCATAAGTAAATACGTAACTGCAATAAATTAGAACTTACTGGAAGCAAGGGGTTAAGTGATAAAATAGAGTTGTAATTTCTATGTAAGTTATAGGACCTCACCTATATTGAATGAATTGTTCGTTTTTATTTACTACTAGCTAATCTAGGAGTCATTTTCTAATTTTGTAAATGTTTTGATTTTGGATAAGATTAAAGGACCTTTGTATTTCTAGCCCAAAACTTACTTTATTTCATGTCTGAGATAATTTTTATGTTTAACCCCCCAGCTTTTTCATTAATTATTGCCACCGTCGCAAAAAGAAGTTATGTATAAAAAAGCCTCGTTGGAGTAATTAAAAATACTGCTCTTCATTACACACTACAAACAGCAAGTAACAGCGTAACAGCAAGTAGATTTTTTTACTGCATATGGGGACTCCGAGATTGAAGGCATCAAATTCCTCAATCTCGTAAGCTCATCTATAATAACAAAAATGTTTTATTGCTGCTTCTGTTTACAGTATGTAATAGACAGTATTTTATATATAAACATAATGTCAATAAATATAAATATACTATAGGTATTATGTGTTCTTTAATAATAAAAAATTGATTTACTACAAACTACAAGCAGTTTTTTTCTTTCTGGGTAGAAGTATAATCGTGTCTTCCATCAGTCATATACTGCAAATGAACATGTTCATGACTGAATAAAATATATACATTATCAATTTTTATATATTATTGGCCACAAAACAGCAGTCGAATGAAAATCACGGTTACGGTAATGTTAGTCACTTAAGTTTTAATTGTGGATGGCGAAATTGGCCATATAGAAACCCTGAATAACAATATTTCATTAAATTTTATTTGAAAAAGATTATTTCTACAAATAGCTCAACCAGAACGTTAATCCCATTAGTTACGCCACTGGGAATAGCGCTTTGGTGCCATTTGGTATCAGAAATGTCAGTCGCGGGTTCCGTCCTCTCTCTTTCCTTGTCTAAGGTATTGTCAAAGACCTAGGCTATAAATCACAAATCCTAATATTAAATTGACACTATACAAAGGTAACAGCTTCCCACAGAACCAAAAATAACTTTTTTTTAGTTTTGTGCCGCATCGCTAACCAAATAGCGCTTTCTAAAAGCGCTAAAAAGCTGACTGGCGCTTTTTTGACAGCTTCTCGTTCATCGGTTAGTTAGCGCAAAGCGCCCACAAGCGCTTACGTCCGCTAAGTCCCGTTGAACACAACCATTCATTAAACCAGTTCTGACAGATCGTTGCCTGTCAATCAGACTAGGTCTAGTCTAATTTTTTAAATTTTACAGGTAAACGATTCTAGGGTTTGAGAGCTTTGCTTTCATAATAGTAAACGGATTCTGATGTAATTCTATTTTTGGTAGTAATGTTATTTGCTTTTAAACATATGTGGTTTGCATTAAGCAGTGGCAACAAATTGTTTAAGAAAAAATATTAAATCCGACTTTGTTTGGACATAGGATAGTTTGCAGTAATGATTACGATCATACCGTGATCATACCTAACTATTACGGTAGAGACTAAAAACAAAGCAAGCTTGTGACATCGGTAGAAGACATAAAAACATGTTCATAATTGAGAACAAATAACCTTTGTATTATTCAATACAACAACTACAACCACTATTATGATGTATAACAATATTCTGAACTGTTCACTGAAGGACTGACGTGCCGAAACTCAAATAAATATTCATCAATTTGGAATACTAAAAAGTGTCGAAAATCGAAAATAACAAAAAACTATCATTACAGAAAAAAATCTTTAAATTATTCTGTTTTTCCAGTACCTTACAATTTTTATTTAAAGGAAAATTAATCATAGTATGACTTACATTACCCTTAACTAATGACTGACGGACGTGGAAAAAGTAGCCGAAACTCAAATAAATATTCCTCAGAGTAAATTACTAAAAAAGTTCAAAAATTCTTAATAAAACATTTCCAGAGATGTAAGTGCACTGCTGAAAAATGCTTTGCTAATGCCCTGATATGCTATCTAAGTTTTATAATCGCTGCGATATTCAATTTCTTTTCTGATATCTACTTCTACCAAAAATTGTGATTTGCACCTAAACGGTTCACTTTAATTTCCATGTGTGATACATAAGGTCACAGTAAAAGTGACCCGGGAGTCTTAATGTGCAATGATATACAGAGTGTTCCATTTAAAAGAACTTAACTTTGATATGTCACGCCTCTATCAGATGCCTATAGCCATTATTTTTAAAATGCAGTCCAACTCGACCTGTAGACACTCGTGAAGTTAATTTTCTGAAAAGTGGTATGTTTTGGTCACAAGGGTTTGAGGCTCTGAGCTTGGCTCACCCTGTATAGTATATTTCAGTCCGCATATTTACGAGTTTAAAATTAAAACTCCTGGTCATAATCTTTGTCTCCGTCATCAGAGCCATCAAATGGATCTGCTTTACATTCTTCTGTAGTGGAATCTTCTTTACCATCTCCGTAAGAACGTTTATCCTGTGGATTCGGATCATAATCACAACCTCTGATATTATTACCTCCTATCTGATGTACTTTTTCCTTATCTCTTTAAAACGTCAACATTCTATTGAATTCTATATGATAAAAATTGAGCATTCTTACCGGTTCCTCTGAGACAAACACACATTTTTTTAAGAGAGGTGATTCCTTGCTGGTCAATAGGATATCTGAATGGACGACTAGTTTTTCATTGTGGTCTGTTTGCACAGATCTGCCAAGCTCCAAAATCCGTTTACCCCTACACTCTTGCATATTACAAGTAAATCTAGTACCAACACTATTCATTCAATTCAATTATTCCTCTATAAACGTGTTAGCACGCAGTCGGTAAGCAAAACAATGAAAAACTAACCTCAAACTCTCAAAACGTTAGACCGGCAAAACTCAGTCCATTTAGTGACTTCTGCTTGTTAAGAATATAATTATTATTGTGTGACCTAACTAGTTTTAACATGCTAGCAACCAGTTATAGACTGAGTCGGTTGGTATCGTATTAACTAAACATTGCCGATATTGGACTTGTGAGTTTTGCCAGAACGCCGACGAAATTGACCTGAAATAAAATGGTAACAGTGTATGTATCTATGAAACTACATGTGATAAATGCCAAAGCGACGCGGTGTCACTGGATCCCAATGCCAAAGAAGGTCCTCAGCACTAGCATCATTCTTAGATGCGGAAACAGTGCAAAGTCATACCGGGCAAGGTCTGGACTGTAGAAAGGGTGTAAAAGAAGTTTCAGTCTTGTCGTGGTCAAATATTCTGTGTAGGCTGTGGCGCCGGAGCCGTGAGTTAGATATTATCGTGATAGAGGAACCAGATGTCCATTCTTGGAATTATGGCAGCAGCTTCTTTATAGATCCAATGATTTTAGACAGGCACTGTTAGATATACTACATAGCTGTGACTGTCTTCTGCGGTCGCGTGTCCAAAACTCCAAATCCAAAACTCCTCATCATTGAGACTTTGTTGGCACAACGTAAAATAGTGCAGCCAAGTTTCGTCACCTGTTGTTTACACATCGAGATTGTCCCTTACCAAACTTATCCAGTCCCAGTTTCTCCTAGCACCACATGCTGTGTCATGTGGTCACTTGACGCGGCTCCCAGAAAGAACAAAGTTTCTCCACGTGCAGATTATTGCTGGTACATTTAGGCCTAAAGAACCCTCTATCTGTAGGTAGGTCACTCGCATGGTCTCGTCAGTCATTTTTCCGACAGCAGGAATGTTTTCCTCGGTAATTGACATTCGTGGCCTACCCGGCCCCTCAGCATGCTACAGAGAGAAATTTCCCTTTTTGGATTATCTCTACGATCGGAATATCCTTGCAGGACGTGGACAAGTATCACCTAGTGCACGAGTCCACGAGTCACTCCTTTTAGGGACTAGTATTTGTTTAAACCCCGTACGAATGCAGAACTGTCCTCATCTCATATTATGACCACGATGCCACCGCAAGCGATTTACATTCCGACTGACGCTGATGAATAACTGAGCTCATCATCTTGGCACTGCGGCTACTCATAGGCGTAGTTAAGTGGGGGCTTGGGGGGCTTAGCCCCCCCCCAAAATCCAAAAATAATTTGATCTGTTAAGTTTGTTGTATCTAGGATAGGGACTTGAGCCCCACCAGATTCAGGGACTTAACTACACCTAAGCGGCTACTATGCACATATAGATACGAGTACGTCTCAACATGCAGCAACACGCAGCTTCCTGCGATTCGTTGTTGCGTCATACAGGGTGAGTTTTTAGTACCGGCTCGGTCGATAACTCCACTAGCGTAGAATATAGCGAAAAAAGTTGTACATAAAAGTTGTAGCCAAGAATCTGCTACTTGCTCAGAAAATATTTAGATTTATATAGGGTGATCCATAACTACATGGTGATGCAAACATGCATATTTTTAAATGAGACACCCTGTATATTATTCCATACTCAAATTCTACTAATGATTTCCGTACTTCCGATATAGGGTACTGTTACATTATACAGGGTATATCAAAAGTTATGACCATTTTTATATCCAAATCGTTGTCAAATGAACGTACTGTATATCAAAAAGTGATGAATCAAAAATCATATTTTTTATACGGATGAATAAAAAATATTCTCTAGTTTTAAAATCGGCTATAGAAAAAAATCCCGCGACGCATATTCGTATACAGGTTGATGTAGAATGCAAAATCTAGATTTTGTCTCTTTTTTTAAACGTAACCCCCAATATTTTATTATACCAAAGAATTGCTTTCAATATGCGCTTTCATCTTTCTATAGCACCTGTTATGGCTGCATATATTCGTTTCTGAGATATTTCGATTTTTCTACAAATTTTAATTATTTCTGCGTAGCCAACAATCAAAATGCAAGGCCACAATAGTACTTCATCAAGTCAAATCACTGAATTAACGATATAATATTGGTCAAGTGTGCTTAGGAAACAATTTTGTAGACGTCATGCATAATTATCAAGCAGATCTATCAGGTAGGCTATGAAATATTAAACGACACAGTCCAAATAAAATGATTCTTCAATCTTTCAAACGCATTTTTAGAGTGCCTCCGTTCTGGATATTGCTGTTCATAGTTGATATATTCTACAGGCAAGGGGGCAATTCCTCAAAGACTCTCCTAAGTACCCTCAAGGCAAAAATACATTTTTAAAGCTCGTTTTTCACACAGTACGGAATTATTGAGCAGGTTATGAAAACTGTCAATTTTTCAAAGCCTACCTGAAAATCTGCTTGATAATTATGCATGACGCCTATAAAATTGTTTCCTAGCATATTTGACTTTACTATCTCGATAATTCAGGGTTTTGACATCATCAAATACTATCACGACCATATAATTTAGTTGTTCGTTAAAAAAAAAAACAATCTCGACAGTTCTTTCTCAAAATAAATAAATTTTAGTACACAAATAGAAGCTATATTTTAAATTTGCCGAAAAATCGAAATATCTCGAAAACTGATGAACGAAGGTACAACAAGTGCTATACAAAGATGAAAGAGCACATTAAAAGCAATTCTTTGGTATAATAAAATATTGGGGGTTATATTTAAAAAAAAGAGACACACCCTGTATACGAGTATGCGGCGCGGGCTTTTTTATAGCCGATTTTAAAATTAGAGGATACTTTTAATCTTTCCATGTAAAAAAATTTATTCTTGATTCATTACTTTTTGATATACAGTACGTTCGTTTGACAGCGATTTAGATATAAAAATGGTCATAACTTTTTTCACTATCTTCTACAGTAGTGGAGTTATCGACCGAGCCGGTACTAAAAACTCACCCTATATATCAAAATTTCTCTAGTACCTTTTGTAATATACGAAACAATGTTTTAGCTGATACTTTTGTGTGAATTGATGTTAGCTTTTTACAGCCATTGATCTTGAATCTTATCAGTCACAAATCTATGAAGATTATGTTCAAAAGCAGTCGAATGATGCACGCTGCATCATGTCACCAAGATTATCCAGCGTATATCATGAAGCAAGAGACAATCATGCTCGCCGTATGCATTATCGGCCTTGTTACAAATTTTATATTCATTGGAGCTTGTCTTAATGTTGAATACGGTGAAATTATGAATCCTCTCAGTTCACATTTAATGGGATATGAACGTATTTCCACGCCGATTTTAATAATCATATTGACAAATTCGAACTTCTCTCAGGTGAGTTAACTCTCTCGACACAGCTACTTATTGTCCAAAGACTCGTCGACGCAGAAGTAACAAAGCAAAGAGCTGGCATGATGGTGATAGCTTCATCGAACTATGTTTCTTGTTGCTGAAACATATCTCAGAACTCAGAAACAAAGTGGCTACACAGAAGGATACCCTTTTTCAGGAGCTTTCAATAAAAGGAAACATGTATTTCCACAAAAGAAATTTTACTAATAGTGTTTAAAAAGTACTCATCGTAAATATTAATAATGTGGAATGAGGACCAGTAATATTTTTCAGCGCATCGCGTCTTTTCTTTGCGCATTTGCGATCCAAATTTTTCGGATTCCACAAACACTTGGCCTCCTTATATGACTGAATTGTCTCATTTATACACTGAGTCATATTTATTTCGATTTCTCAAACTTCTTCTAGAAACATCAGCCACTACCGTGGGTAGTAGATTGATTATAAACCGTCTACACTGATGATACCCAGCTCGCAAGTCACAGATTGTCGACGCCTGTTGCTGAGTTTTCTTTAATCTTTACCGCTCGCGAAACACGCGACAAGAGAGAATGACGTGGTCGAAGCTACCTGAGAAACCAGAAATAGTCATCGACAAACTATTATCTATCCAGCGAAGAAAAAGGGTGATCACGCGCAAGATGAGTGAATTCTTGTCGCCTGGCCGTAGCCAAGCTTACACCACAACAGACCGCCTCTTAAAAACGAACACGATATGGATGCGTTGTGCCACAAGGAATTTAACATAATTGTATAATCGTTTATTTGATACCAAAACCTGGACGTTCCATTCTACATTGAGCATACGTCTCCTAAACCACTGTTCATATTTTGGCTACATCTGTGGGCAAGTTTCTACTCCATATTATCAAACCAATAATCTAATGATGAAATTCGTCAATATCCATCCAGCGGAGAAACGCGAAAACAGGTGAGCAATGAGTGAGTTCTCGTGGCTTGGTCAGAGGCAAGTTTACACAGTCTTGCCAGGTCAAAATTCAAGAATTCACTAGATGACGTTTAAAAAAATCACTAGAATTTCACTAGGTTTAGATTTGCTTTGCTGCCTCTGCTGCTGAAGGGGGGAGTGTAAATGGCAGTGCCGGAATACATATTTAGTAGCATAGTCTTAGTACATATGTAAAAATCAACTTAAAGGGGAGGTGGTAAGCTAATAAATTGATTATGTCTAATTCCTAATATTTTCCGGTTTAAATTGAATTTTAGAGATTATCAATAAAATGCAGACCTCCAAAAAAAGACTACTAAAACAAAATTTTATCGTCGGATTTTGGAATTTTTGGTATGTCTTTAAAAGATATACTATTGCGTCACGGTCTAACAGAAATAGAGCAATTACATGATGACGCGGCATGCTGTCATGATCAGCTGATACTGGGCAAACATGGCTTGTTTTCCGTATACCGCCATGTAAATTTGAGGACCTTTATTTGCGTTTTTTTTAAATTTTTTGACATTTTCACCATAATTGTTGTTGTGTTGTGTTTCTTAAGGAACCTTTTTTGTCAAATAAGCCCACCTGTCAATCAAAATGATGTAATTTATGAGATAATGCATGATGAAAACTTGAATGCATATTGAAAATCAAAGAAAAAAAATCGTTTATTCGCAAATTACAGTTATCACATTCACTAGGGCGACAGTTGTTATAGTCGTACTGCATCTTTGTCAATCTTTACCAGATCAACAAAATAAATCGAGCTGTATAGTAACTTTTTTTCTAGAAACAAGTCGGGATGACAAATATGCTGCTGTTTGTTACTTCTGTGTAGGCGAGTTTTTCAGCGATCAGCCGACGGTATCTTAGCAAACTTCTTACTGATGTCAGGTATTATTTTAGCTTTTACCTGATATCTGATACTTTGGACTGGGTTGGCAGTACGGGGTTGACGTCTATTTGATAGGTATCAGCTGACTAAGAAGTGCATCTCAGACTTATATTTTTAGCAGCAGTCTGGATTGGCAATATTGCAAGTCAGGACCGTCTGAGTAATACTTTTATCTTTATTCTTACCTCATTTAGGGCCGGTTGTACAAAGCAGGCTATAGTTTCAGTTTAAGGCAAACCAACGTTAAACCTTGTTAAGTGCAAAACGTCCCTTGTACAACCGAAACCGAAGCTTAACCCGAGCTTAGCTGTAGTTTAAATACAAATGACATGGTGTGTCAAGGAGAAACCTTCAACTTGCTTGTCACTTTATTAGGTTATATTTCTGGAAAGATTTGTGTCTAGTTTAACAAAGAGATCAAATAAAATAACAAAGACAGAAACTGCCGTTGCTCAAACTTGACACAAACCGTCACACTGACAAACCAGATGAAGTTATTTTTTTATATAATTATGACAATACGCATTGCTTCATTAGTGCCAACCGTAGCGAATTTTATTATCAACCAGGTTTAACTAAGCCGACGATTGTACAACGGATGTCAACGTTAAGCCTACGCTGAGCTAAGCTTAGGTTTGACAAAGCTCAAGTTAAACCGGCATTTGTACAACCGGTTTAAAAAGCGTAATCATCGTCATTCGGGCCAGCCATACTGATATAATTTTTAGCAAGAAATGCCAAATTTTTCAGGTAAATGCAAAATAAGCATATAAGAAAACGTCACCAAGTGTCAATTACTTGTCATTAGCAATACTTGCACTCAGTATAGCCCAGTATTCCTTCAAAGCTTAAAAATGGTATATGTGAAGACTCATTCTGGGGTATTTTTAGCTATCTGAGCTGTTTGCTGTTTACACGGCTAACAGTCCAAAGTATTGGGTAAAAGGGTTTATGGTCCATTTAAATTATAACCTTGCCAGCGACGTCATAGTTACGTAGGTGCGCAGTATACGCATAATCATCTGATCGGCTGTCATGCAAATCCTTGTCAGAGCGTGGGTTAGATTGATTTGTGGAACATCGTTTGGTAGTCATTTGTGAGCGAGTTATCTCGTGCGGTTTGTTTTTGATTTTGTATGGTTTTACGATTTACCTAAGTCAAATGTCTGAGGATATATGTTGTGAAGTAACGCACATATTTTTTTGCAATCACTATTATCCAAATTTGATTTGAGAAAACAATTGTTACGTCTCTGACTGTTGCAATGTCATCCGTCATATTGACTACGCCGGTACGTTATCAATTGTGTGACGTCACTGTTATGTTATTACAAGGAAAGGACTGTATACTATTACACTACCTAGTTAGTTTCATATCTTATGATTGTACAATAATACTTGTAGGTTAGATTGGATATATCAGCGCTGTATATGGTAAGCTACGTGAGAAGGCAAGCATATATAATTAAAGAAATATTGAAGAAAACGAAAACAGTACAACAAAAATACACGCCGAAGACTTCTGATGACACGAACCAACGCAGAATACGCGAATTCTTGATTCTAGCTATAAAAAATCATCAGGCGTTGGTCAGGTACGTCATTAGCTATTGTTTATCATTTCTCCATGCTAAACATCATCACAATCAAGATCGTAGTTTTCAAGTTACGCGTTATAGAATTGTAATACGTTTATATCAAATTATTCCACATATACCAAAGGCAACATTCAGGTAAACCTAAAAATCTCACGATATCCCCAAAGTCAATCTTTTTCAGCGCAATGTAGAGTATTTTGTAATTACAACCAATTTTTGAGTTTTACAACCCCTACCCCCAACGACACCAATTTCACACCCCAGAAATAGTATCTAATGATCAGGCACCCTAAAAACGCCTAAAAACTAAGTTTAAGTTATCTTTAAATATTTTTTTTTATTACTACTGTGCCACCACTCGATTTATCAAATTATACGCGTAATCCATCTTTGCTACGACAATATTACTGTGCCAAATTTCATTGAAATCAATTCAATAATTTGCAAGTTACACAATACAGAACGATCTAACGCAATACTCGTACGAATAGCTCAGAAAGACCGTTGGTTTCTCTAATAGGCAAGGAAATGCTCCGATGGACCTAAGCAAGTGTATTATGCCGCTAGGTATTTTTTCCATAACAACAAATTGTTCAGTGTGAAACTCCCCCCTCCAGCCACCTTAATTTCAACCCCGCCTGAAAAGGTAGAAAATGATAAGGCACGCCTAAAACGCCTTAAAACGAAGTTTGAGGAATATCTAAAATTGATATCTGGATTCCTATCAAGAGAAGAACTAGTATCGTGTATAGTTTGAGGATGTCAATTTCAAATCCGGCCGTTATTTTGAGTTTCAGCCTAAGGTAAAGAAGATAAAAAATTTTCAGGCCCTCAGATCTTCAAGTTCACCCTAAATATCTAATGCATTTTCGTCTCCTAGATCAGTTCTAATTGGTATCCTGCAGGGCTCCGTGTTAGGTCCTATACTTTTCCTTTTATATAGCAGTGATCTGCCTACCCTCGTGCAATCTACTTGTTCATCTTATGCAGACGACACCAAAATATATAACACTCCTTTGAATATGTCTCATATCCTGCAAGCAGACCTTGACAGACTGGCCCTAAGGTCCAGGGATTGGTCTCTTCCTCTAAATTCGGCAAAATGTTGTGTTTTGCACGTTGGCAGAAACAATCCCATGTACGACTACTACTTAGATGGTCACATTATTCCGAGTTCTACTGATCACTGTGATTTAGGAGTGATTATATCTCGTTCGCTATCTTGGTCTGAACACATAAATCAAATCTGTTCTAAAGCTAAAAAATTGTTGTATCTCACTGAGAAGTCGTTTCATGGATGTGACCCATCTGTAGATTCTTTCCTATACATATAAAACATATCTACGTCCTATACTTGAATTCGCTGGTCCAGTGTGGTACCCAGTCCCTCAACGTGATCGCGACCAACTGGAATCTCTTCAGCGTCGTTGCACTAGGCTACCCTACGGATCAAGACGTCCATCGTACGAAGAACGGCTAGAGTTGTTTGATCTTCATACCTTCCATGAGAGGCGCACCCGAGGTGATCTAATCATTACTTACCGGGCACTACACGGACTTTTCGGCGTTGATCTTTCTACTCTGTTTTGCCTCAATACTAACCGCTTGAGAGGTCACAACCTTAAGCTTAAGAAGGAGTTCTTCAGATCTACTATAAGGCAGCACTTCCTGAACAACAGAGTTTTCAGCTTATGGAATGAGCTTCCTTCGAATGTAGTCAACAGTCCCTCAGTGAACTCATTCAAGAACAGCTATGACAATTGGCGTTTTATGCGTGCATGAGCTAGTTTATTTGTCTTTAAATAATTTTTCTCCAATTTCTTATTTTGTTACCCTTAAGCCTTGGTTGTATTTTTATTACACTTTGTAACTGTAATTTGTAGCTATCTTAGCATGTAGAGCTTATAGCACTCTGTGCGCAACTCTTGTTGTATTTTTAAAAATAATAATAATAATCTAAAATCGTTATCCGGCTTCCTATCAGGACGAAAACTCGTATCGTGTATAGTTTTCAATTTCAAATCCGTCCGTTGTTCTGACGTTTAGCCTAAGGTAAACAAGATCAAAAACTTTCAGACCCTCAGATCTTGAAGTTCACCCTGACTATCTAAAATCGTTAACCGGCTTCCTATCAGGACAAAAACTAGTATCGTGTATAGCTTTAGAATGTCAATTTCAAATCCGGCCGTCATTTTGAGTTTCAGCCTAAGGTAAAAAAGATCAAAAATTTCCAGGCCCTCAGATCTCCAAGTTCTTCCTAAATATCTAAAATCGTTATCCGGATTCCTATCAGGACGAAAACTCGTATCGTGTATAGTTTTCAATTTCAAATCTGGCCGCTGTTTTGAGATTCCGCCTATGGTAAAGAACATCAAAAATTTTCAGGCCCTCAGAACTTCAAGTTCACCCTAAGTATCTAGAATCTTTAGGGTACCGATGAGTACCCTCAGTAGCGAGTATTCAAAAATCGTATAGACAATGGAAGTCTGAAACAGACTTTTTGGAACGTCTACCGTGTCTACAAACTTTAAACAATAGAAATATTAGCTCTTTTAAACTTGAAACAGTTCTAAGGCTCTACCAAATGATTACGTGAATTTGTTCTAGGGCAACGTCTAGCTTGACTGACGAAATGGGAATGATCATTTATGTCCTGTTTATGGTTTCCATCCTATTTTTCGCGGTTATGTTTTGTCTAGCCTTACAGGTAAGTATTCTCATACACCTCCATTATTATAATTATTGCAGCCTATAACTATGGGATAACAATTATTTACAGTAGCTTGTGGTTTTTCAGAAAATGACTTTTATATCATTTATACCAGTATTGACATTAAACCTGTATCTGCTATTTTACACTTCCGTTGGTCAGAGCTGGGTAGATGAGGTGAGATAAACGTTCTAAATAATTGACCAAAATAATATTTTTAAAACTAAATAACGTATGTTGCAAAAGTTTCGAGAATATTTTTCAAAACTCGGGAGGTAGCTTCACCGTTAGAAACAATTCAGAAACCGTTACCATGGTAACCAGTCAAGTTGGACGACTTGAAAGAAAAGAAATAGTTCGCCTATATCAAGGTCAAAATATTTCTGTTGCCATAATTTATCGAGCGATCCGTGAATGCGAAGAAGGTATTCCTTGTATAAATTTACCAAAAAGTGGACGTCCAAGAGCGCTGAATGTTGCTACAGTTCAAAGAATGGTCAACAGAAGTGAACATCGAGTTGTAACTTCAACACTAAAACTTGGACGCATTTTTCACGTCAATGCTAGCACAATCTGTAGAGAAATGAAGAGAAATAACTTAAAATCCCGAAAAAGAAGAAAATATCCAAAGTAATCCCCAACTCAGTTAGAGTTAGAAAGAATTCCTCAATGCTGTCGCAATTTACGTCGTACTCATTTTGCTGGCAACATAAAAATTATTCTTGACATTAAAAAGTATTTCACTTTTTCGAACTCAGAATTCAGGTAATGATAGTTTTTATACAAGAGACTTTGAAGCTTGTCCGGATAATGTAAAATTTAAATGAAAAGAAAAGTTTGAAAGGTGCTAGTATGGTGCGCTATATCAGACAAAGGTATTTCACAGCCGTACGTTGGACGAGTTAGGGCCGAAGCGATTACCGCAGGCGTCTATACTCAAAGATGTTTGCCTAAACTACTCAATTTAATTAATACCCACCATGCTAATGGTAATATAATGTTTTGGCCAGATCTAGCTTCAAGTCATTATGTTTTGCATACGAGAAATTGGCTAGAATAGCACGGAATGCCTTTTGTACCACGAAACGACAACCCTCCCAATCTTCCTCAAGCAAGACCTATCGAAACTTTTTGGGCTCATCTGAGTGTCAAAGTTTATAACAATGGTTGAGAAGCTCAAAACGAACAGCAGTTAAGAAGAATAATGCTAAAGATCAGAGAAATTGATTTAGAATCTGTCCAAAACCTAATGAGAAACATTAAGAGGAAATTACGAGCCGTGGAAGATCATGGCCCACTAGCAGTACTTTAATATCATTTTTATATTAAGAAATATTGTTATTTTTTGCAGTTCTTGTTACAGTTTAAATATATTATTGTGAGATATTTTTTTTAATTTTTTGAAAAACTTCTCAAAACTTTTGCAACATACGTTAGTATGCTTTTCATAGCGGATCGAACTGAAAGCTAAAAACACACTGAATGATAGCTTTTTTGATAATCTCTTAGCTTTAGCAAAGTGACACTAGATCACTTAGCGCAGCACTAACAGAGACTACCAAGTGCATAGTCTAACCACTGCCTAAACCAATGTTAGCTTGAGCTTAACTTTTTATAGTATCAGCTGCTTATAATTTTTTCTTAGTAGATTTTTTTAAGTTCGATGGCTACGAATGCGTGTTTTTCACGATTCGATAAAGTTAACGATTATTCAAAATTGTATTTTATTAAAAAAGAATACAATCACTACATGTGTGACAGTACCATATGGAAAAGTACTGCTATCTGTTTTCAAACGCTTCTTTTATATTTGTTTCCAGACCTAGGAGATTTTCACAACAGCGTGCTTCACACCATGGCGTTTCTTCAATAAAAGCAATATATCTTTATTGTTGGTGTTAATGGAGAATACCAGGAATGGCCAACAGATAAAAAAAGCAAACCTATCATTAGACCGGCGGGGATTCACCAGTGTAAGGCAGACTTACAGATCGTATTGTATTGTCCATCACTTGCAGTAGCGCTAGCGAGCTAGCTAGCACCGAGAGTTATCGTTTCAACAGCTTAATAATTGCATTCATGCATTATTTGCCAAGTTTTTACTTGAAAAAATTGGCTCAACAAAATTTTGGAGTTATTGCTTTTACCACTAATTCCACCACCCCAATTTGAAAAAAGGAAACGCCCCGACCTTCCACTACTCCAAATCTTCATGAATAATTTTTTGAGTAGAATCGTAAGATAGATCAACATTATCAAAAATTGATGCCAATCTGACTATCATTTTATTAATTTCTGTAATTATTGTGCCGGTTCGAGCAGTTTCTGGTCGACCGGGACGAGATTGATCTCAAAATGGTTCATAACAGTTACCAAGATATTCCACAACATGTTTCTGCAACTGCCGGTTAGGAATTTGAGCATCGCTTATATCATTGTTTGGCCAATAATGGGCAATATTTTAAACACTTACGCAATAAAAACTGATATTTTTGTGTGCTTGTTCTATATTTGAACAAATTAAATTACATAAAGATTTTTCTAATTTTCTTGAAAACGAGATTTTAAAAAATCAACTCCAAATTAAACATAATCAATGGTTTTCGATAAATCCCTGGTGGGAAATTTTCAAATAAACGCCCTGTATATTCTCGCATACAGTTATAAATACTTCAAACGTGATCGTGTAAAGTATTTATAATAGAAATCGATGAAATTTGTGAGTTTGAAGAAATTCGTGAAGAAATGGCCGAATTAGAAGATATTCTAGTTTATTGACATTTTTTGGAGAATTCTAGGGATATTATTAGGGATTTGGGTCTGCCGACAATACCAATTTTGTAATGACAGGTGTTGATTTGCACGTATTAAAGTAATCAGATTAACACTAAACAACAACAGTTGGCATTATTATAAGTTTCCATTAAGTTCAGCCACTGTGGACGTGCTGGAATCAGGTCACCCTAATTCAGAGATAACCTTACTGGTTGACTTCAACGTTCATAACTCATACTGGCTCAAACACTCAAATAAAACAGACAACCAGGGATGTGAAGCTGAAGCCTTTGCTATTAGCTGCGTCTTGGAGCAGATAGTCAAAGAACTAACAAGGATCTCCAGCCGCCAAGGAGACTTTGCTGGTCTGCTGGACTTATATCTCACAACTATTCCAACAATTTACACACTGAAAGTAACCGCTCTACTAGGATCGTCTTACCATAATACCACAGCATAATAAACAATCAGTACAATATCTCAAGGTTGGCGGCAATTACACGCGCATCCCCCCTTTTGGATGATTATTTGTAGGGATGCTAACGATACTTTAACACTTCTGCACTAATACCGAGTATTTTTATCTTATATACTTTTTGAGCGATTCCAAGCTGGTATCGCTACAGTCGTAGCAGTATCAGTATCGAAAATAATTACGAACCAAACGCGCCTCCATTGGCGTGTACAGCTGTACTTGGCTAAAAAATATCGAGTTGGTACCGGTATCGATATTTTTATTTTTGCATCTCTACCCAGATTTCATACCCGTAAAATCATCCTAAGGTCAAATTCTGAGGAACCAGTTTTATATAGGAAATCCTCAGAGATATTCTGCTGGTTGTTTACTATGTTGTGATAATACCGTTTCAACGCTATGCAGGACGCATTCTCCAGATTTCCTCCACCATACAAAGCCTCGCCGGGTCTGGCATTACGGATCAGCAAAGTGAGACGACCTAAAAAACTACTATTACTATTATAGCAGCCCTTTCCCTGGAGCGACGTCTGCTTCAAGACACGATACTTATCGGCTTGCGCCCAAGAAAGAACAGACGTATTAATGTCCGGCATGGAAGCCTATATTCCATTTTTCATCAAGCATCCCTCCAAAAAGAAGCTATGGTTGAACCAGCGTTGTAGAGATGCAGTTACCTCTAAAAACCAATATTACAAAGAATCCCCATAGTCGAGTAACCTTCCGTCAAGCTTTTGGGGATCAACATAAACAATAACATGTCCTGGCACGACCACGTCGTCAATATTGCTAAAACGGCATCCCAGAAGCTTGGAGTTTTGTTCCGCTGTAGGAAGCAGTATTTACCAGAGCAACTGCTGCTGCTCTACAAGGCACAGATCCGGCCACCGTTGGAGTATTGCTCCCATGTGTGGGGATGAGCTCCGAAGTACTCTCTTAAGCTTCTGGACACTATCCAGAATAGATCAGTTGGACTAATCGATACGCCTAATCTCACAAAGGACCTCCACAGACTGGACGTCGAAGAAGGGTGGCTGACCTGTCCCTGTTTTACAGATTCTAACACGGAAGATGTTCGAGTGAGCTCTTTCAGATAATAACACCAAAGGCCGTCCTAACCAGGAACACTAGAGAGGCTCTGCAAGCTCATTTTTACCAGGTCGAGGTCCCTACTATCCGAACCAGTCTTCTCCAGTATTCCTTCTTTTGGAGATCTTCGACGCTCTGGAATGAGCTGCCGGAGAATTTGTTTCTAGAAGGCTACAACCTGCTGCATATCAAATCTAACGTGCACCGACACTTATCCTCTCGCAGCGCTTCTTTAGCACCACACGCTTTCAGCCTTTGTGGGAAGCTGACGATAAAAAAGTACTATGTTGGTGGCACTTTATAAATCACGATACATTGTAATCTTTCTGTCAATTCCTTCACAAATTTCTTCAAGGTCACAAACTTGGTCGATTTTACGAACATGTAAAGTAATTTTTAAGAATAAAGATGTACGACTATATCAGAACCAAGATGGCAACGCGTTTGCCGCCATGGCTTCATCGTTTTAGCTTTTGTGTAGGTTACCCGCGACTAACCTATTACATGCTAATAATAATTGGTTGAACATTTTCAGCAATTTAACATCGTCGCATCTACAGGCCTGACACTCTACCAGGCTTTCCAAAGAGCAGGGCAATATTAGAGCAACTACAAGCACATGATAGGTACTTACCACAGACGAGACGTCGTGTTTATACAAAACAGTCACACCCATTGAGCTTTGTGGTCGTATATCACCTTTATCTAATTAACATAACAATATCTTTGCATTTGTGAAATACATATAGTCCTAGACGTTAGTGCTCCTGCTTAATATTTAGATATATATTTTGTATTTTTTAATTTTGTGCGCATGCGTCTGCTTGGTTACACTCATCCGAAATGTTTAGGAATGTCAATATATTGATCGAGAATGAAATCCTCATTTTTTATTCCGTTCCTGTGCGATTTGATCACAACAAGGGCAGTATGGAGCATATATGACACTATGCATATATGTAGGTAGCAGCGTGCATAGTCGTGCTACATCGGACTTTAAAAACAACAAAAGTGGTGCAACCGGAATAACTATAATGAAGTGGTGGATATGAGGTTAGTGTACGGTGAATGTGGTGAAAGATCCTCTAGAGTATGCTGATAATTTCCCAGACCGTATTCACCCTGCACCCCGTCGATTTGTCTATCTCGTGCACAGCTAGAGGCACAGACGATACTTTGTATTCACATCATAGTGGACACGCTGGACGACCCAGACAGCCTTAAATGTAGAGAAGGTAGGACCTGGCTCATTTGAGTGACCCGGTTCAGAGCGGGCCATTCACGACTATGACTCGTTTGTTAAGACCCGTTCAAATGAATGAGACTGGAACGAGAGCCGCTGCGCTGCCAAGCGAATCCAGTACCGGCGCGATTGGTTTAGCTACACAATCACACCGGTCTCTAGGCGGGTCACCGTTCATCCACTTATATAGGTAGTAATCAGTATCATGGCGGATGGCGGGTTATTCGAATCAGAATGTTAAACTGGCAAACCCGGGAGAGAGAGATGAGATAACACATCGAAACAAAGTTATTAATTACGAGGCTCAACTAAAAAAATAAGGTTCCCACATTTTTTTCAGGGTTAAGGCATATTTTATTGCAATTAAATATGTATACCATCTGAAAGCTTGTATTTCAAACAATTTTTCTACATAGTCGTCAGATCTTTCAACGCATTTTTTCTGACGAGTTATCCACTTCTGAAAACCCGCTTCGAAGAATTCCGCCGCTAGGCCGCCAATGTACTTGGTGACCGCTTCTTTCACCTCTTCATCTGTACTGAAGCGTTGTCCACCCAAGTGTTGCCTCAATTTCGGGAACAAGTGGAAGTCGCTGGGAGCAAGACCAGGGCTGTAGGGGGCATGATCAAGCAATTTATAGCCGAATTTGTCCAGTAGGGCGGTGGTCTGGCGAGAGACATGCGGTCGCACCCTTGCTCAGTCTTCCTCTCCGGCACCTCAGCAACCTGATCGGCCAGCTCCCGAAGCGTTACTCTTCAATCGTCGAGGAGAATGCGCTCAATCTTCGCCACGACTTCGTCGGACACCGATGGCCTCCCGCTCTTTTGCTCGTCGTGAACGTCTGTGCGTCCTTCGGAGAACTCCCTGCACCATTTGCGGACGTGCTGGACGCTGATGCAAACTTTGCCATAAACTTCTTCCAACTGTCTATGAATTTCAATAGGTGTAAGCTTCTTCGCGTTTAAAAATCGAATCACTGAACGGATTTCACACCTGCGGTGACGGCGATTGCGGGCTCCATCGCGGATGGCTGTTAGACTCATAGACTGGCACTTAGCTTCGCAGTGATCTTCCAGGTAGTTGGAATGGAGTGGGGGGAGCAACAATGAAGGCGGTGTTGCCGGATTTCTCCTAGTATCTCGCGCGGCGAGTGTACAGCGTTGGGAAACTTATTTTTTACTTGCCCCTCGTATTAATTAAAACAGCAGCAACATACCTCTAATTGTACTCTAAACTTTGCTGTATATGTAATTGCACTAGGTAGATACAAAACATAAAATATAGCAAAATAAACTAAACATGATCAGAGAATACAACCCAAACCATCTATTATCAAAAAAACAACCTGAGTGTGAAACTCAAATGGACATGAACCTTTCAAATGTGTTTCGGTGCCGCCATCTAGTTCTAGTGGACTGTGTCAAATGATCCTATTTTAGCTATTTATTTTTAAGTTGAAGTTCTAAGACGGTTCTACAGGGTGGCCAATCGGGTGACGATAATAATTTTTTCTTAGATAGCCCGTACCGAGACCTATCCAAAACACCTCCATGTATGTGTACCGATTATTGATAGTTTTCGAGTTATGATTTTTTTTTGAAAACTTAGAGAATGTTCCAGTTTTTCCAAGAAATCGTCAAAAACAAAAACAAGAAGGCTTTTTGGCTTTTATTTTTTTCAGCAATTATACTCAGTATTAAGCTTATTTTAATATCCATTAAAGAGAACCTGTACATCCGAACAATAATTAAGTACATTTTGGGGCCAAAGTTTGAAATCTCTGCTTTTAGTCAGGAGATCAAAACCTTCAAAATAAAATTAAAAATACTTATGCCTGGTTCTGGTGCTCCAATCTAATCTTAAAAATTCTGCAAGATATTGCACTTTCGAAATAATAATGAAAAATTAATACTGATGGGGGCATTTTGCGCCGTAAATGTCTGTTAAAGGTAAAAAGGTGATAATTCACGAATTTCCAAAATGATTTAAAAAACTATTATTTTACTTTATTATGACAAATTAAAAAAAAAAAAACTCATAACAACTAACAAACATGCTAATCATTGATGTTTTAATCACTTTTAATAAAAAAATTAATACCTGTGCTTTTTGCTGTGTACTATTGAACTTCTGCTAAATTAAGTTGTATGGAAAATTAACGAAGAAAAGAATAATAAAACAACAATCTGACTCTTAATTCCATGGCGGAATTACCTGGGAAGCGTTATCGTAGCATACGCCATCCCTTTTACTTTCCACACCGATAGGTGAGGGGGGATTGTGATCGTAAAAATTTTCGATCTTGCGTTAATAGGTTTTTTGGGCGTTTGTACGCGCTTTTCTAGCCTCGTAATCTCAGTAACCCTGCATGGAGTGCTGCTATAATTTTGGAAGTCGGTACATGGGCGGAGGAGTAATTAAAACAAAAATTTCAAATATTCCCCAAACTTCGTCTTTAGGTGTTTTAGAGGTTCTTGATCATTTTCTGCGTTTTTCTGGGTGAGGGTGGAATTTGGGTGTTTGGGGGGTGGGGGGGGGTTGAAAAACTAAAAAACTTGTTGTAATCATGATAGGCTTTCTACTGAGCTTCCGCTTCGCCGACATGCGCTCGCAAAAAGCTACTCTGAAAGAAAGGGATCGCGTATGGTACGACATCGCTTCCCAGGTAATTCTGCCATGAAATTGGAAGTCAGATGATTGTTTATTATTCCTTTCCTTTGTTAACACTACAAAAATCACAATTTCGGTATTAGTTTTTTTATTAAAAGTCATCAAAACATCAATGATTATCGGGTTTATTAGTTGTTACGAGTTTTTTTTTCAATTTGTCATAATAAAGGAAAACAATAGTTTTTTAAATCATTTTGGAAATTCGTGAATTATCACCTTTTTACATTTAACACTCACGTACGGCGCAAAATGTTCCCATAAGTGTCACTTTTTCATTATTATTTCGAAAGTGCAACGTCTTGCAAAGTTTTTAAGATTAGTTTGAAGCTCCAGAACCAGGTATAAGTATTTTTAATCTTATTTTGAAAGTTTTGGTCTCCTGACTAAAAGCAGATATTTCAAACTTTGGCCCCAAAATGTACTTAATTATTGTTCGGATGTACAGGTTCTCTTATGGGATAATAAAATAGGCTTAATACTGAGTATAATTGCTGAAAAAAATAAAAGCCAAAAAGCATTCTTGTTTTTGTTTTTGACGATTTCTTGGAAAAACTGGAAAATCTCTAAGTTTTCAAAAAAAAATGAAGTCAAGTTGATTGACTCAGTACTTCCCACACATTACGCTGATACCAGTTTATTATTTTCCCATAGCAGGAAGATTTAGACTGAGATCCCTTGCAACCAAATAATCGCCAGCCCCCCCTAAAATTGTTTTATGCCGCTAGGTCTTTCCTTCACAGGTCAATGGACAGCCTATTATCGATACTACAAACTTCTCAGTTTTACAACCCCCCACCCCGCAACCACCTCACTTTCACCCCCACCCAAAAAAACTGGTAGGAAATGATCAGGGAACCCCTAAAACATCTAAAAACCGAATTTGAGTTGTTTTCATACTTTTCGTTCTTTGATTATTGCTCCGCTGCCACTGACGCGATTTTTAACAAACATACGCGTTTTCCATTCTCACCACGGTAACAATATACTATGTCAAAATTTCATTAGAATCAATTTAATAGTGTCCACGTTACAGAATACAAAACGATTTAAACGGCAATAAATTCTCGTATGTATACAGAAAATTCTAAGTCCCTTAGTTTCCGTAATAGGCTAGGCAATGTTCGGATGGACCTAAAAAGGTGATTTGTGTCGCTAGATATTCCTTCACAGGTTAGTGGACAGCCTATTATGAGTACAAAGTTTTTAATTTTTCAACCCCCAACCCCCCAACCAACCCAATTTCACCCCCACCCAAAAAAACGCAGAAAATGATCAGAAACCTCTAAAACGCTTAAAAACGAAGTTTGAGCTGTTTTTATATTTTTAGTTTTTTTATTATTTCTGCGCCGCCACTGGCACGATTTATAGAAACCATACGCGTTTTCCATCTTCGCCACGGTAGTAATACTGTGTCAAAATTTCATTAAAATCAATTCAACGGTTTCCTCGTTACACAATATAGATCGATCCAAAGCAATACTCTCGTATGTTTACATCAGAAAAAATTCTAAGTTCTTTGCTTTCTGTAATAGGAAGGCAATGTTCGGATGGACCAAAAAAAGTTATTTATGTCGCCAGGTCTTCCTTCACATGTCAGTGGACAGTCTATTATGAATGCAACAAATTTTTCAATTTTACAACCCCCCACCCCCCAACCACCCCAATTTCACCCCCACCCAAGAAAAATTAGAAAATGATCAGGGACCCCTAAAACGCCTAAAAACGAAGTTTCAGCAATATTTAATTTTTTTTGTTTTTTTCTAATTACTCCGCCGCCTATGCACCGATTTTCAAAATTATAGGAACATTACCTACGACGACCCCACAGCATACCGCTGCCCAAATCTCATCACAATCCATGCAGCGGTTGCTGAGATTACGAGGCTAGAAAAAAGCGACAGACAGACAGACAGAGACCGACAGACAGACAGACAGACAGACAGACAGACAGACAGACAGACAGACAGACAGACCGACGGAAATGAGTGACGTGGATTTTCGTTATGTAGACATCATAAAACGCCCAAAAAGCGTATTACCTCAACTATCGGTGTGGGAAGTAAAAATCATAACTCGAAAACTATCAATAATCGGTACACACACATGGGGGTGTTTTGGATAGGTCTCGGTACGGGCTATTTAAAAAAAAAATATTATCGTCACCCGATTGGCCACCCTGTATAAATGGTGCAGATATACAGCTCGCGCGTCGATCAAATCTCATTTGCGAGTCGCGGGTCATAAGACCCGTTAGGATCCCACTAAGGCATGATCGATCGGGTCACGGGTCTTTGGAAAGATTCGGTCTTTATGAACGAATCGGTCATGAAGGACACATCCCTACTTGAATGGTCCAAATTGAAGAATACTTGGCTTTTCATCCTCTGCGAAATTTGAACCATATCTTAAGACTCGTATGACAGGACCGCAATTGAATCTTCACAGCAAACGAATAGTAAGTATTTTTTTAACACATCTTTTTTATTCCTCTGCTGCTGTTTCACCGTCCATTAGCTTTGTCATTTCAAAAGTAGTTGTGAAAACACCCTGTAGACATGAAAAACGTGAACACTAAGAAGTAAGTTTCAAAATATTTAAATAACACTTGTCGTAACAAACAACACTTTAATTATATCTACAGTAATATAGTAGTAGTAGTAACCTTTATTGAAATATACAAAATATACGTTTCAAAAGGCGGAGTTCATCATCACCTAATTGCAAAAATTTAGCTTGCTGGCCTTCCACTCAACAAAGGTTGAGTGAGCAGATATACCTAAAGAGGTATATCTCCATTCCAATTACAGATAACGACAATGCCGTTCAGTACTTCTTCCAATACCACAGAATATGTAGGTTAAGTCTTCCGACATGAAGGCACAAAGCACACCTTTGTCTGAAAATAAAATAAACTTGGCTTTCCAATATTAACTGCATACCTTTGTGTCATCTTCTACACATTCGAAGAAATACATAATTTTGAATATACTACGAGTGAAGCGGACTTTACCAATGTGGTTGATATTTGATTGAAAGATTCGTGTTTCCTAGGTCGAGATAACACGGCAGTAAGGGCAAAGTAAGTAAAGTAAGTAAAAAAAAAAATAAAGAGAGGAGTTAGACAAGGATGCGTTCTTTCGCCAACTCTATTCAATCTATACTCGGAAGATATAATCAGCATGATAATTATTATCATGGAAACAGTACCTTCACAAATGTTGTCACATACATGACATGTTGTGGAGTTCGCGCAGTTTGTGGTCGGTACTAGGTTTACTAGGTTTATCTTTAGTTTATGCAAAGCTGTCTTTAAACATTTTTTATAGCCACTCAAACTTAATCGGGATAAAATATCATCTGGATGTGGACTTGTGTTTTACTCAAAAAAAAACACACTAAATTTCATTGCAACTGTTCATTTCGGGTAGGTACGCAAAGCATTGACGTTTCAATAATCAATTTATAACAAACGGCCCCCCGCGTATCTACATTAGTGTAAGACTTTCGTGTCTCTTAAAATGTTATAAAATTCAACGTTTTAAATAAATTACAGAGCACCAGTCTCGTTATACAGAGTGTTCATTTGAAAACTTCCCACCACAGATTTATCGAAAACCACTGATTAAAAGAAACAACGCCGAGACACGTCAAAAGATTTGTCAAAGGGACAACTTTTTAACCAAAAACAACTTTCCCCCCTTCTACCCTCTTCCACCCAGGGTCATCCCCTTGAAAATTTTAAATGACAAGGGGTATCGAGTAATACCATGATACTACGTCACTGACAGATATGATCACTTGGCGGACAGATTTCGAACCGGTCTGCGCATGACGTCACCGTGTGACAAAAGTGTACAAGCACATGGCGCCAAAGCATTGATTTTTGAAAGTTTTATTTCGTTTCCTGTTATATCTGTCTTAGATATTATTAATATTCATACAAAATGAAAATAGCTCATGCACAGTATAATATAAACGATACATATTGCTCTGTATCTGAATAAAAAATTGGTGAAATAGTTATACAGAGAATTGATATTCATCGACGCCTGACCCGTTTGGAGTAGTTCCGAGCGTTCTGAATTTCAGATAGAAAAATTTGAATCTATGTACTCAAAAAAAATTTACATTGTGGAAAGAGAACAGAGCCAGAGCGGTCTGGACGTATTTTTTTGAAATCTCATATAAGAGGTTGATTGGAGTGCCTAGTGAAACCACCTTTTTGTGGGAAAATTTCTCGGGTAGGGGGTGGAATTTTTATATACTCCATTCAGGAGCCTTTGATTACCGTTCTTATTTTTTATATATGGATTATGATGTTGCGTCACCAGCTCTTCAAGCCAATTTGCATATGTATTTACTGTATAATTCTCTTAATAAAAGGCAGACAAGAAATAAATAACATGATTTTGTCATTAGAGGTTTTTAAAAATCATGAACAAGCATAATGGCATTATGTTTATGGCGAATGAATATTGACTTTTTTCTGCTAGTGATTGGTGGAAAAATACATTACCAAATTTTCTTATTTTTTATTTATTCAAATATATGTCACAACCGCGTATATGTTAAACATAAAATAAAAACATATCACAATACAACAATACAATATCTTCTGGGCACTGTATTTAGCTAGTACAGGTGAATTCTCGTATACTAAAGATTCCTAGTAATAACAGGTTTTTCCTCAATTTTTGTCAAATTTTTTTCACACCATGTATCTGTTTAATAATATGTTTGAATTAAAAAGTTTGATCCACTTGTAGTGATGGTTTCTGATGGCCTGGGTATAGGGCACATTATTTGTTGCCCTCTTGTGTTGTAGTTAGGTATTGATTCTGTATATATGAGTCTATGGGGAAATATATTTTGGACAGACAATAAGAACTGAAAAAGGGGTGAATAAGAGCATATAGAACTAGCCTTTCTCTATATGAACTGAAAATGAAATATCAAAATACGTTCTGCAATCTGTAAATCTCCAACCATGGTTTAGCGCATTTTTATTTTATGTAGCTTTTTTTTTTATTCCAAATAGGAAAGGCGCTAGGAAAGCTGGATACACCGTCGCAGGACCCTGTATACTTATTACTTTATACTATTTTACAATGTTAGTGAATTTCAGTTTTCTAATATTCGAGTTCTCTCTAATTCCCCTATCAAGAATTCGTATTCTGAAATACATTTTGCATCTAGAAAACAAGCTCATCTTTGCGTTATCAGTCACATATACATTCTCTGATAATTTGTTTAAATTCGCAAGATAGTTTTTTTTCAATTTTCAAAGCGTTTCCATTATAGTTGGAAAATATATGGCCGAGCCATTACATTTTGCCAAGAACTCATCTGTATGTTTTTGTAGTCCACCTTCTGTTAAATGGTTGACCCAACTGAGAGAAGTATCTGTGCAATCTGGGATATAACCCAGTTTCTCCTTATTTTTTAACTTAAATGCAATGAAACCTGCCAAATTTTCCAAACCATCCCAAGTAGCAGTAGTGTGACGAATAGTTTTTACTTTTTTATTATTACAACCCACAACCACACAATAAACCATTGTTCAAATATGTGTTAAACTCCAGAATCGCAATTAATTAATGTTTTATCAAACTTTACTACGGTAAACGAGTAAACTCAAGAAAATAAACTGAAAATGTTCGGCTATAACCTGTAACTAAACGAGTAAACAAACCCCGTTTGTCACACGCTGACGTCACAGGTGGAAGCGAGACGGAAGACATCATGCGCGTGAGCATACCTTCTAAAGTCGTAGTATCATGGAGTAATACCTTGTTTCAAAGGATTTTTAAAAATCGGTCGATTTGTTTTCGAGGAAGTTAGAAAAATCTATATATCTTAATTTATGTTGGCATCCCAGGGAGTAATATGAATGTACCCCGACTACAGGCGGGGACCACCCACTGCCAATGTGTAGTCACCACCCATCGTCTAGGCATTATCATACCCCTTACCAGGATGCAACATAAGTTCTATGTCCAAGTCTCTACTACGGTTACCTCTCTGTTCAAAACTCAACAGATACGAGTAGATGCTACTGAGGCCAGCTATGTCCGTGCATTTATTAATGGAGTGTGGGTTGTTGTAAATGTGGACCATCTCCTAAAATGTCCGTTTGAAAAGATGTCTTTCCCTGTCCAACACTCTAGCCCCCCCATAACACATTGAATATCCTTTATCTATGACCTGTTCAGCTAGTGCGCATGTTTTTTTGTTTAGTCTGCAATCACTACGATTGGAAATGATTCTGTCTTTTAAATTTCTGCTTGTTTGTCCAATATAACTACCTTCACAGTCATTGCAATCGATCTGATAGACTACATTAGATTTCTCTTCTGTTTTCAGTGAGCTTTTCAATTTAGTATATAGCATTCCACCTGTCTTAACATTCCTTTGTGCAATCTTACAAGGTAAATCTGAGAACAATGAAACTAATCTGTGTGTTAAACCTGCTATATAAAAGGTAAAGAAAATTATGTTGTGATTTGTTGTTAATTGGCCTGTTGTTCTACTCTTAAGGACTTATCCAAGTTAGGTAGGTGTTAATGCTGTGTTATATAATAAACTGTTAATAAGTTTGGCAGGATAAGAATGCTCTAAGAAAACTATCTTAAGTTCTTGGAGGCCTTGGTTCCTATAATGAACGTTCGTAAGATTGATGACTCTATGCTTGAGTGCTAATACCAGATTTATTTCAGCCCGCTCTGTGTGGTATGAAAAATAATTTATGTATCTATCACTGCTGATTGGTTTCCTATACCACATGGTACGGAGAATATTGTCATCTAACCTAACGATTCGCATATCTAGAAAAGGGATGCTGTTATCTACCTCTTTTTCCACAGTCAATTGTAGGTTATCATCATAGCTGTTAAAGGTGTTGAGTAAGATGTCTATTTTATCTGTTGGAACAGCCAACACTAAATTGTCTACATATCTTTTAATGAAAGGAACTCTAAAATCTGTTTTCTGTAGTGACTCTCTGATGAGATCATCTAAAACATAGTTAACTAGAATGGGGGAGATGGTAGAGCCCATTGGAGTTCCAAATGTATCTAAATAAATTGTACAGCACTGTGAAATGACATCCCAATGTAGTGATTGCAGACTAAACAAAAAAGCATGCGCACTAGCTGAACATGTCATAGATAAAGGACATTCAATGTGTTATGGGGGGCTAGAGTGTTGGACACGGACATTTTTGGAGATGGTCCACATTTACAACAACCCACACTCCATTAATAAATGTACGGACATAGTTGGCCTCAGTAGCATCTACTCGTAACTGTTGAGTTTTGAACAGAGAGGTAACCATAGTAGAGACTTGGACATAGAACTTATGTTGCATCCTGGTGAGGGGTATGATGACATCTTAATTTATTTAGATAGGAAACATAAGCACATGAAAATGCCACTATTTATCACAATATGTGTTCAAAATATTGCCCGTTATTGGCCAAACAATGTTCAAATTCCTAACGGGCAGTTGCAAAAAAAAGAAGAAATGACTCCAATCTATGGTGCCCAAAATCAATGTGCTCGGCAAACGTCTGGGGAAGATAACTTCGCATAGGTATGTTCCGGACCTTGATATGAAATTTACTCAAACTGGATCTGTTGCAAATAAAAAAAAGGGCATAAATCCTAATACTTTATACTTATTAAGAAAACTTGTGGATCCGACTGATGTTTCATTTGGCTCTATACACAATACACATAGTTACTAAACTCCCTAAATTTTATTCATTCAAAATTAAAGTAGCGCAAGAGTTAACCGAAGACAAAAAATTTCGGTCGGCGAGTTGAGCTTTTTGAACGAATGACTACAGCGATTAATGGTAATACCATTTATATGTATAAACAGTACCTTCCTCAGCGATGAATACACATTTTATCTAACTGGATCTGTTAATAAGCATGACTGCAGGTCTTGGATCAATGCAAATTCTCATGCTTTTATAGTACCCCCTAAAAATTAATGTATGGGCAGGCATTTTAAGAAACCAAGTGTTTGGCTCATTGTTTATTAATGAAAATTTAAACGGAGATACTTATCTGGGTATATTGGGCAATACCATCAATCCGCTTGCCACTGATGATGATGCTCACTATGTTCTTCCGGTTCGGCAATGGCTAAACGACGCGTTTCCAGATAAATTGGTAGGGCAAAGAGGATCTATATAATGGCCTGCTAGATCTTCCGGTTTGATATCATTAGACGTTTCTCTAGGGGCTATTTAAAATTTATTGTTTATTCCCCAACCTGATAGTTTGGATGACCTTCGTCAAGGCAGCATCGAGAGCAGTCATGATATCCCACAACATCTTTTTGCAACTGTCCGTCAGAAATTCAAACATCACCTACTTATATCATTGTTTGGGCAATAGCGCACTACATTTTGAACACTTATCGCAATAAAAAGTGATCTTTTCGTGTGTCCTTTGTTTGCTATTTGACATTTTTCGAAATTTCTCGAAAACGAATCAACCGATTTAAAAAAATCAAACGTAGAAATAAATATTTCGATATACCTTTCAAATAAGATATGACTCGATACATTTTGTCATTTAAAGTTTTCTAGGGGATGACCCTGGGGTGCAAAAGGGACAAGGGTGTGAAGTAGTTTTTGGTTAAAAAGTTTTCCGCCTTGACAATCTTTTGACGTGTCTCGGCGTTTTTCCTTTAAACCACTGGTTTTTGATAAATTCGGGGTGGGAAATTTTCAAATGAACACCCTGTATACCATACTGATTACTGGTATATCGTATGAATGTATTTATGTTATTAATGGGAAAGTAAAAGACGTGGCTGTCAATGCAACATTCGTGTATTCAATTAATTCTACATTTTCTGGGATCGAATACATTGTAATTAAATATAAACTATATCAATAAAACGATTGTACATAGGCTGGTAAATACAGTGAGAAATCTTTGAAATTCCGTCAAGTAGGTTGACTCTGCACTTCTCCTCCTCCGTTTTCAAAATACATGCTTACCCCAAAATAAAATTTCACTTAGCGATTTTAGATCAGAGATTATGCCAAAAGAAATAAAAAAAGTTCAAACGAAAACTGAGTGGAATTTTTGTAAGTACTATAGGGTCTATCATACAATGCTTTTAAAACATTTTTTGTACTTCAACCCTAAAAACTCACCCTTGACTTTTGTTTTTCAAGTATCACCAAATAGTTTTTCCTACACAAATTAAGTCATTATTTTACTTTGAATATTGCGGTACCATTGATGTCATACAAAAACTTATTTTTTTCGTAAGATCATAATAAATAAAATAAGATTAAAATAAGAATTTTCTTGACGTATGACCTACAAATACATGCTTTCGAAAGCAAATGTCTTTTTTTATCATTTGTTATAACGAAAATAGTACGCCTCAAACAAACTCTTCCGTTTCGTCGACACCGGCGATATCTCGGTAACGAGCAAAAAATATTATTAGGTAAATCGGCTAAGAGAAATCGCTGGAAATTATTTTGAAATTCCGCAAGTGGCCGCTAGAGTGCGCAACTGTTACGATCAGTCAAAAAGCGGCTTTTTCTCAAAAAATATGCAAGAAAAGAAAAGATATAGTATCAGTTCAACCATCTTGTAGACAGGACAATTTTCGATTTTCTTTGTTAACAGTTTTTTGCTCTATCTTGTAGGATGTGGCGGTGGGGAATGTCAAAACGGTTTTCATTTCAATGGCCATAACTTTGGTACAAGTTAACGGAATTAAACAAGCTAGGTCTCATTTGGAAGAGCTATTCTTATCTAATAATCTGCTATATAAAACTTATCCCAGTTTATCTTGACTTAGGAGCTACAAAGCAATATTTGATATCATAACAATTATTACGCATTATGACGAAAATTTTAAAATATATGTTAGACCTCGTTCAACATAGATATGTTGAGGACGAAATTCTTAAAAAGTCAGTGCAAGATTTAACTGCCTAGCTATTTTCAAACCGGAGATGTCAATAAAACAATCATAATGACAAGTGTGCTGTGAGATTCAGAAACAATTGCTGCCCCTTAAGAGTATAGTATCCCTTACGTCGTTTTAGTAATCATTCTATAGGTAGTACTCAGGTAAAACCTCTAGAAATCATATTTAAAATTTTGGAAATAACCTACAGGTGGTGCAGTTGTCGCCAATAAGTGCTACATTGAATCTTCAAAATAATGAAACTTTTAAAAGAAACAAACAAAAAATTACAGTATTAAATTAATTATTATATTTGTTATTACCAAACGTCATTTTGAGCTGATCACAAAGTTTTATATGAGCTCCATAAGCAAAGATGGTAAGAAAAAATAAATGTGAATAGGTCTTAAAAATTAAGACCGATTAACAACAAAGTAAAGCAAAATAAGATGGTATAATACCAAGGATAACAAACAAAAAATACATAAACCTAATTAACATGCGCACCCTCTATAAATCAAAATATTTTCTAAGCAAGGAGCATATCCGTGGCTACAACTTTTATACACAACTTTTTTCGCTACCTTCTACAGTAGTATAGTTATCGACTGAGCCGGTACTAAAAACTCACCCTGTATGATTAACGGTGACCGAGATATTGCCGGCGTCCATTCTTATTAGGCCACCCTGTACAAGTGGCATGCGAAGTAAGAACGGATTCGAATTTCTTGCCTCAAAATACCCCCAAGTTCCAAATTTCGTGTCGATACGCCATCCTGATGATGGATTATTAAGCAAAAACGAAATGATAAAAATACAACTTTGACACCCTGTATTTCGGTTATTATCAAGTTTTCCACTGAAGTAAGTGTAGTTAAATCTCAATATTTTTACCCAAAGAATCTGATATTTTGCTGTGTACCATTGATTATAGCACTATAGTATAGACTCGTCTAGTATGTATATGCCTCATTGATCTCGACTATTTTTGTTAGTCGCTAGTTAGACTGTACTATTGACAAAATGCAATACGGAAGTGCATCTATAATTTACTAATTAAAAAAACGATCAGAGTAGGGCTAAAAGGCTAACGATATAAGCACATACGCATCATTTATGTATATATTGAAGATAATCTATACCTTGTTACCACAATTGATGGCACTAACGGCATGTGGATATCTAAGTGATTTCGGCATTAGCTGGAGGATTAGAGACACTCATTCACAGCTTATGCGTACAGCATACATTTATATTAATACAGTTTGCAAACCTTTAGTAGGTTTGTTAGGAGGGCGTGTGACAACGTCACTTTTTCTCTGCTATAATAGCAGCAATATTGCCAACAGCATCAACAATCATGCGAGTGTTTGGTTGGAACTTTGATAAACGTAAGAAATATGATTTTAACACACTTTTATTAGCTTCACTTGTATGCAGCTATAAATGTACAATGGAATCTTTGATAACGACTTTCAAGGATGTGTTTTGCATTGAAAATGCCACAAAAAGGCTCAAGCAATAATGATTTGATATACAGACGTGATGTATACACATGATACTACGACTCCAACAGATATGATCACTTGCCGGACAGTTTTCGTACCGGTCTGCGCATGAGGTCACCGCGTGACAAAAATGTACAAGCACATGTCGCCAAAGCATTGATTTTTGAAAGTTTTATTTCGTTTCTTGTTATATCTGTCTTAGATATTTAATATTCATACAAAATGAAAATAGCTCATGCACAGTATAATATAAACAATAAATATTGCTCTGTATTTGAATAAAAGATTGGTGAAATAGTTATACAGCGAATGGATACTACTCGACGCCCGACCCGTTTGTAGCAGTTCCGAGCGTACTGAATTTCAGGTAAAAAAATGTTGTACTCAAAAAAATGTACGTTGTGGAAAAAGAACAGAGCCAGAGCAGTCTGGACGTATTTTTCTGAAATCTCATATAAGAGATCGATTAGAGTGCCTAGTAAAACCACCTTTTTGTGCGAAAATTTCTCGAATAGGGGGTGGAATTTTGATATACTCCATCCAGGAGCCTTCGATTACCGTTCTTATTTTTTATATATAGATTATAATGATGCGTCATCAAGTCTTCAAGATAATTTGCATAATATGTATTTACTGTATAATTCTCTTAATAAAAGGTAGACAAGAAAAAATAACATGATTTTGTCATTAGGGGTTTCAAAAAAATCATGAACAAGCATAATGGCAATAACTATGTTTATAGCGATATTAACTTTTTTTGCTAATGATTTTTAACATTGGAATTTTTGAAATTAGGGGTAAGAAAAATACATTCTCAACCTTTTTTATTTATTATTTATTCAAATATATGTCGCAACCACTATACATATATTTTATGTTATACATAAAATGAAAAACATACCATAACACAATAGAACAATATCTTTCTGGGCATTGTATTTAACTAGTACAGGTAAATTCTCATATACTAAAGATTCCTAGTGATAACAGGTTTTTCCTCAATTTTTTTCAAAACGTTGTCATGCCATGTATCTGTTTAATAATAATATGTTTGAATTAAAAAGTTTGATGCACGTGTAGTGAGGGTTTCTGATACCCTGGGTATAGGCCGGGCACATCATTTGTTGCGCTCTTGTGTTGTAGTAGTTAATATGAGCCTAATGGGGATATACATCTATTGTAACATACTGTATATTATGGTATTCGTGTATTTGTATTAGTTGTCATTGGTTGTCATACATGATGTAAAGTCAAAGTGCTAGGTTAGATCTTTTGAAGTGTAAACGTCATCGAATCGTCTAGAGTTTTCGAGAATGATGGATGGATCCTAGAAATGTCATCGAAATCTCTAGATGGTTTGATGAAGTATGTATAAGGCGCCACGGGTGGCGTGGCAGTTCAGTTCAGTTGAGTTGAGTTGTACCTAAGATAAGGTTAAGAGATATTGTATCGTATTGTATCGTTGTGAAGTAAAACGGTGAAAGTTACGTCGAGTTTGATTCCCTGGGTGAAGAAAAAGAGGCCGTCGTGACAATTGCTGTCGGAAGTGACGGATTTTCCATCGAATCAACCAGGAAAACGTAACAAGAATTGAGTACAGCGTCAGTTAATGCCAGTTACAAGAGCTATGGCGTCCGAAATGAGTGCATTGATGGCTATGATACAAGAAATGAAGGCAGATATGAGAAACAGCTTCAAAAAGAGTGAAGAAAAATTGAAGCAGCACCAGGACGAGGCAGTCATGAACCTTGAAGAAAAGCTAAAGCACCACCAGGACGAGGCAGCCGTGAACCTAGAAGAGAAGCTAAAGCAACACCAGGACGAGGCAGTCGCAGGTTTGAAGAGTGACTTGAAAAGTGGGCAGGAACGTGTGATGGCTAGGCTGGAGGAACAGAAGCAAGCGGTAAGCCAGGCATTAGAAGATCAAGACCAACGTATTAGTGCAATAGAGACTCAAATAGTGACATTAGTGACGTCGCAAAAGAACGTTGAGGAACAGCTGCAGCAAGTGGAAGATCGTGTCAAAGAAATCGTCACAGAGAAGCTGAGAGAGCTTAGTGCAGGTAAGAGTAGTTTAACTGCAGTAGCACCCGCTTTACCTGATGGACACAGTGGTGTAGTTGCAAAACCCTATCCATACAACGGAAAAACATCTTGGGACATTTATCATATGCAGTTTGAAAACATCGCACGTATGAATAACTGGTCGAATGAGGAAAAAGCTTGTGTGCTGACATCCATGCTAAGAGACTCTGCCGCAGCTATTTTGGAAAATGTCTGCTCATCAGATCTACGTGACTATGATAAGATAACATCTGCACTAAAGTTACGCTTTGGAGATGCGCACTTAACAGAGCTGTTACATGGTCAACTGCACAACCGGACACAGCAAGCCAAGGAGGATCTGACCACGTTTGCATATGAAGTCCAAAGCTTAGCGAAATGAGCATTCGTCAACAGCCCCGTCGAAACACAGGAATACGTTGCTGCTCGTCAGTTTGTCGAAGGCATTGCGGACCTGGACGTTCAGCGAATCGTAAGACTATCCAGTCCCAGAACTTTACAAGACGCTTTGGTCAAGGCTCTAGAAATTGAAGCTGCCACAAAAGCCAGGCAAATGACACGGAGGATACGCTCTGTAGAACAAGATGATGAAGCTGAAGTCAGGGCCACATCGTTTGTTCCAACAAGAAGAGGTAGTACCTTCCAAAGACACCAAGTTCGCTGAAATCCAGATGGAACTGGGAAGTTTACATGCTGGAGATGTGAGCAGAAGGGGCACCTTAGAGTAGGCTGCCGCATACAGGTAGATAAGATGCAGATGGCTGTAGAAAAAGCAGATCAATATGCAAGCAAAATGAAATCTATGCAAGGCATGATCAACTCAATGAAAGAGCAGTTTGACAGAGACACGAAGAATTTGCTGAAGAAGAACGAGGAAACTATAGCTAAGCTTCAAGTCAGCATAGAGTAGCCATGAGGAAACTTACAGCAGACCGAGATAGGTTAAAGCAGTTGCTTGACTCTCAAAGGGGTGATACACGTACGAACTTTAAGTACGCGGTTTTTAAGTTCGCGAACTTACTCGGCTCGACGCGGTGACACACGTGAAGCTGAAATCACGCATTTTGATGATTTTCCTAAATAAACAAAACTTTTAACAAACTCCAAACACAACAAGCGTTGCGGATCGATGGCCTGCAGAAGCAGAGTGGTGGCTCGCGGCTCGCAGTACGAGACGAGACAAGCTACGAGCAAGATTTCAAACCAGTTGGCTCGCCGGCGGTTTGCGCGACGGTTTTAAAGTACCCGTACTTACGGTGACACACAGGCGAAAAAGGTCGTCGAGCCATAAGTACGCGTACTTGCTCGTACGTGTATCAGCCCTTTCAGAAACGGGAATGTGTGGGTATTAAGAGTAAGTTTGAAAGGAGCAAAAAGAATCTGTTGAAGAAAAATGACCAACACGAGACAGCCTTGAAAAAGCTCAACGAAAAGCACCACAGAGAAGTTTCTGCTTTGAAAAAAGAAATCAAGAGATTGAAGGCTTTGGATCAGCCGAAGAAAGCGGAGGATAGATGTGATCAAGTTAAAGACGAAAATGCAAGGCTCAACCAGAAGATTACCCAGCTGGAGGCTGAGAACGCATCCTTAAAGGAATACCTAGACCACGCGATTGTGCAGGCCAAAAAGACCGCGGTCAAGGAAGACGAGTCAAGGCTGAGAGAAAGGTTAGTGCATCATGAAGCAGAAATCAAGAAGATGAAATCAGATATGACAGATACGCTTGATAGTGTGAGAAAGGTCATGGAAGACTTGTATGAAGCAAAAGATGTTGACAATAAGACGAGAGAGCAACTGGCGAATTTGGAAGATGAGAACGTTCGAATGGAAAAGGAGCTGGAAGACGCTTTGGCTGCAGCAAAGGCTGATAGTTCTGGGCTGAAACAATTGAAGTACGGACATAATAAGATGAAGCAGAAGATTGCGCAGATGGAAAACGAGGTCGATAGGCTAAAGAAGAATCCGAACAAAGTCATTGAAAATGAAAACAAAGGTGTATACGAAATATTAGCGATGCAAAATGACGATGTAGATTTGAAGCAAATATTGGCGCAGCTGGAGAGGGAAAACGCGAAGATAGGAGCAGAGCTTAACGTTGCGCTCAAGGACGTGTCATGGGGCTCTGATCAAGCCGTGCAACTCAGGAGCGAGAATGGTAAGCAGAAGATCAGGATTACGCAACTGGAACACAAACTCAGCGGACTCACTAAGGAACTGGAGAGCAACCTGAGTGACGAGAAGGGAGTGTCGCGAGTGGACAACCGACAAGACGAAAATGTGCAACTGAAGAGAATGATAACAGAGCTAGGAAAAGAGAATCCTGCTGGAGCTGAAAATGAGAATCGCAAGTTGGGCAAAGAATATCGCAGTTACGAGGTGATCTGGTATGGTCTTGCAACACACGACGGAAGAAAGGGTAGATGTCCGAAGCTACAACGCCATGGAGAGGAACCCTACGTGGCGATGAAGCGCCTCAACGACGTAGTCTACAGGTTATGTACGGGAAGTGGAAAACCAAAGGTCGACTATACTGATATCTGTGGTGATACAAGAATCGAAGTTGTTCGTCGAGGACGCCGAACGCTAAGGGGGGAAGAATGTAACATACTGTATATTATGGTATTCGTGTATTTGTATTAGTTGTCTCTGGTTAGATCTTTTGAAGTGTAAAGTCATCGAATCGTCTAGAGATTTCGAGAATGACGGATGGATTCTAGAAATGTCATCGAATTCTCTAGATGGTCTAGAGTTTTCGAGAATGACGGATGGATTCTAGAAATGTCATCGAATTCTCTAGATAGTCCGATGAAGTATACAGGGTGTCTCAGAAGTCAACGTCAAGCCGCTACGGGGCGACAGGATTGGTTGTAACTATCATGAGAAAAATCACAAAAAAAAATCTATCCCATACAATTTGAAAATCATGGGCATTTAAAAAAAACCTAGAAATTTTCTCAAATTATAACAATTTCTCGGTTATTGTGGTTAACTTTTATTATTTTTGTTCATTTAAACTTTGGAACCGTAACCCTAAATAACATTTCTAAAAGCACAGTCAAAAATAATGACACAATTGCCCCAAGTTTTCTAGAATGAAGACTATTTATTAAACTATGAATTTAAAATTTTCAAAGTTTGCCGACTTTGAAAGATCCTCCTTTGAAAAAAATGTACTAAAGTACCTTGGCAAGTGCCATTAAAAGTTGGCGCATTGAACCAGGATTGTAAAATGGTACAATGCTTGTTAGTTTCATACTAAAAAAAAAAACGAGTAGAAAAAGGAACACCTCAAGTAACCCGATCTTTCTTAATCCATTTCACTCAGGTCAGATGTTCTTTATTCGCACAAGCTTGTGGTAGGTTCTTAATTTTACGGCAAAATGATGAGAGAGGTGGATAGTGGACATATTTGCCATGAGTGAGCAGGACATATAGTGACGCCACTTTTAGCAAAGTCAACAAAAACAAGTAAAATTAATAAAATAATGAAAAATCTTGACTTAGCTTAGTTTAAGTTTATTGTATTAGAAGTCAGATAGGGAAATAACATTTTTTATTACAATAAAAGCTCAAATTGTGTATCATCGGCCTCAATACATGCCCTACATTTTCTTAAAAAAGATATACTTATTAGCCAGGCACATTTAATGCGAAAAGACGGATCCCAGTATCGCTTTAAAGTAATCCTGTGGACCGGAATTTAGAACGGCAAAATTGTTGGGCCTTGCTCATCAGGCCTGAGAATTTGAATGACACGAATTACCTACATTTCTTACGGTAAAATTTACCAACTTTGTTAGAGGACGTACCACTAAAGCGACCTACAGACGCTGATGTAAGCTGCGATTCCTCAATCGACTCAAGGTTTCATGAAACTTCAAGAGCATCAGTTCCTACTCAAATCGAAACCTGTTGCGATGCCCGAATCGACTTGATATTTGCATGCACGTTTTATGCAACACAAGAATAGTAGGGTGGGCTTATTTCTTTGCATCGACGCAATACTATACACGTTGAAACCTGCATCACTGCATCAGCGTCACCGACTCGGCGACATGGCTTACCGTCCATAGTAGGATTCCAGAATCTGCATCGCTGCAAGCCGCAACTGATACCAACTTCGTGATTCAGTACCACACATGCTGCTACTTGCGTTATGAAACGTAGAAGTCGATGCCTGAATCGCAGCATGCATCAACGTTTGCAGACCGCTTAACATATCGTCGCCATATGAGGTATCAACAAGATGGCTGCCCAGCGCATTACGCAGTGCAAGTAAGAGGTTTCCTTGACAAAAAAATATCCGGGAGGTGAATGTGGACGTTCAGGCACTATCTAGTGGCCAGCCCGTTCCCCAGATTTAAATCCCCTGGAATTTTGTTATCGGGGTGTTCTCAAAGAAAAAGTTTATTCAAAACCCATTGAGAGCGTAGCCGAGCTGCGCAAATGAATTTCTCAAGCTGCTGAGGACATCAGCTCTCGAGGGCATGCCTGGCTAATAAGTAGATCTTTTTTAAGAAGATGTAGGGCGTGTACTGAGGCTGATGGTAAACAATTTGAACATTTATTGCCTGACTTTTATTCCAATAACCTAAACTAAACTAGGTTAAAATTTTTCATTATTTTATTAATTTTACTTTTTTTTGTTGACTGCTAAAAGTGGCGTCACTATCTGTCTCGCTCACTCATAGCAAATATGCTCTTTATCCATCTCTCAAATCATTTTGCCGTAAAATTAAGAACCTACCAGAAGCTTGTGCGAATAAATAACATCTGACCTGAGTGAAATGGGTTAGCAAAAATCGGTTTACTTGAGGTTTTTATCTTTTTGCTCGTTTTTTTTAGTATGAAACTAACAAGTATTGTACCATTTTACAACCCTGGTTAAATGCGCCAACATTTAAAGGTACTTGCCAAGATACTTTAGTACATTTTTTTAAAGGAGGGTCTTTCAAAGTTGGCAAACTTTGAAAATCTTAAATTCATAGTTTAATAAATAGTCTTCATTCTAGAAAACTTGGGGCAATTGTGTCATTATTTTTGACTGTGCTTCTAGAAATGTTATTTAGGGTTACGGTTCCAAAGTTTAAATGAACAAAAATAATAAAAGTTAACCACAATAACCGAAAAATTGTTATAATTTGAGAAAATTTCTAGGTTTTCTTTAAACGCCCATAATTTTCAAACTGCATGGGATTGATTTTTTTTTCTGACTTTCCTCATGATAGTTATAACCAATCCTGTCACCCCGTAGTGGCTTGACGTTGACTTCTGGGACACCCTGTATATAAGGCGGGTAGCGTGGCAGTTCAGTTCAGTTGAGTTGAGTTGTACCTAAGATAAGGTTAAGAGATATTGTATCGAGTTGTGAAGTAAAACGGTGAAAGTCACGTCGAGTTTGATTCCCTGGGTGAAGAAAAAGAGGCCGTCGTGACAATATTTTGGACAGACAATAACAACTGAAAAAGGGTTGCATAAGAGCATAGAACTAGCCTTTCTCTATTATGAACTAAAAATGAAATAACCTAAAAAATAAGTTCTGCAGACTGATAACTTCTAACCATCTTTTAGCGCATTTTCATTTTATGTAGCATTTTTTATTCCAAATAGAAAAGGTGCTAGGAAAGCTGGATGCACCATCGCAGGACCCTGTCTACTTATTATTTTATACTATTTTACAATCTTAGTGAATTTCCGTTTTCCAATATTCGAGGTCTCTCTAATTTCCCCATTAAGAATTTTTATTCTGAAATTCATTTTACATCTAAAAAACAAGCTCTTTGCATTATAAGTCACATCTACATTCTCTGCTAATTTGTTATTCGCAAGATAGTTTTTTCAAATTTTCAAAGCGTTTCCATTATAGTTGGAAAATGTATGGTCGAGCTCATTACATTTTGCCAAGGACTCATCTGTAGGTTTTAGTAGTCGACCTTCTGTTAAATGGTTGACCCAAGTGAAAGAAGTATCTGTGCAATTTGGGATGCAATCCAGATTCTCCTCATTTCTCAACTTAAATGCAATGAAACATGCCAAACTTTTCAAATCATCCCGTCGTAATTCATCCAAATTAGTATCTATAATGTCCAGTCTTTCGGACATTTCTTCCTCGACCTCATTATCAATGGGCAAATTTAGCATACTGAATATTTCTCCAGTAAGAACCTAGGAATTTAGATGAAAGATAAGTATAAAAATATATTTATCCTAGAAAATATTCGGCTATAACCTGTAACTAAACAAGTAAACAGACTCCGTTTATCACACGCTGACGTGACAGGTGGAAGCGAGACGGTAGATATCACGCGCGAGAGTGTAACTTCTAAAGTCGTAGTATCATGACATATACATATAAAGTTCTGGTAGAAGTTCACTATACATGTACTGGACATGTTGGACGCTCGGCTCGTATTCGTAGGGATAGGCAGCCCAACGATAAGCAGATAATGTTAAGATGTTCGTCGTTGTTACAGACATTCGAGCATGTTCGTCGAGCCAGCTTCCAACTCCATTTACTCACATGCTTAACCAACGTGTTCGAGCGTGTATGGGGGGCTTTTTTCTTGGGTTAAGAAGAAAAAGTTAGCTGCCATAACGTTCGGCATTATTCGATTGAAATTTGCAATTTCGAGCAGGCCACATTTTCTATCGGGCTCCTCGTTTTATGTTTAGGAAAACTGGACGTTTTGTTTTTATTGGTTTGATTTGTGTGTCCGGGGTATAGAAACAAACAAAATATGCTGAAAATTATATGCCACCACACTGATGTTCTTCTAATATTTTTTAGGCGGCATACTTTTCTCTTTAGCTGAATTTATGTTTGCGCTTGGTAGTGATACATTTATTGGAAGGAATATAGGATTGATCACCAATGGTATGATCATTCTTTTTTTCCTATTCATGGAAGGATGCAGATTTTATGTCCTAAAACAGACAGACTATGCAACCTCACTACCTTTGTGGATTTTAGGTGTTTACGTACGTATATTAGTAGCCATATACAAAGGGCACTAGGTAGCTATATACATTTAGCAATACAGCAATTAAGTATCTCATTTTTTCCTCTATATTCAAAACACCTCTCCATCCTCTAAAACCATTCATTAAACCAGTTCTGACAGGTCGCTGCCAGACTATACGATGTCTCACTTTTTAAATTTGCATGTGAACGATTTTAGGGTTTGAGAGCTTTGCTTTCATAATAGTAAATGGACTTTGGTGTAATTCTATTTTTGGTAGTAATACTATGTTATTTAGTTTTAAATACATGCGGTTTGCATTAAGCAGTGACAACAAATTTTTCAAGAAAAAATAATAAAGCCCACTTTGTTTGGACATAGGATAATTTGGAGTAATGTTTACGATCGTACCTAACTATTACGGTAGAAATTAAAAACCTTTATATTATTCTGTTGTTTCAATATATTTTTATATTACTTTATAGCTACAATTTTCATTTAAACGAAAACTACTATTATGATAAGTAACAATATTCTGAACTAATGCACAGACGTGCCGAAACTCAAATAAATATTCATCAATTTGGAGAAGTGTCGAAAATCGAAAATAACAAAAAACATTATCATTATCGAAAATAAATAATCTTTAAATTGTTCTGTTGTTTCAGTACCTTATAGTTACAAGTTTTTATTTAAAGGAAAATTAATCATAGTATGACTTACATTACTCTCAACTAATGACTAGCGGTCGTTGAAAAGGTAGCCGAAACTCATATAAATATTCTTCAGGGTAAATTACTACAGAGGTTGAAAAATCCTTAATAAAACATTTCCAGAAATGTAAGTCCACTGCTGAAAAATGCTTTGCTAATGTCCTGATATGCTATTGAAGTTTTATAATCGCTGCAATATGCAATTTTTCTCTGATATCTACTTATATCAAAAATTGTGATTTGCACCTAAACGGTCCCATGTGTGATACGTAAAGTCACAGTCGCCATTTAAAAAAAACATAACTTTAACATGTCACGCTTCCATTAGACACCCTATATAGTCATTATTTTTAAAATGTAGTCCAATTCGACCTGCAGATACTCGTGAAGTTAACTTTCTGAAAAGTGGTATGTTTTGGTCACAAGAGTCTGAGGCGTTGAGCCTAACTCATCCTGTATAGTATATTTCAGTCCGCATATTCACGATTTTAAATGGACCTGAAATAAAATGGTTACAGTGTATCCGTAAAACTACATGTGGTAAATACCAAGGCAACGAAGTATCACTAAGTATCACTATGTCCCAATGCCAAAGGAGGTCCTCAGCGCTATAGCTTTATTTTTACATGTGGAAACAGTGCAAAGTCACACTGAGGAAGGTCTGGTCTGTAGAAAGGGTGCACAAGAAGTTTCAGTCTGGTCGTGGTCAAATATTCGGTGTAGGCTGTGGCGCCGGAGCCGTGAGTTAGATATTATCGTAGTAGAGGGACCAGATATCCATTCTTGGAATTATTACAACAGCTTATTTATACATAGATCCATGGCCGACTTTACTCACTAGGCCGGAGCATTGAAATATGGCAACACTGGATATAGGCCGAGCTTTTGTTTGTTGTGAAGTCATTAGTGTAATCTTCCAGAGTGAAAAATAAGATTGGAAGGTGATTTTTAATGTGTTTCTAATTATTTACCTGCACAAACGAAACTATAAAGATAACAAGATGCCCGCAAAGTGTGTAGTACCAGGTTGCAGCCCAATAGAGGACATACCAAACCATGGCCCAACATAACCTTATTCCAGAGTACAAAGAACATTGAAAGGTGATTTTTAATGTGTTTCTACTTATTTACCTGCACAAATGAAACTGTAAAGAAAAAAAGATGCCTGCAAAGTGTGTTGCACCAGGTTGCAGCCCAATAGAGGACATACCAAACCATGGCCCAACATAACCTTATTCCAGAGTCAAAAGAACATTGCAAGGTGATTTTTAATGTGTTTCTACTTATTTACCTGCACAAATGAAACTATAAAGATAAAAAGATGCCTGCAAGGTGTGTAGTACCAGGTTTGACTAGCAATTGTGCGTCCAATAAGGGACATAAACAGATGTAGGTGAAAGGTATTCCTCGGAAGGGCTGGTTATATTTATAAGAATAAAGACAATAATTTACAAACATTTCAAAGGATAAGACCTATTTTAAAGCACAATGTGGTACCTATAATGTTTTCTGGATCTCCCAAATATCACAGAAAAATACAGTTAATAGAACTCATCTGGGCATGCATCTGGGGCATACCTATGAAAAGATTTGATAGTGAAAGGGAATCAAGACCAGCAAGAATGGGTTCACAGTGACCTAATAGTGAATTTTTCTAGCTCAAGTGACAATTTACAAAGTAAATTGAGTGTTCATTTAAGTGGAAGTGGAAGTGGCAGCAGGAAACAGGTTGCGTTTATTTTTATTTTGTAGTGTGTGACTATGATGAACCAGAAATCAGATGTAAGTGGTATTAGTAGTAGTAGTTCTAAAAAGTATTTTTCTTAATTTATTAACCCAGATGAACTCTAATACATATAAAATGTAATAATTATTCTGAAACGATAGGCCAACTATTTGACAGCTAAGCCACGTTGCCACATCTAAGGCTCCGGCCTAGTGTAGAGTCGGCCATGATAGATCCAATGATTTTAGACAGGCACTGTTAGGTATACCACATAGCTGTGACTGTCTTCTGTGTGTCGCGTGTCCAAAACTCCTCATCATCAAAGACCCAAACTTTGTTTTGAGACTTGGTCGGCAAAACGTAAAATAGTGCAGCCAAGCTTCGTCACCTGTTGGTCACACACCCTTACCAAACTTATCCAGTCCCAGTCTCTCCTAGCACCACATGTTGTGTCATGTGGTCACTTGATGCGGCTCCCAGAAAGAACAAAGTTTTTTCACGTGCAGGTTATTGCCGGCGCATTTAGGCCTGAAGAACCCTCTATCCGTAGATAGGTCACTCGCCTGTTCTCGTCAGTTATTTTCCTGACAGCAGTAGGTATAACGTTTTCCTCGCGGTAATTGACATTCGTGGCCTACCCGGCCTCTCAGCATGCTCCAGAGTGAAACTTCCCCTTCCGAATTATCTCTACCACCTGGATATAGTTGTAGGATGTCGATGTGATGCTGATGCATAAACATGTCTCAACATCCACCAACACGTAGCTTTCTGCGATTCGTTGTTGCGTCATATATCAAAATTTCTCTAGCACCTTTTGTAATAGACGAAACAATGTTTTGGCACAGCATAGTAAACAACCAGCAGAATATCTCTGAGGATTTCCTATATAAAAATGGTTTCTACAGAATTTGACCTTGGGATGATTTTAAGGATGTGAAGTTGGGGGCATCATCATAGTCACAATGTCTTAGCAGACCTGTTGTGAACTCGTAAAATGCATTTACTCATTTTACGAGTTTCTCTTGGGATATCTTTAAGATCTTTAATGCAGTAGTTTCCCATTTGCTTTCTGCATCCTCATGCTGTTGACCAGATGGTATCTACCAGTTCATCCGCCTTTAGGGGCAATTTCTCACCCCAAGGACAAGAAGGTGTCCTGACTCTTCTCAACTCGTCCACCCGAAGCTGTTGGTTGAGAAGAGGTTACTGCTTATACCGACAGTAGTTCGGTTCCTTTTAGTCGCCTTTTACGATACGCAGGATATACGATGGGAGATGTTCTAACCCGCCCCCACACGGGGGAAGTTTGGGTAGAGATGCGAAAATGAAAATATCGATACCGGTACCAACTCGATATTTTTTAGCCAAATAGGCGCGTTTGGTTCGTACAGAGAATTTTGTGCAATTGATTACACCCCTCCATAATTATATAATTATTTTTGATACCGATACCCCTACAAGTATCGATACCAGCTTGGAATGCCTCAAAAAGTATCTAAGATAAAAATACTTGATATTAGTGTAGAAGTACAAGTATCGAAGTATCGTTAGTATCCCTACAAAAAATCGTCCAAAAGGGGGAATGCGTGTGTAATTGCCGCCAACATGAGATGTCGTGCTGGTTGTTTACTATGCTGTGGTTTTAGCTTTAGCTGATTTTTTGTGTGAACTGATGTTAGCTTTTTACAGCCATTGACCTTGAATCTCATCAGTCACAAATGTATAGAGATCATGTTCAAAAGCTGTCGAATGTTGCACGCTGCATCATGTCATCAAGATTATCCAGCGCATATCATGAAGCAAGAGACAATCATGCTCGCCGTATACGTATTCGGCTTTATTATAAATTTTACATTCATTGGAGTTTGTCTTAATGTTGAACATGGTAAAATTATGAATCCTATCAGTTCGCATTTAATGGGATATGAACGTTTTTCCATGGGGATTTTAATGATCATATTGACAAACACGAACTTCTCTCAGGTGAGTTAACTTTCTCGACATAGCTACTTATTGTCTAAAGATTCGTCCTCGCAGAAGTAACAAAGAGAAGCATCCTATGATGGTGATAGCTTCATCGAACTTGTTTATTGTAGCTGAAACAAATCGCAGAAATCAGAAACAAAGCGTGCACACAGAAGGATACCTTCTTCAGGGGTTTCTAGTGAAAGGAAACATGTGTTCCCGCAAAAAAATTACTGATAGTGGTAACGGGTTTTATGTTTTAAAACTGCTCATTGTAAATATTGCTACAAGTCTTTAGTTCGATTGGGCAAGAAAACACTTGGTACGGATTTGACTATTTATTTGTACTAACTATATACACTCCGTCAACAGCTAGCAAGTCACACATTGTCGACGCTTGTTGCTGAATCTTCTTTGATGTTTATCGCTCACGAAACACGCGACAAGAGAGAACAACGCGGTCTATGCAACCTTAGTAACCAAAAACATTCATCGACAAGTAGCACCTTTTTTCTAGAAACAAGTCATGATGACAAATATGTTGCTCTTTCTTAAACTCCGGCCATAGGTGCAGGATTTACCTCGTATTTACTTGTGCAAACCAGCTTGTATCGGGCAGCCCGTGCATGTGGCCAGTAGGACGGTAGCTCGCGCAAACCAGAAAGCGCGACTTGTGTAAATTTCAGTCCGCTGAAAACTTTTGCTTGCGCCAACTGGCGTGTCAGTAAAGCCTGTCTGTGTGGACCAAAGGGTTCAGTTTTAAGTGCTGTCCGAATTTTCAAATAATGGAGGTTTGCGCGGGCTTACTTGAATGGTGTGGACATTCAGCGGTTTACCGTCTTGTTTGCGGAAATCATACCTTGTTACCACAATTGGTGGCACCAGCTCCATGCAGAGATCTAAGTGGTTTGGGCCCTAAATGTTGGATTAGCGACCCTCATTCACAGCTTATGCATACTTTGATAATAATACAATTTGCAAACCTATAGTAGGTTTGCTGGAAGGGCGCCTGACAATATTGTTTTTGCTCAGTTTGTAATTATTTAGTGCCATCAGTTGTCGCAACAAGATATATACCATGCAGGCAAGTCACTCTGTGTGGCCGCCGCTTTATTTCTGTGTGGACGAGACTTTAGCCAGCGATCAGCTGACGGTATTTTAAAAAACTTCTTATTGATGTTGGGCATACCCTTTTAGCTGATACTTTGAACTGGGTTGACGGTACGGGATTGACGTCTATTTGATAGGTATCAGATGACTTTAAGGGCCGGTTGTACAATACAAGCTTAAGTCGGCTTAAGGTAAACCGACGTTAAACCATGTCAGTTGCAAAACGCCCGTTGTACAATGCTGGCTTAGCCCCCCACTCCAATATTAACACGTAAGCCGAAGCTTAACGCGAGCTTAGCTGAGGTTTAAACCTAATCTGATACAAGTGACATCATATGTCAAGAAGAAACCTTCAAATTGCTTGTCACTTTATTAGGTCATATTTTTTGAAAGTTTTGTGTCTAACACCCGTATGCACCGTTTGGCGGTACTAATCCTAGTTCCCTAATCACGTTTCGCTAATCTTTGACATCTAGCTATGCACCGTCAAGAGATTAACTAATCCGGATTAGAGATACGGCAAGGTTGTGTTCGCAAGATTGTTTTGACAGTGACAGCGTCAAAATTGTCAGTTTGCGGTGCATAGTAAAAAAATAATCTAATCCAGGTTTACGTAACTAACCGCGCAACTGACTTACTGCGCATACGGGTGTAATTTAACAAAGAGAGCAAATGAAAGAACATAGACAGAAACGGTCGTTGCCGAAATTTGACACAAACTTCATAAGTGCCTAACCAAAAAAGGTAATTTTTCAGATGATTATGTCAGTACGTATTGCTTCATTGATGCCAACTGTAGTGAATTTCATTATCAACCAGGTTTAACTAAGCCGACCATTGTACAACGGGTGTCGACTTTAAGCCTGAGCTTGGCTAAGCTTAGAATTAACAAAGCTCATGCTAAACCCGCATTTGTATAACCGGCCCTAAGAAGTGCATCTCAGACTTAATTTTTTAGCAGCAGTCTACATTGGCACTGGCAAGTCAGGACCATCTCAGCAATATTTCTCTTTTCATTCTTACGTCATTTAGGGCCGGTTGTAGATAAGCCGACGTTAAACCACGTCAGTTCCAAAACGTCTGCTGTACAATGCTGGCTTAGCCCCCCACTCTAAGCTTAACACGAGCTTACGTAAACCGAGGCTTAACACGAGCTTAGCTGTGGTTTAAATACAAATGATATGATGTGTCAAGGAGAAACGTTCAAATTGCTTGTCATATCAGGTTATATTATTGGAAAGATTTGTATCTAGTTTAATGGAGAGAGCCTTAGATAAGGAAAGAGAGGGGATACCGCACGCCCGTTTGATGCTATATGAATTAGCTGTGACCGAAAATGAATACTTATTTGACAGCTGTCAAAATATTGTTTTATGATATTTAGCGTTTTTAGGACCAACCATTGTAAAATATTGTGGTGTGCATAATGGTAGTGTCTGCAGCTTATGGTTGTAAAAGCCGCAGCAGCAGGAAGGAGCCAGGAATCACGTATCACAGGTAAATTTAATAGCGCTTTGGTACATTTTTGGTGCCATTTGGTAACAGAAATGGTAGTCGCGCGTTCCGTCCTCTTTCTTTCCTTGTCTAAGGAGAGAGCTAATAAAATAACAGAGACAGAAACGGCCGTTGATCAAACTTGACACAAACCGTCACAGTGACAAATCAGATGAGGTTATTGTTTTTAGATAATTATGACAGCACGCATTGCTTCATTAGTGCCAACCGTAGTGAATTTTATTATCAATCAGGTTTAACTAAGCCGACAATTGTACAACGGATGTCAACGTTAAGCCTAAGCTTGACTAAGCTTATGTTTGACAAAGCTCAAGTTAAACAGCCATTTGTACAACCGGCCTTTAAAGCGTACTCATCATCATTGAGGCCAGCCAAACTTAATTTTTCAGGCAAATGCAAAATAGCAGTACAGCTTTGTATTCCTTCAAAGCTTAAAAATGATATACGTGAAGACTCATTCTGGGCTATTTTTAGTTACCTCTAGCCGAATAGCTGTTTACACGGCTAACAGTTCAAAGTATTGTGTAAAAGAGTATACGGTCCATTTCAATTATAACCTTGCCAGTGACGTCATAGTTACGTAGGTGCGCAGTGTACGCATAATCAGCTGATCGGCTGTCATGCAACTACTCGTTAGAGCGTGTGTTAGATTGATTTCTGGAACATCGTTTGGTAGTCATTTGTGAGCGTGTTATCTTGTGCGGTTTGTTTTTGATTTTGTATGTTACGATTTACCTAAGTCAAATGTCTCTGAAGACATATGTTGTGAATTAACGTACATATTTTTTGATAACACTGTCATTCAAATTTGATTTGAAAAGACAATCATTGTTACTCCTGTGGCTGTTAGCAATGCCGTCCGCCATATTGTCTACGCCGGTACGTTATCAATTATGTGACGTCACTGGTATGTTCTTACGCGGGATGGATGGCATGATATTACACTACCCAGTTAGTTTCTTATTTTGTATACGGCAGTAGTCAGAACTAGGATCCAGTATGGCTGCTCGGTCTGGTGGCCGAGCGTAGAGAAGGTCTCTGTTAGGCTCAAGCTCGCAAAGATTCAGAGGCTTGCAGCAATGAGCATAACAGGTGCCACGAGGACAACACCCACTGCTGCTCTAGAGGTACGCTTAGGCTTGCTGCCTCTGCACCTCTGGATAAAAAAAGGCGATGTCCTCTTGCCTGAGAATGCGTGACGGGGGAACGTCAACAGCACGAGAACCACTAGTTGACCACACCAGAATAGAGCGATTCGCGGAGAATAATATCCCGATATCGTCATTCACGGTGGCAAAAGCCAAAGACATCTTAAATTTAGATAATAGGAATATATCACTAGTCATCCCGGAAAGAGACGACTGGATGAAAGGGAAAGTCAAGTTTTCGCCCAATAGTCTGGTATGCTTCACTGACGGATCGCTCTTAAAGGAGTCAGGACCCGGAGGAGCGGGCTTCAGCCTGGAGGCTGAAGAAGTGCGGCGGAGCTTCGCGCTGGGAACCTGCACGACTGTCTTCCAGGCGGCATATTCGACGGAAGTCAAACAGTATTCTGAACAGAGCATATACATTATGCTCTGACAGCCAAGCAGCTCTAAAAGCGGTGGCAGTTCCGAGAGCCAGATCAGCTCTGGCTCAAGAATGCTCTGCCGCCCGTCAGAAGTTAGCAAACCATAAGAAGGTGACCTTGCTGTGGGTCACCGGACATACTGGTATACCGGGTAACGAGAGAGCGGACCAATTTGCTAGGATAGGGGCCGGCAGCCCCTGCATCGGCCCAGAACCTATGCTGGGAATTAACAGACGCCAGGTAAATGTGGCCCTGGACAACTGGGCCTACAAGGAACTGGCGAAAGCCTCGTTAGAGAGAGACGACTGCAGGCAAGCCAAAAGATTTATAGCAGGTCCTGATAAGGACCGAACGCTATGGTTTTTGAATAAAGGCAGAGAGACCACGGAGACCACCTTCTGGTGGGGGTTTTCACTGGCCATTGCCGGCTGAATAGACATTTGTCACTCATGAGAGTGGTAAGGGACCCCATTTGCTCCAGATGCTGGGAGGAGGACGAGATAGCATTCCACTTCCTCCGCAGATGTGCAGTTTATCGCAACCTTGGGGCTCAGATATTGGCACGACGGAGTTCGGGGAGGAGCCACTATACTCAGCGAAATGGTCGGACATACTGAATTTTGTCAGAAGGTCTGGTAGGTTCGACAAGGAGCTTTCTAGGGTGTAGCATTTTGGTGTTTTCAGTATTGGTTCAGTGGGGTTGGCAAAAAGGGCCAAAGGTGGCCTACTTGCCTGGCTTCGCCTCCCCATCACTACTACTACTACTAGTTTCATACCTTACGATTGTTCAATAATGTTTGTAGGTTAGACTGGATGTATCAGCGCTGTACATGGTAAGCTATGTGAGAAGACAAGCGTATATAATTAAAGAAATATTGAAGAAAACGGAAACAGTACAACAAAAATATACATCGAAGAATGATGATGACACGAACCAACGCAAAATACGCGAATTCTTGATTCTAGCTATAAAAAATCATCAGGCGTTGGTCAGGTACGCCATTAGCTTTTATTTTATCATTTCTCGTCAAGATTGTAGTTTTTAAATTACGCGTTATAGGATTATAATACGTAAATATCAAATTTAAAAAGCTCAAGATATCTCCAAAGTCAATTGTTTTAGCGCAATGTAGAGTATTTTATAAATACAACCAACCAACCAACCTAAGAACTAAGTCTGAGTTATCCTTATATTTTCAGTTTTTTATTACTACTGCGCCACCACTCACACGATTTATCAAAATCATACGCGTTTTCCATCTTTGCTACGACAATAATACCGTGTCAAAATTTTACTGGCATCAATTTAATAGTTTGCAGATTACACAATACAAAACGATCTAATGCAATACTCGTATGAATACCTCAGAAAGACCGTTGGTTTCTGTAATAGGCAAAGAAATGTTCCGATGGACCTAAGCAAGTTTATTATGCCGCTAGGTATTTCTTCCACAACAAACTTTTCAGTTTGGCAACAAGCCCTTCCAATCACCTCAATTCCAACCCCACTGAAAAAAGGTAGAAAATGATCAGGCATGCCTAAAACGCCTACAGACAAAGTTTGAGGAATATCTAAAATCGATATCTGGATTCCTATCAGGACGAAAACCCGTATCATGTATAGCTTAAGCGTGCCAATTTCAAACCCAGCTGTTGTTTTGAGTGTGTCTCAGGTAAAGAAGATAAAATATTTTCAAACACTCAGATCTTCATGTCCACTCTAAATATCTAAAATTTGTATCCGGCTTCCTATCAGGACGACAACTCCTACCGTATATAGTTTGAGGGTGCCAACTTCAAATCCGGCCGTTGTTTTGAGTTTCAGCCGAAGGTAAAGAAGATCAAACATTTTCAGATCCTCATATATTAAAGTTCACCCTAAATATCTATAATTGTTATCCGGCTTCCTTTCAGGACGAAAACTTGTATCGTCTGTACATTGAGGGTGCCAATTTGAAATCTGGCCATTGTCTTGAGTTTCAGCCTAAGGTAAAGAAGATGAAAAATTTACAAGTCCTTATATCTTCAATGTCTAAAATCGTTATGCAGCTTTCTGTCAGGACCAAAACTCGTAAAAAACTCGTATCGTTTATAGTTTGAGGATACCAATTTCAAATCTGACCGTTGTTTTGAGGTTCAGGTTCAGATCAAAAACTTTCAGACCTTCAGAACTTCTAAATATCTAGAAACTTCATTCTGAGAGTATTAAAAAGTCGTACAGACAAAGGAAGTCCGGAATAGACTTTTTCGAAACATTTACATTGTCTACAAACTTCAAACAATAGAAATAGTAGCCCTTTTGAACTTGAGACAGTTCCTCGGCTCTACCAAATTATTACGTGAATTTGTTTTAGGGCAATGTTTAGCTTGACTGACGAAATGGGAACGATCATTTATGTCCAGTTCGTGGTTTCCATCCTATTTTTCTCGGTTATGTTTTGTCTAGCCTTGCAGGTAAATATTCTCGTACACCTCCATTATAATTACTGCAGCCTAGGGATAACAATTATTCACAGAAGTTTGTGGTTTTTCAGAAGTTGACTTTTATATCATTTATACCAGTATTGACATTAAACTTTTATCTACTGTTTTACACCTCCGTTGGTCAGAGCTCGGTAGATGAGGTGAGATAAACGTTCTAAATAGTTCACCAAAATAATACGTTTAGCCCAGATATGCCCAATGACCTATATGTCTGTCTAAACATGTCGATTCTTGTCGACGAGAATAGTATAGGGTTGTATATCGTAACGTACGGGTATTTCTATCAGTTTCATGGTCAATCGGGTGACGATAATAATTTTTTTTAGATAGCCCGTATCGAGACCTATCCAAAACACCCCCATGTATGTGTACCGATTATTGATAGTTTTAGAGTTATGACTTTTTTTTGAAAACTTAGAGATTTTCCAGTTTTTCTAAGAAATCGTCAAAAACAAAAACAAGAATGCTTTTTGGCTTTTATTTTTTTCAGCAATTATTCTCAGTATTAAGCCTATTTTAATATCCAATAAAGAGAACCTGTACATCCGAACAATAATTAATTATATTTTTGGCCCAAAGTTTGAAATCTCTGTTTTTAGTCAGGAGACCAATACCTTCAAAATAAAATTAAAAATACTTATGCCTGGTTCTGGAGCTTCAGTCTAATCTTAGAAACCCTGCAGGACATTGCACTTTCAAAATAATAATGAAAAAATAGCACTTATGGGGGCATTTTGCGCCGTACGTGAGTGTTAAATGTAAAAAGGTGATAATTCACGAATTTCCAAAATGATTTAAAAAACTATTATTTTGCTTTATTATGACAAATTAAAAAAAACTCGTAACAACTAATAAACCCGATAATCATTGATGTTCTGATGACTTTTAATAAAAAAACTAATACCCAAATTGTGATTTATGAAGTGGTTTTGCTATGTACCATTGAAGTTCTGCTAAATTAAGTTGTATGGAAAGTTAACAAAGGAAGGAATAATAAACAATAATCTGACTTCCAATTTCATGGCAGAATTACTTGGGAAGCGATGTCATAGCATACGCCATCCCTTTCTTTCAGAGTAGCTTTTTGCGAGCTCGTGTCGGCGAAGCGCAGTTGTGTTAATTAATTTTCGGTAATAGGCAAGGCAATGTTCGGATGGACCTAAAAAGGTCCCAAAAAAACGCAGGAAATGATCCAGAACCTCTAAAACGCCTAAAAATGAAGTTTGAGGAATATCTGAAATGTTTGTTTTAATTACTTTGCCGCCCATGTACCGATTTCCAAAATTATAGCAGCATTACCTACTAAGACCCCACAGCATATTGCTGCCCAAATTTCATCACAGTCCATGCAGCGGTACTGAGATTACGAGGCTAGAAAAACGCGTACCGACAGACAGACCGTCAGACAGACCGACAGACAGAACGACGGAAATGAGTGACGCGGATTTTCGTTATGTAGGCATTATAAAACGCCCAAAAAACCTATTATCTCAAAATCGAAAATTTTCACGATCACAATCCTCCCCTCACCTATCGGTGTGGGAAGTAATGCTACGATAACGCTTCCCAGGTAATTCCGCCATGGAATTAAAAGTCAGATTGATGTTTTATTATTCTTTTCCTTTGTTAACTTTCCATACAACTTAATTTAGCAGAAGTTCAATAGTACACATCAAAAAGCACAGGTATTAATTCTTTTATTAAAAGTGATTAAAACATCAATTATTATCATGTTTATTAATTGTTATGAAATAATAGTTTTTAAATCATTTTGGAAATTCGTGAATTATCACCTTTTTACCTTTAACAGTCACGTACGGCGCAAAATGCCCCCATAAGTGCTATTTTTTCATTATTATTTCGAAAGTGCAATGTCTCGCAGAGCTTTTTAGATTAGATTGGAGCTCCAGAACCAGGCATAAGTATTTTTTTAATTTTATTTTGAAGGTTTTGGTCTCCTGACTAAAAACAGAGATTTCAAACTTTGGGCCCAAAATGTACTTAATTATTGTTCGGATGTACAGGTACTCTTTATTGGATTTAAAAATAGGCTTAATACTGAGTATAATTGCTGAAAAAAACAAAAGCCAAAAAGCATTCTTGTTTCTGTTTTTGACGATTTCTTGGAAAAACTGGAAAATCTCTAATTTAAAAAAAATCATAACTCGAAAACTGTCAATAATCGGTAGACATACATGGGGGTGTTTTGGATAGGTCTCGGTACGGGCTATCTGAAAGAAAATTATTATCGTCACCCGATTGGCCACCCTGTATAATGCAAAAAATTACAATAATTAAAGTCTACAGAAGCTACATATGCTTGAAACAATACATACCATAGTTTAGTTTTTTCATAGTTTTGGTAGAAATGTATATGCTCTATATAAAGTACATTGGGCAAATATGCTACTGTCACTTTTTATCTCGTCTTCAGTATCTAGCTATATAAGCATCTCTAAAATTACATGATTTGGCTACATATTTTGAAGTATGGTTGCTTTGTTATAGAGGGTTTTCATTACCTGAAACCCTGACGATGACAGATGAGGACGATGTGGAAGCTGAAGCTGTAATTCTTGTTTCACTTACAAATGCAGAGCATGAAAGACGAGGATTCAGGTGATGAAGATACGAGTAATGTCGACACAAATAATTTATCGGAGTCTCAAATGCATAGCCAGGTGGTAATTTCATCGAGATACCAAACGAATGACTATTATAGCTCAGAAGAAGATATTCCCTTATATCAACTGTCAAAAGCAACAAAAAGAAGATAAAAGGCTAAAAAGAAACAGTATTATAATTATGTGAAAGAAGATTTAGAAGCGACGGGTGGTACTTCTGGCAATTCTTGTTATTATCAACTTTCCGAATGTAGATAGGGATACATAAATTGGCTTGAACACTATCAGGAAGCATCCACAAATATTAGCCAAAGTACAAAACTGAAGATAGTAGAGAAGAAGAAGAAGCTTTCATCAAATGGAATGAATGAATCAAGTCAAGCTTTGTCCCAATGCAGTGGGATTGACAAATCAATAAGAGATGTGTTGGATCAATGGAGCACTTGTTGTTCAGGCGAGCATAAGTTAATATTATACTGGTACAAAATAAAAAGAATTTTGCTTATCTGAAGGGACATTCATTCCAACTTCAAATTATGGAGTCACACACACCGTATGATGGTCTTGATCATTGATTGACAAGATGTGCAGCTTGTCATCAAAAAAACAACAACTAAACGTAAAAAAAGCGATATAGGGTTGAATGTCAGGTGTTTTTTGGCATATGATATTATGCGTGAATAACATATAAGAACTGATTATTCAGTATTTTTACATGAAAAAATATTTATTTTATATTATATTTTTTACTAATTCTCTGGTTTATATGTATAGTAACTGCCCAATGTTCTACATATAGTACGGCTTCAAAAACAACTTTTTTGGATAAAAATTCAGTTTGGGGGTTTCACTGTTCCTTTGTGTATAATTAGTATCTCTCATTAATCACATGTCAAAGAAATTGAACAATCTGACAATTTGGGCATGTCTGGGTAAAAACTAAAAAGTATGCTTTTTATAGCGGATCAAACAGAAAGCTAAAAATACAATGCATGATTGCTTTTTTCGATAATCGTTTAGCTTTAGCAAAGCGACACCAGATCATTTTTAGCCTAGCACTAACAAAGACTACCAAGTGCACAGTCTAACCATTTGTAAAACCAATTTTATCTCGAGCTTCACTTTTTATAGCATGAGCTGCTTATAATTTTTTCTTGGTAGATTTTTTTTTAAATGCGATGTGCTACGAATGCACCGTGTTCTTCACGATTCGGTACTGCTATCTGTTTTTAAATGCTTTAAATTTGTTTGCAGACTCAGGAGATTTTCACAACGGCGTGCTTCACACCATGGCGCTTTTTCAATAAAAGCAATATATCTTTATTGTTGGTGTTAATGGAGAATACCAGGAATGGCCAACAGATAAAAAAAGCAAACTTATCATTAGATCGGCGGGGATTCACTAGTGTAAGGCAGATTTACAGATCGTACACAAAGTATTGTCCATCACTTGTAGTAGTGAGGCAACTAGAGAACTAGCCAGCACCTACCGTTGCAGTTTCAGCAGAGCTAAATGGCATTGACGCATTAATTTTCAAGTTTTATCTTTAAAAAAAATTGGCTCAACAAAATTTTGGAGTTCTTCCTTCTGCCACTTATTTCACTACCCCTATTTGAAAAAAGGAAACGCTACTCTAAATCTTCACGAATAAATTTTTGAGTAGAACCGTAAGATAAATCAACATTATTAAAAATCCATTCCAATCTGACGATCATTTTATTAATTTCCTCAATTATTGCGCGGGTTCGCGCAGTTTTTGGTCGACCAGGGCGAGATTGATCTCAAAATGATTCATAACAGTTTCCAAGATATCCCACAACATCATTCTGCAACTACCCGTTAGGAATTTGAGCATCGCTTATATCATTGTTTGGCCAATAACGTGCAACATTTTGAACACTTGTTTCAATAAAAATTGATAATTTTGTGTGCCTGTTATATATTTGAACAAATTAAGATACATAGAGATTTTTATAATTTTCTTGAAAACGAATCGACCGATTTTAAAGAATCTACTTCAAATTAAAGGATTTCGATATACGTTTAAAAGAAGCTACTACTCGACACTCGTTGTCATTTCAAATTTCAAAGGGGATGACCCTGGGGGACAGAGGGTACAAGGGAGAAAGTAGTTTTCAGTTAAAAAGTTGTCCCTCCTGACAAACCCTTTGACGTGTCTCGTGTCGTTTTTCCTTTAATCAGTAGTTTTCAATCAATCCCTGGTGGGAAGTTTTCAAATGAACACCCTGTATATCCTGGCATACAGTTATAACCACCTTACATGATCAAGAAATCGATGAAAGTTGTGACTTTGAAGGAATTCGCGAAGAAATTGCCAAATTAGGACATATTCTAGTTTATTGACATTATTTGGAGAATTCTAGGGATATTTGGATCTGCCGATAATACCAACTTCGTAATAACAGGCCTTGATTTGCACGTATTAAAGTAATCAGATGAACACTAAACAATAACCGTTGGCATTATTATAAGTTCCCATCAAGTAGTAATAATTGCAAAGAAACTCTTCGAGAAGATTTCAGCCACTGTAGACGTGCTTCAATCAGGTCACCCTAATTCAGAGTCTTCAGTAGTCTTTTCTGCGTGACTGCAACGTTACTATTCATACTGGCTCAAACACTCAAATAAAACAGACGACTAGGGACGTGAAGCTGAATCCTTCGCTATTAGCTGAGGCTTGGAGCAGACGGTCAAAGAACTAACAAGGACCTCCAGCCTCCACGGCTACTTTTCTGGTCTGCTGGACTTATATCTCACAACTATTCCAACAATTTACACAGTGAAAGTAACGGCTCTACTAGGATCGTCTGACCATAATACCGTTTCAACGCTGTGCAGGATGCATTCTCCAGATCTCCTCCACCATACAAAGCCTCGCCGGGTCTGACATCATGGATCAGCAAAGTGGGACGACCTAAGAGACCAGAGAGATTATACCAGTCCTTTCCGTGGAGCGACGTCTGCTTCAAGTCACGAGACCCATCAGCTTGCGCCCAAGAAATAACAGAGGTGTTAATATCCGGCACGGAGGTCTATATTCCTCACGTCGTCAAGCGTTCCTCCAGCGGAAACGAGCCACTGTTTAACCAGCGTTGTAGAGATGCAGTTACTTTTAAAAACCATAATTACAAAGAATGGAGGAAACATCCAAATGCCGAGAGCTACCGCAGTTTTATGCATGCCAGGAATCATTGTAAACGCGTGATAGACAGCAGCAAGGAGGAACACAACCAAAAATGAAGTCTCTCTATTATAGTGTCCTAGTTCGTCAGAACGTTCTGGTCAGCTAAAGCTGTTAGAACTTTTCCTATTCGTCAATACTATCCTTGACTCGAGAGGACAAGTTCATCGCTTCTACTCCTAAATAAAAAGCAGACATCTTAGGAAGACTTTTTGCAGCCAATTCTACTGTAGACTTCCAAGAAAGTGCTCCAACCACCACCATAAAAATGGACTCTAGAATGGCAGAGGTCAAATTTCAACGCCGAAATGTAAAAAGCGCCCTCCAAAAACTAAACACGAAGAAAGCTACTGGTCCTGACCAAATTCCAGCCACTGTCCTCAAACGCTGTGCCGCTGAGCTTGCACCTAATCTTTGAAAGCTCTTCAAACTATAATATTAGGGACACCTGTTTCCCGTTGCATGAAAGATTGGCTGCGTACAACCCACATCTAAGAAAGGCAAAAAAACCGATCACATTAACTACAGACCTGTGACTCTTCTCAGTATCATGTTATGGAGACTGTCACTATTACACAGCTCCTGAAATACCTGGACAACGATAACATCATAAATGATCGCCAGTAGCTGTTGCTCTATAAGAGAGTAATCAGATTAATCGATACGCCTAACCTCACAAAGGACCTCCACGGCCTGGACATCGAAGAAGGGTGGCTGACCTGTCCCTATTTTACAGATTCTATCACGGAAGATGTTCGAGTGAGCTCTCCCAGATAATAGCACCTAAGGTTGTCCGAACGTGGAACACTAGAGAGGCTCTGCGAGCTCAGCCTTACCAGCCTTACCTGGTCGAGGCCCCTCTCCGAATCAGCCTCCTCCAGCATTCCTTCTTTTGGAGAACTTCGACGCTGCGGAGTGAGCTGCCGGAGAATTTGTTTTCCGAAGGATACAACCTGCAGCATTTCAAATCTAACGTGCACCGACACTTATCCTCTCGCAGCGCTTCTTTGGCACCATAGGCTTTCAGCCTTTGCGCGAAGCTGACCATAAAAGATACTATGTCGGTGGAACTTTATAAATCACAATAAATTGTAATCTTTCTGTCAATTTCTTCACGAATTTCTTCAAGGTCACAAATTTGGTCGATTTCACGAACGTGTAAAGTAATTTTTAAGAATAAAGATGTACGAGTATATCAGAACCAAGATGGCAACACGTTTGCCGCCATGACTTCATCGTTTTAGCTTTTGTGTAGGTTACGCGCGACTAATCTATTACACACTAATAATAATTGGATGCATATTTTCAGCAAATCAACATCGTAGCATCTACAGGTCTGACACTCTACCAGGCTTTCCAAAGAGCAGGGCAATATTAGAGCAACTACAAGCACATGTTTATACAAAATAGTCGCACCCATTGACCTCTGCGGTCGTATATCACCTTTATCTAATTAATATAACGATATTTTTGCATTTGTAAAATACATATAGTCCTAGACGTTAGTACCCCTGCTCAATATTTAGGTACATATTTTGTATTTTTTAATTTTGTGCGCATGTGTCTGCTTGGTTATACTCATCCGAAATGTTTAGGAATGTCAATATATTGATCGACAATGAAATCCTCATTTCTAATTCCGTTCCTGTACGATTCGATCAAAACAAGGGCAACAAACGCAAAACCCCAGTTTACTATGGAGTATAGATGTAGGTAGCAGCGCGCATTAGTCGTGCTACATCGGAATTCAAAAACAACAAAAATGGTGCAACCGATATAACTATAATGAACTGGTGGATATGAGTTTAGTGTACGGTAAATGTGGTGAAGCATCCTCTAGTAAATGCTAATTATTTCTCTGACCGTATTCACCTGCACCCCGTCGATTTGTCTATCTCGTGCACAGCTGAGATGATATTTTGTATTCACATCATAGTATTATGGAATTACCAAATTTCTTGAAAAACTAAAAGAAGAATGTTTAATTCCTTTGTGCAAAGTACAATTACATATAGGTCAGAGGTTTGGACAATGTCTAAGGCTATGAAAGGAAAGGTTGCTTCTACAGAAATGATGTATTGGAGGAGGTGTTAATTAATAGATAAAATTAAAAATGAAGAAATTTTGAACATAATGAATGTAGAAAAGAGACTACTAGATACTATTGAAGAAAAACAGCTAATGTGGTTTGGTATATGAGTCGAATGGGCGAAGAGAGAATACCCCAAAAAATGTGGAAATGGAAGCCACCACAAAGAAAAAAAAAACAGGCAGACCCCGGAAAAGCTGGAAGGCAGAGATTACCGAAGCTATGCAAAAGAGAGGTCTCACGGAGGATATGTATAGAGATTGAGACGCATGGAGGTTGGGATGCTGTAGACGGCCAAGGCTGTAACTAGACCGCGTTTATATATATACATCATAGTGGACACGCTGGTCGACCTAGACAACCTTAAATGGTCCAAATTGAAGAATAATGTTCATCTTCTTTTGCTTAAGGTGCCTTATCCTTGAAGACGTTGGCTATTACATTTGCCCATTTAATCTGATTTGTGGCGGCTCTAAATAATTAATTCTATGGAGGTCATATTTGACCACCGTCGCAGGTTTTTGAGCCAGGAGTTGCGTCTTCTTCCTGGTCCCCTCTTACTATTGATTTTGCCTTCGATGATAAGACGGAGCAGTTCGTATTTTTCGTTTCTCATAATGTGGCCAACATATTGTGTTTTTCTTTCTTTTATGAGGTTCAGGTTTATCCTCCGCGAAATTTGAAACGTATCTTAAGACTCGTATGACAGGACCGCAATTAAATCTTCGTAGCGAACGAATAGTAAGTATTTTTTAACATTTTTTTTATTCCTCTGCTGTTGTTCCACCGTACATTAGCTTTGTCAGTTTAAAAGCAGTTGTTTCTGAAAAGCTAAGTCCCAACTTTGAAAACGCCCTGTAGGCATGAAAAACGCGAACACTAAGAAGTAAGTTTCAAAATATTCAAATAACGTCATCATAGTTAGAATGTCTTAACAGACATGTTGTGAACTCGTAAAACGCATTTACTCATTTTACGAGTTTCTGTTGGGATATCTTTAAGATCTTTACTGCAGTAGTTTCCCATTTGCTTTCTGCATCCTCATGCCGTTGACCAGATGGTATCTACTCGTTCATCCGCCTTTAGGGGCAATTTCTCACCCCAAGGACAAGAAGGTGTCCTGACTCTTCTCAACTCGCCCACCCAAAGCTGTTGGTTGAGAAGATGATTTAATCATTGTTTATACCGACAGTAGTTCGGTTCCTTTTAGTCGCCTTTTACGACACGCAGGATAAACGATGGGAGATGTTCTAACCCGCCCCCATATGGGAAGTTTAAATAACACTGGTGGTAAAAAACAACACTTTATTTATATCTACAGTAATATGCTTGTCCTTTAGGTTTATCTCCTTTCCAATTACAGATAACGACAATGCCGTTCAGTACTTCTTGGAATAGCACAGATATGTAGGTTAAGGGCCGATTTTATCAACATTCATATTTTAACAAAAGCTTTAACAAAACTTTTCTGTTGGGTATTGTTTAGCAAAAGCTTTCTATTGACCATTGGGGGCTATATCTATAAGTATCATCCAATAGTATTTTATCAATACTGGAAACAAAACTTCAAAGCTGGATGACAGTTTTGTCAAAAATGTTTGAGAAATTCATCGATAAAAATCATTATTATAATTATTGTATAATTACTAATTGCAAACTGCGCTAGTTTGTGACAGAATCATTAAATTAGTATCAATCACAGCAATTTTATTTAATAATTAATAATCCCACCTCAGTCAGTCAGATGGAATACAGACAAATACATACTTTTATGAAAAATCCTCCATATACTGGATGCAATGTTGTTATAGACCTTCTTATAGAAATATTCACAGAGGATGATAAAAGGCACTGCAGCGCAAATATTATGAGAAACACATCGTCAGGCATGCATATGAATGAAAATCCCTCCTGCTAGTTGCTCCCTTTCTCTCAAAACTTATATCAAGCACCTGATTCACTTTTTGACTATACGAGTGTTACGACAGGTTCCTTATTTACAAAAAATAAGGTTATATGGCAGCTCGGAGCCCGCGAGCTTTGCCGTTCAGGATAGGCAATCAGTAATGCACATGCACACTTGGGAAACAGCTAGGTCGACAGTTGAAATCGTGTGTTTACATTTGTGAAATATACTAAATGTTATTTTTACCCCTTTTTACGATAATCAAAGGTATATTACATTTATTTACAATTATTATCGATAGTAAATTATTACTTTATCCAAGTAATGCACTATTTTGAATTTCTTGTCATCATTATCATTTGATAGACGAACAATTCAGCGATCAAATGTACTGCTTTTGTGGAATCTGATTGGTTGAGATTAGTAATTGCTAAACTCTCTGTTAAACAAGAAAATGCAACTTTTCACCCATTTAGGATGGAAAATCAGACTGAAAAAGATACCAGATGGTTCACTATGGTCGATTGTATATAAAGCATGTCATTTCAGACCTTTTTGAGGTAAACCTCAAGAGAAATCAATAATTTTCAGAGTACTTTGACAGTTGCATGTTCTTGAATGGGCTACTATGATTGATCAAAGTCTTTGTTAAAATGCGCATGTTGATAAAATCGGGCCTAAGTCTTTCGACATGAAGGCGCAAAGCACACCTTTATCTGAAAATAAAATAAACTTGGGTTTCCAATATTAGCTGCATACCTTTATGTCATCTTCTACACATTCGAAAGAATACATAATTTTAAATATGCGACGAGTGAAGCGGACTTTACTAATGTGATTGATATTTGATTGAAAGATTCGTGTTTCCTAGGTCGAGATAACACGGCAGTAAGGGCAAAGTGTGGTGAGTATCCGGTAATGCAAAATTTGTAAACTTTTCAGATTCTCAGAATCAATCGTACCGTACCGTACAAAAACTAAAGACAAAACAGCTACGACTCGAGATAGGAAATTCATAAATTATAAGGCTAGGTTTAACAAGTCTCAAAACAGTCATTTCTTTTGTGGAATTTGGGTCAATACCGCGATTTGAAGTTGACATGGCAACAATGCACAATAAATTCGAATTTCTTCTTTTAAACTTCAAAATGGATTTACTAGTACACAAGGTGAGTCAAGTTCAACCCCTCGGACTCTTGTGATCAAACCATACGAACTTTTAGAAAATTAACTTTCCGTGTAGGTCGAGTTGGACTAAATTCTAAAAATTATGACTTTTATACAAGGTGTCCAACAAAATGTGTCATATCAGAGTTATGTTTCTTTAAATGGAACACCCTGTATATTATTGCACATTTAGATTTTCGGGTCAACTTTAGTATGACTTTATGTATACCGCAGTGATTACAAAACTTAGACGGCTGTGACTTTGCTGTGTCACTATGCATCAAATGTGTCAGTTCAGGTTAGAGGGTTCAAGTTTGAATTACATTTGTACTTGGAGAAATCGGTAGACTAATTAAGGAAGCTTCACTCAGAGATAACTTCCCATCTGAAAAAATCAAGTTACCACTTTCCACTTCCCTTATTAAATCTACCGATTTCTCCAAGTACAACTACAATTCAAACTTTTATGCTTAGTGACACGGTAAAGTCACAGCCTTCTACGTTTTATAATCGCTGAGATATTAAATTTTTTTCAGATATCTGCTTACCAAAAATTGTGATTTGCACCTAAACGGTTCGCTTTAAGTCCTACGTAAGATACATAAAGTCACACTAGAATTGACCCGGGAATCTAAATATGCATTTATATACAGGGTATTATTTTTGAGAAACATAACTTTCATACGTCACGCTTTTATTAGACACCCTGTATAAAAGTCATTATTTTTAAAATGTAGTCCAACTTGACCTACATATACACGCAAAGTTAATTTTCTGAAAAGTGGTATCGTTTGGTCACAAGAGTCCGAGGCGTTGAGCTTGACATGATGCAGAGAGTACCGAAATGCATCTGTACACCTATTTTTGTTGTATATACACTAAGAGGTTATAACGACTTATTCATTGTTTTCAAGCCCATGATACTAGACCACTTCATATAGGTTTATGATTATTAGGTATGCATAAATGCGAATTGTAATTATTAACCATGAAAAAATGTACTCTGAGCCTGATTCTAAACCCAGCAGTTTTTGCGAGTAAGTTTTAAGCAGTATTTGTCCATACTTCTGTGGGATCCTCCGAGATAAAGTTGTAGGACATACATGCGATCTATACGAGCATCGGTGAATCCCAGAAACATTCCTGTTCGGATACCTTCCATATCTACAAATATGCTACAAAGTTATTTCACATATGTCATTAACCCCAGTACTTGACGAGGATACAGAAACGTACATTAACGAGAGGTTTATCTTGAAATATGGCGTAGAGCTGGCATGATAATTAAATACTACAGGTAAAAAAGGTTTTTCTCATGACATTCAACCAGCAATCTGACTTGTTTTTTGCCACATATCAACCTAAAGGAACAAAAGCTAACCATTTGCTGTGTGAGCTTTTTAAGCAAATAAAAGTTATAAATAAATGCATGGCAAAAATGACAGAGATATCTTAAAGTGGTTAGTAGTAAAAGGTGTTGAATTGTAAGAGTGAAAATCATGAAGTAACAAAAATTCTACAGACAGCGACAAAGAAAAAACTTGAACTTTGTACCTGATTAAAAAAATACTAAAGAAATTATTTATAACATGGCAAAACAATTTCACAATAATGCTTTAAAATTGTGCTTATAAACAAATTGAATAACTATTTTGGCTATCGAGCTTACACAATATTTCTTTTATATCTGAAAAGTTGGAGTTTCTATACGAATATTGAATAAAAAATTATCCCTGGTCCATTTGGGCCAAAGTTAGCCATTTTTCTACGAAAATTCACAGCTCGTATTACGTTTAGAACAATAGTCGAAAATACGGGAAATATGAATGCATGTTTATGGTAGACGTTAGATTCAAAAAGTATGATTATTTACATAAAATTATATTAAAAATTTCAAAAACCCAAAATATTAATTAGCCTTAATTCGTCATTTCGTCAATTTTCTCCACTAAATAACATGGAATAATCCGAGAAATCTGTTAATCCTCTCCCACATTCGAGTACTAGCATCGCCAATTGTGATTTTGAGAAGTTGTCAGAATTTCAGTTGTCTAGTAGTCTAGTTAAGCGCACCGTGAAAATAGAAATTATTTTAATGCAATTAGCAGTAGGTTTTGCGAGTGAGTTTTAAGAAGTATTTGTCCTTATATTTCGTGGGATGCTCTGACGTTGTTGTAGGACGTGCATGCGATCTAGACGAGCATCGGTGAATCCTGTTTAAACACCTTTCGTATCTAAAAATATGCTACAAAGTTGTTCCACACAACGCCACAGATATCACTAGTACCAGCACTTGACGAGAACACAAAAACATAAATTCACTAGGCATCTACCTTGAAATAGAGCTTAGATTTAGCTTGAAAATAATATTGACGGGTCAGATCAGAATCCGTATTTACAATTAATATTTGTACAAAGAAAATTAGTTTGTTTCCTGTTGTGATTTGTTGAACCACATCATTGCTTCAATGGCTGCTAATTTAAAAAATATTAGAGGTTCATGAATAAAAAATGCTTTCAAATAAAAGCTATAGCTGGCAACGTCTAAGTGATAGCCGGGAGTAATTTGCATGCGATGTATAGATTAATTAATAAATGAAAAATTCCGGTATCCATTTTATATGTGAGATAAATTTTTAATTTGAACAATGAAGAATCAATGTGTAATGTGTTTGTTAATTATAATTCTTAAATATGTAGAAGTTTCTTGCATTTTGCTATGAAGTGGTAATATATGCTTGGCAACGTTGGTAAATGCAAGTTTTTTTTATGGACAGCCTCCCGCAAAGGTTGTGGCATTGCAGAAGCGTTGCGAGAGAATAAGTAGCGATGCACGTTAGATTTGAAACGCTGCAGGTTGTAGCCGTCGGGAAACAAATTCCCCGGCAGCTCATTCCACAGATTCGAAGTTCTCCAAAAGAAGGAATGCTGGAGGAGACTGGTTCGGGGAGTAGAGACCTCGGCCTGGTAAGGATGAGCTGGCAAAGCTTCTCTAGTGTTCCTCGTTCGAACGGCCTTTGGTGTTTTTATTTGGGAGAGCTCACTCGAACATCTTCCGTGCTAGAATCTGTAACACAGGGACAGGTCAGCCTCCCTTTTTCGATGTTTCAGGCTGTGGAGGTCATTTGTGAGGTTAGACGTATCGATTAGCCTAATTGCGCTCTTCCGGACCGACAGAGTGCTTCGGAGCGCATCCCCACACATGGGAGCAATGCTTCAAGGATGTAATAGAAAAAAGGTTACAGTGAAAGCTCAATGACATTAATGCAAATCCTACATGCAAGTAGGTCGCTAATTTTTTTCTATTTTTTTCTTGCAGAAGAGGGAGGTGGTTAATGTTTCTTGGTTAATTGAAATATATTTATATAGAAAGTCACGCGGTAACAATATATTTAGGTCAAATAATTATTACATAACGTATACTATAATTAAGTTATTCAGAGATACCTATTGGACTTGAACATGGTAAGTATTACGTTTAATTCAAAAATAGTTGATTACTATCTATTAATTCTTTTTGGGGATGGTAACTACTCCCACTAAGCCACCCTCATATTGACGCTCTTGCCACCTAGACAGTCTTCTCCTGTTCTTAGTCTCAGATAAATTTTTAATCCATTGAGTGTCGGAAACAGTAAGCAGAGCTTACTAAAAGTATTGCTCAATAATGACTGGCTGTTTATTTATATTTGGAAACATAGTTCCCTATTGATAACGGAATAGAATTCGCGTCAATAAAAATTAGTAATTAGTAGCCCAAATACTCGTCAAAAGCGTAACAGCCCTGAATCTGCCAAGTTGCTCAAAATTCTAGTTTGAATCTTTCGGTCACGCGATTACAAACTGTTGCTATGCGCACTGTACCATTGCTCATCCAAAAAATATGAATGCGGTATTGTGCATACAGGCTAGCAACCATGCCCGGCCGTGGGGTGCACAGCACTTCGTACTGCACTGTGTCCATGATTTGAGCCAAACTGTTAACAAGGTACGTTCCTGGTCATTTTCAATAATTTCAAACAACCCATCAATGCACGTAGGTAGTCGCTACTGCGTATACTTATTATACATAGGATACAAAAAGATAATAGAGTATAGTAAAACGATTTAAAAAACCTTAACTGTAAAAATGGACTTTGGAGCATTCATGGGGAAGGAGGAGGCCTCCCCGTTCCTTCTCATGTTCTCCATTGGAACGTACTACTAAATGATGATTGACCCTGCGAGTTTGGCCGGCCTATTCAGGACTTGCATCAACAAATTTAACCTATCCTCTTATTACTAACGGGGTTTGCTAAATGGTTTTGGTGCCAATCTTTGTCAATTTTATGTTAGGCACCCTGCACCAATTCACGAGATGCTCAGCTCAGCCGGGGGTTCTTCTATGCTGTGATCTCCCTCTACTGTCTTGTCCTCTGTTTGACAGTTGAAGGTTAGGGTGGAGATAGGGGTGCGAACAAGGGGGAATTCTGGGATTCTCCCTGATACTAAAATGCTGAAATCAATGGATCACCTAACGGTTTATTATCGATTAAATATACACAAAAATGGCAATAACGTTGCGAAGTACCTGTCTGGGAGAAAGGAGAGTGCCCCTGTCTCTTACAAGCTAGAATGCGTCAGTCGGTCAGGACTGATAAAACTACACCTAAACGTTATCTAAATACACGACAGTGATTATGGATTGGGGCCCCGCTATCTTACGTTGCTATTCCACTACAATATCTATGTCTGGTAAGTATACTGTCTAATGGCAAAAGTTAAAAATAGCTAAACTAAATCCTATTTTCAGATGTTCTTCTAAAGAAGCAGTTACAGGATACATACAACTTATGCTATCTCCCACCTGTATTCCAAAGCACTATGTCCTGGGTCTTCTGGAAATACCTTATTAGCTGGTTGGCATGAAGCGAGGTAGCAAAGCATGCATACAATGATAGAGTGAAGCAGTCGTTCTAGCAAGTACCAAGCAGAGAGTTAGAGATGACATGCAAGCGAAAGAGTTGGACAGCTCTTAGGGTTGGCAGTTGGCGATGGGCTTCGACTCAGCCTAAAAAGCCGTTGGTGTTGAGCCTAAAAGCCTATGGTGTTGAGCCTAAAAAGCCTACAAGAGGAATATGTTAGATGCCTGGAAGCAAATAAGCAACACTTAAAGCAAGAATTAGTCATGGCCACAGATGTGAAAGAGCAATATAGAGAGAGCCATATGACCAATTCTCATGAAAGGAGGTTATGCACCTACCGTTGGTGTTGGGTGGCTTTAGAGTGTTTCCTTTGGAAGCTGTGTGAGGTGGATTTGATACGAATCCCACAGCAGTGGTTCTACAGACACTGTAAATAGCAAATCCAATCCTACACAGTATGTCTTCTCACTCAAATCCGCAAGATATGCGAAGTGACCACCTGGTCCAAGTGAAAACAGAGAAGTGAAAAGGAAATGGCTTTTTCTCATGAAAATCGGCGCTAAACTCGCCTGTCATATGGTAATGAACTGTGGTGATTGAATTCTGTGGTACGACCTTGGTTCAACTGTCTACCAGCTACCAAGTGATAGATGTCAATCAGAAGAGAGACTAACCTCTTCTTCATCAACATGGACATGTAAACAATAGTTTTGGAATGATGGAATGCCATGGTAAGTTCATGTGAATTTAATTAAATATAATATTGATATCTTTGTCTTTCCAGATGACTGCAGCTATAGAAGACTGGAATACTTTGTAAATACAAACTGGACTAGCAGTGTACATACAATATGCTGAATAAATGGACTTAATACTATAAACGTATATGTGTGTTATTTACAATACCTAAGCCTAAATCTGAGTAAGTATTTAATATACATATGTTACATTTTAAACTAGGTTACCAAAGATAATGCTGGGCGATACTGCCATTTAAATAACATTCAAGCAAATACGTACTAGATATATTTTTGACACGTAACAACTCCCCCCTTTCCCAGAGAAAAGTGAACTTAGGTGAACTTTTATTTATTCTGAAGTATCGTCATCAGGTGGGTGAGCTTTTAGATCGCTAGTGTGCCATACGCCTATAGATCGATCCCTAGAATCTTTCAATTCATAAGACCATGGAGATAAAACCCTAGTTACTGTGAATGGACCTTCATACTTATGATTTAATGTGGCCGATAAACCTTTAGCCTTATTGGACAATGTGTATTTCCTCTTAAATACCTTTTGCCCAATCGTAAAACGCTCGTCTCGCCGACGAAGGTTATAGCGAGCACGGCTAGTGACACTGGCTCTTTGCAAACGTTTAGCCACGTCAGCAAACACCTTCTTTAACATCGTGCAACGAGTTTCCATCTCATGTACCAAACTTTGTTTCGGAACATCTTTTGGAAGGGTTTCAACTCCCGAGAATTTAACTCTCCGTCCAAATACGACAAAGTTAGGGTCGAATTGAGTGGTTTCATGCCGCGCAGAGCGAATTGCACAAGCCACTTTCTAAAGATACTTCTCCCATGAACGATGGTTCTCTTGAACATATGCGGACAGAATAGTCTTTACTACGCGGTGAGTACGCTCCACGGGATTCGCTTGGGCATGATAGTTAGCAATAAAACCTAATTGGATGTCATATGACTTGAGAAGATCTTGGAAGGGTTTTCCCTTGAACTGAGATCCATTGTCCATAATGACTTTACGAGGTGCTCCAAATAATAAGATAACCTGATCTTCAAATATTTGAGCCACTTTAGTAGAGGTAGCTGTCCGAAGTGGAAAGAAAAGTACGAATTTACTAAAAACGTCTACCATGGTAAGAATATACTGAAATCCAGAAGTGCTTCTAGGAAGAGGACCTACCAAATCTATACTGATTACTTCGAATGGACGAGTAGCTGTAGGACCGTGACTAAGCATAAGTCCAGCAGGAGCTTGTTGAATAGGCTTCGTTCTCAGACAAACATGGCAGTTTCTTACGTAACGAGCAATATCTTCCTTCATCTTGGGCCAATAGTATTTTGAAGCTAGGCGCGCAAACGTTTTCTGAACACCAAGATGTCCGAAAATAGGAGGATCATGATGAGCCGAGATTAAGTCTCGTCTTTCCTCTTTAGGAATCACACGCAACCATCCATCGCTGTCATCTTCCAGATCAGGATACTGCAAGAATACTCGTTTGAAGACTTCACCATTCTCAAGTCTCCAAAGGGGATACTCCTCAGGTTTTTGAGTAATATTTGACACCAAACGATTATACCAGAGATCTTTAGACTTGGTCAAGAAATTATTTTCAGGAGTGGCAATAAGATCTAACACAGGCACTGAACGAGAGAGTGCATCAGGCACTGCATGCTCTTTACCTTTACGGTGCACGACATCAAAGTCATACTGTTGCAAACGAACAGCCCAACGTGCTATACGACCCACAGGATCTTTTATGCTCTGCAGCCACTTAAGACTGTAGTGGTCTGTGATTACTGTGAAACGCGTGCCTTCTATATAAGGTCTCAACTTCTCTATGGCGAACAAAACAGCCAGACATTCTTTCTCTGTGGTAGAGTATTTACGTTCTGCCTTGGTTAAGGAACGGGACAGGTAGCAAATTACCTTTTCGCCTTCCTCGGTGGATTGGGTAAGAACAGCTCCTAAGCCCACATCACTTGCATCAGTTTGAATAACAAACGGCTTATCAAAATCAGGACAAGTGAGTACTGGTGATGCCACCAAGTGATCTTTCAACATCTTAAAAGACTGCTCACACTGATCTGTCCACAAGAACTTTTTACCTTTCTGTAACAGTTCACAGAGTGGCGCTACTACAGCAGAAAATTCTGGTACGAACCTGCGATACCAAGATGCGAGACCAAGGAAACGACGTACTTCCGTTACGCTGCGTGGAGTAGGAATCCTTAGCAAGGCTTCAACCTTTGCAGGGTCTACCATTAAACCTGAAGATCCAACAACATATCCCAAATAACGGAGTTCTGGCCTACAGAAATGACATTTGTCTTTATTAAGGGTCAGACCTGCTTTGGTCAGGCGATCAAGAACTTTCTGTAATACTTCCAGGTGCTTTTCAAAGGTATTCGTACAAATCACGATATCATCTAAATATACTAAGACATTCTGCTCCAAATCCATGCCGATCACTCTATCTTTAAATCGTTGCCAGGTCGCAGGGGCATTGTGAAGACCCATAGGCATTCTCTTGAATTGAAACAGCCCACGACCAGGAATAACGAACGCGGTCATTGGTCTTGACGCTTCGGATAATGGAATCTGAAAATATGCTGACTTGATATCAAGAGTAGTCAAATATCTTGCATCCTTCAGTTTATCTAAGGTAGTTGTGAGGAACGGTATCGGATAAGAATCCTTTTCAGTAACCTTATTAAGTTGTCGGAAATCGACGACAAAGCGATATGTGCCATCACTCTTTCTAACCAAAAGAATTGGGGACGCCCATGGTGAACTCGATGGTTCCACCACATCATCTTCGATGATCTTCTCTAATTCTGCATAGACGTGTTTCAACACAGCTGGGCTAACAGGATAATGCCTCTGCTTAATCGGAGGAGAAGAAGTTTTTATGTGGTGTTCCACTAAGTGGGTACATCCGAGCTTGGTGCCCATAGCACGAAAACTTGCGGTCAGTAGATCGTCTAACCGTATTTTCTGTTCTACTGTTAGAGAATCTAATTCGGTGATGCCTAGAACCTGTACTTCAGAAGATTTTGGCTCCCGAAAGGACCATTCTCCAGAAAATAGATCGGGAACAATTTGCATTGCTCGCCAGAAATCTGTGCCTAAAATCAAGGTATGAGGCAAGGATGGTACTACAAGAACATCCAAGGACTTAACTTTCCCTTGTAAAACAAATGGCAAAGCGACAGATCCGATTACTTCACAATCCTGTCCATTAGCTACAATACACTTCTTTGTGTCGCATCTATCAAGAGAACAGATAGGCTTCAAAATCTTCCAACCTGGACCACCGACGACTGTCGAACTTGCTCCAGAATCAAGAAGTCCTAGTAAGCTATATCCCCAAACAGATACTGACAAATATGGACGCGTGTCATTTTTCGCATGGGACAATACATAGTCAAGAACGGCCGACGAGTTTACCATATAAGGGGATTCGCTGCGGCCTACCGCTGACCCCTCGGTCCGTTTTTTGTACACTCGGGACAAGTGCGAGAGTTCACACCAGATTTACCACACTTGAAACAGAAAACTCTCCGTGCTTCTGGACAATGGCGAAATTTGTGATTGGCCTGTAAACAATTCCAACAGGTTGGAGGTAATTTGGAGTTACCAGAGTTCGATTGCGATATAGGCCGTGATTCCGACGTACTCGCCAACGGGTCCAACAATGGCCTCGTATCATTGGTTGAGACTGCCGTCACGTTCTGCGAAGAGCTGGAGGGTACTCGACGATATGCCAATTCTGGCTCCACAAGATTTCGAACATTAGTGGGAGGAGGATGAAAATTCCGAACCCTTAAGTCCGTCTCCTCACTAGCACGAGCTAATCGGGTCAACTCCGAGATTGAGTTTATGGTTTGTAGTGCTAAGTCCTTTTGGATAGTTGGTAAAAGATTTCTTCGGATAAGGTTTACCCTCTTATCTTCCGGAGGAAGAGATGGAAGTCGTCGAAACATACTTTCCATGACTGCCACGAAACTAACAACGCGTTCTTGAGAACCTTGCGTTCTACGACGAATTTCTTCCCACAGTAAGTGCTCATAATCATAAGGTTGAAAATCTGCCTTGAGTTGTCGAGCTAAATCATCCCAAGATGTAAAATTATGTGTACGATACCATAATAATGCGTCTTGTGTAAACAATTCCGGTGCAGAGCGGAGTAGTTGCTCCTTGGATACTCCACGAGAGATTCGCAACTCCTCAACTCTCTCCAAAAAGTCATTCACACCAGAACGTCCATTGAAGTGCACCTTCCATCGTCCGACATCGACAAATCGAGTGCCTTCACTAAACCGACTATCACATACAAATGCTTCGCCAGGATACGCTCGCCGTACGTCATTGGGTTGACTGTACCTTGGGTACTGTTCTGAGGACATAAGAGGAGCAAAGCCCACTGAATTATATCCGCAGGGTATGGTGTTGATATCATCGTATCTAGGGTACAAATGAGGTAAATTTCCTCTCCAGAGTGATGCTGGAGGTTGTGAATACCTATCTCGATATGGATCTGCTCTTCGAGTGTCACATCGACTAAAAGCATCCGGCAATGGTGCTGATTTCCTATAAATAGCTTCAGCTACCCGTTTACCCTCGACTTCCGCTAAGGAACAGCTTGCGAGTTGTTCTTCTAGTCCTTCGTTGGGAGGTGGAACATCAACGAGGTCAAAAGATACCTCTTTGCCATGCTGAGAATTCCTATGCACAACTTCAGGGAGCAACAAGTTAGGAGCATCCAGTAAGGACATTTCCCTAGACTGTGACTGCTCGGGCGGAGGTCTCGTCATAGATTCCTCATTCACCTTCGCTTGCTCAAAGACTATATTGAGTTCCCGTAATAACTGGACTGACTCATTATAAAGAAGAGATTTCCTTTCCTCTAGATCAGCATTAGGCTGTATGCGGGCCAATCTCTCCGAAACATGCAATAATCTGGAGTATATCCGCCTAAAATCGTTTTCCCTATTATCAGAATCAAAATTAACCACGTCTGCTCGCAGCTCACAAAGTTTTCTGGTACATATCTCCAATTCGACTTCCGCAGGTGCCACAGATTTTACTGGAAAGCTCTTCACCTTCATCTTCTCCATGCGCAGTACATCTCTTAATAACATCCTTTTTTCCGCAACCGTATTTCCAATAGGCAAATCCCTCACCTGAAGCTCATACGTGAGTTCATCTCCTAATAACCGATTTACCTCCATATTCCCTCACAGAATGACCTAATATTCAAGTTATCCAAGGATCTGACAAAACCAAGGGGTTGGGCGTTACGTAGCTATATACAATTCCCCCCCTTACCTAACAGAAAGAGAAAAAAACAAACCTATACAAAGCTATACACCTCTGAGAAAGAAACGGCAAGTGTGTGTAACAACTACCTGTGCGGAACCTGATAAATCCCTAAAGCATAAAAAAAATCCCTCTACGCTAGTAGACCCTATTGAAAGCTCTATCCACCAGCAGAATGTAAAACTGCTAAACAACAAACACATTCACCTACGCTAAACTAATAATCATTATTACTTACATTAACGAGTGTCCAAGTACTCTTGGCATTACCCTCGTAACAAATATCTCCCTTAAATAACACAAAACTACTAAGTAAGAAGCGTGTACACCGAATCTGCACGGAACCAAACATATATCAAAGGAACCAACCCAGAGCGTAAGCGGAACCAACTCTATCCGTCGTTCTGTGGTCGTTCGCACAAAACGCAAAATTCCTCAGCACCGAACCTTTGTGGTCTGTGGTACCAACATGAACAAGGAACCCACAGATCACACAACAGAAACAGATATTCGGAAATCGGAACAGAACAAATGACAAATATAAATCTATAAATGTAACCTTTATGTCCTTCACCTCTTTACCTGTGCTGTGCCGTTACCACCTAAGAATTAAGAATAATTATTATTATAAACTATTCTCTGAGCCACTCGGCACTAACGACGTAACGGGACCTAGAGAATGAAATAAAAGGAATATACATAAATCAATAAAAAGCAAATCTCCACCCTTACGAACACAACATCCCCACGTTGGGCGCCAATTTATTACTAACGGGGTTTGCTAAATGGTTTTGGTGCCAATCTTTGTCAATTTTATGTTAGGCACCCTGCACCAATTCACGAGATGCTCAGCTCAGCCGGGGGTTCTTCTATGCTGTGATCTCCCTCTACTATCTTGTCCTCTGTTTGACAGTTGAAGGTTAGGGTGGAGATAGGGGTGCGAACAAGGGGGAATTCTGGGATTCTCCCTGATACTAAAATGCTGAAATCAATGGATCACCTAACGGTTTATTATCGATTAAATATACACAAAAATGGCAATAACGTTGCGAAGTACCTGTCTGGGAGAAAGGAGAGTGCCCCTGTCTCTTACAAGCTAGAATGCGTCAGTCGGTCAGGACTGATAAAACTACACCTAAACGTTATCTAAATACACGACAGTGATTATGGATTGGGGCCCCGCTATCTTACGTTGCTATTCCACTACAATATCTATGTCTGGTAAGTATACTGTCTAATGGCAAAAGTTAAAAATAGCTAAACTAAATCCTATTTTCAGATGTTCTTCTAAAGAAGCAGTTACAGGATACATACAACTTATGCTATCTCCCACCTGTATTCCAAAGCACTATGTCCTGGGTCTTCTGGAAATACCTTATTAGCTGGTTGGCATGAAGCGAGGTAGCAAAGCATGCATACAATGATAGAGTGAAGCAGTCGTTCTAGCAAGTACCAAGCAGAGAGTTAGAGATGACATGCAAGCGAAAGAGTTGGACAGCTCTTAGGGTTGGCAGTTGGCGATGGGCTTCGACTCAGCCTAAAAAGCCGTTGGTGTTGAGCCTAAAAGCCTATGGTGTTGAGCCTAAAAAGCCTACAAGAGGAATATGTTAGATGCCTGGAAGCAAATAAGCAACACTTAAAGCAAGAATTAGTCATGGCCACAGATGTGAAAGAGCAATATAGAGAGAGCCATATGACCAATTCTCATGAAAGGAGGTTATGCACCTACCGTTGGTGTTGGGTGGCTTTAGAGTGTTTCCTTTGGAAGCTGTGTGAGGTGGATTTGATACGAATCCCACAGCAGTGGTTCTACAGACACTGTAAATAGCAAATCCAATCCTACACAGTATGTCTTCTCACTCAAATCCGCAAGATATGCGAAGTGACCACCTGGTCCAAGTGAAAACAGAGAAGTGAAAAGGAAATGGCTTTTTCTCATGAAAATCGGCGCTAAACTCGCCTGTCATATGGTAATGAACTGTGGTGATTGAATTCTGTGGTACGACCTTGGTTCAACTGTCTACCAGCTACCAAGTGATAGATGTCAATCAGAAGAGAGACTAACCTCTTCTTCATCAACATGGACATGTAAACAATAGTTTTGGAATGATGGAATGCCATGGTAAGTTCATGTGAATTTAATTAAATATAATATTGATATCTTTGTCTTTCCAGATGACTGCAGCTATAGAAGACTGGAATACTTTGTAAATACAAACTGGACTAGCAGTGTACATACAATATGCTGAATAAATGGACTTAATACTATAAACGTATATGTGTGTTATTTACAATACCTAAGCCTAAATCTGAGTAAGTATTTAATATACATATGTTACATTTTAAACTAGGTTACCAAAGATAATGCTGGGCGATACTGCCATTTAAATAACATTCAAGCAAATACGTACTAGATATATTTTTGACACGTAACACTCTTCATAGCAGCAGTGGAGCTCTGGTATTTAGGCTTTGCCTTCGAGGCTGCTGAAATATAAAAAAATGAAGTCAAGTTGATTGACTTGGTACTTCTCACACATTACAGTGATACCAGTTTATTATTTTCCCATAGCATGAGGCTTTAGTCTGAGATCTCCTTGCAACCAAATCATCGCCAGCCCCCCCCCCCAAATTGTCTTATGCCGTTGGGTCTTTCCTTCACAAGTCAATGGGCAGCCTATTATCAATACTGCAAACTTTTCAGTTCCACAACCCCCCACGTCCCAACCACCCCAATTTCACCCCCACCCAAGAAAAGGTGGAAAATGATGAAGAACCCCTAAGACATCTAAAAACGAAGTTTGAACTGTTTCTACATTTTTAGTTTTTTGATTATTGATACGCTGCCACTGACACAATTTATAACAACCATATGCGTTTTCCATCCTCACCATGGTAGTAATACTGTGTCAAAATTTCATTAAACCTCACCTTGAAAAGGTGATTTATGTCGCTAGGCCTTCCTTCACAGGTTAGTGGACAGCCTATTGTGAATACAACAAATTTTTTAGTTTTTCAACCCCCATCTCCCAACCACTCCAATTTCGCCCCCATCCAAAAAACGCAAAAAATGGCCAGGAACCTCTAAAATGCTTACGAACGAAGTTTATGTTTTTCTTACTATTTCTGCGTCGCCACTGGCTCGATTTATAAAAACCATACGCATTTTCCATCCTCGCCACGGTAGTAATACTGTGTCAAAATTTCATTAAAATCAATTCAACAATTGCCTCATTAGACAACATAGATCGATCTAAAGCGGTACTCGTATGTTTACACCAGAAAAATTTCAAAGTCCTTTGGTTTCTGTAATAGGCAAGGCAATGTTCGAATGGACCTAAAAAAGTTATTTAGGTCGCTTGGTCTTCCTTCACAGGTCAGTGGACAGTCCATTATGGAAGCAACAATCTTTTCAGTTTCACAACCCCCCACCCCCCAACCACCCCAATTTTGCTCCCATCCAAAAAAAGTAGTAGTTTTTTGCTAATTACCCCTCCGCCCATGCACCGTTTTTCAAAATTATAGGAACATTACCTACTACGACCCCACAGCATGTTGCTGCCCAAATTTCATCACAATCCATACAGCGGTTACTGAGATTACGAAGGTAAAAAAACGCGACAGGCAGACAGACCGACGGAAATGAGTGACGTGGATTTTCGTTATGTAGACATCATAAAACATCCAAAAAGCGTATTATCTCAAAATCGAAAATTTCCGCGATCATAGTACTCCCCTCACCTATCGGTCTTAAAAAAGTAAAAACCAATAATGGCTTCATGAGATAACGCAGTTGCTCTGCTGTCCAATTTGGTTCATGAGAAACCGGAAACTGTCCAGTTCTGTAGGACGTTAAAGTTGAGATATGACCTACATTGCTACTGTGAAAATGAAATAACACATTTACTAATGGGTTTAACATTTATTTTGGCTTTGGTGTCACATTTAATTCAGTACATCTTTCATTAAATATTTTACATACAAATATAACATTACTTCAACAATCAATACATGATATTAGCAACAAAAAGTCTTCGTAAAATTTTTACTTTTGTTATTTAAACTTTTTGTTCTTCACATGGATGATAAAGCTACAATTATTAGGCACATATATACATATAAAAATGAAATACAATTACTGGATGGCTACGACGTTGTTAAAAGAAGATTCAGTAGTATGTGTCTGTGACCCTATTAAAAGCTTCTTGAAATATAATAAAGATATTGATTTCAGACTAAATCTGGAATACTTAACGCGTGAAGCCTTGCTTATACATTTTACATGTAGCACAACAGCAGTACAAAATACAATCAAACAAAATGACCGTTGGCGACAGTAGGTCTGAGCTAGATTTTGCTGACATTTTGAATAGCTCTTTGAAAATTATTATGCTTTCTTTGCATGTAGCTTGACAGGCTTTTAGCAAACTCTGGAAACAATCGACTGCTACATAAAGTATTCATGGCAACGAAATAAGTTTTAACAATAATTTTATGGTTACTAAAAGTCTACTAAGCAGTGAAATTTTTAATTATCACCAAAGTTCCATGTCTTAAACATGCAGGTAAATCAGGTAACAAAACATAGTAGAAGATGTATCAAGAACAATAATATAATACTCTAGATCTTTCTATTTCTAAGTTATCATGTTTCGAAGATGACAAACTTAAAGGTTTGTCATTAGTTAGTAGTACTATTAGAAATAACTTCTTTGTCTACCCCCATTAAGTTATACTACGACTTAACTATTTTAAACTGGTAGTATTAACTACAAACAAAGGCGGGAATCATACAGGAGGTGCTCAACAGTCTCGTCTTCATATTAACATCCTCTGCACAGGGGTGTATCACTTAGCGTCATATTGAAGAGGTATTTCGTCAGCTGAACATGTCCAGTAACAGGTAGTTGTAGTATTTAGCTACCTCCTCACTAGGATGTCTCAGGCTCAGGACATCTTTAGCAGTCCAGCAGTCAGATGCCTCATCCCGAGCCGCATTCTAAGGCCCAGCTTCACAATCCTTAGTTAACTAGTGGTCAAAAGAAAACTAGTGGTTAATGAGAATATTCCATTTCATATTCGACAGGCTACGTCAAAAGCTCTGGTCAACCAGTAGTTATATTAACCCAAGGACAAGGTATGGGTTATCTTTACGTTTGTTGTAGTCCACCGATGACAGCTTTGGGGGTTATAAAAGCTTGGATTTTGACACTGACGTCTAAGATGTCGATGGATTCTGATTATACTCTGTAATGACATACATGAAAAATATGAAAAGAAAGGTTAGGTTTCTTTGTCAAAGGGTTAGGTTGTATTCACGAAACACCATTATGGCAGTGCTCTGAGACCAATACGTGGTGCCAATATAAAGATAAATAAGCTTTACCATTAGTTTCCTTTGTGAAACAGAGCTCCCCGATAACTACTGGTCAACTTCCATCTGTCGGTTGAGTGACTACCACAGGTTACCAATGATTGTGAAACTGGGCCTAAGCGTTGTGGGTGCGCTTTCTTAACATTATTGTCATAGCTCCGAAGGAAGAGACATATTATCAATGCCTAATACCCGTTTTACATCAACAATAAATCTATGGTTTTAATTCATAGATTCAGTTCGTGGTCAAAATTGACAAGTGTAAAACAGGAATTTGTCGTCAAATAAGTCAATTGATTTCTTCTTGGACTTCTTCACTTCACTGATTTATAACCTGTTCTAATCTGTGATCAAGTTTGACGTAAAATTCGGTAGTGCCAACCTTAAAAATCATATGACGCATGTCATGCATATTGCATACCCGTCTATGTATATACGTAAAAATTCGCAATCAAATTAAGATTTACTGTCAAAAGGCCACAAAAAAATGTGAATTAAATAATCTTACGAAAACCGTGATATCATATGACAGCAACTGTGCTGAAGCACTGCATGCTGTCACAAAATGCATGGTTTTATTCACAGATGTAAAACACAATAAGTTTGACCTTGAGGATGACCATGGGATGATCAATGAATAAATTTGCGGAGAAAATGTCGATGTAATGTAAAACGGGTATAATATATGCTTAAACTTATTTCGAAACCTTGAATATTTTACCTATATTCGGCATCCAAGCCATGTAGTTAACCCCTAATACACCCAATAAAGCTTTTGTCCAAAGGTTTTTCTTGGGTGGTATACTGTACCCAAAAATCGATGGCTTCGAAACCTTATTATAGTTTATTTGTCATCTTAAAATTTAGGCACACTTGTAGTATATTCAAGACATAATGGAAAACCCTATATGTATATATTTAAAATTTTTACTGCTTAGTAGACAGTTAAAAGCACTCAGATCCTTGTTGAAAGCTTTTTTTGATACTTTTATTATGAAGCTTTTACCAACCTCAGTAGGTATTACACACTCTACAACTATTTTGGATGTGAACATTTCACTTAAAAAGACTGCAGAGCTATTCAAAATAGCATACCAATCTACCTGTTAATGACCTACTAAGCTATATCATATCACATCACACCATATCATATCATACTTTATCTGTCCCATACACAATAAGTTGACAAATAAATATGTCGATATTTACAATCAATGGTAGAGTCTACAATCCTTTTGGTCTAATATTCATACTTCGAGGCAATTTCAGTTAATACTTTATTAATAGATCAGAAACAACGTCATACTCATCGGCGAATTAAACATTATTCTGTAATTTTAACAACATTTTATAAAAAATTACGCGATTTAATTTCAATATGTACATCTAAACATCAACCAATGGTTAGAAAGACTAAGTTTATATGTAAAAAATCTAATTTTATTCTAATTTTTTTTGGAAGGGAAAGGAAGAAACGCGAAAAATCGAAAAGGATATGCCACGTATTCAATATCTGAAGAGTATTCATTCGCACGTGTGATTTTTGGAACTCCTGACGTCATTTGCCACATGTCGGAATCGTTATAAATGCCAATAACTTGAAAAACAACATTATTAAGGTCATGATTGAAAAATATCCTGTGGTTGTTCTTTGATCGATCGCGCATTATTGGTTCATCACTAAAACCGCGTATGCTGAGAGACACATTTTTTCGACCAAAGTACAAAATATTTGACAAAAAATTATTTGGAATAAGTGACATTATTTAACAACTGTGCTAGGAAATCAGTGTCCCGATAATTCCAAAATGAGACGCAGTAATGTACCTATTACTCGCAAATAAAATCCGAACACCTAGGACAAAAGGGATATTTACATCAAAAATTTGTGCGCAGTTTGGCAGTACCCTCTCTAGGATACATCCAACTCTAGTTGCCCAGACGCTGTTTACCTACATGGCACCTCAAAGAAGCTCTATATGTGTGAAGAAAAAACAAGTATATGGCTTTTTGTTGATCAAAAAGCTATGATATCTGTTGCAAATGTGGCGAGAGATTAGTAGGTTGTGTGAAGATGCCTCTTAGAAGATGACAGCAGTCGTTTACCTAGTGAAGGGGGCCGAATTGTATGCAGTTACAACGAGAACGTGGTGCTTTTTTCAGAGTAATAGCTGTAGTCATGAGGCGAATCGAAAAAGGGCGAATGCGGCATAATCTATGAATAAAGCGTTATCTCCAGTTTGTTGTTGAGCCCCATGTATGTACATCGTTCTATCGGTTTAATAGTTTGTGGTGCCAGTGCTTTTAACCGTCACCTTTACTTGTTATTCGTGGCACAATGACGGTCGCATGTAAATTATGTGAACCAGCTGGCCTACACGTAATCCAATTTATGACCAATTGAAAAAGTGAGAGCAGACAGAAAGAATTCTGCCGGTGCGCCATCTAGTACCCGAAGGTAACGGCAAACCAAGGAAACCGCTGCTGAACAGCAATAGACTTCCTGGTGGGACGGCAAGGCGCGTCCGCTTGGCCACCAGAGAGCGCGGGTTCTATACGCTGCTGTGTATGAAAGCCGATACACGGAGGTATAGAGCAGCCCTCGAATTGAAAAAGTATTGGAGTGGATGAGTCGCTACATTTGCGATTTGCTTAATCTTACGACCACGCTGAACGAACTGGAGCATGCTGTGGGTGCATCCTGGGTGGCTGTACGTCTAGCGTTTCTGACAACCAGATTATATACAAGCATGCCGCTCATGCTAGAGAGGTGCGTTCGTCAACATGGAAGACCCACTCATTATTGATCTGTTGTATTCTTTACAAACTAAGTATGGCAAACGTGTTCCTTTATTATGGTCCTTAGTCCTGTCCCTTTTTTTCTGTTCGAATTTTACATGTAGTAGGTACATGATTATCCAGTGACCTGAGGTTATGATGCCGTCTGTTTTATGTAGGAATAATCTGACATATAGACTACAATACCAAGACAAAAAAATACCGCATCCCATTCGGACTCTAAAATCAAATCATAAGCAAATCTGCTAAACTTATTTCTCACTCTTTGGTTTGATGAAGTTTGCTCAGACTACTTTTGAACATGTTATACTACCTATAAACAAACAGAATAGTCATAACACACGCTCCACAGGCCCACTAGATACCAGTAGGACCCATCTCTTGGAAACGTATATGATTCAATAGACGCTATAATAATTGCAAAGCTGGCCATGCCACGAGACGTCAAACGCTAATTCGACGGTGTTCAGTATTTTTTTCACAGAGGTGAGGTTAAGTTGTAAATAGTTCGTAATTAGTATGTATTTAAGTCGTTAATTGTTTCGGTCGTAGATCAGGTATAGTATTCAACTCGCGGTAATGGATTCGCAAATCCCTTTGCCCATTTCTTATTCCAAATGCGGTCAAATTTCTATAATAAACCCGTATCAAATGTTATAGAGGTGGAGCACAATTCATTGTTGACTGTGTCTTGATACAGGCCATAACTTTGTCCAGGCTTTCTTATAGTTTGTTGTGGGATGCGATAATGTATCTTCTAGTGTTGCAGTCTGTGTGTCATAATCATTCACTTAAAAGTCAAACAGCATTGTGATACCAATAAATACTACTGGTTCTCATTTTGGATTTATCAGCAATGTAAATGAAACACCCTATATTATTTAATATTTCAGAATCACTGGCTTTAGGCAGTTATTTGGCAAAAAAATACTATTACCTGGCACAACTCTCAGTTACACTAAATTCATTTTTGTCAAATATCTTGTACTCTGATAAAGGCCACAGAAGTGGCCGGAACGTCAGTAATATGTGTATCTATCAGTATATACAATTTTATTGATGGAGCCTGTAAAGCAGGATGGAGAGTAAATGCAGTTCCTCAAATGAGAACCGTTATTACTCTTATTCTTGAGGTAAATTATATTTATCATTTTAGATCTAATACTTTCGCTGTGCCTGGATAGGAAATTAATTTTAATATATAATATCACAAAGGATGGTACTATGTCAATATGAGTTGTAAATAACATACGTAATACTACGAATGAGCAGGTACTTTACATTTATGATCAAAGTATTCAGTAAATAACAGCTCTTTGTCACCCTAAGTGTGCACTGTGCAATATACTATTTCTAAATACCTTCAAAATAAAGGTGCAAGTTATTACACTAATCAAGAACTGTTAAACGTAACGTACCTCAAGAAGCTGGACTTATACAATTTATTAACAATTTACAATACAATTTATACAATTTATTAATACAGCATAAGAGCTAGACAAGGTAATGAGTAAGAACAACGTATTCAACAACATCTTGTCGTTTGTCCATAGCTTCCTAGAGATGACTAGTCTTTCCGACAGGTCGACTGGTGACAAAAGCTATGGTTGGTTGGGTATATCAAGAATAATACTCAACACCTAGGCTTAAATTGCATCTCTCTTTGAAGCTGCTGAAAACGTGAAGTATCTAAAAAATGATTAGGCAAGTGCTAAGAAAGCATTTTTTTGTTAAATGACAGTTATTGATAAACATAATACAAGCGCCTATGAAAATATGAAAATAAGAATCGATCTTGCAAAAGTTCATAATATGAAAAAAGACGATCCAACCGCACGAGACATACTCAGCTGTCAAGTGCACCCTTCTGCCACAACCTGCTCTTTCGTGTTGAATGCTCTAGTATGTACAAGCCATTGAACATTATTCACTTTGAAAAACTTTACTACAGCTAATGGTGACATGAAACGCATACCACAAATGAGAGCTTTCTAGAGTCATATGAACTTTGGATACATTGTGGCTTATTGACCAGTGAAATGCAATAATTGGTGAAAATTATGTAATACCCATACTTCAGCATATTCCAAAGGTAAGTTTGTATAAAAACGCTCTTCGCATTTTTGTCATATATTCGATTTAGTATCAATAAGGTAGAATCTGCAAAAATGGAGGTTTATGGCAATGAAACTAGTTAAGAAGATAAAATCTTGCTGTGGCTAGGATTTTGAAGAAAAGCGAGGGTTGCTGCATAAAAGAGACCCTGGTGTTAACTGCCAAGCTTTTGGCAATGCATATTGCTATCCTCAGGGATACAATATTACAAAAAACCTATAAGCTCAAACTGCGATCAATATAAAAATTATAGACAATACTAACAATATTGATTGAGGTTTGATAGCAAAACACAGCAATGTGCACTGAATTTCGACTCCAAAATTTAATCATAAAAGAAACAGCCTAGTTGAAACTTGGTTTCTTCCAAAGCACGAGTCACACAAACAACCACAAATATATATCAAACTACCGATCTACTAATGCCAGACAGAGACACAACAGATCTAGGTGTTGATATTAGGAGAAGTAATTATAGCAGTGTATAGAAGAAGCGAAGCTGTTCTCAACTTATTTTGTACTTTGAACCGGTTTTAAATGTCATCTTCCCAGCAGCTAATAGCTCACGATCCTTCACTACACATTTAACATGGACGCTTTCTGATAGCAACTTGATAATATAGGAAAACAAAAAGGTTTGTCTTGTTCGAAAAACTGACAGGACTGAGTATCATGCCTCATGACCCATACAATCAGAAAGGAAGTAAAACATTTGGGATGACATAAAAATTAATCTCTCTTTACCGCACACAAATAAAACATATATTGTAGTATTAAACCATTTAAAAGGTCGCATCAGTTGCATTTCAAACGAAAACATGTTTTAGACCATCCTTACACGGTTCGATCGGTGAAGTGGTCTACACGTCCACTTCTTCTCATGCAGGGGATTGGAACATCGCCAACGGGTCGTTTGATGGCCGCCTCGAAACGCACGTTTTACGACTCCTCGTTTACAGTCGCTTGCAACCAGAATGGAAGTGATATTTTGAGTTGTTCGTGCATTTCTCGCGTCTCCGCGTTCTATGGGGTAATTTCTTGAAGTTCCAGTGGTTCTACTGTCATTTCAGTTCTAATTTTGTAGCTATATACAGGGTGCTGATTAATGATAGGCCGTAATTTCAGGGGCATTTCTGACCCAAATTCAAGTAGAAAAGTTTATCAAAACATGTGTCCTAAAGAATCGGGTTTTCAGGATACATCAGGGTGTCAAAGTTTCGGAAAAAATTGAATGTACGCCATTGATCTAAAACAAATTTAATATTCTTTGGATGATGTTTTAGCTGTTGATGAAAACACAACTTTTTTGTCTCTTGATGTGTCTTTGTATGCCACCTTGTTTTGGACGAAAAAAATAAAAACGTCACAGACCGTCGAAAAAATGTAAGAGACATCAAGAGACAGAAAGGTGTACTTTTAGCTATTTAAATCTGGGGAAGAACATTTTTTAAGCTCAGTGGAGACATTTTTTGCTAATACTATTTTTGAATTTGCCCTCAAGATGCCACTGGAAATGGCAGTGTCGACTTAGCGTCTTTTTGCAGTGAACAGCACTGCCAAATTACCAACCAATCGGCTCAAGATCTGTAAGATATTAATAAAAATCAATTTTTTCCAAACTTTGATACCTCAACTTTCCTACTTGGATTTGGGTCAAAAATGAAATTACGGCTCATCATTATGTAACACTCTGTATGGTACTGTGAGGACATTACAAGCATCCGAGGACCAGGCATTTCACGTGTAATCATTATGTAAGAGAACATTCTAGGGCAAACTGAAACTTAATTTTGTGAATTTACTAAATCGGATTTGATCATTGAGGGAGCGCAGTTTATCTTGTTCTTTTTCGTGTAGCAACATATTTTTAATGCGCTCAAGTTCGTGAAGCATTTTCAACAAAGATCTCTCTTGTTAAATGATGTGATCGAGCAGGAGCATATTGTGCGAATATAAAAGCGTCGACCAGATCGACCCGTGTGCGGAGGGCCTAAGAAACAGAAAACTGCAACTCCCTATACAACGAAGACTCATTTAGGTTTAGTATCAACTGAAACTGTTATTTACGAAAGAAGACACTAACTTATCGCTGTAACTGTAACTGTATCGCTTACGAATTTGTTGATGTATAATGTCGAACAACGTATATAAAAAATACAGGTGTAAAAACTGAATAAAAAATAAAAATATTTACGAATACTCAACAAAGGTTTCTAAAGAAACCTTTTGGAATTTTGATATAAATGCGGTTTTATTTATTTCCCTGGAGTATTTCTCATAATGTGCGTTTTTATTAATATAGCTATTATAATATATGTTATATGGCCCTTTGACAATGAGCCTTATTGTAATAGTTTCAAACAATGAATCTATTGTAGGCAACTTTGTTGCAAAGTTACCTCCATAGAAGACAAACAACTGATAACGACTTCCTGCAATAACAAGTCATACAAAGCATCATTGTTCGATGCCACGTGTGCAAACCACTTATGTCAGCAGTAATTAAGTATAAAAGGGTGGTACTGCGTACCACAGTTGTTCAATACCCGGTTAGACTCCGTCATGTCAAGTAGTCATAAGATTCATTTGTAAAATATAACTTGAAAGTGCGACACAAGCTTGTGCCGCAAATAAAAGTTTTTAAAAAGTGAATCATTGCTTCAATGATATAACAAAAATTGGTGTCAGAAGTGGGATACCTCAACGACGTTAGAACGAGAACACCCCTAGACCGTAGGCTTGGACCTTCATACGTTTCAAGAGCCAGCAACGACCTAACTTCTGGACCCCTGTAGCAGCCAAGTCGTTTGGACTACAAGGACCGGCAGAACAAGGCGACCCCTGTCTCCAACAACGCTCAGGAAGTCTGCAAGCAGCGAGTACAAGGCCTATCCTCACTAGCGGCGGCGGATCCCAATCCCCCAAGGGAACCCAAGCAACAAAGAAAACAAGAAAGAAAAAGAAGAAAGAAAACGGCACGGAGAACAGAGCGATTCCCGATGCACGGATACATGTAAGTCCAATACTGAAATCATTCACTTCCAGTTAGTGTGATTATCTGGTATAAGGTATAAACAAAGTATAATTAAATAGAATTAATAAATTTTCATTCATAAAATAATTCATAAACAAAATTCAAAATGGCAACTAATAATACGCGAGCTGATGTCGACTCCGCCACAGCAGATGATATTATAGAGCCATACCGATTGTCTGAAATATTCTCCATAATACCTGAATACGATGGCAATCCAATACTTTTGAACACATTCATTAACTCCTGTCGCACTGCTTATCAAATGGCAGTGAACGATCAGAAAGCTCTAGTCATTTTACATTTGAAGAATAAGTTACGCGGAAAAGCAGCCGAGTTGATAAACTCTAGAAATCCCTCCACTTGGGAAGAAATTCGAAGTTTGCTAGAAACACATTTTGGTGACCTTCGAGACCTAACATCCCTTATTGCTGATTTACAGCGCATCAGGCAATTACCTGGTGAGTCAGCGTTAACTTTTGCTGCGAGACTTCAGACGCACAATGCAAAAATGCATTCTGCAGTCAACCGACAACCCCTAACACGAGAACAAAAATTAGCTCAATCATCCCTCATCGAAACGATGACACTAAACACACTCCTTACAGGCTTAGAACCTCGTATTGGTGTAGTTGTCCGATCAGGAAACCCTCCTGATATGTTAACAGCCATGTCACATATAAAAAGGGAACTCCAACTGTCATACTTGGAAAACCAAAGGTTTGCTAGAATGCAACTTCCAAATCCGAAACCCAAAATATGCAACAATTGTCAAAGGAAAGGACATGTAAGTTCTGAATGCAGGACGAACTCTACACAGTCATTTCGTACTCAAGTACAACAGCAAAATCCTATGCCACAATTTAGACCTCAGGAATATTCTAGACCGAATTTTCCTAATCAAGCCCCTAGTTCGTTTAATTTCCAAAATTCCAGATCAGGTCAAAGTCAACAGACAAGACCAGTTCAAAATCAAGGGCCTAGCTATCCCATTCAACCAGCCCAGAATTTTCAAAATCGACACCCTGTAATCAGGCCTAACCCTAGTTACCAGCCTAATACGAATTTCCAAAGGAATATTCGACCAAATCCAAGCTACAACCCATCACAAAGGGCACATGTCTTAAATGAGTCTCAGTCATCTGAGATGGACATTGATTACCCTTATACTGAACAATATTACGAAGAACCCTATGGAAATTACCAAGATTATTACGAAGAACCCTCGTACGGATCTTCATACGGAAATGATCCTCATGATCAGGATTTTCCCATGCTTGCGATAGAAGAAAAACCTCCTATCGACAGTTCCGAGATAAACCAATTAGAAACAAGGATACAGAAATTGAGCCTAATGGACAATTTCAATCCAAATTTAAACTTCCCAGAACGAAAATCCCTTTAAACCAAAAGCAAGTTCATACAGCTGCATCGAGTAATTTATTTTATATGAAAGACACAGGTGGATTAGGTTTCAAATTTCTTATCGACACTGGTGCGTCGTTAACTATTTTTAAACCGTATGTCATTGAAGGCTATACTCACAGAAACACAGAGAATATGATTATTCAAGGCATTACTGATGAGAAAGTGAAAATATCTGAATCAGCATGGATAAATTTTTCCGACGTACACGATCCACACAAAGTTTATATTCATGATCTAGATATCGAGTTTGACGGACTTTTAGGTGTTGATTTTCTAGAACATTTTCATGCAGTCATAGACGTAGTAAACCAAGTTCTAATTACTAACTATGGAGTTGTACCAATTTTCAAAGTAACAGGTGATGAAAAATTATCAAAATTTGAAAGTGCTAGTTCATCAAAACCGCCAGAAAACCCTTCCCATTTCCAAGAACATTCAGAAGTAGTCAACAACATATACATTGAACCAAGATTAGAGAAATGCGTAAAATTAAAATCAAGTCTTAGAAATACTGAAGCTATATTATTATCTACTGAACAAGACAAAGTTCGAATTCCAAATGCTCTTGTCAAAATTGATAATAAAGGTGAGTTTATCACTACCATTTTAAATTCAGATTGTTCTGCTAGAGAAGTTACTTTTCCTTCGTTATCTTTTGAACCTTTTGATATTCAAGAAGTGAACAACTTCAAAGTTGTTGAAAAAGAAGCAGATACAGAACTTATAAATAGAAAAGAAAAGATTTTGGATAGTTTACGTCTAGACCACTTAAATGAGGAAGAAAGAAAATTAATAACTGATTTGTGTTTAAACTTTTCTGATATATTTTATCTTGATGGTGATAATTTAACTTTCACCAGCGAAATTAAACACCCAATAAATCTCTACAACGAAAAGCCCATATACACAAAGTCATACAGGTACCCCCAAATTTACAAACAGGAAGTAAAAGAACAGGTTGCAAAATTACTAGAACAAGGGATAATTCGCCATAGCATAAGTCCTTTCAATTCTCCTCTATGGATTTTACCAAAGAAGATGGACGCCTCCGGAAAACAAAAATGGCGTATGGTCATAGATTATAGAAATTTAAATGCCCAAACTATCGATGACAAATATCCTTTACCACTTATCTCAGATTTATTAGATCAATTAGGCAAATGCGAATATTTTAGCACCCTCGATTTAGCATCTGGTTTTCACCAAATCGAAATCGAACCCAAAGACATACCCAAAACAGCTTTTACAGTCGAAAATGGTCATTACGAATTTGTTCGAATGCCATTTGGTTTAAAGAACGCTCCATCCACATTTCAACGTGTAATGGACAATATTCTTTTAGGAATTCAAAATGAAAGATGTCTTGTATACATGGACGATCTTATTGTCTATAGCCCTACCGTAGAAGAACATAAAAACCGTCTTAAAGAAATTTTCAAAAGACTTCGAAAATCTAATCTCAAACTTCAACCTGATAAGTGTGAATTTTTGAGAAGAGAAGTTGCTTACTTAGGACATATCATTACCCCCGAAGGTGTAAAGCCAAACCCTTTGAAAATAGATTGTGTTAAAAGATTTCCAGAACCCAAAAATCAAAAGGAAGTAAAATCATTTTTAGGATTAGCAGGTTATTATAGAAGATTCATTCCCAACTTTGCCAAAATTTCAAAACCCTTAACCCTTTTATTAAAGAAGGATGTTACCTTTAATTTTTCTCTCGAATGCAAACAAGCATTTGAAGCTTTAAAGAAAGCTCTTACAACATCCCCTATATTAATTTATCCAAATTTTGATGAAACATTTATTGTAACTACTGACGCAAGTAATTATGCCATTGGTGGTGTATTATCACAAGGCCCTATAGGTAAAGATCTTCCAATAGCCTATGCTTCCCGTACTTTGAATAAAGCTGAACAAAATTATTCTGTCATTGAAAGAGAACTCCTCGCTATTGTATGGTGTGTACGCCACTGGAGAGGTTATTTATATGGTAGGAAATTCAAAATTGTTTGTGATCAAAAACCCTTAACGTGGTTATTTTCCATATCTGACCCTGGTAGTCGTTTAGCTAGATGGAGATTAAAACTCGAGGAATATGATTACGAAATTATTTATAAACCCGGCAAAACAAATAAGAATGCAGACGCTTTGTCCAGAATCAAATTACCTGATATGAGCAAACGCGCAACGGTAAATACCTTTTCTGCTGATTGTGTTGATGCAGAAACATCCACGCAAAATATAGAAAGTGAATTTAATATTTTCTGTGACCTATATAAAACAACATCTTTAATTGATTATAGTAAAGTCGAGTTTTCAACAGCTCAACTCTTAGACAAAAGTCATAAACAAATTCTTACATTTTTCAGACAAGATTTTATGTCTCAATTACATGAAGAAATTACTTTAGACATTTTTGAAGAAAATCTTGATTTTTCAGCTAATCGAATTAATGTCGCTTCCAGCAAAACTGTTAAGGATAGAAAATATCTTATCATTCCCCTTCCCGCAGATCCAGATTTATGTAATATGGTACTTTTTGCATCTATTTATAATAGTAAACATCTCATAGATTTATCTCAGACAGTGTTTGTCGAAAACAATCTTGATATTCCAATTTTGGAAATGATGTCATTTATTTTTGCAGAAGAAAATTTAAAAATGGTCATTTGTCAAAATGTTTGTAAAACCCCAAGTTCCGATGAAATCCCAGTTATTTTGGAACAATATCACCTTGGAAAGAAATATTTACATCGCGGAATAAATGAAACAATCCGAAGAATTCGAGCCAAATACAATTGGCCAGGTTTAACAAAAGACGTAGAAAAGTTTATTAGAAGTTGTGATATCTGCCAGAAAGCCAAAATTTGTAGAAAGAACCTTAGTACTCCTTTAGTTGTGACAGAAAGTCCAAAAACCCCCTTTGAAAGAGTAAACATAGATATTTTAGAAGTACCTACGAAAAATTATGCATTAATCTTGAGAGATGAAATGAGTCGTTTTACTCAAGCATATGTTCTTCCTGATAAGTCAGCAAAATCTGTTGTAAATTCATTACTAGTATTTTTCCAACATTATGGAACTCCGCTACGAATCCATTGTGATTGTGGGCGTGAATTTGATAATGCTATATTAAGAGATCTTTGTGCATTGTATGATATAAAATTATCTTTTTCAAGTGTAGGACATCCCCAGTCTAACGGTTCAGTTGAAAGATTCAATGCTACTCTGTTAGAAATGATTAGAACACATACATTAGAACACCCATCAGAACATCCCTTTAATATTTTACCGTATGCAATCATATGTTACAATACGACAAAGAATAAGACACACGGATTTACCCCATATGAACTTGTCTTCGGACATACGTCAGGGCGACCTCCTGAAACCCTATATAATGAAAACGCCCTTATGACGAAATACATTAGAGATTTAAGGAATAAGATTAATTATTATTATAAAGTAGCTAGAGAAAAGACAATACGGAACAAAGAAAAAGCAAAAATTCGTTTTGACGAACGTATTTCAAAAAACCAATATGAATTCAAAATTGGTGATAAAGTTTGGTTAAAAGAATCCCAGATTTCTGGAAAACTGCGTAATAAATTTAATGGTCCTTTTGAAATCCAAAATATTCATGGCACTTCAGCCACACTTATAAATTTAGAAACAAAACAAATTACAAAAGTAAATTTTGATAGGCTCAAACCGTATTTTGAAACTTAGTTTCTTTACAGAATTTTATTGCTGCTAGCTGCAGTTCCAACTCGCACACAGCACTTCATTGAACCGGTGAACAATACTGTGGGTATATTTTATTATGAAGAAACAAATATCAAAATTTCTAATGAAAAATGGACTCTGTTAGTATACAAAGATTTGGAATTAGTTGAAAAAACATTAACACATAATGACAGGTTATTAGAAAGAATGGAAGATTTAATCTACCAACCAACGAATCGCATGCAAGCTTTTAGGGCTCAAGTAAAAACACATGTTAGTTTACTCAGTCAAATATCTGATAATTTGAATACAAAATTCCGATCGATATTTGCCAATACTCAGTCAGCCAGTAGAATGCGACGAGGATTAATCAATGGGATCGGAACATTTTGGAAAGCAATCACAGGAAACTTAGACTCTGATGATGGAGAATACTTCAACAATTGCATTAATAAACTATCTCAAGATGAACATCAGATAGAAAATTTAATGAAAAACCAAATTTCAGTTACTACATCAGTAATTAAAAGTTTTAATAATACCATTCGAAAGTTACAATTAGATGAAGAAACTTTCAATTCTGATTTAAGTCAAATTGAAACAACTATTTACAATATTTCTGAATCACAAGCATTTTATAAAGCTCATTTGGAAATGCTAGAAATGTGTGAATCACTTATGGAAAGTTATTTATTTTTGGAAGAAACCATTAATGACATTTTGAATGCGATTACATTTGCAAGATTACATATTATCCATACTTCAATAATAGATCCAAAAGACTTAATGTATTTCTTACAAGAAATTTCTCGTAATCTGGTAAGAAACAGTCTTCCTCTACCAGTCTATGAATCACATGTTGCTACATATTTAGATATTATTGAACTTGAAGCTTTTCAAACAGAATCGAGAGTTATATTTGTCCTTAAAATACCACTAGTTGAACCTGAAAGTTATACTTTGTATAAAATTGTACCTTTACCCGTACCAGATAAGCGAACTGGCCTTTTCCATGTCCTATTGACATCACGAAGGTACATAGCTCGAAGTGATGATTCATTATTGTATTTATCTATTCGTGATCCGGATAAATGTAAAAAGCTCTCGTTCTTAACAAAATTATGCTCAGATGTATTACCATATCCTGTTGACGAAAATGCTATTTGTGAAGCTCAACTATTAAAATATAGCATTACATTGCCAAAAACATGTCAAGCTACAGTGATAGCTGCAGAAGGGTATACAGTTGTATCATTATCAATAAATCATTGGCTAGTAACAGTAACACAGCCTATTCCAGTTACAGTAAAATGTCCAAATAAGGGTGTAGTTACAAAAACCATTGGCAGTAACTCTATATTGAAACTCCAGCCAGATTGCAATGCCTTTATAGGTAGTACTCGAGTACACTCAAAACCTCGAGTAGATGTTTACAAAAATATGACATACAAAAGTCACCCTATCGAAATTCCATTCCAATGTTGCAAAGACTTGCCTAAAAAAGAGGATCTTCCAGTATTAAAGTTCCTCAAATTGAATAAATTGAATCTTGATGATTTAGAAGTTGCACATCATAAACTGGACAAAAATGCAGAAGAACTGGATAAGATAATAAATGAGCCCTTCATTTCGAAAAACAGGTCATGGCTTACATACACTGTAGTTGCCTTAATTTGCATTATCTTGGTACTATATGTGATATGCAAATGTAGAAAACGAAAACCCTTTCGACTATCTATTACTGGTGCAATACGTCCCGATGATGATCCAGACCCTCAAAGAAGTTCTCTCAAAAGTTATCCACGACTCTTCCCAAGAAGACGTCCCAGCTTCCAAGGAGAAGGAATTCCTGAAGAAAATTCCACTTTCGTGACTTGTGCAGTGTATGTGATTTTGTGGACAATTGCGAAATTTTGTTAGCAAGGACTTTAAGCATTTTTACCTTTTGCAATTTTATATTTTACATTTTACATTTTACATTTTTATTTTATTTTGAATTTTGATTTTACATTTTTATTTTATTTCCATTTTGGGAAAAGTTGTTGCATGGCATAGCAACAACTTTTTGAAAAAACGGGGAGTTGTTATATGGCCCTTTGACAATGAGCCTTATTGTAATAGTTTCAAACAATGAATCTATTGTAGGCAACTTTGTTGCAAAGTTACCTCCATAGAAGACAAACAACTGATAACGACTTCCTGCAATAACAAGTCATACAAAGCATCATTGTTCGATGCCACGTGTGCAAACCACTTATGTCAGCAGTAATTAAGTATAAAAGGGTGGTACTGCGTACCACAGTTGTTCAATACCCGGTTAGACTCCGTCATGTCAAGTAGTCATAAGATTCATTTGTAAAATATAACTTGAAAGTGCGACACAAGCTTGTGCCGCAAATAAAAGTTTTTAAAAAGTTAATCATTGCTTCAATGATATAACATATATATATAGATAACGGAATGTGGAATTAATATTCCTATTTGAAGATAAGTATAGTAAATCGTACTATATTATTAATTTACTGTAATAGCCTGCTAGAGGAACACAAAATTTCCTTAAAACTCACAAAATGTTTAAAATAAACATTCGGACCTCGGTACATTGAAATATTTCGCGAGCTGCTTGTATCGGTTTTTCAAAAATATTTTTCACGTTATTTCAGCTGGAAAATCCATATAAATGGTTTATGATAACTAAATTCGTTTAACTGATGAATGTATCTGCTCAGAAACTTCCAGGTCGTATAATATTAATTATTCAACAATTTGAATCATTAAGTAACCTTAAATTTTTATAAAAACATAGCACATTGAAGACTTAAATGCCACTAACCTACATTTTTGAGGCTTCTAAGTATTTTCGATTACAAATGTTTTCAAAAACCTACCAAAGGTTGATTGTATCGTTTAGTTTTTAACTTTAGTAAATTAGTTATCTTTAATATGAAAGGTATTTTCTTGTAAGGTTTCTAAAACATGATTCAGGAATAAAATAAGTAAAATAACTTTCATCTGTTAATTTATAGGTAGAATCTCCTCCATCAATTAAAAATAATTCAAAATATGCATTCAGTATACTAAGCAGTATATATGTATGATAATTTATTGCATATAAGATTTAAAATTATATCTATAATTTATTCTTGCTAGGTTCTTGTTATAAATACCTTGAAAAACTAAGGTTCCTCTACGTTATATCACATTTTTTATCTAATTTATAGTTTAACTACTAGGTGCGTGCGTACCCAAGTTTAATATGGGACAAAGAAAAGCCCTCTAAATCGGGCGCATCCTGTTAAGTTATTTAGTTATCAATATATATTGTAACTGAAATTGTGAACTGCCACTGAATACTTTATAAACCAAAACTTATTTTCATATTTAAAAAAAATAAACAAAAAACTTAAAATCACCTTTTTTCCAAAATTACGGTGCCCGCAATTTCTGAACCTGCTTTTTATAACAAAATATATGCTCTTAGCTTGAAAATAACAATTTTTTTTCATTAAATAGTTTTTTCAGAACAGTTGTGTTCCTTTAGTAGGCTATAACGAACATTGGCTATAACACCACTATATTCCATAAATATGTCATAAGCACTCTAACCGTTTTTACTGGAGTTAGTGTTGTTACATATTTGATCTTTGGTCTTTTGGTAAATATAACATTTAAAAAATTTAAGATGCTGAGGATATCCACAAACAACTCATATAAATGACAATCTGCGCTACCACTATCTTCAAAAACTGCTTAGAGCAAATATTTGCTCATATGCGGAAATCGGAAATCATATGAAGATTCGTTGTCCTGATTACACAATTATACATATATCTATGGTATGGCGTACTCTACTAGCGACTGTTCTAACCATTTAAAATGGTTTCAGTATTAATAATTCTTATAGGGCGCTCAAAAAACAGTTACTCGTGAAATAGGTAAAAAAATTAAATACAACACCCTGTAATTAATAATACCTTTCAGTAGGGGACAGTGAATAAATGTGAGACTACTATGATACCTATATCATCTCTATTTACTCTCCTCTAGTGTGATATCTATATCTAACGCCGTTTCTGATGAGATATGAACCTTTTATACACGATGAACGTATTGTAGTTGGATATTTTAAAGTTTATTGAACTTTTAACAAAACGATCATGTTCTTTTTAAAAAATTTCATTTCACTTGCAATGTATGTATGTATCAATGTTTGTTCGGGTGGAATCTTGCTACTCAAATTTGAAGCAGATATCTTAAATCGAATGAGCTGAAATTTTGTATGCACGTTTAGTTTGGATGACAATACACGATACGCTGTGACGTCGTTCTAAATCCAATAGTGGAATAGTTATTCAATGCATTTCTACAATATGGGTATCCAATTGATATGATAACGCGCAGTAGATCGCAAGGGCAATGACAATCAATGAGAGGGTTGTCATTTTTAGTTAAACGATGGATTTTGTTGTAATTGGGGAAAATATACTATTCAAAGTCGGTGAGTTGTTTTATTACTGCATGAACCTGACGACCCGAGAGAAGAGATTATTTGCATTTGGCGTCCAACTAGAGGCATGCGGTGTGAGCAAGCATCTGGCAGCGGTCACAGGGTATTGTGGATCGAATTGTACGAGTTCCTTTATACAACATACACAGTGGTCATCGCCAGATTGTATCTTGTATCAACGACGGCGACGGCATAGACGTGAGGGTAGGGGGTAGCTAACGAACCGCTGGTGCAGCGAGCAGCCACGAAGGGTGGACCAGACAGCCGGTGTGTCGCGTTGCAGGGGGTACATGAATGACTGTACCGAATACTGGTAAAAAAGCGGTAGACTGTGACGCGGCGTAAGTGGTAAAGAACATCCGCGGTAAGGATTTTCCAATAATAAGTTGTAAAGGGACATTTGGGTACTGGACTGACTTTGGGAAAGTAATAGGGATAAACGCAAGTTGTTAATGGACTCTTATTACTAACACAGTTGTAAGGTTATGTCTAGAGTAGGTATATATTTTTAGTTTAGTTTGAGGTTTTCGTGATATTTAATAAAAGGAAGTCTGCGAAAATGAATGAGCATGATGATAGAGCAAATTCTGAATTACAATCTATCGTTCAAATGATGGCAAATAATATTCATATTGTCAGATAAAGGTGAATATTTCAGGAACGATCATAGGTATAGGTATCATGATAACAAATCATCTCTATTTACTCTCCTCTAGTGTAATTTATAACAATATATAAGAATTTCCATCGTAACTTTTACAACAATTACGTGTAACTTTTTTTGGGGCACCCTGTATGAGGGAAAACAATTTTAAAACTTGCTACTGGACGATCTATATATATCTTACTCGTACAATGAAGTAGTTTTAAAATGTTTACAGCTCTTGTAGAAAAGACCGTAGAAGGTAGAGTGCACCGCTCTGTACATTTTTTTTAATTACTAGGCGGCCAATTTATTGCATCCTTTCAAATTTCCGTCCATAACACCATCCCTTGTTTCACTGCAGACGGAAAACAGTACGCAATGGTCGCCTTTATAATTTGCCGTTACACGGCACGGTACGGCACGTTTTTATCGTTACGGTAAAATGAGAGAGCAAAATGTACAGGATTATATGGAGATGCTTTTAATTTACCGTTGACGGTAACGACATGCCGTGAATGTCAACGTTATGCCGTGCCGTCGTCGTAGCTGTCTTAGCTCCCTATCGTGCCGCCGAGCGGGAGAAGCGTGTTTGCAACAAGTATGCGTGTATTGTGACAAACAAGTGGCGTTTAAGTACGATATAATAGCTTTATTGGAACTCGTTGAAGCTAGGCTGATTTTGGGATAAATCTATATTATAATTAGAAGACCGAATTGTAGTGACCGAAAATAATGAAAAGTTTTCATTGACATCTGGAAGGAATTGAAAAACTTCTCTGGATATTTTTTGAGTTTTTCAAAAAAAAGTGTAATACGACCCTTCGAGGTATTTTGCTTTTAGTAACAGGTGTCTCCAACACCTCCTTGTGATTTGTCTCTTTTTACGTCTTAAATACAACAAATAAAGAAGGAATAACCACCGTTTGTCCATGACTGATCACTGACTGAAGTAGAATGAAACGATTTTATCGTGGAATTATAAAAGTTTTTCCGATGGTTGACACCGCAGTGGTATGATACGGCACGGCACGACTTAAAACATTATCGTGCCGTGTTCAACGGCAAATTATAAAAGCGACAACTGAGTGAAAATAGGCTTGGAGACGACAAAATCTATATCGTAAAGTAAGCAAAGTTTTGATGATAGTGGTATTTGATATAACTAAACAAATAGCTACCTATACATTTTCTATCGTACAAAATATACAAGATATTCGATACAAAATATAAAGGTATATCAAGTCCAACCAGTAGGAATAAACATGTCTTTACAATACAAAGCATGGGAAAAATGTCGCTGTGCAAGTTACTTAAATAGTCACTGTGATAATAAGATAGCCTGTAACTTTAGAAAGAACCATGTAGATATTGTAAAGTTGTAGAATCAAAATTTCCTTGACGTCACTCGATAGAGATTACCCTGTTTAATTGTTTAAATACTCTCTTAAGACCCCTGACCTGGAATCTTATTTTATTTTGGTATTAATATGTAACTGATATATAACTTCTGATTAAATAATTTGAGTTATACTATTGAAATTAAAGTTTAATAGATTTTACGGTTCACGTATGAACTTATGTGAGGGGGATGGGGAAGTAATGAACTAGAATAATTTTTTGAATTAAAATTTTATATGATTTTATTTTTAATCAATTGTCGCCCTCATTTCCAACCCTTTATCTAGTGTGCATCGCTTCGATATTAAAATTGATAAAAATAAATGTTTTTAAAAAACATATATTTAGAGATGGCATTTTGGACATCATCAAATTTTCAAAATACTTGCCATACACAAAATGGCATAGAGACTAAAATAATAAACGCTAATGTGACGCCACACAATGCAATAAAATGTTAGCAAATTAAACATTCCTTATTCTTATAAGGCTTTGTGATGACATTTAGAGGATCTATAGAAAATAAAAGGCTGTATTGAAGAAAATTTGGCGCTCGAAAACTGGTACGACGCATCAAATATTTATAAATTGACGATTTTCACTTTCATTAAGACCTCCATTATAATATACAGTATGCCCAAAGTGTCTGGCCAGACATATTGACAAATAGTATTATGATATCTAGTGTGATATATAATATCTTTGGAGGGTGATATTTTCAACTAAATTATGATTAGTAAATTAGTTATTGAGCTTCTGATGACAATTATATAATATCTATACCACATAAAATCACTTTATGTGGGTAGTATGAATATATTACAGAGCGATGTTTTATCAATCTACTGCAAATATTTTTTGTCATCGAACAAGGTTGTGTAAAAGTGGTTGACAGCTTCTTGCTTCTCTGATATTGATATTTTTTCGCTTTCCCCAACATGGCATTGAGCTATCCTCCTAAAGTTAACATTTTGTACTATCATCAGTATGACCATGTACGTAACATTACACGGAACTTGTATTTTGTCCCAATTTTTGTAATTAAAGTTCCTACTGATTGGATTGCAGAATTCAAATGAAGAAGCTCGTTTCGTCGTCTGAATCCCAATCATCATAGATAGGTCCGAAGGAATCATTGAAAAATGAATCGATTTCCTTATACATGTGCATCAACGCCTTCTTCTGGAAATTGTGATCTTCGTCAGGGTAGTCCTGCAATAAAAAGGTTGGAGTTGTTATATAAGATGTAATATCTAAGTTAGAGTGGACTTTCACTCATCCTTCACACGGACGATACAAAGGACGGACATACATTTTTTAAATGACTAGTAAGTCTTCCCCCATCAGAGCGAGAGAGGTGGGGGTGGTACCGTTCGTGTTCGACTCAAGATAGTTGACATTACGGTGGATGATCCTTCTTCCGTTCTCGTTATATACAGGGTGGGGCATATGAATCAAGTGTTTTTGAAATAATCACAAAATTATTAGTTTTTACTCTCAAAAAAAAAATACTGGTAGCAGAACATAGCTAATAATAAACCATTTTGAAATATCTAAGTGCAAAAATTACATCTGGCATATGATGCAGCTGTTCACGAAAATTGCACTCAACTCTTTTCAGCATGTCTCTGTTGATTTTTGAGAGATTCTATGGCTAATCGCTTCCTTCTCTGCGTCTAACGTACGGGGCTTGGCCCTTTAAACACGTGACTTGAGTTACCCCCCATAGAAAAAAATCACAAATTGATAAGTCGGACGACCGAGGAGGTCATGAAATGCCACCAAACCTCAAAATTGAACGATTTGGAAACAGGTGGCGAAGAATAGCCATGGATGCTCTGGCGGTGTGTGCCGTGGGCCCCATCTTGCTGGAACCACAAATCTTTGATATCCACACCTCTTATTTGCAATTCAGGTATGGAAAAGGTATTCACCATATGAATAAAACGTTCAGATGTTACTGTAGCGGTGACCCCATTTTCTCAAAAAAAAAAAAAAAACGACGGCAAGCCTATGGCCCGTAATGGATGGAACGGCATGCAAAAAGATGTGCAAGAATTTGTTAAACGTTGTGATGAATGTCAGAGGTATAAACATTCAAGGCCTCATGTGGAGCCAATGACAGTCACTACAACAGCATCGTCAGGCTTCCAAAAAGTTTTTTTAGACCTTGTGGGTCCATTGCCAGTAGACTCCGATAATAATCGGTATATACTCACTCTGCAGTGTGAATTGTCGAAATTTGTGGAATGCTATCCTATTAAAAATAAGGAAGCGGTGACAGTCGCAAAATCCTTTGTTGAAAATTTTATTTTACGGTTTGGTGTTCCGCAAACAATTTTTTCAAGATACAGAGTTTATGTCGGGTATTTTGAAAGAAGTTTCAAGTTTATTCAAGTTTCAAGTTTACTCAGAAACATATGTTGTACAATAATATTCACTATTACACATCAATTTTGTGTTTTAGGTCACTCGGAAATTGCATACTGCCTAGGCATAGTTGCCTGTCTTGCAATGCTCTTTCCTGGTGCCCCAAATGAAATGTACTTGTACAATAAGTTTTGGCAAATATAACATTCTTTAGAGTAATGTACTAATTAAATGTTTACAAAAAAAACCTAAAATACTAGTTGAAAACTAAAAAATAAGATAAGTTAATAAAATTTGTGGTACAGATAGAGATAGAGATAGCAGGAAGGTGAGAATGTACTTTCTATTTACATCATTAATATGTCGATAAATTTAATAGAATGAGCCATGATATAGTTTTTTATTGCAGCTTTAAACTGCCTCATAGTGGATATTTGCTTTATATTTTTAGGGATTTCATTGTATAGCTTAGGTCCAAGAAAGAAAAAAGATCTCTGAGTAAGTGATTTTTTAAAAAGCTGAATATTGAGATTCATATTTGAAACTGATCTAGTTAAATGATCATTTTTTGCATAACTTTTTTTATAGTTACTATTATATATCTTTACCAAACATTGAAATACGTAAAGTAATCTTATGTTCAACACATTTGCTTCCTTATATAAGATGTTTGTTGAATAGTATCTATTTTTCTTTGTTATGACTTTGATGACTGTGTTTTGCATTCTCTGTAATATCTGAACTTTGGCACTAAAAGCCCCTCCCCATCCCGTTATACGATAGCGCAATATAGATTCTGCCAAGGAGTCATACAGCATTATAATATTTTTCCTCGAAAGTGTGGACCGTAGAACGTAGAATTTATGTACAAGTACCCTCAAGCGCTTGGTGACGTATAAAATATGTTCTGTCCATCTCATGTGTTGGTCAATAATCACTCCAAGATATTTTATACTACACTCTTTACTTAATGAAGTACAGCTACAATCGTCAGCACAACCGTTTGGGAGATGAAACTTTATGGAGTAATTTTCTGGTTGAAGCACAATAGTTGGTGACATTGCTATAAATTTCGTTTTCTTTACGTTCAAGGTTAATAAATTATGGTGGAGCCAGATGTTGATTTTTTGAAGTTCTGCTTCAGCTAGTAGTTTAACATCATCCCATGATTTTCCTACAAATATTATTGCCATATCGTCAGCATAGCACACTGTATGCCCATCAAAATTATTAATTTTTGTAACATCATTTATGTATATAAGGAACAGTAATGGAGCTAGTACCATTCCTTGTGGCACCCCTGTCCTTATTATAGATGGCGTGCTGAACTCCTTACCTATTTTAACTCTTTGCCTTCTGTTATCTAAATAGTTTTTCATGAGATTTAGGGCAACACAACGGACACCGATGCTATATAGCTTTTCCAAAAGAATATTATGCGAAACTGTATCGAAGGCTTTGGCGAGATCAAGAAAAAATGCTAAGCATTTTGATGATTCGTCCAAGGCCTCAACAGTGTGTTCTACAAAATTGAGTACAGCGTCTTCAGTGCTTAAGCCTTTAATAAAACCATATTGCTTATCTGACAATATGTTATTGTCACTAATGAAGTCATTAAGCCTGTTTCTTATGGCCTGTTCAAAAATATTTGCAAATGAATTTATTAGAGAAATAGACTTATAGTTGCTTAAAAAACTAGGATCACCAGACTTGAAAACTGGAGAAACAATTGATTCCTTCCATTGCCATGGAATGTCACCAGATAAAAAGGTAAGATTAATAATATGCACTAAAGGAACAATTAAAAATGCATGCACTTCCTTTATAATCACAGAAGTTAACCCATCTGGGCCAGGAGAGCAATGATTTTTCAACCGTGATATGTATAATATAATTTCATTTTTTGTTATCGGTTCTAGAAACAGAGATCATCATCTCAGATACATTATTTAGAAAGTTCTCAGGCAATACTAATTTAGGTATTTTCATGGCCATGCTATGACCTAGAGTTTTGAAGAAATCATTGAATGCATTAGCTTTATCTATATTATTTGCTATAAGGTCATTTTTTTCTGTAATAACTGTTACATGTTCAATATTGTTTAATTTTTTCTTACTACCTGATGCACTTTTTATCACTTCCCAAATCTTTTTATTATCATTTCCAGCGTCTAGAATTTTTTGTCCGTAGTAGTCATTCTTTACAGTTCTGATCAATGAATTTAATTTATTCCTGTATTTTTTGTATTCCTCCTCCGAGTTTTCAGAAAAATTTTTAACTAGCTTTTTTTTCATTTCATCTCGTCGGTTTATGGAAGCAATGAGTCCCGAAGTTATCCAAGGCTTAATTTTGTGTTTACGTTTTGTATACTTAATTGGTTCTGTTGATTCTAAAATATATGCGTTGAACTTTTCAATAAAGCTATTGTAGGCAGACTGCACAAAGTTGTCGCTTTGTACATCATGCCACGTTTCATCTTTTAAAAATCTTTTCAACCTATCATACTTAATTCTGGTGGTGACCATCCTGTGCTCATTCTTGACACTTTTATCCTTAGAACTAGCGATGGAAATAAATGGGCTGTAATGATCAGTCATGCTAGTCTGAAATATTGCTGAATTTATATTCACATTTTTCAAGCCTATTTTATTTTTAACAAATATATGGTCAATCAGCGTTGCTGTGTTTTCGGTCTTTCTAGTTGGTGAATTAATATATGATACAAAACCCCTAGCATTCAAAATGTTCAGATAATCATTCGTTTTCGTGAAGTCATCTTTCAACAGATCGACATTTATATCTCCTAAATATACTTCCTGGTCTTGAGTTACAAGCTCGTTTAAATACTCATCTAATTTTTCTATGTAATCATCTACATCCATTGAGGGGGACCTATAGATCGCTGTTAGTCCTAGCTTGACATCGTTTGCATTTAATGTTACTCTTAAGAATTTATAAATACCCACACTCACTATTTTTACGTTAGCAGAAATATTACTTTTTATATAAATGACAGCACCATCACATTTGTTGAGATATGACTCGTTATAGTATACATTGTAACCTGGTATTGAATAGTCATGTATGTTCGCAATTTTCCCAGTTTAAAGTTTGTAAAATTCTTAAGATTAGGCAAATCGTTTCATCGTCATATCATCACCAAGCTTTAGGAAGTCTAGAAAACACCCACAAAAACTTAGGGGCATTTTTAAGAATCCAGTGCGGTAATTTTCCGGATTCATGGAGCTCATGGGTAAGTAAGGAGTTTTGCTTTCAACACTACAGTACATACTGAAACGGACTATACTCCGTATGAATTAGTTTTTGGCAAAGTTTGTAATCTACCTTCACCTTTAATGCGGCAAGTTGATCCTTTATACAACTTTGACAGCTATCCGCTAGAGTTAAAGTTTCGGTTACAACAAGCTCAGGCAGATGCGAGAGATAGGTTGATAAACTCAAAAATGAAACGAAAAGCCAGATACGACTCGAGAGCAAACTCGGTTACGTACAAATCAGGGGATAAAATCTTACTAAAAAATCAGGTTGGAACATAAATGGAAGCCTATATGTAGTTATTGAAGATAAGGCTCCAAATATTTCAATACGTATAGGACGTAAGGCTAAAGAAGTCCATAAAAATAGAGTCAAACCATATACTGATTAATTTTCTTGTATATGTGTGAACAGACATTTTTTTATGATTTTTTTTGTTTGCGTAGAAGGTGTGATATGTATACATATATGTATAGTTATAATAGATTAAGGGTTGTGTTGTAGTTTAGTAAAATAAAGGGCACTGGTAACACCCAGTATATGGTACTGTTCCACATTGAAAAGGAGGTTACCAGTCCGAACGTGAGACATGGGAAAATAAGTATGTATATGTTTAGGTAAGAGTGTTTATAAACTGAGTGAGTGTGCTAAGTAGGTCAATAGGATATGGATTAGATATAAGATAGATCTGTAGTTTGTAGTTAAAAAAAAGAATAAAAGATCAATATACATCACGTTACGAGTATGATGTAGTTTTACTCGGGGCTCGAGTAAGCCCCAGTTGGAGCAGTGTGTACGTGGGAAGTTATAGCATATCAATTGGGAGTGATATATTACAATGGGCCAATGATGCCACGCCATATGCCACGCGTTGTTCTAGCGTCTACCGCTTCATGATGGCAAGTGGTAAGTAAGAAAGTGAAATGGTTTGAGTCAAGGAATGGATTGTAATAAACCGCGCGCTCCTCCCTTTTCTAATATATGAGTACTACTCAAACCAAAAACACTTGGTTTTTATGCCCCACCCTGTATAATGGAATGGCGGTGTCAACGGGTAACAACATGCTGGAAACTGATGAGTCGATGGGTACCCCCGTCACTTCTCTAGCCCTGAGAGGGAAAGAGTACTAGCCATTTCAAAAACGTCCCGTAGATTCCTAGAAATTATTTCTCATACATTCAATAGCTGAGTGTTCTGTCTTCTATTTCACTTAGTATATTTGTTATTATTTAAAATTTGTCTTAAGTACTGAGTGAAGTCACTTGATGCCATATTTTATTTTGTGTTGGTTGCGTGCCTCCCCGAACCCGCCTTTGGACTGGAGTCGGCAGAAAATTTCCTATTTTATTATTCCGTCAATATTATTTATGGTAGCCTTACCAGCTGTTGGAAGAGGATATCCTGTTCGATAAGTGCCTTGGCCAACATCAGAGAGTGCTGCGGGATAACAACGGTGTCAGCTGTACCGTGAATCAATAAGAAATGACGATCGTTTAAGTTAACTGCCTTCAACGTTAAATCGGCGTTGTCATATTCCTGGAGATGTTTTGACGGAAAACCCAAGTATTTTTCGCTAAAGTATGAATCTGAAATGCAAAAAAAGAACCGCTTACAAAATATCTATGAAGGAGATTTTCTCTTTCTAAAAATAAAAACCAATTTATTGCATACCCATAATGCCTACTTTGGCGAAGTTGGAAAACTCCTTACACAGATCTTCGTCAACGAATTAATTCTGTGCTAAGAAATAGGCAATATGTATATGCAATAAAGTGATTTTTATTCTTTTCTCGAAAAGGATGCAAGATTCAAAAAGCTCAAGGGATAAAAAAGTAAAACCTTCTTTGTTTGAATTCTAAACCAAAACTGTATGTAATGTAAAGTACCTAAATCTAACAGTTTCCAATATATAAAGGGTGATAAACTTATACTCTTAAGTTTGATACCTCCGTTATTATGAGACAATCATAAACAAATTTCGAATAAAAGTTACAGATAAAGCTAAGGACAATATTTTAAAATTAATTTATATTATACATACATATTATAAAATAAAGTCACGGCATACTAAAGTTGTATTTTTTCAAATAGAACATCCTATATATTACCCTGAATTTGGATTGTATTCTTTTTCCTTATTCTGGAAATATAAGGTTTTATTAGGTTATATAGGGTATTTTCAGAGATATGGCAACTTTTATGTGAAAATCTTAATCAAATCATCGCCCTATATTTTAAGAAATCAGAAACTAGAGGCTCGATTCTTACGGCCAGAATAATTTTGTGGTTGTCTTCTTTTGCATAAAACCCTCAAGTTTCTGCTATATTTAATTTTGTATACATCGTCTGAAAGTTCTTATAAAATGGTTTCACTTTTATTAAGGATTCCCTATATTTAATGTAACAATTATGGAGCTATTTTGATTTGAAGTAATAAATTAATATTTTTGCCAAAAACTTTTTTTTGTTAGAGTTGCCCATGGATGCTATGCTAGACAGAACATAGTAAGTGTTGTCATATTTGTTGGATAATTGAAATTAATACTTTAGTTCTAATTCGGTTTCAATTGGCTTTTACAGTGGGCAATCAACAAATTGAAAAGCACATGCCAATAACAAAAATTACCTATCTGAAAATAAAACTGCAGAATATTTAACAAGACTAGTTATGTGTGAATATATCAAAAACGAGAAAATAGATTTTGGCTAAGCATGCAAAATTATGGTCGTAAGTTTTGGTTTATCCTGTATACAAAATCAAAGACAGCAAAAACCTGATAATTTAAAGCAAAACAAGACAAGCACAAAATTATTCTGGCACTAAGAATCAGGCTTCTAGTTATTCTAGTTATTGATCTCAGATACAGGACGATGAATATATTAAGGTTCTAACATAAAGCTGGCCATATCTCTGAATAAAGCTGGCCATATCTCTGAAAATATCCTGTATAACCTATATTTCCAGAATAGGGAGAAATTCAAATTTGGGATAATATTTAGGGTGTTCCTTCTGAAGAACGATTTTGGTATACCGAGACTTTATCAATAACTCTGCATATTATAAAATCCAATAAAAATCACCCTGAACAATGATTATATCTAATAAATAGTATACTAACTGATAACTCAACGTTGAAAATAAGACACAAAAGTAGAAAATTTGGCATAAAATGCAAAACTTAAAATTCGATATACGGTTTGACAGCTGAGCTTGAAAACACTTTTTGTTTTTCTTGCGAACTAACTTTCACACTAAGGCCTAATGCGGAAATTATGTCTTCAGCCTTAAAGAACCCAGATTATAGCATTTGCACTGTTGATAAGTCCATGTAATATATCAGTGTCTTATGATCCCCAACACGACAAGGCAATACCCCATCATTTGCAAGAAAGAAACAAAATATATTTAGTTTAATATTTTGTACCTTGATCAGGATCGCATACGATGTCGAAACTTTAGTAAAAAGTTTATATTTTGGCGTCAGAGATTTTACTGTTGTACTAGTAAGGTGCGATGGATTAAAAAAACAACCCAAGGATAAGTTTCAGAAATTACATGAACTAAAGAATATTATGGGGGTCAGTATACTTACTGAAATATCTCCAGTTGGTGATAGGCGAGATGCTTATCGTACAATTGATTACTTGATGGAAATCCTGTAACAGCATCATAGTGGCAACGAACCCACCATAACCCTTCCCAACAGTGCATATTTTACTTCTGTCTATGAACTTGAACGTATCTCTGAGATACGTCAGCACTGCAATCTGATCCTGGACTTCTATCAAACCTATTCTCCTCTGGACTTCTCTCCTCATTTTTATTCCCTGAAAAAGTCGGATTGCTGTATTCAGATCCTGTTAATTACTCTGGGCTCAACCAAGTGTGATAAGTTTAATAATATACAGCTCTATGTAACACGATTATATTAATATGGAAATTATGCGGAACTGGCAGGAGGACTTTCGAGTTAATTTAGGTCGCAGGATACTTCTCTATCCTGCCTAGTGTTGGAAAATTACCGTAATTTATTTTTCGTTGCGAACCTTCGCGAATTTTTCATAATTTTGGAGAATGTTGGATAATTAATTGGACTACAATAAGAACGCATGGTAACACAAACTTTATAGAAACTCAAGCGGACTTAATACAACATGATAATCATTAAAATATAAGAAAAACACATTACACATATCACTAAGAATGTTACCAAAACCAACCATTAGAAAGCAACTGAAACGCAGGTTTTTAAGCGGAACTTATTAGTGAAATAAATATATTTTGAAAAAGCTAAAAACATGCTTTTAAAGAACATCGGACTAAAAATTCAAAATTATTTTTAAAATACGCTTAAAACATGCACGAAAAATACTAGTATTATAGTGAAAAAACAACAGGCGATCGATTTACGGATAATATGACATAAAGCGCCCACGCGTTTTCACAATCATACCAGTATCTTTCGTTCATGATTGTTTTAAGCTTAAATTATGTTCAACTTTTTAGTCCGATGTTCCTTAGCGTGTCTTATAGATAGTTTTTTTGAACTATACTTCTAATTTTTTAGTTAAATTAATCACTAAAGCGCGTTTCTTCAGTTTTTTCAAACTGTATTTGTGTATATATTATATACGTCACTCGCCGGACGTCATATTCAAATTTTAAGTTTCTAATGATGAAATCGTCAATAAAATGGAAGGAAGAATGTATGCTGCTGATCAGGAGGGATAAATTGAATATCATGAACACGGTTGAAATGCATAAAAAGATAGCAGTCCAAAAAGAGAGAGCAGCTAAAGATAGGTTAGCTAAATTACAATCTCAGTATGTCAGGCCAATACCTCATACAAGACGTTGCCTTCCAGGTGGAAATATTTGTATTGTACAGTACAAATAAATAAATAAAATCAAAAAATAAAAATAAATGAATGTGAACAATTGTTTTTGATATATTCATAGCATAATCATTACCATTACGGCATAAAAGATAATTAAGACAACTCCTTAACAGTTGGATGTCACTCTTTCTAAGGTCTCATCGCTACGCCTCTAGTCAGCGGATACGACCGCTGGTCCGCCGTCAAAATCGTTTTCGCGGCAAAGTCGGAGCGTTCAATGTTTGGTCTGACTGCTTAATCTAAATAATATTTACCCACAAACATACATGGGAATAATAAAAGCGTGTTAATAAAAAGGAAACTTCACTTATTTAAAAAACCATGAGAGTATTAAAAGAACAAGTACCTGAACAAAACCTTGTATATGCAAAAGCAAAACATACATACGTACATAGTTTTATTGTTAACACATTGTTATCCAAAGTATTCCCAAACAAAACCTTTGTAATTCGGCATATCTCAAGTATTTATGCCCTATTATCTTATCATTAAAAATTCAACAGGAACTGTATGCACCGTGCAAGCCAGATTACTCAAATAACACACTAGGGAAAAGGTTCCTCTTTTAACATTCCCCAATTGCGAACTTTACCGTAAATTACGGAATGAAAGCAGAAAACTATAAACATGTTTCACACTGTACTTTCGCTATATTGTCGCATTATTATAAATCAGAAAAACTACTGCCCTTATCTGCGAGTATGAATTCAAATTTTCTTAATAAGAAAAACTCAATAACACTACTACTATTATGAGCATATTTGCCAACACATTAACACGCTTTCATTAGCTTTACGTTATGTTTGTGCGTAACCGACTTCTTTGTTTTTGAATTTGACCTACTTTACAAGAATAGATTTAATTTAAACTTTGTACACTTACCAAAAACCAGCGAAATACAACAATTTAATAAGTTGTCCCATTATCCTGTAAAGGGTCGCCTGAATTGAAGTTCTGAGACATTTCGTAATTCAAAAAAATCGTGCATGTGGCCGTATACTGTGAGAACCTTTTATTTTTGAGAAATGGTGCAATTGCTTATTTTTTGAGAAATGGTGGAAGAACTTAACAAATTAAACAGTAATCATGACCTTTCTAGATATTAAAGCATACATAGTCCCTGTAATTTCATTTCAGCTTTGATATAACACATATGAGGGGTCTAGAATCAAAACCCGCTAACTCCACTTTTTATCCTAATTTACATTTTGCATGTCCTCTGTAGTGAATTTTCATTGGAATCGAAAAATAAATATATCTGGAAGCAAATTCCGCTAAATCCCCTTCTAAACGTATACGGAATATAGCAGTTAATTTCAAACCCGGTAAGTCCATTCAAGTAGTGAAATCAGAACACGCTATCTCCACTTCAGCCAATGGCGTTGAACTAACGCGCGCATGCGTGGCTGAGAGCTATCTAAAACAGTGTTTACTGTATTGCTGCTTCTCAACGTATTTCGTTGGTTCTTCTAGACGTTTGCTGTTTTTAGACTAAATAACTGTATAAAAAATGGAAATGTCTCTATGTGCACCCCTGATAATCTGACAATCTATCGATCTGATTGTTTTGTGGATTTTCTGTTTAAATGTTTATCAGAATATCAGTTTGTTGTTTCAAAAGTTGCTAATAAAAAGTACAAAAGCTAAGTCCTGTTTTTAGACTCTGCCTCAATACACTTTAAAATAATAATTGTTGATTATTTCCGAGAATAAACAGCACAAAAATCCGCATATTCATCATACTTGTCTACAAAACCCGCTATGTCCAAACTGTTTTATTAAAATCCGCTATCTCCATTAAGAGAACTTAAATAACAGCCAAATCAATTGACATTTATATTAATCCTTAAAGTATAGATTCGTTAATATGCTATAAGTATAGTAGGTACTTGCATAAAGCAAGAAACCAAGTAAAAATAAAATCAATTGATTTACACGTTTTTCTTATTTTTTGAGAAATTCAAGATTTTGGAGATAGCGGATTCTGATTCTAGACCCCTCATGTCATATATCGCGATTTTTAACTCGCCTTTATTTCAGCTTCACCTAATGTTAAACGGGTTTAATTTCAACTTGTTTACTTATCACAATTCGATACAATGATTTAATGTTTTTGTCTCATTGTCCTTATGAATGAATGAATGAATGACGGAGGGAGAGAGGCTTTCTGGTGGTAAGAACCACCACCATAGGCCTACAAGCGGGCCCTTATGCACCTCTTCTTACCGTAGTTCCCAAGTCCAGCCCTCATCACAAAGGTGAGGATGGACTTGAGTCCTGCACATCTTATATCCTCAGGTTCAAGAATCCTTGAACTTAGTATGGCCTGCCAGTGATACCCAAGGGCTTCATAACGACATAGAATGTGTGCAGAGGACTCTTCCTCCTCGCCACAGCGTGTACACGTCGGGTCACTTGCCACCCCCATCACGTACAAGTGACGCTTGAAGGTGTTATGGTCGGATAGCAGGCTGACAAGTAGCCAGTGAGAGACAGAATGGCCCTACATTGGCCAGAGGTTCTAAAATAGGTTCCCTAGCTTGGCGAAGATGTCCAGAGATTCCTCTCCATCTCGCTAGATGCTGGAATCTCTGGGCTCTCAATACCGTGATGTATCCCCCAAGAGAGAGGGAGAGCTTTGTTTTTGGTCCATAGACCCCAGCGCCGGAACCTTCCGCTTAGCCCCCACTCTTCCCTTGTTAGGATGCTCCACTGTAAATTTGCAGTCAAAGCGATAGAACAAATTATACCACCCCTCATTGTCCTTAACTAAAAAATGAAGTCAAGTCGATTGACTCAGTACTTCCCACACATTACGATGATACCAGTTTAACAAACTTTTCAGTTTTACAGCTCCTCCCCCCAAACCACCGCAATTTCACCTCCACCCAAAAAAAAAAAGGCAGAAAATGATCAGGAACCGCTAAAACATCTAAAAACGAAGTTTGAGCTGTTTTCATATTTTTAGTTTTTTTATTATTGCTACGCCACTGACACGATTTTTAACAACCATACCCATTTTCCATCCTCACCACGGTAATAATGCTGTGTCAAAATTTCATTAGAATCAATTTAACAGTTTCCACATTACCAAATACAAAACGATCTAAAGCAATAAATACTCGTATGTATACAGAACATTTCTAAGTCCCTTAGTTTCGGTAAATAGGCAAGGCAATGTTCGAATGGACCTGAAAAGGTGATTTATGTCGCTAGGTCTTCCTTCACAGGTCAGTGGACAGCCTATTATGAATCCAACAAATTCTTCAGTTTTTCAATCCCCCACCCCCCAACCAGCCCAATTTCACCCCCACCCAGAAAAACGCAGAAAATGATCAGGAACCTTTAAAACGCTTAAAAACGAAGTTTGAGCTGTTTTTATATTTTTAGTTTTTTTTATGAATTCTGCGCCGCCACTGGCACGATTTATAAAAACGATACGCATTTTTATACCTGCCATGGTAGTAATACTGCGTCAAAATTTCATTAAAATCAATTTAACAGTTTCCACGTTACACAATACAGAACGGTCTAAAGCAATTCTCGTATGTTTACATCAGAAACAATTCTGTAATAGGCAAGGCAATGTCCGGATGGACCTAAAAAACTATTTATGTCGCTAGGTCTTCCTTCATAGGTCACTGGACAGTCTATTACGAATACAACAAATTTATCAATTTTACAACCCTCCACCCCCCAACCACCCCAAATTTCACCCCCACCAAGAAAAAGTAGAAAATGATCAGGAACACCTGAAACACCTAAAAAAGAAGTTTGGGGAATATTTGAATTTTTTCGTTTTTTGAATTACTTTGCCGCCTATGCACATATTTTCAAAATTATAGCAGCATTACCTACTACAACCCCACAGCATATTGCTGCTCAAATTTCATCAAAATCCATGCAGTGGTTGCTGAGATTACGAGGCTAGAAAAACGCTAACAGACAGACAGGCAGACCGACGGAAATGAGTGACGTGGATTTTCGTTATGTAGACATCATAAAACGCCAAAAAGGCATGTTATCTCACATTCTAAAATTTTCGCGATCACAATACTCCCCTCACCTATCGGTGTGGGAAGTAAAAGTGAATAACAAATATAGTTTAAAAAAGCTAAAAACGTCTTTAATAGTGCCAGTATTTTTTGTTCATTGTTATTTTCAGATTCTATTAATAATTATTACTCAATTTTTAGTGCTATAAATGCGCGTTGTTTAGTTTTTTAAACTATTTTTATCATGTGTAATATCGCGACTCTAGAATTAACAGTTTAGCACGACATCCTGCAAATAAATTTCATGTAGGTACCTACATTGACGCCATCAATACTGTTTATAAAGTACTTGCCTAAGATTTGTCAGCTTGTTTACATTTTAGTAGCTGGTCACTTACTTATCGAAGGTGCCATCTAAAATGTCGGAAATACATGGCAAGTTTATCCGAGAAACTCCAGTGCTAGGATATAAAACAAAATGGCATATCGATCGACTTGTAATTAATGCCTTCTAATCTGAGTGGAAGCTCCACACAATATTTACAGCTTGTTTACTCTGACTGACTGCCTTACCCTCTTTCAAGTATGCAAGCTCTATGTAATGATTTATGACCGTAGCGTAGGTTGGCGGACGCAAATCCGTGTCAATGGATGTTTTCGTGCATCACGTCTCTGACTGGTTCCGAACTAAATCGAATAAAAATCGCAAAGTATGATTACGGTCGTGTGCAGCATGTAAATCCTTATGTAAACTTATTTTGTGATGTGTTTACATGCAAAATTTACAAACCGCGAACACCGCGGATGTGCTGTTCAATCGAACCAGTCCGGAACGCGTATTTACCAACGCTAACCTAACAGTGCAAACCGATTCCGATTACGGCCGAACGGTGATACTACAGACCATATCCCTCTGATCGACAATTCGGGTAGCTGTGAGAATGAGATTCGACGGCGCATGACAAAGCTTACTAAAATATGGCGTGACCATAACATCACTAAAGCTACAAAAATGTCGCTGGTTCAGTCTCTTGCGTTCTCAATATTTTTGTATGCCTGGACTATTAAAATGGCAGATCGACCTTGCATAGATGCTTTTGAAATGTGGACGTGGAGGAGAATGCTGAGAGTTCCTTATACCGCCCATCGGACTAACGTTTCCATACTGGATGAGCTCGGGAATCCAAAGAGACTATCCTCCATTGTGTCGACGAGAATGCTTACCTTCTTCGCACATATACACAGAAGCGATAATATTAAAAACTTGTAGTTCAGGGTCACGCCCCGAGTGGGCGGCGCGGTGGCCGTTCCCCTACACGCTGGGTGAATACGACGAAACAGTTGCTAGATATGAGCATCAAGTGCGCCACTGAACTGACAGTAAGTCGCGAATAATGGCGAGCTACAGTTCTCAAAACTATTGATAATATTCGTGTCGGCAATACTCTAGCTCCGACTTAATGCATTTTACGAGTTCACAACATGTCTGTTAAGATATTGTGACTATGATGATGATCCCGATACAGTGTGCAGGCACTGCAAGCAGTTAGGATTTGGAAAATTTTGTACTTCTATACTGCTACGCCATAAACGTTTCAATTTAAATAATTAGTGATATAAAACAAAACTCAAATCGCGACTTTATATTTGAAACCTAATACTGAAATATATTTAGTATTAGAATTAGAATATAGGAACTCAATCACCATGTATTATTACTATGTATGGTAAACTAAATAATAAAAGCTCTACCTCATAGCAGTCTTGAGTCAGAAAAGTACTGAATTTTTGAAAAATAATTAATAACGTTTGGCATTTGCTATATTCAGACATACACTTAATCCAAGTTTGTGTTTTCGGTTTTTAACTTGAGCACTTTGAAATCTGGATGGACGATCTGCTTGCATTTGACAAACACCGCTAGTTAGACGAGTCCTTTTTTTTACTTCCCACATCGATAGGTGAGTGGAGTATTGTGATCGCGAAAATTTTCGATTTTGAGATAGTGCACTTTTTGGGCGTTTTATGATGATAAACGAAAATCTACGTCACTAATTTCCGTCGGTCTGTCTGTCTGTCGGTCTGTCTGTCTGTCTGTCTGTCTGTCTGTCGGTCTGTCTGTCTATCTGTTGGCGTTCTTCTAACGTCGTAATGTCAGTAACCGCTGCATGGATTGTGATGAAATTTGGGTAGCGATATGTTGTGGTGTCGTAGTAGGTAATGTTCCTATAATTTTGGAAATCGTTGTACGGGGGGGGGGGGTAGAGTAATTAGCAAAAAACCAAAAATTTCAAATATTCCTCCTTCGTTTTTAGGCTTTTTAGGGGTTCCTGATTATTTTCTATTTTTTTTGGGTGGGGGTGAATTTGGGGTGGTTGGGGGGTGGGGTGTTGTAAAACTGACGAATTTGTTGTATTCATAATGGGCTGTCCAATGACCTGTGAGTGAAAGACATAGCGGCATAATACACTTTTTTAGCTCCATCTGAACATTGCCCTGCTTATAGTAGAAACCAAGGGACTTAGAATTTGTGATGTACATATACATCCGAGTGTTGCATTAGATCGTTCTATATTGCGTAACAAGGAAATTATCGAATTGATTCTAATGAAATTTTGACACAGTATTGCTGCCGCGGCGAGGATGGAAAACGCGTATGTTTTGGAAAAATCGTGTCAGTGACGGCGCAGCAAAAATAAAATAAAATATAAAAATAGCTCAAACTTTGTTCTTAGGCGTTTTAGGGGTTCCTGATCAGTTTTTACCTTTTTTTTGGTGGGGGTTGGGGGTTGAAATTGGCGTGGTTAGGGAATAGGTGGTTGTAAAACTCAAAAATTTATTCTATTCATAATAGGCTGTCCATTGACCTGTGAAAGAAAGACCTAGCGGCATAATAGGTAGAGAAAGAGTATTACTTTAGATCGTTCTGAATTTAGTAACATGGAAATTATGGAATTGATTTTAATGAAATTTAGACACAGTATTATTTCCGTGGCGAGGACGAAAAATGCGTATGGTTTTCAAAAGTTGTTCAGTGGCGGCGCAGCAATAATAAACAACTAAAAATAGAATAATAGCTCAAACTTCGTTTTTAAGCAATTTGAGGGTTCCTGATTGTTTCTTTTCGTCCAGTTGAAGCTGGAAGAACATAAATTGTGTCGTTTTAGTTCCTACGGAGAAACTTAGGAAACTATTTACTAGTTTCTGTGTTGGATGTTTTTTGAGGACATGCGAACGGTTACTTGGTTGCAAGGGATCTCAGACTATAGCCTTATGCAAGGGGAATATAATAAAATGATATCACTGTGTGGGAAGTACTGAGTCAATGAACTTGACTCCATCTTTTCTTCTTGATATTGATCCTGGGTAAGTCACAATATTTTGTTTTCGCTGGAACGCTGGCTTATTAATATCAACTGAATATGCAGCAAATTGTGGTGATGTTCTTATATTTTTTTAATTGGGAATTTTATATTGCCAAAACCTCTGAAACAAATGAAGACATGTGTAGAGTATTCTCCTATTTATTTATTTTCGAATTTAATCCATTTGGCTGATGAACACTATATTATATTATTGTTCACTCACCAGAATGACATTCAGACCGTCCAACAAAAATGAATCATTTTTAGTGAGGCTCCTGATGTTTATTTTTTTAATAACAAAAGTAGTGCTGGCGTTGCATTCAAAATTCCGTTGGCGCCTCTTAGATTATTTTGCCTTTCTTTTTGTCATTGTGCTGACATTTAAAAATCTTAATAAATTTCTCTGTAATTTTGGAAACGTTTTATAGACAATCCAGTTTGTTGCAGATAGGTACCTCTTGAAATTTTTGCATCCACTTTTATTGCTTCCAAGCAATTGGAATCTTGGAAGTGGGCCCGAATTGTAACTTCAAAATTATCGTTGTCTTAAATCGACATTACTCATATCGATTTTGGACAGCTGGTCAAAACAAATAATTACGTAATCACTTCCATTATATACATAGGTGCCTATATATACTCCAGTATTAATGAACACTTTGCAGTATTCGTCAAAAGCAAAATAACTAGTTACATACGTTACAAATATTTATCTGCACGTCAGCCACAAAATGGCGTGCTAAATGAGCTAAGATGCCCATATATTACAGATACTGCTCCCGGACTGTATCGTGATATGGTTTGTAAATTTAGTTGTTGGGTCTTACTTGGGCTCGCCTTGCTCTATATTCTATAATGAAATAGGGTTGGTAAATACGCGTCCGGCGTATGATCCACAAAAACCTCTTTTGTCAGTGCGCACCTTTCTTCGGGATTGGATGGTCTGTGGTTTGTGGTTTCAGTGGTGATTCAATTGGATACTTTGTGTTATGTATCTTAGACCGTGAACAAGAAAAATACTATAATCAAGAGGACGGGGTCGCCACTGTGACCAGTTACCGCGAAGGGATTGAAAAAAAAAAAATGGCGTCAAGTGCCTTCATGTGAAGGCCTTTATGGAACCTATGATCGGGTTAACCCGATCACTTGGATCACTGATCCTGACGTTCGGAAAGTGATCTAGGATCAGTCAGAAATAGGGTCAGTGCACTCTTGTATGATAAGTGATCGAGATCGGATAATCCAGATCAGCAGCTGTTTTTCTTAACCATCTGTTTTTTATTCTTAAAACCACTAATTCGCTGTTCGTTGTCGGTTAAATCGTTGAAATCTAAAACCCACTTGACAGCTATTTGACGTATAACTGATCGATCCGGAACCAGATCACTGTTTCAGTAAAGGCCTATAGTTCTTCCCACAAATTATCGGTTCTAACAAAAATTTGGAGTTCCTCTATCCCTACACCATCTTCATAAAAAAAGGTAGACAATGATCAGGGACCTTTAAAACATCTAAAAACGAAGTCTGAAGGATTTTGAAATATTTCGTTTTTTGTTGCTGTTGTCCAAAAACGGTACACTGCAAACATTTCCATTGCTTCCCCGGTAGTAACGCGGTGCCACAATTTCATCACAATCAAGTTCGTAGTCTCCAAGTCCAGATATAAAATTCAAAGGCAACATTCGGATAGGTCTAACAAGCACACGATATCACAAAAGTCATTTTCTTCAGCGCAATGTAGAAGATTTTACGAATACAACAAATGTTACTGAACTGTAGTACTGGTAGTAACCAAGTCAGACTTCTTCCAGTGTTCCTCGTGTTGTTTAGTTGGGCATCAAACATTTTTATGCAGGACTTTTCAACCAAGGAAAAGCTGTTTTTTCTTTCATGATTTGCAGTAGTGTTTACTTTTTTATAACGTTGTTGTATCAATTGTAACTCCTAGTTATTTGGGGGTTCCATAATGATTAAGTGGGGTGTATTTCTCAGGATGTTATTAGAGTGGAAGCACAATACTGCAATTGTGTTAATACTTGGGTGAAGCCAATCATATGTACTGTTTAATTTTGATTGATAATTTATTTTGTGTAGAATTCGATATATGTTGTAGTAGCATTCATGGTATAATAATTAAACATAGCTATTTGCTATGATTAAAACACAGCAAGAAAACAGCGCCGGGACTCTGTAAGTTAGAGATAGAAACTTGTTTCTATCACTACGACAATCGGGCAGCTTCGGGTGCCTACTACGCTGACATATTAACGAAGCCGCCCGATTCCATAGTACATAGTGGATAGAAACACTTTTCTAAGTTACAGAGTACCGGTGCTGGATACTCAGCTCGTCTAGAAATTAGTGGTACTCTTCGTACCAGTCAAGGTTTAACTTCTTGAAAACTCTGTTATATTTATATTTCTCAAGAATTACATCACTTAATTTGTAAAAAGTATATGCGGAAGAGCCTGTTAAAAACATTGGACAAAGGCAAACTTTGTGTCGCTTAGAATTTTGATTGATAAAGTCAATTTTTTAGAACTCCACGTACGTTTATAGCTGTGACATTTTGCAAAACATTCACACATGGTTGAAGACTATTTTAAATTTTTCACTAAGATAATGTCAGTCTCAGAGGGACTCGAAGCATTTCCAATATAATAAACTAAAATTCATCTACTAATACAAACTACTATGAAAATACGTGGTACCTGGAATCCAGATCCCCTAGCGTCAATTTGTGCTACAATATAATTCCTAGTGCTTGAGAGATACCATGGCCATGATAGCTCCCATTTGGAAGATACGGCTTGGGAAGACGGGGCGGCATCACTGAAAACACCAAAAGAGCAACAATAAAGTTATGAAATATCGATATTACTGTTTAATCCCACTATTAACTACCGAAATGAACAGCTTGATGAATCCTTATAATATTTAAAGCCCCAGTACCAGAAAATTTTGGTCAAAACGAATAACACGCTTTCAGATTCATATCGATTCGCTGGCCCATCAAAACACATATGCTGGAAAATAAACGTTTTGGCCAGTTAAACCCTTAAAGTACAAAATTTGATAAAAAATCAATTTGACATTATTTGACAGCTGTGCTAGAAAACAGCTTTTGTTCTTACTAACTAATTGGCTAACAAGTCTGGATATTAAATAACAAAGGGTGTTAATTGTTGATACATACAAAATTATGTCTTACGATCATGGTGCTGCTCAACAACAAACCATTAGGAAACATTGAGTAATCTTTGGTCCAGCCTTTGATTAGAAGAAAATTGTCAAGACTTTTTATTGAAGCGTGTCCAAACACACTTAGTCACATTTGGAAGTTTAAGATTCACTGTAACAGTACAATCGAATATGGTTCAAGGAAAAATGTAATTAATGTACCCCAGGCCAAATAGTTAGCTATACGTTTTCCCACATTTCCTTGTTGTCTGTTGTTGAATCTCAAATGAGACTATGTAGTACCTTGTGTTGAGGTTGCAGTGTGTGCCATTTTATTCAATCAAAAGACAGACAACATCGTGACAATATGAATGAATAAAAGGATGAGAGGGGCTCTCTGGTGACAAAAACCATCAATATATAGTCCTACAAGCAGACCTTTCGGTACCTTCCTTTACTCTAGTTCCCAAGTCCAGCCCTCATCGCAAACGTGAGACAGGCTTTAGGTCCTGCCCATCCTATGTCTTCAGGATGAAGGATCCTTGAACCTAGTACGGTCTGCTTACGATACCCGAAGGCGTAATAGCGACATAGAATGTGTACCGAGTACTCCTTCTCGCCACAGCGTGCAAATGTTGGGTCGCTTGACACATCCATCACATACATCTGAAGGTGTTCGATAGCAAACCCACGAATAACCTTAGCCGGTTTCTGTCCAGTGAGAGACAGAACCACCCCTCCTTCGATCCATAACTCGGCACCCACACAACTGACATCTGATGTCTTACCGAAACGTCATCCAAGACCTTTCTACATTGCAGAACAAGCACTGATGTAAACCTACAACCGCTCTCAATGCTGTCTGGCTGTCAGAGCAGATGATCCACCTCTTGGGCCCTGAATTTCGTAAATAACATAGACACAAGCTAAAATCGTGTATATTTCTGCTTGAAATACCGTGGTATATCGTTCAAGAGAGATGGAGAGCTTTGTTCTTGGCCCGTATACCCCAGCGCTGGAGCCTTCGAAGGTAAGCGCCGGTGCGTCGTCTGTACCTTCGATCTGTATACCAGACTGGCTCTGCCTCCTCAAAGGCCGCCTGCCGCTTAACCCCCACTCTTTCCTCCTCAAGTGGAGGGAGAACCAACGAAGTCGTATGTATTGCACTTGTATAACTAACGCAAGCCAAGCATTCCGTTTTATTTGCTGGTTTCCATTCTTACACATGGCCACCACACTAGTGATTCATATAATAAGAACGGCCTTACGATTGTGGTATAGAGCCAGTCCACCATTTTGGGAGCCAGCCCCCCAGTTCACTCCTACACCCCTTTTATATGCCCATAACGAACTACGTGTCTTATTAACTTTATGTTTTACATGTTGTCTCCAATTCAGCTTTGAGTCTAGAAATCGTGATACCAAGATGCTGATGTAATGAAACACACTGTGTTCTTTAATTCTAAAGAATCATCAACTTCTAGGCAACAAAAGTAGATCAGCCAAATAATGTGACTTATCCCAAATTATTTATGCGAAATTTTGTACTTTGATGAAGCGACAGAGGTGGCCAAATCGTGATAATGTTTGTCTTCGAGCATATCTGGTTTTTTATTGAAGGCCCAGTGACGCGCGAGTGAACAAAGAAACAACCACTGGGTAACAGTTACGTAGAAATTACACTCGCGCTTTGAGTTATTCATTCGTATAGTACGTCCCAACGATATAACATTTGTTTGCCGGAAGAACCATAATAATCTCATTTATTTACTTATTTATTTGTAACTTTTATACAAATGTTTACCCTTGTGGGGATGTTTTTTGAAGTTTTCACATTGTAAACAAATGTTATTAGGCGAGCTGTACCATACCATGCTTTTTTTGAGGTCAAAGCATTTACCAAGCCAATGGGATTCGTTTATTGAATGTTATGAACCCTTAACCCATTATATTTTCATGACTAACATTTTCGTTGCAAATATTTCGCTGCTACCAACATAAGAAAGATAAATTTCTTCAACCGGGCAATCCTGCGGCTGTATATTTTGTGCTACAGAATACTAAGTAACTGAGTAGAACATAAAAAAGTCTATAAAAACTCTGAGAGTTACGTAACGTTTCTAAAATATAAAGGAAGTTTGCTAAAGTTATCCAAAACTTTCAAATTAAATGCGTAAGGCAAATTGCACAACTCCTGTTTTTCCTCATTTCATCTTAAGAGAGTCGAAATAGTTACGTGGTCTGTTTCGCTAACGTGCTCCATCAGAATATCATGAGCGTCCGGTGTAAAATTATACAGCGAGGTATAGCTTATACGAAGTTACTTGAATCAGCGCCGGTACTCTGTAACTTAGAAACGTGTTTCTATGCACTATGTAGTATAGGATCGGGTGGCTTCGTAAATATGTCAGCGTCGTAGGCACGTTGTGGTAGGCACCCGATCGTCATGATCGTCATGGTGATAGAGACACGTTTCTATCTCTTAAGTTAGAGACTACCGGCGCAGGGCGAGTATGGTAAACTCGAAGCGTCTACTTGAAGGGTACAGTTAAGGTAAAACAGCAGGATCCTTCTTGAAGCATAGCTTTTACTATACAGGGTGGGCCAATAGTGCGTGGACGGAGGATTGTGGGCTTACTGAAAAATATTTCAAAAATCTGTCACTCGATCATGGTAGGGTCCCTTAAGGGCTATAACGTAAAAATATTTTCACTTAAATTTTGACGTTTATACAGGGTGATTCATATCAAAGTTACATTATTTTGAATGGAACCCCCTATATATTATTGCATATTTGGATTCCTTAGTCAATTCTAGTGTGACCTCATGTATCACACATGGAACTTTAAATGAACCGTTTAGACGCAAATCACCACTTTTGGTATAAGTAGGTATCAGAAAAAAATTGAATATCGCAGCGATCATAAAACTTAGAAGGCCGCGACTTTGCGGTACGACTAAGCATGAAATGCGTCACCTTAGGTCAGAGGAATACATTTGAATTCTTTTTGCACTTGGAGAAATCAGTAGATTAATTAAGGAAACTTTAATCACAGATAACTTGATTTTTTCAAATAGGACTGCCTATTTTGGTTTAAAGAATCAAATGTAGAATTTGATTACCTTACTAACGATATAGCATTCCCGATATCAATCTTTTTTAGTTTTCATTTTATTTCGAATTTTCAGTCAAATCGGTGTTTTTCAATTTTGCTGCATGCAAGCAACCTAACAGGCCATGAAAAATAAACAAAAGCTCGTTAATATCGAAGAAACCAACTAACTTAGTAGAAAGATGCAAACTAACTAGAGCAACGAGGCAAGATTATGAAAATTCCTTACAACATATTAGCTCTAACCAGAAACAATAGCGGTAACAAGAACGCTCATTTTTCACAGCCTACTAGCTATCAGCCAATTCCTAAAGCCAGTAAAAAAATATTTAATCAAAGGAAAACTATTACTGATTGTTGCTGGCAGAAGAATATCCATGTCTTTTGAATAAATTTTCACATTTAATGCTATAAAAGAGTAGCCATTTCCGTAAGTCAAAAGTAATGATACCTCTAACTGGAACCCTTCAAATTCTTCAGTAGGTACCTCTACTTATTAGCAAAATCGCGGAAAGTGAAAATTGATTTGCAGTCTGTTTGAATTGTAAAATATAATTTAGTTCGCAGAAAACTACATGAAAAAAACACAATTACAACATAGCGTAATTAATAAATTCTAGCATTACTTCAATAGATGTTGAGATCTTCACTTTTGACTTAACTAAACGGAAATGACTAATTTTTTATCCCATTAAATGTGAAATTTCATTCTAAAGATCTTAGACTGTAAGCAAAAATCGCTGGTAGTTTTCCTTTTGTTTCAAAATTTTTAATCATTTTGAAAGGTTGTCTAGCTCTTGTAGACATCAATAGCTAGTATTCTGTGGAAAACAAACACTTCTGCCATACCCCAGCTACTCATTGGCATTAAATATCTTGCGGCTGTTGTATCCGGTTAGAGCTAATATGTTGTAAGGAATTTGTATAATCTTGCTTCGTTGCTCTAGTTAGTTTGCATCTTTCTACTAAGTTAGTTGGTTTCTTCCATATTAACGAGCTTTTGTTTATTTTTAATGGCCTGCTAGGTTGCTTGCACGCAGGAAAATTGAAAAACGCCGATTTGACAGAAAATTTGAAATAAAATGAAAACCAAAAAAGACTGATATCGAGAATGCTATATCGTTAGAAAGGTAATAAAATTTTACATTTGATTTTTTCAATCAATCAAGTTATCTATGATTGAAGTTTCCTTAATTAATCTACTGACTTCTTCAAGTGCAAAAAGAATTCAAATTTAGCCCTCTGACCTAAGGTGATGCATTCCATGCTTAGTCGTACCGCAAAGTCACGGCCTTCTAAGTTTTATAATCGCTGCGATATTCACTTTTTTTCTGATACCTACTTATACCAAAAATGGTGATTTGCGCCTAAACGGTTCGTCTAAAGTTTCATGTGTGATACATAAAGTCACACTAGAATTAACCAAGGAATCCAAATATGCAATAATATACAGGGGGTTCCATTAAAAAAATGTAAGTTTGATATGAATCACCCTGTATGAACGTCAAAATTTGAGTGAAAATATTTTTACATTTTAGCCCTCAAGGGTCCCTACCATGATCAAGTGACAGATTTTTGAAATATTTTTTAGTAAGCCCACAATCCTCCGTCCACGCACTATTGGCCCACCCTGTATTGCTTCAATCGAGGCGTTTATCGGAAAAACGTCATTAGTCCAAAACTAACTTGGGAAAATGAAAAAAACTTCCCAGCATGTAAAACTTTGATTAGATTGATTTATTGCCATATCTGGTAGAAGTAAAAGTAATAAGACACATCTTCCATAAGCAGTAATTATTTTATTTTGAAACAGATATGAAAACAACACAAAGAATACATGGACATGTGAGGTTTTTGAGAGAAAAGGTTAACAAATTAATACAAACAGCATGAAAATAAAATAAATTCCGATACAAAAAACAAAATAAGAGCGATAGTGACCAACTACACCTAATACAAAAACTGACTAACTGAAACAATCAGCTCTGGCTAACCAAAAAGCCCTACCACTCAGTCTTCGCAACCACTACACTACTATATTATCATCGTTGTCGATGACAAAGTTACCAACCAATCATACACACAATGCACAAGTGACTTTCTTAGGTGAAAGAATATGGACTTATGATGTTTTTACACTACTATATTATCATCGTTGTCGATGACAAAGTTACCAACCAATCATGCGCATAATGCACAAATGACTTTCTTAGATCAAGGAATATGGACTTAAGATGTTTTTAGAAGATCCAAGACAATTTTACTCTGTAAATAGTATCGAACCTACAATATTTTTTCGAGATATAATTATTTCTATCCATGTATATGGATGTTAGAAATGCGATGATGCCATTATCTTAATTTTGAAAAAAATTGACTTATGAGGTTTTTCCGAGAAACGCCTCAATCGATAAGTATATTGTACAGGAAACTCCTGTTGCTATGCACTAATAGACAGTTTATTGAACTTATATTAAGCTGTAGTAAGCGCTTTACATGATGCGTTGTTAATCGAACTATGTTATAATAATAAACCAAATACAGAGTGTACTATTTAACTAGCACACGAGATGGGGTGCTTTCGATTCCAGAGTACTTCCACGCTATTCTATCGGGGATATTACCCGAATGAACAACATACATCTCTAGGACATACTGTATACTGTATACTGGGTGACATAGAAATTGCAACACCCAGTAAATGTTAATATATATTATCAACATTATTTGGAGAATGTATTGGGATGAATAGGTATAATAATCGATGGAATTATGAAACAAATTTATCATTCTCAAAAAGTCAGTAGTGAGTTGCGCCTCCACCTAAGTTTGGACAATCTGCAAACCTTCGTGGCATGCTGCAAATGAAATAATCGATGTTTGCCTGAGATATTCTGTCCCAGGCTAATCTAACCTCGTCACGTAGTCGGCCTACATCCAATATAACAACTTGCGATCGACCCAGTCTACTACCTATCATATCCCATACATGTTCAATGGGCGATAAGATAAGATAAGGTGACCTTGCGGGTCATGGACGGGTAGTCACATTGCCTTGTCGAAGAAAGTCTCTGGTAAATGCAGCGGTGTGTGGTATGGCATTGTCCTGAAATATTGGGTTTTGCAGTTGCTGAAAGTAGGGCAACGCAACAGGTTGTAACACGTCATTAATGTAGAACTGGGCGGTCATCTTTCTATCTAAAAATACTTGAGGTGAACTGCTTCTAATTTTTATGGCACCCCATACCATAACGCCGCTACTAAGCGCAGTCTCGTGCTCCACACAAAATTGAAGTTGGCACTTTTCTCCACGGCTTCCCCTGACGCTTCTGCGACCGTCATGAGCCCTCAGACAGAAACGTGACTCGTCACTGAAAATGACATGATCCCACTCCTGATTCCAATGAGCCCGTTCTTGATACCGACTATGGGATGACATGGACATGTAGTATTGCGTTTTGTCGCTGTATTTTTAACCCAATAGCTTAGGGGTTCATTTAAGAAAAAATAACCAAACACCAAAATCAAGCGGACCATGATTGACCACTGTAAGGAACGCAGTGGATGAAATTTTCATTACAGAGGAGAAGTCTTCACATTTTCTTTCATAAGAACGCACTAGCTTAACGAATGTCTAATATTTTAGCACATTAAGAAAAAATATTGTATCTTGAAGAAACTTGACCGACACGCTTTTTTGCTAATACGCACTATTCTGATAATTTTTTTTAAAATAGTCATAATTATTTCGTAATGTACTACTATTATAAGTAAAGGCTGCACGCCACCTATGTATCCGTCGCGTCTCACAAAGGACATGCCGCCCAAGCGTTTGTTTGCTGTTCCAAGTGACTACCTAGTGTTTACCACCTAACATCATTTTTTTGACATTTTAATTTCATTTTACCTCATACTTACACTAAAAGTATAAGTGGAAAAGTTGTTTCTTCATATTCTCTTAATACACCTGGTAGAAATAACCTCACTTGTGCTTTGAAACCATATTCTATCTCTACAGATATCGTTTTCACTTGCGGCGGTGAAAATTTTCTTACCTAAAATAAATAACAAAATCAATATGTGGTAAAAATAGCATTATAAATAAATTAATTGGTTATTACTAGAATCATTGAAATGAAAGATACGTGCTTTATCGCTATAATCCCCTAAGTCTTAGCTCTACACACTGTAGTTTGGTGTCAAATTTCTAACATACTTAACAGGTCTATAGTTGGCTTATAGTGTGTTAGCTCCAAGTTCTGTAAATATGTCTACTGTGTTCCTTTTTTTTGCATCAAACCTTATTTAGTCGGAATGTGTTTAAGTGGAAGCGATTGAAATACTTGTTAATCTTTTTGCATTTTTAACATACGTGACCCCTGAAGTCAAGAGGCCAATTTGTCAACAGTCCCTGCACGTCATTATGCGAATTGTTTGTAGTATATTTTAGGTTGAAGGCTTGATAATAAACAGCAGATTAACTATGTTTGGAACTTGGATAACATTTACTGATATAATAGGGCAAGCAGTCATACAATTTTCTCCTACGAAAAGGCAAAAACGCACGGATCTACTAATTTTTATTTTTGTTGGACAGCTATTTCAAAAATTTTACCCCCATTTACCATTTTAACGACTATTAATTTATCGTGTCAATGGCGGCTCGAATACTCTTTTATTAAGGTCGATTAAAAGTATATATTATCAAGTGCCTCTATGAAGTTCGAAAATACATTCACTAATATCTATGCACTGGTAGAGATTTTACTGAAAATGTTGGGAAACTTGTGGATAATTTTAGGGGTAAATGTCATATTAAAGTATAAAGCATCGATACAGTGCTTGCTCTTATTGGTTGCATTCAATTTTGTCTACAAGATATTTCACAATAGTCAAATAGAAACAAATCGGGTGAATATGCAGGTCATCCAGAACTTTCCTTCCTCCAATTAATTTGACATGCATTGCGAAGTGTGTCGGAGCTAAATATTGTGTAAACATTCAGTTTTCTTTGGTACTATAGTCTCACACTTAATTATTACTACTAGAGACACAGACCTACTGCGTTTTCTGAAAAAAATTCAATATGTGGCCTTTTGCACCTATAAATTTGCTAGCAACGTCATAGTTACGTAAGTGTGCAGTGTACGCATAATCAGCTGGTCGGCTGTCATGCAAATCCTCGTCAGTAGCGTGGGTTAGATGGATGAGACGAACATCGTTTGGTAATTGCTTAAGAGCGACTTACCTTGTGCAGTTTGTTTCTGATTTTATATGGTTTTGCAATTTATCTAAGTCCAATATGTCTCCGAAGACATATGTTTTGACGTAACGTACTAGTTTTTTGAATTATACTATAATTCAAATTCGATTTCAGAAAACAAGTGTAACGCCTCTGACTGTTAGTAATGTCATCCGCCATATTTTCTACGCCGATACGTCATCAACAGTGTGACGTCACTGTTATGCTCTTAGACGGAGTGGACCGTACTTCGCCATTTAGTTATCAGATATATGATTTGACCTCTCATAACCTTGAAAAGCTAACAGCTCCATGATCACGTAATCTTCTTGCATTCAAGGTGGCTTCCGTTGATATAAATATCAAACTCAAAAGAGCAATGTCAATTGTTTCAGTATTTACCAGACTTTCAATTACATGAGTATGAGATATTTGTAATAGAGAATTAAACTCAGTGTGAGATAAATCTTATTGTTATAATTTGTCTAGAAATTTGGGCTATATTATTTTCTAGCTTATGCCACAGATAAGATTCAATTTCTCGAGAACTGGTAATCCAAAATAAAAAGGTAAATCAAATGAATGTATTACATAGGCATGGGTCCAAATTTTGACAGTTACAGTTAGGCAGAGCAACACATATGCCATCAGATAACTTCATCCGAAACCGTTATGGGTTATTCGCAAACAACTGAAGGGGCTAAAACCCATTTTTCTCGGATAGTTTTGAGTTGAGTTATGTTGCAGTAGTAGTAGTAATGTGGGGCGAAGCCAGATGAGTAGGCCACATTTAACTCCTTCCAATGAATATCAGAACGTCATTGATATTTTAGCAGGTTAAAATAAAAGCTATTTAGATTAAAAAAAAATACTACCATTGTTCTTTACCGCTTTATCGGGTTATTTCTTGATATGGACTAACCTAGTGTTGACTTCAAGCAAGATATATCGGGATTTAATTGCATTCGAAATTACTAACTTATAGAAACCTATCTGGTTACTCCTCAACTGAAAATTATCAGATACTTCGCGCGATCCATTTACGGAAACTGTTTCGGCTTATCTTTCGTGTTCGTGTTCGTATTTCATGGGCACCTTGGATAAAGAGAGTTATAAATATTTGGATGCTGTGATGGCCCACCAGATAAAGGTAGTACCAACCATGAAGGTATACGGAACTATATTGATTGGGCGACTACTGTGTAAGAGAACCGCTGGTGGATCTGTCAGGCAATAGGAAGTATCAAAATTGAATGTATTGATTATCAGCTTATACAAGTTGTACTTTCAAGGGTGGCATTAGTTTGTACGACTAAATAATGAAAATCATTTAGTTATAAGTATTCAAAATTTGGTACTCACTCTTCTCCTAAGCTTAAAACTAGTATCCAAAATAGCTCTTCTGGCATTCGTAGAAGTCTTCACTAACAAAACTATAGGTATTTCCGGTCCAAGACATTCTTGAACGTAGTATTTGTAATTTTTGCTAAAGATTACGTTATTGTAGTCGCAAGGGTAGTCCAGCCAAAGGCTATGGCTGAAAAAACAAACAAAATGAAACGAGAGGAGAAAGAATATACAAAAATGTATCATTAGATTACTAGATGGGTGTATTCTTTTCTGCATTAACTGTCACAGGGTCAAAAGGTTATAATAACAAATCCTATCGGGTCACTTCAATATAACATCTATAATTAACAATTATTGCTATTTCTCAAAGAGGTTTAGGAATATCTCGCACATAACTTTAATCCTGATTTTCAAATTAATTTCAGGCTCCCTTGGTTTTACCAATTGCTTAAAACAATAACCCTACTTTGATCCCAAATAACACTTTATTTGCAACTCGGATTTCAGTTTACCTTTTTAAGTTAATTTAGGGTCTTGCACAGCCTTGAATTTTGCCATTCGTTCGTTAGAAACAACCATATACAGGGTGAGTTTTTAGTACCGGCTCGATCGATAACTCCACTACTGTAGAAGATACCGAAAAAAGTTGTATATAAAAGTTGTAGCAACGGATGTGCTCCTTGCTCAGAAAATATTTAGATTATACAGGGTGATCTATAACTACGTGGTGATGCAAACATGCATTTTTTTAAGTGAGACGCCCTATATATTATTCTATATTCAGATTCTACTAATGATTTCCGTTCTTCCAATATAGGGTATTGTTACATTATACAGGGTATTTCAAAAGTTATGACCATTTCTATGTCCAAATCGCTGTCAAATGAACGCACTGTATATCAAAAAGAGATGAATCAAGAATCATTTTTTTACACGGATGGATAACAAATATCATCTAGTTTTAAAATCGGCTACAAAAAAAGCCCGCGACGCGTAGTCGTATACAGGGTGATGTAGAATGCAAAATCCGGATTTTCTCTTTTTTTTTCAAATATAACCCCCAATATTTTATTACACCAAACAATTGCTTTTAATATGCTCTTTCATCTTTGTGTAGCACTTGTTGTACCTACGTCCATCAGTTTCCGAGATATTTCGATTTTTCGGTAAATTTAAAATATAACTTCTATTTGTGTCCAGAAATTTATTTATTTTGAGAAAGTAATATTGAATTTGTTTTTTTATTTAATGAACAACTAAATTATAAGGTCATGATGGTATTTGATGAAGTCAAAACCCTGAATCATCGAGATGATAAAGTCAAGTATGCTAAGGAAACAATTTTGTAGGCGTGATGCATAATTATCAAGTAGATTTATCACGTATGCCTTGAAAAATTGACGGTTTTCATAACCTGCTTAATAATTGTGTACTATGTGAAAAACGAGCTTTAAAAATAAATTTTTCCATTGAGGGTATTTAGGAGAATCTTTGAGAAATTGCCTTTACTTGCCTCTAGAATATATCAACTATAAACAGCAATATCCAGAACGGAGTCACTCTAAAACTAAAGCGTTTGAAAGATTGAAGAATCGTTTTATTTGGACCGCTACGCTTAATATTTCATAGCCTACCTGATACATCTGCTTGATAATTATGCATGACTTATATAAGCACACTTGACCCATGTTATGTCGTTAATCCAGTGTTTTGACTTGATCAAGTACTATTCTGGCCTTATATTTTAGTTGCTTGTTAAGCAAAAATAAAATTTGATAGTATTTTCTCAAAATAAATAAATTTTAGTAAACAAGTAAAAGGTATATTTAAAATTTGTGGAAAAATCGAAATGTCTCAGAAACCAATGAATGCAGCTATAACAAGTGCTATACAAGGATGAAAGAGCATATTAAAAGCAACCCTTTGGTATAATAAAATATTGGGGGTTGCGTTTAAAAAAAAGAGAGAAAATCTAGATTTTGCATTCTACACCACCCTGTATGCGTCGCGGGCTTTTTTTATAGCCGATTTTAAAACTAGATGATATTTTTTATCCATCTGTGTAAAAAAAATATTCTTGATTCATCACTTTTTCATATACAGTGCGTTCATTTGACAGCGATTTGGATATAAAAATGGTCATAACTTTTGAAATACCCTGTATAATGTAGCAATACCTATATTGGAAGAACAAAAATCATTAGTAGAATCTGAATATAGAATAATATATAGGGTGTCTCATTTGAAAAAATGCATGTTTGCATCACCACGTAGTTACGGATCACCCTGTATAAATCAAAATATTTTCTGAGCAAGGAGCATATCCGTGGCTACAACCTTTATATACAACTTTTTTCGCTATCTTCTATAGTAGTGGTTTTATCGACCGAGCCGGTACTAAAAACCCACCCTGTATAAGAAAACATTTAATTATTTTTTGCACTGTGTAAAGCTTTTGTCATTGCTTGGCTTCAGTTTAACAAGTTCTTAATGAAATTTTTTGGCCAAAACTGGTTTCCCAGCAACTATAAAAATATTGTTTATCGTTTATGTTAGATATCATTAAAAAAACTTGTAAATCTACATAATATTCATTCTACATTTCAATATTTAAAAGCAATACACAATCTTTGGAAGACAAGCAAATAATTTTCTCTCCCAAAAATATTTTGTAGCGATAAATTTTGCTGTAGTGCACCAACGAAGGCATGTGTTTTTGATTGTGAGGCACCACAAACATTTTCCAGTTCCATTTTTTCCAGTTTGTCTAGATATACTCGACGAGTGTCAGTAACTTCTAAGGTTTACCGAAACATTTATTGTTCTAAATAACACCCCAAAATAGTCACATAACCTATGTATACCGCACCTATAATATTCTAAAACTAACCTTATCACAGTTTCATTTAAATTTTCGGCAAAAGTGGAATTTACATCAATTTCTGGCCTGCAGGTCATACACTCCCACTCGGGAGGACTTTTGCTGTCCATTATTTTGATCAGATGCCTCATTCCAGGAGAATTCTCTATAGTGCCTATTGCATATCTGTAATGAAATAAATAACATGAGCGAAATGTGCAAATTCTAAAGTCGAAAAAAGTGTATTAATATACAAAGAAATGGCGGTGCTTGTACACCATCGGTACACATAAAACCGACACACCAAAAGATATTCGCATTTTAAATCTAATTATAGAACAAATATAAAGAATCAAGATTAAGAAAAGATAAGAGAATGCGAGTAGTTTTTCTCAAAGGCTGTGCTCAAAAATTCATGAAATCGCAATTTTACAGACGACCCACACATTATTTGCCTGTAAGAAAAGCAACGTCTGGAGGCAACGATATACTACTGGCTCTCATTTTGGATTTATCAACAATGCAAATGCATCACCCAGTGTGATTGTTGATTTCAGAATCAGTGACTAAGTAAGGAAGGCTGCTTCTATCAATGAAAGTCACTTTTAAAAGGCTGCTGAGGTGACCGAATAGCGTTAGTTTTACCTTCAACATTCATCAGTTTGGAAGAAAAGAGTCATAACTGAAAATTGCCTTTTTCTGACTTTTTGTAATGTACCAATTTCAAATGACATCTAGTATCATATACAAAAGCGTTACAAGTGTATATATCTCGAATGCCGTCGTAGTTGCCATGAATATTCACTTGGCTAGTGTCTGTTGATAGTTTGCCAAACAAACTAGAATTGCTAAAACCGTTCCCATGCAATAAACTAGTCCAGTTTGGTAACTCTGAGGTAACTCTTGTTCTCCGACTGTGCCACGGTGAAATGTGGAATTAAGGAATATCATCACAAAGTATAAACAAGACAGTTTCAAGTCAGTTGCGGTTAAGTGCTGGTAATGATAACCTCAAAGCATTTGAGATCAAGCGTCACTTATAAAAATATATTGTAAAGGTAAGTAGCATATTGTATTGAATAACACAAGACTCTCTTGGATAGACTTTAGAATGTATAATAGAGTTAGTATTTTTTACCTGTGTACCGTGTGGCAGTCTTGCACAAAATCCTACCTTTTTTTACCTGATCAAATTTTACGACTAACCTTAGAACTGGTTCCTAACCAGATGCGCAATGCTTTAGCACAGTATCTTTAGCAGAAGAAAGTCAGTTATTAAGATTTTTAATACTATATATGTTACGGTTAAAGTGTTTATTATGATAGTTGATGCAAACTGTCCATATGTTATTTTGACGGAAAATCATATTTCAACTAAAATTGGTATGAATATTGGTTGTTTTGTATAATATCCAGCTAGGTTACCAACAATACCAACTATACAAGGTATGCCGCTAAAGTATAAATCACAAAGATATCACACATATTAACCAGTGTTTCTGGTTAGTTTACAAACTACCTACATCATTTGGATAAATTTTGCACCTAATATCTCTAGTACTACATAATAACCAACTCGCTGGTAGTATGTAAACTAACCAATCCTCTTTGGTTACTTTAGTTTAGAACAATAATTTTTAGTCAAAAGTAAGGTAAAACATACAATTGCTATTCGATTCGATTCTCTATAAATCATACGTATTCAGTACATGATGATCATTCTGGTTGTTAGTGTTAGGTTCTTGTTAGCGTATTCTCTTTATGTATTGCAGAAGTACATTATAATCATTATCATTCATTAATTTTGAATTTCGAGACTTTTTCTCGTAACATTCTAATAGTAACTTTTCAAATTGCTGTTGCTGATCCATTTTTGGTAACTATATACCTGTCCTTAAACATTTTACAAGGCACGACAGTAAACTATAATACCAATACGTCACATTTGCACATTCCATAAACATAACTTCACTTTTCTGTTGAATTGGCCAAAGAAAATTGGTTAGTTTACATACTAACCAAGAAGTTGGTTAATTTACATAGTAACCAAAGAGTTGATTATTATGTATCACCTACTAGAGATATTAGGCGCATACCTTATCCAAATGATGTGTATAGTTGTAATATAATTTTCCATCAAAATAACGAGACATTTGGATAGTTTGTATAATATCCAGCTAGTGTATAAACTATCAAAGTAAACACTTTAACCGTAACATATACACAAGCGTTAATACATCTGATTTTAGTGGAAGCAGATAAAACATGTTATTTATTGGGAACCTCATCAGAACATGCCCTCATACAATTACAATACAAAGTTAGATCGATGAACTGACTCTTGGGTGGATTAATGTAGGGTTCAGATCTCCACATCAGTCTGGATTGTTTTTAACTTAAATTTGTGTCAGCAAAGTTTTACAATTATTTAGATTGTTTTGGAAATTTCCACAGGCATTGTCACTAGAAATACTTCAATTCCGGATGGACCGTGCGTTTGATTTGCATTGAACGCCATTTAGGACATTCAGTTTACAGTTTACAGGTAACTAAACGGATTTTCACACCATTATCCAGCACAGAAAGAATCAGTGATTAACTCACTTGTGAACAGAGCCGTAACTCTTGCTAATACCAACTGTCTCAAAATCAAACTGCATCATCTGAAAACAATCCTTCTACACAATAACAAACTATTCACACCATGATATTCAACGACCAAAAAACGAGTTCACTTCCCTATGGCCCAGCACCCTGCGGACAGGAATCCACCCCCAAAATGTTTCTTCTTACTCTATCTCAAAAAAATATCGGAGTTCTTAGGAAACATAATATCTCCACTAGATTTTCAACCATTCCCAAATTGTTTCAACAGTACAGATCCGTTAAGGATCAAATTCCTCTGACTTCGGAAGCTGTGTCAAAACACCGTGTTCTTGTGGGAAAGTATATATTGATGAACATGAACGGAATACTAGACTTAGAAACCCAAAGAGACTATAAGTCACTGAAATTCTGAAAAATCTCTTAATCGACACTCTGGTATCTAGCTGCATAGTTTCTTGAAATCAAGGTGCCATTGTGGTTGTGTTGCGTACTTCTAGTTTTTTGATGTTTTAGTTTATATTTGAGTGACTTAGTGACTATTTGTGGTGTTAATTAAATTATTTATGAACAATATTGTCAAAATTGCATCATGGGACGAAAAAAAGTGCAAAGTTTGCTGTAATAGCGACGAATCGGTGAACACCACTTATCATAGGTTAGTATAGGTTTTGTTTTGGTTTTCAGTAGCGTAAGGTATGGGGATATCTGGGAACAACAGTAACCTCACTCCAGCTTCAGGAATATTTTTACAAGTGATATCAGTAAAGCACAGTATATAATCATAAATCGGACCATGCAGTGTCTTCCACAAAATATTTCCATGGTATTTGCTGACCATATGTATGACGATGACCCTCTTTCTAACCATTTTTTAATCCTTACAAATTTAATTTTGAAAAAATATGTCACTTTAGGAACACATCATGAGCTATCTAGGGAAAGTGACATGCAGGCAAGAATCAGGCCAAAATTAAGAAAAACTTTTTTGTTTAGCCATCAGTGACTTTAAACCCAGAAGCGATGTTTGAGTATCATAGATATTTATACGATTATTATTTTTTGCCTTAGAAATACGATCATATTTCAAATCATTTCCGGGTCATTCTGTGCTTGAAGTTTCCTATTTTGATCAAGTTTTATGACTTAATTTCTGTACACCGACTGCTTACCACAGGAAAACCAAGAAATTAATTTTTCGTTATATCATTCATGATAGATGTATAAGTAATACCTTCAGGTTACCGATGTCGCTTTCATTATACTACCTTGTTTTTTAGATATTTTACCTATGAATCTTCCACTCTTTTGAATACCTATGCATCTGATACTGCGGCTATGTCGTTGTAGTTGCAAAAAATATAATAAAAGTGAACTGTTCAGTTTTCAATGACTTCCATGTTGCTTAAATATTATTGTACCTGTTACAGTACAGTTTACTTCAAATCAATTGTTGTCCGTTCTTTATTAAGCATATTACGGGTCATGTCTTTTGTATTATTGAGCCTTTTTGTCAGAAATGAGTTATTACCGAACGTGAATAAATACCTACATACTCGTATCTGTATTCTATATCATTTATTGTTTTTACCTATCGCCCTTATACACTTTCTTTACCAGGTGGTATTTACCACCTGTATTTACACACATTACATTCATGTCAATCAACATGAATTTTCCAAATCCCATTTTTTAAAGTATTTGAAGACATGAAATGCAAAAATGTATGCCACATTTACTATCCAGGCGAATTTTATAGAACTGGATATATTACTATTATTATATATGCCATTATTATAATTTATTGCTGAAGTAAAAACACGATGCAGCCATTCCAACAGGCTACCCTTCAGAACTATGTTAGATACGTTTTGAAAAACAATTCAAGGTAATAAAACTATCAACTGTTACAATCAAATTATAATAAGAGCAACGCCCTAAATATAACTAAATACTAATACAAATTATTGTATCAGTTTGTAACATCACAATAATAATTGAATCTATTAATTAACATCCAGTTTAAATATAAAGTCGTACGCCACGGTTTTTGTTTGTAATACGCTCAAGCTGTTTACTGATGTGTCAAAATTTCCGTTACATGTTGGCTGCTCAGCAACCTGTGCATTTTGTTGTTTACATTCATTCTAGAGATGTTAACATCGGGGGGTAGCTACTAACGCATTGCCGCGAATATTATGTTCTCCTACCGATTCGATGGTCACTGGTAGCCACTGCCGCTGCCACTGGTAGGTGTACAGTTGCCAAGATTGTTTTCCTACATACATACTGAAAAACCTTCAAAATTCTAGTAAACCTAAAACTAAAGCTCGGCGTTTAACGCAGGTTCCATCTGGAATTGAAGAATTTTCTGTTTTACAATCTCCATCACAAGACTAGTCTTTGCCTAGTAATCTCATAATGAAATTGAGTGTTTTTTTTATTTTATGCTTTACGGCATCAACATCTAAGGTTATTAGCCGTCTGTCATCTTGGTTTAAGGTTCTCGATTTCTGCAAGGTTCATTATTTCCAAGATTGCTAGTACCGACATTCGTAGGCTCTGAGGGCAGCATAGGTAAGTAGGAAGGATAGTTCTTGTTTTATACTAAATTTTAAAGTATAGGTTTATAGCTTTCAGGAAGCCTAGTAGGTTTTTAATGGTTTGTGCGTTTGTAAAACATTCTTGTAAAGTGGTTGGTATTATGCATTGTGATCGCATTGGCTCATACTTGGGACAGCTTAGAATAATATGTTCAATTGTCAGCGTACATTGACACTCTGAACATGAGGTTGGCCTTTGTCCAAGGAGAAGGTGGGATGAGGTTAGACGAGTGTGTCCAATCCTTATCCTTGTTAAACAGACTTGTTCTCGTCTATTTAGTTCTCGCGGGTACTTCCACTTTTCAATGGTTGGCTGCAAATTTCCCAGGTGACTTGAACTTCGGACCCATTGGTTCTGCCAGACCTGGTCTAGACGTGTCTTACAGTAAACTTTAAGATCATCAGGAGTGACTGTGTTTACGGGAATTCCATCGTAAATAGCGCTTCGGGCTGCTGCATCTGCTTGCTCGTTCCCAGTAATGTTGACATGCCCTGGAGTCCAAATAAACACAGTCGTTTTCGCTTTTTGGGCGAGTTCATTACGTTGGTCGATGATTTTCTGAACCAACGGGTGTTTGGAGCAGCTATTTTTAATGGCTTGCAGGGTAGTCATCGAATCTGTGCGGATGATGTAGGTACTAGTATTGTGAATGGTTTTGTTGAGACAATATTTAAGAGCTTCTGAAACGGCGTATAATTCTGCGGTGAATATTGATGCAATAGGATTCAGACGATATTTGATGGTTTCAGTGGGGGTGATATATGCTGACCCGACCCCATCATTATTTTTAGCCCCATCCGTATATATGACTTCTGATGGGTTGTATCTGTTCAATATTTCCGTTATCATATATCTATACGTATTTTCGGGCGTTACGCTTTTATTGTAGGCAGAGCAGTCTAGAATTACGGTTGCTTTATTTGAGGCCCATGGTGGGATTTTGCTAGGAGTCTTGTTGTGTATCTCTGGGAGTTCCATGTTTATGTTCTCTAAAATATGTGTTATTCTAGCTCCAACCGATCTTGTGGTTGGCGGTGCAGTTTGTGTTCCATGGCTATCCGTGTTAAATATAGTTTGATAGTTAGGGTGGAGGGGTTGAGCATGTATGTTGATGGCGTAATTTATTAGTAACTGCTGTATTCTTAAAGAGAGTGGAGGAATTCCCGCGTCGCAGTATATTGAGTTTGATGGGCTGGTACGAAATGCACCCACGCACAACCTTAGGGCTTCACGATGAATCACTTCCAAGGCCTTCAGATGGCTTTGTCTAGCAGATGAGAATGCTACGATGCCATACTCCATTTTGGACATGACCAGTGATTTATATATTCTCAATAGTATTTCCCTATCAGCGCCCCATTTTATACTGGATGTGCATTTGATGATGTTGAGAGCTTTCTTGCATTTAAGCGCTATTGCTTCGGTTTGCTCTTTCCATAGCAGCTTTCGGTCGAATATTACGCCTAGAATGCGGTGGGAGTCTTAGGGCTTCCGTATAATATCAGTGTCGGTTCTCTATGAGGTGTTCTTAATCTGCAGAAGTGGATTACGGTGGTCTTTGATTTTGAGAATTTGAGGCCATATTGCTCAGCGGTATCGGCTAACCTGTTTATGACAGGTTGGAGTGTATCTTCGATAGTTTCGATTCGTTTTGCAGAAAAAAATATTGTTAGGTCATCCACATACATGCACTTACCGATCGATTCGTCAATGCATTGGAGTAGGTTATTAACAACGATTATAAACAATATAACGCTTAGGGTGGATCCTTGCGGTATACCATTTTCTTGTGTGTACGTACGTGATAGTTTATCTCCAATTCTGACCTTAAACTTTCTGCTTTTGAGGAAGCTTGCAATAAACTTTGGTAGCCTTCCACGAATTCCCCATTTGTGGAGGGTATCTAAAACTCCATATCCCCATGTCGTGTCGTATGCCTTTTCAAGGTCAAATGAGATTGCCACTAGATGATTTCTGGTGGCAAAGTTATTTTGAATGGCCGTTTCTAGATGAACTAACTGATCTAAGGAGGATTTATTTCTCCGAAAACCTGTTTGATAATTGGACAGCAGGTTATGGGTTTCCAGTATCCACATTAGCCTTCTGCTTACCATTTTTTCTAAAATTTTACTGAGACAGCAGGTCAGAGATATTGGTCTATAGCTTGCAGGGATTTTTGGATCTTTACCAGCTTTCGGTATGGGGATAACAATTGATTCTCTCCATTCATCTGGGTAGGTGTGCTGCTGCCAAATTTCGTTGAATAAATTCAAAATGATTTCTTTTTCTTTCGCAGGCAAGTTACGGATCATTGCATAGTGAATAGAGTCAGGGCCAGGGGATGAGTTACCTGTTTCTTCTAGTGCTTCTTCAAGTTCGATGGAAGTGAAAGGTGTATTATAGTGTGAGACATGGGGTTCACTGAAATCTATAGCATTATTTTCCACTTGCTGTTTTCGTTGGAATACTGCAAGATCCAGGCTGCTATTTGAGGATATTTTCTCAAAGTGCTCGCCAAGGAGATTGGCTATCTCTCTGCAGTCTATAATCTCGGTGCCATCCACCTTTAGTAGCGGAGAAGGAGCAACAAAACGTTTGCCTGCGATTGTTCTAATTTTCCGCCAAACTTCTGTTGGTGGGGTGTCCGGAGTGATCTTGGAAACATATGCGTGCCAAGATTCCCGCTGTCCCTTCAAAATGAGCCTGCGTGCTTTTGCACGGGACAACTTGAATTTGATCATATTGGCAAGAGTTGGGTGTTTCTTAAAAACGTTGAAATCATGCTTTTTGGTTTTAACGGCACTTGCAATTTCTTGGTTCCACCAAGGTACCCTACGTTTGCCAAGTTGATTGCTTGTTTTAGGTATGCTCTCACAGGCAGCATTCATGTTACCTGTGATGTTACGAACCGATTCAGATACTGACTCGCGCATCTCCAGCGGTAACAGTTCCTCTCGGTATTTATTCCAGTTTGCTCTTCTAATATTCCATTTTTCAATTGAGGGTAGGCTTATATTTTCTGCAGCGCAATTGATTGCGATTGGTAGGTGATCGGACGAGTTATCCTCCAGCACTCCCCAATCGAAGAGATGCGATATGTTTGCTGAACACATTGCCAAGTCTATTGCACTGAAATTGCATGATCTCGAGTTGATGAATGTGCCATGCCCTTTGTTCAGTATCACCAGTTTGAATTCATTGATGATTGCCTCTATTACCCTACCCTTTGCGTCTAATCTTTCAGACCCCCAGAGAGGATTGTGACTGTTAAAATCCCCGATTAGGATATAAGGCTTAGGGAGCTGTTCACATATGCTCTTCAGTTGATTGTATTCCCAATTTTGATTTGGCAGGTATATATTGCATATAGCAAATTTGGTGGGGAGCTGTAATTGCACCGCAACAGCTTGCATTTCCGAGACAATATTGACCTCGGAAAAGGGGATATTATCCTTAATGAATATAGCTACGCCACCTTTGGCACGGGTTTGACTCATAGCATCTTTTCGTATGCACGTAAAGCCTCTTAAGTTGAATTGTGTGCTTGGTAAGAAATGGGTTTCCTGAAGGCATACACAAAAAGGTGTTTTCTCCAATAATAATGTTTTCAGCTCTGGATAATGGTTAATACAGCCATTAATATTCCACTGGATTATGGGTTGCATCCTGATTGGCTTAATTACTAGACTGCGGACATTATTGGCGTCGGGGAGAAAGACACATATATCAAATTCATATTAATTTAGTAGAAGTAGATGAATAAAAGAATAAATAGCAAATAATTTAAGTAAATAAATGCGTTAAATAAGTAAATAAGTTAAATAAATAAATAAATAGATAAAATGAATAGGTATATATATATGTATATATATGCATTAAAATTGGGTGTATATATTATAGTTACTGGGATGGATTTACAGTGATTTTTGTGTATAAATAATTTGGTATCCCTACTTTATCACATTTCCAATTCCAATCTCCGAAACCTCTGATTGGGAGAGGGAGATGGGTTGACTAGGTAGCACAGTTTGTTCGATAGTCGCTGACTGTTCAGGTTGACTCTGTGATGTGGTGTTAATCTTTCGGGGTCTGCCTCTTTTCCAACCCCGCTTGTTTCTTTTGGTTTCTGGATCATCAGTTTGTGAAGAGGTGAGGCTTTCGTCGGAGAACTCTGATGCATCGACGGGAGACGTAGCTTTCCTTTTCGATGAATTGGATGCCTCTGACTGAGATCTAGTTCTAGGCAGTATTTGACTAGTACCTCTTGACAAAGGCGCAGCAAACTCGCGGGGAGATTCTTTACGTGATTCTATTGCTTGAGAGATTGAATTTTTTATTATAGTTGTGAGGCGTGGTATAATCTTGTCTATGATTTCATCGTCTTGACGTCTTTGAGATGCTTGTGCATAAGATACGTTCGGTTGAGGGGTGATGACGACAACCTTTCTTTTGGCTTCGAAGTAGCTGAGTTTTTCGGTAGCGATGATTTTTTGTATAGCTGCTTCTGTTTTATATTTGGGACACAGTTTCGAAGTGGCTACATGTGGGCCGTTGCAGTTTATACATTGCACAGGTTGGTCACACGGATATCCTGTATGCAGTTTCTTGCCACAAATGCATACCTGCTCTTCTTGGCAAGACGTCGAAGTATGGCCATAACGCTGACATTTGAAACACCGCACAGGGGAAGGAATATACTGGCGGACTTCCAGCCTATACATTGCGCACTTTATCTTTGGTGGTGGTGTAGGGGAGTTAAAAGTTAATATGTGATTTGGCGTATCGTGTAATGCTCCATCCTTCTTAACTTTCATCCGCTGCACCTTAATTACTTCCTCTGTTTTCAGTTCCTCCATAATCTCAGCCTCTGAACAGTTCAGTAAGTCTTTACAGTAAATCACACCTCTGCTAGTGTTTAGAGTAGGATGTGGTTCAACGGTAACGGGGTTATTTGTAAAATGATCTATTTTCAGTAACCTGTGAGATTGAGCATCGGTTCTTGTCTCTACCAGTAAACCAGATTTAATCTTTTTAACAGAGCTAGCTTCACCAATTAAACCATATAGTGTTTTAGATATCAGGAAAGGATTTACTGTGCTGAAATTCTCGTTATCTATTCTTTTTATTACCAGGAACCGGGGGGTAGGCCCAACCGTCACCTTGGTAATATTGTCCTGTCCAGCGGTAGCTCTGCATGTAGCTCCGCCTTCCATATCGCTGCCTACGTTTGAGGTGGTAGGCCCACCTTTGTTTTTGGTTTTATTTCCCATAGAAAATGGCTATGTCTTCATCCTTGCAGCTCCCCACCCGCCACGGAGCCCTCATTGGGGAAGCCATATCTGCTAGATTGAACTAGGGACATGGTCTCCAGGGCTACCACAAGGATATAGCTTCTGCATCTGATTCGGTACAGGCCGTTGGTGACCAAGTCTACCCACGTCTGCCGTCCTCAGAGTACAGAAACTCGCTCTGCTAGCCCTCTGACGGGGTAGCGCAGCCGATTGACCGACGCTGAGCTAGGCGCGGCCGCCCGTCTAGCCGAAATCCAGGCCAAAGTGGTGTGTTGTGAAACGGTACGCACGTCATCAGGCGCGCCGCTCACTCAACCACCAGGATCCCTTCATCCGACGACACGGGTCGCGTGGCACGGCACAAACACCACGGAGACTTTCCGTATACCCCACAGCCAAGCCTCAACTCTGTGGGGCACCTCTTAAGGCGAGGCATCCTGCTGGGGCCCCGGGATCGCCACCCCCGTATATAGCAATCAGCACATGTCGTAACATGTGCCAATTGTCTATACCCCCCTGAGGGTGAAATTGAGTGTTTTCATCAACCGAGAGCCTCGGTTAGAGGAGTTTATTCATTTGCTCCAGACATGCATTCGTTTGCGTAATCAAATCTGCCTGATTTATCTGCAGTTATTTAATAACGAAGAAAGGCACGGAGAGAGGAGAATTCCATGAAGAAAGCCAGCATTTAACAGCCGCAAGGATAACTTATGTCAGGTAAGTTGAGATATTTAAACCATGCGTGTTCACTAAAATTACTGTCGGTTTAGACACAATGTGAGACTAGTGAAATCACGTCACACCAGGGGCGTATCCAGACCTCAGTCTTGAGGGGGTAGTGGGGCATGAAGTTGTGTGTGCTTTCACCATTTTTTGTAATACCTTCGTGGAGGACGTTGATGCTAGAGAAAAGGAAAATGTTAATAGTATTAAAATAAAAAAGAAGATATAAACAGCAAATGAAACAGTGGAGTATCAGGTATTTTAGGGAGATGAAATAAAAAATCTATTGATGCATTAATCAATTTTAGTTTTACGGAATTCAAATAATATGTTATACGTATCATCCGTGAACATTTTATTGGCACAGCATACAAAATTAAACGATCATGAACACTCAATAGTCAGGTACCCTAGTAGCCACAACACGTACTCCATTTTTTTTAATTAGTGTTTTAACTTTTCTAATCGGTGCAATTTAATGTATTTAACGAGTTAGGTAAATTTTTGTGACTAGCTACCACGTTGTATAGGACATTCAACTGATTATGTAATAATGGGAATATATTAGATATGCACCACTGTAATAATGCAAAACAAACCCTTTTTGTAATTTAGTTACCGTATAAAAGATTTTTTTTCAGTGTGACAATTGCTTAAATAAATAAGTCAAAATAAATCAAAGTTGAATTGTGTTTTTTTTCGAAAATCTTGGGAGGGGTAATTACCCCTATTACCCCCCTTGTATACGCCTGCGTCACACACTCATCAATATATGAAACCAGGGGTGAGCAGTGTAATTTTGAAAATTTTCGAATTTTTCTACATTCGCCTCCACCCTCCTATAAAGGATTGATCTTGGTAGCATCTTGCACTTTTACAATTTAGCCGAACATGTCCTAATTTGCAATAAATCATGAACTGATAGAAAAATGGAATGATCCAGTATTTAGATCTCCTCCTCATTCTGGATTTTAAAATGCGTCTCCAATCTCATATAAAGGACTGACCTCGGTAGCATCCAAGAATAGCAAAACTAACGAGAAGCGACAGCCGGCCGCAGCTGTGATCGTTTTCAGTTGTTATCAGTTTTCTATTATCGTTCGGCCTTTCTTTGGGTTCCTGTTGAAGTTTTCCTCATTAGTCCATTCGCATTAGAAATAAAAAAATTAAGTCAAGTTGACTGACTCAGTACTTCCCACACATTACGGTGATACCATTTTATTATTTTTCCATAGCATAGCCTGAGATCCCCTTGCAACCCAATCATCGTCCGCCCGACCAAAAAAAGTATGTTATGCCACTAGGTCTTTCTTCCACAGGTCAATGGATAGACTATTATGAAAACAAAAAAATTGAGTTTTATGACCCCCACCCCCAACTATCCCAATTTCACTCCACCCAAAAAAAGTAGAAAAAGATCACGAAACCCCTAAGACGCATTAAAACGAAGTTTGAGCTGTTTCTATATTTTTAGCTTTTTATTTTTGCTGCGCCGCCACCGATTTTTAAAATCATAAACGTTTTCCATCCTTGCCGCGGCAATATTACTGTGTAAGAATTTCATTAGAAACAATCCAATAGTTTCTTAGTTACACAATACAGAACGATCAGCAATCTCGCATCAGAAAATTCCCTTGGCTTCTGCAATAGGCTAGGTAATATTCGGATCGACCCGAGGATAGACCTAAAAAGTATATTATGATGCTAGGTCTCTCTTTCACAGGTTAGTGGGCAGCCTATTCATTCAACAAATTTTTCAGTTTTACAACCCCCCACCCCCCAATCTCCCCAATTTCAACCCCTCCAAAAAAAAAAAATGAACATGATCATGGACCCCTATAAAACGCCTAAAAACAAAGTTTGAGGAATATTTAAATTTTTTGTTTTTTGCTCCACCGCTCACGCACCGATTTTCAAAATTATAAGAACATCACCTATCACAACCCCACAGCATATCGCTCCCCAAATTTTATCACAATCCATGCAGCGGTTACTGAGAACACGTGTCTAGAAGAACGCGTACAGACTGACCGACAGACAGACCGGCGGAAATGAGTGACGTGGATTTTCGTTATGCAGACATCATAAAACGACCAAAAAGTGTATTATCTTAAAATCGAAAATTTTCGCGATCACAATACTCCCCTCAACTATCGATGTGGGAAGTAAAAACCAGTAAAGTAGAAAGTGGCTTCCAAAAAGCGGATTCGGGTAAGCTGCCTAATGTGGATGTAGCTATGATGAATGACTTTTACGTGAACAATATGTAGCACTTGAGCTTTGAAATCAGGATAGGTTTAGCAGAACTGGACGCGCGTTGCAACTGTTGGCTGGATTTAAATTTCAGTTCCTGGATTTAAAAACCATTTTATTAAGATGCCAAGTGCTAAAAAAATTAACTGACCTTTGCGACTATTTTGGTATGCCATCCAACGTCCCGCAAAAACGCAAAACCAACTTCATGATTATTAGTCCACTGTAAATCTCAAAATGCAGTACGTTTATAACGACAAATTATAATACCTGTTAAAAATGACAGACGCCTAATCCGTATGAAAACACGGGCCAAGTGTGACAACAAGCATTATTGACTAAAAAATGGACTCAAGTTGAGTGACTCAGTACTTCCCACACATTACAGTGACACCCGTTTATTATTTTCCCATAGCATGAAGCTAATGTCTGTTTCCCTGCAACCAAAGCATCGTCCACCCACCCGCAAAAGAATATTCCCACAAAAACCCTCGTAAATAATTTCTAACACCATAAGAACTAGGACAAATCATATTACCAGTATTAAACGTGGGAGGCAGTGAAACGTGTTCCGATGCTTCCCAACCACCCCACACGAGACCCCATTCTATCTCAGCTCATCTTGAATACTCAAAAGAAAAAAAAAACAAAAAACATTGAGAGATACCTAAAGTCCTAAAAAACATAGCTTGACATCTCCCCCAAACCATCCCAATTTTACCCCCTCTAAAGAATGTGACAAACAATCAGGAACCCCTAAATCACCCAAAAACGACGTTTGAGCTATCCACTAGCCAGATTTCTAAAAACCATCGCGTTTTTTACCCTTGCCACGGTAAAAATACTGTGTCAAAATTTCATTAAAACCAATCCAACAATTTCCATTTTACACAATATTGAACGACCTTAAGCGATACTAGTATGAAACATCAGAAAATTCTACCTCCCTTGGTTTCTCTAATAGGCAAGCTAAAGTTCGGATGGTCCTAAAATAGTGTATTATGCCGCTAGGTCTTTCTTTCACAGGTCAATGGACAGCCTATTATGAATACAAATAACTTATCAGTTTTTCAGCCCCAACCCCCAACCACCGCTATTTCACCCCCACCCAAAGAAAGTAGAAAATGATCAGGAACCCCAAGGAAGTTTGGGCTGTTTTTAGATTTTTAGTTTATTGAATCTTTCTGAGCCGCCACTAATGCGATTAAAAGAAACCATACGCATTTTTCATCCTCGCCACGGTAATGATACTGTCTCAAAATTTCAATAAAATCAATTCAATAATTTGTCCGTTACACAATATCGAACGATTTTAAGCTATACTCGTATGCAAACATCAGAATAGGCAAGCCAACGTTCGCATGGACCTAAAAAGGTGATCTATTCCGCTAGGTCTTCCTTCCAAGTCACTGGACAGCCTATTATGAATACAGCAAATTTTTCAGTTTTACAACCTCCCCACCCCCCAGCCACCCCAATTTCACACCCACCAAAAAAAAAGTAGAAAATGATCTGGAACCGCTAAAACGCCTAAAAACGAAGTTTGGGGAATATTTATATTTTCTGTTCTTTGCTAATTACTTCGCCGCCCATGGACCGATTTTTAAAATCATAGCAGCATTACCTACTACGACATAACACTATATCGCTACCCAAACTTCATCAGAATCCATGCAGCGGTTATTGACATTACGAGGCTAGAAGAACGCGCAGAGACCGACAGACCGACAGTCCGACAGGCCGACAGACCGACAGACCGACAGACCGACAGACCGACAGACCGACAGACCGACAGACCGACAGACCGACAGACCGACAGACCGACAGACCGACAGACCGACAGACCGACAGACCGACAGACCGACAGACCGACAGTCCGACAGGCCGACAGACCGACAGACCGACAGACCGACAGACCGACAGACCGACAGACCGACAGACCGACAGACCGACAGACCGACAGACCGACAGACCGACAGACCGACAGACCGACAGACCGACAGACCGACAGACCGACAGACCGACAGACCGACAGACCGACAGACCGACAGACCGACAGACCGACAGACCGACAGACCGACAGACCGACAGACCGACAGACCGACAGACCGACAGACCGACAGACCGACAGACCGACAGACCGACAGACCGACAGACCGACAGACCGACAGACCGACAGACCGACAGACCGACAGACCGACAGACCGACAGACCGACAGACCGACAGACCGACAGACCGACAGACCGACAGACCGACAGACCGACAGACCGACAGACCGACAGACCGACAGACCGACAGACCGACAGACCGACAGACCGACAGACCGACAGACCGACAGACCGACAGACCGACAGACCGACAGACCGACAGACCGACAGACCGACAGACCGACAGACCGACAGACCGACAGACCGACAGACCGACAGACCGACAGACCGACAGACCGACAGACCGACAGACCGACAGACCGACAGACCGACAGACCGACAGACCGACAGACCGACAGACCGACAGACCGACAGACCGACAGACCGACAGACCGACAGACCGACAGACCGACAGACCGACAGACCGACAGACCGACAGACCGACAGACCGACAGACCGACAGACCGACAGACCGACAGACCGACAGACCGACAGACCGACAGACCGACAGACCGACAGACCGACAGACCGACAGACCGACAGACCGACAGACCGACAGACCGACAGACCGACAGACCGACAGACCGACAGACCGACAGACCGACAGACCGACAGACCGACAGACCGACAGACCGACAGACCGACAGACCGACAGACCGACAGACCGACAGACCGACAGACCGACAGACCGACAGACCGACAGACCGACAGACCGACAGACCGACAGACCGACAGACCGACAGACCGACAGACCGACAGACCGACAGACCGACAGACCGACAGACCGACAGACCGACAGACCGACAGACCGACAGACCGACAGACCGACAGACCGACAGACCGACAGACCGACAGACCGACAGACCGACAGACCGACAGACCGACAGATAGACCGACGGAAATGAGTGACGTGGATTTTCGTTATCTAGACGTCATAAAACGCCCAAAAATGCATGATCTCAAAATCGAAAATTTTCGCGATCACAATACTCCCGTGTGGGAACTAAAAGGGATTACAATGCCTCACATCCCAACTCTGTTATATCTAGTAACGCCAGATGTTGTTTCCGAGCCATTTTCACTCGTTCAAATTTACATACTTGTGACAAGTCTCATAAGCAAAAACATTTATCAATAATAGATCACGAATGCTTCGAGGCCTTTTTTTTCTATCAGATCTATAAATCCAGGATTCAGATACCCACCTCAGTCTAGATTCTTTGTAATTTGAATTTCAGTCAGTAATATTTTACAATTTCCATTCCAAGATAAATTTTACCCTACTATGAAATTGGGCGTTTTCATCAACAGACCGTTGGAGGCGCTCATTCATTTGCACCAGACATGCATTCGTTTGCATAATCAAATCTACCTGAACTGTCTGTAGTTATTTAATAAGGAAGAACGATACGGAGAGAGGAGAAATTCCAGGAACAAAATCAACATTCAACGGCCGCAAACACAGCCATTGTTCTCTGGATATAGATACCCTCTACGGGAGCTAATTCAATGAACGGAGCCTCATGGACTCCATGTTGCCCCATTATACGAATAAAGGATGAACTGGATGTTTGATAGATCGCTTGCCTTTTGAAATTATTGCCCGGAAGGTATACGGGGTGCCTCAAAATTCGACGTCGAGACAAAAGAATGTGGTCGTTCTTAATTGGTCTAACCAATACGTTTTTTAACAACCTTTGACGGGATGGTTATGTATAGTAGATAGGATTACAATACAGTATCAATATCCACCAAACTGGTTTTCTGAATCCCCACATACAGGGTCAGTTTTTACTACCCGATCAGGCCATAACTCCATTAGTGCAAAAGATAGCAAAAAAAAGTTGTATACAAGAGTTGTAGCCAAGGACATGCTCCTTGCTCAGAAAATAATTTGATTTATACAGGGTGATTCACAACCACCTGGTGACGCAAACATACATTTTTTTTAAATGAGGTACCCTATACAAATATCATCCCACGTTTAGATTCTACTAATGATCCTTGTTCTTACAATATAAGGTGTTGTAACATTATACAGGGTATTTCAAATATTATGATCATTTTTATGTCCAATTCGCTGTCAAATGAACGTACTGTATATCAAAAAGTAGTTAATTAAAAATAATCTTTTTACATGGTAAGATAAATATACCCTCTAGTTTTAACGCCGGTTCTAAAAAAAGTCGGCGACGCATATTCATAATACACTGTGAGATAGGCTGCAAAATCTAGATTATCTTCCTTGTTTAAATGTAACTCTCCCTATTTTGTTTTACCAAAAAATTGCATCTCATTCTCTTTCATGTTTGTATAGCATTTCATATACCTCTATTCATTACCTAGTTTTCAAGGGATTTTTCTGCAAATTCAAAATAAACCTTCGATTTGTGTACTGAATTTTATTTATTTTGAGACAGCACTATAGATTTTTATTTTTATTTAACGAACAACTAAAATATAAGCCCATAATAGTATGTGATGAAGTCTAATTCGAAAACTATCGAGATAATATAAGTCATTATGATAAGGGAGGCTTTGAAATAGTGACAGTGTTCGTAACCTCCTCAATGATTTTGTTACTGTGTGAAAATCAAATTACATTTGTAAAGCATCAATCGTAAATTCAAAAATTTGTTCAGTTGGTACTATCGCAACTATTGAATTTCGATTATTTCTAATGGAACATTCGTGACAACTCGAGATTTGATAAAAGTCTTCAGGCGCACTATTGCTCCGAAATTTGTCTGATGTCAGTCAAAACCTACATTAAGTATTTCGAATTTCCGTTATTTCGAATTTCCGTAAAAGGAATATCGAGCTGACTTAAAAAGAATGCCAATTTTTTTTAATCTATGAGCTTTGCGTATAGGACATGTTTATATGAAAATACAAAGAATTAATCAAACAATCCGACAATAATAAAATATAGAGGGTGTCCGCTTCATCTACAGTATCTCGAATGTAATAAAAAAAAATAATTCAAAAACTTTAAATTATTTGGAAACTGTCAACTTTAGGTATAGGACATACTTAAATGAAAACACAGAGAGTTAAGCAGTGAATCAAACAATCCGACAATACTAAAATATACAGCGTCTCCGCTCCATGCAGTAAAGAAAAAAAAAGAAAATAATACAAAACCTTTAAATTATTTGGACACTGTCAACTTTAGGTACAGGACATACTTATTTAGATTTTTAGAAACATTGATTTCACGAGAAAAAACTGTAATTTCGATTAACACAAAAACTAGACAGACATCTGAAAATCTGAAAATAGAAAAATATATAGGGTGTTCCATTTGAAATATAAAAGTTGATATTGATTCAGCCACAACGGGCTACCCTGTATATATAAAATTATAATAAAATTAAAGCCCAATTCATGTTAAACAAATTTTGTATTCAACTTTTTGTTGTGTCTCATATAGTTTCTGAGATAAGGTTGAGGGTCGTCTTACGTACCCCACCCTGTACAATTCTATATTTTGTGCAATACATTTTCTGTTCCTTGTCAAGAGTAATGGCAAAAATCGTTATCCTTATCCAACATAAATAACGGACGTTCGTTATCATTATTGGGAATCATTTTCCCATTTATTATTACTGCGCGTACTCAAAATAGCCACAAAATTCTGGTGGTCTAAAAAGTTTCTAATATACCGTCTCGGATTTCTGTGAACCTTTTTCCGTAATTCAGATAGATTGGTAGTATTAGAAGGCAGCCAGTATTGTTGGAACGGGATTGTAAAAGATATCTATTTCTACCTCGCTTCCGTCGTACATTCTAAAAGACAAACATTGTAAAATAGAGATTTTCCAGAGTGCAGGCTGAACAAGGCCTGTGTCTACAAATACAGCCATTTCGTCGCATTTCAGCGGAATTGGGTCACGTTCGAGAAATCGAGAGTAGGTAAACTATCGTATTTCCTCCTCTATATCCGCGTTACGGCGTCACACATAAAAGAGAGGGAGAGAGTAGTCTCTGAAGCATCCTGATAATCAAAAGGATACGTGAGCGGCTGGAAATAATTCCTCAAAGGAAACGAGATAGTGGGGCACTTGAGCCTCTTTAACGACATCCATTTTAGGCACCTACTTCAGGGATTTAGTGGCGTTTAATGAAGGTCAGAAAAAGTGCTGCGTTGGCCAGACTGAGACGTCTGTCTATCGCCATCTTTGTAACTAAATAATCTCAGTTTGTAAAGGATTTTGACCTACTGTGATGAACTTCAGTTATTTTTTGTAGGATAAGGACATTCAAACAAAAACTCCTTATTTTTCTACATGTGATGTTTCGACTTATAATAAGTCATCCTCAGGCAACAGAACAATTGATGGTGCAAGCTATAACAAATTAAACAGATATTCAGAACAAAACTAAACCTAACACTGAATTTTAATTTTTTTATTGAAAAATGATGGATGTCACTTGCTAAAACGTACGAGTGAATTGATTTGTGTTAAAGACAGTATAAAATATACACAAAAACCTTAAAAACAATAAAAGTATTTTCCCAATAAGTTGACTTACCAGAAAAAACGAAGTTTTCATCGTTGGTATGACAATAATCATAAGAATTTAACTAGATAAAAATAACTGGAATAATAAGACACTGCCAACGGTTTTAAAATATAACGCCACAAAACACGCACAATAGAAACGAATTAAAATAAAACAAAAGGAGCAGCATAAAATCGGCAATGTGCCACCTACCCGCCTTTGGTGTGCAGGCACATTCACAAATCAATTCACTCGTGCGTTTTAGCAAGTGGCATCCATCATTTTTCAATAAAAAAAGTGAAAAGTCAGTGTTAGGTTTTGTTCTTTTCGTATATCTGTTGTTTAAGTTAATTTATCTATAGCTTGCACCATCAATTGTTTTAGTTGCCTGAGGATGACTTAATATAAGTCGAAACGTCGCATATAGGAAAATAAGGAGTTTTTGTTCTAATGACCTTATCCTACAAAAAATAACTTAAGTAAATAATCTCAGTAATCACTTTGTCGATTTTGGTGAAATTTGATTTGTAATATGCTGTGAGGTCTGTATTTCTGTATTGCAAGCTGGCTGATCTGCCAAGTACACAGAACTTAGGCTCCATTGACTGACCTGACTATTTATGAGTATTGCGATCGTTTTAATTTTGTACGCTCGCTTATTGTTTATCTAAGCACAGTGCAGGATGGCATACAACTGAACTACAGAAGAGTAGGCAAGCTATCATATTTCCTCCTCTATGTTCGCCTTGCGGCGTCACCCATAAAAGAGAGGGAGAGAGTAGTCTCTGAAGCATCCTGATAATCAAAAGGATACGAGAGCGGCTGGAAATAATTCCTCAAAGGAAACGCGTACGAGATAGTGGGCCACTTGAGCCTCTTTAACGAGATCCATTTTATGCAACTACTTCAGGGATTTAGTGGTGTTTAACGAAGGTCAGAAAAACTGCTGTATTGGCCAGACTGAGACATCGCCATTCTCTTAACTAAATAATTGCAGTAATCGTTTTACCGATTTTGGCGAAATTTGGGGTGTAATATACTGTAGGGTCATTTTTTTGTTTCTGTGTTGCAAGAACGCAGAACTTAGGCCCCATTGGGTCCATCTATTTCCGATTAAAAGCAGTTCAGTAGTAGTAGCAGTAGAAATGTTTATTTAGAATAAGTACAGGGCAGTATAGAAAGTGATTAAAATAAACATCAGGAATGCACTGAAGCTACGGTACGTGGATTTTGAGAACAAAACTACAAAATAAATCTAAAATAGGTCATTGCTAATTAGGCAAATATAATGACACGTTGAAAATACAAATAGAAAAACGATACTAAAATAAGTACATGTCTCGTTACTTTCTGTCATTAGTCGTATTCTCTGTCCAGTGAAGAAAAAGAGTGATCACGCGCAAAATGAGTGAATTCTTGACGCCTGGCCGTAGGCAAGTTTACACCACCGCAGACCGCCTCTTGAAAGGAACACGATGTGGATGGCGTTATGCCATAAGGAATTTAACATAATTTTGGTTATAATTGGATATTTGATACCAAAGCCTGGACGTTCCATTCTACCAAACCAATAATCTAATTACGAAATTCATTGATATCCATCCAGCGAAGAAACAGGAAAACAAGTGAGCAAAGAGTGAGTTCTCGTGGCTTGGTCAGAGGCAAGCTTACACCACTTGGAAATGCCAATGCCTAAGCGCACGTCTGGCACCGACAAATTGGGAGAACAGGCCACCTTTTCTGAAGAGTCAAATACACAGCTGCCTGCCAGACGCCTCCTCATAATATGGCCGCGGTCGTATTGTGGTCTAAACAGGTTTGCCAAAATATCGAAAACACATGAACATGAACATCACATTTTTTTGTGTCCTGTTTCTCCGCTGGATAGATATAGCAGTATTATAATCCACAATCTGTGAGATATACACCATTATCAAAACTATACAAGATTAAATTGAACGTATTCCTTGAAGGTATATTCGTCGGCAGACCAGTTAGGGGTATTTTCAATATTTGATTAGAATATGAAGCAAGGACGAGTACGCAAAAGCAAGTCGGTTCCTGCCCACGTAAATATGTAGGTAAATACAAAGAAACATCTCTCATTTGAAAGTATCTGCAAAGTCATGATTTTGAAAACGTCTTGGAAGAAGTGGTCGTGATTCAGATTCAGAGATTGAGGAAAAACAACTTTGTTAAACTCAGCGTACTTCAGCTTATTTGGGCAGATAGGTGGTCCATTCCTGCTAATAAATCTAATGTCTGGTTTGGTAATTTTTTCCTAATTTTATTGGATATAAAAAATTATAATAAGAGTGTTTTTTAGCTAGTACAGTCCATAAGGTAGCTTAATATAAGACTAATTTTCTCAAAACAACAGATCGGCGGCTCACATCACTATTGTATAACACCGTCCATTTGTCGTTCCTGGAAAGACCGTTACCGTCGCGTCGGTGGTTACCGTGTAAACAGGCCTCGCAAATATCGAGAGCATGTGAACACCATGAATTTTTTGCGCTCTTTTTTTCGGTGGACCGATTATAGAACTAACTTTCCGACGACAAGAAATTATTATTTTTTAGTTCAATCAATTCTGATGCAAACATTCTAGGTTTATCTAATATCCGTTTTTGTAAGCTGTTATTAAACACAGTCCTACATTTGATACTTTTAATTTCACCTGGTACACAAGTGTATGCTATAGGGGCTAGGTATTGATAATATATTTGTTCTGTTGTTATGAATCACCCTGTATAAGCGTCAAACGTTAAGTAAACATATTTTGGAGTTATAGCCCTCAAGGTTCCCTACTTCACAGCAAATTCGTACTTCAGTATCGAAGCAGAGACACTGTAGACTATTAATGCGATTCCGCTTCGCCATCGAGACATGAGTGGGAAATTTAGTAATTCAAAAACCTTTCAATTCTCAATTTAACCTGTGCAAGTCTTTGTGCAAGTTACTTTTACTTCACAAAACAATAGATCCATTATATTGCTTGACATTATGTCGTAAAATCACGTATGATATAAATTTATTTTAATAAAATCAAGCTTTAGAGCTCCGTCAAAAATATACAATTAACATTACACAATCCTCTTTCTGGCTTCGCATTCACCGTAATATCGAGTTCCTACCTCATAGGGAGAATTCACCATTATTTGAAACAAATAACCATCATTTTGGAGCCACCTAAAGCTTTTTTAAACTATTTTTACCAAGAATGATAAACATTAGTCTCTCTCTTTCTCTATAAATAATGAAAATCCTTAAGAATGTCACTCAAAACTAAGCTTTATATCAGTCAGCATGTCAGGGTAACCCAAGAATAAAAAGATGTGTAGGTTTTGAAATTATTATACAAATTTTTGTGTTTAGGCTTCCATGATTAACCATTTTTTCAGAGAGAATGCTACTTGGGGCTGAGTGGAAGCCTCTAAAGGAATTATACTATAACTTTATAATGGTCGTCTCATTGAGGAATCAAAAAAAATATATTTCTTCAGTAGGTCGACCAGTTTACACCTTATATCGATTTAGCTTCAATACAAAGACTGTTTATCATATTTAGCAAATTTCTGAGGGAATTTGCATTGCTAATATAAATACTATTCTTGATAACTAATGCCTAAAAAGAATAGAATAAGAATATAAGGCAATATTTTTTAAAGTTATACATCTCAGATAAAAATTATAAGAAAGTCATTGAAAACTTACATATTCTGATACTCTTCCTCCCAAGCTAATATCCTGGTAAGTTCGAAAGCTCCGTGAGTAAGAGGTCTGACCTTATTGTTGTGGATTTCACAGACGTGCATGTAATGGCCGTTGTCGCCATCTTTCACTGGAAGACGTACTAAAACCTTGGTTCCGTTTTCATTAAAAACCGGATGGAAAATGGGCTCCGTCCAACCTATGTGTTCTTTTTCTATGTGGAACTGAAATAAAGAGGTAGTATTAACCAAATGCATTTGTCGGAAAACATTGAGCGTGTTTAGAATGCGTGATTTATTTTGTCACAATTTTCAGTTTGAAGGGCAAACTTTGCAAGAATGTTTCAGGAGTATTTGAATTTAGTTGAATTTTTTTTGTTTCATTCTTTCTTGTTACATTTCTGAAACTTTCACGAACAGGAAGACATATTTTATCAAATGTTATAGCTCGTGAACTAAGCTACACAAATGATATGATATAACTAACAATTGATATGATATAACTATTCAGCACAAAGTTACAGTTGATTTACTTTTTGCGCGATGTATAGATGCATATATACAGTAAGTTTAAGCATTTATTAAAGTATTTAGAGTCTCTTGATTAGTTAATAAATATTTGGGACCATAGTACAAATCCTAAAATCAACAAAAAAGATACAAGGTATAGTGGAAAAGTCATCTTTCTCGAAAACTGCATGCCCTGAGTAAATAATGTTATTACCTAAAATGTTATAGTAAGTAATCTATTTGGAGCGCCTACAAACATAATTTTTTGGTGTTAACGTTTAATATAAATGTTCGAAATAGTAAGAGTATAATAAAACATACTGTATATCGCTGTTATCATTCAAAGACGTTAAACCAATATTCAGAAAAGAATTATTGATAGAAATTGTTCACGTAACGCACAGTAAGTCGCGTTTTGGAGACCAAGACTTACTACAAAGTCTTACTTGTCATGTCAGGGTCCCATTTTAAATATTTATGAATGTATTTAATACAAAATGTTGCGATCAGATCAGACTAAATATCAAATTCATATGAGTGAATAATATAGCATGTTTTTAAAAGAGGAGATGATAGAGATCGCGACGCAAAACGAAATTGGAGGAGCATAATATTTAGGTACTTCGATTCTGTTGACCAAGATTTAATTCGTCATAGACTATTATCTATATACATACAATGGATACGAACCTACTTCAGAATTATCCAGATAAAATTGGAAAGTCAATTCGACTGAAATAAGCGTGTTTGGAAATAGTACGAGAGGATATTTTGCGCTGCGCGTCTATTTAAAACAAAAATCGACAATGAAATGATACCTATAGGTTGAAGGCGTATAGTGATATAATAATGTTCTATGCAAAATAAAAAAGTATGTATTACAGAATACGCTGAGCGATGACTTGACATGTTACCTATGTACAGATGCTATTTTCCCTATTTTAAATACATACTTAGTTATTTGCAGTCTTCGACAGCGTTATTTATCATTTTTATTTAAAAGTATCGAAATTAATTACAAAGCAACAATTTAATATGTATTCTTTTGGAACGCTACGCCTGCACTAGGGTTTTCTATAGTGTAAGACCTGCAATTAGGATTAGAAAACTCTGCAACCTCTGGGACATAGAAGGGTCACTTGGTTTTCTGGAGTGGGTTGAAAGAGGCGAACTAGGTATTTCAGTTTCCAATTAACACGCCAATGGCACCGATCGGATTTATTTAAGAACTTTTAGCGAAACAGATTTGTTCAATCTCTTGAAAAAAAAAATTAAAAAATAGTTTGATAGCACATCACCTGTATAATGCACAATTTATTATTCAAAGAATAAATACTGTGCTTTTCGATAATCAGGTTTAATGTGCCAGACCTGTCATTATCGATAACCACATCACATAGATTATAATGTTCTATGATACTATGAAGCGGTGAAATGACAACTACCAAAACAGTTCTTGAGTGTGTAAGTTGCGGGTTTTGTAACACTTGCTATTATTATTCTTATATACCTGATGGAAATAGAATCTTTGCCTAATATAAGCTGAGAATGGTAATAAACGAATACGACTACTATCATTGCTAAAAAAGCGTATGTTGCTCGATATATGAAAAATGCCACAAAGCGTCCCAGATTTTTCATTTTTTTAAACTATATTTACTATTGCTAGGAATCTTCTGTACGCTTAGGCCCGATTTTTGGGTATTGGTTATTGAGGTCTATGTTAATGAGTATCATCCAATAGTATTTTATCAATATTGGAAACAAAACGTCAAAGCTGGATGACATTTTTATCAATAACATTTTAGAATTCATGGATCAAAGTTATAGCAGAAAATCAGAACAAAGCAATTGATTTGCAAATTAATGCTAGATTTTTAATGTTTACCTTATGAATATTGTATAATTACCAACTGCAGTTGCAGTCAGATTGATTATAGACAAATACATACTGCGTAAAGGGCACCGCAGCGCATTGTAAGGCATGCATATGAATAAAAATCCCCCATGCTGGTTCCTCCCTTTCTCTGAAAGTTATATAAAGCACCTGATTCACTTTCTGATTATACGACACGTTTCTGGTTTGGAAAAAATAAGGTTATACGTTATATTTTTGCCAGCTCGCGAGATCTGCTGTTAAAAAGGATAGGCAACCAGTAATGCACACTTATTTAATCGTGTGTGTAGCTTTGTGAAATGCAATAAAATGTTATTTTTACCCCTATTTACTATAATACAAAGGTATGTTGCAGGTATTTATAATTCTTATTAATAGTAAATTATTGCCTTACCAAAATAATGCAGTAATTTGAATTTCTTGTCATCATAATTCCAACACTACATTTGACCACTGGTTTTTGTGGAACCTGATTGGTTGAGATTAGCAATTGCTAAACTCTTTGTTAAACAAAAAACTACAAGTTTTCACTCATTTAGGATGGAAAATCAGAGTTGAAAAGACACTAGATGGTTCATAATGGTCGATTGTATGTAAAGCATGTCATTTTTCACTTTTCTGAGGTAAACTTTTAGAGAAATCAATAATTTTCAGAGAACTTTGACAGATGCACGTTCTTGAATGGGCTGCTCTGACTGGTCAAAGCCTTTGTTAAAATGCCTGTGTTAATAAAATGGGACCTAAAAGTTATAGAACAAGCAATTAAAATTAGGATTTGCATTTGAGGAACTGTTGCTATTTGCGTCAGTATTCTGAACTGGCATGATAAGTCTTTAGAAATAGACACTTACGTTCGTGCAATTGTACGAGTCCTGCATCCTGCAGGTGACGATGATATAGACGTTCTGGTGTCGGTTCAGCCAGACTACGGCGACGTTGTTTTGGCCGAAGAAGGAAGCGCTAGTGATGTAACTATCTGGCTCGACGCTATTCGTGGGCTTCAGTTCGAAAGGGAACAAGTACTTGGGCCGCGTTAAGTTCACGATCCACACAGATACTTCTGGATTCGGTGTTTCAGCCTACAACAAAGGAAAAGGTCTTATACAAAAGATACAGTATAACATATAACATGCAGTGTGTGATTCATCGCTGATTTCAAATAAATAAGAACGAATTCCATGAAGTAGCGACGACGTTATTAGCATGCTAGGAAGAAATGCCTTTAATAGCTTTTCCTTCGATGAATTTGAGGTTGTGAATATTTCTGCTACCAATGGATGACTGTGCAACGACTAATTTTCCGAAGAGCTTATGTGTAACAATTTTCGTTAGAAGAGACATAAACCGAAAAACATTTATAATTACCTCCTAATTTTATCTACCTGTACTTTTCTAACTTACCCCTGTAAATCTGCTTCCGACTCAATAGGTGGAGGGAAGAGAAAACTTTCTATTTTGAGACGCTTTAGAAAAGGTCCAGTTTCGAAAATGAGTACATTAGCGGTGGAGTGACTAGCGAAAAACGGTAGCTAACTTTCTCATACAGAAAGAGAGAGAAAGAGACAGAGAGAGAGAGAGAGAGAGAGAGGGAGAAAGAGAGGGGGTAATCTCGGCTGACCAGTCAATGAGCTTGCTTAAATCTTGGGGTTGCAGCCTTAGCAATACGCGATTGGGCCAGTGAAGAAAAAGAAACTAAGTTGAGATTTTGGAAATGTTTATATCTCCTTCTTTAGAGTGTGCTATAATGAAAATATGCTGAAACCGATAATACAATTCGTAAAAACATAATTACTTAGAACGTAATGATTGGTATTCAAGAGTCGCAATTTAAATGTAGAAAATCCGTAATATTAGGGTTCCACATAAAAGTAAGAATGTCATAAGTTTTGCTGAATTGCTGTAAAACAGCTTGGCTATTGACCGGTTCAGCTTTGGTTGTACTGGAATTATGACACCATATTACAACTCCAATGCCATGGGAAAATAGAACGACGTGAAAACGTTTCAATTCGATTTTTAAATATTCTGAAAGTCGCTGATGATTTTATATCTCGCCTGAGTCATATTTCCATCATAATATGATTACGCTGTTATTGCAGAACACAGAAAAAATTATGGCATACCTCTATGCATCGATGCAAATATTATTTATCAGATAAATCTAGATTTAAACAGATTGTCAAGTCCTTACTACTAAAACATTGTTCTTAGTCTACACAAGGTACAGAAAGTCAGCTGGTGGCAAATTATTTGTATCTCGTAAAGATGACGACCATCTATAAACTGTTTTTGAATTTCATTATTTACAGGAAGTAGCTTCATGACACAGTCATAGCTGAAGAAGGATGAAGAGCTGAAAATTGCTTAGCATTACACAGAATGGAAGCGATTGCTGGAAATCAAACTCTACTTCCTGCAGTAGCTAGAACATCTCAACAAACTTCTGTAATCACTGTAACAAATGCAGAAGCTGAAAATTATTCGAAAAAATGGTGGAGAACAAATTATTTGTTAGTTTTTTCTCAAAAATATCAAAAGCAGTGATGCAAGATGTAGTCTGTATACAGATTCGTCATTAAAAGAAATCTCCTTATTTAATCTTCTTATATAAATTGACGATATATAGACATGTATATTGCATATACAGGGTGTAACACGACGATTAAGACAAGCAATATATCGTAACTGGGCAGTAGTTTTTTTTTATTATAGAGGGTTTAGGAAATCGGCTTGATCGCAAGGACAGAAAACACTCACACACCCGGAAGTGTGAGAGAGAGTCTGCCCGCCCGACGTTGAACCAGCTTGAGTCCTCTTCCTATACACTCGAAAAGGCCCGTGCCCAGACAGTGCCTGCGTTAGGAAATAGGACGTCTGCCGATGACTGCATTCCGCCCATTCTTTTATCGACGGTATTAGTCGTTTCGTCCACTGTCCGACATCAGTGGTCTCGTTCCATATGCTTTGCCACTTACTTGCTGTCAGCCTTTTAGCCTCAGCTCGGCTCATCGCATTGCCAGCTTGACCATGGCGGATCAGTGTCCTCTCTTCGGCCAGCAAGTATAATGGTGGTATCGCCGTTATAACTTGCAAGGCTCTAGTAGATACCGTGCAATAAGCACTGGCCACCCTTAGCAGAGACTTTCTCTGCAAGCTGTGCAAGACCTTCTGATATCTTTTCCTTTTCGTGGCTTTACACCACACAGGAGCTCCGTATAGGACGACCGACTGTACAACCTGGCACAGTAGTGCCCTTTTGTTGCTACTGGGCCCTCCTACATTTGGCATCAGTCGCGACAGTATCGCCGCCTTCTTCACAGCCTTTGTCACTACTCGTTTAAGGTGTTCTCCATAACACCTCTCGTTATCCAGTGTGACTCCGAGGTACACTATGGACTTGCTTGGTAGGACCTGCACTCCCTTTAGTTGAAAGACCACGTTAGCTCTCTTGCTCCTTGAGACGCGCATTATAACTGCCTCTGTTTTCTCAGGAGCCAACTTAAGCTTGTGATCGCACATCCACCTGTCAATCTTGCACAGTGATGCATTGGCTTTATGAACCAGCTCTGCCTGTTCATTTGCCACGATAACTAGTGCCAGATCATCGGCGTATGCTACCGCCTTTACGCCGGTGGGCAGCAGAAGCTTCAGCACCCCATCATACAGGATGTTCCAAAGTAACGGCCCTAAAGCAGATCCTTGGGGCACCCCTGTTGTCATAGAGATTTCGGTTCCGGCAATGCAAATTGATCTGGAGTCTAGGTAGCTGCTTATAAGATTCCTTAGGTATTTTGAAATCTTCAGCTTTCCTAGTTCCTCCATAATCATGCTCCACGAGGCTGTATTAAAAGCATTGCGGACATCCAGCGTCACCAACGCACACCATTTCTTCTTGGTATCTTCCGCAATCCTTGTTACCGTTTCCAGGGCATCGATGGTGGATCTCCCTGAGCGGAAACCGAATTGACATGGCGAGAGTCCTCCTGCCTTTTCGATCTCTTTCTCGAGCCTCTGTCTTATCAGGATTTCGTACAGCTTTCCGATGGTATCTAGCAGGCAAATTGGCCTGTATGAAGAGGAAAGCTCTGGTGGTTTTCCGATCTTGCTAAGCAATACCACGTTTGCCCTTTTCCACGCCTTTGGTACGGTTTGCGTACTCGGAAGGTGGTTAAATAGACCGGATAGCAGCTGTGGTGCTGTAGATGCAATAACCTTGATGGCCTCAGGAGGGACACCATCTGGCCCAGGAGCTGTAAAGATCTCCGGATTCTTTTCGGTACTGTCCGTCTCCCAAGCTTCCGAAGTACTTGGAAAGAGCTCTCTCACTATCTCTACCCTTCTGTCGTTACTTAGTAGACACGGTGACAATTGCTTGATCATCCTTTTGGTGACCAACTTGTACCCTTCACCCCAGATGTCATGTTCTAAGTCTTCGCATAGTTCTTTCCAGTGTTTGGATTTTGAAGTACAGATCAGACCTTCTATCAGCTTCTTCTTGGTGGCGTATTCCTCCTGTAGTGCATTTATGGCTGCTTGAGGCTGGTGGTTTGCACGTCGTATGCGCGACAGCTTACGCCGTACTTTAAGGCAGTCCGCCCTAGCAGATTCGATTTCCGAATTCCACCAGTACGGTACCATAGCGGTCTTGGTACCCCTTTTGATGGTACTTTCTTTAAGAACGGCTTGATCAGCCTCGTGTACCGCTGTTCAGTGACGCTTTCCATGGCATGCAAGGACTCAAGTCTACGGGTAAGTGCCTCTTGGAATTTGATGACATCAACGAAAGGCGTGTGGCGCTCCGTTGATCTCCTTTTAACTTTGAGTTTCATGTCCATCTCAATATAGATGTACCTATGGTCACTCAAAGTTTCGTCTTCCAAGACCTTCCACCGTTGAATGCCCTTAGCTACCTCCTGCGATGCTAGAGTGACGTCGATGAACGAACACGAATCTCTTCTGCAGAAGGTAGGCAGCAAGCCATCATTCAACACTACCATGTCCATCGCCGCTATCCACTCGCATAGGACTCTCCCCTTTTATCTGTAATTGGTGACCCCCAGTCTGCAGCTTTAGCATTTAAATCGCCAAGAACAAGAACGTCTCTGCCCGCCGTAGCTACATCGTCCCAGAGCGTCTGCATATACTTTTCGTATGTCTCCATACTTATATTTGGAGAGCAGTAACAGCAGAAGATCGTCAGTTTATCGAGATTCAGGCGTATATAGCCATCTCCAATAACCACCGAATATACGCCGCTACGTCGTTGTTGTTGTCGGTGTACCACCTGGATTGACTGCAGATTTTCCGATTTGGCTCCGATACTAATATTAGGTCAATGTTCTTCTCCATGGCCAGCGCATGAGCCATGTCATGCGCTGCACGTGACCTATTTAAGTTAGCTTGAAGTATCGTCACCATTTACTGTTCCATAGTTTCTACCTCGCAGTCAGAGAGATCTCCTTCGGTTGCTACGGACTCCAGAGGTTTCGTCCGCGTTTTTCTCTTTTGTTTGGCTTTTAATGCCTTTTTGTATACAGGGCAGGCAAAAGAACCTGCTCTGTGTCCTTCGACAGCACATATCGGGCAGAATGCCGGGCTTTTACATTCGGCCTTCTTGTGCCCCAATTTAGGCATAAATTCTGCCTATTTTCTCCCCTGCATGTGTTGGCTTTGTGCCCGATGCCCCAGCACTTTCTGCACTTTTCGATAGAAACTCTTTCCTGGACCGTGCACATCACGATACCCAGCTTCAAACGTCCCTTACTGGTCAATTCATCAGCCAGTTTCCTTGAAGCGAGGACAGTGGCTACCTGATTGCCATTTCTTGTAGGCCTCAAGGCTTTCACCTGTAAGTCGTCGCTTCCGCCGTTAACTATCTCGCGAAGCGCGCTTTCCACTTCTGCTCCGGAAGTAGCACCATCTATGCCTCGCACATGCAGGGCAACCCTCCCGGAATGCCTGGTGTGGATTCCTTCTATTGGAAGTTTTCCAATAGCGTCTCTCAATTTCTCAGCTCCCCCACCCGTCTTCGGAATCGTGAGCAACAGTTCTCCATTTTTCGTTTGTCTGATGGTTTGAACAGTCATCTGGAGGTCGCTTTTCTTCGCCTCCTCTTTGACTTTCCTCAGCAGCTGCAAGTAATTCATGTCCTTCGCAGAGACTATTACAGCTTCTGTATTGCTCCTCTGCCTGTTCCTATCGTTCGGTTGCGATGATTCCTTGGCTTCATTGGCCCGTCTTCTTGGGGGTGAATATATTCCTATATTCACGTTGGTTCCCGCAAAAACAAACTCAACGAGCTTTCGGAATCTGCTCGCCGTTGGGAGGTCGGGGGCTGGAATCGCAATATCTAGCCGCTGCTCTTTAATGGCGAAATCCCTCAATTCCATGAAGTTATGGAACGTTTTACGCTCATCGTCGTCCATAAGTACTTTATAGACGTACTTCTTGTTTATCTGCTGCGGCCCTTTACTTTTGGCGACGCAAGTTTCGTACTTCAGGTACGAAAAACCATCGGCCCCACCTTCCTCATCTCCGAGGGTCACGATTTCTGGGTATCTGGACCTAAAATGCCAGTTTATCCCTTTGTCGTAGCTGTGTCCTGGCTTGGTATCTAGTACGAGGTCACTTTGGCACGTTTGGCCCCATACCGGGTTACCTATTACCTCTTTGGTATTTAGGTACGTTCCTTCTGGCCATTGCTTCTTTTTAACTTCTACAAAAACGTTGTAGTCGTCGTGACCTCTAGTTATGGTCGAACGTAGCTGCCTTGCCAGTTCGTCTTCCCCGCTTTTTCTGCTGTGCCACACACCCTCCGTCTGTGTGGCCACACATGCCGTTGCACGTGCTGCAGTCTGAGTCCCCTGCGTCGCTTTCTCTACCGGGAGCTTTACACAGCAAAACTGGGCAGTAGTAGCGAATTATAATTTTGGGGGTGAAAATTAGAGCAAATATAGGATCTTTTCTTATTATTGTGTCACCCACTGAGATATTTGTTTTTGGTCACGTGACGCCCGATTCAAAAATTTCAATGGGACGGCCTATATACTTGTGCGCTTCCTTCCGACAAAACAATTCCAACAATCTAGCACACTAGCGGGGTCTTAAGTGATTAATTCAAGAGCTACAGGTACTTACAGGATGGTACCACTACCATTGATTATAACATGTACCCCTACAGTTAAATTATTTTGGTAGTGTTTCATAAGGGTAGTGGCACAGTTCTTCAAGTACCTGTAGCTCTTGAATTAATCACTTTAGATCCCAAGTGTGCTAGTTTGTTGGAATTGCTTTATTGGCAGGCACACAGAAAGGCACAAGTATATAGGCCATCCCATTGAAATTTTTGAATCGGACCTCACGTGATCAAAAACAAATTTCTACCTCATTTGGTGACACAATAATAGGAACAGATACTATATTAATTTGCTCTAATTTACACCCTCAAAATTATAATTCGCTACTACTGCCCAGTTCCCATATATTGCTTGTCTGATTCGTCGTGTATGTATTACTTGTAATCTATAGGCTACTAGACGTGAAGAATTACGTATAAAGTCCTGATATGCATGCTTTCCATTTCTTCTTACACACTGTTATTAATATCTGAACATCTTTTTCATATACTGATTCAAATGATGCTTCTATACTATAGATTTATAAAACCAATGCCACACATAAACCTTTGGCCTTAACTTGCATTTACGGCTACTTCCATGTATCATTTCTTATTTCTGACAACAGTGTTGGTCTACGCTGAATCAAAAAGTCTCGTTCATCAAGTCGTCCATGTGCAGACTTTTCCAATACCATTTGGCTATTTATTTTATTTGTTATTTACTTATTAAGAGGGTGATGAATTCGGCAATTCCATAATTTATATTGTTATCGAGAATGCGTGGATAGTATCGAGTCAAGCCACTTGATGAGAAAACGACGTACCAACTTTAATATGTGCAGTATTAATCGTTTAGTCCCAGTTCCACATATACTGGTAAAATCTGGTAATCACTTTTAACCGACATATGGAAGTTAACCAGTAGTTATCGAGGAGCTATGTTTGGGTCGTATTCACCAAACATAGTTAAATTTCTATCTGACTGTTAAACTAGCTATTAGCTTGTTAACCATATTTTTGATATTCGCCAATTAAGGTTAACACCAACCAGCTGATAATTGCTCTGTTAATTCTATCAACCCGATTTTCGCCAGTTAATCAGATTCAGGACTCGTAAAATACAAAATAGTAGAGAATGTCTGGTTATTTGTCATTTGAGCGATGAAAATGGTGTTTTTCACTGACATTCTATTCATCAGTGATTTTTTCCGCTCAGCTTTCGGTTTATTGAAAACCGCGTTAGTTTTGCAGTTTTCAATTATTCAACTATATGCTTATATTTAGCTACCAGAGTCTTTTGCCTTCTCCCTTTTTCATGTTACATTACTTATGCAAAGAGAATGGCCAGCGATGGTGGAAATGTTCATGAGTAATATGATTATTAAATAAAGCATAGATACTAAAAACAAACACAAATGATTAGGTTATGTAGAATCAAGAGGTGGCAGCACAAAACGCTTTATACGTCACCGAACATAAAACTGCGCAGTGTTAACAATATTAGAAAAATAAAAAAGTTACGTTATTTCTTTGTTAAGTAACTGGGAGCTGAAAATTCATGGTGAATACGATACTTAACTATCAGGCAGTTATATTTTAAGTAACTGTCAGTAAAAAGACGGTTATCCAAAAAATGGCAAATACGGGCCTTTCACAAAGAAAACCAATGGGTAACCTTATCTATCTTTAGCTTGGCACCACGGATGCGTCTCAGAACACTACCATAATTGTGTTCCGTGAATACAACCTAACCCTTTAACAAAGAAACCTAAGCTGTCTAATCTTTTTGATGTATGTCACAACATAATATTTAATATTTTAATGATTGCGTTCAGGGAACCTGAGTATTCTTGAACGCTCCGGAGTGCTCAGCGGAGAACTCAGTGCTAAGCGGACGGCATTCTATTTAACAGCATTATTTATTTAATGGGGAAACGTAACCTAAACCCATCTGCTTTGCGACTTCTCAGACGGTAGTAAGCGTCATCGACTTTACCGAAATATGTAAATCCAAGCCTTTACTTTATAATATAATGACCGAAACATAGATTGCAAAGAAATCGGTATACCGAGATGTCACGCTTTTAAAACGCCTCAATCCTATCTTCCAGGCCATCATGGAGTGGTTGCGCAAGCTCTTCCACGATAGGTGAAACATCATTAATATTAATGCCGGTATCAATGGCTATTGCTATTATTTCTTGATTCATTTTCAACTCATCACCGGTATTTGCAGTTTTGGGGCATCAATCAAAACAAACTGTTAATCTGGTGGTTGCGAATGAATGTATGTCAGTGTGCGATGTCAAGATGTGATATGTTGAGTGTGACTCTTTAGACGTGGACAGTTCATTATTCCGCTCTAGCTGAGCACTCTATGTAAAGCACTCCAAAAGATCACCCACATAACACTATATGGATATGCACATCCACAGAATTTAGAATTAGATATTCCAGTTTGAACATCTGTACTTTGAATATTCATAGGACATTGAATGTATATATGAAAAATGATATACACTAGTGTAATATACTATGTATATTCACGTAGGTATATTCACATGTGAATATACATAAGATGTTGGTCTAAGTATCATATATACATCTAGTAGTTTACGCCAACGCGAAGCACAACTAGTGCCGCCATTGCTGATTTCTGGACATTCCGCCGTTCGCGTCCTTAGTCGTAGTTAGTGTGTGCGTGCTAGTGCTGGTTGTGCCTGATTACCTAATCGTGTAAAATATTGTACAATGTTACTTATATTCTGGCTACTGATCACACACGCATCCAGCGTTTGACGATAAGTCGTAAGCAAAACAAACCACCTACAAAATTTAATAATGTTGATTTCTCTGTGACCTTAGACATACTAATCGATTTTGCCTAAGTATTATTATTGTGACTAGAAATTGAATTAATAACAATACATACTACATTGAAGTTTTATTCATACAGTATGCATATGCATTAAAAGTACATAAATGTACATTTAATGAATATACCATGGATGTGAAAATTGGCGACAAACGTACATGAAATGTAGTTTTTTTATGTCTTACTTTACATCCATTAGAGGTTCATGCTCCATTTGTGGATATACATATCCATTGTATGTACATTGTATATACTTTGTGTATATACATGGTATATGTTATGAATATACATGTTCATACCAACCTGTTCTATGTTACATATACTATGCATGTACATTAGACCTACATATGCACATTCAATGGATGTGCCATGGATGTGAAGGTTCGCGACAAACGTACATGCAATGTATATTTTTTTGATGTCTATTTGACATCCAGTGGACATTCTTGCTCCATTTGTGGACATACATATCCATTGATTCGATATCAATTGTATGTACATTGTATATACTCTTGTTAAGTGGGTGAGCAAGGTTAGGGTGAATATACATGTTCATACCAACCTGTTCTATGTTACATATACTATGCATGTACATTAGACCTACATATGTACATTCAATGAATGTGCCATGGATGTGAAAGTTCGCGACAAACGTACATGAAATGTATATTTTTTTGATATCTATTTGAGATCCAATGGATATTCTTGCTCCATTTGTGGACATACATATCCATTGATTCGATAACAATTGTATGTACATTGTATATACTCTTGTTAAGTGGATGGGCAAGGTTATGGTCGCTATAACAGGTGCATTTTAGCATTTTCAATCTTTGTTAATCGGGATATTTGATATATATTTTTACATCTTCGGTGCAGTACAATATGCAGCATTAATCTTTTTATGTAGTTATAATTATAGTATCAAGTTTTGTTTAACAAGAAGCATTTAAATTAAAGATCCATGGAAACGGCTCAGAGCTCTCCTCCCGGAACTTACCAAAACGCAGAAGAGATAAGGATAGAGGAAGAAGGAAATTCATCGGACTTGGTGTAAAAGCTTTTGTTTTTATAACCTCCACAGCAAGCTTATTTGTCGTCAGTTTACCACAACAAACGTCAAGATACTTTGGGTCAACTTAACTGCTAGTTAACCAGAGCTGTTAATGTAAACCGCCGATTATGAAATGGATTGCTTTTGCTAACCACTAGCATAACTTTCTAACTGACGATTGTGAAACTGGGCCTTAGTATATCTAAGAAATATCGTGCACATCGTTTCCAACGGGTTGGTAATTGGATTTCCATTTTAGCACTCAGAGAAACAGTACATTGCAAATAAATTATATTTTGTTCCATATATTACTACTCATGTTTTGTAGTTTTTGATTAATAACTACGTAGATAACCTCAATAGCTACGAAAATGACAAACGTAGGAATAAAATATATGATGTATATCTCGGAAACGAATACAGGCTAGTCCGGTACGGGTACTGAGTTAAATGTCTCCAGGTACATAAAACTTGTTTCGCGTTGTTTCTATAGTGCTAATTACTGCATATTATACTAGCATGAATGTCTCTGTTAAGTGTCTTAAGTGAACTAAGCGTTTCAGCACTACTCCGAAATCCTTAGATATGCTAATCAGAGATAAGAGCCTTGCGAGTTGTGGTTCTTGGCGAAGCCGACGGCAGAAAATTCAATTACCCTGAGATAATAACTAGCGTTAAGTTTATACGTACAAAGGCTAATGAAAAGTTCCGTCTAACTGCTATTACATTGTAACAGAAAAAATCAGAATTTTTATGACATGACTAAACCAATCAAAATTAATACGAATACAGCTCACACATAAAATAGTACTCATATAACGAAGTACTAAGATAGTCAGATAACGTGAGATTTGATTTTTTTATGGAAAACTGCTAACAGTGAAAACTGTTGCATCTGCAATGATTTCGTCTCTTCTACTTCGATTGAAAACTAGACTAATATTTTTTTTCTTTAAAGGAAAACCAAAGACTCGGAAAATATGACTACAAAATAATATAACCTGCAATATACGTTCCACTGAGGCCGAAATGTGTTATCCAAATTATGTACGTATCAATGACTGGAGAGACAAATAGACCTACACAAATGAGTGATATCACTTTTCATGACACAGATTCGAAATCTCCTGCCATGCCAAGCAAACGACATGAAATAGATATAAAATATAATACTATGTACGAGTAAATTAAATGCAAACGTTTACACCACAGGTTCAGGAATTTATGGTGATAGTGTAAACTGTAACAGTGATAAGCTGTCAGAGCGTTACAGGCCACTGGGTCGCAGTTAAGCTGGATATATTATGTTCATGTTTATTAGTGGAAACACTGCATGTGTTTTATTTAATTACTCTGAACCTAAGTTTTTAGTTGAATAAACAATATGCTGTTCTATTTAAAGCATAGAAAACTGATGACTAATATTGAGTACATAATTTACACGTACATATTATTATAAAGTTTCCCTTATACAGGGTGCTCTGTGACTAGTAGAAGATATTTTAGGAGAAGACCCATTCATTTCCGCTCCATTTTCAACAAAAAAGTCATATAAAGTAGGATCCGACGTTCAACTGTTTCAGAGATAAATTGAATCTTAGAGATTATCAACAAAAAAGCAGACCTCCAAACGAAAACCCTAATCAAAGAAAATTCTATTGTCGGATTTTGGAATTTTTGGTATTAGTCGTTAGAAAATATGCTACCACGTCACTATCGACTAAAATAAAGCGCTCATGTATCAAAAAATTCGCGAGATGTTGTTTGACACATGTGTTGAAAAGTGACTTCAAGGAACGTTACAAAAAATGAATTTTGTTAACCGATCACTTTTTATGACAAATCATGATGTAATAATACATTATTCAAGTACCTATAACAAAAATTAGAATTCCGATGACAAGTTTTTGCTAAGCGCTTTGTACTCTCGGAAATCCATTATACTTTTAGAGCTTAAATGCAATCTTATTGCGAATTTTTACCATATTTAAAACAAGTTTGTGGTACCAATGGATAACTAGAAAGATGGGCATGTTTTTACCGTAAAGAGTACGGTTAATTATTTGGTGATTTTGCAAGATAAATTCATTTTTTGTAACGTTTCTTGGAGTTACTTTTCTAAAGGTTGGTACTAAAAATTTCTAAATCGGACAATAAAATTTTATTTTATTAGGGTTTTTTGGAGGTCTGCATTTTAATGAAAATCTCTAACATTTTATCTCTGAAACAGTTCTCATCAGTATGGCCAGGCAACGATTAGTAAATAGGTAATTACCCGTGCAATCCTAGTAAAGATGACGGATAATAATAGTATATTGTTCAACGAGCAGTAATATCGGTAATAACTCATGTTTGCAGCACGAGCCGTAGGAAGGTTTTTTGCTCTATCTGCATCTGCACAGTGCATCATCGTGAACGATATCCTTCGCAGTGCGAGATGAGGTAATGATTACATCATTTACGGATATCTTCATATCTTCATCTAATCTTGTCCTTTGCAGAGATTATTTTGTTCACCATCCCATGTACAATGTGCCATGCCTCTACGCTGGATAACATCAGCAGGACCATAATCTCTGGAGTGGCCTCCTGTCTGAATAGCCCCCATCTGTCGCACAGAACCCGCGCACGCTCGTCCGTGTCTTCTACCTCGCAGTGCAGGCATCTCTCGTCCATCACCCGCCTTATCCTTTTCCTATACACTCGAAATGGCCCATGCTCAGACAGAGCCTGCGTTAGGAAGTAGGACGTCTGTCAATGACTGCATTCCGCCCATTCTTGTATCGACAGTACTAGTCGTTTTGTCCACTTTGCGACACAACAGTAAGCAAATATAATGGTGATATCACCGTTATAACTTGCAAGACTCTTGTAAATACCGTGCGATAAGCAGTGGGTATCCTTAGCAGATACTTTCTCTGCAAGCTGTCTAAGACCTTCTGATTCCTTTTTCTTTTCGTGACTTTACACCACACAGGAGCTCCCTATAAGAGCCGTAGGCAGGTGTGCTATTACCATTACTGTGCCTTCCAGATAAAGAAGGTATAGGGGATTTGCAGGGATGACCGAAACTAGCATTTTTCGGGGAGTACAACTTCGTTTAAAAACCTGGATTTCAGCTGGCCTTGTAAGGGTTACGATGAAGACCACAACAGCAGAGAAGGCGGAGAAGATAAGCTTCAGTACCGAGGGCCTGACGGAAGTGACAGGACAACGACTTGAGGACGGCATGGATACGACGTTGGATAAGGAACAGACTGCGACCCGGACCAATTATGACGTCAAGGCTAGGACAAGGACTAGCCAGATATTTAATAATGTCAGGTAAGACAGAAGGAGTAGCTATTACGCTACAGTTGAAGCCGAAAGCCTCAGTACACGCCCATAGATGGGAGAAAGCCATCCAAACTTGCGCGATAAAAATCGTCCGCAATACACAAAATTTAGATTTCTCCACCGATTCAGGAGTAAAACGAGACGTGGTAGGCGTCCAGGCCGTAAGAGCAACTGGAAGGAATAGCCCGCAAGGCGGTAAACTGCAAACCCTTTTATGAGGGTTCATAAGATCTTGAGGAGTCCAACTCGAGGACGATCAATATCCGTTTTTGAGAGCGACTTGCGAAATGCGGCAAGCGTGGAGGGTAATCTTGTCAAACGCGAAAGGCTGGAACCACCTCAAGGGAGACAAGATATTGCTATGTCTCCCATCCTAAAGATTCTTAGTTGTAATTGATGACCTGAAGTCGGCCATCAAGGTTAAAGTCCGATTCATAAACTCGACGTTGGCGTTGCCGCTGCTGTTGGCGTTGACGTTCGACGTTCGTAGCACAAGGCTGCTATTCATAAACTCGACGTCGTGCCGTTAACCTAGCTTTCCCATCGTGTTTGTAAACATGTTCTATTATCATCAGTGGTTTTGGCTTTGTGAAAGATTTTTGAATTTTTCTGGTTAAAATGGGCATAGTCAGAACCAATAACCAATACAGAAAACTTGAGAAAACCCTGGAGAAAACCCAGAAACCTTTTAACAGCTAGACGTCAACAATAATAACAATATCACATGACCGGTACCGATGACTATAGGTGGCTTGTACGCCGGCTACAACGGTGGCTACGAACGGCGGACGGCAAAAGTTAAAAGATAGTTATGTCGAACGGCGCGCCCAACGGCAGACCCGACGGCGGACGGCGGACGGTGAATAGGAATGATCTGAGGCGTTTCCATGTATTTATGTTGCAACGGCCAACGCCAACGTCGAGTTTATGAATCGGCCTTAACGCCAATACAAAGACGATAATAAAAAGGCACATTGAAGAGGTGGGTAGACTGGTGGACCTGCATACATCTGCAAGTCTAGCTAAACCATCTCCCGAAAAATCAAACTGTGAGACGGACATAGAACCGACGTCGCTCACCAGTAGCTTTGCCAGACAGACGGCCTGTGAAACAAGCGGAAATAGCAGCCGAAAGAACCGACGCCAGTACAGCAGCACCATAACTTGGATGCCATTGTCATGCCATTTGTCAAATTGATCGAAAGAAATGGTCCCCGGAAATGTACCAAAAGGTCAAAGTCGAAGGGAACCCTGTCTGGGGGACACTCGACAGACTGAGCAGAGAGCCGGATCAGCCTTATGATAAGGGAATCAGCAAGCTGTGTAACTGAGGTACTCAGAAATAGAACACCTATGTGTTACCAAGGCGGACGCCATGGAAGGCTACTGCTTTCTGAAGCACTAAACCGATGTTGCCAACAGTAAAGGGTAGTATGAGCAAAGTAAGCACTACGTTCATGGAATGCTGCTGGACGAGGACCAACAGAAAACGTTTTCCAACTTTATAGAGCTGAGGGAGTGTGCCATTTACCAAAACAGGTTGGTCATCGCGGCCCTAACTCCGGACTTTGAAAAAAGGAGAGAATTAAAAGACTCCCAGAATTCCTATTTGCAAGAAACACTTGTAAATAAAGCTATAAGACGGGCGCCAATCAAAAGCTAGAGACAGTGAGAGCGCCGAACTGTGAGGGGCTGCCCAAAGTGCGGAAAGACCAGAGCCCAGAAGCAGTAATAGTCACAGTGGAAAGTCTCAGCTATGCGGAGCTACTCACAAAAGTAAAACGAAAGGTAAAAGAAAGTAAAAGATCAAGACCTGGGCGTTACGACCAGTAACGTAAGAAATACCAAAAGTGGCGAACTACTTCTAACAGTGCCAAAAGATAGTGGAGGAGCTGAGCAGCTCAAGGGCACCATAGGGAGGCTCAACGTGGTAGGAATAGCCACCAGGTACAGCGAAGCACGTTGAAGAGCACAGAAGCAGAAATCGCGACCAAAGGCAGCAGCTGTATCTTCCAACGCAGAAGAAATGGTGTACGAAACAGTAAATACCACTCATGCTACTGCAAATGAATCTAAACGGGACTCATAATTTGCACCATATGGCGCATGTGCTTTTTACTGAAAGAAGTATAGATATTCTCCTAAGGGCATGTCCACATCTCCACGTCACGACGTCAACGTGGAACGGTACGGTGTCGCAGCAGGGTACGTTGCCATGACGCACGACGTGCTAGTGACGGTACGGCAACGTCGCCGTGGAACGCCAGATCTAACGTCGTCGTCGTCGCAAACTTGTGGCTAGTTCTATTGGTTATGATGCACTCGCTCAGTTAATGTTTTATTGGCATTGTAATTTTTGTTAATAATTCTTCAAACGTTTGATGTAGATATTCGAAAATAACTGTAGAGGTTGTGGTCACATGTCTTCAATGCTTCGTATTTTCTAGTGAAATGATTCCCATCACTATTTCTCATTGAAAGATAGGGATGCACCAAATATTATCTTTTCACATATTTTTTTAACCTCTCTCTCTTTTTCTCTCGGTCTTTATAACAATAGCAAAAGCATAATACCTATTGTGCGGTCCATATCTAGAACGAGACTGCAATTTTTCACGTACGTTAGTGAAGAACGTATCGAAATTTTACAAGGAACCGTGACGTGAATAATGAGGTGACGTGAGGTGCATTTTTAGAACATGGTAACGTAGATTGGTACGTTATGACAACGCACCCTGAGACGATATCTCACCGTTCAACGTTGACGACGTCGTGATAAGGAGACATGGACAGGCCCTTACATCGGAACTAAATCGCAATACATGTTCGCAGCCGAAATGGCCTACCGACTTAAATTATGACGTTGCGGCACATTTTCACAACAGGAACATTGAAGTCGAGACCATAGACAAGAAGGGCGGATATATAAGAATCCAGTTGGAGAAAATAAACGTCTGGTGTAGTTATTGTTCACCCAACGTTCAGTTCCAAGAGTACGAATGCTACATGGTGACGCTTTGGGAAGATGTGCTTGGTAGGAGAGGGAAAGCTATAATACTCGTCGATTTGAAAGCTAAAGCACTTATTTTTTTTATTTATCGTATGGCCCAAAAACATGACAATAGTATATATAGATTAAAAGAAAGACTATTATAACCTATACTAAAATAAAATATATACAGCTACAAACTAAGATACATAGTCTTTGGTATTTACAGGTTGAGGTCAAGTTCTTTCAACCACTTCAGCGCCAACGGTGTGGCTGTGAAGAACTCTTCTCGCGATCCCTGAAACGCACGCAGTTCACATTCGCTCGTAATATGGTTTATAGTTTGGCGGGGCGCGCCACAGTCACATAAGGGAGATTGCACATAGCCCCACTTGTAAAGGGAGTCGGTACATCTGCCGTGGCCTGTTCGGACTCTAAATATAAAGCAATAGAGTGGGGATGACTAAGTACTGACAAAAGAGGTAGAGTTCTGTGTGAATAGCGGCAACGAACACCATCAATAATTAGACGGGTGACTAACAGCAGAGCCAAATCGAAAATGAATTGATTTTTGTGCTCAATTTGTATGACTGTCCTAGTATCGCCTTATATAATAGTTTTGGATACCGCCCTAAATCAAGATGAAAATAGTTTGTATAAGCATACTTCACATGCCAGTCAGCGATAATAGTACAATAATGTCGTGCATGGAGCTAGGCAAGCCACTATCATGTCTGGAGACGGTAGCTCGGCGACAGCAACATGCTTCACAAATCATAGTAGATATCAAATTGATCGTCGAGTGGGGATTAGTAAATAAAGTAGGGGTTAACGTACAAAAAACTCAGGCAACAACACTGAAAAAGAACTCTCACGTGGGCTTGCCAACTGAAGAGGATCACCCAATAGTCGAGTCACCTTTGGTCAAGCTTTTGAGGATCCAAAGCAACTACTGCTGCTCTACAAGGCACATATTCAACCATTGTTGAAGTATTGCTCCCATGTATGGCGATGTGCTCCAAAGCACTCTCTAAAGCTTCTGAACACCATCCAGAATATAGCAATTAGGTTAATCTACACGCCTAACCTCACAAGGATCCTCCACAGAACATCGGAGAGAACATCTGTTTTACAGATTCTATCACGGAAGTTGTTCGAGTGAGTTCTCCCAGATAACAACTCCGAACGAGAAACACTAGAGAGGCTTTGCGAGCTCATACTTACTAGGTCGAGGTCCCTACTCCCCGCACCAGTCTCCTCCAGCATTCCTTCTTTTGGATAACTCCGTGGAATGAGCTGCCGCGGAATTTGTTTCCTGGCGGCTACAACCTGCAGCGTTTCAAATCTAACATGCATCGATACTTATCACCTCGCAGCGCTTCTACAGCGCCATAGGCTTTCAGCCCTTGCGGGAGGCTGACCATAAAAAAATGTGGTAGGCGAGTTCCTTAGGCTCAATAATTCTTAAATACAGAATTTTTCATCTATATTCAAATATAGTTGTTAACTGGGTATACTGTATTTTCTCTACGTAAATCTAACCTAAAAACCATTGTTTAAGACAACTGCGTTTGCCATTTGTAGTTTTGGAATACATGGTAGTGTATTCTAGTTAAAGAAAGAGTATCAGAATGTTCATAATTTTTTTGACAATCCCTGATGACTTACTAGGTACTAGGAGTCTCCTTCTCCTATATCTGTTGAATATTGTTCTTCGTACAATAACTACAATCAAACTTCCTACAAGTTTATTGTTCGATCAATAATTGTAACGTATTGGACTATTCCACTTGCATTGTTCTCAACTACGACTCTGGCGTTCATTATAACTTGTCTGAGCTTGGAAGTTATCCCTCCGGTATAAGTTTTCGGCCAATAATTAAACAGGTAACTAACAGCAAAGCCAAATTGAGAATTAAAACATTCCTGTGCTCAATGTGTCCTTCTGTCTGAGAATAGCCTTGTATGATAGACTTATATGAGTTTTAAAATGCATTAGAAGAATTTATTAAGCCTTGTATTCACTACTAGACATGTTGCGCGATTTGTCTATAGACTGTCGATAGACAGTCGAGACACGGTCTATGGACCGTCTAGAGACACCATTTTTTGCCTCGTCTAGCGTCTACACTACAATGTGTAGATTTAGACGAGACAACGAATTTCGCATCAGTCGCATCTTCGCTGTCCACTATGGAGGAAACTACATTCTGCGGAATAAGTTCCTGCTTAGTGATAATTAATAGCGAAACAAAGCGCAAACGTAAACGTTAGTGAACGCGAGAAGTGTTCGTAGAAGGGCCTACGTTCGGCAATACATTACTTAACAAATTAAGACTGAAAGACGCCATGTGTTTCCGGAATTTCACCCGGCTGATTTTGAAGAGTTGCTTGTGATGGTTAGGGGGTTGATAATGAGACAAGAAACAAATTTTAGAGAAACAATCCCAGCTTCTCTTCGACTCGCAGTCACACTCCGTTTACTAGCGGAGACTCATTCACGAGCCTCATGTACATCTTCAGAATATCTAAGCAGGCTATATCAAAAATTATACCAGAAGTTTGCAATGCCATCGTCTCAGCATTGAAACGATATGTAAAGGTAGGAGTAACTAAAATAATGATTACTATTTATAGAAGTTTTATATTTAATATATCCTCTATCAGTTTAAAGCCTTCTCATTCCACCATATTTTCACAAAGCACTGTATAAAAACAAAAATAACGAACCACACTAAGAGCCGAACACAAAGGCAGTCGAACCATGCCACTCGGTAGTTGCAGACAGACCACAGACAGACTGGGACGTCTCTTCTCTAGACTGTGGTTGACGTCCACACTGTCAAAATATCGCGCAATATGTTTAACGTTGCATGAAGTCTCCCATTCCTGTCGGGAGATCACAGACCTGCGATTTTTGATCTCGCAACAGGCCCGTAGACGGCGATTGGTCCAGAGACATGTCTACCTAGACAACCTTAGACACGTCTCTGAGACCAAATCGCGCAACATATCTACTAGTGAGTACAAGGCTTTAGAGTATTCATTATTCTCTGCAAGATCGTTTAATAGGCCCTTTAAAGCATCACGCGAGTTATGTATCCAGCCGGACATCGACCCAGCTGACCAGACGGCGCGTGTGGAAGATGAACTCAGGAAATGCTGCGTCAGCTAAGTTTACCTTATCATGTATTTTATATAATTCAGTCAGTCTAGAGCTCAACTTTGTACGATTAACAAATAAATATTTTTTAAAAAGTGATCTGCTGGTTCCTGGAATTTAAGTGGCGCTGCGAACAGGATAACTGCACGACATCCCTAAGGATCATCGGCTCGTTTCTACGACTTGGCAGTTAACCACCGAATACCACAGAACAGGACAATTTGGAGGACCATACAGGGATGATAATCACGGTGATTCGTCTTCTCCTTTTGTAAGTCCATTTTCCATTTTTCCATGAGTTCTGAGTATCCACAAAATTCGTTAGAAGCTCTTATTGACTCCAGAACCCGAAAATTAGCAAAAGAAAAATTTCGTTTTAAGCCTTATTCAACCCCCTCACTTGAAAATATTTCTCACGAACAGTCAAACATTTCTCTTAATTCTATTCCAGAAGATTCAATCATGGTTTTATCTAATTCTGATATCAATAACTTGTGTAATACTTTGCCAGAATATTCAGCTGGTGACAATTTGTCAACTTTCGTAAATGCTGTAGATAATTTAATCACCTTTTTCTCTCAGCAAGGCGCGGATGCAATCCAAACCTATATTATTAATGCAAATATATTATCTAAGGTTAAGGGTGAGGCCCGTGATTTTTTAAATCTACATAATAAGACTAATTGGGCTGAAATTAAGCCGCTTTTACTTCAAAAATATGGTGATCATCGCACCGAAGAAATTTTATTAACCCAGCTGACTACTACTGTTCAAAAACGTTCAGAATCATACCAAGACTATCATCACCGCATAACATTAGCTCTTAATGACCTTTTACAGCATGTTTCTTTACATGAAGGTAATACACAGGCAGTAGAGTTCAAAGCTTCATTTTTTAAAAATCAAGCACTTAGAACCTTTTGCACTGGTGTGAATAATCCTTACTGTGATCATCTTTCTCATTTCGATTTATCCTCATTAGATGAAGCTCTTCAGAAATGTATATCTCTAGATAATCATAAGCAACAGCAACAATATATGTCTTATTTAAAATCTTCAACCTACCCCCATGAATATCAAAAGAACCCACCACGTCCCACCCAACACAACACGCATCCCCCTCAACATTATCGTAATGTACAATCTTCTTCTCAGCCATCTATGAATCAAAATTATTATAACACACAAAATCAATTCCATCAGCCTCGTCAACAGAATAATCCATTTTCTCAGCCTTTTACACCTACTAGAAATTTTGGTGATATTAATAAACCCATAACCCAACGTCAAAATCCTCCCACAAACAGGGAAGTATTTGGTGCTCCTTCTCGACCAAATAATTCTTACCAAAATCAGTTCAAGCCTACTCCTATGTCAACCTCACAAAATATTAGTCGTAAGCCAACTCCAATGTCTACTTCCACTCACAACAGTCGTACTTTCAACCATAATATAGAGTGTGGCCCAGATTCTGTCACACATGCTCACGAAATAGCAAGTCAAGGATATGAAAATTCTGAGTTTTCTGAAAATTTTCAGGAACCAGCCGTTTTAGAACCCCCCGACCCAGAACCATCCAATTGAATAATTTTTCAAAGCACACAAAGTTGCCTTATTTTTACCTGCCTTATTCAAATCTTAAAGTTTTAATTGATTCTGGTGGATCAGATACCGTTATTACTCCGAAAGCTGCTGAAATCTATGATTCTAGATATGAATTCTATGAACCCTTTACCCTTATTTCTACGAAAACTCCAAAAACTTACAATCGAAATCTTTACTATCCCATATTTGATGAAATTGGCATACAGCAACCTCTCACAGTCAGAATTGCCGATTGGCACGATGATTTTGATATTCTTCTTGGTACTAGTGAACTTGATCAATTAGGTGCTAATATTGATTATGAATCTCATATATTTTCTATCAGAAAATTGAACATTGAAATTCCATTCAAAATTATTTATCGTTCGGCTAATCGCCTCAGTATTCCAGTATCTGTGAATAATGGTGAGATAGTTGTCCCAGAAATCGTTCAGGAAGGCCAAATTATTTTACCGGAGTCTATACATTGTGCTAAAGATGGATATATTGAAATTCCCAAGTCAGAGGATATTGACTTGCATTTTTCAGAGCCCGTCTCTGTTACCCCTCTTTCAGAATTTGACGAAAAGCTTCCAGATAACCCACCTAATAATTCTTTCAATATCAACATGATTCGAACTCAGCATTTAAATGCAGAAGAAAAACAAAAAATACTTAGATTATGTCATCAGTACAAGGACATTTTTCATACAGAAGATTCTCCTCTCACTTTCACAGGCTCTGTTAAACATGTTATCCGTACTAAGGATGACAAACCCATTTTTTCTCGAACCTATCGATATCCGAGAGCAATGCTCCCAGAAATTTCATCTCAGATTAATAAATTATTAGAAAACAATATTATACGCCCCTCCATAAGTCCATATTCATCCCCTTGTTGGCTCATCCCCAAAAAGGCTGATGCATCAGGAAAAAGGAAATTTCGTATGGTTATTGATTTTAGAAAGCTTAATGAAAACACTATAGAGGAACGTTACCCAATACCCCGTATAGACGAAATTCTAGATAACCTCGGCAGATGTACATATTTCACTACCCTTGACCTGGCCCAAGGATTTCATCAAATCCAAGTTCACCCAGATTCCATTGAAAAAACTGCTTTTACTGTCCCCCAAGGCCATTTTGAGTATTTAAGGATGCCAATGGGTCTCCGAAATGCCCCTGCCACATTCGAAAGAATGATGGATGAAGTTCTAAGAGATTATATTTATAAGTCTTGCTTTGTATTTATGGATGATGTCATAATTTTTTCTAGAAGTCTTCAGGATCATCTTATTCACATAAAACAAATATTCCAAAAATTTCGTGACGTAAATTTGAAAATACAGCCTGATAAGTCAGAATTTCTTTGTAAAGAAGTGGCATTCCTTGGTCACGTAGTAACTCCAGAAGGCATAAAGCCTAATCCCTCGAAAATTTATGCAATTGAAAATTATCCAATTCCTAAGACAAGGAACGAAATTCAAAGTTTTCTTGGCCTAGTCGGCTACTACAGACGTTTCATTCATAATTTCTCTAAAATTACTGCCCCCATGACAAAATGTATTCGAAAAGGTGAGGAAATTGACATTAACAATCCACAATATATAGAAGCATTCGAAAAATGTAAGACCGCCCTAAGTAATTCCCCTATACTTCAATATCCAGATTTTTCAAAACCTTTCACACTCACTACAGATGCTTCAGGTATTTCTATTGGTTCTGTCCTTTCTCAAGAAGGAAAACCAGTCGCTTTCTACTCCCGTACTCTCAATACTGCCGAAAGAAATTATTCAACCATAGAAAGAGAACTTCTTGCTATAGTAGACTCTTGTAAACATTTTCGTCCCTACCTTTATGGAGTGAAATTCACTGTAGAAACTGACCATAACCCCATTGTCTGGCTCCACAAAATTCGTGAACCCCATTCTCGCTTAGTTCGATGGAAACTCAAACTTCAGGACTATAATTTCGACATAAAATATAAGAAAGGTAAAGAAAATATCGTAGCAGATGCTTTATCCCGCATAGAGATCAATATGCATGAAACTGAATCCATTATTGCCAATCCCCCTTCAGAGTCTTCAGATGAATCTTTTGATGACGACCCCTTTGACGTCGATGATTTTGTCAATGAAACTTTCGAAAAGGAAACCGGTCAATCCACCCAACATTCCGCTCTCGAGAATCCAGTTGCCACGGTTCCATTTTCCGAGGAACCCATAAATCATTTCGCAAACCAAATTATTCTGAAATTTGGCGATAAACATTCAATTCGTTACTCTGTCAAGTTCAAAACCAAGCATCAACATCTTGTGACCTTAGTTGAATCAAATTGGAAAAATGATGTCAAGACAACGCTTCACGATATAATAGCCCCCAATCAGCGATATTACATTCTCACTGATAATCCCGATATTCAGAAATATATTTCCGAGTATGTTCGAAATACGTACAATGATACAATTCAAATTTTCTTCTGTACTAAACGTGTACAGGACATAGAAGATTCCGAATCCCAAATTCAATGTGTTAAAAATTATCATAAGAAAAATCACAATGGCATTGTCGAAACTCTCAATCAGTTGAAACTTAAATATTATTGGCCAAATATGCGTTGCACCATATCAAATTTCATTAATCAGTGTGATATCTGTCTACGAAATAAATATGAAAGACACCCTTATAAGCTTCCTTTGAAAGGCCCTCTTTTAGGACAAAAGCCTTTTGATATCTTACATATAGATACGTTTTCATGCTCCAAAGATAACTTTCTGACAATTATTGATTCATTTTCTAAGTATGCTCAGGTTTACCAAATTTCTGATAAAACGACAGTTACAATTTTAAGTAAATTGAGACATTATTTTTCACATCACAACTATCCTAGAAAAATTGTTTGTGATGCAGGTACTGAATTTTCTAATAATCTTTTCAAGGAATTCATGAAACTCCATTGTATCGAACTCCACTATATCACGGTAAATAATCCAAATTCTAATAGCCCCATTGAAAGATTTCACTCAACTTTCATCGAAAAACTCCGTGTTATGCAAGATGAACGTCCCAAAGAATATTTCAACGATTTAGTAACACATTGTGTCCTAATCTATAATCAATCAATCCATTCTGCTACTGGTTATTCCCCATTTTCTGTTCTTTATGGCCCATATGCCGAAGAAATTCAATTTGACGATGATATGCCGGTATACGAAAAATATAACCAACGTCACAAAGACGAACTTCGACCTTTCATCGACTCCCTTTATCGAAAACTTCATGACAAGGAATCTGCAGTTTTGGAAAAACGTAACGAAAATTTGCCAGATTCTGCCCCAGCCCCCAGACCAGGAGATCCTGTGTATATTCAGAAAAACCCTCGTAACAAACTTACTGCACCCTATGTCTCAGCAAAAGTTACTTCAGCCAAAGAAACCCAAATTGAAGCGGTAACCTCAAAAGATAGGCCCACAAATACGCACCCTAGAAATATTAAACGTTTACGCAAGGCTACCTTGTTACAGGACCGGCCAAATGATGAGCCACAGCCTGGCCCTTCAAGTGCGCCCGATCCCCAATAATGGATACTATCAGGAACTAGTCGGCCAAGCTCAAATGTTTGACCACTATCATCGCCATATAGTAACTATAAATCTTACTTCTATTGATAACTCTCTCAAGGCAGCAATGATTCATCCTCTACTCTTTAACAAAATTCCTACCTCTCCTTATCAAAATATACTTAAAGAATATAGCATTTTATATCAAGAAACATTAGATAATTTTCAAAAAATAGTACGTACACGAAGAAAGCGTGGCTTAATAAATGTTTTAGGTTCAGTGATAAAATCTATCACAGGAAATCTCGACGAAGATGATCGCATATTTTTGGAAAAACACATTGAAGCACTTGAGTCAAAACAGTCCGAAATAATTACAGTTGTCAATAACTCCACCACCTACGCTTTAGATACTATAAAAAGGTACAATAATTTTATAACATCTTTTACATCTTTTAAATTCTGTCAAAGTTGCACAAGAAATTAATTCACTCGAAGAAAGTCTGGGAAAATATTTTTCACTCCATAGCCAAATTCTAAGCATAAATAGCTTAAATCAGTTTCTTTTAAAAATTTTGAGAACTATTAGTCTAGCCGCCCTGCAACAGTCTAATGTAGAACTTTTCACACTTTCAGAAATTAGTGAACTTGAAGACCATCTAAAATTTTTCTATAAGAAAACTTGCCTTTTATCAGATGATGTACATCCCTTTGAACTAATTGAAAATTCTCATAGCACTATTGTCACAATGGATACCCAGATACTTATTATCCTAAAGATCCCTATCCTAAATGAACGTGAATTCTCACTTTACCATATTTACCCCATCCATAACAAAGACGCAATCATTTTGATACCACCCGCCACCCATTATGGAAATAACCATTGGTACTCTGACTGCAAGCACACTGAAAAGAAAATTATTTGCCAATCAGAGTCAACAGCCAGATGTCAACTGCCAACTTTGGAAAATTGTACTACAGCTGTTAGTGTGGTCCAGCATCCCATCATACACCGAACTGAGAAAAACCTAATAATAGTTAGCACAGCCTATCAGATCCAAATTTTTGAAAACTGCTCCAGAGAAGTTGAAAATATTAGCCAGCCAGTTATTGTCCAATCAACATGTGCTGTAAAAATTGGTCAAAAGTGGTACTTTACGTCAAAGCAGAGTATTCAAGTTCCAGAGGTCATCCCAGTCAAAATTAACCCGAAGTTCCAGATCCAGCTAGACCAGATAGAAAAAATTCAAGAAACACCCCACCTATCAGTTATTGAACCCATGCATTTGAAGCCCATTTTCATCTCTTCTACTTCATGGACCATTGCAACCCTGTACGTTATCCTGGTTGCAATGATTATATACTTCACTGCAAGAAAACGCAAGAGGCTGCATACCCTGTTCTTCAAGCCCAGAATTCCCTTGAAGGACCTTCAAGAACTTCAAGCAAGTAACCAGAAGTTCGAGGACGAACTTCCATCTTAAGGAGGGAGGAGTTATGTATCCAGCCGGACATCGACCCAGCTGACCAGACGGCGCGTGTGGAAGATGAACTCAGGAAATGCTGCGTCAGCTAAGTTTACCTTATCATGTATTTTATATAATTCAGTCAGTCTAGAGCTCAACTTTGTACGATTAACAAATAAATATTTTTTAAAAAGTGATCTGCTGGTTCCTGGAATTTAAGTCGCGTGAGCTTTCGGGCGACGGTGTAGCTGTTTTTTTTATCGGCAGACTTTAAAGTTTAAAATTATGAATAACATTACTTCCACAATGTTAGCAGCATTAATTTGACTAGCGTTATTTCTCCTGACTAATACCGACCAAAGTAATAATATTTCAAGCAACACCAATTGTACTTTTCACATTTATTTAGGGAACTAGATTGTTATATACTTATATAAACGTTTTCAGGCGTCTGTAGTTAACTCTTTCCTATAAATAAAATAATATCATGGTTACCTCTATCAATATTACACTTACAAAATGAAACCGAGTGGCTTCTTGGCTCAATAGGTTACGCTGCGGCTTTCCAGTCCAGAGGTCCAGGGATGGATTGCCAAGTTAGACTACCTTTTTTTCTTAATTACATGGGATAAATTCGTTGGTCTTATCCACATTTCCCGAGTTGTAAATTGGTAACTATGGTAACTGTATCTGCACGGCACAGTGTGTCCGATAACATGCTTTTTGCGTACCCTACGGGATGCTATAATAAAGTCGAATACGCCTATGTAGGAATAAATATTATAGCGCAATTAGCTTTGATGAATTTGGCATATACAGGGTGGGCCAATAGTGCGTGGACGGAGGATTGTGGGCTTACTGAAAAATATTTCAAAAATCTGTCACTTGATCATGTTAGGGACCCTTAAGGGCTATAACGTAAAAATATTTTCACTTAAATTTTGACGTTTATACAGGGTGATTCATATCAAAGTTACATTTTTTTGAATGGAAACCCCTATATATTATTGCATATTTGGATTCCTTGGTCAATTCTAGTGTGACCTTATGTATCACACATGGAACTTTAAATGAACCGTTTAGACGCAAATCACCATTTTTGGTATAAGTAGGTATCAGAAAAAAATTGAATATCGCAGCGATTATAAAACTTAGAAGGCCGTGACTTTGCGGTACGCCTAAGCATGAAATGCGTCACCTTAGGTCAGAGGAATAAATTTGAATTCTTTTTGCACTTGGAGAAATCAGTAGATTAATTAAGGAAACTTCAATCACAGATAACTTGATTTTTTCAAATGGGAATGCCTATGTTGGTTTAAAGAATCAAATGTATAATTTGATTACCTTTCTAACGATATAGCATTCTTGATATCAATCTTTTTTAGTTTTTATTTTATTTCAAATTTTCAGTCAAATCGGTGTTTTTCAATTTTGCTGCATGCAAGCAACCTAGCAGGCCATGAAAAATAAACAAAAGCTCGTTAATATGGAAGAAACCAACTAACTTAGTAGAAAGATGCAAACTAACTAGAGCAACGAGGCAAGAGTACGAAAATTCCTTACAACATATTAGCTCTAACCAGAAACAATAGCGGTAACAAGAACGCTCATTTTTCACAGCCTACTAGCTATTAGCCAATTTCCAAAGTCAGTAAAAAAATATTTAATCAAAGGAAAACTACTACTGATTGTTACTGGCAGTAGAATATCTATGTCTTTTGAATAAATTTTCACATTTAATGCTATAAAAAAGTAGCCATTTCCGTAAGTCAAAAGTAATGATACGTCTGACTGGAACCCTTCAAATTCTTCAGTAGGTACTTCTACTTATTAGCAAAATCGCGTAAAGTGAAACTTGATTTGCAGTCTGTTTGAATTGTAAAATATAATTTAGTTCGCAGAAAACTACATGAAAAAAACACAATTAAAACATAGCGTAATTAAAAAATTCTAGCATTATTTCAATAGATGTTCAGAATGCTCCAGTTGGAGATCTTCACTTTTGACTTAACTAAATGGAAATGACTAATTTTTTTATCCCATTAGATGTGAAATTTCATTCTAAAGGTGTTAGACTGTAAGCAAAAATCGCTGGTAGTTTTCCTTTTGTTTCAAAATTTTTAATCATTTTGGAAGGTTGTCAAGCTCTTGTAGACATCAATAGCTAGTATGCTGTGAAAAACAAACACTTCTGCCATACCCCAGCTACTCATTGGCATTAGATATCTTGCGGCTGTTGTATCCGGTTAGAGCTAATATGTTGTAAGGAATTTGCATAATCTTGCCTCGTTGCTCTAGTTAGTTTGCATCTTTCTACTAAGTTAGTTGGTTTCTTCCATATTAACGAGCTTTTGTTTATTTTTCACGGCCTGCTAGGTTGCTTGCACGCAGGAAATTTGAAAAACGCCGATTTAACAGAAAATTTGAAATAAAATGAAAACCAAAAAAGATTGATATCGAGAATGCTATATCGTTAGAAAGGTAATTAAATTTTACATTTGATTTTTTAAACCAAAATAGGCATTCCCATTTGAAAAAATCAAGTTATCTATGATTGAAGTTTCCTTAATTAATCTACTGATTTCTCCAAGTGCAAAAAGAATTCAAATTTAGCCCTTTGACCTAAGGTGACGCATTCCATGCTTAGTCGTACCGCAAAGTCACGGCCTTCTAAGTTTTATAATCGCTGCGGTATTCAATTTTTTTCTGATACCCACTTATACCAAAAATGGTGATTTGCGCCTAAACGGTTCGTCTAAAGTTCCATGTGTGATACATAAAGTCACACTAGAATTAACCAAGGAATCCAAATATGCAATAATATATAGGGTGTTCTATTAAAAAAAATGTAAGTTTGATATGAATCACCCTGTATAAACGTCAAAATTTGAGTGAAAATATTTTTACATTATAGCCCTTAAGGGTCCCTACCATGATCAAGTGACAGATTTTTGAAATATTTTTTAGTAAGCCCACAATCCTCCGTCCACGCACTATTGGCCCACCCTGTATATTCTGTCTAACACCTGTATAGGAATAAACATTCGGTTACTGCTTTCAAACGTAGCCCAGCTATTTTAAAACGTAGTCTGGGGGTGTAGATAGCCCTCACTAGCTCTAAGGTTAATTTGTCAATTGGAAAATTAGCGGTACTGGAGAAAATTCATCGTAATGTATTGTGTAAGGCTTTCGCGGCCAAGACCCGATGACCTCGTGTTGTCAAGCAACGGAACGATAAGGCGACGGAGCGTGTCGGCGTCAGCCGAACAGTCCAAGAACCAACAGTTCATAAAATCCACCCTGTTACTTGGCTATCCTGAACGCTAGGTCTACTCGCGGATTCCTTTCGCTCGCTAACTCTCACGGACGGAATCTGCCACGAACCGAATTTACTATATTTTTCTACTATACCGGGTGGTCCATTTAACAATTTAACTCGGAAGTCAAATTGAGATTTTGGCGACCTTCGTGTCAAGACTGTCAAGAGATATTTTTCACTTGACAGCTAACAACTTAACATAACCTATTCTGCTTTATTTGTATGCATTGACATTCTAAAGGCCTGGTCAAACAGAGAACGCGGCGGTCCGGCGTTCTCTAACAATACAATGGAACGCCGAACGCCGCGTTCTAGACCGCCGCGTTACAGCGTTCCATTGTATTGTTAGAGAACGCCGGACCGCCGCGTTCTCTGTTTGACCGGGCCTTAACGGGTACGACTACTCTGACACTCTGATTCTGAGAAAACAGCACAGGTTATGTGATATGTCAAAATTGTCAAAAAAAGATCTTTGTCGTTTCATAAATATTCCAACATCCCTAACATCTGGAATCACGTGACTATCCTCGAAAATTAATCTGCTCACTGGATAGATGGGATTTTGGAACGTAGCAAGAGTTTTCAAGGTTTTGTCAAGGTCAACTATGTTTTTCAAATAGAAACATATCTTTTTCATTGCAAATCATGTTCTACCTATGAGAAAAAGCAAATAACTTTGGTACACGAGATCTTTTTATCCGATTGCAACTTAAGCAGATAAAAAATAAAACACTTGTCCTTTTCCGACATGTTTCAATAACAAAAAAGGCAGATTTCGCTGTTATTTAACAGTAAGCATATTTTTTCCTAACGCAGAGAGGTACACTTCGCTGTTATTATTTATTTTGGACCTCATTAGCTGAAAATTTCCATTTATACGGATATATGTCTAAAACTAGTATGGATCACCCGGTATTATTCTAAGAAAAAAATCAAATTTGAAGTAATATCTATTTTGGATGTTTTACGACGCATATATCGCAAACATCGTCACGAATAATTTCTGTCGGTCAAAATTTTGAAAAGAGACTATGGGTTACTGCATAAAGGAGACTCTGGTGTTAACCGCCAAGCTTTCGGAAACGTTTATCGCCATCTTCAGGGTTTTAACGTTGAGGTTCGGCAATGAAAAAACAGCACTGCATTGAGTCAAAGACTTAAAATGTCAGATCTGATACAAAATCGTCAAACAATTTAAAAAAAATGTCTATGCTAGTATCGGTGTTTTCACAACAAGCAGGTCAGGAACAAACAACATATAGATGTAAAATTACAAACACAACGAACTATATATGAAAAAAAGGGGAGGTTCAAAATTTTATTTGAACCTATTAGTGTGGATCTCAATATCAAGCTATTTCAAAGCAGCTTTCGGGTACCAAACGACTCTTAATTATTACTATACTCAATTTTTAACGTTAGTATAAAAAAAAGTTACAAAAATCATGTAGAATTGGCTTTTGTCGTGCAGTTTTAATTGCAATGCCATGTTACTGTTGATTGTCAGAGTTTGTGACCTTAGCCATTGCATTGTAAACCTGGTAGATCTGGGAACCTAGGAACTAGACAACGTCAAACAAAGAAGGGAAGAGGAAAAGAGAGAAGAAGAAAAGTAGAGAGCAACGATAATCATAAATATATTTTACAAGAGGAGGCGCTTAGATGTTTTTGAAATTTTTTTGTATCGTTTTACTTCCCACACCGGGGGTATTGTGATCGCGAAAATTTTCGATTTTGAGATAATACCCTTTTTGGGAGTTTTATGATGTCTACATAAATCCACGTCACTGATTTCCGTCGGTCTGTCTGTTTGTCGGTCTGTCTGTCTGTCTGTCTGTCGCGTCTTTCTACCCTCGTAATCTCAGTAACCGCCACATGGACTGTGATGAAATTTGGCTACCGATATGGTGTGGGATCCTAGAAGGCAATGCTGCAAAAATTTTGAAAATCGGTGCATTGGCAGTGGAGTAATTAGCAAAAAACAAAAAAAAAATTCCTCGGACTTCGTTTTTAGGCGCTTTAGGAGTTCTTGATCATTTTCTACTTTTTAGTGGGGGGGGGGGGGGCGGCTGAAATTGGAGTGGTTTGGGGCTGGGGGGTTGTAAAACTGAAAAAATGTGTTGTATTCATAATAGGCTGTCCATTGACCTGTAAAAGAGAGTCTTAGCGGCATAATATCCTTTTTTAGATCCATCCGATCATTGCCTTGCCTACTACAGAAACTAAGAGACTTACAATATTCTGATATAAATACTTACGAATATGGCTTTAGATCGTTCTGTATTGAGTAACATGGAAACAATGGAATTGATTTTAAGGAATATTTGCCATCACAGTATTATTACCGCGCTGGAAAATATGGATTTTAGAAATTGTGTGCGTGGCGGCGCAGCAGCAATAAAAAAACTAAAAATGTAAGACAGCTCAAACTTCCTTTTTAGGCGTTTTGGGGTTCATTTTTTGTTGTTCTTTGGGTGGGCGTGAAATTGGGGTGGCTGGGGGTGGAGGGTTGCAAAATTGAAAAAGCTTTTGTATGCATAACAGGCTCTCCACCTAACCTGCGAAAAAAGGACCTAGTGACATAATACACTTTTGTAGGTCCTTCGGAACATTGCCTTGCTTATTAAAGAAACTGAGGATTTGTTTCTGTTCATGTCGCATACGAGCATTACTTTACATCATTCTGTATTGTGTAACCTGGAATTGATTTTAATTAAATTTCGATACAGTATTATTGCCGTGGCGAGGATGAAAAATGCGTATGGTTTTTTAAAATCGTGTCAGTGGTGGCGCAGCAATAATAAAAAAACTAAAAATATAAGAATGGCTCAAACTTCGTTCTTAGGTAATTTGAGGGTTCCTGATGATTTCTTTTCATCCAGTTTAAGCTCGCAGAATGAAAATTGTGTCGTTCTAGTGCGTGTGGAGAGATTTAAAAAACTATTTACTAGAGTTTTTGTGTTGCATGTTTTTTGAGAGCAGGCGGACTATGATTTGGTTGCAAGGGGATCTCAGACTTTCATGCAAAGGAAAAAATAATAAAATCGTATCACCGTTATGTCTGGGAAGTACTGAATCAATGACCTTGACTCCATTTTCTAAAAATACTCTAAAATTTTGATTTGATTTCTTTAAGATTATCTAACTTTGACTTAACTAAATTCGTGATGTAACTGTTTTGTTCACGGTGTCAGCCGCGGCCTTATTGCGTGCTCGCGAACCTGCCCGACTATTTATTCCACTGACTCGCCCAACAAAGGGTTGCTGTGCGATTCTGCCTGACTTTTTCAAGAAAACGGCTGCTATAGGAGTTCAATATATAACATCATCAAATCTTGTGAAATCTACCAAATTTTAGTCAATTTATCCAAGGCATTTTTAAATTGTAACAGAAAATTGCAAACTCGTTTCCAACTCTACTGTATACGCATGTTGTATTCAAACATTATTTAAAGCTCTCAACTCCACCATTATTCCGTGCCACTGTATTTCTGGAACCCTATGTGCTAAACAGTTTACCACCTACACCCTCATAAACATGTTTCTGTGAATCTGGATCTGTAATGATTTCATGAATCTCAGAACAGTGATATTGTTATCTACGCCACGTAGGCGTACTGTAGATACGTCATATGTGTTAACGCCTATAATTTCATCCGGTCCGAAGTGATCCATATCCCATTCGCACATGTTCATATCTCACAATAGATTTAGATTGCTCATTAGCAGTCGCTTATTGAAATCCGCAAATCGCATAGCTAAATATAGAGCCTGTTATTGCATTGGACGCAATTCCCTCTACCTTATGAAGCCACAGGATATCGTGGATGGCATATTAATAGGTACATGTGACATGCTGTTAATTTGGGTATTCACTCTAATATATAGAAAATCTGAAGCCTTTTTGCTAAGCAACCCCTGATCTTGCTTTTCGCAGAGGAGCTATAAATATACCGGGTGGAGCATCTATCTTGCAGCAAAAATATATCTCGGCCGAAGTCGACTATGTCGAAAAAAGTTTCAGACAAAATTTGTAGGACACCGAGGGGGCATGGTTCAACTAAGGCATCCGGTTCAGACCGGAAGGACCGTTTGGTGGCGGCAAGTTATTTTTTTAAATAGAAATACCCATTTTACTTCCCACACCGATAGGCGAGGGGAGTACTGTGATCGCGAAAACTTTCGATTTTGAGATGATACCCTTTTTGGGCGTTTTATGATGTCTACATACCGAAAATACACGTCACTCATCTCCGTCGATCTGTAGGACTGTCGGTCTGCGTTCTGTCGGTCTATTCGTCTGCCTGTCTGTTTGTCTGTTGACGTTCTTCTAGCCTCGTAATCTCAGTAACCGCTGCATTGATTGTAATGAAATTTGGGTAGCGATATGCTGTGGGGTCATAGTAGGTAACGCTGCCATAATAATAGAAAACAGAACATTTCAAAATATTCCTCAAACGTTTTTTCCCCATTACTTTGTCTGGTGTCTGGGAAACCAGACCTGACAGACCGATCGACAGACATGACCGCAACTAAGAGCAAAGGTCCACTTGACCTCTCTGACCAACAATGACGAATTATACGTAACAATTTTTTGTTTTACTTCCCACACCGATAGGTGTTTTCAGGTCCTGATCGTTTTCCCTATTTTAGTAGTGTTTAGTAGTGGGTGCAAAATTGGGCTAGTTTGGACGTGGGGGTTGTGAAAATGAAAAATTGGTTGTATTCGCAGTGGGCGCTTCGTTGCCTTTAAGGATTGATACTGCTAATATAATCTGTTTTTATATATCACAAAATCGGCATGTCGTGTGATTAGGATGTCATTTGAACATTACAGAATAAAAACTGTGTCGCTCTAGTTCCTACGGACAAAGATGCAAGAAACTATTTACGAGGGTTTTTGTGTTGGATGTTTTTTTGCGAGTGGGCGGGTCATGATTTGGTTGCAAGGGGATCTCAGATCACAGTTTCATGAGGGGGGAGTATTGAGTCAATCAACTTACCCACATTTTTTAAGGTTAGTGATGCAGTTATCATAGTAGCAACATATAGATATTGGGAAGCAGCACTTTAAAAAAGTATTGGTTCGCCATCTATCTACCAAAGCCGGTACCTGAGCGTTTAATCTGAGGAACCGAGCACTGTTTATGTGAGCCGTTTAAAAGCATCAGGTATAGGAACATGCGGATAGGACAACAAACAGACTCTTTTTTGTGGAACACTCATTCAACACTCCCAACATTCGGTTTGTGCTAAGTCACACAGACGAGTTTTAATATGAGCGAAACGACGTAGTCTGTGATTGGTTTCGGATGCATGAATGAAATTGCTACTCTTTAGTTGAGTTAAGTTGCTTTTTAGCATAAACCGAATGTCGGGAGTGTTAAATGAGTGTTCCACAAAAAAGAGTCTGTTTGTTGTCGTATCCGCAGGTTCCTATACCTGATGCTTTTAAACGAGTCACATAAACAGTGCTCGGTTCCTCACATTAAACGCTCAGGTACCGGCTTTGGTAGATAGATGGCGAACCAATACTTTTTTAAAGTACTGCTTCCCAATATCTATACATATGTTGCTACTACTAATACGAGTTTTGCCAGCTAGGCACTAACAGGCAATTTCATTTATTCGTCTGAGACCTAAATCACACTGACGAGCTTTAATAAAAGCGAAACGATGTCATCTGTGATTGGTTTCGGATGAATGAATGAAATTGCTACTCTTGAATTGAGTTAAGTTGCTTTTTAGCATAAACCGAATGTCGGGAGTGTTAAATAAGTGTTCCACAAAAAAAAAGTCTGTTTGTTGTCGTATCCGCAGGTTCCTATACCTGATGCTTTTAAACGGGTCACATAAACAGTACTCGGTTCCTCAGATTAAGCGCTCAGGTACCGGCTTTGGTAGATAGATGGCGAACCAATACTTTTTTAAAGTACTGCTTCCCAATATCTGCTGTTGCTACTACTAGTACGAGTTTTGCCAACTAGGCACTAATAGGCAATTTCATTTATTCGTCTGAGACCTAAATCTCACTGACGAGCTCAAAAGCGAAACGACGTCGTCTGTGATTGGTTTCGGATGAATGAATGAAATAATTGCTACTCTTTAATTGATGCAGTTATCGTTCAACTACTTTGGCGGCGCTCAGGAACGCTCCTCTTTATCTATAAACGAAACTAGAGCAAAGTTTTCTACTGGGTGAGACTAAACGTCAAGAAAGTTTAAAAAGCAATTTGTCTAAGTCAAATCTCAAGTGTAACTTAGCACATAAAAATTCCAGTGTCTGGCGAAGGAGGAAACAGCTGCCGGTGCGTCAGCCGCTATGCTTTTGGCTCCTGTACGTCGTGACAGATTATCCCCCAGGACGTAGGACGATCTGGAGAGAGCTGACGCCGGAGATAATTTACTTCTTCCAGCTAACTGGATCGTATTAAGTGGGTCAGGTCTCGGCGATGTTATATATGGGTGGGGTGGCTGCAGGCGATACATCGCTCTTGTCTGATGCACTTTTGAATTGATTTAAATTGGATACAGAGCACAGGGCTGGATTTATCAGATCGCGTGTGAGACAGCTTTCTCCTTTATAAATACCTTCAATACAGAATTGATCGCTGAGTCAAGTAAGATGACGTCAATTGTTCACCTATGGCAAGAACAGGAATACAGGGTGTCCCAGCATAAAGTTTGCTTGTACAAATGTACATTAGCTCGTCAAAAGTATGTTCAAGAAACACTTATAGATAAAGAAAAAAAGTCATACATAAAGGTATACGTGGTGGTCTCAGTCAAGTTTACGGAGAGCGACGTGTGCAGTCTAACAATAAATATAGCCCAAATTATGATTGAACAAAGTCGATACATATCTAATGTATTTTGATATAAATAATCAGTATGGTAAATCTATGAGCGAGTATTTGCTGTATGGTGGGTTTGAGTGGGTTGCGGATATCCAAAACTTTGATGTAATGACAGTGCCTGATGATACCGAAGAGGGATTCATGTTAGAAGTTGACTTAGAATATCCTGAATATTTGCAAGATATTCATACGGATATCCCATTTTGTGCTGAGCATTTCAATACAAAAGCTCTTTCTGAGTCACACGTAAAAGATGGCGATAGATGTATGAATGGTAGTACCAAACTTATTGCTTCTCTGTATAATAAAACAAAGTATGTTTTACATTATACAAATCTCAATCAAGCTGTTGCAAATGGTTTACATCTAACAAAGATACATAGTGTTTTAAAATTCTAACAATTATTTTGGCTTAAGCTTTACATTGACTTGAACATTGAACTGAGAAAACAGGCGAAGAATGAATTTAAAAAAGAAACTTATTCAAATTGATGAATAACGAAATGGGACGGACGATATGGAGCTGAAGCAAGAATTTCAAATCCTGAATTTAAAAGTTTAATTATTTTCAATGAAAAGCTACCAGCTATTAAACTGAATAAAATGCATGTTTTCTATAACAAACCAATATACATTGGAATGTGTGTTTTAGATATAGCTAATGTACAAATTTACAATTGTCATTATGGTTACATGCATAGTGTTTATGGTAAATACTGAACTGACATGTATACTGATACTGATTCTCTGGTATATGAACTCCGTAATACTGATCCATACGAAGTTATAAAACGAGACTGCTATAGCTACTTTGATTCATCTGATTAGTCAGCCAATAATCGATGTGGTATCCAACAAGTCAATAAAAAAGTCATCGAACTCATGAAGGATGAATATAATGGAAACATGATGACGGATTTTGTCGTGAGATCTAAAATGTATGCATCAAAAGTGTACAAAGTGTACACACCTATAATAATGAGAACCCAAGCACATATGAGAGAAATTGTGACACAACCACATCACCTCACTCATTAAAAATATTAAAAATAATTTAAAAATAGATCCGAAATAGAAAAAATTGAACAGGTATTACCCACTAAAGATTGTCTTCCAAAAATCCTTTGATGCTGCAATAAGCTTTAGTCACAAGCAGATCAGTGATTTGTTTCTTAGGTGATTCAATTGAAGATGACGATTTTATTGTAGACAGTAATCTGTCATAAAAAGTGATGCAGTTGCAAAGTGGCAATTTTTTAAAATTTTCTGTTGTGTGCATTGGGATTTGTATAAGATTGTGATCTCTAGTTCTGCGTGTGCTTTGTAAGATGTTATCAAAATCTTCCAAATGCAATCTTATAAACACAAGACAGCGAAGGATGTAAATGGCGGCAAAGTTAAAGATGTTCCTTAATGTATGTTGACATAGGAGCTAAATTAAAAAGTTATCTAATAATTCTTTTTTGAGAAATGAGAACTCTGTTACTTGCATTGCTGGGGCCATAGCTCATTATATTGACAGAAATATGGGGATGTGCTGTGGCATAGCAAACAGACTTTAGTCCATTTATATCGAGGACAAGAATGCAGGGTTGGATAAAAAAATAATATTTCTATTCTTTTGTTGCTATCCAAATGTGAAAATATGAAATTTAGCATAATTATACTAAGAAGCTGATCCAATCGACCTGACAATTCTGAATCCATATTGCTCATTTGCTAGTTAGCTATTCTTTTCAAGATAGATTCTAGTGCACAAATGAAACTGGCTGAAATTTAGTACACCAATTAATCGACAAAAAAATGAATATCTCATAAAATGTGTTTGTCGTATATTGGCTGTTTACTTATTTGCTCTTTTTTTGATATAATTATAACTTTTGAAGCATGGCGGGCATTTCATTCAAATTAAAACACAAAGAATGCCTAATATTGTATGCTGATTGCTGAATAAAAAAAAATGCCAAAAAAAGTCAGTGAGTTTTAAAAAAAATTTCTTAAGAAAAGTTAGATCTCCTTTGTCTCGAGCCCTTGATCACCATGCAATATTCCGTCTAATTAAAAAAACTACATTCTATTGGTGATCGGTCACAAGCGCGCATGGTTTGACTTTTACCTGTTTTCCTAAAGGGTGCCTCAATCGGCACCGGTAACTTGCGCGTCGGAAGAAAATTAAGCTTAGATGTGCCTTTTATTCTTAATTACTAATAATTACAACCATAACCTAGTTGTATTTTCTTGCGAAAAAAATTCAAATTGTCTGTGCGCATACATTTTTTAGGATTTAAATAGTTAGTCGATTGATATGGCGAAAAGAGCCCCTGCAATATTCCGTCTGATTAAAAAAACTACATTCTATTAGTGATCGGTCACAAGCGCGCATGGTTTGACTTTTACCTGTTTTCCTAAGGGGTGCCTCAATCGGCACCGGTAACTTGCGCGTCGGAAGAAAATTAAGCTTAGATGTGCCTTTTAATCTTAATTACTAATAATTACAACCATAACCTAGTTGTATTTTCTTGCGAAAAAAATTCAAATTGTCTGTGCGCATACATTTTTTAGGATTTAAATAGTTAGTCGATTGATATGGCGAAAAGAGCCCCTGCAATATTCCGTCTGATTAAAAAAACTACATTCTATTAGTGATCGGTCACAAGCGCGCATGGTTTGACTTTTACCTGTTTTCCTAAAGGGTGCCTCAATCGGCACCGGTAACTTGCGCGTCGGAAGAAAATTAAGCTTAGATGTGCCTTTTATTCTTAATTACTAATAATTACAACCATAACCTAGTTGTATTTTCTTGCGAAAAAAATTCAAATTGTCTGTGCGCATATGTACATTTTTTAGGTTTTAAATTGTTAGTCGATTGATATGGCGAAAAGAATTTATCTTTTAACCCCTGATAAATATTTTGTGATTTTGAAATCGCCATCCATTTAGGAATAAAGCAAGTGTGGACTAACTGACTACTATAGGTGTTGATTTCATCAAACATAAGTCTGGTTCAAAAAAATAAAGAACTTAAGTTTTATTGTGGCATTATAAAGACGCTAATTCTGAAATTGGACGTTAGTTGAGATAGACTTTCGGTTTATTATTTCCATATCATGATAGGTTGCTGAATGCTTTGTAAAAGACCTTTATGCCATTATTCACGGGATTCAAATCATCTATTATTCATTTAAATACACTGAACGTAAGTTTTCAATGTTCCCAGAAATATAGGTAAAATAAACTCTTTATCTTGTTTCCAAATGAATATTACCAGCTATCGACAACATAGAAAAAAAGCACGTGATGCAGTTCAATGCGAATTTAATGGTGACAGAAAATGGTGCTAATCTATGATATTTCGTATTACGATTTATTTCAATCAACGGTATGACAACAAAAGTAAACGAGCGCCGCTCAGCGCGGTTGTGTCCACATAACTGCCTCGTATGCTAAATATTCTGCGCGCTTTTGACCGGTGGGATTAGGACAAATCTGACCGCGGCGCGTTAGTGTCCTACGGCCCTTCTGTTTGTTCTATCTTTAACACAAGTTTTTCTACATGTCATTAAGTCGACATCTGTTCAAAAGTTCAAACACTTTTTTGTATCATCCTTGTTTGCCCAGAAGAAAAGCGTCGCTTACACCGACTCTTCAATGTAACATTTCAACGCCACATAGAAAATCTTGTGCTAGAGATAGAATGTTGTTCTCTCTTTATTAGTGGAGATCAATTGGAAGAAAGCAAAAACTATGGTTATGGGGGTAGTTTCTTAAAAATCCAGGTTTCGTTCAACAAAGTGTAAGCGATGCTTTCCTGCAAGACGTTAAATTGGAGTGGCTAAGCAAACAGTGATTATGAAAAAGTGGGTCTGTACTTGAGCGATAACAGATGATCATGAGAGACGCTACGCTTACGCAGGTGCTTCTACATAACGTCATGTAGAAAAGCTTATGCTAAAAACAGAACATTGTAATTTATTTTTTAGACAGGATATTGGATGGGGATCAAGAGGATGAGACCAAAAAGTTTGGTTGTGTGGATATTTCCTTGAAAATTTAAATTTAGTTTTAAAAAAAGGTCACTTACTTTTTTTGGAGGACAGTTTCATTCACCAAGCAGTATTTATTATTACGCATTACTAGTGTTTTTGTTTAAGCAGAATGCATGTAATCAATGCTTCAGAAATGATGATCCTTTGAAATAAAAAGAACAAAACATGAAACCATCAATACGCAAACAGTGAGACACCCTGTATAATGATGTTACAATGGAGGAAGAGATGTTTTTAGATAAATTAAGTGCATTTTTTTTAAAACAAATCAAGCAAGTGGACCTTCATTAGTCATGATTATTTCATGCCCGATCTGAATATGCTAGAGATTGCATGAATCACGTCATGATACCAAGCGTGTTCGAAAAATAAATAATTTTCTTATTCGAAAAAACATATCTACTCGTCTATATTAATGCTGTCGAAACACTTGTCAAACTCGATCTTTGGAATAGCCTTCAGTTCTTTCAGTTATGCTCTTTTAATGTCTTCAGTGCTGGTAAGACGACGACCCTTCTTTTTGTTTTTGGATACAGTAAAAAATCACGTGGAGCCATGTCTGGTGAACATGTAGGCGGGAGTACAATAGTAGTATTATTTTGGCAAAAAATTCACTAACAAGCAATAAAGTGTGAGCTGGCGCATTATCTTAGTGCAAAAGCCCTGAACAGTTCTGCCACAGATCCGGGCTTTTTCGAACTGGATCACGCAAATGGCGTTGAACCTATACCTCGTGGCAAGAATTTATGATGCGTATCTCCACTGGGACAATTAAGCCATAGTCATCGCTTTTTTATTCAGAATTCAACAATTTTGGTACAAATTTTGTTGCCATGCGTTTCATATCCAAAACATTCAAAAAAAGTTAGTGCCATAGCTAATTTATTTATTTATTTATTTAACGACTTTATTTGGGCGAAATTTAGCCTAAGGCTATTCTTACATTTAACCCATATATAAAACTACATACTAAACTAACACCTAAACCTAAGCTAACAGGGAATGCATGTATATATATTATAAACAGCAGTATTAACAGTAACACTGAGCAAAAAAAAATATATCACTCGAAATTGAGCATTATGCTAGCAATAAGATGTTTTTCATTTTCTTTTTAAATCTGTCAACTGGTAAAGACTTCAAGGTATTATCTATCGCATTATACTGTTTTGCGGCATTATAGGTGAAACATCTTTGGAACATTGCAGACTGGTGGTATGGAATTGTCAACAAACCTCCATGTCTCAGGTTAAGCGAATGAGTATCCCCTCGCGGTATAAGTTTTTCCATCAGGTACGCGGGAGTAGAGGAAGATAATATTTTCTGAGTTATAGTCAGACAATGTAACTTAACCAGTTTACTTGTATTTAGCCACCCCAAGGTTTTAATACTTTCGGAGATATGATCATACTTTCTCAGCCTGAAAACAAACCTACAACACATATTTTGGATTCTTTGGATTCTTTGCTTTGTTATATAATCTAAACAGTGATGATAAACAATATCGCAGTACTGAACAATAGACATGACTAACGTTTCACAGAGTGTCTTCTTAATTGACGGGCTTAATATGTATTTGTGTGCATACAGCAGCTTTAGTCTAACAAACGATCTTTGGACAATGCTTTTTACATGTGTACGAAATCTAAGGTTTTCATCAATAATAAGACCTAAAATTTTCATATTTTCAGTGAAAGCTAAAACTTGGTTTTCTAATACTAGGTTCAGATTCATTTTCAAAGTATCCCGATTCCTGGTGGAACTGAAAAGCATTGCATTGCATTTTGATGCATTCAGGGATAGATTATGATCATGAGCATACTGGACTATACTGTTGAGATCACTGTTCAAATCGTCACTGGCTTCTTCTACTAGAGAAGGGATAAAATGGTATACTAATTGTGTATCATCAGCGTAGGTTGATATGGAGCTATTAGAAATTGCACTTTGCATGTCAGCAGTATATATTATAAATAACAGTGGCCCCAAAATGGACCCTTGCGGAACACCAGATACAATTTCTCTACTACATGATATTTTGTTGTCTATTTGTACCTTTTGTGACCGATTTGATAAATATGCATGGAAAAAGTTGATAGTTATGTTATTGAGCCCATAGTATTGAAACTTTGCACATAGTAAGTCATGATCGATCCTGTCAAATGCTTTCGAAAAATCCAAGGAAACCAATATGGTTGCCATTTTTTTATCGACTGCTCTGATTATATTATCAGTAAGATTAAGCAAAGATGTAGTAGTGCTGTGACCTGCACGAAATCCAGACTGACGCTGCGGTATTATAGATAGCTCATTACAATAGTTACGCAACTGCGTATATACAACTTTCTCCATGATTTTTGACAGTACTGAGAGTAGGCTGACTGGTCTCAGATCTTGCACAGAGGAAGGCATACTAGTTTTGGGCAGTGGGATTATAACTGCCTCTTTCCATATTTTTGGGAAATAACCACGTTCAAGGCAACAGTTAATTATGTTAGTCAGGTAAGGTATAACAGTAGGAGTACACAGTTTAATCATTGTTAACGAAATGCCATCACTTCCAGGTGCTTCTGATTTTATAGACATTAAAGCTTCAACAATTTGTTCAGGTTCTGCTAAAGATAATTGAAAATTGGTTACGTTTTCAAATTTATTACTACGATAAAAATTAATAATGTTTTGATTTCCTTGAGGTTTACTATATACACTAATAAAGTAATCATTTACTTTTTCCGCATCTTTTAATGTTTCTGGAAGTTGTGGTTTACTATTACATTGAATGTTGAGTTTTTTTAGGGTTTTCCAAAATTTACTTTTATTTTTATTTTTGTACAAACTATTCAAATACGCTTCTTTTTCTCTTCTAATAGCAGCTAAGGTATAATTTCTGAGTTCTTTATAATGATCCCAGTTTTCTGCGGAGCGATCCCGCTTATATTTATTCAATGCTTTATCTCTTTCTTTCATTAGGATTTTAATGACATTTTAATGATAATTGATATGCCTACATTATCTGCAACTACTGTGATTGTGTTTTCTAAAGTTTTCATCGATTATTAAAATGCTGGAGTGTTCGTTATCTTCAAGGCCTTCTCGGCCACCTTGGAAACGCTTATGCCAGTCGTAAATTTGTTTGACTCATAGCAGACTTACCGTAGGCCATTGTGAGGATTTCGCACACACTTTTACGCACAATTTCATTTTTACGAAAAATTCAATACAAATTATTCGATCATGTCTAACTTTAGCGCCTGCTACAGAATAAGTCTACAGTTAATACCGCTAAGCATTTTATTACACTTACTAACATAATAGAAACATATTTTTTTGACAATGGGAATCTCCAATTTCTTGAAATTTAGATATTCCTGTTGAATTCTGAACACCACTCGTATATCCCTATAGGGGACGATATGTCATGACATTTCACGAGTACAATGTTGTGTGTGCAGAGCGGTCTGAATATTGTTCGTTTTTTTTCTTTAATAATTACTCCGTCGACCCTTTTTAATTTAAACTTTTTTTAAACTTCATCGGGGTAGTAGTCTGGTGCCAAAGATGTTATTACAACTAAGCTAGTAATTTCGAAGACGCAGGCTATAGCACTAACAGGTGTAATATGTAGCAAAAGTATGTATGTCACATAGGTCTGTCACATATATTCAGCACCAAGGTCGTTTCTTTAATGGAAGGTCAGGATCACCCAACATGCCTCAAAAGGAATTTTGAAACCGTCTTGAGTGTTTTTGCTTATGCCAGTTACTCCACCACAATGCGGAAATTTATAGGTTACTAAATGTACCCCGTAAAAATGGAGTAAGTCAAACCGATAGAGCGATAGATAACCACACCGACGAAATGACAGACAGACAGAAAAAGTCCAAAAAGTTATTATTTGAAAATCGAATGTTTTCGTAACTACAATGCCTGCGGTGAGGAAAGTAACGTAAACAAAAACTGCAAATGAGGACTAACCTAAAAATGTACAATAAGGGCGAGTTGGAGAGAAAAACTAGCAAACACATATAACGCGAATTTGACAAACAGGAACAATAAGCCGCATTGTAGAGTCAGTTACCAATTTGCCTGCCCAAATTAACACCGCGATTGTGCCATGATGGATGAATCTGAATTATACTAGTGTCACACGAAACCATTACAAAATTTTGGGTGTGTAAACTGGTTCCAGAATTGTAACAAATGACAAATGGTGTAATTTTTAGAGAAATATGACTGGAAGCATCTGCGCCCTGCCTTGCATATTTGCAATGCAAGTCCCATCTGAGTCAATTTAAAAAATTAGTTTAGACAAAGACCACGGAAGGCTTGCATGGCCTACTGAGGATAGCTTGAAGCCTACTTTGAGGTGGCTCAGCTCTACAAGATTGTCCATAGGGCGGATTTGTTTTACCTCTTCTGTTCAACATGGTTCTTAATAACCTCTCAACCTGGATTAACTCTGATTTGAATTCTTTTAACGTAAGTTTCACGAATAGGCGAGTGCTGTTATGATTCCTGTTCATAGATTAATACCGCAATACACTGAAATAGTGAAATAACTAATATTGAACTATGATTGGCGAAGAAGCAGAAATTAATATTTTATCCACCAACAATGCTATAAACATTAATTAAACCATGATCGTTGGACAACATTCCATACGACTATAATAACAATTTTGTTTTAAATCATTCATGAGCAAAAAAGTTAAGAAAAGCAATAGGCGTTACTAAGACTCACAGTCACTAATTACCGATAAAACGCATTGTAGCTGTGAGCTGACGTACTTCGAATTATCATGTTAATCACCAGCAAACTTGGATCCATGCACGGTAGTCATTGAATCAATTTACAAAAATCATAGTTTGATGAACAACAACATTGATTTACTTCATTATTATCTACTAACGATACACGTCTTAGGCGCAAAATTACTGATGACCTTGATGATTTTATATAGGTACTTTTTAATAATGCCATGTACTTGTCTCATTGAGTGTTTTCCTATAAACGCTTTTCGAGTCAGTGGGTGCAATGCAATAAACCTCGTATATGGATTTTCAATGTTGTTTGAGTTTTCTATAATCTTTAGATTAACATATAAAAACCTTTTTGGTGATGTAGTATTTTAAGGCACAATACTTCGAAAATTAGAACATGAGGCGATTTCGTTTTGATGATGACTTGATAGATGCGTACTGTTTTGATGACAATTTTATGTACCGGTAACTACTTTCAAAAACAACAAACATTCAGCACGACAAAGCTGTTGCGTAGTCTCGCAGAGAACAGAAAATATGTAACCTACCAGTAGCAAGAAAATGAAGAAAAAACACTTAGGGTGCGACAGATTCTGGAGTAAAGCAAAAGAATATAATCTATCATATTTTATAGCAGTATATCTCGTAATACTAAAGAAATTTTCATATTGAATACGCGGTCATTATTGTTTCTATCTAAAATCATTCCACTAAATAAAAACCTAAAGATTTTCTTTATCTGCAGTCCCAAAGATATCCATTGTTTCATCTGGATCAAAGCAATTTTGCTTCTGTAACCCAAAAAGAATGTGTGCTTAATTTTCCCTTGAGACATCGAAAATTTGTCGTTCTTATGAAAGTCGGTGAAGAAATTCGATTATATCCTTTTCCTTTATCAGTCCCTTTGGTAGCTTCAAAAAACTCTTAACAAGAATGTAGTTGATTGCCCCGTTAGACGGTTAAGCTGATAGTAATGGATCATATAATGGATTTCTAGATTACGGGTATACTGTTCAACGGGCGGCTACGATGGTAATTACGCACATCGCGTCGTTGAAGCACGGGTCGTGTGTTGTAAATCAGCGTGTAAGTTATAACCATTACCATTACCGTGAGTTGAATCCTATACTTTATCTTCAAGAGTATCAATAAATAACAGGATTTTTGTACAGGGTGTCCCATTTTGGGCACTTTTACTGGGTATCTCAGTTCCTTTTGAAGATGCGGTTTTCGCAACAGTGTGCTACTTTTTTGTGAAACTAAAGATGCTGTCAAAATTATCATGGCCCTCTTGGTTTTTGAGATACAGGATGAAATCGAAAACTATCAATTTTGAGACCACCCTCGTATCTCGGTTGTCTTTTATTTCATTGAAAAGTTTAAAAAAGGTCTTATGGAATTTTTTCTGTAGAATCCAATGGTGCAATTTGATTTTTCCCTACTTTAACCATTTTTCAGTTATGAAAAAAACATGTATTTTTTTAAATGGAACACCATGTATATTATTTTTGGAGTCAGTCAAAAATACATATTAGTATGCATTTTTTCTGAGCTAGGCTCAAAATTTCATATTTTACATTATTTGTAGCAGTAGGCCATGACTAATCTATTAAAAACAATATTCAAGTAAATAATTATCAAGATACAAGATACTCAATACTTTTAAACTCAATTATTTAATTGTATTTTATACGCTATTAACTACTATTTGTGATAACGTTCAGTAAATATTACTTATTGTATTACATTACTTAAAACCAAACATTATATCTGAAGAATATCAACACACTATTAAATTTGAATTTGATTCAAAATAAAATCTAAAAACATCGAGGAGCTTTTAGAGATGATGGTTTAAGTTGGAGACTATTTTGTCCAATGCAAATCTGGCACAATTTCTTATTCTTTTAATGGCATTTAAAAGAATTATTGGTCTCCTTCGTGTTATAGCGATTAAAAATTCCCAAACTTGGATCTCGTGCAAGTGTTGAAGTATCTTAAACTTGTATGGATGGTAATTTTATTTTTTTAGAATTAGTTCTGCAGTTGATTTTTGTACCCCTACAGCTTCTTCTTTGTGCTTACAAGATAATGAATGCGTTGCTTCTGTGTAACCTAATATGTTTGTTTCCCTTTGCTCCATATTCTCCTTGAAATAAGTTTTAGGATGTGGTTGAATAAAGGATCTGTACCTAACTATATTTATTTTTAGACGAGCAAATATGTCTGAAAACGGTTGCTGTCTCTCTGGGTACCTAAGCTGCCATTATTATAGAAAATTGACAATAATTAAAATGAAAACACAGAAAGAACAAAGCTATATTTAATAAAAATATAATTAAAAGCTGACAGTCTCGCAAGTTTTTTATAGATTTGTTTTTTTTTGTATTTAATAGATGAGTCATAACACACTATCTACTCATTATTATAACGACACAATATTCATCATTTTAATGAGACATTATCATTTAAAAAAATGTTTTTTTGATTCTGGTTTTTCGAATTTGAGTAGGAAGTCTCTTGTAGAGTAATAATTGCTTAGATGCTTATTATTTATAGTTGATTAACCATGGCCTACTGCTACAAGTGAAGTAAAAATTGGAAAAATCAAATTTTGAGCATAATTTTCAGAATAACTTAATACTAATATATATTTTTGAAAAGCTTGAATTATGTCCGATTGACCTGAAATAATATACAGGGTGTTCCATTTAAAAAAGTGTATGTTTGCTTCATAAGTGAAAAGTGGTTAGAGCAAGAAAAAATTAAACTACACCGCTGGATTCTGCAGAAAAAAATCTATAAGACCATTTTTTAAACTTTTCAATAAGATAAAAGACAACCGAGAAACCAAGAGGGCCATGATAATTTTGTTGACGGCATCTCTCTATCTTCTAAAATAACCGTGATACCCCGTAAAACTGTCCAAAATGGGACACCCTGTACATAATAATTGGAAACGATTGACAACTTATCTACACTTTTATCACAAAAATAGTTACTATACACCGTTCAAATTGGCGTTGGAAGTTTCATAACCAAGGTTTGCAATTATTATAGCGTGTATTTGATCATTATGCGTTTCCAAGAGATCAGTACTAGTATCTAGTAGGCGTTGTTCATAACTCAAGACTGGAGCGTGAGTTATGAAAAATAAATGATGCTGTTCGTTTATATGAGGGTAGATAGCCTGTTCAGAAGTAGTGAGGAAACCCCTGCGCTGTATAACTTAGTGGAAGTAGATGCATTTTTTTTGTTTTTAGAGCGTTATGGTCCATTTTAACTAAGTAATGAACAATTTATCATTCCTGAAAACTCATGGTCCATTTTAACTAAGTAGTAAACAATTTATCATTCCTGAGAACTCACAAAATCAATCCCAATTGATCTTGGAAAGCCTTTTGATGAAGCCAAATGACGAAACTTCAGGTGGACTTGCTTAACGCTCCATAGTATATACAGGGTGAGTTTTTAGTACCGGCTCGGTCGATAACTCCGCTCCTGTAGAAGATAGCGAAAAAAGTTGTCTATAAAAGTTGTAGCCACGGATATGCTCCTTGCTCAAAAAGTATTTTGATTTATACAGGGTGATCCATAACCACGTGGTGATGCAAACATGCATTTTTTTAGAGACACCCTAGATATTATTCTATATTGAAATTCTACTAGAAATTTACGTTCTTCTAATATAGCATATTGTTACATTATATAGGGTATTTCAAAAGCTATGAACATTTTTATTTCCAAATCGCTGTCAAATTAACGTACTGTATACCAAAAAGTGATGAATCAAAAATCATTTTTTTACACGGGTGGATAAAAAATGTCATCTAGTTTTAAAATAGGCTATAAAAAAAGCCCGCGATGCATATTCGTATACAGGGGTGTGTAGAATACAAAACCTAGATTTTCTCTCTTTTACTTCCCACACCGATAGGTGAGGGGAGTATTGTGATCGCGAAAATTTTCGATTTTGAGATAATACACTTTTTGGGCGTTTCATGATGTCTACATAACGAAAATCCATGTCACTTATTTCCGTCGGTCTGTCTGTCTGTCGGTCTGTCGGTCTGTCTGTCTGTCGGTCTGTCTGTACGCGTTTTTGTGTCCTCGTAATCTCAGTAACCGCTGCATGGATTGTGATGAAATTTAAGCCGCGATATGCTGGGGGGTCGTAGTAGGTAATGTTCTTATAATTTTGAAAATCGGTGCAGGGGCGGCGGAGTAATTAGCAAAAAACAAAAAAAATTAAATATTCCTCAAACTTCGTTTTTAGGCGTTTTAGAGGTTCCTGATAATTTTTTACTTTTTTTTGGGTGGGGTGAAATTGGGGTGGTTGGGGGGTGGGGGGTTGTAAAATTGAAAAATTTGTTGCTTTCATAATAGACTGCCCACTGACCCATGAAGGAAGACCTAGCAACATAAATAACTTTTTTAGGTCCATCCGAACATTGCCTTGCCTATTACAGAAACCAAAGGACTTAGAATTTTTTCTGGTGTAAACATACGAGAGTATTGCTTTAGATCCTTCTATATTGTGTTACAAGGAAACTGTTGAATTGATGTTAATGAAATTTTGACACAGTATTACTACCGTGGCGAGGATGGAAAACGCGTATGGTTTTTATAAATCGTGCCAGTGGCGGCGCAGAAATAATAAAAAAAAGTAAAAATATAAAAACAGCTCAAACTTCGTTTTTAAGCGTTTTAGAGGTTCCTGATCATTTTCTGCGTTTTTTTTGGGTGGGGTGAAATTGGGGTGGTTAGGGGGTGGGGGGTTGAAAAACTGAGAAATTTCTTGTATTCATTATAGGGTGTAGGGTAGGGGCTCTGAAGGAAGACCTAGCGACATAAATCAACTTTTTAGGTCCATCCGAACATTGCCTAGCGTATTACGGAAACTAAGGGACTTAGAATTTTCTGTATACATACATACGAGTATTTATTGCTTTAGATCTTTTTGTATTTTGTAACGTGGACACTATTACATTGATTCTAATTAAATTTTGACACAGTATTATTACCGTGGTGAGGATGGAAAACGCGTGTGTTTGTTAAATATCGTGTCAGTGGCAGCGTATATAGCAATAATCAAAAAACTAAAAGTATGAAAACAACTCAAACTTCGTTTTTAGATGTTTTAGGCTGTCCATTGACCTCTGAAGGAAATACTTAGCGGCATAAGACAATTTTAGGGGAGGGAAGGCTGCCGATGATTTGGTTACAAGGAGATCTCAGACTAAAGCTTCATGCTATGGGAAAATAATAAACTGATATCACAGTAATGTGTGGGAAGTACTGAGTCAATCAACTTGACTCCATTTTTTTAATTTAACCCCCAATATTTTATTATACCAAAGAATTGCTTTTAATATGCTCTTTAATCTTTGTATAGCACTTGCTATGGCTGCACCCATTAGTTTCTGAGATATTTCAATTTTTCTACAAATTTTTAAATATGCGTTCTATTTGTTTGCTAAAATTTATTTATTTTGAGAAAATACTATCCAAGTTTATTTTTGATTAACAAACAACTAAAATATAAGGTCATAATAGTACTTGATCAAGTTAAAACACTGGATTAACGAGACAATATAGGTCAAGTGTGCTGAGGAAACAATTTTATAGACGCCGTGCATAATTATCAAGCAGATCTATCAGGTAGGCTATGAATAACACGGTCCAAATAAAACGATTCTTCAATCTTCCAACCGCATTAGTTTTAGAGTGCCTCCGTTCTGGATATTGCTGTTCATAGTTGATATATGCTGGAGGCAAGTAGGCAATTTCTTAAAGATTCTCCTAAATACCCTTAATGGAAAAATCAATTTTTAAAGCTCGTTTTTCACACAGTACGGAATTATTGAGCAGGATATGAAAACTGTTTTTCATAGCATACCTGATAAATCTGTTTGATAATTATACATCACGCCTACAAAATTGTTTCCTCAGCATACTTGACTTTATTATCTCGATGATTCAGGGTTTTGACTTCATCAAATACTATCATGACCTTATAATTTAGTTGTTTGTTAAATAAAAAACAAATTCGATAGTACTTTCTCAAAATAAATAAATTCTAGTACACAAATAGGAGCTATATTTTAAATTTACCGAAAAATCGAAATATCTCGGAAACTGATGGACGTAGGCACAAGTGCTATACAAAGATGAAAGAGCATATTAAAAGCAATTCTTTGGTATAATAAAATATTGGGGGTTTTTTAAAAAAAAGAGAAAATCTGGATTTTGCATTCTACATCACCCTGTATACGAATATGCGTCGCGGGCTTTTTTTATAGCCGATTTTAAAACTAGAGGATATTTTTAATCTTTCGATGTAAACAAATAATTTTTGTATCATTACTTTTTGATATACAGTACGTTCGTTTGATAGCGATTTGGATATAGAAATGGTCATACCTTTTGAAATACCTTGTACAATGTTATAATACCTTATATTGTGAGAAGAGAAATTATTAGTGGAATCTTAAAATGGGATAATATATAGGGCGTCTCATTTAAAAAACTACATATTTGCATCACCACGTAGTTACGGATCACCCTATATAAATCAGAATATTTTCTGAGCAAGGAGCATATCCGTAGCTACAACTTTTATGTTCAACTTTTTTCGCTATCTTCTACAGTAAGGGAGTTATCGACCCAGCCGGTACTAAAAACTCACCCTGTATGTACCTGTGGCTACTGCTATAATATAGAGGGTTTATAATGGTGTTTGTTTCAGTTTGTTCTATATACCTGTAGATATAAAGCAGTCCGAAAAACCTATGTAGCTTCAATAAGTGGCCCAAAAAACACCTGCTTCATTTACTGATTAGCGTGCGTCCAAACTAGACGAATGAATGGGTCCCTGTCTTCTGCAGTTTGGCGGCTAAGACGTGCGCCGTCGCGCGGCACACCGACATTTTGCGCAGTGCAGAGAGCAGTGCCACCTAGAGATCCAAAGACTATTACTAGCAGTTTCATACCATAGTCCAGCCACCTCGGACAACTTCGCAACTGCGATTCAGGTATTTGGCATGCTGAAGTTTCAACAGGAATCATTATACTTAGGAAACTGGTCAGACATACTGACCTCTATCAGGAGTTATATTAAGTCTAACAAAAAAAAGTTTTCTAGGAGGCCACGAAGATTTTTTAGCGTTGGTTTTGTCTACTACTACTACGACTACAATGACCAATCTGAACTCACCCTCGGATATCTGAACGACTTGATCTTAGGATACGTGGGCTGTCCCTCCTCCCCGTCATACCAGGGATATCTGTACTCGCCTACATTCGTGTCGTTGAAGGTGAGGTACAACAGGTAGATGCTGTCAGGAGAGAACCACACGACCCCCGACGTCTGCAGTATGTAGTTCTCATACAACCAATCGGTGACGCCGTTGAATATCACCCCTGTCTGCCCGGAGCTGGTTATCCTGCAAGAGAGATTAATAGAAATGACAATATTGGATATATGAAGATCAAGCTTGTCACCTTATCAGTTTCATATACTTGCATATCATGGGTCACTTAATAACTGGCAGTATTTATTATTTACTTAAATTTCTATTTTTCGACAAAAGTTATTTCTAACCCTTCGGTGTACTCTCCGAAATTGAGAAGACTTCTCAATTACCGACTCCCAAGTCTCAGAACATTTAAATTTCCATCATCTGATGAGTAGCATGGGTAACGGCTGCACAGCGCTCTTCAAGAGGTAAAAAAAATCATCAGGGGGACGTAACGAAGGCAGCAGAGCGATTAAAAAGCAAAAAGGCCCTAGCACCAAATGGCATTCCATCTGAAGCCCTGAAAAGGTGGCGAGGTTGGTGCTGATAGAAAAAGCAGAGAACACATATAGACCTTAATGTCTTCTAAACAGTGAAGCCAAGTTGCTGGAAATGTTGATCAAGATGGGACTGTAAGAAGATCTTGAACAGAATAACTCACTATATGAACACCAATCTGGTTTTCGCGCTGGAAAAGGCACACTTGACGCACTTGATAGAGCTAAAGAAATACAAGCAGAAAGTAAAAGGAAAAGAGAAAATTGTATTACGATTACGTTGGATATAAAAAATGCATTTAACACTGCTACATGGGATAAAATTATAGAGAGCTTGCACAGGGATACTATCAGCTTATACTTGATATGAGTAATCCAGTCATACCTTACCGATCGCTTTATTTTGACGGATGGAAATACAAAAATACGAACTACGTGTGGAGTCCCTCAGGGATCAATGCTGGGGTCTATCCTTTGGAACCTGTTCTATGACGATATATTAGAGTCCAATATACATAAAGGCGTTACATTAGTGGCATATGCAGATGACCTGGCAGTTCTCATTACAGCCAAATCAAGGATGCAGTTAGAAGAGATAGCTCAGTATGCATACTCATTTATAGAAAACAAAACACTAGAGCGGGGCATTAAGCTAGCGCCCAAGAAAACTGAATCTTAACAATCACAGGAACTAAAAGGATCAGAAACATAGAACAGTTAGCAATACCAAAAGTATAAAATATATGGGAGTATATCTAGTTGAAGGACTGAAAACGACGGTCCATGTCAGGGAAACGGCTAGCAAAGCGAAAAAAATGTACATGAGCTTGGCGAGGATAATGCCCAATATGGGAGGACCTAAAGCCAGAACGCGTAAAGTACTAGCTACAGCCATGAAATCAATTATATTATATGCAGTTCCAATATGGGAAGAGGCACTACGATATAAATCCTTTATGAATATGCTAGAGAGTGTGAACAGAAGTATGGTCATCCGAGTTATCTCAGGTTATAAAACCGTGTCAACCGAAGCAGCATTAGTTATAGCAGGAATACCACCCATAAAGCTTAGCGTAGAAGAAAGATGTAATATATACAGAAATGGAAACAACTGTAGGGGATCCGCGAGACAAGAACTAATGAACAAATGGCAATATAGATGGGATCAGTACAGTGGCTGGGCAAAGACGTTTATCACAGACGTAAAAAAATGGACAAACAGAGAATGGGGAGAAGTTAATTTTTACATAACGGAAGCTCTGACCGGCCATGGCGTATTTGCAAAATACTTACATAGAATTGGTAAGAAACAAGAGTCAACATGCTTCTACTGCGAGGAAGAGGACTCAGCAGAGCACACTCTTTTCCATTGCCCAAGGTGGAAAAGTTATAGGCTACAGATGCACAGAGATTGTGGCACCGAAGTAACAAAAGAAAATGCAGCTCAGCCATTATTAGAAAGTCAGATAAACTGGAATGACATAACTAAATTCATGGAAAAGATAATGGAAACCAAGACCATGGACGTAAGATCACAAGAAAGTAGCAGACAGATAGATACATCAATATTTAGAGAAAGATAAAACTCGCAGACTCCTAGGATGCAATGCTGTACGGTAGATTTCCGAGGTGCCAAGCTGAATATAATGAACGAGAATTGGAGGTGTTTTTAGTGGGTATTCGAATCCTCGGAATAGGATAGTACCCCCACACTATCATGACGCGATAGGGCCAAACAGCATAGCGCACGATGTCTGTGAAAGGGATTTTCACCTCCACTCCAGATGAGAGGCAAAAAAGAGGTAAAAAATGACGTCTACAAAGAAGTCTCTTAAATTTTGGGAACAAGTGGAAGTCTGGAGATTAGGCATGACTGTAGTATACATGTTAAACTTCTTCCACGTCTGTAATCATGATTCCATGATTGTCATAAGCATAAATCATCATTGGTGTCAATTCCTTCGATTGATCTCGATTGATTTTTTGGATTGGGGAAGATGGATCTCTCCATTCGTTCGCCTGTGATTTCAATTCCGGCTCAGAGTCTCTAATCCACGTTTTCACATAAATACGGCATTGGGCTATTTATCATGCAAAAACTCTCCATCTACTCTCCATATTTTGTAACCTTATTCTCATATTTTAACGTACATCACTGCCAATTTAACTTTTACGGCACTGAACGTAAAATATTCAGTTTTATACGAATAGGGGTGACTTACTGCCAGGTTACATAAAGGCATATATTATTAATAGACCCTGCCGATTCAACCTTCTAGATTTTCCCTTTAAGAAGCTAACAGAGCAAAACACATAGCTGGCTTTGAGAAAAATCAACTTGGCGAGTAGCTAACCTATGTAGTGCTTATGGTTAGTGGACTAAAGGATGCAATGTCACATTGCACGGGCCAACTCCTAAGTTTTATTGAATGCAAAAATTGCTGAGAATATTTAGATATTACACAAGGTAGGCCAGCAGTGCATGGACAGAAGATTGTGGGCTTACTAGAACATATTTTAGAAGTCTGTAACTTGATCATAATAGGCAGCCTTGAAGGCTAAAATCATAAATTGTGTTTACCTAAATCTTGGCCTTTATACAGGGTGATTCATATCAAAGTTATCTTTTGGAAATAGAAGTTCCGGTAAGGGTTCGTTTTAGCGAAACTCAAAATGTGGGGGAGTGGTGACAATCGGCACGGAATGCGTTATGAGTCGAACGAGACCACTTTCAGACTGAGGAAACGTTCTGGTGGAAAACTGAGGCATTTGAAAATTTAGACCCTCACCTAACTTGATCAAAATGGTTGATCTATTGAGGTCGAAATGGATGTTCATCGACTCGGATTGACGTCCCGAGTCAAACGAGACCACTTCCAGCAGGGGAAATCTTCCGGTGAAAATCTACGACATTTTGAAATTCGCAAACTTCAATACCTTACCTAACAAAAACGGATAGCCAAGCCCGCTAGTTCCTTCTACCTAGAAGCAAACCACACTTTTGAAAATACCTAATCGATTTGTCGTGAAAAGGCGTTTTCAAAATTACAACAGTGCCGTTGCATACTCTGTACTAACCCCTTGCACTGTGGCGGTAAACAGGGTGAGTAAATGCAGTAAATCACCCTGTCCATCGCCGACGAAATAATAAATAAATAATAAATAATGAATAAAAGATAATTACCTGAAGAATTTGGATTTAAAGTTTAGAAAATTTTGCAAGTATTTTGGAAATGTGGAAACTTTTTTGGGGTTGGGGTTAGGATTATAGTTAGTAGCTTAGGTTTGTGTAGACGTGTAATTATGGGAGCCCTAGGTGCGCCTCCCCCAGACATCGATGACTCCGGATATTTTGAATACTCTACGTAGCAGCTAAATTTCCCAGGTAGAGTCGTCACCTGCTCCTTTTTCTATAGCGCGCCAGGGTAGACACCAGAAGGCCTTTTTTGGATTAATTTCTAATTGGGAACCATAATGGACGCTTTTTCAGTCTACATTTGGTACAATTTGAGTTATGACACCAAGCCGAGTCGCTTGACACCCCTTTTTACCTCGATCGATTTGGTTATAGTCTAAAAGCCCGCTAGTTTTTCCGACCTTGAAGTAAACGACACTTTTGAAAACACGTAATCGATTTTTCGTGAAAAGACGTTTTCAAAATCACAACAGTGCTATTGCCTACTCTGCCCCAATCTTACGCACTGTGGCGATAAAGAGGGTGAGTAACCACCTTTTCCATCACCGACAAAAAAAACTCATAACAAAAATTGTGCAAATATGAAAATTTGGAAAATACTTTGGGGTCGGGGTTAGGATTATAGCTAGTAGTTTAGGTTTGTGCAGACGAGTAATTATGGCTAGGCGCCCCCAGGCCATCCATTAAAGCAAACCATACTTTTGAAAACACGTAATTTTGCATGAAAAGACGTTTTCAAAATGATAACAGTGCCGTTGCCTACCCTGTCTCAACATCTCGCACTGTGGCGGTAAAGAGGATGACTAAACGCAGTCAACCACCTTTTCCATCACCGATGAAAGACTCTTTAACCAAAAATCATAGATAGTTACCTAAAGAATTTAAATTTAGAGTTTTAAAGTTTAGCAATTATTTTGGGCGCAATTCATCATTGTTGGTATAAGTAAACTGAAACTGAAGAAAATGAATGTCGCAGCGATTATGACTGACTTTGCGGTGTAACTAAGCATTAAATGTGTCAGCTGAAGTTGGTCTATCTAATTCTTATTTTCATTATACTTGCAGAAATCCAATTTTTCTGATGTATACTTGTTATATGATTTGCGCCTAAACGATTCCCTGCTTGGTACATAAAATCACACACACTACAATTGACTAAGCAATCAAAATATGCAATAATATACTGGGAATTCCTTAAAAAATGTAAGTTTGATACGAGTCACCCTGTTAAATGACACAATTTGGGCAGACATATTTTAAGGTTGTAGCCACGATGGAGTTACATACAGGGTAAGTTTTTAGTACCGGCTCGGTCGATAACTCCACTACTGTAGAAGATAGCGAAAAAAGTTGTATATAAAAGTTGCAGCTACGGGCATGCTCCTTGCTAAGAAAATATTTTGATTTATACACGGTATTCCATACCTACGGCGTGACGCAAACATGCATTTTTTTAACACCCTATATATTATTCTATTCTACTAATGATTTCCGTTCCTCCTATATAGGGTATTGCTCCATTAAACAGGGTATTTCAAAAGTTATGACCATTTTTATATCCAAATCGCTGTCAAATGAACGTACTGTATATCAAAAAGTGATGAATCAAAAATCATTTTTTTACACGGATGCATAAAAAATATCATCTAGTTTTGAAATCGGCTACAAAAAAAAGTATACAGGGCCATGTAGAATGCAAAATCCGGATTTTCTCTTTTTTTTTAATTTAACTCCCAATATTTAATTACAGCAAAGAATTGCTTTTAATATGCTCTTTCATCTTTGTATAGCACTTGTAGTACCTACGTCCAGCAGTTTCCGAGATATTTCGTTTTTTCGGTAAATTGAAAATATAACTTCTATTTGTGTACTGAAATTTATTTATTTTGAGAAGGTACTATCGAATTTGTTTTTTATTTAACGAACAACTAAATTATTAGGCCACGATAGTATTTGACGAAGTCAAAACCCTGAATCATCGAGATAATAAAGTCAAGTATGCTAAGGAAATAATTTTGTAGGCGTGATGCATAATTATCAAGCAGATTTATCAGGTATGCCTTGAAAAATTGATGGTTTTCATAACCTGCTCAATAATTGCATACTGTGTGAAAAACGAGCTTTAAAAATTAATTTTTCCATTGAGAGTATTTAGGAGAGTCTTTGAGAAATTGCCCACTTGCCTCTAGAATATGTCAACTATAAACAGCAATATCCTGAACGGAGTCACTCTAAAACTAATGCGTTTGAAAGATTAAGAGTCGCCTTATTTGGACTGTATCGCTTAATACTTCATAGCCTACCTGATAAATCTGCTTGATAATTATGCATGACGTCTGTAAAATTGCTTCCTCAGCAAACTTGATCCATACTATGCCGTTAATCCAGTGTTTTGACTTGATCAAGTACTTTTATGGTCTTATATTTTAGTTGTTTGTTAAGGAAAAATAAAATTTGATAGTATTTTTTCATAATAAATAAATTTTGGTAAACAAATAAAAGGTATATTTAAAATTTGTAGAAAAATCGAAATATCTCAGAAACTAATGAATGCAGCTATAACAAGTGCTATACAAAGATGAAAGAGCACATTGAAAGCAATTCTTTGGTATAATAAAATATTGGGAGTTACATTTAAAAAAAGAGAGAAAATCTAGATTTTGCATTCTACATAACCCTGTATACGAATATGCGTCGTGGGCTTTTTTATAGCCGATTTTAAGACTAGATGATATTTTCTATCCATCCGATCCGTGTGAAAAAAATGATTTTTGATTCATCACTTTTTGATATACAATACGACAGCGATTTGGATATAAAAATGGTCATAACTTTTGAAATACCATGTATAATGTAACAATACCCTATATTGGAAAAACGGAAATCATTAGTAGAATTTGGTTGCAGAATAATATATAGGGTGTCTCATTTAAAAAAATGGATGTTTGCATCACCACGTAGTTACGGATCACCCTGTATAAATCAAAATATTTTCTGAGCAAGGAGCATATCCGTGGCTACAACTTTTGTATACAACTTTTTTCGCTATCTTCTATAGTAGTGGTGTTATCGACCGAGCCGGTACTAAAAACTCGCCCTGTATTTCGGAAATATGTTTTGGTGAGCCAACTATCTTCCGTCCACGTACTGTTGGCCCACCTTGTATGTCAGAGGTATTTGAACAGTACAATTCGATAATTCGAAAGGTATTTACTGAAAAGAACAGCGTTATCCTCACTGATAATTTTGTTTTGTATTTGTTGCGCGGCCAGGCGGCTGAATTGCTAGATAAATCGCTCCTATCGTAATGTTGCAGTTAAAACTTTTAAACTGCGGAACAATACAGTTAAGCTCGAGTGGTTGTGTACACGCAAGATAAAATATTGTCAATTTCCCTCCGTTTTTGTTGTATGCAACAAACATTGTAGTGAATGGTTACGAGTGGGAGGCTGCCTTATCAGCTGACCTGTGTCAAAATCCAAACCGATTCCGAGTCGGGAGAATTTCAGAAGAAACTGTCTAGAAAAAACAGGCCAGCTCAACACACACTTTTGCTGATTCAGACAGATGTCTCAAGTTAGAACCTAAGCAAGGCTGAACTACCGTTAAAAAAATGATAACGAAAATCACAGTACTTTGGCCACCCCTTGTGAATTTCTTTTACTAATATGCTTAATTTGGACTCCATTCTAGAAGAACACTCGCTTATTTAAATTCATTCAAGCCACACCACCGCAAAGTAGTTCAAGCGCTTAAACACAACACAAGACGCGAACATATCTCAATCTATTTAAAAATGGCAAGTAGTTATACGTGCTTCCTCCATTAGTTTTTGCTTATAGCATTGCTTAACGTATCAATGCTTATAGTAGTCGGTTAGTGGTGGCTGTCTTTTATTATAGAGGGTTTAGCAAAGGACCGAAGCACTCGCACAGTATAGGGCTGGTCCAAGCCCGTTTATCTTGTGATTTTAATTACCGCTTCTGCGACCTTCGCTTTTTTTGGTGCTCAGGATTTTCTTCACCATGCAGTGGATGGTCTTCCAATAAATTTTATGGAAGATCATCAGTGTCACAATGTTATCAGTTTATGGTCTTCGCAAATATGACTGACTTACAGAAAAATTTAAGGAACTTCGTTGGTTGAAGCAAAGGTGGCAACTAAATATGTACCGCCTAGCCAAAATAATTGCACGTCAAAATTACACTAAGATCTCATATTTATGATATGTATAAATACACGACATAAAAATAAATTATCGATTGCGCAATATAAAGAAAATTTATTAAAAAAAATCGTTTTTATATATAGCTCCCTGATTGTACAATCAAATTTCCGATGAACTAAAAATGATTAGATGCAATCAGATTCAAAAAAAATATATCTCAGAGAAATAATTTTTGACAAAGCAAAAACATTTGACAATTGAATTCGACAACTGAGTTGACTCTATATATTTACAAAGAGTAAATATTTGCTTTCATTTAAATGATATAATCAACTATACCGTTATAATTTGATTGAATCTTATTTTTATATATTTTCTGCTTTTCACGTCATTCTTATTCATAGAATAATTTCATCCCTCCCGAACTCCGCCTTTTGGCAAACTACATACTTATTTTTTTTCTTGTTGTCATTATATGTTTTTTGCACGTATAAATTTGCCAATAAAAGTGACTATTATTATTATTCTCTTGTAAATATTAATGACTGTATTTGAGATACATAAACAAAATCATTTTCTGCCTTGCCTTCCATCAAAGTCATACACCTACACGCTCTTAGCTATTAACGAATCTCCATAATATTTTGCGCTCTGCTTACCTACACACTAGATCTTTCTCCACCTTCGGCTTGTAGTAGATGTCGTTGTCATAGATGAAGGCAACAGCAGTGCCGTCAGGCGACCAGGTAGCGTACTGCAGGAATGGAGCACTTTCGTCCAGTTCGTTTGGGGAAAGGGGTTTCCTCAGTCTAGAAATAAGAGAAACGACGATGAAAGAAGATTAAGTGACTGGCGAGGAGTTTATAGCTCGCATTTGCAATAATTAGAAACCGTACAGAGAACTTTTTAAAAAATATTAATAAAAAATCGCAGACTATATTCAACAGAATCGACATACGAACATTTTAAGCAACTGGACATCAGACAGCTGTATGCCTTTAAAGTTAGTAAAATATTTTAGAATAATAAGGCCAATATCACATCTACACATTTACATCATATACGACACGTCACAAACAAAATTTTAAAATTGTCAGTAAGCGCATGGATAGAAAAATTGGATCCTTTACATTTTTGGCACCCCGGCTATATGCAAACTTACCTGGAAATACAAAAAATCTGAAGTCAATGCCTTAAAATACAGAAAGAAGCAATGGACACTGTCAATGCCAAGGACAGTTTTTATTCATGAGATGATGGACGCCACAATATAGATATTTTTGTTTGCTTAACTTCTGCTTTTCAAAATGTCTCTTGCTATTAAATGGACTTTTGATGTACGCGTGATCAAGGATTTTATAGAAATAACTAACACAAAAAATTGCTTCTTTTTCACTAGATGCTAAATGCGTCTGCATGTCATTTCAAAAATTTGAGAAAAGAGTGAGCTTTCTCAGGGTCTCGTAGTTTTATGAAATTTGAAATTATTAATTTACTGTTTGATTGAATTTATCAGTTAATTATTATCTATTTTATAAGATTATAAATTCGGAATGACTTATAATTTTTCTTATCATTTTGGTATTAATTTGTTATTACATAAGTTGTACTGAAAAATGAATGATCACGCCACGCACGAGGTCCATATCTGCCTTCAGTGGTGTTGCTTACGTATTTTCAAGCAAAATGTGATCCATATTATGTAGTGTATATTCTGTATAAGACTTTGGAAATAAATAATAATAATAACACTGTATTACCGATTATTTCTCTGTTTAATGAATAATAAGGAAGTACTTCAAAAGCACAGTGCAAGAACTTTAGAATGTATTCACTTTAAATCGATAAACTAAGGTTGTTCTCATATCAGTTAAACAAAAGTTCTGATTAAGGAGCAAGTGATTATTCATCAGACATCTTCTAGCGAGAATTTTTTTCATAAAGTGCATAACCTTCAAATATAGGAAAAAAGTTGTGCAGAAAATATACGAGATATCAATTTCTGAAACTTGTCTTATGGTTGTTTTATGGCGTGAAAAAATGCTGTATAGAAAATTTATGACCTATCCAATTACTAAAACCTAACTTGTGGGTGCCTGGGTGGTATCACGCATCACTGATATATAAAACCATATCTGTTGAAATATAAACTCTTTACTAATGCTTTGGTGACCTTTCTAGCCTTAAACGGTACCCTTAGTAAATCCAAAGTGGACACCAGTAATCTGCAAGTTGTTTGTTTTATCAGCAAGCAAAGCGACTATCGTGACACACAGCACTTTATTAGAGTAAGGGAGTAAGATAAAGGAAATAATCTGCTCATATAAACTGAACTGTTATTTTGTTTTCAATTATACAGTGGAATGTAATCCAGTGTAGAGGGATATTCTTTAGGATACAATCTGATCGACCTTTTTAAAACCAAACAGTACGTCAAATATTTATCCAAGAATTTTTGTTTGTCTTTGGATTCCAAATGAGAAAAAAAATTGTCCAACAATTTGTACTTTGATAACTTCTACGAAGGTAGTCAGAACTATTAGAGTCGCTGTAAGACGGGTTAACTAGATGTTTGTTTAACACAACTTTACCATTTATTTATGTGGATATATTTAATATTTTATTATACTATAATGTACGATGTAACTGGGTAAGGTAGTGTATATTTGTGTATAATTGTAATAAACAATAAACATTGGTAATAGGATAGGTAGTTATACTGTAAAAATAGGGTATTCACGATGAAGACATCAAGTAAATTGTTTGATTGAGTCCAACCTATAACCCCCAAGATATGAGTTTACTACAATACATGGAGACTGAAAGTGTCGGAATTATTGTACGTTACTATGGATAATACAGTGACACATTGTCTGAAATATTGGATTTATGAATTTGTTACCTCACAGCATCTTCTGAGGTTGGTCATAACATCGTTCTCCATGGAATATAGTAAATATTCTAAAACTGGCCACTTTTCACTGAGATACTAGCCATTGGAGAACTAGAAATACTGCTGATAGAACGTTCTATAATTCCGCTGCAAGGAAACGTTTGTGATTGGTAGTGAGTGAGATTCCGGATTTCGGGAGTTCCGCTTATACAATGTATTTCACCATCATGTGGACAAACTTTGAGGTATGAAAATATAATTAAAGTTATCGAGCAAAAATTCAAAAAAAAAAGGAGTCAACCTTTTAATCATTTTTTTAACATTTTCAATTTCTGTGTCACGAATCCATGGGTTCGCGCAGTTGTAGCGCCATAGCTTGATTATTTATCGACCGATTCACGACATTTTGGACTCATTTTATAGGAGAATGACTGGGCATATCAACTAAAGCAAAAAAAGATAATACCTAAACATTCCTACGGCTAAAAAAATTCACCAAACTAAAAAAAAATTTTTGTAATGCAGTTATTTGTGTTACTTACAAATAATTTGGAAACGAAGCCGTATTACTGCCTACTTATTGAGAGTTTAATGCTTAGCAGGATGTTTCCTGTCTTACCACATGCAATTCGTGTATGTAGCACGAAAATTTTCGACAGAATAGGCCTTTTTGTATTATGACTTCTGATGTATCACAGCGCCATGTGTTGACGCAGTTGTAACGCCATATCTTGATTATCTATAGAGCGATTCACAAGTTTTTGGACCCATTTTATAGGGAAATGACTGGGCATATAAACTAAGGCAAAAAAATAATATCCGACAATTTCTAAGGCTAAAAAAATCCACCAAAATTTTGTAATGCACTTGTTTCGGTTACTTGCAAATAATTTGGAAAAAAGCCATATTAGTGCCTATTCATAAACACAGTTTAATGTTTATCAGGATGTTTCCCGTCTAACGACACGCAATTTGTTTATGTAGCACTAAAATAGTCGACGAAATAGGCATAGTACATAAACAAATTGCATGTCGTTAGATAGGAAACATCCTGATAAACATTAAATTGTGTTTATAAATAGGCACTAATATGGCTTTTTTCCAAATTATTTGAAAGTAACCAAAACAAGTGCATTACAATTTTTTTTAAGTTTGGTGAATTTTTTTAGCCTCAGAAATTGTCGGATATTATTTTTTGCCTTATTGACATGCTCAGTCATTCCCCTATAAAACGGGTCCAAAAACTTGTGAATCGCTCCATAGATAATCAAGATATGGCGTTACAACTGCGTGAACACATGACGCTGTGATACAGAAGTATAATACAAAAGGCCTATCCTGTCGAAAATTTTCATGCCACGTACACGAATTGCATGTGGTTAGACAGGAAACAGCCTGCTAAACATTAAACTGTCTTAATAAATAGGCACTAATACGGCTTTGTTTTCAAATTATTTGCAAGTAACCAAAATAAGTGCACAAAAGAATTTTTTTTTCAGTTTGGTGAATTTTTTTAGCCTTAGAAATTGCCAGATATTGTATGTTTTTGCCTTAGTTGATATACTCGGTCACTCCCCTATAAAGTGAGTCCAAAGAGTCGTGAATTGCTCGATACATAATCAAGATATGGCGTTACAACTGCGTGAACACGTGGCGCTGTGATACAGAAGTCATAATACAAAACTGCCTATTCTGTCAAAAATCTTAGTGCTACATACACAAATTGCATAAGACAGGAAACATCCTGCTAAACATTAAGATGTCTTAATAGATAGGCACTAATACCGATTTTTTCCAAATTGTTTGTAAGTAACCCAAATAAGTGCATTTCAATTTTTTTTTTCAGATTGGTGATTTTTTTAGCCTTAGAAATTGTCAGGTATTATCTCTTTTTGCTTTTGTCGATATGCTCAGTCATTCTCCTATAAAATGAGTCCAAAATGTCGCGAATCGGTCGATAAATAATCAAGCTATGGCGCTACAACTGCGCGAACCCATGAAGTCATGATACAGAAATTGAAAATGTAATAAAAAATTAATTAAAAGGTTGACCCCTTGTTTTTCGCATTTTTTTCTAGATAACTTTAATTGTATTTTTATACCTCAAAGTTTGTCGACATGATGGTGGAACACATTGTATTCTGTATTACGATAAAACACGGCGTTTTAAACTTGACTGATAAGTAGAGGAGATAAAATAAATAATGGATAAAACTAACAAAACATGCTGATAAAGCAGGCTGGTCAGCCCTAACAAGGAATCAATACCTTCATATTATTAGCGTCCTAATAACTCACCAATTTTCTAAAGCACGTAGAGCTATAATAAATACGATTTTTACGGCTCTATGCAATTGGTGCTCGCAGCTTTTATTATCCCAAAGTTCGTAATGGTGCTTGCTTAATCAACTCACTGTTCACGATAATTGCGATATGCTAAAGTTCTCAATACGAGGTCAGAGTTAATTAAGAGTTGTAAGGTCGAAGTTGGAGGTAAATTATTCGCGAAACTACTTAGAATGCAGATGTAGAAACGTGCAAACATGCAGAGCTTATGTACACTTGACACAAGTTTTGCTGTGTCTTTCTTATTAGAGTTTACCAAAAACTCAAAAAGCATTTAAATCTGACTTTTGTCAGAAACGATATTCTTGGAGAAATATTAAGTAACTAAAGATATAGGCTGAGGGACTAGGACCTCTACAACTTCTAGGTAGCCAAATACAGCTGTCAGGGGAGGTTAAATACTTACGAGTAGTACTAGACTCCAAGCTAACCTGGAACCCTCAGCTCAAAAGAGTTAAAAGAAGAGCCGAGATGGCATTAGTGCTATTGAGGCGTTCGCATAGTAAGACATGAGGTATAAGTCCAGCCATGGTGCATTGGACATACACCATGGTGGTAAGACCCATGATTACATAAATGCGTCTTTGGTCTGGTGACCAAAGATGAAACAACGAGCTGCTATAGCAGAACTAAGCAAAAAAAATTGTAATAATGGGCGATGCGAGAATGGGCTACTCTAGACTAAAACCCTACCAAGAGAAATTTACAAGGATCTTGGACACAACCAAATCGCAGAATATGTGGGGCACACCATAATGGATGCTAGAAAGGACCACATAACTCCGAAATACATCTTCAACAAGAAATTCGAAACTATAATAAGAGATCGAGAACTCTGTGAAGTAAACAACCTGCATCGGGAAATAGTCTGGTACACAGATGGATCAAAGACCGAGCAAGGCACAGGAGTGGGAATCCTTGGAAGAGGAACTAGACAGAGCATTCCGCTAGGAAAATACGCCTCGGTATTTCAGTCAAAGGTGTATGCCATCCTGCAATGTGCAAGGGTCGACAATGAATGATCCTACAGAAACAAGAGGATCGCAATACTTACAGACAGTCAGGCTACACTTAGGGCACTAGAAACCCCCAAAGTTACGTCTGCTCTAATCTGGGAAGGTTTACAAGAACTGGAAAGACTGGCAGAACACAACAAAGTAACTTTGGAGTGGGTGCCTGGACACTCAGGTATAAGAGGCAATGAAAGGGCGGACGAGCTAGTAAGACTAGGCTCGTCTGCCCTATACATTGGAGCAGAACCCGCCCTGGGGGTGCCTGAACGCACAATCAGACACCAGGTCGGAGAATGGATGAAACATCAGCACAAGGAGCAGTGGAACTTGTTGCCAGGATGTGTTCAAAACATTCTTTAAAGCTCCATGCAAGAAAATAGCTGAAACACTGCTCTCCTTGAGTAGAAATCAGCTCCGAATAACGACGGGTCTCCTCATAGGACATTGTGGCCTGAATAAAATGGGACTCTACAATGGAGACCTCAACTGCAGATTGTGGGGAAGAGGAACTGGGTCAGCCCTACATGTGCTCTGTGAGTGCGAAGCGCTAGATCACAAGAGACAACAGCTCTTTGGGAAGACCAAACTAAAACCAATGGAGTACAGCTCAGTACCAGGACCAGTAGGTAAGCTGCATAAACTTATGCAGGGGATCTGGAATGTATACTAAGCCTATATGCAATAACTGTGCTTAGCCTCAATGAAGTTTACTATGTACCACAAACACCTACAAATATTTACAACATTCTGTTTTGCTACATATTTTTATTTGTTTTAACGTCCTTCAAATTTCAAACTACTGCTGTTCTACAGGGCACAGATCCGAACATCGCTGGAGTATTGTCCTTATGTGTGGGGATGTGCTCCGACGCACTCTCTAAAACTTCTTGACACTATTCAGAAGAGAGTAATCAGACTTATCGATACGCTTGACCTCACAAAGGACCTGCCCCAGCCTGGAACCTCGAAGAAGAGCTGCTGACCTGCCCGTGTTTTACAGATTATATCACGGAAGAGTTTCGAGTAAGTTTTTCCAGATAATAACACCGAAGGCCGTCCGAACGAGGAGCACTAGAGAACCTTTGCCAGCTCATCCTTACCCTACTCCCCGAACCAGTCTACTCCAGCATTCTTTCTTTCGGAGAACTTCGATGCTGTAGAATGAGCTGCCGTGGAATTTGTTTCCTGACGGCTACAGCGTTTCAATCCTAACTTGTAAAGACACATACACTGATCCTTTCGCAACGCTACTACAGCGCCATAGGCTTCCAGCCTTTGCGGGAGGCTGACCATAAAAAAATAATGCTGAATTTGTCATTGCTAAATGTAAACTAAAATTTCGGCGACAGTTTGCTGGTTTCATTTTGGTCGCAAAGTAGGCAACCTAATGTCCATATCAGTCAGACGATATCACGTAGGTATATTAGCCATTCGTGTTTTTCTTAAGCGAGCGAAATCAGTATGGTACCATTAGAGCCGAACCTCAACATCCACAGTAAAAGTCTTTCGCCAGTTTTAATTTGTTCTATACAGTCCACATTTGGTAAAAAGTTACGCCACCTTGTGCGTCGGGTTTAGTGGTGAGGGGAGGGGGGGGGGGAGGGAGTTGAAAATTAGTAGTTTTTATCAGTTTCCCCCAGATATCTCGAAAACTATGCAATTCAGCGCAAAAGTGTTATATAGAAAAATAATCTATTTAAATTTGAAAGAAAAATGGTCCTATACATAATCTTGCTAAATGGAACGGTTCCAGAGTTACGAGGGTATAAAGCTAGAAATTTTAATTTTTTTTGTCCTGATATGATATCACTAGAGAAACTACTTTCCTATACAGCATCGTTATCATTTTCATGGCCGGTGGTATGTTAGTGTCAAGCGTCAAGTAAAATCAGAATCCACTTATTTCCAAATTTGTCCCTCCCTCCTCCCTAAACCCGACGCAGAAAATGGCGTAACTTTTTGCTAAATAATACGTTGACTGTAGTAGTAGTAGTATTGTTATTAGCATAATAATAAAGATCTACAACAAATTGGAGCTGGCGGGAAACTTTTACTTTGGATGTTGAGGTCAGGCCGTTTTTTGGTTTAATTGCATCGTACTACATGAGAAATAACGAATTTTGGGGCTATTGTTATTGCGAACATGCGCAGTGATAAGAAATAGGTAAATGAATTCTGAAACGATAACGAAGGTCCGTTATTTACGGCGAATAAGGACAACTATTTTTGCCTTTATTTTTGTCATGAAATGGAAAATGTCTGGCTATTTTTCCTGGGCCAAAAAGTCAATCCTGTCCGACAGTAGCTAACAATATCGTAATCAACGTTAACGGAAGTATTTTTTATTAGAGAGATATCGGTATGCAAATACTGTAATGCGCTATTTGCGCCTATGTTAGTTTGACAGTTGCGATATGCGCTAGTCGATTTTTAGCGCCATGCCCGTAAATAACGTATTGCGTAATTCGCGAATGAGTAAGGTAAAGCGCTATTCGCCAAATAACGTGAATAGACATGCGCAGTACGTACAACTTGCTTTTTTTGAAAAGGGGATATGGTCTGTGCTTTTGAGATGGGACCTGGTCCTGGTAAATTGATTATGAATGTAGGAGTATTTATATTATCATAGTCTTTCTTGAAATATCAACATCAATGGTAGAGGGAAGAAAAGAGTAAGGTCTACAGCCGATGACAGATTAGAAATATGAACCACTTGGAGGATGGAAAAATTAAATCCATTTGATTGCAAACTAACATAAAGCATAATACAAGTTACGTTCTCCTTATGTACACAGTTTAACCACTTATCTTAAAGATAATAATCTTAAATCTGTTATTATGCAAGATGTAAGAATAGATAAGTAAATTAATGAACAATTCCTGGTACACCAAACAAAATAAAAATAAGCTAACCAATAAACGGGTAAACTAAAACGATTGTCACTTGTTAAAGAAAAAAATTTGTTTTAATGTAACGTTAAAATATTTTCCGATAAGTGGCATTTAGTGGTAAGATACCGCATTATGTTAGGGACGATAACACCTAACGTTATTACCGCTAGTAGGCGCTATTTGGTGTGCCGTTATCTCTCTATTTTCGACGTTCTTTAGTGGTCCAAAAGCTCCCTATCACCTAACTACGGAGTTTCTGTATTTTATTGCGTTTCATAAAAATTTCGTCGGTCAAAATCGATTATAGAAGCCGGTAGGGATGGACATAAAGGAGGTAATCGCAACGTTCGTAAGTGTATCTGCGATTTATCTGAACGGAGCTGCGACCAATCGTTCCAAGTGTTCGTTGCTTCCAGATGATTTGAAGTACATTAGTACTTCGTGAACTTCCGCCGAGCATGCAGTCATTACAGTAACTGCCGAAAAATCTACAATAGAAGAAGTATTACCTCGTGTGACTGAATCAATGCATGGTTTCAGGAAACGAGTCAAACAGCGCAAGAGGACTGCCGATTGAAACTTACAGCAGCAGAGTTTAGCTGCTGTAGAACGCTAATTTGATAGACCTTTAGGTATATGAATAATTTTTTTAATTATTATTAAAAAAAACAATCGAAGAAAATGTTCTAATTTGCAAAAAATAAAAACAAGCTAAAGCACTTCTGCTTTTTAAAGATAAAAAACTAATTTTTCAAATATATTCACCATTTACCGATAGCATTTAAATAACTGATTCGACTACATTTAAACATATATCTCGAAAACCTTTTTTAAATAGGAAATGGGCCCTTTCACCTGCCCTTTTTACTTCCCACACCAATAGGCGAGGAGAGGATTGTGATCGCGAAAATTTTCGATTTTGAGATAATCCACTTTTTGGGCATTTTATGATATCTACCTAATGAAAATTCATGTCACTCATTTCCGCCGGTCTGTCTGTAAGAGCTTTCTACCCTCGTAATTTCAGTAACCGCTGCATAGGTTGCGATGAAATTTGGGAAGCGATATAGTGTGGCGTCGTAGTGGGTAATGCTGCTATAATTTTGAAAATCGGCCATGGGCGGCGGAGTAGTTAGCAAAAAACAAGAAATTTCAAATTTGCCTAAGAATTCGTTTTTAGGCGTTTTAGGAGTTCCTGTCATACTCCTACTTTTTTGGGTGGTGGTGAAATTGATGTGGTTGGGAGGTAGGGGGTTGAAAAACTCAAAAACTTGTGGTACTCGTAAAATACTCTACAATGCGATGGAAAATTAATTTTCGTGATCTCATATGCTTTTTAGACCTATTCGAATGTTGTATATGTGTGGAATAATTTGATACATATTATAATACTGTAACGTGTATCTTGGAAACTACGTACTTGATTGTGATGAAATTGTGGCATTGTATTACTACCGTGGAGGAAATGGTAACAGAGTTTTGTTTTTGGAGGTCTTGGAGGCATCAATAAAAAACGAAAAACTTCACAATCGCTCAAACTTCGTTGTTGGATGTTTCAAAGGATCACTGTTTACTTTTTTGATGAGGATGATGTAGATATAATGGAACTCCAAATTACTGAACTAAGACACTCGACGCCTTTTTCATTTAGAAAACACATTCTTTGTTGGGTATCAAAGTTTTCGTTTTGATTTACAATGGTAATTATAAAAAAATAGCATCCCATTTATGAAACTGATTGCAAACTGCTAAAATCTAGTCTAGGTCTGTGTTAGCATTTCGAAATAAAACCTTCTCAAAAGAAAGGAAAATCATTTCAACAGATGAAATCAAACAGAAACTTGTGCAATGTGCAGCTTTCGTTCGGGGACGCCTACTGGTGCTTATGACCATTATTTCTTGACGTTTTTTTCCTATTTTAAAAATATCAAATAGACAGACAACATTTTTTTTGCTGTTTCTCGACCGCATCACATTAAAATAAATGATGCGGCGACAATAGCAATATCGGTATTGCTCTTGCTCATATTGATAGTGATTACTCTCAGCCACAAAACATCTACGCGCGTAGTTAAGTGCTGAGAAGCAAATGATTGATCCAGGGTGGAGCAGCCTATCTTGACACTGCTCGTGCAATGGTCAATCTATCTCCGCAGTCCGCTAAACGAAAAAACGCACTGCAACGCATCGCGCACAGTGGTGCGTTTGTTGTGAATGTACCTTAACACAAATCACTTTTCGCCAATACAAAATGGCTAGTTTCAATTTTTGACATTGGTTTGACAATTTTCCAATGTTTTAATAACAGGAGATCATAAAAACGCTGCCAGGCTTAATGGGTATGACAAAAGCGTTAGGAAAACAGGTTGCGACTCCACAATCTCCAATTTGAAACATATCAACCCTCTAAAAATAAACAAAGGATCATGAATAGGCTTTCAGGTGATATGGAGTAGGAGCGATATGTCAGCCTGGTCTGAAAACCAAAGAGTGATTATTGAACCCAAGTGAAAGATTGAATATTGCAGCGATTATAGAACTTAGAAGGTCGTGCGCCACCATATAGGTCAGACGGCCAAATCTCATTTATTTTTGTGCTTGTAGAGATCAGTAGTTTAATTAAGGAAACTTCAATCAGAGGCAACTTAATAATGGGAATGCCTAATTTTTTTATACCATCAAATGTAGAATTTGATAACTTACCCAACCATATTATAGGATTGCCAATATCAATCTTCTTTAACTTTCATTTTATTTCAAACTTTCAGTTCAACGGTGTTTTCAATTTTCCTACTTACAAGCGAAAAATAAATAAAAACCCCTTACGATCTAAGAAACAAACTAACCTATTAGAAAGATACAAGCGAACTAGAGCAACGAGGCAAGATGACGAAAATCCCTTACAACACATCATCTCTAATCTAATGTCAATGAGAAGCTGGAGTATGACAGATAAGCGTTTTCTTCCACAGCCTACTAGCTATTGAGATCTACTAGAGCTTGATAACTCTCCAAAAATCGGTTAAACATTTTGAAATAAAAGGAAAACTACCAGCGATTATTGCTGACAGTCTAACATCTTCAGAATTAAATTTCACAAAGGCCGGTTGTACAATGCGAGCTTAAGTTTCGGCTTAAGGTAAGCCGACGTTAAACCACGTCAGTTGTAAAATGTCCGTTGTACAATGCTGGCTTAGCCCCACACTCCAAGCTTAACACGAGCTTACGTAAGCCGAAGCTTAACGCGAGCTCATCTGAGGTTTAAACCTAACCTGATACAAGTGACATGATATGTCAAGGAGGAACCTTCAAATTGCTTGTCACTTTATTAGGTCATATTTTTTGAAACATTTGTGTCTAATTTAACAAAAAAAGGCAAATGAAAGAACAGAGACAGAAACGGTCGTTGCCGAAAGTGTCATAAGTGCCTAACCAAAAAAAGTAATTTTTCGGATGATTATGTCAGTACGTATTGCTTCATTGATGCCAACTGTAGTGAATTTCATTATCAACCAAGCTTAACTAAGCCGACGATTGTACAACGGGTGTCGACTTTAAGCCTGAGCTTAGCTAAGCTTAGGTTTAACAAAGCTCGTATTAAACCCGCATTTGTACAACCGGCCCTTAATGGGATAAAAAAGTAGTCAGTTGCGTTAAGTCAAAAATAAAGTTTCTCTAACTGGAACATTCTGAGCATCTATACTGAAATTATTGTTAGGATATTGTATTACTCCATGTTATGTTTGTTTTTATTTCATGTATTTTCCTGCCAAGTAAGTTATGTTTTATAATTTAAACATACCGCAATTCAATTTTCATTTTCTGCGATTTTGCTAATAAGTAGGAGTACCTACCTAAGAATTTGAAAGGGTCCAGTCAGAGGTCTCATTATTTTTGCTCTACGGAAATGACTACTTTTTTTTGACATTAAATGTGAAAATTTATTCTGAAGATATAGATATCCCACCGCTAGCTACAATCGCTGGTAATTATCTTTTGATTTAATTTTTTTCTTGATTTTGTAAATTTGCCAAAAGTTAGTGAAAAATAAGCATTCTTGCTGCCGCTGTTGTTTCTTGTTAGAGCTGATATTTTGTAACGAATTTGTATAATCTTGCCTCACTACTTTAGTTTGTTTGCATCTTTCTGCTAAATTAGTTGGTTTCTTCCATCTGAACAGATTTTTGCTTATTTTTCATGACCCGCTAGGTTGCTTATAGGTTGAAAAAATGAAAAACACCGAATTGACTGAAAATTTGAAATAAAATGAAAACTAAAAAAGATTAATATTTACAATCTTACATTGATGGAAAGGCTATCAGATAAAACATTTGATTGTATAAAAAATAAGGCATTCCAAATAATCTAGTTACCTGTGACTAAAATTTCCTTAATTAGTCTACTGATTTCTTCAAGTACAAAAACATACTAACTTAGTCACTGAAATACGCACCAGGTTTTAAAACAATCGATTTGGCGGTCACAACCATACTCAGTGTTCCTATAATCTAAGTCCGTTCTATTATTATACAGGGTGGGCCAATAGTGCGTGGGCGGAGGATTGTGGGCTTACTGAAAAATATTTAAAAATCTGTCACTTGATCATGGTAGGGACCCTTGAGGGCTATAACGTAAAAATATTTTCACTTAAATTTTGACGTTTATACAGGGTGATTCATATCAAACTTACATTTTTTTAAATGGAACTCCCTATATATTATTGCATATTTGGATTCCTTGGTCAATTTTAATGTGACTTTATGTATCACACATGGAACTTTAAACGAACCGTTTAGGCGCAAATCACCATTTTTGGTATAAGTAGGTATCAAAAAAAAAATTGAATATCGCAGCGATTATAAAACTTAGAAGGCCGTGACTTTGCGCTACAACTAAGCATGAAATGCGTCATCTTAGGTCAGACGGCTAGAAGTGAATTCTTCTTGTACTTGGAGAAATCAGTAGATTAATTCACAAACTTCAATCACAGATAACTTGACTTTTCCAAATGGCAATGCCTATTTTGGTTTAAAAAATCGAATGTAATATTTGATTACCTTTCTAACGATATAGCATACTCGATACCAATCTTTTTTAGTTTTCATTTTATTTCAAATTTTCAGTCAAATCGGTGTATTTCAATTTTCCTGCATGCAAGCAACCTAGCAGGCCATGAAAAATAAACAAAAGCTCGTTAATATGGAAGAAACCAACTAACTTAGTAGAAAGATGCCAACTAACTAGAGCATCGAGGCAAGATTATGAAAATTTCTTACAACATATTAGCTCTAACCAGAAACAATAGCGGTAACAAGAACGCTCATTTTTTACAGCCTACTAGCTATTAGCCAATCTCCAAAATCAGTAAAAAAACATTTAATCAAAGGAAAACTACTAGCAATTGTTGCTGGCAGTATAATATCTATGTCTTCTGAATAAATTTCCACATTTAGTGCTATAAAAGGTAGCCATTTCCGTAAGTCAAAAGTAATGATACCTCTGACTGGAACCCTTCAAATTCTTCAGTAGGTACTTCTACTTATTAGCAAAATCGCGGAAAATGAAACTTAGATTGCAGTCTGTTTGAATTGTAAAACATAATTTAGTTTGTAGAAAACTACATGAAATAATCATGATCCAGTTGGAGATTTTACTTTTGACTTAACTAAACGGAAGTGACTAATCTTTTTATCCCATTAGATGTAAAATTCTAAACATGTTAGACTGTAAGCAAAAATCGCTGGTAGTTTTATTTTTGTTTCAAAATTTTTAATCATTTTGGAATGTTGTCAAGCTCTAGTAGAGCTCAATAGCTAGTAGGCTGTGAAAAACACTTCTGTCATAGCCCAGCTACTCATTTACATATGGATATCTTGGGGCTGTTGTATCCGGTTAGAGCTAATATGTTGCAAGGAATTTTCATAATCTTGCCTCGTTGCTCCAGTTAGTTTGCATCTTTCTACTAAGTTAGTTAGTTTCTTCCATATTAACGAGCTTCTGTTTATTTTTCATGGCCTGCTAGGTTGCTTGCACGCAGGAAAATTGAAAAACACCGATTTGACTAAAAATTTGAAATAAAATGAAAACCAAAAAAGATTGATACCGAGAATGCTATATCGTTAGAAAGGTAATCAAATTTTACATTCGATTTTTTGAACCAAAATAGGCATTGCCATTTGAAAAAATCAAGTTATCTGTGATTGAAGTTTCCTTAATTAATCTACTGATTTCTCCAAGTACAAAAAGAATTCAATTTTAGCCGTCTGACCTAAGATGACGCATTTCATGGTTAGTTGTACCGCAAAGTCACGGCCTTCTAAGTTTTATAATCGCTGCGATATTCAATTTTTTTCTGATACCTACTTATACCAAAAATGGTGATTTGCGCCTAAACGGTTCGTTTAAAGTTCCATGTGTGATACATAAAGTCACACTAAAATTGACCAAGGAATCCAAATATGCAATAATATGTAGGGGGTTCCATTTAAAAAAATGTAAGTTTGATATGAATCACCCTGTATGAACGTAAAAATTTGAGTGAAAATATTTTTACGTTAGAGCCCTTAAGGGTCTCTACCATGATCAAGTGACAGATTTTTGAAATAGTTTTTATTAAGCCCACAATCCTCCGTCCACGCACTATTGGCCCACCCTGTATTTCACCTCCCGTACAAATTAACAAGAGCCGCTACTGTATTGGAACTTGCTCAAACTCCCCTGGCCAATTTGCCACAGATCTATTCTTGTCTCCACACAGCGCCCATGTAGGCCTCAGTTACTCGCTTTGTGAGACCCGAATGCGTAAAATTGGTTAATTAATCTGCTCAGAGATATTTCATATCATTTCAAATGTTACATCTGTAGTTGTCATAATTATTGTTAGCCGCAAGGTTTATTAGACACTGATAAATGCTCGTCGCGCGTATCACGGTGAGCTCTGTGATGAAGGTTGACGGGAGAATCCTCAACTATATTATTAATAGTCTGGAGGTAAAGTGTAACCAGGGGAGTGAAATATTTTACCTTTCCAGAGATAACGAGGTTAGTCAGAAGATAACGTCTAAAGTGGCAATAATTAATATAGTCATGACATCACAAGTTCGGCATTTACGGCAGCCGCAGTACTTATAAAAGGGGTGATACAGGTACGAACTTTAAGCCCGTGTTCACATCGGACGCGCCTCGCTTGGAGCATCGCGCTTTGCTTAGCGTTACGCTATGCGCCCGATGTGAACGGCTGCATCTAAACGTATGGGTTGGTTCCCCTCGCTTTACGCTAGGCGGTAAGCGTAGCGCTATGCTTTCGATGTGAACGGCTGCATCTAAACGTATGGGTTGGTGTCCCCTCGCTTTACGCTAGGCGGTAAGCAAAGCGCGATGCTCCATGCGAGGCGCGTCCGATGTGAACGGAGGCTAAGTACATGAACTTACTCGGCTCGACGTCGGTGACACACGTGAAGCTGAAATCACTCATTTTGATAATTTTCCTAAATAAACAAAACTTTTAACAAACGCCAAACACAACAAGCGTTGCGCATCGATGGCCTGCCGAAATAAAGTGGTGACTCGCGGCTCGCAGTACGAGCCGAGACAAATTTCGAGCAAGATTTCACACCAGTTGGATCGCCGGCGGTCTGTGCGACGGTTTTAAAGCACGCGTATTTAAGGCGCGTTTTCACGGGTCGGTCTGGGTTGAACGATTTAGATCGATGATTGAATCGAAAGCAAATTGAATATGTAAACCACTTTTCGACTTGGACATTCGGCGGAGTGAGTCGATTCGACGAAAGTAGAAAGACTGTCTACTTTTGATCGGCGACTGTCGTCGAATCGATGTCGAACGACTGGAATGGAATGTGTAAACACTTCGTCGAACGAAAACAAAGTGCTGAAAGCTGAATAGAGCGTATGAAGTTGTTGTTTTTAGCGCGACAAGCTATAATTTTGGTCAGATGGTCAGATGCGGACATGGCAAGATTTTTGGATGCTTATCAAAACTATGATATATTATGGAACCTATAGGCAACACAAGCAGCATTGCAAGCAATTCTAAAACATGTGAATAAACCTAAAATGTCCGAAAGTGACTTGAAATATAAAATCAAGAACAATAGAATAACATACAATCGTGAATTGATCAAAGTACTGAAATCACTGAAGAGTGGTTCTGGACCTGATGACATATATGTTCCTGTCATGTAAACCTTTTTGCTTTCAGCACAGATCGAATTATGGTTGAACGATCCAAATCGTTCAACCCAGATCGACTCGTGAAAATGCGCCTTTACGGTGACACACAGGCGAAAACGGTCATCGAGCCATAAGTACGCGTACTTGGTCGTACGTGTATCACCTCTTTAATAGGGACTTTTTGCAAGTCGGGTGTCTGATGTTATTTCACGTTATCGGCTATTTGTGACACGCGCATTTCTCTCGAAATAACCGAATCGGCTAATAACTGATAAAGTTGTACGTTATCTACAGAAGATTACGGTACGATATGATTAAGTCTAAAACGCTATGCCTCAATGGGAACAGAACCGTGATTATTTTGATAGCAACAATACTTATTTTGTGGTTTCTCATTGTAGAAAATGATCAGGCTTCCTTCCAGTTTTATTTGACACTACTTTCCAATTGAAACTACAAATTTAGGCGTCTCCTTGCAACAGCGTGTTACCATCACCGAACTGAACCATGAGAGTGAAATGTTATGCTTCGGCGGTCCTTTTGTGATGCACGTTTTGACCCATCCTGTAAATCGATGTACGTCTGTTGGATGGTGTAGATAAAATAAATAAATAAATAAATAAAAACCTATACTGTTAGGTGTTTATTTGTTTATGGCCAAGTCCAATATGCCGCCGACGCTTCAAAACGATATGCAAGGTTTGTTCCATTTTGAGCGGTTGCAATACAAATACTATGAAAGCAATAAGAAAAGCAGAAAGCCTAAAGCATGAACCTGACTTATTTTATACTGCGATAAATAAAGGTTTATGCAAAAAGTCAAAATTATATAATTTACATAGCGCAACGTTAGAATCGTTAGATGACGTAAATAACCGTTAACGTTTCATCACTAACACATTGGACACATGGTCCCTAATTAGTGCACTGTCGTTCTCAATTTCGATACAATGCCAACGGTGATAGAAAGTCCTCATTTGGTTTGGACTGCACAAAAAATTGGTCATTTGTTATTGCTAAAAGGAAAAGCTCTAGAATTCTAGGAATTATGCCCTATGATGACAAACACTAAATGATATGGTCCATCTTAAACTATTCTGGGATATACGGGGTGAGCTTTTAGTACCAAATCGGCCCATAACTCTACTACTGTAAAAGATTGTGAAAACATTGTATAGGGTATTTCAAAAGATATATATATACAGGGTTATTCACGTTATTCGACACGGAGTATTATGGCTAAAGTATTTGATAAAAAAGAAAATAATAACTTGGGATGGATAGAGACCCATAAAGGCTACATTTTAAAAATATTTTCATGTTATACAGGGTGTCCCAAAAACACGAAATGTATCAAAGTTATGTTTTTTTAAATGGAACACCCCATATATTATTGCATATTCAGATTTCTTGGTGAATTATAGTGTGACTTTATGTATCATACATGGTACCTAAAGCGAACCGTTAAGGTGTAAATCACCATTTTCGCTATAAGTAGATATCAGGAAAAAATTGAATATCGCAGAGATTACAAAATATGGAAGGCTGTGACTTTGCCGTATTACTAAGCATAAAATGCCTCAGCTTTAATGAGACTGCCAAATTTAAATTACGTTTATGCTTGGAGAAATCGGTCGATGAATTAAGGAAACTTCGATCAGCGATAATTTGATTTTTTCAAATGGGAATGCCTAATTTTTTTTATACGGTTAAACATAGAATTTGATAAGCTTTCTAATGATATAAGGTTGTTAATATCAATTTCTCGTAGTTTTCATTTGGTTTCAAATTTTCAAACAAATCGGCGATTTTCAATTTTCCTACCTATAAGCAGCGTAGCAGGCCATGAAATATAAACAAAAATCTGTTCAGCTAGAAGAAAACAACTAACTTAGCTGAGAAATACACACTAACTAGACTAAAGGGACAAGATTATAAAAATTCCTTACAGCAAATCAACTCCCCCAGAAACAACTGCGATAACATCTCTAAGGCCAAAGAGAAGCTGCAGTATGGCAGTAATAGATATCTTTACTGTCTACTGGATACCGCAATTTACTAGAGGTTAAAAATTTCCAAGGCAATCAAAAACCCTCATATGAAACAGAAACAACCAGCGACTGTTGCTCCAGCATGGAACTATCAATCATATGTAATGGTGTAAAAAAGTACTAATTTGCGTCGAAGTCGATACCTCTCACTGGAGCCCTTCTATTTTTCAATATCTATTAGCAATATTGCAAAAAAGGAATACTGACAAATCAGATTTAAATTTTCGGCCATTTAAGTTATGTTTTATAATTTGAGCAAATTTTAATTCATTCTTCATTTTCTGCGACCTTGCTAATAGGTACTGAAGAATTTTCAGAACTCCAGTCAGAAGTACTTTTGACTTGAGTTTCGAACTTTTGACAGAATTGCATAATTTTTTATATCATTAAATGTGAAATTTTATTATGAAAATAATAAACTGCTTACAACATTCTCTAGTAGTTTTTATTTTATGTCAAAATTTTTAATGGTTTTGGAAATTGCCAATCTCTAGTACATTGCAGTAGCTAGGAGGCCATGAAAAAATCCATTTCTGCCATACTCCAGCTTCTCTTTGACCAAAGATATGTTACCGCCGTTGTTTCTGGTTAGACTTTGTTTGTTGTGAGTAATTTTTATAATCTTGTCCCTTTAGTCTAGTTCGTGTATATTTTTCAGCTAAGTTAGTTGTTTTCTTCTACCTGAACAGGTTTTTGTTTATATTTCATGGCCTGCTACGTTGTTTATAGGTAGGCAAATTGAAAACGCCGATTTGTTCGAAAATTTAAAATTAAACGAAAACTACCAGAGACTGGTATGCACAACCTTATATCATTAGAAAGCTTATCAAATTCTACTTTTAACCGTATAAAAAAAATTAGGCATTCCCATTTGAAAAAATCAATTTATCGCTGATCGAAATTTCCTTAATTCATCGACCGATTTCTCCAAGCATAAACGTAATTGAAATTTGATAGTCTCATCAAAGCTGACGCATTTTATGCTTAGTAATACGGCAAAGTCACAGCCTTCCAAATTTTATAATCTCTGCGATATTCAATTTTTTTCCTGGTATCTACTTATACCGAAAATGGTGATTTACACCTAAACGGTTCGCTTTAAGTCCCATGTATGATACATAAAGTCACAATAGAATTCATTAAGGAATCTGAATATGCAATAATATATGGGGTGTTCCATTTAAAAAAACATAACTTTGATACATTTCGTGCTTTTGGGACACCCTGTATAACATGGAAATATTTTTAAAATGTAGCCTTTATGGGTCTCTATGCATCCCAAATTATTATTTTCTTTTTTATCAAATACTTTAGCCATAATACTCCGTGTCGAATAACGTGAATAACCCTGTATATATATATAGACAAAACAAAAACAAAAAAGGTGCAGCCCGGGCTCCGACACACCGGGCTGCTGTTCCATTCCCCAGCGACTACTCCTCACACCGTGAGGTGAGCAATCACTGGGTCCGCGTATCGTGCGTCCTAAGCAGACGAAGGGACCCATGGATGACTGCCTTCTGCATTCTGGCGGCTAAGATGTGCGCCGCCGCACGGCACACCGGCATTTTGCGCAGTGCAGAGAGCAGCGTATCCCTCATACCACCTAGGGATCCAATGACCATTACTAGCAGTCTCACAGTGTAGTCCGGCCAGAGCCTGCGAAGTTGTCCGAGGAGCTCCTGATACTTGGTCCGCTTTTCCTCCTCCTTAGAGACGATGTTCCCCTCGGCAGGTGCCGAGAACTCGATAACGAACATCGTCTTTTGTTGGTAGTCGAGGAGGACTATGTCGGGCTTATTTGCATGTATAAGCTCGAGCGTGGAGAATGAGTAGTTCCAGTAAATTCGGCACCTCTCGTTCTCCACAACGGACTCAATGTCCCCTGGAGCGTATGGCAGCACCGGTGTCTCATCTATACCGTATGAGTGCCTTAAATGGTAGTATAGCACTCGTAGAGCCGCGTTGTGCCGATAGACGTAGGCTGCGCCAGCGTACACCTTACACGCCGACAAGAGGTGCGTAAGGGTCTCTGGCGCCTGCAGGCAGGCTCTACAGCGGATATCGGGCACATCCATACCCATAATCCGGCTACGGTATACTAAGGTGTTGAAGACACCGTCTTGGCAAGCCATTATAGAGCTCTCAGTCTCCGACTTCAACCCATTAGACCTTAGGAAGGAGAAGGTCAACTGCTCAGATAAACCATGCTCTTCTAGATGTTTGTAGAAGATTCCGTGCATTGGTTTATCTTTGTGAAGTCTTAAAAGCAATTGGACTTCAGCAGTTTTAATCCGGGTTTTTAATTGTGCGGGAGCAAGTTCCGTAACGGACTGCTGACACCTCCGCGTGAAGTCGAGCGTGAGACTAAGTTCTTCGGCTGCCCGTGTTGCTGCTCTAAAAAGGAAGGCTCCTTTACCCGCAATCTCGTGCTCTCGCACAAAGCGGATCAGGGGATCGGTGCTCGTCGTAACATAGCAGGCAGTGGCCAGTACTACTCTGTTGTGCAGATGCTCCAAACTCAATAGTCCACGCCCTCCCAGGTGTCGCGGGAGGTATATTCGCGGGACAGAGGATCTAGGATGTAGACTTCCCTCCATATTCATCCTTTTGCGGGTCTTTATGTCGATTTGTCGCAGCTCTTCCACGTTCCAGTGGATAGCACCAAAGCTGTACAGCAACAATGGGACCGCAAGCATGTTTGTGGCAGCGACTTTGTTTTTGCCGGACAGTTCTGACGACCAGATCTGCCGGAGTCGGTGCAAATACTTGCGGGGGAGACACTCTTTGACCAATTCTGCCTCTTGGATGTGACGCTGCGCCACTCCAAGGTAGGTATAAGTATCTCCGGCCTGCAGTTGTCGCAAGATGCTCCCATCAACGAGCTGCTCCTCATCTTCACTATCTCCGCAACGTCCTCTTTTGAGATGAACCATGGCACATTTGTCTATCCCAAACTCCATACCAATAGCTTGACTGTAATCCTGCACTACCCTCAGCGACTGCTCTAAATCGCGTTGTCCGGAGGCATAGAGTTTCAGGTCATCCATGTAAAATAAGTGGGTGACCTTGTGCCTCCGGTAATTGGGCTTGCCACAGCTGTATCCCTTAGTATTTTTCAGCGCTATGGACAAAGGCAGTAGCGAGATGCAAAAGAGCAAGGGACTCAAGGAGTCTCCTTGGAAGACCCCTCTTTTAAATGATACCAACTCTGTTCGAACCCTGGTTTCACCCGATGTTATAGTGAACCGAGTCTTCCAGAGCGGCATCAGTTGTTTGATGCATCCCACTATTTGATCATCTACCGAAAGACATTCCAACAGCCGCACAATCAGTTCATGAGACGTAGTGTCGAATGCCTTCCGATAGTCGATCCAGGCCATAGAAAGGTTTCGCAGGTAATGCACGGAGTCCTGTGTGACACAGCGGTCAATCAACAGGTTATCCCTGCAGCCAGCTACTCCTTTCTTAGACCCTCTTTGTTCATATACGCTGAGAAATACGGGATTTACAGCTTGAAGGATACGCATGTACAAGATTCTGGTGAAGAGCTTGTAACATGCGTTCAGACATGTTATTGGCCTGTAGTTTTTAGGACCAGACAAATCTCCGGTCTTCGGGAGAAGCACGGTTCGACCCTCGACAAACCAAGCCGGAATTGGCTGCTCCTGATTTAGCCACGAGTTAAAAACTCTAGCTAAATGCCGGTGGCAACTGGGAAACTTTTTCAACCAGTAGGTGTTTATGCCATCCGGGCCAGGAGCTGCGAAATTCTTTGCGCCTCGTAAGGCACCAAGAATTTCTTCCGTGTTCATCGGGTGACGCAGCACATTCAGGTTTGGAGTCCTCCTACAAACGGACTCGAACTGCGCCAAGGCCGGAGTGTCTGCTTGGAGAGGTTTGGGGTGTTCGTAAATGCCCCTCCAGAAAGTCTCCACGCGATCAGCAGTTGGCGGCTGCTCTATGACTGGTGGTCGCTGTTGGAAGAGACGAGCAGGCTTTTCGGAAAACAATCTGTTTTCCTCCAAACCTCTCGCCCGCGTCACCAGTGATCGTTTAGCAGCGATTAGCGTCCGTATCCTGTCAAGACAATGCTGCTTGACAACAACCAGTACCGCTTGACTGAGCGTGTGATGGTCGCGCCTTAGCTCTCGGGCTATCTGGCGCACGCGGCGCGTAAAAGGCCTACCGGCCGCTCTATATTCCATCACACACTGGATACGGGATGCTTCTTGGCGAGCCAACTGGATTTTCGCTTCCATCTGGCGCACCCGCCTCTGTGCTCTCTCGACAGGAGAGTCTCTCACTCTCCCCTGTCCAGCCAGCCTCAGAGCCGCAGCGTAAATTTCGCAATTGATGCTCCAAATGTCAGAGACCTCCGATAGACGTTCACTCCACGCCTCATCCTCTCTCTTTAAATCTGCCAGCTTGAAGGACCTCTTGTTGTTATGCAAGGCCCTTCGGTCACTGAAATCTCCAGGTGAGACGGCTTCGTCGATTTCCCTCTCAGCGGGCCTCATCGGCGACCTTTCAGCCTGGTTAACAGGCCTTTCAGTCGCCGGAGGGGCAGGCTGAGCTGGAGCACGAACGTATCCCTGCCCCCGAAGGTAAAATACCTGGTTCCGCAAGCTCTGGGAGGAAATTGTGCTATGCTCTGGATGCATTTCACACCACTTCCCATGCATGCGGGCCATGTATCCCCTACGGCGCGGGCTACTGCTCTCGTAGCAGCTCAGCAAGTCATCCTTCAGTTCCGTCGTCCACCTAAAACAGTCCATGTCGTTGCGTGTGTCGTCGTCAGGGCGATCCGAGGCACCGCCACCTTGCCCAGAGCCGGCTTCCGATACCGGCCTGGTGTGGGTGCTCTTCTTCTGGGGTGGTCGAACCAGAAGGTAGGGCCCGTCCGGTGGTTAGCCTTAGGGCCCCCAGCCGACATTTCAGAGGCAGCCGACCACATTGCCTCCTAGGGATGACCTGTACAGGTTGCCGGCCGGCTTTCATCCCTGGCTTGGGTTATCCCCGCAGTGTCGCCACGCACCGAGTAGCCGTTTGATGTTGGTCGGCTTCCTGGGGGCGCATTTTATACCTACTGCCAGGTTTGCTATCAGCCGCCCCTAACCTGGGGTCAGACGCTGTCGGGAAGCCGTCCTTAACATAGGTGCAGCCGCTTCCTCACTATGGTGGTTCATACGCCTGCTTTCACAGCCGGTGACCACCATAGGCCCTTTTAAGGCAAGGACTACCAATCTTTTAGTCGCCTCTTACGACAGGCAGATTAAACCCTGGGAACATTCTAAACCCGGACCCAGACGGGAATATATATATATATAGACAAAACAAAAACAAAAAAGGTGCAACCCGGGCTCCGACACACCGGGCTGCTGTTCCATTCCCCAGCGACTACTCCTCACACCGTGAGGTGAGCAATCACTGGGTCCGCGTATCGTGCGTCCTAAGCAGACGAAGGGACCCATGGATGACTGCCTTCTGCATTCTGGCGGCTAAGATGTGCGCCGCCGCACGGCACACTGGCATTTTGCGCAGTGCAGAGAGCAGCGTATCCCTCATACCACCTAGGGATCCAATGACCATTACTAGCAGACTCACAGTGTAGTCCGGCCAGAGCCTGCGAAGTTGTCCGAGGAGCTCCTGATACTTGGTCCGCTTTTCCTCCTCCTTAGAGACGATGTTCCCCTCGGCAGGTGCCGAGAACTCGATAACGAACATCGTCTTTTGTTGGTAGTCGAGGAGGACTACGTCGGGCTTATTTGCATGTATAAGCTCGAGCGTGGAGAATGAGTAGTTCCAGTAAATTCGGCACCTCTCGTTCTCCACAACGGACTCAATGTCCCCTGGAGCATACGGCAGCACCAGTGTCTCATCTATACCGTATGAGTGCCTTAAATGGTAGTATAGCACTCGTAGAGCCGCGTTGTGCCGATAGACGTAGGCTGTGCCAGCGTACACCTTACACGCCGACAACAGGTGCGTAAGGGTCTCTGGCGCCTGCAGGCAGGCTCTACAACGGATATCGGGCACATCCATACCCATAATCCGGCTACGGTATACTAAGGTGTTGAAGACACCGTCTTGGCAAGCCATTATAGAGCTCTCAGTCTCCGACTTCAACCCATTAGACCTTAGGAAGGAGAAGGTCAACTGCTCAGATAAACCATGCTCTTCTAGATGTTTGTAGAAGATTCCGTGCATTGGTTTCTCTTTGTGAAGTCTTAAAAGCAATTGGACTTCAGCAGTTTTAATCCGGGTTTTTAATTGTGCGGGAGCAAGTTCCGTAACGGACTGCTGACACCTCCGCGTGAAGTCGAGCGTGAGACTAAGTTCTTCGGCTGCCCGTGTTGCTGCTTTAAAAAGGAAGGCTCCTTTACCCGCAATCTCGTGCTCTCGCACAAAGCGGATCAGGGGATCGGTGCTCGTCGTAACATAGCAGGCAGTGGCCAGTACTACTCTGTTGTGCAGATGCTCCAAACTCAATAGTCCACGCCCTCCCAGGTGTCGCGGGAGGTATATTCGCGGGACAGAGGATCTAGGATGTAGACTTCCCTCCATATTCATCCTTTTGCGGGTCTTTATGTCGATTTGTCGCAGCTCTTCCACGTTCCAGTGGATAGCACCAAAGCTGTATAGCAACAATGGGACCGCAAGCATGTTTGTGGCAGCGACTTTGTTTTTGCCGGACAGTTCTGACGACCAGATCTGCCGGAGTCGGTGCAAATACTTGCGGCGGAGACACTCTTTGACCAATTCTGCCTCTTGGATGTGACGCTGCGCCACTCCAAGGTAGGTATAGGTATCTCCGGCATGCAGTTGTCGCAAGATGCTCCCATCAACGAGCTGCTCCTCATCTTCACTATCTCCGCAACGTCCTCTTTTGAGATGAACCATGGCACATTTGTCTATCCCGAACTCCATACCAATAGCTTGACTGTAATCCTGCACTACCCTAAGCGACTGCTCTAAATCGCGTTGTCCGGAGGCATAGAGTTTCAGGTCATCCATGTAAAATAAGTGGGTGACCTTGTGCCTCCGGTAATTGGGCTTGCCACAGCTGTATCCCTTAGTATTTTTCAGCGCTATGGACAAAGGCAGTAGCGAGATGCAAAAGAGCAAGGGACTCAAGGAGTCTCCTTGGAAGACCCCTCTTTTAAATGATACCAACTCTGTTCGAACCCTGGTTTCACCCGATGTTATAGTGAACCGAGTCTTCCAGAGCGGCATCAGTTGTTTGATGCATCCCACTATTTGATCATCTACCGAAAGACATTCCAACAGCCGCACAATCAGTTCATGAGACGTAGTGTCGAATGCCTTCCGATAGTCGATCCAGGCCATAGAAAGGTTTCGCAGGTAATGCACGGAGTCCTGTGTGACACAGCGGTCAATTAACAGGTTATCCCTGCAGCCAGCTACTCCTTTCTTAGACCCTCTTTGTTCATATACGCTGAGAAATACGGGATTTACAGCTTGAAGGATACGCATGTACAAGATTCTGGTGAAGAGCTTGTAACATGCGTTCAGACATGTTATTGGCCTGTAGTTTTTAGGATCAGACAAATCTCCGGTCTTCGGGAGAAGCACGGTTCGACCCTCGACAAACCAAGCCGGAATTGGCTGCTCCTGATTTAGCCACGAGTTAAAAACTCTAGCTAAATGCCGGTGGCAACTGGGAAACTTTTTCAACCAGTAGGTGTTTATGCCATCCGGGCCAGGAGCTGCGAAATTCTTTGCGCCTCGTAAGGCACCAAGAATTTCTTCCATGTTTATCGGGTGACGCAGTACATTCAGGTTTGGAGTCCTCCTACAAACGGACTCGAACTGCGCCAAGGCCGGAGTGTCTGCTTGGAGAGGTTTGGGGTGTTCGTAAATGCCCCTCCAGAAAGTCTCCACGCGATCAGCAGTTGGCGGCTGCTCTATGACTGGTGGTCGCTGTTGGAAGAGACGAGCAGGCTTTTCGGAAAACAATCTGTTTTCCTCCAAACCTCTCGCCCGCGTCACCAGTGATCGTTTAGCAGCGATTAGCGTCCGTATCCTGTCAAGACAATGCTGCTTGACAACAACCAGTACCGCTTGACTGAGCGTGTGATGGTCGCGCCTTAGCTCTCGGGCTATCTGGCGCACGCGGCGCGTAAAAGGCCTACCGGCCGCTCTATATTCCATCACACACTGGATACGGGATGCTTCTTGGCGAGCCAACTGGATTTTCGCTTCCATCTGGCGCACCCGCCTCTGTGCTCTCTCGACAGGAGAGTCTCTCACTCTCCCCTGTCCAGCCAGCCTCAGAGCCGCAGCGTAAATTTCGCAATTGATGCTCCAAATGTCAGAGACCTCCGATAGACGTTCACTCAACGCCTCATCCTCTCTCTTTAAATCTGCCAGCTTGAAGGACCTCTTGTTGTTATGCAAGGCCCTTCGGTCACTGAAATCTCCGGGTGAGACGGCTTCGTCGATTTCTCTCTCAGCGGGCCTCATCGGCGACCTTCCAGCCTGGTTAACAGGCCTTTCAGTCGCCGGAGGGGCAGGCTGAGCTGGAGCACGAACGTATCCCTGCCCCCGAAGGTAAAATACCTGGTTCCGCAAGCTCTGGGAGGTAATTGTGCTATGCTCTGGATGCATTTCACACCACCTCCCATGCATGCGGGACATGTATCCCCTACGGCGCGGGCTACTGCTCTCGTAGCAGCTCAGCAGGTCATCCTTCAGTTCCGTCGTCCACCTAAAACGGTCCATGTCGATGCGTGTGTCGTCGTCAGGGCGATCCGAGGCACCGCCACCTTGCCCAGAGCCGGCTTCCGATACCGGCCTGGTGTGGGTGCTCTTCTTCTGGGGCGGTCGAACCAGAAGGTAGGGCCCGTCCGGTGGTTAGCCTTAGGGCCCCCAGCCGACATTTCGGAGGCAGCCGACCACATTGCCTCCTAGGGATGACCTGTACAGGTTGCCGGCCGGCTTTCATCCCTGGCTTGGGTTATCCCCACAGTGTCGCCACGCACCGAATAGCCGTTTGATGTTGGTCGGCTTCCTGGGGGCGCATTTTATACCTACTGCCAGGTTTGCTATCAGCCGCCCCTAACCTGGGGTCAGACGCTGTCGGGAAGCCGTCCTTAACCTAGGTGCAGCCGCTTCCTCACTATGGTGGTTCATACGCCTGCTTTCACAGCCGGTGACCACCATAGGCCCTTTTAAGGCAAGGACTACCAATCTTTTAGTCGCCTCTTACGACAGGCAGATTAAACCCTGGGAACATTCTAAACCCGGACCCAGACGGATATATATATATATATATATATATATATATATATATATATATATATATATATATATATATATATATATAAACAAAACAAAAACAAAAAAGGTGCAACCCGGGCTCCGACACACCGGGCTGCTGTTCCATTCCCCAGCGACTACTCCTCACACCGTGAGGTGAGCAATCACTGGGTCCGCGTATCGTGCGTCCTAAGCAGACGAAGGGACCCATGGATGACTGCCTTCTGCATTCTGGCGGCTAAGATGTGCGCCGCCGCACGGCACACCGGCATTTTGCGCAGTGCAGAGAGCAGCGTATCCCTCATACCACCTAGGGATCCAATGACCATTACTAGCAGACTCACAGTGTAGTCCGGCCAGAGCCTGCGAAGTTGTCCGAGGAGCTCCTGATACTTGGTCCGCTTTTCCTCCTCCTTAGAGACGATGTTCCCCTCGGCGGGTGCCGAGAACTCGATAACGAACATCGTCTTTTGTTGGTAGTCGAGGAGGACTATGTCGGGCTTATTTGCATGTATAAGCTCGAGCGTGGAGAATGAGTAGTTCCAGTAAATTCGGCACCTCTCGTTCTCCACAACGGACTCAATGTCCCCTGGAGCGTATGGCAGCACCGGTGTCTCATCTATACCGTATGAGTGCCTTAAATGGTAGTATAGCACTCGTAGAGCCGCGTTGTGCCGATAGACGTAGGCTGTGCCAGCGTACACCTTACACGCCGACAAGAGGTGCGTAAGGGTCTCTGGCGCCTGCAGGCAGGCTCTACAGCGGATATCGGGCACATCCATACCCATAATCCGGCTACGGTATACTAAGGTGTTGAAGACACCGTCTTGGCAAGCCATTATAGAGCTCTCAGTCTCCGACTTCAACCCATTAGACCTTAGGAAGGAGAAGGTCAACTGCTCAGATAAACCATGCTCTTCTAGATGTTTGTAGAAGATTCCGTGCATTGGTTTATCTTTGTGAAGTCTTAAAAGCAATTGGACTTCAGCAGTTTTAATCCGGGTTTTTAATTGTGCGGGAGCAAGTTCCGTAACGGACTGCTGACACCTCCGCGTGAAGTCGAGCGTGAGACTAAGTTCTTCGGCTGCCCGTGTTGCTGCTTTAAAAAGGAAGGCTCCTTTACCCGCAATCTCGTGCTCTCGCACAAAGCGGATCAGGGGATCGGTGCTCGTCGTAACATAGCAGGCAGTGGCCAGTACTACTCTGTTGTGCAGATGCTCCAAACTCAATAGTCCACGCCCTCCCAGGTGTCGCGGGAGGTATATTCGCGGGACAGAGGATCTAGGATGTAGACTTCCCTCCATATTCATCCTTTTGCGGGTCTTTATGTCGATTTGTCGCAGCTCTTCCACGTTCCAGTGGACAGCACCAAAGCTGTATAGCAACAGTGGGATCGCAAGCATGTTTGTGGCAGCGACTTTGTTTTTGCCGGACAGTTCTGACGACCAGATCTGCCGGAGTCGGTGCAAATACTTGCGGCGGAGACACTCTTTGACCAATTCTGCCTCTTGGATGTGACGCTGCGCCACTCCAAGGTAGGTATAGGTATCTCCGGCATGCAGTTGTCGCAAGATGCTCCCATCAACGAGCTGCTCCTCATCTTCACTATCTCCGCAACGTCCTCTTTTGAGATGAACCATGGCACATTTGTCTATCCCGAACTCCATACCAATAGCTTGACTGTAATCCTGCACTACCCTCAGCGACTGCTCTAAATCGCGTTGTCCGGAGGCATAGAGTTTCAGGTCATCCATGTAAAATAAGTGGGTGACCTTGTGCCTCCGGTAATTGGGTTTGCCACAGCTGTATCCCTTAGTATTTTTCAGCGCTATGGACAAAGGCAGTAGCGAGATGCAAAAGAGCAAGGGACTCAAGGAGTCTCCTTGGAAGACCCCTCTTTTAAATGATACCAACTCTGTTCGAACCCTGGTTTCACCCGATGTTATAGTGAACCGAGTCTTCCAGAGCGGCATCAGTTGTTTGATGCATCCCACTATTTGATCATCTACCGAAAGACATTCCAACAGCCGCACAATCAGTTCATGAGACGTAGTGTCGAATGCCTTCCGATAGTCGATCCAGGCCATAGAAAGGTTTCGCAGGTAATGCACGGAGTCCTGTGTGACACAGCGGTCAATCAACAGGTTATCCCTGCAGCCAGCTACTCCTTTCTTAGACCCTCTTTGTTCATATACGCTGAGAAATACGGGATTTACAGCTTGAAGGATACGCATGTACAAGATTCTGGTGAAGAGCTTGTAACATGCGTTCAGACATGTTATTGGCCTGTAGTTTTTAGGATCAGACAAATCTCCGGTCTTCGGGAGAAGCACGGTTCGACCCTCGACAAACCAAGCCGGAATTGGCTGCTCCTGATTTAGCCACGAGTTAAAAACTCTAGCTAAATGCCGGTGGCAACTGGGAAACTTTTTCAACCAGTAGGTGTTTATGCCATCCGGGCCAGGAGCTGCGAAATTCTTTGCGCCTCGTAAGGCACCAAGAATTTCTTCCGTGTTTATCGGGTGACGCAGTACATTCAGGTTTGGAGTCCTCCTACAAACGGACTCGAACTGCGCCAAGGCCGGAGTGTCTGTTTGGAGAGGTTTGGGGTGTTCGTAAATGCCCCTCCAGAAAGTCTCCACGCGATCAGCAGTTGGCGGCTGCTCTATGACTGGTGGTCGCTGTTGGAAGAGACGAGCAGGCTTTTCGGAAAACAATCTGTTTTCCTCCAAACCTCTCGCCCGCGTCACCAGTGATCGTTTAGCAGCGATTAGCGTCCGTATCCTGTCAAGACAATGCTGCTTGACAACAACCAGTACCGCTTGACTGAGCGTGTGATGGTCGCGCCTTAGCTCTCGGGCTATCTGGCGCACGCGGCGCGTAAAAGGCCTACCGGCCGCTCTATATTCCATCACACACTGGATACGGGATGCTTCTTGGCGAGCCAACTGGATTTTCGCTTCCATCTGGCGCACCCGCCTCTGTGCTCTCTCGACAGGAGAGTCTCTCACTCTCCCCTGTCCAGCCAGCCTCAGAGCCGCAGCGTAAATTTCGCAATTGATGCTCCAAATGTCAGAGACCTCCGATAGACGTTCACTCAACGCCTCATCCTCTCTCTTTAAATCTGCCAGCTTGAAGGACCTCTTGTTGTTATGCAAGGCCCTTCGGTCACTGAAATCTCCAGGTGAGACGGCTTCGTCGATTTCCCTCTCAGCGGGCCTCATCGGCGACCTTTCAGCCTGGTTAACAGGCCTTTCAGTCGCCGGAGGGGCAGGCTGAGCTGGAGCACGAACGTATCCCTGCCCCCGAAGGTAAAATACCTGGTTCCGCAAGCTCTGGGAGGTAATTGTGCTATGCTCTGGATGCATTTCACACCATCTCCCATGCATGCGGGACATGTATCCCCTACGGCGCGGGCTACTGCTCTCGTAGCAGCTCAGCAGGTCATCCTTCAGTTCCGTCGTCCACCTAAAACGGTCCATGTCGTTGCGTGTGTCGTCGTCAGGGCGATCCGAGGCACCGCCACCTTGCCCAGAGCCGGCTTCCGATACCGGCCTGGTGTGGGTGCTCTTCTTCTGGGGCGGTCGAACCAGAAGGTAGGGCCCGTCCGGTGGTTAGCCTTAGGGCCCCCAGCCGACATTTCGGAGGCAGCCGACCACATTGCCTCCTAGGGATGACCTGTAGAGGTTGCCGGCCGGCTTTCATCCCTGGCTTGGGTTATCCCCACAGTGTCGCCACGCACCGAATAGCCGTTTGATGTTGGTCGGCTTCCTGGGGGCGCATTTTATACCTACTGCCAGGTTTGCTATCAGCCGCCCCTAACCTGGGGTCAGACGCTGTCGGGAAGCCGTCCTTAACATAGGTGCAGCCGCTTCCTCACTATGGTGGTTCATACGCCTGCTTTCACAGCCGGTGACCACCATAGGCCCTTTTAAGGCAAGGACTACCAATCTTTTAGTCGCCTCTTACGACAGGCAGATTAAACCCTGGGAACATTCTAAACCCGGACCCAGACGGGTATATATATATATATATATATATATATATATATATATATTTGGCCCGTGGTACAAGTGAGGCTAACCCGTGCAAAATCTGCATAACAAGTGAGGACCGCGACCAAGTGAGGACCAATATACGGACCTTACAAGGACTTCGCTTGAAATTTTTGTGGTGAGTTGCGGATATGGTCTTGAGTCAAATTTGAAAATTTCAGCTGGTCCTCATTTTTTTCGTTTTATGGTAAATGTATACATTTTAGTTCACCACTTTGGCACCAGATGGTTTCTCGAGTTTGTATACCGCCACCCCATATACGTTACATACCAGTGCATGCAACAAGTGAGGACCTGAAATTCGGCAACGATGAAATACCGGCAGACTAATTCCTCTCACGATATTTCGCGTTCTCTTTGTGTACTTGATTGTTTAGCTTCCCATATTACACGTTGAGGTCTTTGAGAAAAAAATTAGGTGTTGCGAGTCGTGATTTTGTTCAGAAGTGCCCCATCATGAGGAACTTTTGGAATGATATCTAGGCGGCTTTTATGGCAGAAAAGTTTTAGATTGCAGGTCATCGCTCTATGCATGAAGGGTTTAATTCTTGAAAGGAGTAGGATCTTCGGTATAGCGATTACTAGACAGTTCTGAAATCATGAACCATGTCCTTATGCGAAAGAACTAGCAGGTGTTTCAATTAGTTTAATATCGAGTGATACAATTTTCGTTTGGAATCTAAGATGGTCAATTCAACTGACGTTTTAGATACCGAGTGATATGCCTTTTGAAATTATTAAAGCTCATCTTTGTACAACTGAGAGGCATATTTTAGACTTAGGTAAAAAATGGGAGAGAGTGTCTGGGAGAGTAGAGTGCTATCCGAGTCAAATCGTTCCGAGTTCGTCAGATTTTAACTGCTCCGATAAGCATCCTAAGAGTTTTTGGTCTGGCTTGACCCGATTTTACTCGTTTGATGTCAATCCAGCTTCAGCTTTAAAAATGCGATAACTTATAAAATACTTTTCTTTTCAAACATTCCAACAAAATATATGAATTCCTCTCAGAGTACATATTATTATGTGATAGATGCAATACAGGGTGGGCCAATAGTGAGTAGACGGAGGATTGTTGACGAAGGATATTCCCAAAATCTGATAGTTGATCATGGTAGGGCCCATGAAGGCTATAACGTTAAAATACTTTCACTCAAACTTTAACGTTTATATAGGCTGATTATCAAACTAACATTTTTTAATAGAACTGCCTATATATTATTGCATATTTGAATTGCTTAGTGAATTCTAGTGTGACTTCATGTATCTTATATGAAACTTTAAACAGACCGTTTAGGCGCAAATCACTTTTTTTGGTATAAGTAGGTATAAGAAAAAAATTGAATATCGCAGCGATCATAAAACTTAGAAGGCCGTGACTTTGCGGTGTGACTAAGCATGAAATGTGTCATCTTAGCTCATACGATCAAATTTGAATTCTTTTTGTACTTGGAGAAATCAGTAGAATAATTAAGGAGATTTCAATCACAGGCACCTTGATTATTTCAAATGGGGATGCCTAATTTTTCTTATACCATCGAATCTAAAACCTGATAACCTTTCCGACAATGTAGGATTGTTGGAATCAATCTTTTTTAGTTTTCATTTTATTTCAAATCGGTGTTTTACACTTTCCCAACTTATAAGCCATCTAGCAGTCCATAAAAAATAAACAAAAAGCTGTCCAGATGGAAGAAAGCAACTAACTTGGCATAAAAACGCAAACTAGATTAATGAGGCAAGATTATAAAAATTTCTTCCAAGATATCAGCTTTAGCCAGAAACGACAGCGGCAACAAGAAGGCTTACTTTTCACAGCCTATTATCTATACCCAAATACCCAAAATCAGTAAAAAAAATTAAATAAAAGACAAAATACCAGCGATTGTTACTGGCAGGAGAGTATCTATATTTTCAGAATAAATTTTCACATTTAGTACCATTAAATAGCCGTAAGTCAAAAGTGATGATGCCTTTGACTCGAGCCCTTCAAATTCTTCACTGGTACACTTATTAGCAAAATCGCAAAAAATGAAAACTGAATTGCAGTATGTTATATGATAAAACATTATTTACTTGGTAGGAGCATACATGAAATAAACACAGTTACAATATGGAGTAATAAAAAAATCTAACAATCACATCAATAGATGCTCAGAGTGCTCCAGTTAGAGATACCTTTACTTTTGACTTAACAGAAATGACTACTTTTCTATCCCATTAAATGTGAAATTTCATTCTGACGATGCTAAACTGTCAGCAACAATCATTGGTAGTTTTTTTTGTTTCAATATATTTAATCGTTTTTTGTTATCAAGCTCTAGTAGATCTCAATAGCTGGTAGGCTGTGGAGAAATAACACTTCTGTCGTACGCCAGCTGCTCATTGTCATTAGATTTCTTACCGCTGTTGTTAGATATTATGTGTTGTAAGGAATTTTCGTAATTATCCCCCGTTGCTCTAGTTTGTGTCTTTCTACTAAGTTAGTTGGCTTCTTCTATCTTAACGGGCTTTTGTTTGTTTTTCATGACTTGCTAGATTTCTTATAAGTAGGAAAACTGAAAAAAACTGATTTGACTGAAAATTTTAATTAAAATGGAAACTAAAAAGATTGAGATCGAGGTAATCAAATTCTGCATTTGATTCTGTAAACAAAAATGGGTATTCTTATTTGAACAAATCAAGTTCTCTGTATTGAAGTTTCCTTAATTAATCTACTGATTTCAAGTACAAAAAAAATCAAATTTTACCGTCTGACCTAAGGTGACGCATCTCATACTTAGTCGTACCGCAATGTCACGGACTTCTAAGATTTATAATCACTGCGATATTTAAATTTTTTCTGATACCTACTTATACCAAGAATGCTGATTTGTGCCTAAACGGTTCGTTAAAGTTATATATAAGATACATTGAGTCACACTAGAATTCACCAAGGAATTCAAATATGCAATAATGTATAGGGAGTCGCCTTCAAAAAAATGTAAGTTTGATATGAACCACCCTGTATAAACATCAAAATTTAAGTGAAAATATTTAACGTCATATCACTCAAAGGTCCCTACCATGACCAAGTGACAGATTTTTGAAATATGTTTTAGTAAGTCAACAATCCTCCGTCTGCTCACTATTGGCCCACCCTGTATATGTGAATGAACGTATCAAATGTCTCCTGGGTCGGTAACCGAATGAGTTGAAAAAGTATATAATTTCATTTTTAGGCCAATGGAGGGTATTTTATGTTTACAACAAATTTTCAAGGTTTCCCCCCTTCCCACCTTCCCAATTTCAGCCCCTCCCAAAGATGGTAGATGATTAACTCATAAAACGCTCAAAACGAAGTCTGAGGGGATTTGCCTTTCACTACGCCAACGCACAGCTTTTCATGAAATGAAGCTTTACCTGGTGCTACCCAGCAGCATGCCGCTTTTCAAATTTCATTCACTTAAAAAACGCAACTTAGGCACACCTAAACCATATGACCAACTCTGTTTAATTAAAATAAGCTGTTCATTTAGATCGATAAAAAAATACTCGGGTGGTCCTCACTTTGTCGTGTATATCACCCGGTCCTCGTTTATCAGTTCTAATAGTATGAACAGGTATACACTGCACACATGACGTGAAAAAATATAGGGTGTCTCATTTAAAAAAATGCATTGTTTGCATCACCACGTAATTTATTGGGCCTGCGGGTGTTGGCCTATTCATACATGACGCAGTACACTGCGTTAATAAACTTCCCCTAACATGACCTTTTCACGGTAGCCGCGGTACTCTGGTAGTTTGGTATTTAGGCTCTGCTTATGCGATCTGCTCAGTGGAGAAAAACAGGTCTTTTCTCTAAGGTAAGTATTCAGATATGCAGATTGCGTCTATCGCTTCCATCAGTCAGTTTTTTCACAGTACTGATAATAATAATCTGGTGGTATTTCACCTTACTTTTTAAATAATTATTTAACCGGGAGATATCAATTGTATTATATTTACCTACCTATATGAAAATTTGTGAAAAAAGTTTGAGTCCTTTACGGCCGCCACTAGCCCTTGCTCATTCCTCCTACTCGTATAAAGATACATATGTATACTGATGTGCAGAGTGCAGCTGCGGCTTCAATAATCTCTGGTAGGATTTTTGTGTATTTTTTATTTAAGCTTTTGTGCGCCCCCTTTCAAAAATTCAGGAACCGCTGCTGTTCCACAGTTTAAAAAACATTCTCTGCCCACCTTTAAAGCTGAACTTCAGTAGTATTTAGTTGTTACATCGATTTTGCTAGTAGAAACGGCAGTTCTACGTGAACAGCAGATGTGTAGTCACCGAGGTATCAAGCCTTCAGATTACGTTACTGAGGACAAATTTTCATTTCATTTTATTTGTCAAGGAATAGGTAGGTATAAGGTAGGCACAGACAAGGTCTCAAAGTAACAGATTTATTTGGAACTTGTCGGCAGATGTTTCGTAATATCTGTTTCAGATGTCATTGACAACGAATTAATCGACACATCATGATACTTGAAAATCTTATAGTAAATAGAAGTCTATAATCGACCTTATGGATCGATTTACCTGGAGACACGTTTTAGGACGCTGTGCAGATAAATAACATTCACCGCAGCGGTAGTATTTCATCTAGACTAATCGAACAGGAGGACCAATGAATGGTAGCTTAGACAGAATAAGCAATCAGCAAGTATATCTCTGTACTATTAGGAGAGAACAAGTGATCATCCGTACAAAACGATCTGACCATCTTAGTATTTCAAAAGTAGTTGCACTTTTTCCACATTCTCTGTATATCTCTACGATTAGAACAAATATGCGAGGACCGGTAATGTATAACCGAGGTCCACGTGCATATTAATCAATCGATACTACCCTACCATCTGAAATGCCTTTCGCGCCTTTTTATGACCTCTGTTTCTTTTTAGTTAATTTTATTTCCCACACCGATAGGAAATTGTGATAGGTATTGTGATCGCGAAAATTTTCGAGTTTGAGGTAATACGCTTTTTTGGGCGTTTTATGATGTCTATATAACGTCGGTTTGTCTGTCTGCGTGTTTTTCTAGGCTAGTCATATCAGTAGCCATGGATTGTGATAAAATTTGGGTACCGGTATCCTATGGGGTCCTAGTAGGTATTGCTCCTATAATTTTAAAAATCGGTGCATTGGCAGCGGAGTAATTTGCAAAAAAACAAAAAGAATTGAATATTCCTCAAACCTCGTTTTTGAGCGTTTTAGGATTTGCTGATAATTTTCTACTTTTTTCGGGTGAGAGTGTGATTGGGGTCGATGGGGGGGGGGGAGGGGGGGCAAAAATATAAAAATAACTCAAACTTCGTTTTTAGGCGATTTGGGTGTTCCTGGTCGTTTCGTTTTATCCAGTTGAAGCTCGCAGAATAAAACCAGTGTCGATCTAGTTCCTACGGAGAGGAGTATCAAGAAGCTATTTACTAGAGTTTTTGTGTTGGATGTTTTTTGAGGGCAGGAGGGTGATGATTTGGTTGCAAGGGGATCTCAGACTATAGCTTAATGCAAAGGGAAAATAATAAACTGATATCACTTTAGTGTGTGGGAAGTACTAAGTCAGTCAATTATCGTTCATATTGATTGAACCTCATATATAACTGTACAGTACAAATTCCTGAATTCATAAATGTTGTAATGTTGTACCCCTGTCAAGCATCTACCCTTATCTAACAGTATATTCTCGTTACAGATTTGTTGCCTTTCTAGCTAACTTTATTGTATCACAGACATAGACACGTTTTATGACGCCAAATGCCAATCGAAAGTGCAGTCAACTGATTCGCGCGTTAAATTAAATCAATTTTCGAATTACGCGTCTACAAATATTGAATAATTCCCAAAACATGGCCAGATATTAAAAAAATAGAAGTCAAGTTTATTGATTCAGTTCTTCTCAGGAATACTTGTTTTTCATAACGAAGGGCGATACCATTTTCAACATCAGCGATGTAGCAATTACGACTGTGAAGCAGAGTGAGTCATGTCCTATTTCAGTTGGTCCGATTAAAAAGTCTTGCTCCTGTAGTCGCAGTGCCTTTAAGTTTGAGAACCCCTAGACTAGTCAATAGACGTTCAAAATAGATCCGTTGAACTAAGTTACCTGAATTCGCCGTTATTGACATGTTCAGATAATTAGCAAAATTTAGGTAACTAGAGGGGTCGTATTTTTCGCTATATGTGCCACGCGGTATCTACATCCCTATAACAGTCGAATTTTAATAGAGGTCTTATCTAAGAAACCAAATTACCTTCATCGCTGAAAAGGTTAATTTTACATTTAGTTGCAATTATTTTCACTTAGCTGAAATCCGTAGTAGCACATGTTAATGAATATTATTTTACTGCATGAAAGCTGAATTAGTATATCTCTATACGAATAGGAGGAATAAGTGAGGACCGCTGGCGGTGGTGAATCACTCGTACATACTAGTATTGTTAAGCTAATTTCGACTTTTCTGCATGTCATGTTTACAGTGTTTACGTGTTTATGCTATTAGAACTGATAAACGAGGACCGGCTGGTGTACACGACAAACTGAGAACCACCTGAGTATTTTTTGTAAACGTCTTTCCTGCTCTTCTCATGTAAACGACAACTGCATTAAAACCAAATCGGCCGCATAACGAATACATCACATGAAAGTCACCTGTGCGCATGCCGAAAGTTGCGTTTTTAAGAGGACGATACTTTTATACATAGCATCATGGTGCTGGGTAGTAATAGGTAAAAATAGAGTCAACTTGAATGACTCAGTACTTCCCACACATAATGATGATACCATTTTATTATTTCCCATTGCATGAAGCTGTAGTCTAAAATCCCCTTGCAACAAAATTATCGCCCATCCGCCTCCAAAAACAACATCCAACACAAAAACCCTCGTAAATAGTTTCTTGCATCTCCCTTCTTAGGAACTAGGGCGCCACAGTTTTTTTCTACTTGCTTGAACTGGTCAATGCGAAACGATCAAGAGCCTCCAACCCGTCTAAAAACGAAGTTTGGGCTGATTTTATGTTTTTGGTTTTTTGATTATTGCTGCGCCGCCTCTGACATGGTTTTTCAAAAACAGAGTCGTTTTCCATTCTCGCAGCGGTAATAAATTCTGTGTCAAAATTTTATTAAAATCAATTCAATAATTTTCGCTTTACGCGATATACATAGAACGAAATAAAGCAAAAAATGCATGTGCAGGTCACAAAATTGGTTTCTGTAATAGGCAAGCCAATGTTCGGATGGACCTAAAAAAGTGCAATATGCCGCTAGGCATTTCTTCTACAAGTCAATAGACGGACTATTATGAATACAACAAATTTTTCAGTTTTACTACCCCCCACCTCCCAACCGCCTCGATTCCACCCCACTCAAAAAAAAAATTGAAAATGATCAGGAACCCGTAAAATGCCTAACAAAGTTTGAGCTGTTTTCATATTTTTAGTTTTTTTATTATTGCTGCGCCGCCACTGACACTATTTTTCCAAAACATACGCGTTTTTCATCCTCGCCTTGGGAGTAATACTATGTCAAAATTTCATTAAAATCAATTGAATAATTTTCACGTTACGCGATACCGAACGATCTAAAACAATACTCGTATGTGTACATCATAAATTCTGATGAACATCAAGTCAGCAATTTCAGCATTATAAAATACAGGACGATCTATTATGTATACAGGTTTAGGGCATATTTGACATATCTCGTTTTTTTCTAATTATTCCGCCCCCCGTATAACGATTTTCAAAATTATAGGAACATTACCTACTACGACCCCACAGCATAACGCTGCCCAAATTTCATCACAATCCATGCAGCGGTTATTGAGATTACGATGGTAGAAAAACGCGACAGACAGACAGACCGACAGACAGACCGACCGACCGACAGACCGACAGTCAGACAGACCGACGGAAATGAGTGACGTGGATTTTCGTTATGTACACATCATAAAACGCCCAAAAAGCGTATTATCTCAAAATCGAAAATTTTCGCGATCACAATACTCCCCTCACCTATCCGTGTGGCAAGTAAAAATTCATTTTATAAAAAGCTTCGCGTTGGAGTAGTGAGAGACAAAACCCCCCAGACTTATTTTTATAAGTTACCAATCAGCTACTGTTTTTGGGAGGGGATGAAATTGGGAAGGTGGGGATGGGGGAGTCGAAATCTCGAAAATTTGTTGTAAACATAAAATACCCTCGATTGCCCTAAAAAATATGAAATTCTAGACTTTTCAGACTTATCCGAATACTGACCTAGAAGACATTTGATGCGTTTATTTACCTATACAGGGTGGGCCAACACTGGACGGACGGAGGATTGTTGACTTACTAAAACATACTTAAAAAGTCTGTCATTTGGTGGGGGGTGGGAACCCTTGACTGCTATAACGTTAAAATATTTTCACTTAAATTTTTAAGTTCATACAGGGTGATTCATAATAAAATTACATTTTTTAAATGAATGGAATAAATTATTGCATATTTGGATTGCTTGGTAAAATCTAGTTTGACTCTATGTATTTTATACGGAACCTTAAATGAAATGACTTGGTATAAGTAGGTATCAGAAAAAAATTAAGTATCACAGTGATTACTAATCTTAGAAGGCCATGACTTTTCGGTACGGCTAAGCATAAGGTGCGTCAGACGGTTAAATTTGAAATCTTTTTGAACTTGGAAAAATCAGTAGATTAATTAAAGAAACTTCAGTCATAGATAATTTGATTTTTTTCCCTATAATGGTCAAATTTTAACAGAGTTCTTATCTAAGAAACCAAATTACCTACATCCCTGCAAAGGTTAATTTTACATTCCGTTGTATTTATTTTCACTCAAATGAAATCCGTAGTAGCACATATTAATGAATGTTATTTTACTGCATGAACGTTGAATTAGTATACCTCTATACGAATAGGTGGAATAAGTGAGGACCGGTAGGCGGTGATGAATCACTCGAAGATATTAGTATTGTTAAGCAAATTTCGCCTTTTCTACATGTCATGTATAATATACAGTGTTTACGTGTTTATACTATTAGAAGTGATAAACGAGGACCACCTGAGTATTTTTTGTAAGCGTCTTTCTTGCCCCTTCACTATTATTGTTCTTCAAGCAGGTATATTTTCGGATCGATCTGAAATTCATGTAACCGTCAACCGTACTGAACCCGAATCGGCCGCAAAACGCACATACAGGGTGAGTCAAGCTCAACGCCTCGGACTCTTGTGACCAAACGGTACCACTTTTCGAAAAATCGACTTTGCGGGTGTATGTAGGTCGAGTTGGACTACATTTTAAAAATAATGACTTTTATACAGGGTGTCTAATAAAAGCGTGACATATCAAAGTTATGTTTTTAAATGGAATACCCTGTACGTTATTGCATATTTAGGTTCCAGTGCATTTTAGTGTGACTTTATGTATCACACATGAGACTTTAAGCGAACCGTTTAGGTACAAATCACAATTTTGGGTATAGGTAGATGTCAGAAAAAATTGAATATCGCAGCTATTATAAATCTTAGAGGGCTGTGACTTTGCCGTGTTACTAAGCATGAAATGTGTCAGCTTACGTTAGACGGTCGAGTTCGAATTACATTTGTACTCGGAGAAATTGGTAGATCAATTAAGTTAACTCCAATCAAAGGTAACTTGATTTTTTCAAATGGGAATGCATAATTTTTTTTATACCATCAAATGTGCAACTTGATAAGCCTTCTAATGATGTGCGATTGTAAATATCAATCTCTGGTAGTTTTGATTTAATTTCAAATTTTCAGCAAAACCGGTGTTTTTCAATTTTCCTACCTATAAGCAACTTAGCAGGCCATGGAATATAAACAAAAAACTGTTTAGATGGAACAAAATAACTAACTTAGAAGATAGTTACGGACGAACTAAAGTAAAGGGACAAAGTTATAAAAGTGACTTACAGCAAATCAATTCTAACCAGAAATAGCAGACATGACACATCTAAGGTCAAAAAGCTGCTGGAGTACGACAGAAATGAGTATTTTTTACAGCATACCGGCTACTACAATATTCTAAAGATTGACGATTCACAAAACCATTGTGAATTTTGAAATTAAAGGAAATCTACCACGTAATGTTGCTGGCAGCTTAATAGCTTTAGAATAAAATTTCACATTTCATGATTTAAAACAAAATAGTAACCGATACCTCTGACCGGAGTTCTGCAAATTTTTCAATACTCATTGGCAAGATCGCCGAAAACGAAGAATAAATTAAAAATCTGCTCAAATTATTAAACGTAACTTACCTGGCAGAAAATTAAAATATGATTTGTCAGTATTCCTTTTTTTGTGATCTTGCTAATAGATACTGAAAAATTCAAAGGACGACAGTGAGAGGTATCATTACTTTTGACTTTGACGGAAATGACTACTGTTTTATGCCATTAAATGTGAAATTGCGTTCTGAAGATATTAGACTGACGGCAACGATCGCTGAAAGTTTTGCTTTCATTTCAGTGTTTAGTGATTTTGGAAATTTTTAATCTCTAGTACATTGCAGTCGCTAGTAGGCTGTAAAAATTATCCATTTCTGTCGTACTCCAGCTTCTCTTTAACCTTCGACATGTTACCGCCGTTGTTTCTGGTTAGAGTTGATTTGTTGTAGGGAATTTTTATAATCTTGTTCTTTTACTCTAGTTCTGCTGGATCTTTTTGCTAAGTTAGTTGTTTTCTTCTATCTGAATACGATTTTGTTTATATTTCATGGCCTGCTAGTTTGTTTATAGGTAGAGAAATTGAAAGACACTGATTTGATTGAAATCTCGAAATTTAATAAAAACTACCATAGACTGATATTCACAATCTGATATAATTAGAAAGCCTATCAAATTGCACATCTGATCATATAAAAAAATTATGCATTCCCCTTGAAAAAATCAAGTTACCTTTGATTGGAGTTAACTTAATTGATCTACCAATTTCTCCGAGTACAAATGTAATTCGAACTCGACCGTCTAACGTAAGCTGATACATTTCATGCTTAGTAACACGGCAAAGTCACAGCCCTCTAAGATTTATAATAGCTGCGATCTTCAATTTTTTTCTGACATCTACCTATACCCTATACCCGAAATTGTGATTTGCACCTAAACGGTTCGCTTAAAAAGTGTGATACATAAAGTCACACTAACATTCACCCAGGAATCTAAATATGCAATAATATACAGGGTGTTCTATTTAAAAAACATAACTTTGATATGTCATGCTTATAGTAGACAGCCTGTATAAAAGTCATTGTTTTTAAAATGTAGCCCAACTCAACCTACATACATTTGCAAAGTCGATTTTTCGAAAAGTAGTATCGTTTGGTCACAAGAGTCCGAGGCGTTGAGCTTGACTCACCCTGTGTAACCTTAAAATGACCTGTGCGCATGCTGAAAGTTGGAAATAATCCCGGAAATAATATAAAAACGAAATGAGTTCTCGATCTAAAAGAATAGTGAAAACTTTAATTAAACAGAGCTGGTCATATAGCAATCCCAAGGTAGACTCCACATAAACAGTCGCAGGCAGCATTAGCGTGGTTACTGTCCGCTGCCATCTGCGAACACACCAGCTATAGTCCAGTACAATTATGGAATTTTATATTACTATTTAAAAGAGTTGTCCTATTAATCCATTGCAACTTAAAAGCAGCCAGTTGCCAGTTTGAAATGATCATTTAGGCAATGAACACTTGACATCGCATATTTAGATCTGATTTCCAGTCAGTCTTGGGGGTTTCTACTTGCCGGATTATAACATACAATTCACACATAGTGTATTTGACTATTAGGGACCCTACCGACACGAGCCGATCTCGCACGCCGGCTTGTTTTCATTTGGTCTAGCTTGGCTGTGAATACAGTATAGGTGCACCTACGTTGCATTTTGCATTTTTTAAATGGATGAGATTTGAATAGCAGTATGTTGCTGGGTAGTAGTAGGTAAAGCTGGACTTTATGAAAAGCTGGACGTAGGCGTAGTGAAAGATAAAACCCCTCGGCCTTTGTTTCAAGCTTTTTATGAGTTTTCAATTATCTATTATTTTTTAGGAGGGGATGAAATTGGGAAGGTGGGGAGAGAGGGAGATAAAGGAAAAACAATGTAGTTACAAAGATCTATATAACACTGATTCTAAATCAATTATTTGGAGGATTCATGACCATATGTCTATGGGAGCAGAACATGATGTCAAAACATTTGTAAATTCGCACATCATTGAAGTCCATCAGGTCACACGTTACAACAACAGGGTAGTTGAAATGTAAAAAAACACCTATTCAGTAAAAGTCGTAGAACGGCTTATATCGCGGTGTCATTTTGGCAACACAGCTATGACCTCGCTTGGTGCGTTGTATACCGATTTCGGACCTCCGTTGTTCTCTGGGATAAAAAGCGGGTATATCGTGGCTCACTTAATTCTTTCATTGAAAGGTCCTCACTTGTCTCGATATACACGTATCAATTTTCTCATCGGTAAAATAGCTTTCATGTGTATATTTGAATGTTTCTTATCAAATGGCACATCTTCGTAGTATCTATCATAAAATGATGCCATTATCTCGTTGTCCTCACTTGGTCACTGATATGTATTGTCCTCACTTGGTGCGCCAGCCAAGTATATATATATATATATATATATATAATCTATAACCTTATGTACCCGTAGGTGTAAGGTGTTAATAGTACAATACCAATCTATATGATACATTAATTTACAGTTTTATGTACAAATGTTGCCCATTGTCTTTTGTCGCTAGCTCGTCGAACTGCTTCGTTCCAGCTTAATCCCCTGCTCATCAATATGGAAGCCACTTGATCGTTCCAAGTCTTTCTTGGCCTTCCCCTAGTTCTCCTCTTCTGCTCCTTTGCCTGCCATATCATTTTCACTGGTCTGGTTTCATCCATACGTATTAGGTGGCCGAACCATTTTAGCTGGTTTTCTTCAATTTTTTGTAGAACGGATTTCACGCCAAGCTCACTCCTTATAATCTCATTCCTTATTTTATCCCGTCTAGTTACCCCTTTGACTCCTCTCAGATATTTCATTTCCAAAGCTTGTATTTTACTTTTCTCTCTATTTGTTAATAGCCAGCTTTCACTTCCGAAGGTTAATATGGGCCTAAATATGGTTTTGTAAACTGTCATTTTTGTTTTCCTGCTTATCTCTTTTTTTGTTATGAATGCTCGCCTCAGGGTATGATAAAGTTTTGATGCTCTCATTAACCTTTCTTTTATTTCACCTTCCATTGTCCCATCTTCCTGGATTACAATTCCCAAATATTTAAAGGCTTCGACTTGTTCTAACTCTCTTCCTTTTGAAATTATATGGATGTCTTTCCCTTTTGTAGTGGTCATTACCTTTGTCTTTACTATGTTGATTTTCAAATTTCTGATTGACAGTTCTTCATTCTAGATGTCGAGGTTGTCTTGAGTGTCGTTAGAGTTTTTGGCACAGAGCAGCAGGTCGTCAGCGAAGGCGCATTCTGATATGCCAACTGGTCTCATTTTGTAAAAGCCCACATGAACTTTCTTAGTTTTGTTTTTGACAGCCTTTATCACATCATCCATCACAGTAATAAAGAGAGTGGGGCTCAATACTCCTCCTTGTCGTAGTCCGTCGCTAATACCAAATGGTTTCGATTGCATATTGTCCTTTCGTATAAAACATATATTCTGCTCAAACATGCTCTGGATGCATTCTCTTAGATGGCTATTAATAGCTCTTTTCTCCAGGCTTTTCCATATCACATTCCTCGGAACACTGTCAAACGCTTTTTCTAAGTCTAGGAATGCAAGACTTAGTTCGGTATTTTTCGACCTGCTTTTCTCAATAAGTTGTTTTATCGTGAAGATGTGGTCCTGGATGCTGTGTCCTTTCCGAAAACCACTTTGAGCCTCATCTAAGTCACTTTCAATATGTTCTCTCAGCTTCTTATCCAATATCCGTTCATATACTTTTGATGGAATGCTGAGTAATGTTATTCCTCTATAATTGTTGCAATCCATACTATCACCTTTCTTATGTATAGGGATTATTATTCCGATCTTCCAATCATCTGGGACCTGCTTCTCTGTCCATGCCTTGTTCAATAGCTCGGTGAACAGTTCTATACCCTTGTCACCCATATTCTTCAGCATTTCAGCAGTCACTCCGTCGTGACCGGCTGATTTTCCTCGTTTCAGTTCATTGACAATTTCGGTAACTTCCTCTATCGGTATTTTCGTTTGCTCTCTGATATGCGCCGCCCTTTCTTGCGTTAATATGAATCCTTCGTTGTTAGTCCCATTTGTAGCACCCGTGTTCAGCAATTCCTGGTAGTGTTGCCTCCATCTTTCCATTATCTCAGGTCCTTCAGTAATTATTTCACTGTTTTTACCTTTAATGTGCCGTAAATAGTATTTTCTAGGATTGTTTAGACCTTTTAGTACCCGGTAAAATAGTTTTTGATTCCCTTTGCTGTCTTGTTCCATCTTGTTCCCAAATTCTTCCCAAGACTGCTTTTTCGATGCAATTACCATCTCTTTTGTTTTTATACGCTCTTTTTTATATTCTTCATAATTTTCGGCTGTTTTCTCACCCAAGTAGATTTTCCATCTCCTCTTTTTCATTTTTACTTGCTTCTTGATTTCGTTATTCCACCAACTAGTTCGTTTTTTGCTTTTATTCATCGAGGATACTCCACACACGTCTTCAGCAGATGATACAATAATATCCTTGAATAGTGCCCATAGCTTGTGAACATCCATCTCCCTCCACTCTCCCTCCAACTGCATAAATTTCGTTGATACTGACTTCCTATATTTTTCTGCCACATCTTCATTCAGAAGTTTATACGTTTTTATCCTTTTCGTATACCTTGAGTCTTGATCTCTACTTGTGTTTATTTTTCCTCTCTTGTGTAGTTTTAGCTTTCCTATCAACATATAATGGTCACTGCCTATTTCGGGCCCTCTTTTCACCCTTACGTCTAAAACATCTTTTCTAAAATTTCTATTTATCAGTATATAATCTATAATAGAAGCCTCGTTTCTACTTCTGACTTCTCTGGTTATTTTATGTATGTTCTTATGATCATAGAAGGTATTAGTTACTATAAAATTATTCTCTACACAAAAATCTATCAGTCGGGAACCGTTATTGTTTCTGTGATCTTCTTCATGGTGACCAATCACGTCCTTTGTACAATATGATTTTCCAACCCTACTATTTAAGTCACCTAGTATGATTACCCTATGTTTGCTATCCTCAACGGTTTCTGTAAGTTTCTCCCCGAATTCCTCTTTCTTCTGAGCTTTTTCGTCCTCGTTAGGGCCATAGGCTGCTATAAGTGTTGTCGTTTTATCGTCTTCTAGTTTCATTTATATTCTTAATATCCTTTCAGATATACATTCATAGTTTATTAGCGGTTGAATTAGGCTTTTCCTTATTATAAAACCTACTCCTTCCGCTGCTCTGTCTTCCATGTTTACCCCAGAATATATCAGTATATGACCTCCTTCTAGCTCCTTAATCCCCTTTCCCTTCTTTTTAGTTTCACTAATTGCTAAAATATCTAGGTTCATTTTATTAAATTCTTGTTCAAGTTCACCTTCCTTTTGTGTTATACTACGAATATTCCAAGTCGCCATTTTCAGTATATTAGTCATCTCCTGTCCGTTCTCGTTGCGATTATCTTCTACTTTTTTGGTTGCGCTGTGCCTTCAATTGTGGATCCTGTTTCGTTTAGTTTATTTTCTGTTCTATTCCATGAATATTTCGTACCGTTTATGATTAAGTACTGGTAGCCAACTCTAACTGTTTTTCCTTCCCTTTTTTCCATAGCCGCGCGATCCCTGAGACATTTCTGAATGCTTCTTTCTTTCCTGGTCAAGTCGCTGTTTATAAATATCTTATTAGATTTCAGGAAATCTGACTTTGACTTAGACTTCATGATTTGTATCTTTTGGTCGAAGTTCTAGATCTCCGTGACGTATATATCGTTGTTAACTTTTGTTATTTTGTTTAGTTTCGCTTTAACTCTTACATGTTGTTCCAAAAGATCTTCGATGTTTTTGCATGTTACTTCGTTTCCTGCATGTTCAGTTTTCAGCCCACTAATAACCAAGTTATTTCAAAAGATATTATGATTTTAACATTCAAATCGCTGTCAAATGAACGTACTATAGAGAAAAGAGTAATGGATAGAAAATTATGTTTTTTTACATCTCTAGATGAAAAATATTCTCTAATTTGAGCGCCAGGTGTGAAAAAAGTTGACAACGCATATTCATATACAGGATGAGCTAGAATGGAAAATCTAGATTTTCTCTCTTTTTTTAAATGTCACTCCTCATATTTTTATTCACCGAAAAATTGATTTTATTATGATTTTTCATATTTGTGTAGCATTTTCTATACTTAAGTTCGTAAGTTTACAAGATATTTAGATTTTTCTACAAATTCTAAATATACCTTCTAAGTAGAAGGTATATTTAAAATAATATAATAAAACTTGAGTACTGAAATTTATTTTGAGGAAGTACTATGGAATTTTATTTAATGGACAGCTAATACATAAGGCCATAATAAAATTTAATGAAGTCAATACCCCGAATCATTGGGATAATATAAGTCAAGTATGCCGAGGAAATAATTTTATAGACGTGATGCATAATTATCAAGCAGATTTATCATGTAAGCTTTAAAATATCGACTGTTTCCAATGTTCTCAATGGTTCCGTATTATGTGAAAAACAAGCATTATAAATGAATTTTTCTATGGGAGAACAACTAGAAATTATTTGGGTATCACGATACTCCGAATGCAGTATTTCGGAAGCTGTCGAAGTGAAACAGCTTCTGAAGATGCCATCCACTCGCGAAACGTCAAACCTCAACGCTGCATGATGCCGGCCTAAACACCCAAGAACTACAAATTAATTGGTTTAAGAGACCCACAGACGCTCCGGAAATCCTCAGTGGAAAAACTGCACATTCCTGGCCTGAAGGCTCTTGCACTTTGGCCTGAATACACCCTCCTTCACAGACACTCAGGAAACCTTTCAGTTCAATGCAGTTCCAGGGCAAGCATGGTATGAAAGGACGGCCTGCGCAGGCGATCGAATGGTTTTTTAACTCCACATCCGGCGGCCTGTACAAGTGTACAGTCCGGCGAACATACGCTTCGATAATAATTGAGGCTAGGACTGTACAGTTTTTCCTCTGAGAATTTCCGGAGCGTCTGTGGGCCGCTTTACTCAGTACATACAGCGGTGGCATTGGTTTGTTTGTTTTTTGTTTAATTATCATTAAGATACATGATGGTACATTAGCACGTCAAAACTGTATAAAGTAATACCTATAAATAAGAAAAATGTAGAAACAAATACATAAAATACACAACATTACACATTAGAACTATTCTTAAAAAAGAGCAATTCCACAATAGATCCGCAATAGAAAATAAAACAGGTGTTACTCACTAAAAATTGTCTTCCAAAAATTATTTGATGCTGCAATAAGCTTTAGTCGCAAGCATTTTATTTAACGACCTAATTGATGAAGATGATTTTATTGCAGGTAATAGTTTGTTATAGAAGGCGATGAAGTTGTAAACTGGCGAATTTTTGATAAAACAAGATATAACCATGTTGAGGGCAGCCCCATTCAAAGCTTGAACTGATTTTAATAAACGTATAATGCTGTATCATTTACACGAATCGGTGGCTATAATACACTCTGATTGAATTTCGTTATAAGGCTAAAAGCAAAGAATTATTTGGGGGACAAGGTTCAGAATCAGCAAAATAGTTGTATATCTCATTACGATTAAGCTTGAAGCTTTTTTATTTTTATAATTTTTGTATGCATCTTCTGATTGGTGTCAGGCGTGTCCTCCGGAGTGCACGACATAAAGTCTAAGATTGAGGTAACCCTTTTTCTTATTTCTGCCAAACATTTATGAACATTAGGTCGTATTCATAAAGAAGAACATTTGGTTTTGCTTCTAGGAACCAAAAAGAAAATGTTTCACTTTTTGGTATTTATAAACAGGAGCATTTACTCCAAAATTGAAGGATTTGCTTAGGAAATGTTGTAATATTTGTCCGTATTTATAAAAATTTCCCTCAAAGACAAAGGTAAGAGGAAAAGGTAGAGCTCACAAGGTAAAGGTAGATGGAAAAGCTTTTGCTCTATTTTATAATCATAACCTTTTCTTCTATTTGCAAGTAGATCCTGGCGGAAAAAAGAAAAAGTAGTCAGGCGTTGTCAAGGGTGCGTTGCCGCCGATAGGTTTCAACTTGTAGTTATAGAGGGAAATGCTCGTACCATCATCTATGTTAGGTTAGGTATAGGGTGTCTGCTGGTACTGCTAACTTTGGAGGTTTTATTTAGCTGTAATAAGAATGGGAAGTGAGGAGAAACTGTCAGATCTCGTGGAGGTACAAGACGCACTCGAGGAGCAACCGGAGTATAGGTTCACTGCTGAAAGGGTAAGAAAATGCAATTCCTATCGAAAAAAAGCAAAGAAGCAGACGGCTATTGAAAAAGTGATGAAAGAGTACAGATAACTTTATAGGAAAGACAGAAGGCGTGCCACCGTGCATCGATATTAATGAAGACGTAGTTTATATCACATATGCCTTGAACATTAGTACTAGCATAATTCTTCCTGTTTACATATCCATCCCCAAATAGATCGGCTTTTCAATTTCAACATGCATGCAGCCGATAACCACTATTGCAGTCGGAATTTGTTTTGCTTTCATTTTCAGTCGATGGGACCTGATCAGCCATTTGCCTTGACCACAATGTGACGAAGAATGGTACCGACAATCCTGGAAACCGTAGGTTGTGTACATGCCAGTTCCTCACCTATACCGCTCTGGAAATCCGGATCAGCCATGTACCGTAAAAACAATTTCATTTTGTGTACTAGCGAAAGCGCTCATCCCCTGGTTTTTAGATTTTCGCCAATGAAGTAGTCGGCTAATCACTGCACGTTTATTTCCTCAACTTGGAAGAGGGTTCGAAAATCGCATTCACGTAGATTTCGTCTCTCTGTGTACACTTTTCGTGCGTGTTGGTGCAGTACGTCCACCATGGTAAATTTAGATTAAAAAAAATCATGCGCCCACTCTACAACTAAAAACACCGTAACCCTTCAAATGCATACACATGAGTGAACTAAATGGCCAAAAGCTGCTGCAGACTAGGTGCATATTTCCTGAAGCAAATACTTCAATTCAGAAGCAAATGCCCCTTACTTTTGGCTAATACATATACAGGGTATTCTATGACGAATGGAAGATTCTTCAGGAGAAGACTGTACAGCTCATGTCCAACAAAAAAGGTCATATAAAGTAGAGTCCGATTTTCAGTTGTTTCAGAGATAAATCGATTTTGACAGATTTTCTTAAAAATGCAGACCTCCAAACGAAAACCCTAATAAAACAAAAATGTTTTTCGCACTTTGGACTTTTTTGTATTAGAATATATGTTATCATGCCATTATCGACTAAAAGAATGTGATCATGTATCAAACACTTTGCGAGTTAGTGTCAAAATGCGATATTAATGACGTTACAAAAAAATAGAGTCAAGTTCATTGACTCAGTACTTCCCACACATAATGATGATACCATTTTATTATTTCCCATTGCATGAAGCTATACTCTAAGATCCCCTTGCAACTAAATTATCGCCCATCCGCCCGCACAAAAAAACATAAAGCATAAATCGAAATAAATTCATAAATCCCAAAAAAGTGATACCTTTTCCTATTTTCCTTTAGAGCAACATCTTTTGCTTATGAGTAGAATGTGAGGTACATGCTCCGATTTCCACAAGTAAAAGCAAATGCTCTTCTTGATGAATACGGCCTAATCTCAAACCTTAATGTAAAGCTTAGCAGTACGAGTGTTTACCTTTCTTTTTTTTGCGAAGATTTGCTTGCATTACTTACTTGCGCTTGAACTCTACCTTTCCTCCTACATTTCCCTTTGAAGGAAATGCTGAAGATACCATATCAATCAAAACGTTGTAATCTAAAATTATATAGACAATGGAAGTCCGAAACAAACCTTTTGAAACATCCACCTTGTTTAAAAATTTCAAACAACGATATAGAGTCTGTTGTGGAGTACTAGAGTATCCGGATTTACTGGAACTACTCATTCCTCACGCTACGGGCAAACAAGTCTGACTCAGTCCTCCTCGACCACCAACAGAAGTCGATGTTATGGAGTTTTCGGCACCTGCCGAGATGAATATCGTCTCTAAGGAGAAGGAAAAACAGACCAAATATCAGAAGTTGATCGGACAGGCTCTGACCAGACTGCCACTCTAACTCTATCATCTTTATGTAACACTATCTCGTAGGAGACAAACAGCGTTACTGAAGTGTGACATCTACGTTTTCCGCATCCCCTGATCCAGTCCTCGACGGAATTTTATACTCTGCCCTAGTTAGGAAATCGTTCCAGTGGACGCGTTTAGGATATTTTTACTGAATTCTAATGAAATATCTAAGGAAATACGTAAAAGTTTTTGGCAGTTTGCCATACAGAACAGTTTGGAGTTGAGCTTTTGTAACATTTTAAAGCAACAATGTTGCGGAATCATGTAATATGAAGCTATAATGTGTAGACGTCCGTTTGTAGCTAACAAGAAAACTGTTTAGTACGTTTGTGAACTTGATATATTTTGCATTAACTACACGCGCGAAATTGAGAATCCAAGAAAAGACGTATTCCCGTGTTAGCGAGGAGGCGTGGCCGCCTGTTCCCTTTCTCGAGAATGTGTGTCTAAGATGAGGGGAGATAAGTCCAAAAATCCAAAGGTAAGGTCAAAAGGTCCAAAGGTATGGTCCAAAGGTCACCATAAAAATGAATTTCGCATTTCCAAGCTCCTGATGTTACTTTTCGGCTTACTGTAATTACTAAAAAAATGGAATCAAGTTGATTGACTCAGTACTTCCCACACATAATAATGATTTCGTTTTATTGTTCTCCCATTGCATGAAGCTATAGTCTGAAATCCCCTTGCAACCAAAACATCGCCCACCCTCCCGCAAAAAAACGTCCAACACAAAAACTCTCGTAAATAGTTTCTTGCGTCTCCCTCCTTAGATACTAGGACGCCACAGTTTTCATTCTGCATGCTTCAACTGAACTATCAGGAGCCTCTAAACCATCTAAAAGCGAAGTGTGAGCTGTTTTTATATTTTCAGTTTTTCAATTATTGTTGCGCAACCACTGGCACGATTTTCCAGATACTGGCGCGTTTTCCACTCTCGCCGCGATAGTCACTTCTGTGTCGAAATTTCATAAAAATCAATTTAATAATTTTTGCTGCATACATAGAACGAAACAAAGCAATACTCATATGTATATGTATACATCATAAGTCCCTTGGTTTCTGGAATAGGCAAGGAAGTGTTCACATGAATTTGTGGTTCTTGGGTTTTTAGGCCGGCGTCGTTTAGCGTTAAAGCTTGACGTTTTGCCACCACGAGTGGATGGCATCTTCAGAAGCTATTTCACTTCGGCGACTTCTAAAATTTTGGCCTTACACAGTATAATTATATAGTGTCCACATGGACTTATAAAAATTCGACGGTACGTATTTCTTCCATAGGTCAGTGGACAAACTATTATGAATACAACAAATGTTTTAGTTTTACAACCCCCCCACCCCCAACTACCCCAATTTCACCCCCCCCCCCCCAAAAAAAACGTAGAAAATGGTCAGGAACCCCTAAAACGCCTAAAAACAAGGTTTGAGCTGTTTTTATATTTTTCGTCTTTTATTACTGCTGCGCCACCACTGACACGATTTTTCCAAAACATACACGTTTTCCATCCTCGCCGCGGTAGTAATACTGTGTCAAAATTTCGTTAAAATAAATTGAGTAATTGCGTTACGCAATATAGAACAATCTAAAACAATACTCGTATGTCTGTATACACCACATCACAAATTCTAGGACCCTTGGTTTCTATACTAAGCAAGGCAATGTTCAAATGGACTTAAAAAAGTGTATTATGCCTAGGTTTTTCATTCACAGGTCAATGGACAGCCCATTATGAATAAAACAAATTTTTCAGTTTTCCAACCCCCCACCCCCCAAGCACCCCAAATTCACCCCTACCAAAAAAGTAGGAGACGATCAGGAACCCCTAAAACGCCTAAAAACAAAGTTTGAGACGTTTTTATTTTTTTTTATTTCTTATTATTGCTGCGCCGCCACTGACACGATTTTTCCGGAACATACGCGTTTTCCATCCTCGCCGCGGTAATAATACTGTGACAAAGTATCATTAAAATCCATTCCATAACTTATGTTACTCAATACAGAACGATCTGAAGCAATATTCCTATGTATTTATCAGAAAACTCTAAGTCCTAATGTTCGGATGGACCTAAAAAAGGGTATTATGCCGCTAGGTCTTTCTTTTACAGGTCAATGAATAGCCTATTATAAGTACAACACATTTTTGAGATCTACAACCCCCCACCCCCCAACCACCCCAATTTCACCCCCACCAAAAAAAAGTAGAAAACGATCAGGAACCCCTGAAACACCTAAAAACGAAGTTTTAGGAATATTTAATTTTTTTGTTTTTTGCTGATTACTCCGCCGCTCCTGTACCGATTTTCAAAATTATAAGAGCGTTACCTACTACGACCCCCAAGCATGTCGCTGCCCAAATTTCATCACAATCCATGTAGCGGTTACTGAGATTACGATGCTAGAAAAACGCGCACAGACCGACAGATGGACTGAAGAAGAAAGCTTGCGCTTTGTCACCTATTTGGACTTTTTTTGATATCGTGTTTGGTGGTTAAACTACAGACATTTGAAGAATGTGTGATTTTGCATTGCGAGTTTTTTTGCACACTAAAAAACTTTTTTGAGAAAATCGCAAATAGTTGTCATTAAGGTCCTAACTATCACCCTCTGAAATACTATGTATGTAGTTTAAAAAACAAGCGAGTTCTGCTCGAAATGAGAAACCGTGTTTTAACATGGCAAATACATATGTATAACTGTGTATACCCAGGCCCCTTAAAAGCTTATTAGGGTGAATAGTGTATGTACTATAATACGATTACATGAAATACTAATTTGAGGTAATAGGTTTTTTGGACATACTATGATATCCATGTCACAAAAAACCCATATTACCAATTTTCGCTTGTTTCTGGATTTATAAATTAGAGTTTTATGAAGCAAAATGTAACATAATCAATATTTCGTCCATGAGGAAGAAATTGGAAGTAGTGTTACCAACTAATCTTCTGCTCTTCCCTCAACAGAGAACGTATGTACGTATCACTCAGAATGGAGGTTTAGCTTGTGAAAATAAGACCCCCCTTCGCAAGTTCAGCTAAATGTCAAGGAGCCGACTATGCAAGCACATCCATTCTAGCCTCTTGAAAATGCTGCTTGCCCGCTATATTAAAAGTCCGGCAGTCCCACTAAAGCTATCACTTAACCGCGCTCTAGTTTTCCCACATCCTAAATAGTTTGATAAAATTCCAACAACGGACGCAAAGGATGCCAGTGGCATGCAAATAGCGACAACAATCATGGAATACGGGCACAAATATTCTCGGACGAACTCTATTATATTTGCAAATGGCAAAACTTGGCAGGGTATGTGCACTGTGCGAATCCCGAGAACCAAGATAAATGCACAAGATCAGGGCTGTAGCCGAGGTTTGGCCAGAAGGTAGGCAGTTGTAAAAAAAGTTAATGGAGTATTGTAGCTGAAATGTAATAGTACCTTAAAGTTGTGCAATCGAGGCTTTCAAGAAAATGTGAAGGAAATTCCAACACCAGGTTGGGGCTGTCATAGTCAATTTGGTCGAGAACGCCACTAACAAATAAACTACAATTAGCATTGGTTTTGATACACGAAATCGACAACTAACACAAAGTAAAATACGTTTGAACCAATATAACTTAATGGTTATACATCATAATAATCGACTTATTTAGTTCTCAAAACAAAAGTTGGTAGCTTGAGACAACTAATTAACCCTCCACTGATAACGTGTGGTGTCTGAGACCAATGGATTTGAATCTCCGCACTCAAAAGAAAGCCTATGACCACCACTGCGCCTCCTGGTGCATTTTGGGGAATGTCTAGTTCAGTCAGCCATAAGCGGCAACTGGTGGAGTGTGTAGCGTCATCGAGATACACAAGAAATTGGCCTAAGCGACCGAAGTTACCTTTTACGTTATACTTTTAATAGAAACACTGGCTTGCAAGGACATTGAAGAAGTTGTACAGTAAGCTATTTTCTTTTCTTTATTATGATTTATTGATATGTCATCTTCTCAGGCATTATGTACAAGTATGGCGTATTCTTATGAAAGAGAGCAAAAGCGATTACTGCGCCTATTTGAAGAAGTTCCGACTCCTTCCTCATCAGAGGCGAAAGACGATAATCTCAGTTTTCAAGGAGAAAACTTACCCGCTCCGAACCCAATCCATGGTCGATGCGTATTTTGTAGTAGCAAGTAAACCAAAAAAAACTAGGTTCTCTTATTGTACACAGTGCAATAAATACAGTGTCTGAAGCACCTTACTGTGCTAAACGATGATGAATATGATGGACGAAAACTTTGACTTGTCTAAATAATTTATAATCAAAGTACGAATTAGTATGTATCATTTGAGTGTTATCTTTTTGTTACCATTTTCAAGAATATTTATTATAGTTTAATTTTTTTACATTTTGAAAGACATGTAAGACATGTCAAGAATTGCATTGTTATCTTTGTTTATCTTTTATATCTCCTATGAATTACAAATGTAAACGATTATCAATGAAGATTAACCCACAATGATGTAAAATTACTCCTAAATATAGCTATAATTATAGAATTCGGTCTCATACACCGATGCTACCAACTATGCTACTTTTAATCACGTTATCAGTGAAGGGTTGATAAATAGCCGAGACATCAGTGAACTGTATTAAATAGATATAGGATCCTGAACTCCAGTAGATCTGAGGAACAAATAATTACAAGATAACTTTCAGAAATCACAATAATACGAGCTAGTATTATTTTTTTTACACATCATCATATACTATCTATACTCACCTAGTGGCAATTTCATAAATGTGGTACTTCGCTATCGTAGAATACTTATAAACTCTAGAAACATCACTGATGAGTAGAATATACCTTAGGTCATTCGATACCTTGAAATCTTCTACTTTGTATTGTATCTGAAACAGAAATAAACATCGTTATAACGATAGCGTCAAATGTATCTGATGGAATAAGAATAACGTATTAGTATTTTCACGACCGTTATTCTTCAATTGATTTAACTTTCCATCGTTTTTGGATTATAGGGCCAACGCAATACAGATTTACGTCAAGCTAGGTTAAGCTTCGGGAAATTTATTGTCTCCCTCAAGACTCCTTAGTGCCAGAGGTGGTTTATGTATGGACGTATACCGGGGTTTGTTACATAGATACCAGATACATGCGTATACAAGGGTTTTTTTTACCTCTGGGAGCCGTCAGGACGGAAGTCTTTAAGGCTTATTGTTCTATAGCTCCCAGAGGGGGGACGGTGCACGGCCCGCACCGCTGGAATGATGCACCATCATCATCCCGAACGGTCCGACGGGGGTCCCCCGTCCGGTCCTTCTGGTCGATCATCCAAAGTGCCAGCCGCGCAAAATGCTCCGCTCAGCGCTCGTGTGGGCGACACCGACAGCCAGTCAAAAAATCCGATTTCACCCACCCAAGAGCTGCTGCTCCACTACTGAAGGCAGACGTTGTTCATCGCGCAGCCACGTGGGTCCCCATACAAGGGGGGTAGTAACAGGGGTAATTATCCTCCTCCCCTTAAGATTTTTGACCAAAAATGTATTTCGTTGTCATAAAGGAATTAATGGTTGAAATCTAAATTTGAGTTAGGTACCTAGTCTTTATAAAATCGTAGCTGCTGCTGCAAATTCGGTACCTATTCATATACCTTGCGCTTCAAATAAAAATAACAGATGAATGCATAATGCACAATGTATTTCTCTGTTTTATCATATTTTGTGAACTAATTTTCGTTTTCACTGTATATTTTGACACCTCTGATTTTCGAAATAAATAATATCAGGTGTAACTGAGCTCAAAATAAAGTTCTGCAAACCCTGAGATGACTTAAAACCAACTGCATATTTCCTATATGATTTCCGAAACCATATAACGTACGTACCATAATTTTATTTATTTTGTATTTCATCAAATTAAAATTGATTATTACATCAATCAATGTTTTTTCATCTTCCTGAAATACCAGAGATTCCACTGTTTCAACTGCTGTTTACCTCCTCCTTCTTTATTATAATACTATTCAAATATTCCTTCCTTCTGCCTCAAATGCCTTGAAGGTATTACAGAAAATGGTGAGCGCATACACAAACTTCGTTTCCTGCAACTCTCCTTTCCCACATACCAACCTAACTTCAACTCAAACCTCTGCGACGTACTTGTTCGTATAATAATATCAGTCATAATGCATATATAAATTAATAATTAGGTAGGTATATATCATATAACATGTAGTAATTATAAATAGAAAATGGACTTATTCTTGGAGCGGCCAAAATCGGATTCTCACAAGGGCCGCGACACACCCAGGATCGGCGCTGATCGAAGCAGTCATAAAGAAAGAAAGAACGAAGAGTTCGTGGGAAGAACTGGAGCTAAAATCGGGACAAATGCTTTAGCTTTACTCCATGGTCATTGGACCAGTAATACGAGTAACATAAATGTATGGATTTGCAGCATGGTGGGCAAGGCGGAACAATGAAAGGCCCAGATCAAAGTCCCCTACAGAGAGATGTTTGCATGATGACCACTGGCGCTATCCGCCCCGCACTAACTGCTACCATGAATATTCTTCTTGAATTGCTTCCCTTGCATATTATTATTATTATTATTAATCGTCTGACTTTCTAAGTTCCTCTCGCATAATTGCGGTAGCAACAAGTCTTGACGGGATGTGCGAAGTCAACACCCGGACTATTATTGATCGAAATTTAGGAATGATCGCACAATATTACAGGTCTTCAGGATCACAGACTTTTGGAATACTTTGTGTAACTTTTCGTCCAGGCCCAACTGTTGAAGGTGTTGTGTAAACGTGTTTGGTGTAAGGCCTAAGACAGATATAATGAGGGGGACAATTGTGACTTTGTTTTGTTTCCAAAGTCGTTTTATTTCCCTGGCAAGGTCCGTGTATTTAGATATCTTCCCAGCGTAAGTGTTTTGGATATTCACATCATCGGGAATGGCAATATCTATCAAATAGGTAATTTTGTCGGCCTTTGACTAGAAAACTATGTCTGGTCTATTGGCTGGGATAGGGATTATTATTATTATTTATTTGTACTAGGTATACTTTACAAATAACTGCCACTTCAAAGGCTACGCCTCATGTGAGGTATTGACACTGACACATTGAGAACGAGGCACGAACCATTTGTGGACTATACCATATCTCAAATGGTATAGTGACACACGATATCAGTTTGGAGACAACATATTTGCTGGGGAATATTAAAAGCCACATTAATCAGGGACTTCCATTAGATATAACGCCAAAAAAGCGTATGCTATAGGCATTAATCCCGGAAAGAAGGGTTACAGGCAGATATCTGTAAATATGCAGAGAGTTTCAAAAATTAGATGAGTGTTTCAGTTGGAATCCTCGGACAAAGCCAGAGAAATTGAGAAATAAATCAGGTAGGAAATTTAAGCATCCTCTTTCCAATCGAAAATTCTTGCGACAGAATGATCCCAGTGCAACAACTTAAGCGAACAGAAAAAAGATCCATCTAGTATGAATGCTATTCAGCAAGCCATAAAAGAGGAGAAATAGCTGACCAGAAGGGAAAGTAATTGGAAAGCTAAAAAATAAACTAGCACTTTGTCAGAGCAGAGCCAGTAACTGAAGCTGCATGTAATCCGGCAAGGACCATAACCTGTACCAAAATTGAGCAAAAAGTACACCAGCACTAGAACAGATTAACGGAAATAACCTAAGCTAAGGCTTGGTAGGGATACGTAGGAAAACACTTAAATCCTAAGTCCTGTGTAGATACCCTGCAATGGATGTAGTCAGTTGAAGCTCCCTCCTTCAATAAGCTGACTTTTTTACGGAGGCGGAACTATTGAAGGAGCTATGACATGTGCGGGCTGCAACAGATTACAGAGTTACGAGAGAGGGTCGACTGACTATCTCTTAAATAAACAAAAGGAGAGAGGCTTTTTGGAGACAAGAGACACCAGTGAATAGACCTAAAAGCAGGTCCTACTGCACATCTCCTTACTCGAGTTCCCAAGTGCAGCACTGATCACAAAGGTGAGGATTAAAGGACCCTTGAAGCTAGTATAGTATGCCTATTGTACAACAAGAGCTTCACAGCGACATACAATGTGTGCCGAGGACTCCTTCTCTTTGCCACAGTGTGCGCATGTCGGATCCTTCATATTTACAGACACATACAAGTGATGCCCGAAGGTGTTATGGCCAGATAGTAGGTCCACAAGTAACCTTAGCCGGCATTGTGTCCAGCGAGCGACAGAATCACCTCACCTTGACGATATGTCCTAAAATAAGTTCTTTAGCTTTCGCTTTAGACAAAAATGCCCAAATATTCCTCTCCATCTCATAAGACGTTCATGTTATAACCGCACACTTGTTGTTCGAGACAGAGACGCTCTGTATGCTGGATGTGGTTTTTGACGGATCTGACATGTTGTCATTATGTCATTATTGTTAGTTTTCAGAAGAAAAAAATGATTTTTACGAACCTGCAAAAGCATAAAGGCATAAATAAATATTTAAGAACAGAATCGTGGAATGTTATTAAGCTAAGCTCCACGAACACTTGTGTTTTTGCTTGACGGAAATGTTCAGAGATTCCTCTCCATCTCATAAGATGTTCATTTTGTAACCACACCTCTGTTTTCCTTCTAATGGTATTTGCTACCAGCCGGCTCAGGACCCAGAACATTATTTATCGACCTCCTTCCTTGCGAGCACGTCCACCGCTTCGAAACCGCAAACTCCAGCAAAGACTCGGCACCCACATAAGTGACACCTGAATGTCTTGCCGAAATGTCATCCAAGATATTTATAAATTGCAGAATGAACCTGGATGTAAGCCTACAAGCGCTCAATGCTTTAAATGCTATCCGGCTGTCAGAGCAGATAGTTATCCGTATGCTGGGCCCCTGAATTTCATTCAAGAGAAAGAGAAAGCTTTGTTTTTGGCCCACAGATCCCAGCGCCGGAGCCATCATCGGTGAGTGATCGTCTGTTTGCAGATTGCCCCTTCCTGCCGTCCCGTCTGCTGCTTGACTCTCACTTTTCTCTTGTAAGATAATTCACCGTAAATTTGCAGTCTATGCTGGACAAATTATACAATCAGTAGGATAGGTTCATCCCTTTGCAGCTCCGAGAGGATGACAGACTGCCAGGATTCACATAGGTACAACTTCCATGCCGCGATTCCTCAGTCGGAACGCAGACGACCTTGCCTCCAATTGAACTACCAGTGAGGGCAGAACGAGATTCAGCCGTGCTTCTAGCGCGCTTAGCGAAGTCGTGTGCACTGTGCTCTGCACTTGTTACACTAACACAGCGTTAAATTCATCATCATAGTCACAATGTCTTAACAGACATGTTGTGAACTCGTAAAATGCATTTACACATTTTACGAGTTTCTCTTGGGATATCTTTAAGATCTTTAATGCAGTAGTTTCCCATTTGATTTCTGCATCCTCATGCCGTTGACCAGATGGTATCTACTGGTTCATCCGCCTTTAGGAGCAATTTCTCTCACCCCAAGAACAAGAAGGTGTCCTGACTCTTCTCAACTCGTCTATCCGAAGCTGTTGGTTGAGAAGAGGTTACTGCTTATACCGACAGTAGTTCGGTGCTCCTTTTAGTCGCCTTTTACGATACGCAGGATATACGATGGGAGATATTCTAACCCGCCCCCACACGGGCGCAGCTAGCTAATTTAAGCTAGCGTTTATTTAGCTTTGCTCTAATTGTTTCCATCCTTACCCACGGCCACCACAGTAGTAATCCATATAATAGCGACGGCTTTACAATTGGAGGGGTCAGTGCAAAAAGCTGCTGTCACACATGACTTCGGAATGTTTTTGACACTTAGATACTTCTTGCGCTGGAATGATGATCGACTGTTAAACCTACATACAATTTTTTACGTAGTAGGATATTTCTTCTCACAAATATGATATCTACCTAATACTTATGAGTGTGTATTGTATGGGTAAATTCATATGAATTTACCGATACATTTAGATGGAGACAACTCAATTTCTTAAGAATGTGGACTTGGACAGTCTTTGCACTGACTCCTTCAATTGTGGTATACAGCCAGGACGATCCTCTCACTTTAGACTTGTACCTATACCTACACTTATTTGAGGAAGTGGCATTCGAGATATTCAATCCGTATCAGACTTTTGCTACATACCTACATTATGCCATATTAAACGAACAAATCCACCGGGAGCTCTTTTGTGCCACGCTGTGTTCCGTTACATCATTTCTGTTTCAGTGGGAGGCAGCACTAAGTTAACAGCTAATTTATTTTCAATGGAAGCTACTTGCGGCTGAGTCCCAATTAAAGTGTCGTATTTTCCGCAGCAGAAATAGCTTTATATAAAATTAGTTTACTAAATTTCAGTTACCGGGTAATGAAGTCGGCTTTTACGACTGCCACCAAAATAACAAATACAGTAATTGCCTCAAGCTGGTTGTCTGCTCGACTACGAGAAAATACTATTACACGAAATTGGATATGAGAATTGGAAGATCCTTCAAAATCGATTGGTATTTGTAATTTCGCTACTAGGTATGAATAAGATGGTATCTGCAGGTGCTTTATTTTAATGTTAAATCGAACCCTGGGTTACATTAGAACAGATCTAAGGAGCTCTATGTGTCTAGCTGTTCATTAAAAAATGGGATAAGTATAGTAACAGCGTTCGAGACATATTCGGCAGTAAATATTTTGAGGAGTTATACGTAGTTATACATTAATCAACCATTATTGCAGCCCGTTCGCTGTCGAGGGTGCTACTGAAATAATAATTTTTATAATAATAGTAAATACATATAAGTGAGATTCACATTTCCGTACAATGTGGAATTATCTAAATGTTTACATGTTTGTTTGTATTGGTCGCCAGACTGCACGGAATGTGATTTTCTTGAAACATTGGAGTATCTTATTTTGGGTTCAGGTACAAAATTATCACGGCTAATCCGGAAATGTGCGCTAGTAATCGCTGCTTTAAAAAATTAATAATTTATATACTTTTGTGTTAGTGACCTTTCTTCCAACAAGACTTCCTGAACTTCTAATTTATAACAGTCTCATACGTATTTGACCATGGTTATTGATGGTAGTTACTCTTGAATGTAGTGGGGTGAGCAAATTATAATGGCAGTCTTGATATCAGTCATAATCAAGGGATACTTGAGGGACCCTCAGGTGTGGCTTTCCTTGTGTATCTGTTTCCTAGACAACATCTACGATGCGGCGAGACTCATTTGGCGATGTTGTCATATTTCAAATATAAATCAACTTGTTATGCCTATACCTCCGCATTTTGATGTTCTCTGTTATCTTTTTTTGTTTTGTGCTAGTATTTCGTGTGTTGTGCCGCAGATTTTTCTGGAGGTAACAGAAACTAAAAACACCGTACTCCACAACTAACCTACAAAATAGCCTTGACGGCAACGAAATGTCATGTTGACATTTTGTTACTTGAGTATTACACTCAAGGAAGGGACCCTCAAGTAGCTGCCAGCATCAATAGGCTTCATCTAGCCCTCAGCTAAGGATTGGGCCAACTAGATCTCATGATGAGAATAATATGCCCTCTTAAAAAAGAACAGGACCTTCAATATCAGTTGACACTAAGAAGCTGACATTTTTGTGTTACGACGCTCTAGTATCAAAAGCTCATAAGGCACCTACAACTAGAACTGCAGAAGAGGCCACTGTTTCAACAATGCACCAGAAATGTTGTTCTTCAGGCAACATCTATCTTTAAAAAACTTGCTGAAGCTTGAATTACAACTTTTAATATCAGCTAAAGCAATTAATATTTGCAATGCTGACTACCACGAAGACATGACTGGAGCTTTGTTTGAAAAATGGTTTATAGATCATTTTTTACAAAATATTCCTGCGGGTACAGTAAATGATATGGATATTACTCGGTCACATTCGAGATTTATTAGAAAAGAATACATATTACTTCATTTAGAAAAGAGATTATTGAATTTCTTACAAAACAAAATATCACACTTTCACCAGACATGGAAACAAGAAGTTAATAGTTATTGGAGTTGGTAAAAAGCTACAACTTTGATAAAAAGTGCATTGTTGATGAAATGGCGCGAAGTAGCGGGTGTGAAGTTTTAAACCATCACCCTACATTTGTATTTTTAGTCCGATTGAATTAATATGGAGCGGTTTAAAAAGAAATATCAGAAAGTACAATAATCGCCTCAAAAGCTCATTAGCAGTTATTAATACTACAAGAGGTCAGGTACATTTAATAACTCAAGAAAAATGACGAAATGACGCATTAAACATAAAATAGAAGTAGACATCATTTTTAAATGAAATTAATATCAATCCAAATGATATCTGCTCATCTGAATCTGATTTTGACTTGTGGTAATTTCTTTGTATTTCCTCATTCATTATTTGTATTCTCAAATAATACTGTTAGAATGTAAGCCTGAATAGTATTTATTGTACATTCTTTAATGTTAGTAAACGTTCAAACATCTAATAGAGGCAATCACTACAATTAACTGCCGGGTATATCTCGAACGTTTTTAGTAATATATCAGTAAGATAGTATGAAAGATTATAGAAATAATACTAAGCTGGACTCAGCAACTGAACGCAATAATTTCAAAACACTTGTGTAAATATTTTTCCTAACATCGATCGCATTCTCTTCGTGAACAGCTGTTTGGAAGCATCTAGCTCTGCCCTTCCTGCTTTCTTTCTTATATGATCTTGTCCCTTTGAAACGCATTTTAGAAATGTAGTCCCTGAACATGAATATTTCAGCATATAGAGGTGCTTGTATCGGGTGCATTTCAGCTGTTGCTGTCAATATATCTATTTATGTATGCGAACTCACGCCACTATGACGGTTATAGGCAGTGCAAATCGAGCAATTATCTCAGGTATACACGAAGGTTTATTTCAAGAAGTCGAAGTACGATCAAACGTCACTCAAAGTAACGTAAGTGGTGCATGGAACGGATTTGGTGACTGGGACTGCAAAGTACAGGCAAGGGGGATTTTCTATTTTTCCGGAAAGTCTTAAATTGGATTTGAAGTGGAAAAAAATTAAAAAATTAAAAATTATATTAGGTACTTTACAAGTACAACACAATTATGAACTATTTTACTTTTGTACTATGTAGTGCAAGTAAAATGTCTAGTAAAATTTGATTCAAAAATATATTTATGTCGATGGCAAAAAAATGTATGTAACATGAGCAAAATGCATATTAATAACTTTTTTGGTACAAAAAAGAATAAAAAAAAGAGTTGTAAGGCCTGGGTTTCGAAACAGATTCACCGTCTAACACTCTAAACCACTGCGCCATCCGGCGCTCTGCGGAAGAGATCGCTTCAACAAAACATATTTGATTAGGTAATTTATTACTGGAATGTCAAACTTTCAGAAATATTTTTATTTCGATCGTAGACTCCGCCTCGAGCTGCAAAATTCATTCATCGTTCTGCAACAACACTAGTTACAAGTAAGTACTTTCACGATTGGCTGGGAATATAGAATCTACTATAGGAGTAGGACGTCATTGGTCAACGCAGCATCGTGACCACCTTTTTTTTTATGGTAGGCCTCCCGCAAAGGCTTAAAGCCTATGGCGCTGTAGAAGCGCTGCGAGAGGATAAGTATCGGTTCACGTTAGATTTGAAACGCTGCAGGTTGTAGCCGTCGGGAAACAAATTCCCCGGCAGCTGATTCCACAGCGTCGAAGTTCACCAAAAGAAGGAATGCTGGAGGAGACTAGTTCGGGGAGTAAGGACCTCGACCTGGTAAGGATGAGCTCGCAGAGCTTCTCTGGTTTTCCTAGTTCGGACGGCCTGTGGTGTTATTATCTGAGAGAGCTCAATCGAACATCTTCCGTGATAGAATCTGTAAAACAGAGATAGGTCAGCCACCCTCCTTCGATGTTCCAGGCTGTGGAGGTCCTTTGTGAGGTTTGGCGTATCGATTAGTCTAATCGCTCTTTTCTGGATAGTGTCCAGAAGCTTTAGAGAGTGCTTCGGGCGCATCCCCACACATGGAAGCAATACTCCAGCGATGGTCGGATCTATGCCTTGTAGCAGCAGTTGCTCTGGTATATACAACTTCGTACAGCGGAACAAAACTCCAAGCTTTTGGGATGCCGTTTTAGCAATACTGACGACGTGGTCGTGCCAGGACATGTTATTGTTGATGTTGATTCCCAAAAGCTTGACAGAAGGTGATTCGACTATGAGGTGACCCTCCATTTCCACGGTTGGTAAGCCATCGTGAGACTTCTTTGTAGGTGTTGTTGCCTGAGTTTTTTGTACGTTGAACTGTACTTTATTTGCTAATCCCCACTCGACAATTGTTTTGATATCAGCGTTGATCTGTGAGGCATACTGCTGTCGCTGACGTACCGTCTCCTGGGATGATAGTGGCTTGCCTGATTCCATGCACGACACTAATGTACTGTCATCTGCGAAGCTGTAGATCGGATTTGATGTTATTTACAGCAGCTCGTTGGTGTACAGCAGAAATAGTGTAGGGGATAGGACAGATCCCTGAGGAACACCGGCGTTTATTGAAAATACATCTGATGAACAGCCCTCGACTACAACAAACAGAGATCGGTCGTTCAAAAAGCTATTCAGCCACTGGCGCAGGCCAGGTGGTAGTCCATAAGCAGCAAGCTTGGCCAGAAGTCCGTCATGCCATACTCTGTCGAAAGCTTTCGATATATCAAGTGCAACAACACGCCATGCTTGTCTATTGCCCTGTTCCACAAGTGAGTGACGTAGGCAAGGAGGTCACCTGTAGACCTGTGCTTACGGAAGCCATACTGGCGATCATTTATGATGTTATTGTTGTCCAGGTATTTCAGGAGCTGTGTGTTAATGACAGTCTCCATTACCTTAGACATGATGCTGAGAAGAGCCACAGGTCCATAATTGGTGGGATCAGTTTTTTTGCCTTTCTTAGGGATGGGTTGTACGCAGCCAATCTTCCACGAAGCGGGAAACACGCCTCGTTGGTACGAAAGTTTGAAAAGCTTGCAAAGAATAGGTGTAAGCTCAGCGGCACAGCGTTTAAGGACAATGGCTGGAATTTGGTCAGGACCAGTAGCTTTATTGGTGTTCAGTTTTTGGAGGATGCTTTTTACCTTGTAACGTCACACGGGTTTGGGAGCCATCGGCGTGTTTTCGGTATACTGGATTCAAAAACCCATTTTTATTTTGATATAACTTTTGAATTATTGCAAAAAAAAAGAAAAAAAAAAATAGTTTTGATATAAAACTTATACATGATCTTTCCATTTATCACAAAAAATATTCAAAACCCCAACTTTAATGGTGGGAAGTTTATTGGATGAGGAAACTCATAAGTTTCAAATATTCATACTTACTTGAAACTTTCCTTTGACCTTAATAAATGCTATTCTATACCTCACAGACCTGTCCGAACATTGCATTTGGAGGTATGTACCGCAAGTAGCCGCAAGGGGGCGTAATTGTTTCGATCGATCAGAAAAAAGGCTTTTTCTCGAAAAATATGCAACCGTAGATTATAAATATTACCATCATGTAGATTGGCCAATTATTGATTTCTTTGTCAAGCGTTTTTTATCTATCCTGTAAGTGGCGAGAAACGTCAAAGAAGTTTTTATCCAAATAACTTCAGTACAAGTCAACTGAATTACACAAGCTGAGTTTCGTTTGAAAGAGCGGTTCTTAGCTATTATTCCTTTATATAAAATTTATCCAAGTAGATCTTGCCCTCGTAGCTAAAGGACGGCATTTGATATCACAACAACTATTATCTATTATTACGGAAATTTTAAATGGTATGGTATACTATATATTTCTTTTAACATAAATGGATAAAACACGAGGTTCGTGAAAAGTCAGCGTAATGGTCAACTTTCTACCCACAATACTGAAGCAAAACAAACTGCGTAGACCGAGGGCAAACTTTCAACTGACCTAACTGAACTGTTTGTCTACTTTCGTAAGTAGTAAAATCGCTAAATGTCTTGAAGTTATACCGGGTTAGTAAAAAGTACCGAAAGGCTTAATATCTCCAAAACATGCATGCATGTTGCCAGGTTGACCAGTTTTACGTTATACTTTATTATTTTAAATAGAATGCCTTTTTTAATTTTTGCTGCAATGAATTGTGCATGTCGAATTTAGTTTTGATCTCATAATTTTAAAATTTTGTTTCTACTAATTATTGAGATACGGCAACACCGCTTTTTCAGTAAAAGTACCGGAATTGGAAGTCTTTCAACATACAGAGTTGAAAAATACCAACAGCATTGTTGTCCAATTTATCACATGACACAGCACAGTTGGGCCTAGAAGATCCTAGACCGACAGGTATGTGACGTTACTAGGATGAAATTAATAAGATTTTTACTAAGCTCAAAGCTTCAAAGGATACGTTTATAAGTTTTACAACTATAGGACAACTGATTCCTGAAATTTAGTACTGTAAGTGAGGATTGGCTTAACAAAGCTTATCCTGACCCTACACCAGGAAAATCAATGGTTAAAAAGGGGTTTCCTTGGTTTAATGGGGAGAAATGAGTACCAAAGACAATGGGTGCTAAATGCCCCAAACAGGATGTTACGACGCAAATTCATCGTGCGTGAATATTTGGAAATGTGTGATATGCATGCTTATAGTTGATTAAAAGCAACAACATGTGAGAGCAATGTTTAGAGAGTCAACTGCAATAAAGACTATTTTTTCCGTCGACATATTAAAATGTATGAAACTTGGCTCCATCACTATACGCCAGAGTAGAAAAACGCTACAATCGGCCAGCAGGTTTATGGCATCAATGTTCAGAGATGCGCATGGTATATTATTATTATCTCGAAGAGGGCGAGACAATTAGTCGCGATATTTGAAGAAAAAACGTTTTTATCAAAATGAGTAATTGATAGAAATTATGTTAAATTTGAATTAATTGGGACTACAGTGACATTCTCCTGTCTGCAGACCTTAAAATAATGTTTGATTAAAATAATATTAATACATAACAGTACGTATTAAATGGAGAGAGAAATGCCGTACCGAAGCCTATTCTAAGGCTAAAGGCCAATCGTACTATAAAAATGGTATGTTAAAACACACGGCGTTTTATTTGAGCCTACGCTTAATATGGTTTACGAGATCTAGTAGGACCTACTGGCTACTAGTGCGTGCCAGGGCTAAGCGATCTTTGATCTCTTCACCTGCGTTGGTTAAAGTCTTTAATAAAGGAATACGGTAAAAGTATTACATGTTCAATATTGTTATATTACGAAAATTAAAATCATCATAATCCGTTCCAAACAATCATTCCTTACACTCACAAGACATTTACATCTGTTTTAATCTAGCGAACAAGATGCACGAATAGACAGAGAAGGCCTAAGGACAAAATTACTCAATGCCATGTGTACTTGAAAAACATGAACAAACCTCAACAGGATCAGAAGCCAATATGGCAGATTCGCGGCTTTCCGAGTGGAGTAAAATACCGCCCTTCCATTGTCAATACAGTGACAACAACCCAACAACTGAACATAGAGGTAGTAAACAACTAATTCTAATAGGCTGACATCTTTTTTTACGTTGTCATATTGAACCACATACGGCAATCATAATTGTTTACTATCGTCTTAATTGTATAGTATTCGGAAATATTCCATTCTACGTTACAAAAGACGATATGTTGATGGTTCAGGAATGATTACAGCAAAATCAATATATATGTTGACGTCTACTGCGTTACTGCATATTTCTTCATCATAAACGCAAATTCTGAAGTCTTGCATAATTTTGAGGAGCTGGCAACGCCACACGCCCTCGACTGTCAAACGTTTGCTTTATTTATTGTTTGTGCGTCTATTATGCTCGGTCAGTAAAATCGAATTTGCTATTTGTTGGTAACTTTACGGACTTGCTGCGTTATATTCGAGTGTAGTTTAACAGTTTTTCAAAATGGAACTCAAAAAGTGCAGTGTTTGTAACGTGGGTTGCATTGAAAGGATTTTCAGGTTAGTTGGCGTTACACAGCATTGTTTATAATTTGAACTCCCACAGTTGATCAATGTTTGGAGGCTGAAGTGTCAAAGATGATGGCTTTAAGTACGCCATGCTGAAGTGGTTTGTTTACTACCTCTATGTTCAGTTGTTACTCTGAGGTGGCAATCGAATGAACGTGCTTTTCGCGCGAAAGGCAGTACACAAAAAAATAGCCCGCCCAAAGACGTTAGACAACGGGAATAGACGACTAAACGACCGAGCACCTGGATAAACTGTAACAAAGCTAACATAAGAGGGTGTGCCCTTGGACTTATACGTATAATGGATGCCAGGACGACTTCCCATGAGCAACTCTTGTGACATAGATAAATATTACAGATTTTGGACATCGTTTTGTGATTGGTTCTTCGATTGTTTAGTTAAGGTATAAAATAAAAATGAAAAATTTAATGAGAAAAATAAGAAGTGAAGCCAAGTTGGCTGACATGGATTTTTTGTTATGTACATCATAAAACGCACAAAAAGTGCATTATCTCGAAATTGAAAATTCTCGCAATCAGAGTACTCCACTCACCTATCGGTGTGGAAAGTGGAAAGGGAAATAAAGAAAAAATATAAAACAGGTGATATTTTTGTATATGTACCATGTGAAAAATTCACACTTTAGTGTATATAGATCAACTGATACATTACCGTGGTACATTGTACGAAATGACAATGTGTGGGAACTACTGAGTCATACTACTTGACTTCAACCATTTTGTTGAATATAAAACAATATGGTAATAAAAGAATCAACTCGTTACCATGTTCTTCGAGCATGATATGTGGGGCGAAATCTCCAGGCCGGCTTCATACCAACAGGATTCTTAAGTCTCAGAATACCTGACGAATGTTTTGCAGATAATTTGGGAAGGTATACCTAATTACCTAATGACCTACCCTACCATTAACTTGACAGGAAGGTTTCCGAATAGACAGAGAGGGAGAGAGAGAGAGCACGAGCCAGAGCTGAAGCCACAGAGTAGATTTGAATTAACTGATTAGTAAAAATGTTTTCCAACTTGTTATATTTTCCATTTATTAGTTTTGTCCCAATTTTTAATCTATTTGACACATTAATTTTGCACATCATTTGCTTTCTTGTCTACTCATTATTGTTAAACGAAAAAACCAAAAGCAGCAGCTCAGTTGTTGAGCAGTGTAAACGATAAATACCGAACAAAACCCAAAACAAAATCAATCCAGCATTCCAACAGAAAACTGATATCTCCAGTTATTCCTTCACGAGCAATAGCGACTGCTCAGCGCAACATCACGATGTAGGTTTCAAATTCTCTGGAGACAATTCCACTCCTTATGGATCGATCGCAAAAACTTTATCACAATTGCCTCTCCAAAGTTTATTCAACCAGTTTACGGTCCTCATATGAGCTTTCATTCCCCTTTCATTAAAAAAATACAATATCAGTATATCACGAAACTGGTGCCTGTAACTTCTGTCAAAGGTGAAATTTTACATACTTTCGCTCAAGTACGCGTTTAGCGTTTCATGTTTGTTAGAAATTAAAGGCTGGTTCATGAAACTTTTCCTTTACCACAATTTAGCCGTAAATTAGCGTTAGTGTTAATTCTAAAGTTGAACCTACCATCATTAATGCAATCGTTCATGAAACAGCTTTGGATATAAATTAAGAATTAGGCGTAAAAGGGGTGATACACGTACGAACTTTAAGTACGCGGTTTTTAAGTTCGCGAACTTACTCGGCTCGACGCGGTGACACAAGTGAAGCTGAAATCACGCATTTTGATGATTTTCCTAAATAAACAAAACTTTTAACAAACTCCAAACACAACAAGCGTTGCGGATCGATGGCCTGCCGAAGCAGAGTGGTGGCTCGCGGCTCGCAGTACGAGCCGAGACAGTCTACGAGCAAGATTTCAAACCAGTTGGCTCGCCGGCGGTTTGCGCGACGGTTTTAAAGTACGCGTACTTACGGCGACACACAGGCGAAAAAGGTCGTCGAGCCATAAGTACGCGTACTTGCTCGTACGTGTATCAGCCCTTCAAGAAATGACCTTGAAAATATAATTAACTTCCAACTTCACCTTAAAGAAAAAGATAAATCTAAATCTTAGAGGTGTCTGAGCATGCGCGAAATGCACAGAACATGAAATTATAATCTGGCATGAGGCAACCACTCCTGAGATCACCTTACTCTTTTTATTAGTCTTCATTTTTGGTCGTAGTTTTAAAAACGAATTTCTTAAAAATATAACCTTAAAATCAAAACAGGCTTTGTGAAAAGTCACATCTGTCAACCTTAACGCCAAATTCAAGTTTCATGTACGTTGATTCTCTTTACTGCTTAAGTTAAGGATAAAGTTAATACTAACGCTTAATTTACGGCTAAATTACGGCAAAGGACAAGTTTGATGAACCAGCCTTTACACTTTGAATACTTTTACTTTTTTTACTGAATGGCTGGCACTATTGTCTAGCGATGGTGGAAACGTTAGTTGAATTGTACTGACATCTATGAATCTACAGTCAAACCAGTTAAACTATCTAGCCAACCTTTTCTCATGAACTATAATATACGAAATATGCATGTGTCTTCATAAAAAGCATGTACCAGGGGTACACAACCCATAAAAGGTAGCCAGTGCTTTGACCATATGCGGGCACATAATAATTTATTCATAGAAGTTTGACGACCATTTTTGGTACATAGTAGCTAGAATAATAGTTATCTAAATGTCAGTGTTTTGCATACCCATCGGAAAAATAAATGTCTATCAAAGATATGCAACACAATTTTGTGCTCGGTTTTGTGACACTCCAACTTGTAACGGTTCACCCGTTTTCAAAATTATTTTTATATTATTTACTTGGCTACCATATACAAATAGTTTACAACTTCCATTTTTAGCAACTGCTTCCTCATTATACTAGTACATTTTTATAACTATTTTGCTTCTCACCTCTACCTTTTTCCCATCTCAACTTCCTTGAGCTGCAAATATTGTTAATTATACACACTGCGCAAGTGCGCCAAATTTTGGGAAAATCTAATGAGTGGGGGGGTATGCTCGTCTACCGAAGTTAGCTTCTAGATAAAATGTAATGATTTATTCCTTTTGCTTTCTGAACTCATACAGTTTACAGCTAATGTAATTGTGTCTCTCTAAGACAATCTTTTGTGTCTGTTCCAATTATATCTTAATCAAGGTAACGATAACGATTTGATTGCTATGGTTTCCCATATTTTCTTTGCTTCTGCATTTATTTTACAGCTATGTGTAGGAATGTTATTTTTCCGATTTATAAATTTTTTTTCCATGAACATGTGATGGCGAACATTTTAATCTTTGAATATCAAGTTAATCATACACTGTATATTTATTAATTATCTAACAAAAGAGTCGCTGAACACTATTCTTTGTTTCTAGCCATACATTTTTGTGTTAAGATGCCTTATCTTGTGTGTTTTTAATGTTTCACATTTTTTTTGTGACATTCCTTACGTAAAAACACCTAGCACTCAGATTTGCTAATTGAGAACGCAATGAAAAGATCTTTTGGACATTTTTGTAATTTTGTTTTACAAGGCGTGAGGAAAAAGTTTGTAAATTTTTGAACATACTTTGTACATTTATTTTATTTATCACTATATATCCGAAAAGATCCGGTAGGACTGAAAATACAAAGCATTTAAGAATCATTTTTTTTAACTATTGTTCTATCTATTCGCTCTTGTATATATCTATATATTTTTTTTAATCTTTACCATGTGAACATTTGAAAGTTATCTGCTTTTTGGCTTTTTAATTCCCCCATGCTACTTCATATATTTGTTTCTGAAGTATATGGATGCAATTTATCAAAATGTAAGAACGCATGAAGATCCATACTTCAGAAACAGATCGTGAAGTCCTGTGAAGTTCTCCACAAGGTGCTAATACCAGCCATAACTCTTTCACAGGAAAACCACCCTTTTGTCGGGGTGCCACCATGAAGACCTAACCTCCTTTTTCGGGGTGCCAACATCGAAAGCACCTTTTTTTTTCGGGGTGCCAACATCGAAACCAACTTTTTTTGTCGGAGTGCCACCATGAAGAACACCTTTTGTCGGGGTGCCAACATGAAGACAACTTTTTTCCGGGGTGCCACCACCAAAGCCACCTTCCTTTTCTCGGGGTGCCACCGTCAAGACCACCTTTTCTCGGGGTGTCAACATCAAGACACCTCTGGAGCACCACCTTCTTTTCAGAAGGGCACTACCAGGACTTCCTTCCGAGATAAGTTCTTTTTCAAAAAAAAAAAAAAAAATAATAAAATGTACTGCATTCATATATATACTAAAATAAATCTTTATTAAACCATTGTTGTCCTATTTTTCATTTCTTGGCGGCTAACTAGACTCACGCATTCACGCACACACGCACGCACCTACATACCCTAGTCTCATGCAAAACTACTGAGCTGCTGGTTGCTATGAGAAATAAAAGTGTTGGCTGGTGGTTCATGACCAGGCAACATTTTTATTGTTACAAACTTTTGAAGTGATTACAAATTCATATCCAGTTAATAGTTTACTATGATGCAGACCGTTTGAGTAGCATAAGAAGCTTAAAGAATCAGTTAAAAGTGACCATATTCCCGGTGGACCATAAATTACAGGCACTGAAATTAACGAGTTAGTACAAAATCATCACCATATTGGTATAAAATAAATTTTTGACCAGGATAGTTTGCTTGCGGTTAAACTAAAAAACTATTCCTGAAGATTTAGAGTACCGGAAGGTCGCTAGGAAATGGACTCCAAATTGATGACCGATGAACAAAAAGGGAACCGAGTGACAATTTGTTAGAAGTGGGCAAGTGCAACGTAATTCACAGTTTCTAAATAATGTCGAAATATGTGACGAACGTTGGTTTTATCATCATAACCTTGGTTTAAAGTCTCAAAATATGCAATAGAAACATAGAGGCAGCCAAAGATCGCAGAAGGTCAAAAATGTTATAAGCTCTGGTAAAGTGATCCAATTCATTTGTTTTAATAAATTTGAAGTTATTTATGATCACATTGTACCAAGAGGACACACGTTTACAGGGGAGTACTATTCTAAGGTACTTTGAGGACCCCTAAACCCAAAATCAAAGCAAAAACGGTCGGTTTATCAGGGCTTCTTCGATTGGGCACTGCATTACGGCAATGTTCCGGCCCGCAGCGCAGCGATTTGTGATTTGTGAATTATTAAAGAATTGACGTGCAACTATGAATCACCCCCGTACTCTCCTGACCTTGCTCCAACTGTTTTCTGAAGTTAAAAATGTGGTCGTAGTTTTGAGCCGGACTTAAAGCTCATCAAAGTTATGATAGGTATACTAAACAGACTATCAGAGACTGGTTTCTTACAAGATGACCAGTTGGAAGATATTTGTAAGTAAATGTAAATAAATATTAATTATTATACTATAGCACTTTTCTCGTGCTCAGTGACCTGCTTTTGTTGTATAAATCTGAAATTTGTTCTTTGTAAAATTCCTGAAATATCTTTTACTCAGATTTCAGGATAATGCGTCGTGTAAATCATGTCGGTTGGTGTACCTAAGTGTTGACTTTCGTGCTTTTGCTAAGCTGTAATCTCAGTAAATGCTGAGTTTCTATGCAGAAACAGGCGTCCATTTTTTAATTTTCCTTGTGCTCGAAAATAATTCTCATGGCTCAAGTCACGTTATTGCTGATTGTCAGAGCGGTCCGTGAGACCTGAATCTAGAAACTCAAAGGAAATAAAAGGGGAAGGCGGAGAGTAAAGATGCTGAAGAAAATATTTTAGAACACGAACAAGTGAGTCATTTTTGAAATGCTTGTTTTATTTCTGTTTTGTTTTTAAGGTTCGACTCCGTGGGTTCGGCATACCAGTAGCATATACTACATATACAGGGTATCCAGGTATTCGACCGACAAAGCTTGACAGGTGATACACCTCAGATTTTTATGAACATTGAGATAGGAACATGATGCCCTAAAGTACTTAATTCTCAAGATATAGGGTGTCAAAGATTTACCCTTTTTTTCACCTTTTCTCAATAATTATTCCGCAATAAAATGTACACAACGATCTGAAATTACGTATTGGGAGTTCTTTTAAGACGAGAAGTGCGAATCCTACAACGGTTTTGCTATCATGAACAGAAGGCGTCACCTACGGCACATTGAACTCTTTTAAATTAAGAAAACTTTTTACGGTTTGGTGCATCAATGTGGATATTAAAGAATCGTTTCCGCAATATGTTTTACGTAAAAAGGTACTATAGTTTGATTAAGTCGCTGAAGGTAATCGTTTTCGAGATAGCCTTTATTGAAATTTCCAATGCACCCCAATGTGATCGAAAGAATTATTGGCATTCAAGAACGAATTTATACTAGATCAAAAAACATGTTTTATACGTATCTAATTTTAAAATAGGTTGTGCTGAAGTGTAGAAATACTTCGTTTATGGTATGTAAAAGTATGAGGCTAGTAACCATTTATGCGGAAATACCGATAACTGAGTCGCATTGGAAAGATCATCATGAAAATGGTTACCTCTAGGGACTCGAACAAAGTATACTTTTTTCACGTAAAACCATACCATTGAGGAAACGATTTTTTTTGGCACTTACATTGATGCACCAAACCGGATAAAAGTTTTGATAATTTAAATTAGTTCAATGTGCCGTAGGTGGCGCTCTCTATTCATGACAGCAAGACCGTTACTGAATTTGGATTTTTCGCCTTTAAGAACTTCCCAGTACGTAATTTTAGATCGTTGTGCCATCATTTTATTGCGGAATAATTGAGAAAAAACTGAAATAAAGGTAAGACCTTAACACCCTGCATCTTAAAAATTGAGCATCTAAAGACTTCATGCTTCTATCTCAATGTGCATAAAAATGTGAAGTCTATCACCTGTCAAGCGTTGTCGATCTATTATTGGGACACCCTGTAGATAAATTCAGGTCAGGTTGCAGGTATATAACTCATTTCCATATCTTTTAGTATCAGAATGTATATTATGGAATAATTTGATTCAAATGGAGAACAAATATCTTTACGGCTGAATGACGATGTTGAATTTGATAAACGGTTATAAATTAAAATAATTAACAGTAAACAAACAGTACACTGAACACGAATACTGAATTACAAAGGCGCGCACACGTTCAGTAATCCCGTAATGATATCAAATCGATTCTTACTACAGTCAGATCATTTTAGGCCTGATACAGATTTAATTGAGAGGAATCATACACATACTTCGTAACCCACAGTACAGATCTAGCATACTTCACTGTGGACCCAAAATAAAGCTAACACTACACGTTCAATAATCCCGTAATGATATCAAATCGATTCTTACTACCACCGGACCATTTTAGGCCTGTTACAGATTTGATTGAGAGGAATCATACATATACTTCGTAACTCAGAGTACAGATCTAGCATACTTTGCTGTGGACCCAAAATGAAGCTAACACTACACGTTCAATAATCCCGTAATGATATCAAATCGATTCTTACTACCACCAGATCATTTTAGGCCTGTTACAGATTTGATTGAGAGGAATCATACATATACTTCGTAACTCAGAGTACAGATCTAGCATACTTTGCTGTGGACCCAAAATGAAGCTAACACTACACGTTCAATAATCCCGTAATGATATCAAATCGATTCTTACTACCACCAGATCATTTTAGGCCTGTTACAGATTTGATTGAGAGAAATCATACATATACTTCGTAACTCAGAGTACAGATCTAGCATACTTTGCTGTGGACCCAAAATGAAGCTAACACTACACGTTCAATAATCCCGTAATGATATCAAATCCATTCTTACTACCACCAGATCATTTTAGGCCTGTTACAGATTTGATTGAGAGGAATCATACATATACTTCGTAACTCAGAGTACAGATCTAGCATACTTTGCTGTGGACCCAAAATAAAGCTAACACTACACGTTCAATAATCCCGTAATGATATCAAATCGATTCTTACTACCACCAGATCATTTTAGGTCTGTTACAGATTTAACTGAGAGGAATCATACACATACTTCATAAGCCACAGTACAGATCTAGCATACTTCGTTGTGGACCCAAAATGAAGCTAACACTACACGCTCAATAATCCCGTAATGATATCAAATCGATTCTTACAACCACCAGATCATTTTAGGCCTGTTACAGATTTGATTGAGGTGAATCATACACATACTTCGTAACCCACAATACAGATCTAGCATACTTCGCTGTGGACCCAAAATGAAGCTAACACTCCACGGTCAATAAACCCGTAATGATATCAAATCGATTCTTACTACCACCAGATCATTTTAGGCCTGTTACAGATTTGATTGAGAGGAATCATACACATACTTCATAAGCCACAGTACAGATCTAGCATACTTCGCTGTGGACCCAAAATGAAGCTAACACTCCACGGTCAATAAACCCGTAATGATATCAAATCGATTCTTACTACCACCAGATCATTTTAGGCCTGTTACAGATTTGATTGAGGTGAATCATACACATACTTCGTAACCCACAATACAGATCTAGCATACTTCGCTGTGGACCCAAAATGAAGCTAACACTCCACGGTCAATAAACCCGTAATGATATCAAATCGATTCTTACTACCACCAGATCATTTTAGGCCTGTTACAGATTTGATTGAGAGGAATCATACACATACTTCATAAGCCACAGTACAGATCTAGCATACTTCGCTGTGGACCCAAAATGAAGCTAACACTCCACGGTCAATAAACCCGTAATGATATCAAATCGATTCTTACTACCACCAGATCATTTTAGGCCTGTTACAGATTTGATTGAGGTGAATCATACACATACTTCGTAACCCACAATACAGATCTAGCATACTTCGCTGTGGACCCAAAATGAAGCTAACACTCCACGGTCAATAAACCCGTAATGATATCAAATCGATTCTTACAACCACCAGATTAGGCCTATTACAGATTTGATTGAGGTGAATTATACACATACTTCGTAACCCACAGTACAGATCTAGCATACTTCGCTGTGGACCCAAAATGAAGCTAACACTACACGTCAAATAATCCCGTAATGATATCAAATCGATTCTTACAACCACCAGATCATTTCAGGCCTGTTACAGATTTGATTGAGAGGAACCATACACATACTTCGTAACCCACAGTACAGATCTAGCATACTTCGCTGTGGACCCAAAATGAAGCTAACACTACACGGTCAATAAACCCGTAACGATATCAAATCGATTCTTACTACCACCAGATCATCTTAGGGCTTTACAAATGTGATTGAGAGGAATCATACACATACTTCGTAACCCACAGCACAGATCTAGCATACTTCGCTGTGGACCCAAAATGAAGCTAACACTACACGTTCAATAATCCCGTAATGATATCAAATCGATTCTTACAACAACCAGATCATTTTAGGCCTGTTACAGATTTGATTGAGAGGAATCATACACATACCTCTTAACCCACAGTACAGATCTAGCATACTTCGCTGTGGACCCAAAATGAAGCTAACACTACACATTCAATAATCCCGTAATGATATCAAATCGATTCTTACAACCACCAGATCATTTTAGGCCTGTTACAGATTTGATTGAGAGGAATCATGCCCATACCTCTTAACCCACAGTACAGATCTAGCATACTTCGCTGTGGACCCAAAATGAAGCTAACACTACACGTTCAATAATCCCGTAATGATATCAAATCGATTCTTACAACCACCAGATCATTTTAGGCCTATTACAGATTTGATTGAGGTGAATTATACACATACTTCGTAACCCACAGTACAGATCTAGCATACTTCGCTGTGGACCCAAAATGAAGCTAACACTACACGTTCAATAATCTCGTAATGATATCAAATCGATTCTTACAACCACCAGATCATTTTAGGCCTGTTACAGATTTGATTGAGAGGAATCATACACATACTTCGTAACCCACAGTACAGATCTAGCATACTTCGCTGTGGACCCAAAATGAAGCTAACACTACACGTTCAATAATCCCGTAATGATATCAAATCGACTCTTACAACCACCAGATCATTTTAGGCCTATTACAGATTTGATTGAGGTGAATTATACACATACTTCGTAACCCACAGTACAGATCTAGCATACTTCGCTGTGGACCCAAAATGAAGCTAACACTACACGTTCAATAATCTCGTAATGATATCAAATCGATTCTTACTACCACCATATCATTTTAGGCCTATTACAGATTTGATTGAGGTGAATCATACACATACTTCGTAACCCACAATACAGATCTAGCATACTTCGCTGTGGACCCAAAATGAAGCTAACACTACACGTTCAATAATCTCGTAATGATATCAAATCGATTCTTACAACCACCAGATCATTTTAGGCCTGTTACAGATTTGATTGAGAGAAATCATACACATACTTCGTAACCCACAGTACAGATCTAGCATACTTCGCTGTGGACCCAAAATGAAGCTAACACTACACGTTCAATAATCCTGTAATGATATCAAATCGATTCTTGCTACCACCAGATCATTTTAGGGCTCTTACAAATTTGATTGAGAGGAATCATACACATACTTCGTAACCCACAGTACAGATCTAGAATACTTCGCTGTGGACCCAAAATGAGGTTAACACTTCCCCCTGGCACTCTGGAAGAGAGGAGATCCTCTTCTAATAATTTGCAGCATTACGATACTCCAAAAAATGGGGCGGAATCGATCTCCTTCAGCTTCCCGATTCTCGGGAGGCAACAAACACAAACAGCATGAAACGGGAATAAGAAGCTATAAATACACACTCGTTAGAGCAAATCGGAAACTTAGAACGATCATGTCGGAGTTCCTTTGATTAAGATTCCTTTCCAATTTATTTTTATCTGGATATTCGGTTACCTTTTTTGGCTACTATTAGAGAGGGGAGAAACGATTAGCAACGCTACGAGAAATGAAAGACATCCCTGTTTGTAAAAGACACATTTGCTCCAACCGAAGATCATGCTTTCAGAATCAGTGGATTATTAAAAAACGTTTTCTAAGAGAAAAAGGATTTAAAGGTGTGTAGGAGGGACATCACAGATAACGTATAAACGATCCATTAATTTTATGAACAAGCTTCAATATACTACATCCATCCAAGTCCATACACAGGATCGGTCAAGCGTGCATAGCTGCCCTTTGTGCGAATCAGATTTTGGCGACCCTCATTTCATGCTTGTCATTACGCTTCGTTGCATTATATGATATACAGGGTGGGGAGTTTTTAGTACCGGCTCGGTCGATAACTCCACTACTATAGAAGATAGCGAAAAAAGTTGTCTATAAAAGTTGTAGCCACGGATATGCTCCTTGCTCAGAAAATATTTAGATTTATACAGGGTGATCCATAACTACGTGGTGATGCAAACATGCATTTCTTTGAATGAGACACCCTATATATTATTCCATATGCATATTCTACTAATGATTTCCGTTCTTCCAATATAGGGCATTGTTACATTATACAGGGTGTTTCAAGAGTTATGACCATTTTTTATCCAAATCGCGGACAAATGAACGTACTGTATATCAAAAAGTAATGAATTAAAAATTATTTTTTTACACGAGAAGGTAAAAAATATCCTCTAGTTTTAAAATCGGCTATAAAAGAAGCCCGAGACGCATATTCGTATACAGGGTGATGTAGAATGCAAAATCCAAATTTTCTCTTTTTTTTCAAATGTAACCCCCAATATTTTATTATCCCAAAGAATTGCTTTTAATATGCTCTTTCATCTTTGTATAGCACTTGTTGTACCTACGTCCATCAGTTTCCGACATATTTCGATTTTTGGGTAAATTTAAATTATAGCCTCTATTTGTGTACCGAAATTTATTTATTTTGATAAAGTACTATCTGATTTGTTTTTTGTTCAACTAACAACTAAATTATAACGTCTTGATAGTATTTGATGAAGTCAAAACCCTAAATCATCGAGATAATAAAGTCAAGTATGCTGAGGAAACAATTTTGTAAGCGTCATGCATAATTATCAAGTAGTTTTATCAGGTAGGCTTTGAAAAATTGACAGTTTTCATAACCTACCGAACAATTCCGTACTGTGTGAAAAACTAGCTTTGAAAATTAATTTTTCCATTGAGGGTATTTAGGAGAGTCTTTGAGAAATTGTCTACTTGCCTCTAGAATATATCAACTATGAATAGCAATATCCAAAACGGAGGCACTCTAAAACTAATGCGTTGGAAAGATTGAAGAATCGTTTTATTTGGACTGTGTCGTTTAATATTTCATAGCCTACCTGATAGATCTGCTTGATAATTATGCATGACGTCTATAAAATTGTTTCCTCAGCACACTTCACCTATATTATCTCGTTAGTTCAGTGTTTTGACTTAACAAGTATTATTATTGCCTTATATTTTAGTTGTTTGTTAAGCAAAAACAAAATTTGGTAGTATTTTCTCAAAATAAATAAATTTTATTAAAGAAATAGAAGGTATATTTAAAATTTGTAGAAAAATCGAAATATCTCAGAAACTAATGAATGCAGCCATAATAAGTGCTATACAAGGATGAAAGAGCATATTAAAAGCAATTCTTTGGTATAATAAAATATTGGGGGTTACATTTAAAAAAAGAGAGAAAATCTAGATTTTGCATTCTACATCACCCTGTATACGAATATGCGTCGCGGGATTTTTTTACAACGTATTTTAAAACTAGAGGATATTTCTAATCTTCTCATTTAAAAAAATAATGTTTGATTAATTACTTTTTGATATACAGTCCGTTCATTTGACCGTGATTTGGATACAAAAATGGTCATAACTTTTGAAACATCCTGTATAATGTAACAATACCCTATATTGGAAGAACGGAAATCATTGGTAGAATTTGAATATGGAATAATATATAGGGTGTCTCATTTAAAAAAATGCATGTTTGCATCACCACGTAGTTATGGATCACCCTGTATAAATCAAAATATTTTCTGAGCAAGTAGCATATCCATGGCTATAATTTTTATATACAATTTTTTTGGCTATCTTCTACAGTAGTGGAGTTATCGACCGAGCCGGTACTAAAAACTCACCCTGTATACCTATTTAACTAATAATTTATTTATGCAATACGATTGATGTTATTATAAGTTTAAGTACTTTGAAGGTTTTAGTTGGTGTTAGGGTACTATGTATAAGTTAAAATTAAAGTCCCATAGATGCATTCTTCAAGCACTTTTAGCAGGGGCGGATTTAGGATTTTTTCTAGGGGGGGGGTGTTCGAATTTCATAATGAGCTGGAAATTGAATCACACGGTCGCGCTATAGTTTTCTGAAGAACAAAACAAAGCTCTCAAATCAACTTTTGCTATATATAAATATTTCGTGTTTCCATTACACATTACAGATCTAGGGAGAGGGGGACCAGTGCTGCCGCGGTCTGAAGAGCGAAAAAAAAAATGTTAAGTTTTGGTATTTATATAAACATAATTTGGTTTCATACAGCCGTATGCCTCCCACGGCCCCCTCTGAATCCGCCACTGACTTTTAGGCTTTTCCTACCGCTGTGCTACTCTAGGCGTCGCATTGTGGTACAAGGATCCCTATCCCTAACCTTTTACCAAAAATATTTTCCGGTACGCTATAGTTTTGAGTAGATTTTGTGCACGAGTTATTGGCATCATTTTTAATGAACGACAAATAGCAGTTATTAACCAAAATTTAGGGGAATATACTGTGTAGGGCTTTCGCGGGAATCGTCCAATGAATTTGTGGATCTTGGGTTTTTAGGCCGGCGTCGTTTAGCGTATTTCGGAAGTCACAAAAGTGAAATAGCTGCAGAAGATGCCATCCACTCATCGTGGTGAATTGTCAAGTCTCAACGCTAAATGACGCGCGAGTGACGCTGGTCTAAAAACACAAGAACCACAAATTAAAAATTTAGGGGTTCTTGTACCATAATGCGTCGGTGCACCCGCCCTCAAATTTGGCCGCCCACTTGCGGGGCACGTTTTTGCCCGTCACCAGGATTGGCCCTGTCCTTACGTACGTATTTTAATTTTCTGAAATTCTTCAGTTTCTAAAAAAACACATGTATAATCATGCTTCGGTTTTGTGCGTGTGTATCAGGAACCATACCAATCATCGGATAACTAGATTTTACTTCCTGTATTATGTGATAGATAGTGTATACTTACAAAAGTTATATTAGTCATGACCACCGTCGTGGTCAAGTTATCCGCGTCGAATAATGTGACGCCTCCGTGTTCATCTTTATAGATAAATTCGGTATCTGGAACAAACAAAACATGCATTAATCTCACAAAATCAAAACAATCACAATACTAATTAATAAGAGAGAAAACATTTTTTTTTTCAAATAATTTGTATACTGGTAGAGGCTACAGCGGTGGTTGTATCGTTAAAAAAAGGTTGGACCATTCCCAGCCTATCTTTTTCATAGACGGCTACGGATAGTCGAGGAACATTCTACCGTTGTTTTTCTGAGCTTTCCTAAGTAATTCTGACGTTATCCCAGTATATTTAATGTACGTACAAGATCACTCCTTTTTATTCCACCACAATTTTGCCACTAGAATGTCTAGATGACGACTTTTTACAAGTCTATGATCGTAAAGCTGTTCAAAGCTCGAAATAACAAATTACACCTAACCAAAGCTGTTCATAACGGGTTAGCAAATGTATCAGGACGCTTAAATAACTCCAACACTGCCAAAGCGGGAACCATGACACAATACAATTCCTGGGAGTTTTTGAACATGCAGAATCCAACAATGCTAATATCAATGTTCCCAAATTTAGCACTTCGGCGTTAGACGTCATAATTTTGTTATTTTAAATGGAATGCCCTATGTTTGTTTGTTTGTTGCAGTGAATTGCGCATGCCGAATTTAGTAAGGTCTAATGCTAATTTTTTTTCTATTATTATCGGGACTCGGCAACACCACCGTTTCAGTAAAAAGTACCGAAACGCTTAAATATCTCCAAAAGTGCCACAGCTAGAATGATAAAAAATTGCTAATAGCAGTGTTGTCAGATCTACCATTTTTACGTTTCACGTAAAAATTATGTTATTTGATTGGAATGCCCTATTTATGACGTAGAACGTAAAATTGTTAAACTTGACAACACTGCCCTCAGCATATTTTAGTCTACATATTCAGAAACCACCATTCCAGCTGTGATAGTTTCGGAGATATTCTCGCATTCCGGTACCGAAAAAACCGGTGTTGCTGTATCTCGTTAATTAATAGAATAACCATTTTGAGAGTATGAGAGCTTACTAAATTCGACTTATATAATAATATTATAACGTGTAACGTAAAAGTGGTAAATTTGGCAACATTGCTGTTAGCATTTGGTTTTGCGGTTTTGCAATCTCAGCATAGTGTTCAGGCTTTGCCTGCACAGCCTTTCAATATAACAATACAAAAATCAATTATTTTAGATATAGACTAAACTAAACTAGGCATGTTAAAATGAACAACAAAATCTATAAATATAAGTATCTAAATTTAAAAAGACTATGGACGAAGATTGGAGTAAATCGTACAGTAAAATTAATACACTCTTCTACAGAACAGAACGGATATATAAAAAGATTTTTTCTATTTATTTCTGAGAACGCAAGAGAAACTTACAAACTTTATGTTTGTTGGAAGTTTATTACATAATTCACTCATCATAACATCAGGACTATCTGATATGAGTGTTAATATATGCGAAGGAACTACTAAGTTGAAGTTTGGTCGTAGTCAAAGCTGTTGATTCATTAGAATCCATAGATGCACATTGAGAATGATTAGATTTAATGTGTATAATGTACTGAATGATTCCTACTTCTTAAGCAATCTAGCAGGCTATGATAAATAGACAAAGACCGGTTCAGACAGAAGAAACCGACTAACTTAGTAAAAAGATGCAAACGAAACTATGATCCAAACAAGGTTATAGAAATTTGTAACATCAGCGGTAACAGGAATGGTTATTTCCTACAGCCTACTAGCTAGTGAGATGTACTAGAGAATGACAAATTACCAAAATTACTAAAAATCTGGGAGTGAAAGGAAAACTACCAACCCAGCCCTTTAAATTCCTCAGTACTTATTAGCAAGATCGCAGGAAATCAACTGAATTAAACTCCGTTTTGAATATTATAAAACATAATTTGCTTGTCAGAAAAATACAAGAAAGAAACACAATTGCTGCATGGAATAATGAAAACTATTAACTATCTCAATAGATGTAGATGAAATGCTTCAGTCGGATGTATCATTACTATTGATCTCACGGAAATTACTACCCTTTTATACGATTAAATGTGAAACTTCATTCTGAAGATATTAGACTGCCAGATCCAATCGCTGGAGGTTTTCCTTTTATTTCAATCTTATTAGCGTTTTGGAAATTTGTAAATCTCTAGTAAGTCTCACTAGCCAGCAGACTGTAAAAAATAACCACTTCTATCATACTGTGTTCTTCTGTTAGAGCTGAAGTGTTGTAACAAATTTTTCAAATCTTGTCTTGTTACCCTAGTTCATTTGCATCTTTTTGCTAGGATAGTTGTTTTTTTCCATCTGAATAGGTTTTTGTTTATTTTTCGTGACCTACTAGGTTACTTATAGACAGGAAAATTAATAAACATTGATGTGACCAAAAATTTCAAATAAAATTGTAGGCGATAACTCAGAATAATTGCGTTTCCAATAAGCGAATTAAATGAATGACCACATCTTTACTACAGCTATACTTTTACACAATACATTTTAACAGTCCATCATTTCGAGTCAATAAATAAGATTGTACTTACACTATATTTTATCCCGGATTACAGCCAAAAGTAATGCAATTGAACACGCAAATATTTCCGCTCCGTAAAACTGCCCAACTCTATCAACTGACGGTCGTCACCGATGTCACCAAACAACGGCTTCAGTGACGCGTCGAATGGACGCGCTTTGCTCGCGAAAGGCAGTACACAAAAGAATAGCTCGCCCATAGATATTAGACGACAAGAACAGACGACTAACCGACTGGACACATGGATATACGTTAATAAAGCTAACAAAATGAAAACTAAAGAAGAACCATATTGCCAAATCGTTAATCAAACTATTGATTTCTCCAAGTACAACAAGAATTCAAAATTGACCATCTAACCTGAGCTGAAATATTTCATGCTTATTTACGTCGCAAAGATACAGTAATCACACAGCAGTCTAAGCTTTGTAATCGCTGCGATATTCAATTTGTTCTGATAATTAGTTATACAAAAAATAGTGACATGCTTCTAAACGGTGCATTTAAAGTCTCATTTGTGAACATAAAGTCACACTTCAATTCACCAGGGATTCCAAATATACAATAATATTCAGGGAGTTCTTTTCAGGCAATGTAAGTTTGATATCAATCGTTCTGCATAAACTCTGTACAACCGTCAAAATTTACGTCAAAATATTTTAACTTTTTAGCCTTCAACGCTTCCTATCACGATCAATGGACAGATTTCTGAAATATGTGTCAGCAAGCCCACTATCTACCGTCCACGCACTTGTGGTCCACCCTGTATAAAGCACCTAGTCTAGTTGCTATTGCTAGCTTAAAGTTCACAAACTGGAAAACAGCATTACCTGGAAGACAATTCCAACCTTTCACCCCACAAGAATAACAGTAGGGTAAAACGAGAGGCGAGAATGCACTTAACAGGTCGATAAAACGTTGTAGTTACATTGGAGAGGGCAGAAGAGCAGGTGCCGTTAGAATATTGGTAGAGAAAGCGACTGAAGGAGGTGCATCGACACAGTATTACTGCACACATAAAAAGAAGTTTTCAATTCAAACATTTTGATTGCCTTTTAAAGATATACTTGTGACAAGAATATCTCTTCTCGCTCTAAGACCATTTACTTGATGAAGAAATTATAGTTGAAGCTAAAGCTCAAATAGACCAACAAATATTATTTTTTCTACAGACAACAACGTAGCAAATGCTAATTCAACAAAGCGAGCACTTGTGTGCTATTTCTATATGTCTACATTTTTTAATTATGTATTGTTTTTTTTTGTTCTCATAAATGTACTTATTATTTACTATTGTGATCAATGAATTATATTCTATTCTATTATATTTTCTATTTTCCCCTTCCACCAAGTATTTCTTAAAGTTTTATCAAGGAGTATCATTGAGAATATGTTAATCTTGGTTCATGCACGTTGACAGATCGCCAAATGACAATGGTCATTTGTGAATAATTCATCCCTTTACCTGTGTCTGTGTGTAATATTGATATACTATCATAAAAGTGTTGTTGCGCAGATGCATAGATACTTGTATGTAGGTATCACTTACGTAATATACCATATATTTATGTAATTAGTTGTGTATGGAATTTATATATTCCAAACTGAAAAATGAAAGCTAAAAAGGATTGATACTGAAAATCTTATATAGTTAGAAAGGCTCTCAAATTTTGCATTTTTATCGAATGAAAAAAAATTGGCATTCCTATTTGAAAAAATCAAGTTACCTGTTATTGAAGTTTCCTTAATTAATCTACTGATTTACAATAATTCAAATTTAACCATCTAAACTAAGCTGAAGCATTTTATGATTAGTTAGGCCGCATAGTCACAGCTTTCTAAGTTTTATAATCGCTTCGATATTCGATTTTTTTCTGATATCTACTTATATAAAAAAATGAAGTCAAGTTGATTGACTCCATACTTCCCACACATTACGCTGATACCATTTTATTATTTTCCCTTAGCATGAAGCTTTAGTCTGAGATCCCTTGCAACCAAATAATCGCCAGCCCCCCCCCCAAAATTGTCTTATGCCGCTAGGTCTTTCCTTCACAGGTCAATGGACAGCCTAGTATCGATACTACAAGCTTCTCAGTTTTACAAGCCCCCACCCCCCAACCACCTCACTTTCACCCCCACCAAAAAAACTGGTAGGAAATGATCAGGAACCTCTAAAACGCTTAAAAACGAAGTTTGAGCTGTTTTTACATTTTTAGTTTTTTATTATATTTGCGCCGCCACAGGCACCATTTATAAAAACCATACGCGTTTTCCATCCTCGCCACGGTAGTAATACTAAGTCCTTTGCTTTCTGTAATAGGCAAAGCAATGTTCGGATGGACCTAAAAAACTTATTTATGTCGCCAGGTCTTCCTTCACAGGTCAGTGGACAGTCTATTATGAAAGCAACAAATTTTTTAATTTTACAGCCCCCCACCCCCCAACCACCCCAATTTCACCCCCACCCAAAAAAAAGTATAAAATGGTCAGGGACCCCTAAAACGCCTAAAAACGAAGTTTCAGCAATATTCATTTTTTTTTGTTTTTTGCTAATTACTCCGCCGCCTATGCACCGATTTTGAAAATTATAAGAACATTACCTGCTATGACCCCACAGCATACCGCTGCCCAAATTTCATCACAATCCATGCAGCGGTTGCTGAGATTATGAGGCTAGAAAAAAGCGACAGACAGACAGACAGACGGACAGACAGACAGACCGACAGACAGACAGACAGACAGACAGACAGACAGACGGACGGAAATGAGTGACGTGGATTTTCGTTATGTAGACATCATAAAACGCCCAGAAAGCGTCTTATCTCAAAATCGAAAATTTTCGCGATCACAATACTCCCCATACCTATCGGTGTGGGAAGTAAAAGGGTGATTTGCGGCTAAACGGTTCGTCTAAAGTCCCATGTGTGATAAATAAGGTCACACTAGAATGAACAGGGGGTTCTATTTAAACAAAATTTAGTTTGATATGAGTCATCCTGTATAAACCTCCAAATTTAAGTGAAAATATGTTTAAGTTGTACCCTTTAACGCTTTCTGCTATGTTCAAGATATCAAAAAAATTGTCGAGTGGGGACTTGTGAATAAAGTACAGTTTAACGTACAGAAAACCCAGGCAACAACACTGATAAAGTGGTATCACTTTGGCTTACCAACTGTGGAAGTGGGAGGTTATCCAATAGTCGCGTCACCTTCCGTCAAGCTTTTGGAGATCAACATCAACAATAACATAACCTGGCATGATCATGTCGTCAGTATTGCTAAAACGGCATCCCAGAAGCTTGGAGCTTTGTTGCGCTGTAGAAAGCTGTATACACCAAAGCAACAACTGCTGCTCTACAAGGCACATAGGATGCACTCCGAAGCACTCTCTAAAGCTTCTGGCCACCGCCCAGAAGAGAGCAATTAGGCTAATCGATACGCCTAACCACACAAAGAACTTCCACAGCCCGGAACATCGAAGAAGAGTAGCTGACCTGTTCCTGTTTTACAGATTCTACCGGGGAAGGTGTTGGAGTGAGCTCTTCCAGATAATAACACCGACGGCCGCCCGAACGAGAAACACTAGAGAGGCTCGGCGAACTCATCCTTACCAGGTCAAGGACCCTACTCTCCAAACCAGTCTTCTCCAGCATTCCTTCTTTTGGACACTTCTACGCTGTGGAATGAGCTGCCGGGGAATTTGTTTCCCGACACCTTCAACCTGCAGCATTTCTACAGCGTCATAGGCTCTCAGCCTTTGCGGGAGGCTGACCATAAAACATTATCAAGTGACAGATTTTTGAAATATGTTTTAGTAAGCCCACTGTATTCCATCCAAGCAGTGTTGGCCCACCCTGTATAGCGGTTCGGTATTAAGGCTTGTTTCAGAGGTTGTTTAAAATAAATAGTAATTAGTCTCCCTATTGTATTTGTGAGCGATAGGCCCGCAGCTAAGCTTAAGTCAGATACTTCAGTTTTATGCATGATAATAGAGAGTATCCTTTACTGTGTACATGTACTGTGAGCGACTGCACTCTAATTAGGTAGAGAGAATATGGAGTTCGCATTTATTTTTCACCTGAAAGTGAACAAACTTGACTTTTCCCCAACAGTATGTTAATCAAGCCCCTATTAGCCACCCGTAGATAATGCTGTTTGTAATGCGATGGTGCCGAGCTAATTAAAAGCGCTGCAATTAACAGGCTACATTCTGTGCATAGCAACGCGTCATGCCACTTTGATCTCGGGTTAGCTTTATGCACAGTAAAAAAGCTTTTAGCCCTACTAAAAGCTTTACATCAGGGATGACATCAATAAATATCGATTATCATCGCACCTTTCCAATGAAAAGTATGTAAAGTGAATGTGGGACAGATGCCTCTCCACCGTATATGCATTTTTTGTTTCATCCATCATCTACTCTGAAGGGATTTTTTTTGCTTACTGTAGTGGAATGAACTTCTGGGGTTACTAGCCTCATGACACCGATCTATAGTGATTTAAAAAGCCTTGTGGACACAATGACTGTAATGGACTAGTATCATGGGTTTGAAAACAGTGACTAAATCATTATAACATCTTAGTGTATATGCTGGAGGCAGATGCCTAATTCGGCCCGAGGCCGAAATAATTGGCCAATGCCGAAACAGTGAGCGATTCGGCACCTGACCAACCCAATTTAGCCACGTCGCGAAATGCGCGTTTGTGCATTACGCCGTTGCCCATCGAAACATAATAAACCTAATTCCTAATGTGGATAGAGGACGCTTAGCTCCTCGTAATATTTTGGCAGTTGTTTTGTCAGAAAAAGATGGTTTGTTCCAACTTGGTGCATCAACTGGCATTTTTAACAAACTATATGCAAGAAATGAATCAATATCAATAATACAGTTGGATTTGTATTTTTTAGATATTTTTTTATTGCGGCCTCCTCAGATATAAAACTTAACAGAAAATTCAGGTTGGGGAGAATTGCCGCCAAGGAATTTGATTCTTCTCAAGGTTTTATTCGATGCAACTGTCGTAGTAAACAATGTGGTAACAAAAAATGCAAATGTGTAATGAGTAGCATAAAATGTAATAATGTCATTCAAGTACTTCTTGTCGGAACAAATAAAAATGATAAATCGTGTTTATGTCGTTTATTTATGACTTGATTGGCAACGGCGTAATGTAGAAGTGCGCATTTCGCGACATGGCTAAAATACGTTGGTCATATGCCTATATGTATCATTGTTTCGGCATCTGGCAAATCTAGTTTAGATAGATCGCGAAATGTCTAATTATTTCGGCCTCTGCCAAATTCGGCATCGGTCTACAACATACACAAAAATAGGTGTACTGATGCATTTCTGCAGTATTTCCATTTTTCAGCTTAAAAAAAGGAATTCAAATTTATCCAATCGTTGCGATGCGTGCCATACTTCAGCAGTGCATTGTTGCCTCGTCAACTTTCAAATCGCGGTATTGACGCAATTTTCACGAAACAAACTAGTTTTTCTTTAAAACTACAACAACAAACTCGTAATGATCAACCAAAACACAACTGCTGTTTATATTATTTCCATCGACTATGAATAATCGATTTAACAGTGGGTGATGGTTACCCTATTCATGCCGTTAGTTTTAGAGTTCTTTACCTGCTAGGTCGTCGAGGGTAAACGCCAGTACACGAGTTTATTAGTCAGGAAGGTAGCGTCAAATGTTCACGGTGATTATACTGAGAATTTATAATTTTGTGTTGATTAGTTTTCCGTATAAAAATTGCGAAAAAATATTTTAGGTGTGACTTAACATATTCTGATTCATTGTGTAAACAAAATTCTTGTTTACTTCTTCTAACATATGCGAATTCACTGGCCGTATACAGGGTGAGTTTTTAGTACCGGCTCGGTTGATAACTCCACTACTATAGAAGATAGCGAAAAAAGTTGTATATAAAGGTTGTAGCCACGGATATGTTCCTTGCTCAGAAAATATTTAGATTTATACAGGGTGACCCATAACTACGTGGTGATGCAAACATGCATTTTTTTAAATGAGACACCCTATATATTATTCCATATTCAGATTCTACTAATGATTTCCGTTCTTCCAATATAGAGCACTTTTACACTATACAGGGTGTTTCAAAAGTTATGACCATTTTTATATCCAAATCGCGGACAAATGAACGTACTGTATATCAAAAAGTAATGAATCAAAAATTATTTTTTTTACATGAGAAGATTGAAAATATCCTCTAGTTTTAAAATCAGCTATAAAAGAAGCCCGAGACGCATATTCGTATACAAGGTGATGTAGAATGCAAAATCCAAATTTTCTCTTTTTTTTCAAATGTAACCCCCAATATTTTATTATCCCAAAGAATTGCTTTTAATATGCTCTTTTATCTTTGTATAGCACTTATTGTACCTACGTCCATCAGGTTCCGAGATATTTCGATTTTTCGGTAAATTTAAAATATAGCCTCTATTTGTGTAGGTACTGAAATTTATTTATTTTGAGAAAGTACTATCTGATTTGTTTTTTATTTAACGAAGAACTAAATTATAACGTCTTGATAGTATTTGATGAAATCAAAACCCTAAATCATCGAGATCATAAAGTCAAGTATGCTGAGGAAACAATTTTGTAGGCATCATGCATAATTATCAAGTAGTTTTATCAGGTAGGCTTTGAAAAATTGAGCGTTTTCATAACCTGCTCAATAATTCCGTACTGTGTGAAAAACTAGCTTTGAAAATTAATTTTTCCATTGAGGGTATTTAGGAGAATCTTTGAGAAATTGTCTACTTGCCTCTAGAATATATCAACTATGAATAGCAATATCCAGAACGGAGGCACTCTAAAACTAATGCGTTTGAAAGATTGAAGAATCGTTTTATTTGGACTGTGTCGTTTCATATTTCATAGCCTACCTGATACATCTCCTTGATAATTATGCATGACGTCTATAAAATTGTTTCCTCAGCACACTTGACCTATATTATCTCGTTAGTTCAGTGTTTTGACTTGATCAAGTATTATTATCGCCTTATATTTTAGTTGTTTGTTAAGGTAAAACAAAATTTGGTAGTATTTTCTTAAAATGAATAAATTTTATTAAACAAATAGAAGGTATATTTAAAATTTGTAGAAAAATCGAATCATCTCAGAAACCAATGAATGCAGCCATAATAAGTGCTATACAAAGATGAAAGAGCATATTAAAAGCAATTCTTTGGTATAATAAAATATTGGGGGTTACATTTAAAAAAAGAGAGAAAATCTAGATTTTGCATTCTACATCACCCTGTATACGAATATGCGTCGCGGGATTTTTTTATAACGTATTTTAAAACTAGAGGATATTTCTAATCTTCTTATGTGAAAAAACTAATTTTTGATTAATTACTTTTTGATATACAGTACGTTCATTTGACCGTGATTTGGATACAAAAATGGTCATAACTTTTGAAACACCCTGTATAATGTAACAATACCCTATATTGGAAGAACGGAAATCATTAGTAGAATTTGAATATGGAATAATATGTAGGGCGTCTCATTTAAAAAAATGCATGTTTGCATCACCACGTAGTTATGGATCACCCTGTATAAATCAAAATATTTTCTGAGCAAGGAGCATGTCCGTGGCTACAACTTTTATATACAACTTTTTTCGCTATCTTCTACAGTAGTGGAGTTATCGACCGAGCCGGTACTAAAAACTCACCCTGTATATAAAATTATGTATTTTTTAGCATGTGTAGAGGCTCAGATAAAAGGTACGCATTGTGTAAATACTACTACTCTACTCAAGTTAGAACGGCAACACGGCAAACATACCCGTCTTCCGATTGGCTGTTCCCCTATAGTCGCAGGCTCAAAAAAACCAGAGAAAAATGGCAAGCTTTTCATGACATGATCTATCGAAAACAATATTAAGAAAAAATCATGACACTGGTCCATAGTTTGTTACATATTTTCTCATTAACGAAACATTCACAAAGAGTATTTTGCAAAGTATAAGGCGTGGCCATTCAAGGATGATGAGCTTCAAAGTTAGACGTACTTGTTATGTATTACAACTTGGAGCTTATTGATTCAATAACATAAACGAGGATGTTAAAGGGGTGTGCCTTATCCGAATTCGTGACAGGCATACCTGCTCCCTACGTGCCAGTCGCACTTGGCTATTGTGGGTTGTAAAAGGCGAAGCTGTGTATCACTTTGTTCCCATTGTAGTTGCCACAAGTGATTTATCTTTGGTTTGAGATAGGCTTTGAAGTCTCCCAGTTTACAGCAAACAGAATACAACAAACTTGGACTGCCTACCAAGAACGGAATGAAGATCAAGTATTTTAATGATAGTTATTGGATCTGGAGTAAAAACGTTGGTTTGTTTCTGATGGCGTGAAATTGCCTCATCCAATCTGACTAACATTATAATAGAGAGGACGTGCATGGACGTGTTTTGAGGTTGATGGAATCATATAAAAGTGTCGCTTGGTTCTGGTCAGTGAATTTGGCAACACAGAAAAAACTGTATCCAGAGGCTTGACGCAGTACCTTCCATACATTCTCTCGGTAATGACAATAATCTTTGGAATCACTAAATGCTTAAGTCTACCTACCTATGTCTTCACACCCACACCTGCAAAAACTATACAGGGTGTTCATTTGAAAACTTCCCACCCCGGATTTCTCGAAAACCGCCGACCAAAAGAAAAAGCGCCGAGAGATTTCAAAAGATTTGTCAAGCGCGTGAATTTTTTAACCAAAAACCGCTTCATCCCCTTGTACCCTCTCCCCCCAAAATCATCCGCATAAAAATTTTAAATGACAAGAGGTATCGAGTAATAACTTTGTTTTCGAGAAGATTAGAACCTTTATGTAGCTTAACTTGTTCAAATAGAATTCAAAAGCACAAAAAGATTTCACTTTTTGTTGCAATAAGTGTTCAAATGTTGCCCGTTGTTGGCCAAACAATGAAATAGGCGATTTTCAAATTCCTGACAGGCAGTTGCAAAAACATGTGGGATATCATGGATCAGCTTTTGATAATGGGTTGACGAAGGTCATCCAAGCTGTCCGTTAGGAATTTGATCATTGTTGGTCCAATAACGGGCAACATTTGAGCCCTTATTGCAATGAAAAGTAATATTTTTGTACGGTTTTGTATTCTATTTGAACAAGTTAATATTATATTATATTATATTATTATATTATATTATTTATTTACTCAAAGTACAAAAAACAAATAATTGAAAAAAATGAGTAAATAAATATGTTAACATCCATAGAAGGACTAGGCCTGTGCATGGACGAATTCAGTGTTACAATGTATACGTACATAAATATTACAATCACATACTTACGTATGTATAAGATAAATATGGTAGAGATTAGATAACATGGCTATGAGTAATTTGAATGAAATTTGTTTATAAAATTTTAAGATTACTTATGGATTTAGTTATAATATGATTTATTTATTAACTCATGTATTTCTTTCCTATCTAGTGTATTCAACCATTCTTTAAGATATTTTTTAAATCGTTTAGTGGACTGTAGTTCCTTTATATCATTAGGTACTCTCTGATATAATTTTGGCGCTAAATAAATGTATGATTTCTGCATAATCGATTTTCTTGTTTTAGGTATGCCTTTTGCATGTAATTTATATCTTGTGTTATGATCGTGTTTGATGCTGTCTTGCTCATTTGAATTTTTGTGATAACGAGAGATAGTATGTAAGAAATAAAGTTGCCTGACATCGTATATTAGAGCTTCCCTGAACAAATCGTCACTAGGATACAGTTTTGGTTTTTTAAACATAGATTTTAGAATTGCTTTTTGGAGAATATCTAAATCATTTATGTATGTTGTGCATGCAGCACCCCATGCCAATATACCGTAAATGAGATGGGTTTCAATTAATGCATAGTATACTGTACGTAGATGCTTTTCTGTTAAAATGTTTGTTAGTAATTTTACCTTGTATGAAATGAATCTAATTTTTTTTAATAGATTATTAATATGTACATCCCAACGTAAGTGTGTGTCTAAATACATTCCTAGATACTTTATACTGTTTAATCTGTCAATTTTGATTATTTTATTATTTATGTTTAACGTAATATTGCTGAAAGAAGGTAAATATCTAGAATAGGAATTAAACGGTAAAAAGTGTGTTTTAGAAAAGTTTATTGTCAATTTTTTTTGAGTAAACCATTGAATAATTTTGACAAAATCGTGTTCAATAATGTTTTTTAGCTTATCCCATTCTTTTTCTTTATACAGTATGGCTGTATCGTCTGCAAAACTGATTATTTTACCAACACAATCAATTTCGAAAAGATCATTTAAATATATATTAAATAAAAGTGGTCCCAAAACTGTTCCTTGTGGAACACCACACTTAACAAACATTTCCTTACTTATTGATTTTGCTATCTTCACGGATTGTGGTCTGTTAGATAAATAATTTTCAAGCAATTTATACATCGTGCCACGAAATCCAAGTCGTTCTAAGGTGTTCAGAAGTAATTTATGATTCACTGTATCAAACGCTTTTTGCAAATCAACAAAGATACAAATGGAGGGTGTTTTTTCATCTATATTTTTATAAATTTCATTCACGACCGTCAAAATTGCATCTGATGTAGATCTACCATTTGTAAATCCAAATTGATTTGTATGTAATAAATTATATTTAGTCAGATATTCCTGTATCCTAGTCTCTACTAGGATACAGGAATACTCTCTACTACTCTCTAGTAGTTTTTCAATTACTTTTGATAAGCTTGATATCACAGATATAGGTCTATAATTGCTAACCTCTGTTTTATCGCCTGCTTTGTAGACGGGAGTTATTATAGCTTTCTTAAATTGTGAAGGATATGTTCCTAACCGAAAACAGCTATTAATAATATGGGTAAATGGTTCTGTTATTTCATGTGCTATGATTTTGAGATGTTCAGCTCTAATTCCATCAAGTCCGGGAGATTTTCGATTCTTTAATGACATAATTATATTTAGTACTTCATTGGAATCTACTTCCCTCAAAACAAATGTGTTTAGTGATCTTTTTTCGTTCCTTTTTCCTATGTTCGGGACTGTTTGTAGGTTTGCCAAATTTTCACCAATTTCAGTGAAAAACTTCACAAATTCGTCACTAATGATTTGTTGATCTTTTGTAACTTTCCCAGAGCTCGTTTTTAATTCATTAATGGTAGTATCTTTGACTTGATTTGTTTTATTTGAAATTTCATGGATAGTTGACCAGTCTTTTCGGATCATTGATATTGTTATCTATTTTTTTTAAATAATATTCTCTTTTGGTTTGTCTAATTAGTTCTATGAATTTATTTTTATATCTATTATAATTATTTATATTTTCTTCAGTATTTGTTTGTTTCATTAATATGTAAAGTCGATTTTTTTCATTTGCAGATTTGATAAGTCCCTTAGTTATCCACATACTCCTACCTATTTCATTGTGGCTGATTTTAACTTTATTTGTGCTTGTGCTTATTAAATTTATAATTTTATCTACAAATATATTTGTAATTTGATCAATATCGTTCGAGGAATATATTCCTTCCCATAATTCTTTTTTAGCATTGGAGATCAATTTAGAATTATCTATAAAAAATTTGTAATTTTTGTTGCCTGTATCCGTTATTAGCTTATTAGATATATTTTTGTATGAGCATATGAATAGTACAGTGGAAAAGTGGTCCGTGATATCGGTTTCAAGAATAAATGGAATATAGGAAAAATTTTTTGCAAAGTTTTTAATAAAACAGTGATCTATGCATGTCCCGTTGATTGCTCTAGTCGGTTCATTAATGTATGATAAATAACCGTTAGCATTTAAGATGTCTAGGTATCTTTTTGTAATTGAATTTTCTTCCAAAATGTTGATATTAATATCACCTATAAGTATATGTTGATTTAGAAGGTTATTATCATGATTATTGATGAAATTTTCTATATCGGTTAGGAACTCATGAGGTGCTAAGGACGGAGAACGATATATTGATGATATTTTAATTTTTTTCTTATCAAAAGTAATGAATAAATTTAGAATTTTGATCCCATTGTTCAACGAAAATATTTCGTGATTGTAGTTGAGATTGTTTCTTACATATACTATCACCCCGTCATTCTGGTTATATGTGCCAAAATTGTATAAGGTGTCATATCCCTGTAACTGAAATAACGATATATCAATCAGCTTCCATGTTTCAGTTAAAACAATAATGTCGAAAGTATGATCTATTCTAGTTAATAAAATTTTGAATGAATCAATATTATGACTAATACTTCTTATATTCATGTGAAAGATCTTGAGACTAACATAGGAATTTATTGAAAAATTATTAAATGCGTCAACGTCTTGTAAAACATTTGTCTTGATATTTTGAATTTGGAAATTGTTTATGTATTCAAACATACTTAATACTTGCTAAGTAGTTACTGTAGGATGACCTAAAACTTAGAATTTAGAAGAGTATTTTTGTATTGTAGAGGTACTGATAATACCTGTAGGATGGACAATCTGTATTTGTTGGGCAATGGTTGACATTGTGATTTTTGTTGAATTTCTTATTCATATATATACAATTGCAACACTGAATTTGTGCATGCTTACAATTGTCGTTGTTTTCGTGTTCGATGCCGCAATCTCTACAGATCCTCTTGTTCCTGCATTTCTTTTCTGAGTGGTTGAATCGAAAACATCTTCTGCATTGTGTTACCTTATTATTTTCATAAACATGTAGACACTGCCAGCCAAGAAGAATTTTGCCATTGTTGTATTCAAAAATATGTTTGAATAATTTTCCTGAGGTCTCTGCATGGATGGTGTACGAGTTCTTTATTGGTATGTACATCACGTATGTAATTTTGATATCCCCATCTTCAATAAAGTGATTTTCTCGTATTAGGTCCTCTTCGATTTCCTTTTCGTTGGGTTTTTCTTTGGATTTATAATTGACAATTTTGATTTTTGGAAGAAACATCTTTGGTTCTGAGATTTTGTAGTCGGTATCCAATTTTTCGTTCAGTATTTTTTTTAGTTCACTGTGATTATTTTCATTGATTTTAATTTCGAGACCACCACATTTTGAGTTCTGAATACTGGCAACGTGGATTTTTAATTTGGAAAGTGAAACTTTTTTTGATAGATCTTTTCTCGTCTCATCACATGATTGAGTATGAGTAGGTGTTATAATTATACTTTTATTTGAATTTTGTTTAATTTGTACAGCTTCTTGTTTCAATACCTGGGCATATGATTTTTCTCTTGCTGTTTGATTTTTTCTACTTCATTTAGTCTCATACTAATTTTATCTAACGTGGTAACTATCGAGTCTTTTTCTACTATATTCGATGCTATTAAATCATATTGTTGTTGGAGTCTGAGGTTTTCATTTGTGAGTTGGTATATTAGTTTTTCTTTTTCTTCAAGTATTTCTCTTAATTGTTTGTTTTCTTCTATCAGTTTCTCAGCTTCGGATTTTTGTGTTGACTGTGTTGTAGATTCAGTTTCACTACATGATCCTACTGAATCGAGTTTTTTCAATTTTTTCTTTTTGTTCATTTGACTTTCAGTTTAACATCCAGTATAATATGTGTATAATCTTTTGACCTATTGATCTACTTGTCAATTTAGTTGTCAAATGGAATCAAAATGGTCGAAATGATATTCAAGCTGAATTGCGGGACTCACCAATATTAACTGGAATTGCTTTTTGGTAGGCTTGACCGTTCCCACTCAGCCAAGATATTTTTTAACTGTAGATAGTTGAATTTCTGGGATTTTATGAGGTGAGATTTGTGACCTTTGCTTTAGTCTACTAACCTAATATACACACATGTTTTAATTTTCTCGAGAACGAATTGGCCGATTTAAAAAAATCAAAAGTCAAAAGGAAGGGTTTCAGCATACCTTTGAAACAAGATATTATTCGATACCCCTTGTTATACAGGGTGGTCCACTAAGCGCGCGGTGCTCCCTAGCGGCCATACTGTTTAAATTAGACGAAAATGTTTTAAATAAAAAACGTTTATTTTTAAATTCTCTACATTCAGAAAATAATTTCAAAGATGGCGGACTTCCGGTTATACCAAAAGTAGGCATCAACTTCCTTATTTTAAATGGAACACCCTGTATATTATTACGTTTTTGAATTCAGCATCGTTTAGGTCCAGTTTGTTAACCATTATTTATGTCTGCGAAGCGTATTTTCGGAGTTATTCAGCAATTTTTACAAAATTTGACGTTTGTAGTACTTTACAAGAAACCTTAATATCTCGGAAACTAAATGCGATAGAAAGATGCGGTTTTCGGTTTTGAGAGAAGCAAGGAACGTGTTGGTGTTTCAGTGAGATCGTTGTTTCAAAAGAACATTAAATCAATAGACTAGAAATTTTCAAATTTGAAAAGTTAAAAACGTTAAAAACTTTTATTTTTCAAATGGGATGGTATCATAAGTTTCACATCGGTGGATGCGACATTAAATTCTCTTTCACTTTTATCTAGGCACATGTGGTTCTATCTTTCATAGTTTTCAAGATATTTATGGTTTTGTAATTATGGCGTAGGAATTGGAAACATCGTAGGCGGCGTGACTCGCAGACGAAACAATTGGCAGCAAACCTTTCATCCAAAGTGTTTCGATCTCTAATACTAAAATGTGCTTTCGTTCCATCTACCTGTAACCACATTATTCTTAAAAACTCCAGTGGTAAATTTTCCAACAGGTTTTCCAGATTTTCATTTAGAAAATTTTAGAAAACCTTAGTTTAATATGCGGTTTCCAATAGTAGCACCCCAAATGCTTAGACTCGATGCTGGTTGTCAACAAACCTTTCAAAATTTGGATTTACGTCGGTATAGAAATGTAAATTATGCCAGTTTACATGGCCTTTAATGATAACGCTGTAGCTACATTTCATAAAAAGGAAAATGAAAGAATTTCATAAGAAATGTAGCTTCATTCGTAAACAACACACTTTTGGAAAGGAGTGCATCTTCTTGGATTTGAGCATGACTCCAGTTACAGAAATTTATCCAGTTTTCAAAGTCTTGTCTTTCATCTGCTTGATTTAGCTGCGCGTGATAAAGATGCTATATGTACTCCGTTAAGATCATGTTCACAGATGTTTGACCAATGCCCAAGTAGCGACTAATTTCTGCTGTAGCACTGCTCTGCGGATCTTTAACTACAATTGCGAGAATATCGAACTCACTATCTTCATGTATTACTACTACATGTTTCCTTCTCTCATATTTTACGTCCACGTAAATCCAAATATTGAGGAGTTTGTTGACATTCAGCATGAAGTCTAAGCATTTGGGGTGGTATTATTGGAAACCGCATAATAAACTAGCGTTTTCCAAAATTTTCTACATGAAAATTTGGAGAACCTGTTGAAAAATTCACCAGTGGAGTTTTTAAGAATAATGTGGTTACAGTTGGATGGAGCAAAAGCACATTTTAGTATTAGAGGTCGAAACACTTGGGATGAAAGGTTTCCTGCCAATTGTTTCGTCTGCGAGCCACGCCACCTACAATTTTTCCAATTCCTACGCAATAATTACAAAACCGTAAATATCTTAAAAACCATCAAAGATAGCACCACATGCGCCTAGACAAAAGTGAAAGAGAATTTAATTTCGCATCCACCGATGTGAAACTTATGATACCATCCCATTTGAAAAATAAAAGTTTTTAACGTTTTTAACTTTTCAAATTTGAAAATTTCTAGTCTATTGATTTAATGTTCTTTTGAAACAACGACCTCACTGAAACACAAACACGTTCCTTGCTTCTCACAAAACCGAAAACCGCATCTTTCTATCGCGTTTAGTTTCCGAGATATTAACGTTTCTTGTAAAGTACTACAAACGTCAAATTTTGTAAAAATTGCTGAATAACTTCAAAAATACGCTTCGTAGGCATAAACAATGGTTAACAAACTGGACCTAAAAATCGATGCTGAATTCAAAAACGTAATAATATACAGGGTGTTCCATTTAAAATAAGGAAGTTGATGCCTACTTCCGGTATATCCGGAGATCCGCCATCTTTGAAATTATTTTCCAAATGTAGAGCATTTGAAAAGAAACGTTTTTTATTTGAAACATTTTCCTGTTATTTGAACGGTATGGTCGCTAGGGAGCACCGCGCGCTTATTGGACCACCCTGTATAAAACATTTAAGGTGAAGTAGTTTTTGGTTAAAAAGTTGTTCTCCTTGACAAATCTTTTGACGTTTCTCGGCGTGTTTTCTTTGAATCAGCGGTTTTCGAGAAATCCGGGGTGGGAAGTTTTCAAATGTTGCCGGAGGAGTCTGCAAGCTAAGCCATGAGTTAAGTATATGTGAGCTATGAATTAAACTAGTAGCACTGAAAATAATTGTTTTCCAAAACTATATGTTCCAGATGCAGCAAAGACTGAGATACCGCGACGGACAGAGTGGCAAATGGGCATAAAGGTATAGGTTCTTATGTCGCACTGATTTTATCGATTTGTATACAGCCAACTATTTACAGTATGTGCATTATGTCTGACGCTGATTAAGCGGAAGAGTTTGTCAACAAAGCATGATACATTTAGCCTTTTCCTGATTTAAAAATGGTCATGACTGGTATATTTTACTGAACATAAGACAGTACAGCGTTGGTACTCTCTAACTTAAGCGATAGAAACATGTTTCTATCACCATGACGATCGTGACGATCGGGCAGTTTCGGGTGCCTATTACGTGTCTACTATGCTGTCACGGCACGCTGTCATAATCACTTGGCCACCCGATCTCATAGGATATAGTGCATAGAAACACGTTTCTAAGTTACAGAGTACCGGCGCTGACGAACTTTGTTATTTCGGTCGATAAAAGGAAAAAGAACGTTCCGTTAATTGGCGTTGATTGTTGACGTTCATCAACTACGGGCTGTAAACATTATGAAGCTCTCATAGTGGATTCAACACTACCCACATAACAAAAGTATATACAATGTACATACATACAGTGGATATCGAACCAATGGATATGTATATCCACAAATGGAACAAGAATGTCCAATGGATGTCAAATAGACATCAAAAAAATATACATACATCCATGGCATATCCACTGAACGTACATATGTACGTCTAATGTACATGCATAGCATGTGTAACATAGACCAGGTATGAACATGGTATAATTATAACATGTACTATGTATATACTTACAGACCAAAATATATACAATGTACACACAGTGAATATGGGTATCCACAAATGGAGCATGAACGTCTAATGGATGTAAAATAGACATAAAAAATTTACTTTTCATGTGCGTTTGTACATGTACGAATTTACACATCCATGGTATATCCATTAAATATAAATTCATGTACCTTTAATGCATATCCATAGTGTATGAAAGTTCAATGTAGAGGCAGATAAATAAAAAAACCTTATACTTTCACTATGTATTGTTATTATTTCAATTTGTAGTTACAATACTAATACTTGACAGAATCGATTACTGTGCACCGATTTTCAAAACTATAGCATCGCTACTTACTACGACCCCACAAAACATCGCTGTCCAAATTTCATCACAATCCATGCAGCGATTACTGAGATTACGAGGGTAGAAGAACGGCAACAGACAGACAGACCGGCAGACAGACAAACGGATAGACAGACAAGCCGATAGACAGACAGACCGACAGGCAGACAAGATTGAAAATTTTCGCGATCACAATACTCCCCTCATCTATGGTTACGGGAAGCAAAGGGCCTGCCTCTGACCTCATAGCGAAAAAATTATGGCGTCATATTCGTGACGGCACATCGCTCATGCATCGACCAAAAATTGCGATGGCAATCGCTGTATTCGAGGCTTCATCAGTTAAGCTGTCATCGATTGTCTGTCCGACATAACGGATTCGTTAATCATGGAAAAACGCCTTTCTGCTCAATATACGCTGGATACTTTATGAAAAGGACACTGCCGTTCCTTTAACTAATCTGTTCTGATTCTGTAGATTAATCATCTTCTCAAGAAGCAGGAAATCTGTTAGATCTACGTAAATTGATATTTCCTGCAGTTAATTTTCTAGACATTGCGCCTCCATTACCAAGTTTTTTTGGGTAACATAAGAGCGCTTTCAAGGCGTATTTCTCTTGCTTAAGTGGCTGCTCATAAATCATCCCTGACAGCACGTTAACTACGCACTTTTTTTAATAGTCCGTTGTTCTCTGTAATCTTCCTCTCCCCATTTGCAGCATTATAAACAAATGTACCATACTCATATTTAATGTTCCATAATAAGCGGTTGCCCGACCGTGACATAAAATTAGTATTAATAAGAGGTTTGGACAACGTAATATAGAGTTCTTAAACATTCTATCGACATGAATATTTTACACCTCATGCTAATAGGCGGAAGAGGTATATAGCTGTCCCAAAAATGTAAGTACCTGTATGTCACGATACCTACAGGGTGTCGCACGACGATTAAGACAAGCAATATATCGCAACTGGACAGTAGTACAGAATTATAATTTTGGGAGTGTAAATTAGAGCAAATGTTGTATCTTTTCCTATTATTGTGTTATCCAATGAGGTATTTGTTTTTGGTCACGTGACGTCCGATTCCGAATTATTAATGGAACAACCTGTATATTTGTGCCTTTCTGTGTTCCTCCCGATAAGACAATTCCTACAAACTACACACACTTGGGGTCTAAAGTGATCAGTTCAAGAGCTACAGGTACTTAAAGGATGGTACCACTACGATTATGAAACACTAGCAAAATAACTTGACTGTAGGTGTACATGTTATAATCAATCGTAGTAGTACAATCCTTTAAGTACCTGTAGCACTTGAATTAATCACTTTAGACCCTTTAATTTGTTGTAATTGTCTCATCGGGAGGAACATAGAAAGGCACTAATATACAGACTGTCCCATTAGTAATTTTGAATCGGACGTCATGTGACCAAAACACAGGAAAAGACCCAATTTGCTCTAATTTACATCTCTAAAATTATAATTCTTTACTACTGCCCAGTTTCGATATATTGCTTGTTTTAATCATCGTGGGAAACCCTGTATATGAAAAACTAACATCATTCATTTCCCCCTTAAATGCACAAACCTGGATGGAAGTTAAAAAAAAATGTGTCTTGACTCAGTACTGCCCACACATAAACGGTGCTAATGCAAAATTTGGAGTTCCTCTATAGTTTGGACGATTTTGAAATATTTCCTATTTTATTGACATCTCTCTCTTCTCTCTGCCACTAGCGAGAGTTGCAACACTGTAACAATACGATGTCATAATGAAGTTCGTAGTTACACATTCGGAGTGGTCTAAAAATACAGGATATCACTAAGGTCCTTTTATTCCGCGCAATGTAGACTATTTTTATGAATACAACAAATTTTTGAGTTTTCAAAAACTCCACCATCCCAATGTCACCCCCTCCCAAAGTAAATGGAAAATAATCAAGAACTTAAAAAACGGCTAAAGACGAAGTTAATATTTATTTATTCATTTCAACAGCTACATGAATAAATGGAGGTCATCCACATAAGGTAATTCCTTGAACGTGAACATCACTTGGTACAGTATAACTAGAGTTCATATGCCTCTACTTCTTGTGCACTAACTCGTGAACATTTCCATGATTATTATTCATCTTCTGGGGCTTCCTATAATCCTGCTGTTTCTACCATACTGACCAAAAAGAAATCTTGGATCACTATCAAGTGTCATGCCATGAAGTTTGGAAGAGTTCTGGTAATTTTGTTTTTACCAATTTCTTCGCCGACAATGCACCGATTTTCAAAATTATAGCAGCAGTACCTACTACGATCTCACATAAGCTTCCCAAATCATCACAGTTTCAATTCAAGCAGCGGTTACTGAGATCACATGGTTAGAGGAATGTCAGTAGACAGCCAAACAGAACAACAGATAGATCGACGGAAATGAGTGACGTGACATCTGTTATGCAGATCTCATAGCACGCCCAAAAAGCGATTTTCTGACACAATTCCTAAAAACCATACGCTTTTTCCAGCCCCGAACGGTAATGACACTATGTCAAAATTTCACTGAAAACAATTTAATAATTTCTAGGTTACACAATAAAGAAATAATTTAAAGCAATACTCGTATGTATACATTAGAAAATTTTAAGGCCCTTGGTTTCTGTAATAGTTCGGATGGACATAAAGAAAGTGTAATATGCCGCTAGAGCTTCCTTTCACAGTTGAGTTATCTGTGAAAAGCAATTTAAACAAGTTTTACATAGCAGCAGCACCTAAAGAAGACGATTTTCCGTTTTTTCACTAACCACTAGTTTTTTTTAACCACTGGTTAACTAACGATTGTGAAGCTGGGCCTAATAATATATTGTTTGCACGTTGATGAACGCAAGGTATTGTATCAAATCATTAACGGTCGTCTCTATCGGCCTTCAAAATCAAAGTCGATTCGAAAGTGACAGTCCTAGTCTTTTCACGTTTTTGCTCAGAAATTGAATTATTTACATATGCTTACTTACACACTTTCCAGTTTCAACAAAGAAAAATACCAACAAATGACTGGAGTTTCAAAAGTGCAGTAAAAGCAACTCTCATATTCCATTTGTTTTGGGTAAAACTGATAAAACCATTGTTACAAAGAAACAAAAGCACATTACAGATTACGAGTATTTTTGACAAGACTTCTAAGAACACCAAAAGAAGACCGCAATATAATTTTATTGCAAAGTTTAACAATTCTAGTTATGTGTTACATAAACCATACTTCGTGGAACGAAAAAGCACATAAAATGTATCAGACCGCCTCGTTCTCTTAGGGTTAGTAATCAATGAAATTTTTTGTAACAAATCTGAACAACCTATGCAGGGTATTTCCTAAGTTGTTACTTTCCTTCAAAGGGCATATACCACTAAAGGGAGTGATTCTTCCCAGCAACATATAACCGAAATGTTTAGCGATATCAATATATTGACCGATAATGAAGTCGTCATTTCTAATTCCGCCCTGTGCGAGTAGATTAAAACAGAGGCAAAACACGAAAAAACCCTGTTAACAACGGAGCGGAGCATATTTGTACGTAGCAGCATGCGTTTGACTTCTCTCCAATGTTGACGTGCCATATCGGAATTTAACAGCAACAGAAATGGTGCAACCGGCATAACCAATAATGAACTGGTGGATATCATGTTAATGTAGGTAAATGTGGTCAAAATGCGTCTCGGACTTCGCAAGTGTATGCTGTTCATTTCCCTGACCTTATTCACCCTGCCCCTTGTCGATCTGTCTATAGCGCCCCATACACGAGCGGATAATCTGTCATATCCAATGCGTGGCGAGTAAAATTCGTACAGATCTCTGCCCGTTGATGGTTAACCACAAGCCAGGTACGGCGCGATAAGAATTTCGCACATATTTTTTACCGGACTTGACTTGAGGTCCAAATCATGCCGTTAGTGTGCTCGTGGGATCGCGCGAACGTTAGTATAAAAATACTGTTTGTTTGTTTACATCATGGCTGATTGGACAAGATAAGCTAAAGAATATACGAACAAAAACTTGAAACATTGGGCATACGATGAGAACATATCTGTCTGAAATGTAAGACTGAAGTGCACTAACGAACGAATTTGATACGTCGAATCATTCACGAAGACTTGACTCGCGTGCTTGGTATTTTGGTTAGTGTACAATTGAAAGGTTTGATTCGTCCGATCTGGATCTGGCGAATCAAATCCTCATATCCGATGTGTACAAGTAATCCGCTTGTGTAGGGGGCGCTTATCTCGCGCACCATAAGACTCATGTGACAGGACCGCACTTAAAAACTTCGCAGTTAATGAACAATAAGTATTTTATTACCATTTTTGCTTCCCACACCGATAAGTGAGGGGAGTATTGTAATCGCGAAACTTTTCGATTTTGAGATAATACGCTTTTTGGGCGTTTCATGATATCTACATAACGAAAATCCAAGTCACTCATTTCCGTTGGTCTGTCTGTCTGTCGGTCTGTCTGTCTGTCGGTCTGTCGGTCTGTCGGTCTGTCTGTCTGTCGGTCTGTCGGTCTGTCGGTCTGTCGGTCTGTCGGTCTGTCGGTCTGTCGGTCTGTCGGTCTGTCGGTCTGTCGGTCTGTCGGTCTGTCGGTCTGTCGGTCTGTCGGTCTGTCGGTCTGTCGGTCTGTCGGTCTGTCGGTCTGTCGGTCTGTCGGTCTGTCGGTCTGTCGGTCTGTCGGTCTGTCGGTCTGTCGGTCTGTCGGTCTGTCGGTCTGTCGGTCTGTCGGTCTGTCGGTCTGTCGGTCTGTCGGTCTGTCGGTCTGTCGGTCTGTCGGTCTGTCGGTCTGTCGGTCTGTCGGTCTGTCGGTCTGTCGGTCTGTCGGTCTGTCGGTCTGTCGGTCTGTCGGTCTGTCGGTCTGTCGGTCTGTCGGTCTGTCGGTCTGTCGGTCTGTCGGTCTGTCGGTCTGTCGGTCTGTCGGTCTGTCGGTCTGTCGGTCTGTCGGTCTGTCGGTCTGTCGGTCTGTCGGTCTGTCGGTCTGTCGGTCTGTCGGTCTGTCGGTCTGTCGGTCTGTCGGTCTGTCGGTCTGTCGGTCTGTCGGTCTGTCGGTCTGTCGGTCTGTCGGTCTGTCGGTCTGTCGGTCTGTCGGTCTGTCGGTCTGTCGGTCTGTCGGTCTGTCGGTCTGTCGGTCTGTCGGTCTGTCGGTCTGTCGGTCTGTCGGTCTGTCGGTCTGTCGGTCTGTCGGTCTGTCGGTCTGTCGGTCTGTCGGTCTGTCGGTCTGTCGGTCTGTCGGTCTGTCGGTCTGTCGGTCTGTCGGTCTGTCGGTCTGTCGGTCTGTCGGTCTGTCGGTCTGTCGGTCTGTCGGTCTGTCGGTCTGTCGGTCTGTCGGTCTGTCGGTCTGTCGGTCTGCCGGTCTGTCGGTCTGTCGGTCTGTCGGTCTGTCGGTCTGTCGGTCTGTCGGTCTGTCGGTCTGTCGGTCTGTCGGTCTGTCGGTCTGTCGGTCTGTCGGTCTGTCTGTCTGTCTGTCTGTCTGCCTGTCGGTCTGTCTGTCTGTCGGTCTGTCTGCCTGTCTGTCGGTCTGTCTGTGTGTCGGTCTGTCTGTCTGTCGGTCTGTCTGTCTGTCAATCTGTCTGTCTGTAGAGTCTGTCTGTCGGTCTGGCTGTTGGCGTTTTTCTAACGTCGCAATCTCAACTGCGAAACTGAAAAATATATTGTATTCATAATGGGCTGTCCATTGACCTGTGAATGAAAAACTTGGCGACAGAACACACTTCTTTAGGTCCTTCCGAACATTGCCGTGCTTATCATAGAAACTAAGGGACTTAGAATTTGTGATGTATACATACGAATATTGTTTTAGATCGTTCTATATTGCGTAATGCAAACATTTTGAATTGATTTCAATGAAACTTTGACACAGTATTACTACCGCGGCGAGGATGGAAAACATGTATGTTTTTGGAAAAATCATGTCAGTGGCCTCGCAGCAATAATAAAAATACTAAAAATATAAAAACACCTCAAACTTTGTTTTTAGGCATTTTAGGGGTTCCTGATCAATTTCTACTTTTTTTGGGTGACGGTGAAATTGGGGCGGTTGGGGGTGGGGGTTGTAAACAATTGTTGTATTCATAATGGTTTGTCCACTGCCCTGCGGAAGAAATACCTATATTATACTTTTTTAAGTTCATCTGAATGTTGGCTTGCCTATGACAGAAACCAATTTTGTTATGTATACATAGATACGAGTTTTGCTTTATTTCGTTCTATGTATATTGCGTAAAGCTAAAACTATTGAATTGATTTTAATGAAATTTTGGCACAGACTTTACTGCCACGGCGAGAATAGAAAACGCGTCTGTTTTCAAAAAATCGTGTCAATGGCGCAGCAATAATAAAAAACTAAATATATAAAAACAGCTCAAACTCCATTTTTAGATGGTTTGGAGGCTCCTGATCGTTTCACATCATCCAGATGAAGCATGAAGAAAAAACTATGGCGTCCTAGTTCCTAAGGAGGGAAACGCAAAAAACTATTTACGAGAGTTTTTGAGTTAGATTTTGTTTTGCGGACGGCTGGGCGATGATTTGGTTGCAGGGGGATTTCAAACTATAACCTCATGCAATGGGCAAATAATAAAATGGTACCATTTTTATATGTGGGAAGTACTGGGTCAATTACCTTGACTCCATTTTTTTAAATTTCTGCTGCTGATTTACCGTACATTAGCTTTATCATTTCAAAGGCAGTTAGTTATTTCTGAAAAGAAAACTCTCAACTTTGAAAACACTTTTTATAGCTGTTAATTATTTTAAAAACAAGAACAAGTCGAATTCTTCCCTACGTCGCTCAAGAGTACTTAACACGTTGACTGCTGCCATAAGGACCTTAAAGTTATTTCTCAGAGGCCATAGTGGAAAAGTCATAGTTTAAGCCATTTGAGCTTGTTTTTGGGATATATTACACGATAAATAGAAGGTGTTCAATGCAATTTAAAAAAAATTGAGACCCCCGGTAATGCTCATGGCACCTCAGTAATGATTGGATATCCGTGAAGCCGTGAGCATCACCGGTGATCTCTCAGTGAAACAATTAAAACAGAAAAATATATCGCACTGGCCGGTTGCTAGTTTTATGCATTCCATAAGCCCAAACTAGTAACTATCGCACAAGGCCCCATAACTGACATAGTATGAAATATAATCTGTAGTAGAGAAAACCACAAAACTTCCCACAGTACCGGTATTCGTAATCCGACATTAGAGTGTAGCATGATTGAGACCACCGGTGATGCTCACGGCATGCGGCATCGGATAACATCTTTTCGTGAACCACCGGTGACGCTCATGGCAGTTGACGTATTAAGCATACACTCTAAAAATTGTTTTGTAAAATTCGTTGGCTATTTAGTGTCACCGATTTTGTTAGTAATATTACGAATCAGATTTGTAATCTCATTTAGCAATTTTCTAATATTGTAAATTCGCAAAAACGTATTTTTTCAATATCACAACATTTGTCTGTGATATAACATGATAACTTGTGAAACTATAGTGTGATTTTACACAATTTTAAGGATATCACATTGATTTTTTACATAATATCTACATTTTGTAAAACTATTTAGTAAGATTATTACGAATTTTTTAATAATTTATTTTGTAATTTTACCTCATTTTATAAAATTATTCTGCAGTCTTACAAAAAACCTATTATGATAGGTTTTAAGAAAAGGCTGTCATTATTAACATATTTTTATTTTATGTCTGCAAATAAGGTAACACAACATTAAAATTCTATACAGTTACAAAATAAAAAATCTACTGTTTCACTCTTATCGGCTGACAAAAAAGCATATATCAGCTTGTTGGCCAGGCAAACAGCTAGTTAATGCCAGCTTATTAATGAAAGAAATTACTGTTTTCCTACTGGGAGTGTGACTTGACTTTCTCCCAGAGTCAAGATGCACTTTAATAAAATATGTTTGAGTCATTTCCAAAGATACCGAAACATTTTTTGGATTAATCCGGTTAGAATTAAAATACATATAATGACAAATAGTAATTTTATTGCTTCTTCAAAGGAACTTGCATTGATGAGCTGGATTTTTTCATTGTAAATGGAAATTTTCTTTTTTCCTTCTTCAACTGAAATTAAAGAAAATATTGTTCTTAAAGTATAATGACTCGAAAACTTTTTCATTAATTAACCATATCATATCGAAGAAAAATGAAAATGAATGCATCCCTAAATAAACTTGGTATACAGGATGGCCATATTTCCAAGATGGCAGCTTGTTGCACTTTGTATTCATTTTACCATTTTATCCAATGTATCTTCAATCTTCAAACACAAATAGCACCACTACACGTTATATACCGGCACTTTCAAAACAAAATCCATAAAACAACGACCCGTCCGCTGTTTCTCTATTCACACAAGCTGATTCTTCTCGCCCGCCAGTGCTACCTTTCATCGGCAACGCGTAATCTGTACTAAGGGCAAGTGGCCTTACAAAGCGTTTTAGTTAAATTACCATTGATACCAACCGAAGAAGTCAATTATTTTGCTAACACTATTGAAGTATTTTTCTAAAATAATTATAAATTTACGAAAGAAGACTGTAAAAAAACAAACATTTTGTATAATGACAACTATCTTGTCATTCTGTGTTATAAAAATGCAACACAGTAGTGTAGTTTTACAAATATTTTGTGAATAAATGAATTATTTGTATTTTTTCTGTAAAATGCTCAACTATTTTTACAAAAATTAGTAAATATACAAAAATATTGTATTTTTGTAAAACTTTACTGTGGTTTTACAACATGACATAGTAAAATCGCTCAAACAGTGCTTGTAATTAATTTGTAAAAATACCCACGTTTTTCCAGTGTATGTATTTATATAGAACAGTGTCCCAGTATAACTACTTGAAGACGTTCAATCGAGTCCACACCCGCTGACCTAAAATTCTTGAACTTGGAGGAAGGGTAGGTATTTTTCATCGCCTTTGTTACCACAACTACTGCGCATTGGCATCGGTGTCTCGTGGGTGGAATTGCGACGCTGACGCCAACGCCCGATGTAAACGTACCCGTAGACGGTCATTCTCTTTACACCAGATCAATCTTCTACGAGCTTCTGCGGAGATTCCCGCTGAGGGATGGGATTCAGGGGAGCGTAGGTGAGGTGCACGTGACGTATTCCCCATTGCAGAGTGGGCGTGTGACATGAATGCTCTTTGCTAATGGGGCAGCAAATTACTCGCTGCCTGAGGATTATTAGGGCAACTATATAGGTCAAAACTCTCCAAAGCGAGATCATATTGTCACGATGCCCGTCATTTCAGTAATAGAGGGAATTGAACATTTTGCATCTTTCATATACATATTTATTACGCAAGTGAACATGAATGATACAATCTGTTCCAGAAAAAAACGGTTATAGTCCAGGCGGTAGGGGTTTTTTGTCAACAAAAGGTCGGAAAGAAATGAAATTTGGAGGGATAGTAGACATTGGTTCCGTGAATGTTCACTTAAGTTTACGACCTCAGAGGGTTGCCGCTCAAGGGGTGGGTGGGGTGAAAACTCTGCTTCGCCATCAATAGTAGGGTAGTGATGTCGGCCTAAATATCGATTGTTTTGCCCAATAATATGTTATTTAAAAAAACTGAAGACAATAGTGATATGAGAAATGTTATAAATTAGGAGAAATAGTGTAACAGGTCTTTTTGATAGCGTTCTTCGACTTAATACGCGACAAAATTCTGATTTTAGTAACAATCACAAACCACCCCCTAACTTTGGGGTACTGTAGAATGGACATTATTGGTTGCACTCGAAAAATGCAAAAACCAAAATTGTGAAAAATTTTGTTGTCTCTATATATTATTTGAACTGTTTTTCGATAGTCCTTACCACAACGGCGCTGTTTGTCAAAAAACATCACAAAACAGTTTTCATTCCTCTTCCCCCACCCTCGAGCGGCAACACCCAGATGTCGCAAATTGAATCTTATCCTAATTAAACAATGCCGGGGAGTATCGTTTCGTATTTATGCATACTAAAAGTAGTATGCACAAATACGATATTTTTTGCAACAACAGTAGGGGTGCGCTTCTAAATGCCGTAATTTTTTTAAACCAAATGCGTGAGTTTAGGCAGCTGCAGGTAATAAAAAAGTGAGAAGATATCAATCTTTCAGGAAAACGAAAATGTTAAACGACATTTGGATAAAATTCTTCGCCTTAATTCGCCCTTAAACCATGATTTTAGTGAAAATCACAAACCAACCCCTGACTCTGTCGCAGTGTAGGACAGAAACTATTAGTAACACAGGACAAATGTGAGAAACATAATTATGCAGAATTTTGTTCTCTCCATAAATCATTTGAAGCTTTTTTCGATAACACCAAGACGGCGCTATTTTTAGAAAATAGTCGCGAAGCAGAGTTTTCATCTCCACACGCCTCGAGCGGCAACCCCCGAGGTCTCAAACTTAAGTGAACATTCAGGGGACCAATCTCTACCATCCCACCAAATTTTATTTTTTGCGACCTTTTACTGTCACAAGCCTCTTTTTAAGACGTAACGATTGGACTAGTATAACGTGCCAACTATCTAACAGATAGAATCTATACATATTATCAGCAATATCCGCAGCCCTATCATGTATTTTGCAGACGACAAGCGACGGCAGAAGACCGCGTAATATCTGCTGTCAAACGTAAATTTCGCATTAGGCAACGACGTCATCGTGACGGACAACAACATACATACGTATAACCTACAATTTTGACGGTTATGTCGCTGTTGCTCTGGATCTGCTCAGCGACGGCTGACATAATAATACTGCCGTTCTACAGGCAGACTTATGTCTGTCCAATCAAATTGGGCAATGCCTGAAGGCTCCAGGCAAAGACCAAAATTGTTCGAATTTAGACTCCACCTAGGCTCTGTAGGGTGGTTCTAGGTTTGTCAAATAATTAGTTGGCAAACCCTAAAATATTCTACCAGTCACAGACTGCATAATCCGAGACAATCCATCAGTGAAGTAATGTCAAAATAGTCTTAACGACATATCCAAATTTTAAGTTTAAAACGATGATGTCAATCAAATTGAAGAAGAATGTATACCGCAAGCTGAGATAGATCCATTGGTGGTCAAGAAGTAGAATAGCAAGAGCTGGCAAAACATAGCAGCTTAAAACGGACAGCAGAGAGGATAGATTAGATAAATTTTAATGCGTATTTCCGAATTGTCAATGCCAATACCTCATACAAGGCGTAGACTTCGAGGTGGCAGTATTTGTATTGTATCACCATAGTACAAAAATAAATGAAATGAAATAAAATATCTAAACAAAACCTATCAAAAAACTAACTGAAGTTAACCACTAATGACGCTGAAGGTTAAAGTGGCATATCTAAAATAATAAAACAATAGAGTCAAGTTGATTGACCGAGTAATTCCCAAACACAACGGTGACACCATTTTATTGTTTGTCACTGCACAAAGTTATAGTATGAGATCCCCTTGCAATCATATCATCACCCGCTCTCCGCAAAAAACATCCAACACAAAAACTCTCGTAAATAATTTCTTTCATCTCTCTCCATAGGAAGTAAGACGACACAGTTTTATTCTGCAAGCTTCAACTGGAAGAATCAAAGCGATCCAAATCACCTGAAAACGAAGTTTGAGCTGTTTTCATGTTTTTAGTCCTTTAATTATTATTGTTGTGCTACCGACCCAATTTCTAAAAACCATACGCGTTTTCCATCCTTCCCACAGTAATAATACTGTGTCAAAATTTCATTAAAATCAATTTCAGGTTACTCAATACAGAACGATCAAAAGCAACACTCATATGTATACATCAGAAAATTCAAAGTCCCTTGGTTTCTGCACAGGGATGTACCTAAAAAAGTAAATTAAGACCCCTAGATCTTTCTTTCACAGGTCAATGGACAATGACACAATGAGTATAAGAAAAATTTCTGTATTGCCCACCTACCCGCACTATTAAATCATAGATTTGCACTAAAAGTAGACCCAAAGATAGAGAACAAAAGCCTCTTTATGAAAGTAAGGTTTGAAATTATTCGGATCATTTTTGAGATAGTTACTGCCACTTTAAAGTTCGAGAATTTGCTACTATTCATGAATTTTTATTCCGCTATTTTGAAAACGTTGCACTATGTGCGGTAGCGTTTTCGACAGAAGAAAATATGCTCTTTACTGTGGTGAAATTAGAATTTCACCTTGACTTAATTTTTGAGTTACCCCCACCCCTACCCCTGTTTATCATCGCAGCGGGACCAAAAACTAGACTTCTATTTCTATAATGATAACCTGTTTATAGCGACCAAGTTTGAAAAAAATGGATAACTTCGGCCATTTCGATCTCCCACGATTACTCAAAAACCTCAAGCGATTGCTCCCAACTTTGGCCAACTTGATTGAATAAAGATCCTTTCGAGTTGAAACGGTTTAGGTGCCGATCGGACAATGGGGGGGGGGGGGGGCTGGAAAAGGGTCGGTTACAAAAAAATGTAATATAATATATAAATTTGATATTACCAGTTGAAAGAGAATACGTTTTTGTGTCTAAAACGACATACCACATGTTAATTTTTCTGAAATGGAAGCTAAATAAATTGGAATACTCTGATGTCATTAACTGTTGTATTTGTGCACTAAATTGTTTGATATTAGGCAGTCGTAAATAGCTTAAAGATGTCTATCTTAAAATAATATTACCATCCGATTGGACTCTTCAGGGTTAAAGGGCGTGGGGGTTACAAAAAAATTGTCTAAATAGGGTATGAACAACAACCACTTGAGTCCGAGAAGCTCCTAGAATGGTGTCTACCTCGTTCAACGTCCACATTTTTTATAAAGCGAACATTCCAAAAAAAGCGTAAGATGTATCAATGTCGCTCTGTTAACCAATATTTTTATTTTGCCAATCTGCGGTCCTTTTTTGACCTATAATGTATGGGACATACAGAATCATTCTGATCAATGATTTCAAATCGAAGCTATGGATAGGTTTAGAAGGCAAACGGTGACTGCTTTTTCCTATTGTATCAGGATGAGGCTTGATATTCAGAATTTAAGTGCCCAATTATTGTAAACATTAGCATTATGCTAGTAATAAACATCTACTAACCACTATTACTACTAATACTGAAGTTGTATTTTCAGTATCGTCTACTGTCATCATCATAGTCACAATGTCTTAACAGACATGTTGTGAAAAATGAGTACATTTTACGAGCTTCTCTTGGGATATGTTTAATGCAGTAGTTTACCGTTGCTTTCTGCATCCTCATGCCGTTGACCAGATGTATCTACTGGTTCATCCGCCTTTAGGGACAATTTCTCACCCCAAGGACAAGAAGGTGTCCTGACTGTCCTCAACTCGTCCACCCAAAGCTGTTGGTTGAGAAGAGGTTACTGCTTATACAGACAGTAGTCCGGTTCCCTTTAGTCGCCTCTTACGACACGTAGGATATACAATGGAAGATATTTTATCCCGCCCCCCACACGGGGAATCGTCTACTGTAGCACACTTCATAAAACACACACGCACATGTAGTGTGCAGTTAATAAAGTACGCCTCATATATTTTCACTAAACTGCCAGGAAGGTATCTTGATATATTACCTAATTCTCCGCCTCTTGTGGGTTTTCTGCCACAAATCCGGGGATGATGCGGAACTAGGGTATAGATATATGAGCTTCGGTGCCAGAATTTGGGGTGGTATTCTACTCGACGAAAGAGGAAACGATATACGCACTGTTTCGGCTCGAAGCTTGAAAAAAGTTGCTTTCGCGCGTCGTCGGGCGAGTGCTAGAGCTGGTGCTATCTACTAAAATCCCGTCATCTGAAAGTCGATTCAGTGTTTATAATTCGCGGTGTTGGAAAAACGCTAACTTAAAAATATGGCGATAGCGCTATGCATTTAAATACTTGAAATAATGGTGAACGTGCCCCTATTGATTGTAACATGATTTGCGTTATCAAAATATTTTTGGGGTATTTATTTATGACCCTTTTTTGGATTTTTGAGGTTTTTGGCGCAATAAAAAAAGACAGCTATATCCGTCGTGTCATATCACAGCTGAGTTTATGTTCTAGAATTGCAACCACGGCTATAGCCGTCTGATCAGTGTAATCGTAAAACACATCTTGTGGGAAGAAAGGGACAATTTTCGAGGCAAAAGCTAAAACAAAATCAACATTTTATTTTCTCAAATTCATAAACAAAAACGCATCACTCAGAATACAGACAGTATAAAAACAAAAAGTCAAATTTATTAGCAAACAGAGGTATCTCCGAACGAAACAGAATGTAGGCACAAATTTATGTTTGACGTCACTCTTCAAAGCAGTCTGGACACAAAGCATGCTTATTTTCACAACCCTTGTATCTATAGCTAGTTTCTTTGCGTTTTCCAGACTTGAAACATTGTTTGCATCTAAGTTAATATGATTTTATTTTATGATCCTCTGGTAGGGGCAGCTTCTCTGGAAAATGTCTCACACGTACTTCGAGTTTTGCACTGATATGAAACAATATATTCTATATTATGGTGGACGACGAATATCTGTTTAGGATGAAAATATCTGGTTACCTACCTCCCATCAGTACTGAAAACATAAAAATCAAACAAAAACACATTTGCAATATGGCAGCTATACACGTGGTCAAGCATCACATTGGAGGTTATGGACGGTTATAGCCGTCGTACCGTTTTACCCATGCACCTTAAAACATGAATAGTTGGAATAGCGTATAGTGGGTTAGAATTTGGCAATTTCAGAAATGACGAGCTTCACGTTACGGCACTAACATTGCTTAACAAGGCAAGTATACCGACATTCTGACGGTCGTCGCCGTTCTGCCGTAACAAGCAGATAACTTTTTGACTGACATAGCCGTCGTGGCGCATCACGATCACTCCCCGCAGACGGCTATAGCCGTTGTGTCCAACAACGTGTTATTATTTTCCCATTGCATGAAGCTATAGTCTGAAATCCCCTTGCAACCAACTCATCGCCCACCCCCCCTCAAAAAAGCATCCAATACAAAAACTCTTGTAAATAGTTTTTTGCCTCTCCCTCCTTAGAAGCTAGGACGTCACAGTTTTCTTCTACATGCTTCAACTGAATGACGCGAAATGATCAGTAGCTTCCAAACCGTCTAAACACGAGGTTTAAGCTGTTTTTATATTTTTGGTTCTTTGATTATTGCTGCGCCACCACTGACACGGTTTTTCTAAAACAGAAGCTTTTTCCATTCTCGTCGCGCTGGTAAATTCTGTGTCAAAATTCAATAATTTGCGCTTTACGCAATATAAATAGAACGAAACAAAGCAAAACTCGTAAGCATACATACAGCACAATATTGGTTTCTGTAATAGACAAGCCAATGTTCAGATGGACCTAAAACAGTGTAATATGCCGCTAGGTATATCTGCTACAGGTCATTGGACAGCCTATTAAGAAAAAAACAAATTTTTCAGTTTTACAACCCCACACCCCCGAACCTCCCGTATGGGGATGGGTTAGAATATCTCCCATCGTATATCTTGCGTGTCGTAAAGGTGACTAAAAGGAACCGAACTACGGTCGGTATAAGCAGTAACCTCTTCTCAACCAACAGCTTTGGTTGGACGAGTTGAGAAGTGTCAGGACACCTTCTTGTCCTTGGGGTGAGAAATTGCCCCTAAAGGGGGATGAACCAGTAGGTACCATCTGGTCAACGGCATGAGGATGCAGCAAGCAAATGGGAAACTACTGCATTAAAAATCTTAAAGATATCCCAAGAGAAACTCGTAAAATGAGTAAATGCATTTTACGAGTTCACAACACATCTGTTAAGCCATTGTGACTATGATGATGACCCCCGAACCACCCTAAACTCATCCCCCCCAAAAAAAGCTAGAAGATGATCAGGAATCCCTAAAACGCCTAAAAACAAAGTTTGAGGTACTTTTATAATTTTAGTTTTTTTATTATTGCTGCGCCGCCACTGACACCATTTTTCAAAAACATACGCGTTATCCATCTTCGCTGCGGTAGTAATACTGTGTACAAAGTTTCATCAAAATCAATTCAATAATTGTTGCGTTACGCAATATAGAACGATCTAAAACAATACTCGTATGTCCTTTGGCCTCTATAATAAGCAAGGCAATGTTCGAATGGACTTGAAAAAGTGTATTATGCTGCTAGGTTTTTCATTTACAGGTTAATGGAGAGCTCACTATGAGTAAAACAAATTTTTCAGTTTTACAACCCCTTCGGCTTGATCGCAAGGACAGAAAACACTCACACACCCGGAAGTGTGAGAGAGAGTCTGCCCGCCCGACGTTGAACCAGCTTGAGTCCTCTGATCACATGTCCAATGGACGCAACCACGTCCATCCGACATGTCATCACGGCCCGACCGGCTAAAACCCGTTCCCTCTTCCTTACCTCTGATGCTATATCTCCATCTGCACCGGGCATCATCGTGAACGATATTCTTCGCAGTGCAAGATGAGGTAATGATTAAAACCCACTTATGAATAACTTTCAATCCCAATCCTCATTTATCCTTGAAGGCGCTCCTCTTTCTCCTTTGCAGAGAGTATTTTGTTGACCATCTCATGTATGATGGTCCATGCGTCTACGCTGGACAACATCAACGGGACCATAGTCTCTGGGGTCAGCTCCCCATCCAGTTTTTGACTTGCCTCCTCTCTGTACGCCCCCCATCGGTCGCACAGAAACAGGGCATGCTCGGCCGTATCTTCCGCCTCGCTGTGCAAGCATCTTTCGTCCATCACCCGTCCTATCCGTTTCCTATACACTCGAAAAGGCCCGTGCCCAGACAGTGCCTGCGTTAGGAAATAGGACGTCTGCCGATGACTGCATTCCGCCCATTCTTTTATCGACGGTATTAGTCGTTTCGTCCACTGTCCGACATCAGTGGTCTCGTTCCATATGCTTTGCCACTTACTTGCTGTCAGCCTTTTAGCCTCAGCTCGGCTTATCGCATTGCCAGCTTGACCATGGCGGATCAGTGTCCTCTCTTCGGCCAGCAAGTATAATGGTGGTATCGCCGTTATAACTTGCAAGGCTCTAGTAGATACCGTGCGATAAGCACTGGCCACCCTTAGCAGAGACTTTCTCTGCAAGCTGTCTAAGACCTTCTGATACCTTTTCCTTTTCGTGGCTTTACACCACACAGGAGCTCCGTATAGGACGACCGACTGTACAACCTGGCACAGTAGTGCCCTTTTGTTGCTACTGGGCCCTCCTACATTTGGCATCAGTCGCGACAGTATAGCCGCCTTCTTCTCAGCCTTTGTCACTACTCGTTTAAGGTGTTCTCCATAACACCTCTCGTTATCCAGTGTGACTCCGAGGTACACTATGGACTTGCTTGGCAGAACCTGCACTCCCTTTAGTTGAAAGACCACGTTAGCTCTCTTGCTCCTTGGGCCGCGCATTATAACTGCCTCTGTTTTCTCAGGAGCCAACTTAAGCTTGTGATCGCACATCCACCTGTCAATCTGTTTCAAGTTTTACAACCCCTACCCCCCAACCAGAAAATGATTAGTGGCCCCTAAAACGCCTAAAAACGAAGTTTGAGGAAGATTTGAATTTTCTTGTTTTTTGCTAATTTTTGCTAATTATTCCGCCCCCGATTTCCAAAATTATAGGAACATTACCTACTACGACCCTACAACATATCGCAGCCCAAATTTCATCCCAATCCATGCGGCGGTTACTGAGATTACGACGTTACAAAAACGCCAACAGACAGACCGACAGATTTTCGTTATGTAGACATCATGAAACGCCCAAAAAGCATGTTATCTCAAAATCGAAAATTTTCGTGGTCACAATACTCCCCTCACCTATCGGTGTGGGAAGTAAAACTGAAAATCCGTTGATTCATGAACCTGATCTTTTAATTTTAAGTTGTATTATTCCATTCATCGATAATAATGATTGTTCTAATTATCAAAGTAAAATAAGCCTGCAAGCTCTGTGTCGCTGTTATTGCATTAACCAGTGACTGCGAATACCTACTACTGCACTGGTGCGTTTATCCAATCATAATAGAATTTAACTTCCATTTGAACTGTTTAGTAAATCAGATCGTTCAACAGAAAATAGACAGAAGGTGTCGCAAAAGTGATAAAGTGTATTTCTTTCCTGCGGCGCTACTAGTCGTTTGAGTCGTTCGAGCTACGTAAAGTTTATTCGAAACTCTAAGCGACACAGTTCGGCGTTCACCTATCTTTATCGTAATCTTTAAATACCCACTTAACTGCTTACCGTTTGGGAAAACTTGTGCAGTCCACGCGAACGGAAAATAAAGCCATTGCTATTGAATAGTTCCCGAAAATAGTAGATTCGCATTTGTAGAGCAGCTATAAAACTCGCTAGTGTTCCGTTACAATTCCGGACTTGGAAACCAACATTCTCGCATAATTAGGCAGATACCGGTCGCAATGTTGGAAAGAGTTATCCAAAAATGGATCATCCGACTGTACCATCTACGACGTAGTCACGGCCAGCATTTAAATGAAATTAGTTTCAAAAAGTGAATGTCAAAGATTTTTTTGTTTTGTTATAGTAAAGATTTTGTCGTCGAGCTCCATTCTATGTATTTTATTTCGAATTCAAAAACAAAGGTCTTAATGAATTGCTCTATAGAAACCAATTAGGATACGGATGCAGCTGCCAACGTCCAATAGAAGAAAGGGCAAACATGTCTGTCAGGCTTCTGGCAGGCTTACACTTGAAGTGGATTGACTTTATAATCTCTAATCCCATCAAAGGGCCAGCCGCTGTGTTGATAATATTTTTGAACTTGCTTTTTACCAATCTGGAGGTCGTGGGTTCGAGGCCTGCCGGCCGCTGACATTTTCCGACATATTCTGCTACGAATTTGAATTGAGATATCCGCGTGCAGATGTAAGTATGAAAATAAAAAAAAAACTCAACTAGGCAGAAGTTCTAGAAATATTAAGGAAGAGGGTCGTCTGTCTGCGAGAAGACATTGCTGCTACCTGGGTACTGTATCACGACATGTGCAAAGCCACACTTTTCTGTGCGTCTGTGAGTTTGTGACGAAACACAACATGACGATGCTTCTTCAGCTGCCCTATGATCCCGATCTCGCTCAGCCCTCACTTTTTTTCTTTTTCCGACAATCAAGGATGTACTCAAAGAAACTGTTTTGACAGTATTCAGGATGTCCAGAAAGCTGTTGCAGCGACTTTAAACAAATTTCCCGACGAGGCTTTCCAGGCGGCTTACTAGGCCTGCGAAAGCCGGTGTAAAAATGCTTAAATGCTAAAAATAATTACTTTAAAGAATATTAACAATATTTACAAAAACGTTTTGAAAAAAATATATTTCATGACTTTTGGGACACTCCCTGTAGTACTAATTTATTAAATGATAACATGCTTCTCTACATAAATTGTTTGACATTGTAGTTAACACGAAGGTAGGTAGGGGAGACTGAGGCTGGTTGTGACAGGGGTAGGTTGTTACAGCAGCTGTAGTGACTGAATAAGGAACGCTATATTAACACTAGAGAGACAAATAATCAGACCATCATTGCAGAAGGACGCTAGCGAGACTGGGACGGAAGCATGTGCATACTGCCATCAGAATTGTAGATTAGTAACATTTTAGATTTTTCGTAATATCGGTCTATCGCCGGTTTTCCATAATATCAGAGTTAAGTGTTTCTGTGATTGCATTCTCCAATACTGTCTTCTTGCTACAAGGCTACATTTATATGGCTACCTCCACTCACTTTTTTGCTACTCAACATTAAAAGGTTAATTTTGATATCGGGGCTAAGAGTTACGTTGCCTTGGGGTAGGTTGTTCATCATCATAGTCACGATGTCTTAACAGACATGTTGTGAACTCGCAAAATGCATTAAGCCGGAGCTAGAGTATTGCTGACACGAATATTATCAACAGTTTTCATAACTGCAGCTCGCCATCGTTCCCGATTTACGGTCAGTTCAGTGGCGCTCTTGATACTCATATCCAGCAACTGGTTCGTCGTATCTACACAGCGTGTAGGGGAACGGCCATGGCGCTGCCCACTCGGGGTATGACCCTGAACTACAAGTTTCTCCATATTAGTTACGTTAGTTCGATGGGCGGTATAAGGAACTGTCAGCATTCTCCTCCACGTCCACATTTCCTATGCGAGTTCGATCTGCCTTTTTAACAGTCAAAGTTTCCGAAGCATACAAAAATACAGAGAATACAAGAGACTGGACCAGCGACATTTTGGTAGCTTTAGTGATGCTATGGTCACGCCAAGCTTTGTCATGACCACACGTGTTTGTTGAATGCGCCGTCGAATCTCATTCTCACACCTACCCAAAATGTCGATCAAAAAACCGAGGTACACTAAACTCCTCCACAACGGGCTACTGACTTTATTACTCGATGATTATCGTGCTCTCTATCTACGATCATAACCTTGATCTTGCTGTAGTTAATACCACCGGGTAGATTGTTACATGCCACTATATGCTCCGTAGTATTTTTTTGGACTGTTATTACATGGATTAAAGATTGTGCTGTAGGACTAGGACTTATAAAAGGAAATCTGAGCGTGGGAAAATATCCAAAGGGACCTATGATAAAGCAGCAGATATTTTGGAACAGAACGAAACGAAAACAATTCGTGACGTCGCAAAGGACTTTGGGCTATGTCATATGTCACTAACAAGGTATTTAAAGAACCGGAAAGAAGCAAAAGAAAAGGGCATTTTTTCTCCTGAGATCATTCGGCCTCATCCAAAGGCAGGTGCAAGAAACACCAAGAACAGACGAAAAACTCGCAAATCAGCAATTCTAAGTGATACCCCAGAAAAAAACGCATTAGCACTGGAACAGAGAAGTAAAAAAAGACCGAAAACGGAACAAGCAGGGGTGGGTCAGGGGAAAAAATAGCCAAAAAAACAGGGTGAAATGTGTGAAGAGGAAAGTTCTACAAGACTCAAAGTGTAGAAGATGATAGTTTTTGTCTGATGTGTTGTGAATCGTTTGAACAAAGTCGAGCTGGAGAAGAATGGGTGTAGTGTGTCATCTGTAAGAAATGGCAACACATGAGAATGTACTAAGAGGAATATCGATACTTACTTATGTTTGAATTGTGGTAGCGATTGTTCGGACTAGCGAATGAACTCCTTTGTTTAGCTTCAAACTGTTTTTATTTTTTCATAATAGAGGAATAATTAAATTGTCAGATTTTTTAATTGGGCAAAACTTGCAGTTGCATTTATTTTGGGTGAGACAGAATTTTTCAGTTTCTGTTTGATGTTAGAAGTGGTTTAATTTTTTATGTTAGCTTATGAAACTCTAAAAACATAGTTTTCCTAAGTTTTTACTTGGGGGACCCACGTGACTGCGCGGTGAACAGCGTCTGCCTTCGATAGTGGGACAGCAGCAGGCTTGTGCGCAGTTAGTGCTTGGGTGGGTGACTAAATTGCACCAGGGTGACTGAATAGCGTGGACTGGATGTCGGTGTCGCCCACACGAGCGCTGAGCGGAGCACCTTGCACGGCCGGCACTTTGGATGATCGACCGGAAGGCCTGGACGGGGGACCCCCGTCGGACCGTCCGGGATGATGATGTATCATTCCAATGGTGCTGGCCGTGCATCGTCCCCCTCTGGTAGATATAGGAGAATAGGCCTTAAAGGCTTCCGTCCTGATGGCTTCCAGAGGTAAAAAAAAGTTTTTACTTGACATACAACCATAATTTTGTTGCTTGTTTGAATGGGACCGTTGTTTTTTATACATACTGAACAAATACATGGCGTTTGTTCCTAGCCAAGCGTATTAGAATTTGTTTATTACATATTGTCACATTTTGCCCCTTGCGGTGTAATAATCAGCCCCTGGCACGGAGTTGACAGATGTGTCATTTTTCACAATTTATTCTATAATTGGACCTCTGATATTTTAAATTCTTTCAAAATGTATATCCTTGATAGTTATTTAATCAAAAAACGTAAACCTACACAACATATTCAGTAAAACTAGCAACTGTGGCACTTTGTCAGAGAAATGTTACAACCAGCCCCAGTCTCCTACCTATGTATAATAAAATTAATCGCAACAAGAAGTGGTCGTGGAACGTATTTCATCTATTTAAGTTTGAATAACGTTAGAAGTAAGAACTCCTTTTAGCAAATAGATACAGATAGATTTTGGAGTCAGTATATCATATGCGCTGCAAAATCCAAGTTGAAGGTTTCCTGAAAAAATTGATCACCATGCAAGTGCTACAAATAATATCATCGAGATGGAGCAAGCAATTTTAACGGTCACCACATTTTGGAATTTAATTTTTAACAATATTTTAAATATTGTTATTATTGCACTGAAACCTCTACATACATTTTTGTGAAGTGATATCTGTGGTACATAAGGATCGGTTCTACCATAAAACGCATGGAGTTACCGCCTCCGGAGTCAGATCCTAGGAGGCGCAAGAGTCAGTGGAAAGAGGAATCGCTAGCTCATGATCAGGCTAGTGAAATAAACCATTTGGAGTTAACAATGAGGTAACTTTATTTTAAAGTAATAAATATTCTCTTCAAATTTATCGATCGGCTTCACGTTGCCTAGCATTGCACATTTGTCTATACCAAACGCCATAACAACAGCATTACTGCAGTCTAACATTACCGGCAACGACTGCGATAAATCAGGTTATATCACACATAATACGCATAATATTGCCGTGAACGGAAACAGACATAAAATTATATGAAACGCATAATACGAGATAGTCATATAAAATTTGCAAATCTGGGGATATAATAAACATCCAGGTCGTTGCAGATCAAGCTCAGGTAGAAGAAGTAAAAACTCTATGGTCAAAACAGCAATGACGGTTGTGCGATCAGGTTTCCAAAATTTTCAGTTTTTAAAAGCACTACTACTTATAAAAGCATCACTGCTATCATAAGATGCCCAACATTGGTTGACTCAAGTGAAATATAGTGCGCAATGTCTATTAGAGTATACGAAAAAACCACAAGCATAATTCAAAGAAGTTAAGGCAGCTCTGATATGAAAAAGTGATATTTTAGTGCTGATTTAAAATCATCACTTGGCTTAGAAGATGAAACTCTACAAATTCATGTGATATATTATATTGGCACGATTTGTAATTTCCTTGGAAATAAATGAATAAATGAATGAATATGCGTGTGGATCTCAAACATGTGACATTATTTAGTACATGAGTAATTTATAATTGAGCTTTCTTAAGTTTGATACAACATAAGATCTTTGACCAGAGTGAGAGTAGATATTTGTAATACTGCTAAATGTGATTACGTAAACTTGGCAGTAGCTAGGCGTTAATATACAGACTAACATAGTCTGGAGCTATCAGGTATAACTTTAAGGTAACTCTAATTTAACAGTCTTTCTTTGGCAGCTGAAACATTGAGGCTTTGTCCTAATAAAATATTCATCATTATTTGGAGTTTGGATTAGGGCAAACTTCAATTGTAGTTCAAGCTGCAAGCAAATACACTAAGCTGATGATGTTAGAGAATCACAACATTGGAAAATTTTAGCTCGTAATTGTTTTGGTTTAATCTGGGGCGACACGCGTGATAACAGACCAGTGTATTTGTTCTAGTTGTCAGTTATCATATTGAGAAAGTTGACGGCAACAATAAAATTAGCGAGTCTTTCTATGTTAAATTGTTATTTTTATATTGCTTTATTGACATAGGTTGTTACATAAGAATCACCGAGTTTACTTCCGGGATGAGGACAATAATTAAAAAAATGAAGTCAAGTTGATTGACTCAGTACTTCCCACACATTACTGTGATACCATTTTATTATTTTCCCATAGCATGAAGCTTTAGTCTGAGATCCCCTTGCAAACAAATCATCGCCAGCCCCCCCCTTGAAATTGTCTTATGCCTTATGTGTTTCCTTCACAGATCAATGAACAGCCTATTATTAATACTGCACAACCCCTCCCACCCCCCTAACTAGCCCAATTTCAGATAGAAAATGATCAGGAACCCCTAAAGCATCTAAAAAGGAGATTGGAGCTGTTTCCATACTTTTAGTTTTTTGGTTATTTCTACGCTGCCACTAACACGATTTCTAACAACCATACGCGTCTTCCATCCTCACCACGGTAGTAATATTGTGCCAAAATTTGATCAGAATCAGCTTAACAGATTCCACGTTACAAAATACAAAACCATCTAAAGCAATAAATACTCGTATGTATACAGAAAATTCTAAGTCTCTTAGTTTCGGTAATAGGCTAGTATTAGTACAACTAATTTTTCTGTTTTTCAACCCCCCACCCCCCAAACCACCCCAATTTCACCCCACCCAGAAAAAACGCAGAAGATGATCAGGATCTCGCAATTGTAGTTAAAGATCCGCATAGACGTGCTACAGACTCTATTAGGGCATTGGTCAAACATCTGTGAACATGATATTAATTGAGTACGTATAGCATCCTTATCCACGTGCAGCTAAATCAAGCAATTGAAAGACAATACTTTGAAAACTGAATGAATTTCTGTAAGTGGAGTCGTGCTCGACTCCAAGAAGATGCACTTCTTTCCACAAGTGTATTGTTTACGAATGAAGCTACATCTCTTACGAAATTATTTCATTTTCTTTTTTATGAAATATAGCTGCAGCGTTATTATTAACGGCCATGTAAACTGGCATAATTTACATTTTTATACCGACGTAAATCGAAATTTTGAGAGGATTGTTGACAACCAGCATGGAGTCTAAGCATTTGGGGTGATACTATTGGAAACCGCATATTAAACTAAGGTTTTCTAAAATTTTCTAAATGAAAATTTGGAAAACCTGTTGGAAAATTTACCACTGGAGTTTTTAAGAATAGTGTGGTTACAGGTAGATGGACCGAAAGCACATTTTAGTATTAGAGACCGAATCACTTTGGATGAGAAACAGAAACACAAAATTCTAAGTCCCTTAGTTTCGGTAATAGGCTAGGCAATGTTCGGATCGAGTAAAAAATGTGACTAATGTCGCTAGGTCTTCCTTCACAGGTTAGTGGACAGCCTATTATGAATACAACTAATTTTTCTATTTTTCAACCCCCCACTCCCCCAAACCACCCCAATTTCACCCCACGCAGAAAATGATCAGGAACCTCTAAAACGCCTAAAAACGAAGTTTGAGCTGTTTTTATATTTTTAGTCTTTTTTTTATTTCTGCGCTGCTACTGGCACGATTCATAAAAACCATACGCGTTTTCCATCCCCGCCACGGTGGTAATACTATGTCAGAATTCCATTAAAATGAATTCAACAGTTTCCTCGTAACACAATATAGAACGATCTAAAACAATACTCGTATGTTTACATCAGACAAAATTCTGTCCTTTGGTTTCTGTAAAAGGCAAGGCAATGTTCGGATGGACTTAAAAAAGTTATTTATGTCACTAGGTCTTCCTTCACAGGTCAGTAGACAGTCTATTATGGAAGCAACAAATTTTTCAATTTTACAACCCCCCACCCCCCAACCACCCCAATTTCACCTCCACCCAAAAAAAGTAGAAAATGATCAGGAACCCCTGAAACGCCTAAAAACGAAGTTTGATCAATACTTTTTTTTTCGTTTTTTGCTAGTTACTCCGCCGCCCATGCACCGGTTTTCAAAATTATAGGAACATTACCTACTGCGACCCTACAGTATATCGCTGCCAAAATTTCATCAGAATCCATGCAGCGGTTGCTGAGATTACGTGGCTAGAAAAACGTGTACAGACAGACCGACAGACAGACAGACCGACGGAAATGCCAAACGCCCAAAAAGTGTATTATCCCAAAATCGAACATTTTCGCGATCACAGTACTCCCCACCCCTATCGGTGTGGGAGCTAAAGATGTTCGAAAGTATCAATTCGTTTTAATCTTTACCCAGGGGGTTATCCCCTAAGTAACGACAGTATACACCAAGTCACCTCAGCCGTTCCACATTTTGTTTAACAGGAAATAACAGAAACAGTTCCTTTATTGAATTTTTTGAAGTATGTCTCAATCGGATAAGAATTTTAGGAATTTTCTGTAGTACTGATAGTTACAAATATTATGGATGACAACGATGTATCGATGTTAAGAAATTAATATATCAGAAAGCAACCTCAATGTTTGCAATCGATGTTCAATAAGGAACAACGCATCGATGCATCGAATGTATACGTACCGTTGAAAAGTTTGGAAAATTGAATCACGACTCGTTTGGAGGCAACCAATCATCAAAGATGAATACGCAATGCTCTTCGGTGCACCATCTACCGATGGCTGATGCTGATATACCGTCGAAAACGTGTATACTCCTTAGGGCCTGGCCACATCTCCACGTCACGTCGAACGTCATCGTCAACGTGGAACGCCAACAGACGCATTTTAACAAAGGCTTTGACCAATCAGAGCAGCCCATTCAAGAATATGCATCTGCTGATTGGTCAAAGCCTTTGTTAAAATGCGCCTGTTGATGAAATTGGGCCTACTAGCCGCCGTCGGCAACGACATTCGATGTGGCGTTCCACGTTGACAACGTCGTGACGTGGAGATGTGGCCAGACCCTTAACTTGTTGCGCCCTATTGTAAAGGTCATGAATAAGCTTAATAATCATAAAGCCGATGCCAAAATTAAGATGTAAAATATTTTCTTGAAGTACGACAAGATGTGACAGAAAACATATTAAGGCAAGTGGTTGTACCTCTAACTCAAAAAGGAGATATGGGAAACACATCCAAAGCAAATTGAAAAGGGCCATAGCGAGGTAGGCTGCATTAAATATATTAGTAGCTACAATTCATATCCCATTATCGTAAAATTATTTTGAAGAGCTGGTTGAATCTATTGCCATGCCGAAAGTGTGTAGTCGAGAAAATTTTCACCGACTGAGCGAGTTTGATAGCGGGGTTACACCTGATTGGACTGGATTGTCCTTCAGAGGCCTGGTTACTCAGACGTGTAAATATGGTGACGGTTTGTTGTCGAATATGAAATCAAGAAGGCCATACATGAAGAGCTATTATCTGGCCAATGGTTCTGAAGCTACGGGGTATCGATAGGAGGGGTATAGTTGGAAAAAAACATGGCCGATTTCATTCATAAAATAGGCATGGGCGTGTGGATTTACATTAGCTATTACTTCTCTTGTCTGGCTATGAAGCGTCTTCCCTTTTGTATAAATGTTCATTTTTAAATAAGATAAGACAATAATAACGACGAAAAGTAGTGCACCTAACAAGCTGACAAGACAATAAACTCGACAAGACAGATATTCAAATAGTTTAGGACAATCTGTAGAAAGATTATATTACACGACATACAAAACGCCAATGGTATTTCGATATTTCCAGACAGAGAGAGAGATAGGAAGACAAATTTAGTGGAAGGGCGGCCAATAGCAAGATTTGATCTCCATGGCAATGGTATGGTAGCAGACCCTCAACCAATAAGGTTCCCTGACAAAACGTTGTATGACAGGATCCGTGAGTTCACCTGAAGTGATATCTTCAGAAAATACGTACATTTTATAACATGCAGGTTAAGCAATATCGGTTATTAAATAAAAATACATTAGCAACTATATTAAAGTAGCAGTAAAAATATCTTAAATTGCTGTTACCGTTAATTTTGCTTTTTTTATAAATAAATTTGGCAACATCGAACATTTTTGTCCGCATTCCTTTTGTAACTTCAGATCCGCTTGTCAGATAGTAAAGGCATAGGACGTTACACCGCCTTAGGTTTGGGGTCTACAGTACCGCTTCAGGTCTATAACTTCTAGGCACGGAAGTTATTGACATTATCTTTAGCGACAAAGAGCCTATTTGAGCAGGCGCCATGGCGAAAGGCAAGATCCTTAATTTTCTGCTGAAAGGCATGTGCACCACACCGCTTCACTGTCTAAATTATGGATGACCATGAGTTACATCGAGGAGGTGGTGAAAGTTTTACCTTACATTCGGACGCTCCTCAACCCACCTTTCCAACAGGATAATGCACGACCACATGCAATTAAAATTACTTTGGCTCATTTTGTAGACAGTTAACTCGATTTGTTGCATTGGTCCCCTAGATCTTCCGAGCTTTTAACTATAGAACATATATCTGGGACATTATGGAATGAAGATTGCTGCATTAACCTCAACCTCCACATACTTTAACAGCACTTCTGCAGGAGTTGCAAGTTGCTTGGTATGAAATACCTCAAGAAGAAATTGATCGTCATATTAGGAGTACAGTCACGCCGTGTTTTTGTTTATTTAGCGTATGGCTTACATCACAGTACAGTACGTGTATTCACAAACAGATGCCCAGTTTTGATATATAATCAATTGCCTACTGTGTAGCCATTAGGAAATCTTCTAAATTGCCTACATATGCTCTTATTGGACAGTCTTGCACTATGTGGCTGATGATCTATCGGCTCCACAATCGCACGCGGCTGAAGGAAGTTTGCCCCACCTGTGTAAGGAGTCGGCGCATCTTCCATAGTTGGTTCTGATTCGGCTAAGGGGTATAGACTTAGTTCGCCTCCTCGCGGTGCACCCTGGGTAACGCTAAATGAGCTAACACAATAGGCGGCAGAACAAGATAAAGAAATCCCTGCCACACATCACAGATTCAATGCCGTGCTTATGAATACAATGTATCGTGGAGGTCCAACTCATTATTAATTTTTCACATTCTTTCAATGATTGGGTTTTTTTCAAATTTTGATCGGTTACTTATCCTATGTAATAATCTGTTCAAAGTATTGTTGTGATAAATTCTTTAGTATCAGGTATTCTGTACTACTATACTCCGAAGTTAAATACCTCCGTTATTATGGAAAAAAGTTTGAATAAGAGTTATAGGTAAAGTGAATGTCTACATTCTAAAATTATTTTTTAATATACAGGGTTATTCATAAAGTCCCGGCATACCGGAGTTGTGTTTCTTCAAATGGAACAACCTACATATTATCTTGAATTTAAATTTCGTTCATTTTCCCTATTCGGGAAATATAATGTTTTATCAGATTCTACAGGGTATTTTCAGAGATGTGATGTTTCGTGATTATCCAATTCAGTCTAAAATTTTTCTGCTTCTTTGATTTTGTATACAGGGTGAACCAAAATTCATGACTACAATTTTCTTTGTTATTTTAAATGGAACGCCCTCTATTTTATAGCATCGTCAGAAAGTTCCTACAAAAAAATTCTACTTTTATTAAGCCTTCCCTATACCTAAATGTGACAGTTATGGAGCGATTTCGATTTAAAGCAGTAACATTATTACTAATACTACTACATTTTTGCCAAATACTACCTACTATGCCTACCATGTTTGACAGAACGTAGAAAAGAATACTCTGTTTGTCAACTATACAATTGTCAATTGATATTTAAAATTTGATTTGGTTTGATTTGTGTCTGTGTTATGGCGGGTTCATGAAATCTTTCCTTTGCCGCAATTTAGCCGTAAATTAGCGTTTGTCTTAGTTATAAAGTTGAACCTACCGTCAGAATGAAAGTGTTCATGAAACAGTTTTGAATTTAACTTAAGAAATAGGCGTAAGGATTGACCTTGAAAAGATAATTAACTTCCAACTTTACCTTACCGCAAAAGATAAATCTAAATCTTAGGAGTGTCTGAGCATGCGCGAAACCCACAGAACACAAAAATTATGATCTGGCATGAGCTTAGATATCATAACTATCAGGTTAGAATGTCAATGGACATGAGGCAACCACTACTGAGATCACCTTACTCTTTTTATCAATCTTCATTTTTGGTCGTAGTTTTAAAAACAAATTTCACCTTTCGCAAACGGTATAACCGCCAACGCGCCAAATCTTAAAAATATTAGAATATAACCTTAAAATCAAAACAGACCATTGAAAACAGACTTTGTGAAACGTCACATCTGTCATCCTTAACGCCAAATTCAAGTTTCATGAACTTCAGTTCTCTTACGGGTAAAGTTAAGGATAAAGTTAATACTAACGCTCAATTAACGGCTGAGTTAAGGCAAAGGAAAAGTTTCATGAACCCGCCTTTACTTGTGCAGATGCAGTTGGAGTTGAGGAATGGTGAATTTTTCAAATGAAGAATTAATCGATATGATCTAGATACTAGGCGAATGCCACAAAAATAGCTTGCTAGCCCGTAGGGTGTACCATGAAAGATTTCCAGAGCGACGATTACCTGAAAAAAGGAATTTCGAGAAAGTCATGGATCGGTCCAATCGCACAGGTAATGTAGCATATGGATAAGCTATGGAAGTGTGCAAAGAATACTATCAAATGACAAGATGCACCCGTATCGCATCCAGTTGCACCAGGAATTACGTGATAATGATTTTCGGCGGAGACGAAACCTTTGTAATTATTGGGCACAACGAAAAATTCGTTACCAAAGAGATTTTTTTGATTATGTGCTTTTCAGGAATGAGGCTAGGTTTCACAAAAATGGTTGTTTAAACCGACACAATTGTCACTATTACGCGAGAGAAATTCCATATGCAATAGTTTCCACTTCTCAAATAAGATGGACTTTAAATGTTTGGGGTGGTATTGTTGGTGATTGCGTAATTGGACCGTAGTTTGTTTGAGGAAACAGTAAACATTGATGCTTATTTAGACTTTTTGGAAAATCAGCTGTAGTTTCTAAAGCGTCAAGTGCTAATTAAAAACGATCATGTTAATTTTCCAACTCGTCAATTGTAACTTCAAACTGACAGGTATAAATTGCACCTGACAGTGTGAAATCACAAGTGACGAGTCAGAAAATTAACCCAATCAAGCTAGCAGTGAATAACTTACGTAGCGTTACTCATCATGGACCACCGACTTCCAGGGTGTAAAACAGTACAAAATATTTCAACTAAACATAAAGAAATCTGGATATCTCACAATATGGATATTTTGTTATCGCTACATTGAAAACTCGGAGGTTATCGATGTAGTGATGCATCGGCTTCTTGAATCTTTTACAGTAGTTTCCTAAGCACAACAGGAATGTATGTAGTCTGGTTAAATCAAAACGACTCTCAGCATAAAAGGGTAAGAATGCTAACAAAAGGGGCGGTATGTCGTCTTTCAAGAGTATAATATTCTTCTACAATGCTACAGCCCTTTTCTCCAACCGTAATATCTGACGTTATACAGACAAAGAAATAAATACACGGATGTATCCTTAGAAACACACTGAGGAATGTAACAAATTGTTATCTGTACCAGAGGAAAATAAATGGAAAGAAAACGCTATGAAATATGTTCGACTTCGCCGGGATTAAAAAGTCGTTTATTTGTCCTAAGATTTGATACTTTTATCTGCAGCTGCAACCCTCACAATTCTTATTTTTACCCGATCCTTATAAAAATCCTCAGATGAATTACACGAAAAGATATCGCGCTGTCTAAAATGGTTTTCTGCGTTCAGTGAAGCTTGATTTCTCTTTTGTAAATCCAGCGACGTTGAAATTACAATTCCCAGTAAACCTGCATATATTTTAAAGATATTTTGAGAAAAAAAGTGGTAAGTAGGACTAGGTAGTGACCAATTGCTGGAGAACATTAATTACAAGGAAATAAAAAATAGTGTATGTTGCACCTCTATGTAAATTTTGAGTCTTTAGGCTTAAGCTAAAAAGTGGTTCTGAATCCTATATATCAAGTCTATATTAACTTACTAGAAAATGAGCAAAAGTGATTCGTTAAATATCTGAGTTATTAATTATATGGAGTTTATCAAAGACCAGGGGCAGACCATATGACACTGATAGGGCCGGTTTCTCAATGTCCAGTTAAAGAGTCAGATAGGTATCTGCCAGATAGCGTTGCTATGGATACAACTGTCTGACAAGATTTACGTGACTTCGTAAGTTTAGCCTCCAATTATTTAAACAATTTATCTGACAGTTGCTAAATATTTAACTGGACATTGAGAAACCGGTCCTAAGGCTACGTTTCCACCAGAGATGTGCTAGAAAAATGTGCGCACCGATGGTAGCGGAGCTGTGCTAGGTAGATGAGCGGTGCGAAGATGAGTGGCGGAGCTGTGAAACGGTGTGCAGATGAGCGTTACGAGGATGTGTAGCGACCTCTTTTCAGATTTTCCTTTTTTCTCGCCTACATCCACATCACACATCCCTCGCAACGCATTTCTCATCATCATGTCTTGTTTTGTACGTACAAAAACCTCGCTCCGCAAATTATCGTTTTCACCAGAGCTGTGCTGACGGACGCGAGGTAATTCAAGCGATTCCATTCGATTCGTTAAAAACACATTCCTCGTAACAGATCCGCGCACAGCTCCGGTAGAAACGCAGCCTTGACAAAACTAGATGTTCAACCATTAGAAGTAAAAAGAGTTAACTCAAGACTCCTGTACCGGATTGTTGCATAATTAGGTGGGTGTCGCACGACGATTAAGACAAGCGATATATTGGAACTGGTCAGTAGTAGAGAATTATAATTTTGGGGGTGTAAATAAGAGCAAATATAGTATCTTTTCTTATTATTGTGTCACCCAATGAGGCTATTTATTATTATTATTTTGCTAGTGTTTCATAATGGGCGTGAAACAATTCTTTAAGTACCTGTAGCTCTCGATTTAGTCAATTTAGACAGCAGGTGGTTTGTTGGAATTGTTTTATCGGGAGCAACACAGAAAGGTACAAATATACAGGATGTCCTATTAATAATTTTGACGGTCACGCCACGTGACCGAAAACAGATACCTCACTGGGTAACACAATAATAAGAAAAGATACAACATTTGTTCTAAGTTACACCCCCAAAATTATAATAATTCTCTAGTACTGCCGAGGTTTGGATATATTGCTTATCTCAATCGTCGCGAAACTCCCTGTATATTAGTATTTAATGTCCAGACTGAAATTTTGGATGCCATTCAATCTCCAATCTGATTTCTGATTCTTGTGATATTACTAATTCTAGTCTTAAGGAAAACGAAGTAATAGACAAGTCATGTAAGAGGTATTACCGCACATACAGGATTTAGTTAGTTTGGTCTGCTTACGTTTTGAGGCTTTAAATGTCCTAACTCGCCTAGTAGCATTTGCTACTTTATTGTTCTTTTGTATCTTATATAATCTCATGTATGATACTGAGTATGTATTGTCCTCATATTGGAATTACGTATTGGCCAATTAATCACAAGGGATTGCGATGCAGGATGCAAGTTAAGTGGTTGATATTTTCTTGATAAATATTCAGATATTTACTAATGAAAAATGTGTATCAGATCTATATTTCACTGCACAATTGACCTCAAACAACTTACACAAGTCATTAACTAAATGACAACTGTCTTCAAAACATTTTTAGATGCAACGAAAGTAAATGAAGTGTGCTTTGGATAAGTTTTTCGTTACCACTTTGGTAATACAAGACTTATTGTATTGATTGTGACAGGTTTTTAAAGGAGGTTCTAAATTTTTATGGGACCATATCTTGTGTGACGTTTTTGGTTTGCAATATCACAGAACAATCCATGCGTTTGACGTAAAGTATAAGTTGCAGTCGTAATACGCAAGGTCAGTGGTTACCCTTATCGTATTATTTATTGCAAGGTGCCCGCATTCTGCAACTTTCCTTATTCTCATAACCTGAGAATCCTGGATAATTCTTGCGCTTAGCAAGAAATCAGCGTGCCACATTGCCGTATCTATTTTCAATTCTGGATTTTGCTGATGAACCAAAATCATGCCGCAAACTGGGCAAACGAGTTGTTCATGTTGCAAGACATCTGGGGATGATAGTAAATTTGTCAATTGTTCTATCTGCAAAAGCGACTTCTACTACAGCTGCGTCGAGGTGACGCAAACAGAAGTCAAAATACTAAAAACGAAACCAAATATTCACTTTACATGCAAAAACTGTAACATAATTGGTGCCATACTAGCAGATTTGAGGGCTTTAGTTATCTCCTTACAAGAAGAAATAAATGCCCTAAAATCTAATCGGATCGACCCAGCGCCATCAACCGCATCTCTTGATTATGAGGACATGATTCAAGAAATAAATGTCAGGCAGTCAAGGAAAAATAATTTAATTATTTTTGGAGTTCAAGAAAGTGCAGAGCAATCTAACACTCAGAAGAAAGCTCACGATGTAGATCAAGTTAAGAAGATATTGCGTGTTCTAGACAGTGATATCGATACAGACACCATTAAGCCGATCATCAGACTGGGTTCCACCAACACTGGTCGGTCAAGACCCATTAGAATCACCTTCAAAGATTCAAATCACATTCGCTCATGCATTAAATCAGCCAATAACTTGAAGAGACATGATACCTTCTCTAGAGTTAGCATCTCATTTGATCGCACACCTAGTCAGATACAGAATTACAAGAAACTAAAACAAGAGATTACGGAGGTGAGAATGGACTGAAAATTAAGTATGTTCTTGGCGTCCCCAAGATCGTGTCGGAAAACTAGAAAAGCCCAACATAAATGTTGCTATTCAGTGTTATTACCAGAATGTACGAGGACTTCAGTTTTGTCGTCTGATTACGATTTTGTAGGACTAGTGGAGACATGGTTGTGTAATGATGTGCAAAATTCTGAACTCTTTCCTCCGGAGTATGAAGTCATACGTTGTGACCGTAATTTCACAAGAACAAACACAACTTGTAGTGGTGGAGTGTTGTTAGCGTATAGAAATGATAGTTTTGACGTGGAGTCTGTCAACCTCGAGCATATTCGTAACGAAATTGGTTTGATTGATGTTTTGGGAGTCAAATGTACTGCTAGATTCAACTCAGTATTTTTATATGTCCTATACATACCACCACACGTACCGTTTGTTGATTATGAATATTTTTTGGAAGTGTTTGCACAAACTATAATGCATCAATCCAATATTCTTATCCTCGGAGACTTTGATGTCACTAATTATGTAAATGCTGAGATCATTGATCGGTATTCTACTGCGTTACGGAATTTCTTGGAAATTTCTGGTCTTTCGCAAACCAATAGTATCCTAAACTCTAGAGGCAGAATATTGGATCTAGTCATAACTAACATGACCTGTGAAACGCTTCGTGACTTTCTACCATTGATTAATGAAGATTCAGACCATCCCTCATTATCTATAACCTTTGAAACAAATTCCGGCATTGAACTGAATTTTGTCACTAATCCTTTAGGTACCAGTTATAATTTCAAAAAAGCAAACTTCATAGGTCTTTATAATGCCTTAACTTATGTTGACTGGTCTTTTCTCGACAGTGCGGAGGATGTTAATTGCATGTTAGATCTGTTTTATAACAAGCTGTATTTCATTTTTGATTTGTATGTGCCGAAGTATGCCAAACGCAATCAGAATTATCCAAAGTGGTATAGCTTGGCAACAATCCGCAATCTGAAACTTAAAAACAAACTACACCGTCAGTACAAGCGTTGTAAAAGTGCAGAAACTTATGAGGAGTTCTCTGGAGTTAGAAGGCTTGTTAAGCAACAAACTAGTGACGCATACAAACATTATTTGCAAAAAATTGAGCATGAATTGATTGCTAATCCAAAAAGTTTTTGGTCTTACATTCAATCTAAGAAAGGCTGCTCCAGAATACCTGGTCGGATGTCCCTACGGGATGAAGCTCGTGACAATCCGCATGATATTGTTAACGCATTTGCTGCATACTTCCAGAGCGTTTATGTTCAAAGCACTTCTAATCAGGTTCCGTTTCAGAGCTCTCAGCACAATTGCATTGCTAACTACTGGAGAAGATGCTATTCCGAGCTTTTTAGTAAAAGATGCTGCGCACGTATTCCTCAAACCCCTTGGAAAAATATTCAATTGTGCTCTCAGAACAGCGATTTTCCCAAAAAGGTGGAAATTGGCACGAATTTGTCCCATTCTAAAAACCGGAGACCCTCATAATATTGAAAACTACAGAGCTATCTCCATATTGGATAATTTTGCGAAGGTCTTCGAGATGTGTGTATACAATTGCATCTATCCCTTAACGTCACATCTTATATCAGAGTCACAGCACGGATTTATGCGTAACAGGTCCACAGTTTCAAATTTAACAGAAATCACTCAGGAAATTGCAGAAGTTTTGGATAATAAGGGTCAAATCGATGTAGTGTATACTGATTTCACGAAGGCCTTCGATAAGATCAGTCATCAGAGAATTATCGGCAAACTACAGCACTTTGGCTTCAGCGGGCATATGCTAGACTTTTTTTCATCATACCTTGAAGGAAGGACACAGTACGTATCCTACAATGGATTCAACTCCTCTGTATATATTGTGTCATCTGGCGTACCACAGGGAGCAAATCTTGGGCCACCCTTGTTTCCTTACTTCATAAATGACCTTCCAAATCGACTTACCTGCTCTAATCTGCTGTTTGCCGATGACTTGAAGATCTTTTCTCCAATTACCAATTTTGCAGACTGCTTAATTATTCAAAATAATCTCAAAACTATATCGGAGTGGTGCACGGAGAATGAGTTGTTTTTGAATATCGCCAAATGTAAAGTATGTTCATTCACACGTAAAACAAAACCAGTAGAATTTGACTACACTCTCGAAGATGTCACTTCAGTGCGCTGCTCTGAGGTGAAAGATTTAGGTGTTTTGTTTGATACAAAATTAGAATTTTCTTCTCATATTGATACCATTGTTTCAGCTGCTACTAAAAGTTATGGATTTTTAGTTAGCAACTGTAGATCTTTTTCTAATGAAATGGCGCTAAAGACATTATATTGCACTCTAGTACCATCAAAGTTGGAATATGCATCAAGTGTATGGAATCCTTATTACCAAAATCGTATCAACACCATTGAGGGTGTACAACGACGCTTTCTCAAGTACTTGACATTCAAGAAAGATGGCATTTACCCAAGACGTGGCTGTGATCATCTAGCTATGCTGGTTAGATTTGAAATGCAACCGCTTGAATTGAGAAGGATTAATAACAGCCTGAAGTTTTTATTTAAACTGGTTCGTAACCAAATAGATTCTCCTGCTCTATTATCCAAGCTTGATTTTCATGATAATTAGCATTATTTTCTCAACTAATATATATCTATTTGAAAATGTTTCACTACAATATACTGTCTTTTAGTAAGTTGTCAATTTTACATTTACATAACTTCATACCAATGATTGTATGTATCGCACATATAGCGTTGATATGTAGTATGTCGTCTCTCACTTCATTGTCCTATAAGTGGATCATTCTGTTGGGCAATAAAGGACTTATTTATTTATTTATTTATTTAATCACCATAATCTAGTTACCAGGAAATATAATTAGCCTAATAGAATTTTTTGCTGATGGGAGATAAAACCATTGGCCACCCGGGAGTCTATATGAATGAAATCTCGTAGCCTGATCGATATCCTGTTTCTATAGCGACGCCGAACCGCCGCTGCCGGTCTTGTAACAGTCTAAAATAAGTAAAGAGACACTCACACATATCTCCATGTTTCCTAATCATTTACATCTTATTAGCTGCATTGTATAGTTCCTAAGCCTGGATAGGCGGTATTGCTACAGATAACGATCTACAAAGGAGAAATCAATGTTTGGGGGTGTTGCTAAATGTCTATTCACATTAGTCTTAAAAAGTTAAATCATAATTGTGAAGAAGAAGGACAACAATGAGTGGACGGAAGATTGTCAGCTTCCTAAAACATATTTCATTAATCTGTCACTTGAGCATGGCAGGAGGCCTAGAGGGCTATAACGTTAAAATATGTTTACTTAAATTTTGACAAACATCATAAACATACAGGGTGATTCATATGAGATTTACATTTTTTTAAATAGAATAATAATGGGACTCAAAACGAATAGTTTAGGCGTAGATTACCGTTTTTAGAAGGCAGTGACTTTGCTGTATAATTAGTATATTAATGAATGAAATTTCAGTCACAGGCAAATTGATTTTTTTCAAATGGGAATGCCTATTTTCTTGTAGGATCTAATGTAAGATTTAATAACCCTTCTAACAAAATTGTCATTATCAACCTTTTTTTAGTTTTTCTTTTATTTCAAAATTTCAGTCAAATCGGTGTTTTTAACCTTTCCACCCCATAAGCAACCCAGCAGGCCATGAAAAATAAACAGAAACCTGTACAGAACGAAAGAACTAACTAACCTACCTGAGAGACTCAAAAAACTGAAGTAACGAAGCAAGATGATAAATAAAAATTCCCTAGAACATATCACCTCCAAACGGTAACAAAAATGCTTATTTTTCACAGCCTACTAGCTATTGCCAAAGTTCTAAAATCAGTATTTTTTTCAAAACTATCCGCCACTGTTGCTGGCAGTAGAATACATTCATAATGAGTGTTCACATTTAATGCCATAAATATGTAGTCATTTCCATCAAGTCATTAAAGATACCTCTGACTGGAGCCCTTCAAATACATAAAATCACACTATAAATCACCAAGGAATCGAAATAGGCAATAACATATAGGAGGTTCTATTTGAAAAAAAATTTAGTATAAATTACCCTGTATAAACGTAAACATTTAAGTGAAAATATTTTAACGTTATAGCCCTTAAGGCTCCCTACCATAGCCAAGTCACAGATTTTTGATATATGTTTCAGTAAGCCCACAATCTTCCTTCCGTCCTTCCACTATTGGTCCACGCTGTATACCCCTTGCATTACATTCGATAGTATCAAAATATTCTAAATCGTGACCCTTAGTCGTTTTTAATGCCTCACGTTGTGATAGCTTGTCATCCTGAATAGCTCCCTAGATAGCATTCCGTAGTAGAATTTTTAAAATGTTAACCTATATTCGATATCCTTGCTAGGTATTGCGATTTTATTCATTAAGTCCCTAAGCTTCAGGGTATGTTTCAAGGTACATACTTGAGAGGTTTAATCTAATGATAGCCTGTTCTGAGCTTTGTGAAGTGGCACTAATAGCTATCCTTCTGGTAAATATAATCTGAGGCCGAACAAAACCCTCTGTTTCTGGAATTTCAACATCACAGTGCTGGCAAAATCCTCATTCTATGATATCTTATTACTGATGCTATCGCCAGAAGTATGATGGGATATTGTCTCTTCATCCCTATGGCTACCAAGCGAACTTGTGATTTCTATGTGAAATGTTCTGAACGTTGAGTTTGAAAAAAATCCTGGTTTGAACAGAGTATATGTTCATGCAAGCCACTTTTAGAATGTTGTTTTCGTAAAAACTTACACAATTTAGAAATTTCCCGATAGACGCAGTATTTATAAACTTGATTGAACACTACCAATCTTGGGTTGGCCCAGAATTCAAAATTGATACAGGATACAGATCTAATAGTGAATCAGTAAGAAACTTAGCTTACATTGACTTATCAATCTTCTCACAACATAAACCTCAACATGACCGATGTAGCGTTAAGATCTGCGCCGCGGATCTATTTGTTGTTGTTGTTTTATTTATTAACTGTGTTGTAGTATGAAGCAAATTTTGGCTACGATCCGAATTAATTAGAGAGTCATTTTTAGTATTAATAAGTTTCTGAGACATCCAGTGCGTGGTTTTTAGTTATCTTATTACATTCTTCTCTCAAAGACACTGACCAGGTTTGTTATGGAAGTATGCGGCTTGGTAGTTAGTAGGTCGGAATCTCAGAGTAGCAACGGAACAGTCAACAAACCACTTCAGCATGGCGTGCTCAAAGCCTTCATCTTTAGACACTTCAGCCTCCAAACATTGCCAACTAACCTGAAAATTCCTCCAATGCTGCACTTTTTGAGTCCCATCTCGAAAAACTGTTAACTACACTCGAATATAGCACAGCAAGTCCGTAAAGCTTCACTACAGTTACCACCAAATAGCGAATTCGATTTTACTGACAAAGCTTAAAAGACACACAAACAAAGCAAACGTTTGACAGTCGGGGTTCTACCGAAAATAAGTCCCATGGAAATTGTTTCGGCATTGCCAGCTTTTCAAAATTTATGTAAGACTTCAGAATTTGCGTTTATGATGAAGAAATATGCAGTAACGCAGTAGAGGTCAACATATCTATTGATTTTGCTGTAATCATTCCTGAACCATCAAAATACCGTCTTTTTTAACGTAGAATGGAATATTTTTGGATACTATACAATTAAGACGATAGTAAATAATTATAATTGCCGTATGTGCCAATTTGACAACGTAAGAAAAGATGTCGGCCTTTTACAATTAGTTCTTTACTACCTCTATGTTCTGCTGTTACTCTGAGGTCGGAATAGACTTTGTGTCTGTTATTAGCCTTGTTGTCTCGTTGAGTTATGAGTGACTATTTAGCAGCAAAGCTTTCGAATGACGGTTTTTCTTGCTTTAAGTATGGGGGCAGCATTTGTAAAGTATTATTTAGAGAAAACTGTTGTATACAATGTAACTTCTAAATACTTTATTATGTGTGTAAGCAGGCTATTGCCCATATGGTTATTCAGCTCTCTGTTTGCCAGTCTGTTATTAAGGCAAAAACATGATACTTCCGCTTTGTTGGCACTAAGCTACAACATCTACTTCTAGAATAGCCAAACAGTTTATTCAGGGGTCAGTTGTTTAGTGTAGACTCGGTCGTCCCTAGTAATTTCGGATGTTCGGCACAAATTCCCTGGACTACGTTACTTGGATGTAGGAGATACAGAAAGTGTAGCAAAGGAGCTTGTACCGACCCCTGGAGTAGACCGTTATCGAAGTTTTTAGAGTACCTCATCGAGTTTCCCATTAAAACTTGGAAGGGTCAATTACCGAGTATGTTAAAGGCAAGCAAGGTATACCTATTTTCAGTATTTCACGCGGACGTTTCTACATAATGATGACACCTCTATCCGGTGACATATGCGGTTGAACATATACAGGGTGTTTGATGGTAGGTTAGACAAACTTCGTGCGCGTATATATGAGCCCACTTCAAAGATATTTTGTGGCTAGGACTGTATCCAAAACGTCCCTAATTTTATAACATTGCCTTTTTCAGTTACCTGTACAACATTCCAGGACCTTCAAAGATCAGTAGATTGGGTCCCATCGTATGGCCCCTACGATCCGATGACTTGATAATACACGATTTCCATTTATGGGGACGTACAAAAGAACTTCTGTACGAGGTAAAAGAAAAACTTTTCTAGCCATGTAGGTAAATATACTAATTTCAGGTGATATCAGAACACCTAGAAGAAAAGCGATATTCGCATTAAAAATATGTGCACAACTTAGCAGTGCCCTCTTCCGTACACACCTGATACTTGTTTATTCGATGCTATTTACCTACATGGTACCTACAAAAACCTCTATGCACGTGTAAAACAGACCATGAGTTTTTGTCGATCCTAAAACTATGATATCTGTTGCAGATATGGTGAGAGACCAGTTGGTCGTGTAAAGATGCCCTCTTGAAGACGATAGCCCCAGTTTATGCAATTAACCCTCCTTAAGGGGCCTGGATACATACAAACATTTATATATACGTATTTGCCATGTAAAACACGGACTCACAATTTCTCGCATAACTCGCTATTTTCAAACCTCATAATATGCATATAATATTTCAGAAGGCGATAGTTAAGACCTTAATGAATGCCAACTATTTTCGATTTTCTCAAAAAAGTTTTTTAATGTGCAAATAAACTCGCAATGCAAAATCATACATTCTATAAATGCCTGTAATTTTTACAACCAAACACGATATCAAAAAGGGCTAAATAGTTACACAAGCCCAAGCTTTCTTTCTCAATTTGCTCTTTGAGTCTTTACTGTAAGTTTAAAGGTAACGCCAGGAGCTTGAAAATGCGAAAATCATTTTTATGGTGACCTTTGGTCCTTACCTTTGGACCTTTTGACCTCACCTTTGGATCTTTGGACTTATCTCCCCTCATCTTTGACACACACACACACACACTGGAGAAAGGGAACAGGCGGCCACACCTCCTCGCTAACACGGAATACGTCTTTTCTTGATTCTCAATTTCGCGCGCCCTAGACCCTTAAACGTGGTCGGACTGTAGGCCAACGAGAACGTGGCGCTTCTTTCAGAATAATTGCTATAACTATGAGGCATAACGTGGCTATAGTTGGATCGAAAAAGGGTGAATTCAGGGAGCTAGAGGTTCTGGAGCGCGTAGATTCCCATAGTGTACCACAGATTAGGTACGGGTCATGCGGGCGTTCTTGGTAGTGAGGAAGTCGATAGATGGGCCAGACTCGGAATCGGGAGACCGTTTCGTTTGTTGGCCCGAAGTCCACTATAGGATAAAGTAGGAGCAGGTAACGTCAGCCCTCAAAAAATGGGTAAACGGTACTATAGATGGAGGTAAAGCGATTCGATGCAAACAAGCCAAGGATAATATCGCCAGGCTGAACACATCTAGGTCAGCGTGGCTAAGGACTAAGGCCGATGGGCCATCAGAAACCTCGTGGGTGTTCAGACGGCATCTATCTCTATTAGGAGTTGAAGACGACTCTCTATGTAAGGGCTGTGAAGAGACCGATGAAACGACTTACCACTTCCTTGCGGAATGTGAGTTGCAAGGCGAGCTGAGATATGAGATCTTTGGATCTGATAGACTCCAGTCAGAGGAATTACCCTCCCTAAGCTGTTCCGAGGTACTGGCCTTTATTAAAAGGTCGGAAAGGTTTGGCAGGGAAGGCAAGGCAGGTAGTAGTGGTTGAGGGGTTATATTCGGGGATGAAAAATAGAGCCTACTGCGGCCTACTTCCCAGGCTCGGCCGCCCCACATCTATTACTGGAATGGGCTTCAGATCATAATGGTCCACATCAATTGCTTCCACTTGCTGCAAATCAGCGTCGTCAACGGTTGGAGACCAACAATGGCATGCTAAATGGTATCAGATGGCTTTCTCCGGCGAGTCCAGGGTTTGTCTGTGAGGCAGTACACCATCATTAGGGCAGGGTGCTGCTCTCGCCTCCACAATCATCCGATTTATCGCCAATTGAAAACGTATGGGATTGAATGGGTGGTTACACTCACGTTTTACCCAATCTTCCGACCACACTGGACGAACTTCCATAAACTAGTTATGTCAAATGGGTTCGTTTATTACTGTCATTAGTTCTGCTGCGCATTTCATCAACCGCATCCCTTTTTTTCTTAGTGTTCGGATTTCACTTGTCAGTAGTATATAAAGGAAGGAAGCTTATGCATTTAAAATTATTGTTCTATGTGCGGGACTTACAAGTCAAGAAAGAGTCCAAACACTGATCGTTGATTTTATTTGACACTACACAATACCAAATTTTCATCGAATGGATGGCAATATATAGGGTGTTCCACGACGATTGAGACAAGCAATACATCGGAACTGGGCAGTAGCAGCGAATTATAATTTTGGGAGTGTAAATTAGAGCAAACATGATATCTTTTCTTATTATTGTGTCACCCAACAAAGTATTTGTTTCTGGTCACGTGACTTCCGATTAAATTTTTTTAATGGGACACCCTGTATATTTGTGACTTTTTGTGTTCCTCCTGATAAAACAGCTCCAACAGACCAGCACACTACCATCGATTATAACATGTACCCCTACAATTAAATTACTTTGGTATTGTTTCATAATTGTAGTGGTACAGTCCTTTAAGTACCTGTAGCTCTTGAATTAATCACTTTAGACCCCAAGTGAGCTAGTTTGTTGGAATTATTTTATCGGAAGGAACACAATAAGTCACAAATAAACAGGGTGTCCCCTTAAAAATTTTGAATCGGACGTCACGTAACCAAAAACAAATACCTCGTTGGGTGACAGAATAATAAAAAAAGATACTGTATTTCCTCTAATTTACACCCCCAATATTATAATTCGCTACTACTGCCCAGTTCCGATACATTGCTTGTCTTAACCGTCGTGGGACACCCTGTGTATCAAGGAACCCTTATTTATAGCTCTCGCCGAATCCCTACAGAGTATCTCAATTTTTACAGTCTAAGTTAGAATACTGATACTCTGCAGGCACCTTTTCTGGATAATAAAATCCCGTTTTTATACGCAATTCTGGAAAGGTAGGCAAAACCCAATTATCTCCATCCGGGGAAAGCCTTGTTACGTGCTCCCTATATCACTTGGGCTGCTCGATATCTTACTGTCTCGTATTTCTGGATGTTCCCCCCCACATTGAGTTTTAATGAGTATATATTTGTATAATGGCAGAGCTGGATTATACATATAGTTTTAGTAGTATCTTCAGGTTCGCTGTGTTGTAGAATACATAAGACGTATGTATATTTGAACGATTTTTAGCACACAGAGTTCCACAAAGGTGGACACTACTACCGTGTGGCCATCGTAAATCGACCAGAGAAAAGAATTCAGTAAAATAAGTACGACGTTGCCATAACTCATTTATTTTAGATATCAAAAATTAGAAACCATATGCTGTGTCGAAATAAATTGTACTGATGAGACACCCAATTTTACTACTGATTCATCCTATTTCCTTCTTTTGCGTCTTGCTTTATTTTATTTATAAGTGAAACAGCAAATAATTTATATCGTTTAATATCCTATTTATCTGGCTCACGTAACTTATAACTACAATCGGCAATAGCAGATTTTCTTCTCCACCTCAAAGACGGTGGCAGCGTCGTGATTGGATAATCGTGCAAAAAGCACAATGTATATTGTTAAGTGAATCTGGATGTCAAGAGAAAAAAAGAAAAATATACTAATAATTGATTGAGATAGGGATATGGGAGCTATGGAGGAAACGTAATAGTAGAACACCATTGACTGAAATCCTTTAGTATTCACGTCTGCCTCATTTTGTGAGGTACCCGATTGAAATAATTAGATTCCAAGACGAATAGTCTCACTTTCGTTAAATTTTTCCGAAAATTTTGCTACTTTTCTGTTTTTCGAATACCCTTTGCTTGTTAATATGGATCAGCATTATGTTTGATAGGCTTAGCTCTCGCTATAGACTAAAAGATGAAAATGAAGTCCGTTGTGAATGTTAAAATGCTCAAAAGCGTATTCTGAGTCACCTGTAGTATACTTTATACACTAGTTTTTTAGAAACTCTACCACAGCCCCGAATACAGTATCTTAGTATTATTCAGCTAACGTTATGTACTGTTTTTTATACATAAAACTAGTAGTAATGTATAATTTTTTTATAAGACTCCTCAGTCGCTTTTTAACAATTAAAGGTGGTCATCTTAAATACTGTTCCAGTATTAAACCCAGGTAGTTAATAGCAGATACTTTTCATATAGAAGGCGCATACAATAATCGTTAATGCGACAATACCCAGAGTATAATTCTATGGACATTTCAGGTTTATTTACAGAAACTGGTGTAAAAGTAAAGAAGTCTCTTCCTGCCAGATTATAGGATAGTCCGTTATAATTTGGCTGTTTATAGATCTGGTTTAAGTTTTCGTCTGCACATGTCGAATTTTTTCCCAATGTTTGCCCTTTACAATAAAAAAAGTACTATCTGTTTACGTACTTTCCTACATACCTTTCAGATTCATTTATATTCATCATATCGTTCATATACATATGCACGGAAAAATATTGGAATAGCTGTTGCCTGTACTACACCAACCTCTAGTACTCTTCATGAGGTTATTTCGTTATCTATTTTTAATCACTTATGTTTTACAAGATATTATGACAAACAGTGTCAAAGACCATGGCAAGGTCAGAAAAGATAGCTAAGCATTTTTCTGAGTCGTCCAACACCCCAATCACCTTCATCATCACGTTCAGTACCGCACCTTGTGTGCGAGAACTACGCATGAGGACGCATAGCTTATTGAAAACATCTTTAAGGTTCTTAGTGATTTTACAAAAATATCTGAAAAATTATTAATTAGCGTCATTAGTCTATCCTAATAACTTTTTGATTCGCATCGAAATGAAGTTTGAAAGTGTGCTCATACTAAACTGTCTTATAACTGTAACTGTAACTGTTATACAATTTAGTAAGTGTAAAGATGTATCAAAGACAGTCACACATTCAACAAAAATTGTTTTTGAAAACGAAATTCCATAATCTCGTGTGGATTTTTTCCCCAGACATGATTAGTGATTAGAATATATTAATAACTATTATTACATGCGTATGAAAATTTGGTCTCATTAGTAAACAAAAAAAAATCCTGCAGCGATCCACGCGTCTTTTATAACTCTAAATATGATACAGCTTGGGCACTTTTCTCGTATCCTTTTTTGGAGTTTTTGCTTTCCACACAGATAGGTGAGAGGAATACTGTTATCGCGAAAATTTCGATTTTGAGATAATACGCTTTTTGGAAGTTTAATGATATCTATCTCTCTGACTATCTGACTACTGGCGTTTTTCATGCTGCGTAACCTCAGTAGCCGCTCATTGGATTGGGATGAAACTTGGCTAGTAATATGTTGTAGTATCGTAGTAAGCAATACTAGCATAATTTTAAGAATTGGTACACTGGCGACGGAGAAAATGGTAAAACATGAAAAACAAACAAACAAAACTGCGTTTCTAGGCATCTCAGGAGTTCCTGCTCCTTTAACTTTCCACACCGATATGTGAGGGGAGTACTGTGACCGCGAAAATTTTCGATTTTGAGATAATACACTTTTTGGGCGTTTTATGATGTCTACATAACGAAAATCCACGTCACTTATTTACGTCGGTCTGTCGGTCTGTCGGTCTGTCGGTCTGTCGGTCTGTCGGTCTGTCGGTCTGTCGGTCTGTCGGTCTGTCGGTCTGTCGGTCTGTCGGTCTGTCGGTCTGTCGGTCGGTCGGTCTGTCGGTCCGTCGGTCCGTCGGTCGGTCGGTCCGTCGATCCGTCGGTCGGTCCGTCTGTCGGTCTGTCGGTCTGTCGGTCTGTCGGCCTGTCGGCCTGTCGGCCTGTCGGTCTGTCGGTCTGTCGGTCTGTCGGTCTGTCGGTCTGTCGGTCTGTCGGTCTGTCGGTCTGTCGGTCTGTCGGTCTGTCGGTCTGTCGGTCTGTCGGTCTGTCGGTCTGTCGGTCTGTCGGTCTGTCGGTCTGTCGGTCTGTCGGTCTGTCGGTCTGTCGGTCTGTCGGTCTGTCGGTCTGTCGGCCTGTCGGTCTGTCGGCCTGTCGGCCTGTCGGCCTGTCGGTCTGTCGGTCTGTCGGTCTGTCGGTCTGTCGGTCTGTCGGTCTGTCGGTCTGTCGGTCTGTCGGTCTGTCGGTCTGTCGGTCTGTCGGTCTGTCGGTCTGTCGGTCTGTCGGTCTGTCGGTCTGTCGGTCTGTCGGTCTGTCGGTCTGTCGGTCCGTCGGTCCGTCGGTCCGTCGGTCCGTCGGTCCGTCGGTCCGTCGGTCCGTCGGTCCGTCGGTCGGTCGGTCTGTCGGTCTGTCGGTCTGTCGGTCTGTCGGTCTGTCGGTCTGTCGGTCTGTCGGTCTGTCGGTCTGTCGGTCTGTCGGTCTGTCGGTCTGTCGGTCTGTCGGTCTGTCGGTCTGTCGGTCTGTCGGTCTGTCGGTCTGTCGGTCTGTCGGTCTGTCGGTCTGTCGGTCTGTCGGTCTGTCGGTCTGTCGGTCGGTCGGTCTGTCGGTCTGTCGGTCTGTCGGTCTGTCGGTCTGTCGGTCCGTCGGTCTGTCGGTCCGTCGGTCCGTCGGTCCGTCGGTCCGTCGGTCCGTCGGTCCGTCGGTCCGTCGGTCCGTCGGTCCGTCGGTCCGTCGGTCCGTCGGTCCGTCGGTCCGTCGGTCCGTCGGTCCGTCGGTCCGTCGGTCCGTCGGTCCGTCGGTCCGTCGGTCCGTCGGTCCGTCGGTCCGTCGGTCCGTCGGTCCGTCGGTCCGTCGGTCCGTCGGTCCGTCGGTCCGTCGGTCCGTCGGTCCGTCGGTCCGTCGGTCCGTCGGTCCGTCGGTCCGTCGGTCCGTCGGTCCGTCGGTCCGTCGGTCCGTCGGTCCGTCGGTCCGTCGGTCCGTCGGTCCGTCGGTCCGTCGGTCCGTCGGTCCGTCGGTCCGTCGGTCCGTCGGTCCGTCGGTCCGTCGGTCCGTCGGTCTGTCGGTCTGTCGGTCTGTCGGTCTGTCGGTCTGTCGGTCTGTCGGTCTGTCGGTCTGTCGGTCTGTCGGTCTGTCGGTCTGTCGGTCTGTCGGTCTGTCGGTCTGTCGGTCTGTCGGTCTGTCGGTCTGTCGGTCTGTCGGTCTGTCGGTCTGTCGGTCTGTCGGTCTGTCGGTCTGTCGGTCTGTCGGTCTGTCGGTCTGTCGGTCTGTCGGTCTGTCGGTCTGTCGGTCTGTCGGTCTGTCGGTCTGTCGGTCTGTCGGTCTGTCGGTCTGTCGGTCTGTCGGTCTGTCGGTCTGTCGGTCTGTCGGTCTGTCGGTCTGTCGGTCTGTCGGTCTGTCGGTCTGTCGGTCGGTCGGTCCGTCGGTCCGTCGGTCCGTCGGTCGGTCGGTCGGTCGGTCGGTCGGTCGGTCGGTCGGTCGGTCCGTCGGTCCGTCGGTCCGTCGGTCCGTCGGTCCGTCGGTCCGTCGGTCCGTCGGTCCGTCGGTCCGTCGGTCCGTCGGTCCGTCGGTCCGTCGGTCGGTCGGTCCGTCGGTCCGTCGGTCCGTCGGTCTGTCGGTCTGTCGGTCTGTCGGTCTGTCGGTCTGTCGGTCTGTCGGTCTGTCGGTCTGTCGGTCTGTCGGTCTGTCGGTCTGTCGGTCTGTCGGTCTGTCGGTCTGTCGGTCTGTCGGTCTGTCGGTCTGTCGGTCTGTCGGTCTGTCGGTCGGTCGGTCGGTCGGTCTGTCGGTCTGTCGGTCTGTCGGTCTGTCGGTCTGTCGGTCCGTCGGTCCGTCGGTCCGTCGGTCCGTCGGTCCGTCGGTCCGTCGGTCCGTCGGTCCGTCGGTCCGTCGGTCCGTCGGTCCGTCGGTCCGTCGGTCCGTCGGTCCGTCGGTCCGTCGGTCCGTCGGTCCGTCGGTCCGTCGGTCCGTCGGTCCGTCGGTCCGTCGGTCCGTCGGTCCGTCGGTCCGTCGGTCCGTCGGTCCGTCGGTCCGTCGGTCCGTCGGTCCGTCGGTCCGTCGGTCGGTCGGTCTGTCGGTCTGTCGGTCTGTCGGTCTGTCGGTCTGTCGGTCTGTCGGTCTGTCGGTCTGTCGGTCTGTCGGTCTGTCGGTCTGTCGGTCTGTCGGTCTGTCGGTCTGTCGGTCTGTCGGTCTGTCGGTCTGTCGGTCTGTCGGTCTGTCGGTCTGTCGGTCTGTCGGTCTGTCGGTCTGTCGGTCTGTCGGTCTGTCGGTCTGTCGGTCTGTCGGTCTGTCGGTCTGTCGGTCTGTCGGTCTGTCGGTCTGTCGGTCTGTCGGTCTGTCGATCTGTCGGTCTGTCGGTCTGTCGGTCTGTCGGTCTGTCGGTCTGTCGGTCCGTCGGTCCGTCGGTCCGTCGGTCCGTCGGTCCGTCGGTCGGTCGGTCGGTCGGTCGGTCGGTCGGTCCGTCGGTCGGTCGGTCCGTCGGTCCGTCGGTCCGTCGGTCCGTCGGTCCGTCGGTCCGTCGGTCGGTCGGTCGGTCGGTCGGTCGGTCGGTCGGTCCGTCGGTCGGTCGGTCCGTCGGTCGGTCGGTCCGTCGGTCCGTCGGTCCGTCGGTCCGTCGGTCCGTCGGTCCGTCGGTCCGTCGGTCCGTCGGTCCGTCGGTCCGTCGGTCCGTCGGTCCGTCGGTCCGTCGGTCCGTCGGTCCGTCGGTCCGTCGGTCCGTCGGTCCGTCGGTCCGTCGGTCCGTCGGTCCGTCGGTCCGTCGGTCCGTCGGTCTGTCGGTCTGTCGGTCTGTCGGTCTGTCGGTCTGTCGGTCTGTCGGTCTGTCGGTCTGTCGGTCTGTCGGTCTGTCGGTCTGTCGGTCTGTCGGTCTGTCGGTCTGTCGGTCTGTCGGTCTGTCGGTCTGTCGGTCTGTCGGTCTGTCGGTCTGTCGGTCTGTCGGTCTGTCGGTCTGTCGGTCTCTCGGTCTGTCGGTCTGTCGGTCTGTCGGTCTGTCGGTCTGTCGGTCTGTCGGTCTGTCGGTCTGTCGGTCTGTCGGTCTGTCGGTCTGTCGGTCTGTCGGTCTGTCGGTCTGTCGGTCTGTCGGTCTGTCGGTCTGTCGGTCTGTCGGTCTGTCGGTCTGTCGGTCTGTCGGTCTGTCGGTCTGTCGGTCTGTCGGTCTGTCGGTCTGTCGGTCTGTCGGTCTGTCGGTCTGTCGGTCTGTCGGTCTGTCGGTCTGTCGGTCTGTCGGTCTGTCGGTCTGTCGGTCTGTCGGTCTGTCGGTCTGTCGGTCTGTCGGTCTGTCGGTCTGTCGGTCTGTCGGTCTGTCGGTCTGTCGGTCTGTCGGTCTGTCGGTCTGTCGGTCTGTCGGTCTGTCGGTCTGTCGGTCTGTCGGTCTGTAGGTCTGTCGGTCTGTCGGTCTGTCGGTCTGTCGGTCTGTCGGTCTGTCGGTCTGTCGGTCTGTCGGTCTGTCGGTCTGTCGGTCTGTCGGTCTGTCGGTCTGTCGGTCTGTCGGTAGTAGTAGTAGTAGTAGTAGTAGTAGTAGTTTTTTTTTTTTTTTTTTTTATTATAGAGGGTTTAGGAAATCGGCTTGATCGCAAGGTCAGAAGCACTCGCACACCCGGAAGTGTGAGAGAGAGTCTGCCCGCCCGACGTTGAACCAGCTTGAGTCCTCTGATCACATGTCCAACAGACGCAGACGCGTCCACCCGACATGCCACCACGGCCCGACCGGCTAAAACCCGTTCCCTCTTTTCATACCTGAACTTCTCCAGACAGGGAGTGTTTCTTGACAGACATCGCTTCGGTACCGCTTTCGCATTTCTTCAAAACGATGCTGCCACCTTAGATGCACGAGGAAGCTCCTTTATTCCGTGTCATTTGTGAGTCAGCTACATCAGAGACGGTTAGATGCTCTGTGTGTTCTGGTCTAACTTTTTCTCTTTCAAAATCTCCTCAATGTAAGCTGCAACTTGATACCAAGACTCTTCACTTCTGAGAATTTCGGTCATTAGTCCTTCGGAGGACAATTTTATCCCAAGCCGCTGTTCTAGCTGTTGTCGTTTATCACTCCATCTTCCACATCCGAAGAAGGTGTGTCGCGGATCATCTTGCTCAGGGCAGTAGTCACACTGAGGTGAAGATCTCACTCCTATTTTGAATAGGTAGCTATTAAATAGCCCATGACCTGTGAGGAATTGGGCAAGATAATAATTAACCTCCCCATGCTTCCTGTTGTACCACAGATCGATCTTGGAAATAAGGATGTGAGTCCATCTAGCGACATGCGCATGGTCTTCCCATCGCTCTTGCCATTTACAGACAGTTATCTTTCTAGCCTCCGTGCTGGTGACAACTTCACCTCTTTTTCTGCTAGTGAACAGAAACTGTCTCTCCTTAGCCAAAAGGTCTATTGGAGGGACACTTGCGATTACTAGTATCGCATCCTCTGAGACGGTGCGATAAGCGCATGCTACTCTCAGTGCAGCTGTTCTCTGTACCGAAGCTAAGCGTTTTCGGTACTTCTGCACCTGAAGCGCGTCTGCCCACACTTCAGCTCCATAAAGCATTATGGAGTGTGTAACGCTCATAAGAGTTCGCCTCTTACTTGACCTGGGTCCAGCAATGTTCGGCATTAGTCTGGATAGAGAGGCAACTAATTTGGCCGCTTTATCCGCCGCAGTGCATATATGCTTGTAATGCGTCAGTTTCGCATCGATTTGCTCCCCAAGGTACTTCACAGCGTCCTTGGCTACGACTGGTGTTCCATTTAGGACAACTCGCAGGGGTTCAGGAAACCTTCTCTGCCTCGTCAGCACTACAAGTTCTGTTTTGTTTACTGCAAGTTCGAGACTATGCGATTTAAGCCAGTCTTGTACGCGACCAACTACCAGTTCCACCCTATCCTTTGCCTCGTCGGGATCTTTTGCCAATATAACGGCAGCAATATCGTCCGCGTATCCGATGAGTCGTGCCCATTCGGGAAGGTCCATTCTCAGTATCCCATCATACATGATATTCCATAAATCGGGACCGAGTACTGAGCCCTGTGCGACACCTGCAGTGACATTCGTTCTACGAATGCCTGTCGTTGTTTGGTAAACAAGTTCTCTGTTGTGGAGATAATCGTTTATCACCCTGAGAAGATACGCAGGCACACGAAAGTGTTCAAGAGCCGCAAGGATATCCTCCCACCTTGCCGAATTAAAGGCGTTTTTTACGTCTAGCGTGACAAGTACACAGGAGTTTCGTGACCTGTGATTACCTGTCCACGCTAAGTTTGTGTAATCCATGACTTCTTGGATAGCATCTATCGTTGAATGTCCAAGTCTAAAGCCATGTTGTCTCTCAGAGAGGTCACCGGCCTGCGCCACTGCTGTCCGTAGACGAATCCTGAGCAGTCTCTCGTATAGCTTACCAGCATCATCCAACATACAGAGAGGCCTGAAAGATGAGGGAGCAGTGGGTGGGCCTTTCCCCTTATCTAACAAGACCAATCTTTGGATCTTCCAATTCTCTGGGAAGACGCCACTTAGCAAACACGTGTTGTACATATTAAGGAGCATGGACGGGCATTCATTTGCTATCAATTTAACCACTTCAACGGGAATTCCGTCCGGGCCGGGGGCTTTATGGCATTTCAAAGAAGCTGTCGCTGTTTTCAGCTCCTCTATAGTGAAAAGAGGGATCTCAGAGTCCACCCTCAATGTGCGTCTTGATTCAGTTAGGTGTTGCGGAAACAAGGCCGCCACGATTTCATCCATCGATTGCGGATCAAGTGGAGCAAGTGGCCCTTGCTTTCCTAAGCGTTGCGTTACGATCTTATATCCCAGCCCCCACATATCTTCGTCTACCTCCTTACACAGTGTCCGCCAGCAGCGTCTTTTGCTCGAGCGGATTTCTTTTCTAAGTTGTTTCCTGGCCAACCTATAACGTTCTCTTGCCTCACTGGTTTCAGTTCTTCCTCTTGCTCGCTGAGCAATCCTTCTGAGTTTCAAGGCAGTTTTGCGCAAGATGTCGATTTCGTTCGTCCACCAGTACGCTGGGGCCCTTTGTGGCAACCTCTTTTGTTTCGGCATGGCCACGTCGCAGCAGGCTGTAATGTGACGCATTGTCTTATTGACGAATGTCTCTGCTTCGTGTCTAGTTGGTCTCCTGTGTCTCTCTGGGACGGGTACACCTTTTTGTTTGTATAGACTGTCCAAGAATCTGGCGCGGTTCAGTTTTGACACAACCCAGCCAGCGGTGAATGTGGCGCTAGATGATGGGCGATTTGAGCAGGACTCTATCGAGAACTTTATGTACTGGTGATCACTGCCGGTAAAGTCCTCAAGAACTTCCCAGTTATTTACGAGAGATGCTAAGGGAGCAGAGCAGAAGGTGACATCGATGATGGTCTGACCGTACCCACTTCTTCTAAAAGTGGTCGTTGTACCATGGTTAAGCACAACCAGATCAAGCCTAGCAACCATATCAACGACAGCTCTACCTCTGGAGCAATATCTATCCATGCCCCAGTCGGGAGCCTTCGCGTTTAGGTCACCAGCGATCACAACCTCACCATCCATGTCGCGTATAGCGTCTTCCAGATGTTCCAGCTTCCTATGGAAAATCTCCATGCCTTCGTTTGGAGAGAGGTAACAGCTAACGTAGGTCACGCCTCGACAGCGAACCCATACAAAGCCATCACCAGTCCCACTGTTGGTTATATGAAGTTTCTCCGTACTTCTGACCCAGATCGCTGCCGTACCTCCCCGGTCAGAGAACCAATTTGACCCAGTCATGTTTTGGTATTGCTCGGAAATTATTAGAAGATCTACCCTGTGCTCGTAAGCCAGCTGGATCAGTAAGTTCTGTGCCAGCTTTGACCTTCCCAGATTCCCTTGCAAGATGGTCGTCATTGTTTGTTACTGTCCCTCTGTTCCGTTTCGTCTCTAGGTGACCTCCTGGTTTTCAGGCCCCTCTGCTTCTGCTCAATCTGTCGCCGAAAATGGGGACATTTAATAGAGTCAACCCTATGGTTGTTGGTGTTACATTTAGGGCAATGCGGCCGGTTCTTACACTCCTTGGCCTTATGCCCCTTCTGGCAACAGTTGAGGCAATGGTCTGACAAATCAGCTCCACCGCAGTCTTTGGTTGAGTGTCCAATATCTAAGCATCGGAGACATCTTTGGACACGTACCTTTTCTACTACCCGACAAGAAACAAGCCCAATTCTGATCTTGCCCATCCTAACTACTAGTTCAGCGGTTGTTTTTGGCGCAGTAACAGTAGCTGTCCGGTTGCCGTTTCTTGTGGACCTAAGGTCACCTACAACGAAGTGACCCGCGGTACTAGGTCCAGCTGCACGTTCAAGCGCAGCAGAGATCTCCTCCTTAGACGTCACTCCGTCGACGTCCATGACAAGCAGTGTCTTCTCACCCTTCCTCACTATCACCTCTGAGTCAGACAGCTGCTCTCTTATGGCATTACCAAGGAGTTCAGCCATTCCTTTATTCGCTGTATTTAGCAGAAGGTCACCCGATGCAGTCTTTCTGAGGTTTTTCACCGAAATACCCATCTTGTCAACGTCTATTTTGTCTTTAACAGTCTTAAGTAATTCGGCATAGCCACGAGCACCTGCCTTAACAATTACGTTTCCTCTTTGTTGTCGCTCTTTAGGTTCGCCATCCCGTACAGAACCTCTGCGCCGTTCAGGTCTCTTCTTACTAGTGGAGAAGTATTCCACCTTAAGGCACTTACCACGCATCACAAACTCCGCTATTTTCCTCACATAGAGCCTATCCAGCCCATGTGATGTGACCATAGCGAAGCTTTGAGGTTCAGCCGTCGATGTTTCATTTCTCAAAGCCAAAAATAGGTCGAAAACACCCTGCATATCATTTACCCCATTTTTGTCAATAGTATACGGTAGTATGTATACTGTTGTACGGTCTTTCTTCCCATCGCTCTTACGGCTTGTACGAGTTTCGTTTATGATAAACTCTAATTTCCCCTCTATACACCCGTCAGCCAGGATATCCCTGATTTCGGGGAATCTCTCCATGGCGTCTTGAACCACTCCCTTATCATCAATTTGTTTCGGGTCGATGAGCAGGATGATGTTCTTCTTTTCTGCGCTCTTGAAGGGGTTACCTTCTACTTCCTGTATTGTTTTGAAGGCACCTTCTGGCCAATGTTTATCCAGGATTTGACCAAGCTCTTCAAAACGCCCCTCACCTGCGTTTATAATGCTGTGGATCTCCTCTAGGGCCCTCATTTCTCTTTCCTGTTCTTCCCGCTTTCTGACGTCAAATGGCATTGTCTGGACCGCCATACACGCCAACTCTATTGTGTCAGTCTGAGTACCCACACATATTCCTGGGTTAACAACAACCCTTGCAGCCTTAGTTATTTGGGTGGTTGGGTCCCATTCGCCTATTTTCCTGTTTATTGCCTCAATTTGGCACGTCATTGCGTTTATCGCCTTTTTTATCTCTGTCTTCGTGTTGGGAATAGCTTTAACTGTCGCTTGTGCTTCCTTAGCTACTTCTTGAAGCTTTTCTAGCATGGCCTTAATATCGGCCACTGTTTCTTGGCCTTCGTCTTTCGCCCGTCTCCTCTTAGAGGTTGTACTGTTGCCGCTACCTACCGAGCTAACAGAGCCTCGACGAGACCCTGGTGGCGATCTGCTTAGCGAACTACGTCTCGCAAACGGATCAACCACGTCTATCCACTCGTAGTTGGTAGAGCCAACCTCCTCTTTCCCTCTGCCAGTAGCAGTTTCCAGCACCTCAGCCTGGCTTCCTACTGAGAGTGCCGAGTAGTCGCTGGATAACGGTCGGGTGGGGCCTACTCGCTCACCCACATTCCCGACCGGAACTGGGGTTCCGACCCCCTGCTCCGTAACTAATTTTCCGTTGGTTGTACCGTCCATATTGTAAATTCAAGGGGATGTCCATAGCATGGCCGTGTCATCATCATATGGTACCAGGTCGCTGTGTGTTCCTTTCCAAACTCATTTTCCGTTTCCTCGCCATGTCGACTTCGTCCTCGTAACACTACCAAGGAGGCAAGCCCGGACTTGACTATCCCAGCCAGCAGAACGTGGGAGCCCTCAGCGCACCAACGCCAACCAAGCCAAGGCGCACAGTCAGCGCCGGCACGACGAGGGACCCCCCGCTCCGAAGGCCAAGGCCCTCCTCGGTTTCCACATGATCCGCGGGCAATATTTACTATTGCCTACCCAGAAAGGCGAGGTGACCTCTGTTCAGCATTCCACTGGTCAGGAGTCACCTCACCCTGCTGGGGACACCCAATCAGCCATCGGGACGCGCCAGGTAGGTCGTGGAAAAAACCTCCGCCGAAGCCTCCACCACAGGATTTGGGCTGCGCCTGCCTCGTGTGGGGGAAACTTCGCCGCTGGAGTAGTAGTAGTAGTAGTAGTAGTAGTAGTAGTAGTAGTAGTAGTAATTTATTTGTCATATAGATACAAGAATTGTATATGATGACACGTCAACTATAGTATAAAAGTAATTGAGTATTTTGCTGAAAAGTTAAAAGTAATTAAAACTAACTCATTTTTGAAGAAATTCACTGATAGAGTAAAATACGTTATCTGCCAAATACATCTTCACTTTGGCTTTAAAATGCTCATAATTAGCAATTTCCTTAATGCAGTCTGGTAGATTGTTGAATAAGATAGTGCAATTATAATTAGGCGACTGCTTGAAGCGGCTGGTACTATGTTTCTTTATAGACAAATGGTTGCCCTTTCTGGTGTTGTATTGGTGAAATTGACCCAACGTATTAAACAATACAGGATTTCTCTTAACAAATAAAACACATTTTAAAATATATATACAGGGAAATGTTAAAATTTGTTTACACTTAAAAATCGGCCTGCAGGTACTTCCAGGTTTAATATTAAATATAAGTCTGATTAGACGCTTCTGAGCAATGAAGACGCGATCTCTATCTTTCGTGTTACCCCATGCCATGATATTATATGACATTCTGGAATATGCCAAAGCGTAATATACAGATATAATCGCAGATTCATCAAGTACATCTTTCAGCTGCAGTACAGCATAAAATGCTTTATTTAGTTGTTGGCATACGTAATGTATGTGATCCGAGAAAGTTAGCTTTGAATCAAAATATGTGCCTAAAAGTTTAGAAGTATCTGATAAAGTAGAACCCGCTAATACAGCAAAGTCACCAGGCAGTTGTCGTTGTAGGGTGTAGTTAATTATTACAGTTTTATTTTCGTTTAAAATCAGCCTGTTACGCTGACACCAGCCACTAAACTCATCCATCACAATAGCTACATTTTCCTGGAGCTCCTCGGGAGTTTGGCCACATACTGTAATTGTTGTGTCGTCTGCAAACATGGTAACATTTCCCCGTGATATATTAAGGGTGAGATCATTGATGTACAACAAAAACAGCATAGGCCCCAAGACAGAGCCCTGAGGAACTCCAAGGGATATGTCACTAATAATGGACTGGGCATTTCCCAACTTAACTTGTATCTTTCGTTGTTCTATGTAGGAAGTACACCATTTTAATGTTACTCCACGTATACCTAGAGTTTCGAGTTTATTTTCAAGATGAAATTTACTGATCGAATCAAATGCTTTTGTTAGATCAAACTGCAAGGAGACGACGTACTCACCCATATCCAAGTGGTTATAGATATATTCCAAATAATGACATGTTGCTGTCTCCACCGATTTATTTGTTCGAAATCCATGTTGAGATGGAGTAAGCAATTGATGTTTCTCCGCAAATGATGCAATATTATTGTAGACATATCTTTCCAGTAGCTTTGCTGTAGTGCTTATCAGAGAAATTTGTCGATAGTTATCTAATATTTCCGTATCGCCTTTTTTAAGCACAGGTACTACAACCGCTAACTTCATAATGTCAGGGTAGCAGCCTTCTTTTATTGATTTATTGAATATGAATGATATGTGATCAGCGATTATATCCTGTATCTCAGCCAATACATTCAACGATAAGCCATCAAATCCAGAAGAATATTTGCTTTTACCGTTCCTGATGAGACAAAGTATGTCTTGCACTGTTGATGGGTACATAAATAAAGATTCAGGATTTCGGACACAGGTTGTACAAGGCAATGTTAAATTTTGACCAAACCATGCCTCAGCTTGCTTAGAGACTGCTGTAGAAAAGAAATTGGCAAAAGCATTTGCTATTACTGTTTCATCCTCAATTATGGTACCATTCAAATTTAAACAGATCTTTTTAGGATTTTCTTGTTTTGTTTTACCAATTTTTTTATTTACTATAGTCCAAATTTCTTTCGATTTATTGTGAGCTTTTCCGATTTTATTAGCATAATATTGTTTCTTAGTACTTGCGATATTTTTTTTATAGCACTGTTTTTCCCGATGGTAAGCCTCTTTTATGTTGTTAGAAGGAAAGTTTGTCAGCAGCCAATATAAATTTTTAACATACTCCCCCTGACTCACTATGTTATCATTTATCCAATCCCTGTCTTTGTGAACATTGTCATACTGAGATATAGTCCTAGTTATGGTCTTCATTGGACAGCTAATATCGAGGCACCATGTGACTGACTCGATGAAAAACCTGAATGCCTCATTAACGTTCATATTGTTCATCAATGCCCATTGAATTTGCGAAACAAGGTATTTAAAGTAATTCATGCCATTGTCAGTAAAGTCTCTTCGTGAATATTTTGTAATTGTTTTTGCACTACTTTGAGTGGTACATGTAAGTTCCAGTAAATGTCCATAATGATCAGACAATGCGGGATTGATGATTCTGCAATTAGTTAGATCATCAGGATAGTTGGTTGATATGTAGTCAATTGCTGTTGAGCTTACATGTCCATTTTGGTATAGGAATACACGAGTTGGCTCATTGGTTTTGATTCTAAGATTGAATGAGTCCAGAATATCCCGCAGCACCAACGTTTCCTGCGTATTTTTCATAAGGTCGATATTAAGATCACCACATAATATAATATAACAGCACATTTTACTTACTTCGGTAATTATATCAGTTAACGTATTAAAGAAAATCTTTAAATCCCCACTAGGAGGTCGATATATATTAATGATAGCGATTTTTACTGAACTCGTGCTTAACACAATTCCTGATGTTTCTATGTTACCTTCGATGGATAGGTTTTTGAGCTTGCTTAAATTTTTGCAGTTCAGACTTCGTTTGCAAAATATCACTGAGCCACCGTTTTTATGTAATCGTCTAGAGAAATGAGACACTATCACATAACCAACCAGGTTCAGGTTTTCCAAATTGTCACAGGTCACACGATGCTCCGATAAAGCCAGAATGTCAATATCATGGTATTTCAGCAATACCTCAATTTGGCTGATTTTATTACTCATACCCTGGATATTAATATGGAATATTTTAAATGTAGTACTTATCTTATTATCGGGTACCAACTTGCGGTCGATGACTTCGAAAAAATTTATACCTTTTCACTAGAATACCAGCAGGCCAATGGGATTTGTCAAATAATTTATCAGATAAATCAGAGTCTGCGCCTATCTTGAATGATTCTGTTGTACCGTCCTTCCATCTGGGCAGCTTAGTCACATCAAAATATCTTCCAGGAAACTTTCGCTGAAGTAAAGCTGCAATATTTTGCTCTGAAGTTCCAGGAGCTGCACGTCCAACGTATATCCAAAGTCTTTTTGGTGCAGCTTTAAATTCTTCGCATTCAGATGTTTCTGCTGAACCAAATATTACTGTAGAAGAGGACTTAGTACCATTACTCCGTCTTTCCTCTTTCTTTGAATGTTTGACTTCCTTTGAATTGCTTTCGGCTTGATTCTGTTTTGTTTGTTCCATGCTTTCTTTTGTAGCTGTTTTGTTTGATTTCAGTTTGCTGCATAGAGATACATTGTCTGATGTTCTTGTATTATTGACCGTTGTTGGTTGTTGACGTATCAATTCACTGGTGCATGGTTGCTTGTTAAGAAGAGGTCTACCAATTTTATCTGATATCTTCAGTTCAAAATCTGTGAACATACTCGTTAACTCTCCCTTCAGCTTTTCATATAGACTGCTATAGAGAAGGTGATATATCTGATCATTTGTTTGACTGTTTGAAGTAGTTAGGTTGTTGGAAGTATTCATTACATCCTTATAGGTTCTGGTGAGGTCTAATTCTTTTCTTAACTTTTTTAGCTCTTCAGCATGCATATTATTTTCTTGGTTTAATACTTCTATCGACACAAGCATGTTCTCTTTTAATAGTTCTTGCTCCGTAATCCTAGCTAGTAGTTCCTTTGATTTATTTTCCTCATTAGCTAGTTTGTCAGAGAGTAGATTATTTTCAATTTTTAGGTTAGCTACCTGAATTTTAAGTTTGTCAATAATATTACTTTGTTCACTGATTTTTAGCAGCTGTTCCTGTTCCGCATCCGTAGCTTCGTCCTCGATATCCATGGTTCTTCGTTGTAGTCTTTTTATGTGCTCGTCCTTCTCTCGACCCGTTCTGATTAAGTTTTCTATTTCTCGTTCATATATTTCAAGTTTCTCTTGCGTCTCTAATTTTAATTTTTCTAGCATCAAAAGATTTTCTTTATTTTCGATGTAGATTTTGTTGATTCGGTCTTCCTCATACTTTTTTTTCTTCTCACATTTTTCTGAGCAAAATATGGTGCTTTGTCCTCCATCAGTGAAGTTTCTTTTCCTCTCAAGACAGCTTCTGTGGTAGACAGAAAGACAGTCCTTGCATACTACGCTTGTGAGTTCTTTCTTACAGCATTTAAATTGATTTTCCATGTCCACCATGGAAAAATGTTGTAATGCACCTATCAATTGCTCGATCGTGTACAAATTAAATATGCTACGCCACTGGTATCTTGTGGAGAATGTACTGAGGATTCTTCGAATTCTTTATTTTTATGTATAATAAATTTCCTTTGTTTTGGTAATCAAAACAAATTAAACAATCATATTAGCGAACAATACAGCCACATTGATGTTCCTCTGATCGTTACAACATCAACGATATTTTAATTTCACTAAGATTCACTTCATCATATCGGAAAATCAACTTTTTCTCGGAGCAATTCGTTACACGTGTCACGTCTCTCACGTCGTTATCTAATTCGGTCGGTCCGTCGGTCCGTCGGTCCGTCGGTCCGTCGGTCCGTCGGTCCGTCGGTCCGTCGGTCCGTCGGTCCGTCGGTCCGTCGGTCCGTCGGTCCGTCGGTCCGTCGGTCCGTCGGTCCGTCGGTCCGTCGGTCCGTCGGTCCGTTGTAACGGTTCACCCGTTTTCAAAATTATTTTTATATTATTTACTTGGCTACCATATACAAATAGTTTACAACTTCCATTTTTAGCTACTGCTTCCTCATTATACTAGTACATTTTTATAACTATTTTGCTTCTCACCCCTACCTTTTTCCCATCTCTACTTTCTTTCAAATGGAACGACATTTATATTACACCGCCTGCGCATATCTAATGAGTGGGGATATGCTCTTGCTCTCCACCAAGGTTACCTTTTATGTCGAAACACATATCTCCTTTTTTTTGCGTTTTGAACTCAAACAGTTAACAGCTAACGTAATTATGTCTCTCTAAGACAATCTTTTGTGTCTGTGCCATTATGTCTTAATCAAGGAGAACCACCCTTTTTTTGGCGGGGTGCCTCAATGAAGACCACTTTTCTTGGTCGGGGTGCCACCATGAAGACCTAACCTTTTTGTCGGGGTGCCACAACGAAGACCTAATTTTTTGTCGGGGTGCCACAATGAAGACCACCTAACCTTTTGTCGGGGTACCACCAAGACCATCTTTTGTCGGGGTGCCACCATGAACACCTTTTTCTCGAGTTGCCAAAATGAAGAAAACTTTTCTTTGGGGACACCACACCTTTGGGGCACCACCTGAACTCCTCAAAAAGCCAGCCTTCTCTGGAGCACCACCTTCCTTTCGGAAGGGCACTACTACGAGGACTTCCCTTCGAGATAAGTGTTCTTTTAAAAAAAAAAAAAATTAAATGTACTGCATTCGTATACATACTAAAATAAATCTTTATTAAACCATCGTTGTACTAGTTTTCATTTCTTGGCGGCTAACGAGACTCACACATTCACGCACACACGCACGCACCTACATACCCTAGTCTTATGCAATCCTACTGAGCTGCTGGTTGCTATGTGTAATAAAAGTGTTGGCTGGTCATTCATGACCAGGCAACGTTTTTATTGTTACAAATTGGCGCTGCCAACGTGTGGCCAGACATGGGTATGTCTGGTTTTGTGCTTTGTGAGTCTTGGAGCTGTCTTGAAGTGAAAATTGGACAACCTTTTTCAAAATTCCATTTCGGCTCATTGACTCAAAATTCCATTTAATAATTTTTTTTGGGTGCAGTACTTTCATTTGGCAAATATATTTTATTATTTAATTTTCATTAACTATTATCAGCTTATATTTTTTTTTGTAGTTTTCAGGGTGATTGTTTGTCCAAATTTTCTATTTTCAAAATTTTTTTTATTGAGGCATATTTGAAATTATTTGAATTTTTCTAGTGATTTTTGTCTATTAGTGTATTTCATTTATGACTGAGATTTGATTTCCTAATGCGTTATTTTTTGTACTGTCTTGAGACATTTCGCGTATGCGTTAATTTATAAATCTGAGCGTATGTTGTAAATGCTTCTCTGAGATATCTGGCGTTTGGATATTATTCACAGCTCATAAACATATACCTACAGTTTTTTGTATGGTTTGCTTTTTTTTTGTAGCTATACATTTTGTGTAGTATTTGGACAACAATTCACTACATTTTTCTTTGGTAATTTGTTATTTAGGTACATTCATTTAGTAACTCATTTATAGTTGAAATTTTCATAAGCTGACTTTAGTTTTTTGCTATTTATAGAAGGGTGGTTATATATGTGCAATTATATACTTGCATATATATTTAATTTTCTTGGTTAACACATACATTGAGGCACACACACATATAAAGTATATTAATACTTAAAAAAAAAATTTTTTTTTTGATTTTTCATTAAGCAAATACTGGTCCTTGATTTTTTTTGTTATGATTGTTTTCATTCTGGAGTTTATCTATATATAGTTGTTTTATCTGGCAAATATTTTTGATATTAGTTAGAGCATTTTAGTCTCTGTTTTGTCTTGACTGAAGGACTGATAAGGGCAGTCATAATTGTTGAGGCCAGATATATAATTTTAATTCTTTAGTACCACTCCAGAATACTAGTTTCCTTTTCGAGAACATACATGCTCCAGTACTTTTTTTTGCTGAACTGTTTGATATTTTTAGTTTTTTTTTATCTTGTTGGGTTTTGACTTGTCCTTTTTCTACTTAACCTCACTTAAACACAACAATGCCTCTCACTAAACTAAATGTTAATGACTTGATGTCAAGTGAGTTGGCATATGAGATAAAAATTAGAGGCTTGGAAGTTCCTAGCACTATGGATGATAAACGAAAAGTTTTGCGTGGTCTGCTATCACAAGAGCAGCACGGTAGAAGTTTTTCTGAAACTTCAGTTTTAATTCCCTTTGATGAGGATAAAGATGATATCATACTCTCTTTCAATAAACTTGAAGATATGATATCTCAACTTTCTAGTGGCTATGATTCAAGTGAACATCGCAGGATTTGTACTCGATTGTTGCACTTGGCAAATAGAATTGATCGTCTTGCTCCTTCTTCTGATGAGGAAGTGACACAGAAGTCTCGATTTAAAACACAGCTTGTGATTGCTGAGTCAAATCTTTTGGCCAAGCTTGAACCTCCCACAGGACATTCATCACCAGTTCCCATGCCTGTGACTGTCAATCCAACACAGCCTATGCAAACGCAACCTGTTACTACTGTAGCAGCTTCTTTGCCTCCCTTGGCAATGAATCCTCAGCCTTATTCTCCTGTTAGTTTTTCTCAGCAGAAGAAAATTCCTATTTTTAAATGGGGGATTAGGAAGTTCAATGGCAAAACATCTGTCATTGAGTTTCTTGAATTGATTCAGTCTCTTATGGCTTCTCGAGGTTGTAATGAGATGGATCTATATGCTGCTGCAGGTGACCTTTTTGAAGGCATAGCGTGGACTTGGTGGCATAATGGTTCTGTTAGGGGTGCTTTTCATGATTGGGGTGATTTGGTGCGTCAATTAAAGGATGCTTTCCTTAGAGACAACTACGACATCAACTTGATTGATGAAATTCGTAGACGCAAACAAGGTCAACGTGAACCTGTCATAACTTTTATTGCTTTTATGGAGTCTCAGTTCAATAGACTCACTAGCAACCCATTCACTGAAAAGGACATGGTTAACATCATTCGTAGAAACTTGTTGCCAGATTATGTTAAGTCACTAGCACTTCATGATATCTTGACGTTTGCCCAATTAACTTCATATTGTAGGAAGTTAGAGGATTCCTTTCTGACATGTCAACCGGTCAGTAGATCCGATCATAGTAATTCTAACAATGATACATCTTCCCCTGTTCTTAGAAAACCAGTAGTTTGCTGGAATTGCGAAAAACTTGGGCATTCCTCACAGCAATGTAGATCTCCCCGTATTAGGTTTTGTTATGAATGTGGCATGAGAAATGTCACAAAATCAACTTGTCCCTCTTGTTCAAAAAACGTACAGAGACAGGAAGTTCCCGCTTTGACTCCTGGGCCTTCCCATGTACAGAACAAGGGAGTCACCTTTTCGGATCCCAATACGAAGGGCAAAGCCACTCCAGGGTTGATGATCAAATCACAGAAGTAGATAATGCTAGGGATTTTCATGTTGATACACCTGACTTAGATTTTAGTAAAGATTTTTCAGACATAGATGCTAGGGAACCACAAGTGACTTCTAATGTCAAAGTTAAAAATTCTGTTGAACCTTTATTTGTGAGTAAAAACAATGATAATCGTCCATATCTTTCAATTAGTATAGATAATGAAAATGTTACAGCTTTGCTTGATAGTGGTAGCAACGCTAACATTCTTGGGTCATCTGGACTATATTTATTGAGAAAATTGAATCTCAAGATTGATTATAACACAGCTTTACAACTGACTACAGCTGATGGTCAGATTCAAAATACTTTAGGTTATGTTTACTTTCCGATCTCTTTTAATGGTGAAGATCATAAGATTAAAGTTTTAATTGTCCCAAGCATTTCACATAAGCTGATTTTGGGAATGGAATTTATTTTGCAGTTTAAGCTAAATATAAATTTTGGAAACTTCAGTTATGACACTTGTGCTGTAAATTTTATTCAAGGGATGGATCAATTGTCTGATAAGCAAAAGGAACAGCTGTCAGAAGTTATTGAACTTTACAAAGATATTGCTCCCTCTGATAGCATTGGCTGCACTCACTTATATACTCATCATATTGATACAGGTGATGCCAAGCCTATCAGACAGAGACAGTATCCTCTTCCATACATGATGGAAAAGGCTCTTCATAAAGAGATTGATGAAATGCTTGCGATGGGCATTATTGAGCCTTGCCAGAGTGCATGGAATTCACCTTTGTGGCTTGTGAGCAAGAAAGATGGCTCCTACAGAGTCTGTTTTGATGGTAGGAAGCTAAATTCTGTCACTGTACCAGATGCTTATCCACCTCCTTTGATAGAGACAATAATAACTAGAGTCAGGGATGCTAAATATCTATCATCAATAGATCTAAAATCTGCATTCTTCCAAATTCCATTGGATGATGAATCAAAACTAAAAACAGCTTTTTCAGTCCGTGGAAAGGGAATGTATTGCTTTCGCAGACTCCCTTTTGGTTTATCAAATAGCTCAAGTGCCATGTGTCGCTTGTTAGACATGGTTATTGGTCCTGATCTTGAACCTTATGTATTTTACTATCTAGATGATATCATAGTAGTAAGTGCTGACTTTTCTACGCACCTTAAAGTTCTTAAAGAAGTGTACATACGTTTGAAAAATGCAAACTTAACAGTAAATTTTGATAAATGCCACTTTGCTCGTTCATCTCTTACGTTCTTAGGCTATGTTGTTGATGAGAAGGGTCTTAGAACTAATCCTGAAAAAGTATCAGCCCTTTTATCCTACCCTACACCACGGAATACAACCGAAATTCGCAGATTGATTGGCATGTTTGGTTATTATCGTCGTTTTCTCAAAGACTTCAGTACAATAGCTTCTCCAATTACAGATCTATTAAAGAACCGAAAGAAAGGTCAGTCCATTACTTGGACACCCGAAGCTGCTGAGGCTTTTGAGAAGATCAAAGGCTTGCTGACTACTGCTCCCATTCTCGCTAGTCCAGACTTCACTAAGCCCTTTTCCATTGTCTGTGACGCTTCGGATTCTGGAGTTGGTGGTGTACTTTTCCAGGAGGAACATGGTTTAGAACATCCCATAGCGTACTTTAGTAAGACTCTCAACACGGCCCAAAGAAAATATTCCACCACAGAAAAAGAACTGCTTGCAGTTTTGCTAAGTATAGAACATTTTCGCTGTTATGTTGAACATACAAAATTTAACGTTATCTCTGACCATTCATCTTTGCAATGGATTCAAGGTCTTAAAAATCCTTCACCTAGATTGTCTAGATGGTTATATCGCCTTTCACCATATAACTTTAAAATTATCCATCGCAAAGGCAAAGAAATTCCTGTTGCCGATGCTTTATCTAGAGTACATGAAGATATAGATGTTTCAATATTAAATTTAAATGAGTTAACTCCAGATAAGTGGTATCGAAAAATGATTAGCAAAGTCAGTAATAATCCAGATTCATATCCATCGTTTAAAGTAGAAAATAATGTTCTTTACAAACATATTTTATCTGACGATCCTCTTTCAGAGACATATACTGATTGGAAGATAGTTGTACCAACACCTAATAGGTTAAAACTTTTAAAATTATATCATGATGATTCCACTTCAGGTCATTTAGGAGTATTCAAAACGCTATCTAGGTTATCAGCTCTATATTATTGGCCAAAAATGAAACAGTCAGTTAGAATATATGTGAATTCATGCAAAATTTGTGCTCAGTGCAAACCAGGTAATTTACCCCAAGCTGGTTTAATGGGAAAGTACAGAGATATCAAATTTCCATTTCAAATGATATCTGCTGATCTTTTAGGACCATACCCTCGTTCTAAAAAGGGTAATAGATTTCTTCTGGTAGTTTGTGACTGGTTTACAAAACTTGTTTTAGTACATCCTATGCCTAAAGCCACATCGACTTCCATAGTTAAATTTCTAGAGAATCAAGTATTTCTCATTTTTGGAGTTCCACAGATCATTGTAGTTGATAATGGACCTCAATTTATCTCTAAAGAATTTAAAGCTCTTACTAGCTCTTATAATGTACAGAAAATCTGGTATAATGCAAGGTACACTCCTCAAGTTAACCCTTGTGAAAGAGTGAATAGGACTATTGTCACTGCAATTAGATCATACATGAAAAGTTCTCACAATACCTGGGATCAGTCTATTCATCAAATAGCCCAGGCAATTAGATTAGCAAAGCATGAAGTTACAGGATATTCACCTAGCTATTTAAACTTTTATCGAAATGTGCCAGTTGATGGTTCATTTTATGGAATCATTGCCGATGATGCTAAGAATGACGTTAATATCAGCCAAAATGTTTTAGACCCAAATTTAGTACAAAAGATACCTGAGATTTATTCTAAAGTTCAAGACCGAATGCGACGTTCTTATGAAGTCAACAAAAATCGTTATAACTTGCGAAGGACAGATCTTAGATTCAAAGTTGGTGATAGAGTTTTGAAACGTAATTTCATTCTTTCAAAAGCTGCTGATAATTTCTGTGCGAAGTTAAGTCCAAAGTTTATCCCCTGTATTGTTTATAGAGTAAAATCACCATTAGTTTATACATTGAAAGATTTGGATGGTAACATTATAGGAGATTTTCATGTCAAAGATCTTAAACCTGACAATAGTTTAGATATTAATGATACCTATATGGGTAATAATTCAAGTGATAGTTCTGATTCAGATGGTGATTGAGACTGGTTCAGAAAGTGATCAACACTATTCTTTGTTGTTGTTATATAATGATTAACAATTCTGATTATATCACAGTCCCAAAATTCATGCGCCCTGCTGTACTGGGCGAAGATGCGAGACGTCTGAAGGGAAAATGCACCGCCATTCTCACTTCAAGCGTCAGTGTCAAAGAAAGAATTAGCCAGCGCCTCTCCTAGGCGGCAGTAAGAGTCTGCCAATAGACCACTTAGGACATTTAACATCGTCTTCAACCTTTTGAACCAATATAGTCCAAAATTTTGTATGCATACTATTGTGACAATTGTAATTTAACATAGATTTCCAAATTCTGATCAAATTTAAATTCAACCGTACTGAACATTTGTGAGCACATTCTTAAATTTTTACTGATATTTTTGATAGTTTTTACAACTTTGATTAATCGATTTAATTTGTAGTATAAATTTATTGCATTCCGTAGTATATTGTAACATGTTTTCAGAAATATTATTTGTTATGGATTTTTTCTTTCCAAATTTTGTGTTATAGAGACTGATGTAAGTCCTATGACGTTCCTTGGATCGAAAGCGCTTTTCTTGTATGCATTTTCTGTTCACTTGTCTGTCGTAATATGCATACTTATAAATCTGGCGTATTTCGGGCAGTTCTTGAAGCCTCTGGCGTATAAGAAACACTTTTGATATGGTAGATTGTAATGTACTTTGTTTGTTGGTAGATTTCTGAAATCCTATGTTCATTTATGCCATGTCATGTCATTTCAACTTTATGTAAATTTTTGAATTTTTACTTATATGAATAAGATCATCCCTGATTGTTGCTGTCCTCTTTAGTTATCCTGGTATGCGTTTCTATAAATCTGCAGCGTACTTGAAATAGCTTTTGTAGGTTTGCGATTTTCATGTGTGATTTGTTTTCATGGTACTTGTTCAATGTTCATTATACTAGATTTCTTATGACTTTAAAATCACTTTAAGATTTACGGCTTTAAAAAAAAAAATTTCACTTAGCTCTCATGACCGAAATTACCCCTGATTGTCTCTATCCTCTTTAGTTATCCTGGTATGCGTTTCTATAAATCTGCAACGTACTTGGAATGACTTTTGTAGGCCTGAGATTTTTATGTTTAGTTTCTTTCATATGATGTGATGTTTATCACAGTTTAGTTTTTTTAAATCACTTTGAATTCATAACTTTACGATTTTCACTTTGCACTCATAACTTGATATGAGTTTGTTACAGTTTTAGTAATCTGATATTTGATAGATTAAAATCTTGGTAACACTTCTTGCAATTTTGCATTTAATCTTCGATTTTTAGCTTACTTGAACCTTATAATTTTTAATCGACTTAGATCCTTGTGCTTACATGCTCACGAATAGTTCAAGCTTTTGATTATTGTTATTGTATTGGCTTATGCGATCTTTAAAAGATTTTTCTTGATTAGATCTTAAACTTACACTGATGTTTGAATTTTTTTTTTGAAATCAATTTATTAATGAACATTAGATTTGTGGTAGTTATTTCACTTAAATAATTTTGCCTACTTTAAATTGTCACATGATGTATGAATTTTTCCTTGGAGGTACTTTTCTGAATTTAATATGATGTATAAATTTTCCCTGAATTGATTTTTGAATTTGATGTTGTTAAGCCTTTGTGAATTTATTCTTTTGAATCTAATATGACACAACACTTCTCTGAATTTACTTTGTTGCTTATCATTTGAAAAATTTCATGTAGGTATTTGACTTTGAAATGATATCACTCAAGCACTTGTGTTTGATTGCTTTTTTTCTTTGTAGTCTTATTTTAGACTGCTGGCGCCCAACTTTTTTTTGTTGATCACTGAATCATAATACTCTTTATCGAATCAGAACATTACTGGATTATTGCAAGATCTTTTATCGAATCAGAACATCACTGGATTGCAAATTTTTTTTATTGAATCAGAATATTACTGAATTATAGTTAGTACTTAGGAAAAATTTTGATCAAAATTTAAATTTTATTTTGGGTTATCATAGAAGCACTTATGGTGTTACAATTTTTTTTATTTCGTATTTCATAAATGGAAATAGTTTGGTCTTATACTTATGCTTTAGAGATTTGAATTTTCTCTTAAGTCTGTTCAGTGGAATATTTTACAATCTTTTGTTGAGAATATTAAGGGTATCCCAGTTTCTTTTGAGTAGTAATTACGGCTGCATAGGGTATTAGATTTTTTATAGGCAACAACCTTGTTATTATTTTAGAGGCCGTTTCAATGGTACGTGTTGGCGAGTGTCAATACGACAATCTTTATTGATACTGGACCTGGAAGGATAGTTGTGGGGGGTGACAAAGGGTAGTCAAAATTCTCTGAGGAGACTTGACACACACCTGATGTCACTACTGCAATGTATCTGAGCTCCTTCTTCAGGTCGTATGCGGCAGAGCGCCAGCAGCATTATTGAAATGCTAACCCATTCAATGAGTCGCCTGGAGGCAAGCTTCACTTGTCCTCTTTTCAGTCTAGTGACTACTATAAGTTCACTCTTGCTGTTGCAGGCAGCAGGTAAAACTGTGTTCTTTTTTTTCTTTTTTTTCCTGCCCTAGAGTCTTCATGACTTGGTTCACCTGTTGTGGGGGCGTGGTAGCTTCTGCAGTTCTCAGCTGACAGACGACTGGTGGATGTAGGAAGATTCTACGGCGCAGTTTTAAGATCGATCAGCGAAACGAATCTTCCTAGCCAGTTGGGTACTCTGGATGCTGCTGCATCCTTTGCACCTCGTGTAGCCGAGTCTTGAAACTCTTTGTCTTTTGTCAAAGTTTTGACGAGTTTTTTTTAGGTCTTAAGTATATTAGGGTTTGATAGGTTGCGTACATTTGTTTTTTTTTACCTCACAATTTATTACCTTCATTGTGTAGTACATATTCAGTGCAGCTTCACTGCACTTTTAAGCGAGTTGGTGCTATAACCATCCCTCTTGTTTGGTAGACTTGAGGCTATCTCTTTTTCTTCCCATTTCTCTTCCAACATTTTTGTTTTCTACCTGCGTCTTCTTGCTCTTTCATGCACCTTGATAGACTTTGTAGGTTGTAGATTACAAATTCTTGAGATTTGCATGGGGAAGCACGAAAACATAATCTGACTTTGTTATCAGGACAAATGGTTAATTTTGATCCCTCAGTGATAACTTTAACTTTACTCTCTTTAAAAAAAAAATTCTCGAATGCTTCTCAAATTTTTTTTTCTCGTTAAGTGGGGCCGAGTGTAACGGTTCACCCGTTTTCAAAATTATTTTTATATTATTTACTTGGCTACCATATACAAATAGTTTACAACTTCCATTTTTAGCTACTGCTTCCTCATTATACTAGTACATTTTTATAACTATTTTGCTTCTCACCCCTACCTTTTTCCCATCTCTACTTTCTTTCAAATGGAACGACATTTATATTACACCGCCTGCGCATATCTAATGAGTGGGGATATGCTCTTGCTCTCCACCAAGGTTACCTTTTATGTCGAAACACATATCTCCTTTTTTTTGCGTTTTGAACTCAAACAGTTAACAGCTAACGTAATTATGTCTCTCTAAGACAATCTTTTGTGTCTGTGCCATTATGTCTTAATCAAGGAGAACCACCCTTTTTTTGGCGGGGTGCCTCAACGAAGACCTAATTTTTTGTCGGGGTGCCACAATGAAGACCACCTAACCTTTTGTCGGGGTACCACCAAGACCATCTTTTGTCGGGGTGCCACCATGAACACCTTTTTCTCGAGTTGCCAAAATGAAGAAAACTTTTCTTTGGGGACACCACACCTTTGGGGCACCACCTGAACTCCTCAAAAAGCCAGCCTTCTCTGGAGCACCACCTTCCTTTCGGAAGGGCACTACTACGAGGACTTCCCTTCGAGATAAGTGTTCTTTTAAAAAAAAAAAAAAATTAAATGTACTGCATTCGTATACATACTAAAATAAATCTTTATTAAACCATCGTTGTACTAGTTTTCATTTCTTGGCGGCTAACGAGACTCACACATTCACGCACACACGCACGCACCTACATACCCTAGTCTTATGCAATCCTACTGAGCTGCTGGTTGCTATGTGTAATAAAAGTGTTGGCTGGTCATTCATGACCAGGCAACGTTTTTATTGTTACACCGTCGGTCCGTCGGTCTGTCGGTCTGTCGGTCTGTCGGTCCGTCGGTCTGTCGGTCTGTCGGTCTGTCGGTCTGTCTGTCTGTCGGTCTGTCGGTCTGTCGGTCTGTCGGTCTGTCGGTCTGTCGGTCTGTCGGTCTGTCGGTCTGTCGGTCTGTCGGTCTGTCGGTCTGTCGGTCTGTCGGTCTGTCGGTCTGTCGGTCTGTCGGTCTGTCGGTCTGTCGGTCTGTCGGTCTGTCGGTCTGTCGGTCTGTCGGTCTGTCGGTCTGTCGGTCTGTCGGTCTGTCGGTCTGTCGGTCTGTCGGTCTGTCGGTCTGTCGGTCTGTCGGTCTGTCGGTCTGTCGGTCTGTCGGTCTGTCGGTCTGTCGGTCTGTCGGTCTGTCGGTCTGTCGGTCTGTCGGTCTGTCGGTCTGTCGGTCTGTCGGTCTGTCGGTCTGTCGGTCTGTCGGTCTGTCGGTCTGTCGGTCTGTCGGTCTGTCTGTCTGTCGGTCTGTCGGTCTGTCGGTCTGTCGGTCTGTCGGTCTGTCGGTCTGTCGGTCTGTCGGTCTGTCGGTCTGTCGGTCTGTCGGTCTGTCGGTCTGTCGGTCTGTCGGTCTGTCGGTCTGTCGGTCTGTCGGTCTGTCGGTCTGTCGGTCTGTCGGTCTGTCGGTCTGTCGGTCTGTCGGTCTGTCGGTCTGTCGGTCTGTCGGTCTGTCGGTCTGTCGGTCTGTCGGTCTGTCGGTCTGTCGGTCTGTCGGTCTGTCGGTCTGTCGGTCTGTCGGTCTGTCGGTCTGTCGGTCTGTCGGTCTGTCGGTCTGTCGGTCTGTCGGTCTGTCGGTCTGTCGGTCTGTCGGTCTGTCGGTCTGTCGGTCTGTCGGTCTGTCGGTCTGTCGGTCTGTCGGTCTGTCGGTCTGTCGGTCTGTCGGTCTGTCGGTCTGTCGGTCTGTCGGTCTGTCGGTCTGTCGGTCTGTCGGTCTGTCGGTCTGTCGGTCTGTCGGTCTGTCGGTCTGTCGGTCTGTCGGTCTGTCGGTCTGTCGGTCTGTCGGTCTGTCGGTCTGTCGGTCTGTCGGTCTGTCGGTCTGTCGGTCTGTCGGTCTGTCGGTCTGTCGGTCTGTCGGTCTGTCGGTCTGTCGGTCTGTCGGTCTGTCGGTCTGTCGGTCTGTCGGTCTGTCGGTCTGTCGGTCTGTCGGTCTGTCGGTCTGTCGGTCTGTCGGTCTGTCGGTCTGTCGGTCTGTCGGTCTGTCGGTCTGTCGGTCTGTCGGTCTGTCGGTCTGTCGGTCTGTCGGTCTGTCGGTCTGTCGGTCTGTCGGTCTGTCGGTCTGTCGGTCTGTCGGTCTGTCGGTCTGTCGGTCTGTCGGTCTGTCGGTCTGTCGGTCTGTCGGTCTGTCGGTCTGTCGGTCTGTCGGTCTGTCGGTCTGTCGGTCTGTCGGTCTGTCGGTCTGTCGGTCTGTCGGTCTGTCGGTCTGTCGGTCTGTCGGTCTGTCGGTCTGTCGGTCTGTCGGTCTGTCGGTCTGTCGGTCTGTCGGTCTGTCGGTCTGTCGGTCTGTCGGTCTGTCGGTCTGTCGGTCTGTCGGTCTGTCGGTCTGTCGGTCTGTCGGTCTGTCGGTCTGTCGGTCTGTCGGTCTGTCGGTCTGTCGGTCTGTCGGTCTGTCGGTCTGTCGGTCTGTCGGTCTGTCGGTCTGTCGGTCTGTCGGTCTGTCGGTCTGTCGGTCTGTCGGTCTGTCGGTCTGTCGGTCTGTCGGTCTGTCGGTCTGTCGGTCTGTCGGTCTGTCGGTCTGTCGGTCTGTCGGTCTGTCGGTCTGTCGGTCTGTCGGTCTGTCGGTCTGTCGGTCTGTCGGTCTGTCGGTCTGTCGGTCTGTCGGTCTGTCGGTCTGTCGGTCTGTCGGTCTGTCGGTCTGTCGGTCTGTCGGTCTGTCGGTCTGTCGGTCTGTCGGTCTGTCGGTCTGTCGGTCTGTCGGTTTGTCGGTCTGTCGGCCTGTCGGTCTGTCTGTCGGTCTGTCTGTCGGTCTGTCTGTCGGTCTGTCTGTCGGTCTGTCGGTCTGTCTGGACGCGTTCTTCTAGCCACCTAATCTCCGTAACCGCTACATGGATTGTGACGAAATTTGGGCAGCGCTATGCTGTGGGGCCGTAGTAGGTAACGCTCCATTAATTTTGAAAATCGGTGCATGGGTGGCGGAGTAATTAGCAAAAAACAAAAAAGTTAAATATTGCTCAAACTTCGTTTTTAGACATTTTAGGGGTTCCTGGTCATTTTCTACTTTTTTTGGATGGGGTGGAATTGGGATGGCTGGGAGGTGGGGGGGGGGGTTGAAAAACTGAAAAGTTTGTTGTATTCATAATAGGCTGTCCAGTAACCTATGAAGGAAGACCTAGCGACATAAATCACCTTTTTAGGTCCATCCGATTATTGCCTTACCTATTACAGGAACCAAAGGAATTTTTTCTGGTGTAAGCATAGGAGTATTGCTTTAGATCGTTCTATATTGTCTAACGAGGAAACGGTTGAATTGATTTTAATGAAATTTTGACACAGTATTACTACCGTGGTGAGGATGCAAAGAGCGTATGGTTGTTAGAAATCGTGTAGCGTAGCAATAATCAAAAAACGAAAAATACGAAAACAGCTCAAACTTCGTTTTAAGATGTTTTGGGGGTTCCCGATCATGTTCTACCTTTTTTTTGTGGGGATGAAATTGGGGTGGTTGGAAAGTGAGGGGTTGTAAAACTGAAAAGTCAGTAATAGTGATAATAGGCTATCCATTGACATGTGAAGGAAAGACACAAGGTATAAGACAATTTTAGGGGGAGAGCTGTCGATGATATGGTTTCAAGGGTATCTCAGACTAAAGCTTCATGCTATGGGAAAATAATAAACTGGTACCACAGTAATGTGTGGGAAATACTGGGTCAATCAACTTGACTTCATTTTTTAATTTGTTTGGAGGTGATGAAATAGTGGTGGTGTGGGTGGGGTATTTTAAAACTAAAAAATCTGTAGTATTCATTGGGCTGAAAAGAATTGAATTTGGTGATATCTTGTGTTTTTTAGACCTATCCGATTGTTGCCTTTGGATTTTATATCTGTGCATGGAATGATTTGAGACATACATATAATTAATCCTAATATGCAACTTGAAACTATTAACTCAATTGTGATAAAATTTTGATACTTTTCTATTATCGCGGAGGTAATGGTAACAGTGTATCGTTTCTGGAACTCTTGCCAGTGGCGAACTTTAAAATCTCTCAAACTTCATTCTTAGTTATATCAAAGGTCCCTAATTGTTGTCTACTTTTTTGATGACGATGGTATTGGGATAGAGGAATTCAAGTGATTTAGAGTATCAGCTTCTAGAACTGCTACAAGTTTTACTTTTGAATAAGGTCTGTAGTAATAATATAATATGTCTTTTTAGGACACAACTTATGTCCCTTGTCTGCATGAAACCTCAAGAATACACAGAATACTTTTTAGAATGTTATTTGAAGCTATTTTTATACTTCAATGAAGGGAAACATATCATGAATATCGATTTTGCAATAAGTGTCAGTCGTTGGTACACTATATGCGTACTTTGGCTGTTTGGCGGAACATCAACAATCACCGATGGTATTTGTTTCCCATGCTGTGTGGGTTTTAGCGATTACCTTGACTGATGGGAAAAATGATGGATGAATCTCTACGACTTTATTTGGCTTGAACATGTATATTGTTGGTGCAGTCGTAAACCTAGAAAGGTTATACGTGACGACGATGCATGCAAGGGATATAAAGGATTTTATAAAAGCTTGGAAACAGTCGACTATTCGTTAAACTATACCGGGCGTCGCTAAAAGTATAAAACGAACGTTTTATTTTCTTAAAAAATTGATTACTTAGGGTTGGCGATGAAGTCGTAAAGGCCGATACCCATTGAAACAACATCAAGCAGCGCGTCACAGCGCAGCGCGGTACCTCAAAATGCTGCTTCCAACTCGCTCGTCCGGAGGAAAACCGTCACAACTCAAAAAAAATTAAAATATAGTTTTTCACAGTAAAAGATTTCTGATATACTAAATTTTCTACTGGAAAAACAGTTCGTCTGAACTTGCGCTACATTGTGCGAGATGGCAATAAGTGTCGTTTTTCCACAGAGCCAAAGTTAACGACGCTTTGGATCTAAAGTGACATTACTCAATTTTGTTTCAGCTATCGAAGGTGAAGCATATTATGTCAAATAACAGGAAAACGTGACATTTCAAGTTATAACAGCCACCGCGAATGTTTTTTTGGGAGAAAACATATAATTTTGTTTTTGTCTCTTTTCAGAAGCGAGGTAAGTAATTTAGTAAAATTATTTCAATTCAACATTGTCACATTTCAATATGTGACAGTTTTCTACCAGATAACTTAAGTTTCATGTTGTCATATTTTAAGTTGTGACACTTTTCTGAAATAATAAAACGACGAGCAACCTATTAGCTTTTTTGTATCATTTCAAAAAGTGTCAATTTTCCACTGAATGTTTTCTTCTATATATGTAGTATTGTTTCAAGTTGTGAACTGCTTTAAAAATACATAAATTTATACATAATTTTTGTGTACCAGAGCCGAACAACAAGAATTATGGAACAAGTAGTGATTTCTCAAAATCACAAAAACAAAGTATAATAAACAGCATTCAGAACAGTTAAATCCAGTAGTTTTTCAAATGCCAGCCGGAAACGAAAACCGCGTGACCTCAATCCGTCAATTCAATGAAAAATTTGGAACAAGCACCCAAATACCGGTTTTGTAGGTTGAAGACTAGACGAACTCACTACACACGAAAAACGAAGACCTCGAAGCCTCAATCTATTAAGTCAAGGAACATGTTAGAACAAGCAGCCAGACACCAGTTTTGCAGGTTGAACAACCAAACGAAGCTACTACAGAAGGAAACCAATGCTCACTTGGACTATTATAAAAATGTTTAAGAGTTAAGTTAAGTGTAATTAATTTTATTGTTATTTATTTGATTACACCAAAACAAAATCCTTACTGATGTTAATGCAGAGTTTTAAAGTCTGATTTCTTGATATATTTTGAAAAATAGCTTTTGATCTACATTAAGGAATAATAAGTCTGTTAGTTTTCTCGTTCTTAATAAAACTAGAACCATAATGCAAACTTGTTTTAATGTAGTACCTAAAGTTGCGATTAACTGAATATGAAACGTAATACGCTTATCAGTACTTTTGTGCAATATTTTTGAAAAAAGCGACATTTTTATGCATTTTATCAGTTCAAGCATTGTTTTTTATTTTTAAAGCTGATATAAAGTTATTTCTATGAATCCGAGCATTCAATACAAGTCCATTTTACCCGAAAAAAGATCTATTGCAAATACAACATGATTAGGATCAAAAATATCGTACTGAAATGTAACTGAAAAACTTCATACTGCTCTACTGTAAAATCTGCACTTTTTGAGTTACGCCAATTAGTGAAATCATTGTAATAAAATAAATCGTTGTAGTTGTGTTAACAAACACACTTAAAAAAATTCTCAATTCAAGGGCTTTGATAATCTTATAAAGATATACTTGCTACAAGACCATCTGTTCTCGCTCTGAGAAAATTTTCTTGATGAGGAAATTATGGTTAATTTGAAATAAGAATTTATTTTTGATTTCAATAATCATTCTAAGGAAATATGTTCTGATCAAGTATATCATTTTTGTTAACAACTACAATTTGAATACTCTTCGACCAAGTATTTCATAGAGTTTTAGTAAGAATGTAAATATTTTCCAACTGAGCTCCTATTACTTTGATTAAGAATACAAACAGCTTAAAACTGTTTAGCACCCTGATTAAAAATATGAAAATCTTGGCTCATCCACAATGACTCATAATTTTACCTATGACTGTGTAATATTGTCGTACTCTCATGAAAGGATTGCTGCTAAGTTAGATTTGCGGGGATCTCATAGAGATGTATGTGATATCAATATATTTTTGTAAGTAGTTGTGAATGAAATATAAACAATAGCGGACCGGTGGGCATATCATATTTTTCTACCTCAATAGTACAGGTACATATTTTTGATATTCTGTAGTAATTGGCATCTTTCAACATGAAAATTTGGAAAAAATTATATAACGTAAAATTGCTGAATGCTTATGTTGATGCCCTTAGATGCTTCATCCAGGAAGACCAAAATCTTGAGCTGTTTGTTCGAAGATTATGATATGCCTCAGTCAATATATAGTATTTTTATAGATGATATATTCATTGTTTTGTTGTCAATATTATCATACTTCATTGATTCATCATCATAGTGGCATTGTCTTAACAGACATGTTGTGAACTCGTAAAATGCACCAAGATGGAGCTAGAGTATTGCCGACACGAATATTATCAACAATTTTGAGAACTGTAGCTGGCCATCGTTCGAGATTTACTGTCAGTTCAGTGGCACTCTTCATACTCATATCCAGCCACTGTTTCGTCATATCCACCCAGCGTGTAGGGGAACGGCCAAGGCATGGCCCTGAACTACAAGTTTCTCCATATTATCGCTTCTGAGTATATGTTCGAAGAAAGTAAGCATTCTCATCGACACAATGGTGGATAGTCTCTTTGGATTACCGAGCTCATCCAGTATGGAAACGTTAGTTTGATGGGCGGTATGAGGAACCCTCAGCCTTCTCCTCATTAATTAAATATGATCAAAAATGTTACATACTTTGTTGAAGACAATCGCAGCTTTGCGCATACTGAAAGATATGGTATACTTAAATGAAAGTATACATAGGTATATTATATATTATCCGTCTAAGAATTTATTTTTATGGGTGTCACTGAGACAAAGCTTTATCTGATAAAACTCCAAGAGACGTACTTGTTCCCCGACCGTCGAGCCTGGATTTCTAGCAGGACCTGATACCACAAACTTGCGAATTTGTTTTGTTGTAAATGGCGTTAAGTTTCCTGCTAGTTAAATGCCTGATAAATGGGACTGCTGTAAACTGCATTCGCTGCATTAACCCAGTTTGTCAAACTGATGCGAACTTCTAAGATTCAAGTGAGATACACGTCCGAATTTTATGGTCAACATAAATCCAAAGTGACGAAGCGGGCTTCCTCTAATCCCATTATGGTCGTGAAGATTTTGTTCGGATATTGCAACTTATGTAATTACAGCCAAGAGAAAATACCGTAGGCGAACTCTGAGAAGGTAAATTTGAAACTACCTTAACAGAAGTACGTCTGAATGCTTATCCTCCAATAATTAGGTTATAGGATCAAAATACAGTGTTTTCCAAAAGTATTGAAATAGTAAGGTATATCTGACTTTTTACCAGAGCTTCGGCTACCAGTGTACGTTGTATAACCTCCTTAAAATTTTGAAGTTGCACTGAACGACAAAGGGCGGTTTTTTAAGCAGCGATTTTCTTTGGTTTGCCGTTACCTTCAGGTACCAGATGGCGCACAAGGCAGATCTTTTCTGTCACCTGCTATCACATGCCCCACATGTCTGGTAGACATGAAAATACTGATGTTCTCTGTCAATCGACCTATGGCGCACTGATGATCGCTAATCAGCGTGAAACAGCTGTCTGCGTACTGGTGGATTGACGGAGATGTAGAGCAACCCTCGCATATCGGCTCTCATATGCAGCAGCATATAGAACCGCGCTTCTGGTCGGCCAAGCGGACGCGCCGTGGCGTTCCACCAAGAAGTCTGCTGCTGTTTAGCAGCGAGTTTGTTTGGTTTGCCATTACCTTCGGGTACCAGATGGCGCACAAGGGAGATCTGTTCTGTTGCCTGCTCTCACATGCCTCACATGTCTGGTAGACATGAATGTACTGATGCTCTCTATCTCCGTCAATCGACCTATGTCGCACTGATGATCGCTAATCAGCGTGAAACAGCTGTCTGCGTACTGGTAGATTGACGGAGATGTAGAGCAACCCTCGTATATCGGCTCTCATATGCAGCAGCATATAGAACCGCGCTTCTGGTCGGCCAAGCGGACGCGCCGTGGCGTTCCACCAAGCAGTCTGCTGCTGTTTAGCAGCAATGTTCTTTGGTTCGCCATTACCTTCGGGTACCAGATAGCGCACAAGGCAGATCTGTTCTGTCGCCTGCTCTGTTATCTATTTGTTATTACGAAATAGAAATGATCTCAAAGAATGTATTTATACAGAGTGGTTGGTAAACGTGCGACAAGAACTTAAATGCTGATTCTTTGAACTATTTTAAGAATATTTTAATATTTTGTACTTTGATGATTTTTGAAAAACTGCTTCATTTTATAGACATAGGATGAAAAAAAAGGCGAGGGCTACAAAACTTTATTTTTAAAAATCACAGCAAGTTGCTTAATCTACAATAAATCAGTGGCGTGCTATCCAGTATCTTGACATTACTGCTTTGCAATAACTGTCGTGTATGAATCACGTGAATAATAAAATAAATAATTAGTAATAAAAAAACGCCTTTGAATATGCTGGATTTTCTGAAAACAACTGGTTTAAATACGTCTCTTTCTGAAGTTATCAACTTGTGTGAGTTGGTTTTAACTATCCCAGCGACAAGTGCTTCAGTTGAACGAAGTTTCTCAGTACATTTTCTTAGAAATTCAACAAGCGAAGACAGACTTTCAAATTAAGCCTTGTTCTCAATAGAGAAACAGTGCGTGAAACAATAACAGAAAGTCCAAAATATCATGATAATATTATAGACAAATTGATACACGAATAGACCTCAAATACAAATAGGTGCGTATTGCTTATCTTATAACTTTGTATGTGCTAGTGTTTGTTTGACAACTTTCGATAGAATTTTAATGGAACAATAGAAATGGCCTCGGAATTTTCAAGAGCAAGTTTGTTCCATAAATCGTCAAAATAATGTCTCGAAATAGGTTTTTTTCACTGAATGGCTTCCCCGATTATGTCAGCTTGGATACAAGCATGCAATCTTCTTATCAGTGATTAGCGAAGCCTTTTAAACACAGCAGGATGGTTTTTAATGGAATTGCATTCAGCAATTATCCGATTATTATGTTGGGGCAGCTCTTCGCAGCCAATTCTACTGTAGACTTTCAAGGAAGTACTCCGACCATCATCATAAGCGTGAACTCGAGAATGGCAGAGGTCAAATTTCAACATCGAGTTGTGAAAAGCATCCTCCAAAAACTGAACACGAATAAAGCTACTGGCCCTGACCAAATTCCAGCCATTGCCCTTAAACGCTGTGCCGCTGAGCTTGCACCTATTCTTTGCAAGCTCTTCAAACTTTCGTATCAACAAGGCGTGTTTCCCGCTTCGAGGAAAATTGGCTGCATATATCCCATCCCTAAGAAAGGCAAAAAAACTGATCCCACCAATTATAGACCTGTGGCTCTTCTTAGCGTCATGTCTAAGGTTATGGAGACTGTCATTAACACACAGATCCTGAAATACCTGGACAACAATAACATCATAAATGATCGCCAGTATGGCTTCCGTAAGCACAAGTCTACAGGTGACCTCCTTGCCTACGTCACTCACTTGTGGAACAGAGCAATAGACAATCATGGCGAATCCCGTGTTGTTGCACTTGACATATCGAAAGCTTTCACTAGAGTGTGGCATGACGGACTACTGGTCAAGCTTGCTGCTTATGGACTACCACCTGGCCTGCACCAGTGGCTGAATAGCTTTTTGAACGACCGATCTCTGTTCGTTGTAGTCGAGGGCTGTTCATCAGACGTATTCTCAATAAACGCCGGTTTTCATCAGGGATCTGTCCTATCCCCTACACTGTTTCTGCTGTACATCAACCAGCTGCTGGAAATAACATCCAATCCAATCTACAGCTTCGCAGATGACAGTACATTAGTGTCGTGCATGGAACCAGGCAAGTCACTGTCATCCCGGGAGACGGTACGTCGGCGACAGCAGCATGCCTCGCAGACCAACACAGATATCAAAACAATTGTCGAGTGGGGATTGGCAAATAAAGTACAGTTCAACGTACAGACTCAGGCAGCAACACATACAGAAAAGTCGCATGATGTCTTACCAACCGTGGAAATGGAGGGTCACCCCATAGTCGAATCACCTTCCGTCAAGCTCTTGGGAATCAACACCAACAATAACCTGTTCTGGCACGACCACGTCGTCAGCATTGCTAAAACGGCATCCCAGAAGCTTGGAGTTTTTGTTCCGCTGCAGGAAGTTGTATACACCAGAGCAACTGCTGCTGCTCTACAAGGCACAGATCCGACCATCGCTGGAGTATGGCTCCCATGTGTGGAGATGCGCTCCCAAACACTCTCTAAAGCTTCTGGACACTATCCAGAAAAAAGCAATTAGATTAATCGATATGCCTAACCTTACCAAGGACCTCCACAGCCTGGAACATCGCAGGAGGGTGGCTGACCTGTCCCTGTTTTACAGATTCTGTCACGGAAGATGTTCGAGTGAACTCTCTCAGATAATAACACCACAGGCCGTCCGAACCAGGAACACTAGAGAGGCTCTGCGAGCTAATCCTCACCAGGTCGAGGTCCTTACTCCCCAAACCGGTCTCCTCCAGCATTCCTTCTTTTGGAGAACTTCGACGCTGTGGAATCAGCTGCCGGGGAATTTGTTTCCCGACGGCTACAACCTGCAGCGTTTCAAATCTAACGTGAACCGATACCTATCCTCTCGCAGCGCTTCTACAGCGCCATAGGCTTTCAGCCTTGCGGGAGGGCGACCATAAAAAAAAGATGTCGCAAGTCGTCCAAATTTTTGCGCTGGATTAGTGCAGGCTAGTGACTTTAGAAGACCCCACAAGAAATAATCTAGTGGCTTTAAGTCCGACGATCGCGCAGGCCATGTGTGTGGTCCACGTGACAAACCCAGTTATCTTCGTATGTTGTTAAATATTCAAAATTAATCAAACTAAAATGTGCTGGTGTACCATCATGCATATGCTGCATTGCATGCATTTGTTGTTAACCGTACAACATTCACTAAGTCGGGGTAGCGTTTCTCCAAATTGTTGCGATATACCTCGCTAGATAACGATGTTAAGAAATATCCTGAATAGTACTTACAAATATTATTTACCCTGTATCATTGAAATGAAATAGTCTATCAAATATCATCAAAAAACAAAATATTCTCAGAATCATTCAAAGAATCACCCTTAAATGTTTTCCCGCTTGGTGACCGAACACCCTGTATAATGGATCTGCACCCAATCAAAATAAACCAACGATCAACTTTTACGCCAGCCTAATTGATTTCTAAACACCATTACAACTTTACAGTAATTTTATAGCTTTCGTATTTGAGCACCGTCCTAGAGAAATCGTAACTTTTATGCCGTTTGAATGATACAAGTTATATTGAGTTTAAAATAGCCCGAGAAACAGCGAAAATCAATTTTGTGTGAGAAATGGATTTTCCCTCGATGAATCGCGCTGGTCGTGTCTTTTTCTCGCCAGGGCATTCTTGAACTTTCTCGGTACAATTACATCAAGATTCCACTTCCGCAGCGAGCGGATGCATACTTCCGGTTTGGAGTTGGAGGTATACTTCAGCATGCAAATATAAATTGCATGCTGAAAGTGCTTCTGAAGAGGCGCGCTTAAATATTATTATGACTGATAAGAAGACACACTAGGGCATTCATAGCCAAAAGGCCATATTTAAGCAGACCGGTTGGCAAATAAGACACAACATATAGAGTAAACCAGCAGTGAAACTCGAGCCGAATCTTTCAGGGTGTTATGATCCCTTGAATATTTCGGGTCTCACTTCGACCGTCGCGTTAGAGAAGCCCAATGTGCAAGGTATCAATATATTTTCGGAATGCCTATTTTCTAATTATGTAATCGGCAAATAATGAAATTTTAGGACAAAAGGCTGGTGAAAGAAGGACAGGAAAGAAATCATTAATGGTGGTATTTCAGATTTTCTCAAAAATAACAATCTTTATTTATACAATTTCGATATAATATAATTTATAATTAGTAAGTAAATACTGAATCATGAAATTACAAAATTGCTGTAAAGTCAGCACATATTTTGATTTTATAACCAGCAATATTCGTACCTGTAATCGATATTTAAAATTCAAACGATTCACATTTTTTTACTCGTTTTTCCGTATCATTAATTTCCTATTTCGATTAGGTATTTTAAAATTTCTATTAATATCTATTATTGTGTAATACAGGCGTATCCTGGCGTATAGTCTTAAAATATAATTTAGTGGGAAGTTGTCACATGGATAACATTATCTTAAACTGCAAATCGTTCGAAAATAAAATATCATATGCTTTTGTGGGATGAATAACCTTATCCCAGCATTCTGATGTCAATAAAATATCCGTATGTGTATATTGTTGAATATAAAGCAAAACTTACAAATGTATAACATTATTTTGTAATCTAAACGCACGTTTAAGGATCGAAAATGTTTTTTATACACAATTAAAAAGCATAGTAAACAATCAAACAACTAATATTGGATGAAACAGTAATAAATACATTATTTTCAGTAAACCAATTCTTGCATACCTTTCACCGTCTGACGGAAACACAAAAAAGCTGAATTTACAGTTTCTTGAGGTGTTTGTACAGAGCGGAGCTGAACAACGATGCATTCCTCATTCCATCTCATCCTTGATAGCACCGGCAAACGCACAACAAAACAACTCAATACGGCCCTGGGATTTACGATGTAGACTTGTCAACGCAAAGCGTATACCGAGACTGACATATCGCTCTGCATCGCGAACGCATCGGGAAGCAGCCGAAAACGTTTGTGCATGTTTCTCGCATCAAGTTGAATGGTTTACTCTTTATGCTGTGACAAGGCTATCGAAACCAAAATCCTGGGGCCCAGCCCCCCTCCGTCTTGCCCTCCGGAGCTATGACAAGTCTGTTTAGAGAGCGCACCCACAAAGAGTGCATCCGATTCATGATACTGTTTACTATAAGGTTATAAACTGGAAGACAAACTAATCGCAGTATTTCCGGTAGATATTTAGCTTCAAAAGTATCATAGACAAACCAAACGCAATTTGGCCGATGCCAAGGGTTAATCAAATAACGATATAGTGGACAATGTGCGATATGTTTGTCTTTCAATGATTTTTACTTCCCATACCGATAGGTGAGGGGAGCGAAAATTTTTGATTTTGAGATAATACGCTTTTTGGGCGTTTTATGATGTCTACGTAGCGAAATTCCACGTCACTCATTTCCATCGGTCTGTCTGTCGGTCTGTCTGTGTGTCTGTCTGTGCGCGTTTTTCTAGCCTCGTAATCTCAGTACCTGCTACATGGATTGAGATGAAATTTGGGCATCGATGTGCTGTGGGGTCGTAGTAGGTAATGTTCTTATAATTTTGAAAATCGGTCCATGGCGGCGGACTAATTAACAAAAAACAAAAAAATTAAATATTCCCCAAACTTTTTTGGTGTTTTAGAGGTTCCTGGCCATTTTCTACTTTTTTTTGGGTGGGGGTGAAATTGGGGTGGTTGGTGGGTTGGCGGTTGTAAATCTCAAAAATGTGTTGTATTAATAATCGGCTATCCATTGACCTGTGAAAGAAAGACCTAGCGGCATAATAATCTTTTTTAGGCCCATCCCAACATTGCTTTGCCTATTCCAGCAACCTAGGGACTTAGAATTTTCTGATAAATACATAGGAATATTGCTTTAGATCGTTCTGTATTGAGTAACGTAAAAGTTATGGAATAGATTTTAAGGAAACTTTGTCACAGTATTACTACCGCGGCGAGGATGGAAAACGTGCATGTTTTGGAAAAATCGTGTCAGTGGCGGCGCAGTAATAAAAAAAACAAAAACTCCTTGAACTTTGTTTTTAGGCGTTTTAGGGGTTCCTGATCATATTCTACTTTTTTTTGGGTAGGAGAGAATTTGGGGTGGTTGAGGGTGGGGGTTGGAAAACTGAAAAATTTGTTGTATTCATAATGGGCTGTCCATTGACTTGTGAATGAAAAACCTAGCGGCATAGTACACTGTGTTAGGTCCATTCGAACATTGCCTTGCTCATTATAGAAACCAAGAGACTTAGAAATATTGTCTGATGTATACATACGAGTATTGTTTTAGATCGCGTAACGCGAAAGTTATTCAATTGGTTTTAACGAAATTTTGACACCGTATTACTACCGCAGCGAGGATGGAAAACATGTATGCTTTGGAAAAATCGTGTCAGTGGCGGCGCAGCAATAATAAAAAAACTAAAAATATAAAAACAGCTCAAACCTTGTTTTTAGGCGGTTTAGGGGTTCCTGATCATTTTCTACGTTTTCTTGGGTGGGGGTGAAATTGGGGTGGTTGGGGGTGGGGGTTGTAAAACTGAAAGATTTGTTGTATTCATAATAGTTTGTCCATTGACCTATGGAAGAAATACGTAGCGGCGTATTTTTTCAAGTCCATGTGAACAATTTTGTGATGTATACATATAGTATGGCTTAATTTCGTTCTATGTATATTGCGTAAAGCAAGAATTATTAAATTGATTTTAATGAAATCTCGACACAGAATTGACTATCGCGGCGAGAGTGGAAAACGCGCTAGTGTCTGAAAAATCGTGTCAGTGGCGACACAACAATAATTAAAAAACTAAAAATATAAAACAGCTCATACCTCGCGTTTAGATGGTTTAGAGGCTCCTGATCGTTTCGCGTCGTTTAGTTGAAGCATGCAGAATGAAAACTATGGCGTCCTAGTTTCTAAGGAGGGAGACGCAAGAAACTATTTACGAGAGTTTTTGTGTTGGATGTTTTTTGCGGTCAGGTGGGCGATGATTTGGTTGCAAGGAGATTTGAGACTATAGCTTCATACAATGGGAAAACAATAAATTGGTATCATTATTATGTGTGGGAAGTACTGAGTCAATCAACTTGACTCCATTTTTTCCATCTGTCATCGCGCGGTGTTGTGGAAATCAGCTCCGTTTTAGTTGACTTCCTAAAAAATACTGATTTTGACCCAAATGTTAAATATCTGGGAATTATTTTCAGATGGATGTGGGGGTCAAAACAAAAACGCACATATGGTGCATGCATTGATGCTGTTCCTGTTTAATGATGCTCCAACATCTATCGGAACAACCACAATGAAATTGCCCATTCGTCGCCACTCATCTATGCTTGATGATCGAGCATTTGGTCAAGATGAACTGATATTACGATCTCATTAGTTTACAAAGTCACCAAACGGATGTTATGAAATTTTCTCTAAAAGACAACTTGGCTCTGATTGGACACTTCGCGATACTAAAAATGCAACTCCTCCACTTAAAAAAAAATGCAGGCACTTCCGAGGCCAAAGGAATAATCTTTGAAAGATCAAAATTTAATAGTGGTGGAGATAAAACCTTTTATAAGACCGAACTTTTATAAAGAAAAATGGTGATACTCATACAGAGAAATTTGTGAGTTTATTTAAACCAAAGAAAACTAAACTGAATGGTATAGTGTTGCCCGAAACACTACTTAAGCATGCTTTTCAGGAGAAGAAACTGGATAGTTTATCATTACTTTTAGTAAGTTGATCAGGCAAAGAAAAGATCTAGATCCAACCTCGCTTGACCCGATTTTACTACTGATCTTTTGTTACATAGTAACAATGAAAGAAAGATGAGAACTGTGCTCGCTGTGAAGATGATGAAGAATGTTATTGTCTGGATGGAGAGGACATATTTACAATGTGTTCCGCCATCATGTCGGCAAACTTTAAGGTACGAAAATAAAATTAAATTTATCGAGAAAAAGTGCGGAAAAAAGGGGTCAACCTTTTAATTAATTTTTTATTACATTTTCAATTTCTGTATCACGACTCCCTGCGTTCGCGCAGCTGTAACGCCATAGCTTGATTATGTATGAACCGATTCACGACTTTTTGGACTCATTTTATAGGGAAATGACTGGGCATATTAACTAAGGCAAAAAACAATATCTGACCATTTCTAAGGCTGAAAAATTCATCAAACTGAAAAAAAATTTTTTGTAATGCACTTGTTTTGGTTACTTGCAAAGAATTTGAAGAAAAGCCGTATTAGTGCCCATTTATTAAGACATTTTAATATTTAGCAGGATGTTTCCTGTCCAGTCGCATGCAATTCGTGTATGTAGCACTAAAATTTTCGACAGAATAGACCTTTTTGTATTATGACTTCTGTATCACAGCGCCATGTGTTCACGCAGTTGTAACGCCATATCTTGATTATTTATCGAGCGATTCACGACTTTTTGGACTCATTTTATAGGGGAATGACTGGGCATATCAACTAAGGCAAAAAACAATATCTGACAATTTCTAAGGCTAAAAAAATTCACCCAACTGAAATTTTTTTTGTAGTGCACTTGTTTTGGTTACTTGCAAAGAATTTGAAGAAAAGCCGTATTAGTGCCTAGTTATTAAGACAGTTTAATGTTTACCATTGTGTTTTCTGTCTAACCATATGCAATTCGTGTATGTAGCACAAACTTTTCCGACAGAATAGGCCTTTTTGTATTATGACTTTGGTATCACAGCGCCATGTGGTCACGCAGTTGTAACGCCATATCTTGATTACTTATCGAGCGCATCACGATTTTTTGAGCTCATTTCATAGGAGAATGACTGGGCATATCAAATAAGGCAAAAAAAACAATATCTGACAATTTCTAAGGCTAAAAAATTCACCAAATTTAAAAAAAACAGTGATCGGTTGCTGACATTTTAGTTGTTGAAGAAACGCTTGAGGGCGACGAGGACTACCTGAGCCTTATTTTAGCTTCGTTGGTCGACGTCCGTACTCCAGTTCGTGTTATACCAATTGAGACGTCGGAAGAGGAAGATAAAGGTGGCGTAGATATTTTGTTTTGCATATCTACTATGTGCTCCAGTATACGAAGTATCTTTCAGCATTTTGACATAGTATATATTAAGATTAGGGAAGAGAAATGGTGCTGTGTTATCGATATGAATATTTTGACTGCTGCTTCATGCATTCTGTTTCAGTTAAGTCCAGTAAACTACTCCTCCTTCTCCCCACTTATGTGTTACAGGCTCAACCTCTTTCAGATCCAGCAAATAGTCTTGGAAAGAAATTAATTCAAAAATTTAGTCAGTAGAATTTTTCTCGCCACATGCCCTTAAAGCAAGTAAAATAAGTTGTCGTCATGGGATTGGAACATTTATTTTCTAATGCAAGCGAGCTTTAATCAGTATCGGCGCGATGGTATCCGTTGCCACTGGCCCTAGGCTGCAGCCTACCTTAGCCTATGGGAGATCTTCATTTGCTCGAAACTAAACATCGCCAACTACGCATATGTGGGGCGATATGTGCTTGGTATTTGACAAACCAGTATCGCAAAGAAAAGTGTTTGAGATTCCGCAAATATCGCATGTGAGACGCCGCCTTAGTTTCTATTACGAACGACGCGGAATTTAAAAGACTTGAACATATCATATTTGACCTACGGAGGGGTTGTTCACTTGAAACTCACTGTGTGCTTGATTGAAGTGGTATAGTAAAAAACGTAGGAAAACTTAAGGTATAAGGCTCTGATAATACATGACGATAAAATAACGTTGTATATAGTTACAGTGTCAACTCTCCAACAATTCAGAGTGCAAACCTGCTGCAACTACTTCTTTTATATGAATAAATCAAATTTATTGGGAGCAGCTATAAAGAGATTGCTTGCTTTTATTTTATGACTCAACTCCCTTCCTTTATCGTGCTCAATGTTGTGGAAGAATTTGAAATAGCTTTTGAATTTCTGAATATCTGACGGGTTGAAATCTAACTTTTTATTATAAAAGTTTCAGGGTAAATTAGCTGCAGTAATTTTGAGTTTGCGCATAAAACTATTAAAGGCAGGAGAATTGCTCTGCGAATGCCTAGGAAAACCACTTCAATTTAATCCAAGAAAATTAACAATTAATGGGAGTGAGATCATGCAAATTTACGGAGTAATACTCGAGCCTGAGCTATAATCCCTTCCATTCAAGGGGTAATCCATTATGAATTCCCAATTCTGCTACGCGGTGAAGGTGAATATTCAACCTGAAAAATACTTAGTGAAATGGGTCTAGGATTAATTTCAACATTTTAGAATTGGTACATATTCTAAGCCGACTGTCACGACAGGGACGCAATGCTTGTAGAAATATAGCTACTGGAGATACTATACTAAAAAGTCACTTTAGATACTTAGGACATGTAAATTGAATTGGTACTGACTCATTAATACAAAATCAGCTTCAGATACTGTTACTTGTTTATTTCGCTCGGTGCCAGATAATTCATTATACAAGGGTGTTGTGTTGAATTTAGAGCACTTAACTGCAATACTGCTCAAGGTAAATGCGATCTGTCGGTAGACTGGTGCAAAATTTTTATAAGCTGCATCATTTGGTTCACGGTTGACAGTCATTGACAGCAATTAGCCAATGTCATAGAGACTTCGTGTGTTGATCACGCATTATTTTTGCTTAAAATACCCTTGTTGCTTGCGATATACAAGAAAGATTTTCCACCACTAACTTAGTAGCTGAACAGTAGTTTACCGAGTTTCTGAATCTAAGATGTTGAGATGTTAGTCTGCTGATAGTGGCCATTGGATCCTTAGGTGGAATGAGGAATACTCTGCTCTCTGTACTACGAGAAATACCGGTATGGCGTGCGATGGTGCACATCTTGGCCACCAGAATGCAGAAAGCAGTCATCTTTGGGTCGCTTCGTTTACTTAGGGTGCATGATACGCGGACGCAGTTATTGCTCAGCACAGAATGTGAGGGGCAGTCACTGGGTAACCGAACAGCAACACGTGGTGTCGAAGCTCGGGCTGCATCTTTTTGTTCCAAGTATAATAATAAATGCTTATATCTCGGTATTATGAAAGGCTTTCGCGGCCACGGTACGATGAACTGTTGGTTCTTGGGCTGTTGGTTGGCATCCTAAGAAGCTGTTAGCTGATCGGCGTATTTTGAAGAGCCACAGTTGCTCAATGTATGTTAGTAAAGGCAGCCAGATATGGGAGTTTTTGGAAGGTGAGGTTAGAATAGAAGTACATTTTCAGCTTTCTGATTTTCGTTTTGCAACAACTGCGATTTTCAAATCCCAACTTAAAGCTGGGTGCACCCATATTAACATACTGTAAAAATTTATCGTTACGTGAACAATTACAAAATAAAAGAAGAATCGAAGAGAGTGGGTAATTATATCACGTCTATGGATAGGCTACGTGCTGGAGACACATAAGTACATCTTCAAAAATAGTGAAGCTCCTATATGTCCAGCATCTAATCAACCAGTTACAGTAGCATACATCTTCAAAGACTGTACCTTTTACCTAGATGCATGAAGATCCAACAACCTATCCAGAGACATAAAAAAGCACTCCTACACCAAATTGATGAAGTATTAAAATTTATTCGTACCAGAAAATTTCGGAAAAAGTCGGCGGCTGGTGGGACTTCAATTCACGACCGCTAGATTGGTACTCCGGCGCTCTCACCAGACCGATATTTTATGGTACGAATTTAAACTAAGAAATCCTCATGCGGATATAAGCATGAAAATACCATTCATTTATTTATATTTTGTATTATATCGTCTATACCGCCAATAACCCTAGGTGGTTGAAACGGTTTTAAAAGTTGAATAGAATAAAGAAGAAAAGTAGACTGAAGCCAATGGAAGTAATATTTAATTACCATCTATATACCTACAGAGTGTACTTATGTTGTCATATCTACCGTTTTTCCAGAAATATAGTAAATTTTGCTATTTTAAATGGATCACACTGCATATTTTTTTCTTTTTGAAGTCCTTGAAATACTAATTACTTTTTGTATGATGTTTGCTATACATAAACGTGATAATTTCAGAGTAACAACGAAATTCACATTGTGCCGCTCAATTTGAAATAAATACAACAGAGATAAGACGATCTGATCAGTCAAGCATGTTGCTAAATGTACTGTTTTAAGGTAGGTTTTAAGTAAACAAACAATCCCGTACTTGGCTTGATAAAATGTAAATTTAACTGTAGCTCGGAATTTGGGTATTGAGGATATTTGACAAGAGATAATGACTATTATTAAGGATTTCAAAAATAAAACAATATACAGTGTGATCCGTTTGAAATAAAAAAGTTCACTATATTTTCAGAAAAATGAAAGATCTGACAACAATGCTGCCATAAGGTCGGTCGTATTGCAAAACCCCATATTGATGAAAATTGTGCAAACCACTTACCAGATAATTGAAGTCTTGTGTAGTTCAGAATCACTGTGTAGATGCAAAAAATACCTCAAATTGATTTTTTTTGTGCCTACAGTATTTCCTCCACCTGTTATAGTAGGAAATAAAGAAAGTACCGGCCAGTTCAGGTAAGAAGACAACAGTGACGTCACAGTCACAGTTAGATATGCTGAGTTGGTCGTCTGCCATGCAGCAGCGTGGGTTGGTGATTTGCGAAACATCGATTTGTGATCGTTTGTGCGCGAGTAATCTTCTGAGCTTTCTTTTTCATTTTGTGTGGTTTTACGCAGTCTAATGTATCCAAGGACATATGTTTTGAAGTAACGCACTTATCTTTTGCATTATATTATTAATTCGAACTGAGGAAACAACTGTTACGCCACTGACGATAAATAATTCGTACGGGCACGTCATCAATTGTGTTACCTTCTTACGTAAAATTAATAGATTAATCGACTTACCTTAAGGAAGATTAATCCTAATTTTCCGAGCTTGTCCGAAGATATAATTATACGTTGTAGTTTCCGTGAAATCTACTTGTCAGCACGATGTTCCTAAAAATAACGATAAACGAATAACCCCCTCTCTATTGCATCCGCCTACCCTAGACGCTACTGCTACCATCTCATTCCGTTGAAGTGCTATTGAGAAAAAAATCGCCTAACCAACGGGAGATACAGGGCGGGTGGGTAATTATATCTTCGGACAAGCTCGGAAAATTAGGATTAATCTTCCTTAAGGTAAGTCGATTAATCTATTAATTTTCCTTCGCTTGTCCTCGATATAATTATACGTTGTAGCGGTTCAGAGTAAAGAGGGCGATTTTTTTTTTTTTGAACAACATATATTAATTCAATATATTAGTATATAGAATATCATCCGAGGTCAATATGGAAAAATATATATCCTTTTCAATATAAATTTACAATGAAAACATCAGTTCGTACATAATTATATGTACCAAATATAAGTCTATGAATGTAAATAGCATACACACCCTACATATGTATTTCTGATACCTACAAAATTAATTCCACAGCATTAATCACACAGCAACGAAACAAAAAAAAATTTATATATTATTATTATATAATATATTATATATTATTATATATTATATTATTATACGTGTGTACGAATGTATAATACACACACATATAATAAACATACTAACAATTGTCTCGGCAAAGTTATTAGGATCTTCCAAGGACCTATTATGAAATGCAAATACAAGTCATTAGAGTTTGATGAACAATTATAACAATGTTTGATGTATGTATTCCAGCTAAATCTGGTTTTTCTTTTTTTTTTTTTTCACCAACTTATACTGATCTGTGACCAAGCTGCATGGAATACTTCTTCATGAGTGAGCATGAGTTGTTTTTTCTTTTTTTTTTTTTTTGCGATATGGTACTCTTTTTCATGCAAAATTCTACAGTAGAAAATATTAGATTCGGTTGATATCTGCCCAGTCTAGATGTTTTTGATATGATTTTTTTTTTTTTTAATTTTATCAGATAATTTCTGTATGCTTTCAAACTCCATTAATGTTAAAGTTTGAACCACCGACGATAAAGTTGACTTAAACTCTTCTAGCAGTACCAGACCCACACGCATAACATGTTTATGTGTTAGATTTTCAAATGCTAAGCTGTGTGACGGATAACATTTGCCCTGTTAGAGATCTGGATTCCAGGTCTGCCCTGTTTGGGTCTTGATGGATGTCTATAAAAAAACTTCTCTAAAGATTCTACATATTATCTTTTCTTCGCTAGAACTGATTAGAATTAGGAATTCAAAAACTGAGGAGTTTCACTCTCGGTGAAATTAACCTAGATATACTTCAAAGTTATACACGAAAAAAGGTCTTGTTTGTAATTACAAAATTTCCAGTAGTTTCTGAAAACAAGCTGAGTACTGTTTCGGGGGTCCCTCTATTAAAGAGGCTATCATCGTCATTTCTATAACGTTTTCTGGTACCTACCTGTCTGAAAATAGCGCTGTACAATCTCCCTGCCAGTAGGAAAAATCTGCTTGTACAGAGGATCATTCTGTTAAAAAAGGAGAACTGAGTATACATACTCATTAGGCTAAAAAATGACGTTATTATTATTTATTATTATTCTTTTTTTTTTTTATAGTGAAAAAAAAAATTGGAGATACCAGGGTTGTGTTGTCCAATCTAGATTAACGACAATTCCTGAAGCCCTTTCTTGAAGATTCTCTCTTTTCAGAACTCTATTGAATATGGGGAAAACATACAAGTAGTATGTGTAGCCCAATTTATTGTAAATGTGTCAGTAGAAGGATTCTGGGTCCGGAAAACCGGACATAAATTTCTGAATTATATTTATTTTTTTTTTTTTTGCATATGAGTTTATGCCGGGATTATCAGTTTTTTTTTTTTTGCTCGAAACTATGTAACTTGTTGATTACATACTCTGTATCTACAGAAAGCGACCTCGATTCTTTATCAGCTTCTTTGTTTTCCAAGTACAAGTATAGCTACCATATACATTGGAAATTGTGTATTTTAGAACAAAAAAAAATACTATTAATATACTTTACTCCTCACACCATTGCCAAAGCGCTTTCACGGTTTCATTTAACTGTGGATACTTAATAATACTACATGATTTGTTTATACAAGAAATGGCAGTTTGGTTATAATAGTATACGAATATTAGTTTTTTTTTTTGATCGCAAGACCTGATTATGCCGCCTTAGTTTCTAGATAATTAATATGCTTGCATCGATCCTAAAACTCATGGCGAGTAATTTCTCCACAAGAGGCTCCCCCACCGGTTGGAGATGCATCCGAAAAAATGTCCATAGAAGAAGATCTAGGTTTAATATCTTGCCATATTCCAATCTCTGTAGGTATATCACCATTGTAATTCTAGCAATAATTTTTCTGGAATAACCAATTTTCCATTAAAAGTTTAGTTTTTTAGTCTTATTTTTAATCTGCAAATCAGTTCTTAATGTCTTTTTTGTTCTTGCAGTGAGATCTGCATATTTACTGCATCACATTCAAAACTCAAAAACTGGCCTGTAGCCGATCTAAGTAGTAGCAGATCCTAATTTTAACAAAAAACCTTAACGTTTTAAGAGGATTACGGTTATTCCAGTATTCTCCCGAGTATTCCTCATACATTGCAATTTATCCTTTCCTATTACTAGGATATCGTCTAAATAGAAAAACTGTCAATACGCCTTTGAGTGTAAGTCTTTCCGCCCCTGGTTTGAGAAGTTTGATGAAAATATAGAGAGCTACCTTCAAGTCAATGGCAAGACAAGTAAATTAATACAATTTATTGTCGAATCTGAACCTTAAAAATATTTCATGATTCTTTTTAACGAAGGATTTCGAGCCTCTTTTGGAAAGATATGCATCTTTATTTAATAATTTTAAGACTGTTCTATGACCCTCACTTGAAGTGGGGGGGGGGGGGGGGCGTGGCTGAATCTGTTAATTAAATTCAACTTAAATCTATATGTTCCTTGTGGTTTTGGAATGAAAAATAAATTAAAATGAAGTGAATTTTAGAGTAGGAGGACATATTTTGCTACCTCCAATCTTGAATAACTTATCAATTAACTTTGGTATTCAGGGAATAGGTTATCCGAAATTCTTACATAGTAAGTTCGGAATTTTGCATTGGCATAAGTTGAAAAGGAATAGATATCACTCCAATCTGTAGTGTAGTGAGTAAGCACTATCTACTTGACGGCTGGCGTCCGAGCGTTAGGCGCGCAGTCAGTATGTATGGGCGGTTGTTGTGTTAGTACGAATAAACGTGTAAACAATAGCTCTGGTTTTTCTTTTCCACAAAAAAGCGAGTGGATATTACACATACTAAGACTTTCTGGTTTTCCAATTTTGCAAATATTTTGATAGATTGCCAGCTTAAGTAATATATATGTACATGCATGTATACACTTTGTATGACTTTGTTTGTAGCATTAGCTGGCTTCTTTCTTACAATATGCTGATGGTGGATGACCCGACTTCCTCTCCCCCTTCTCTCCTTCTCTTGAATTTGAGTTGAGGGAGGTTGTAGTTTCAGTAACGATGATTGTGTATGCCCGCTGAGTGCTATCTAAGTTAGCAGGTTTTTAACCTTTGGTACAATCTGAATTCTGACGAGGAACTGATTGACGGTGTAACGAACGGATAATGCACGTTAGCAAAATAGGTTGTGAGCTTCAGCTGGACGTATGAGGTTGCTTAATTGTTCCTGCACAAACCTTAATGCATCTATAACATTTGCGATTGCACCTATGCACCTAACCCTACAGCCATTTGTTGTTGTAAGTCATTTAGGAATCTATAATGACCATTGTCTTTCTTTTTTTTTTTTTTTATACAGTGAATAATTTCGCCACTAATTTGAGGAGAAGGTAATGCCTTACAGTTGCTCGGTACTTTATATTCTCCTAAAAATTCCTCTCTTTGATTCTTTGTCAGCCATTTCTGCAAAAAACTACTGGAACGAAATGATATTTCGTCATGTATTGGCTGCCTACCTTATATTCAAAATTTGGTTTGAAGCCGAGGTAGTAATAAAAAAAAAACGGTTCCGGCTTTGAGGCGTGAAGCGTCCATGCTCGTTGGTCTAAACAAGCCGTGGAACACTTTTTGCCTTTTCCGATCTGTCGATGAGTCTGAGATTAGAACAGGAACCCACCAGCTGCGAGGATTGTTCGAAGAATATATGCCTTCTGCTTACTACTTATTACCAAAAAAGGAATAAAGACTAACGCATGCTAATCTTATTTTTCCTACGAAGTGTTCCCTCTGCTTAACTGTTTTTTGGACCAACGCACATTAATCCAGAAAAAAAACAGGATCAACAGATGAACAAAGAAATAATTTCATCACATCTCCCAACTCGATCTTTTACCCAGAACTAACGAACGCTAATTCTGTTTTTGTTTAGCAAAAAATGCCGAGCCAATACAAGGCCGTAAATAAATAAAATCGAACGACTTTACTTATTTGAACGAGTTTCTGGAGATATTATGCTAATGCATATGACTTCTACTACCCCACATATAAATAGAATCGAACGATTCTATTCATGCTAAAAAGACAACGAACGTTATCTTAAGTGGGAATGAATATGCACCACACTGCGACCGCGGTGATGCATATATGTTTACGGGAGGTTGCTGCATTAACACTATACCTAAAAAGAGTATATTTGTCTACAACATTAAGGCCTACCTGATGATTGGGAGATATGGAGATATTATGCTCCCATGCATATGAATTCTACTACCCCACATATAAATAGAATCGAACGATTCTATTTATGCTAAAAAGACAACGAACGTTATCTTAAGTGGGAATGAATATGCACCACACTGCGACCGCGGTGATGCATATGTTTACGGGAGGTTGCTGCATTAACACTATAGATGACTCCTCCGTACCTAAAAAGAGTATATTTGTCTACAACATTAAGGCCTACCTGATGATTCGGATGAACTGTCTGACGATAGGCAAACCTAATAATTCTTTTCACACTGGATTTGTAGTAGCTTCCTCCTATGCCTCTTGATTTCCTTATGTGGAGCACGCACACTGCCCTTTTCGACATATTTTTATTGCGAAACACCTAAACAGTTTGTAAACTGCGGAAGATGTTGTGTTGACAAGCACGAATAACGGAATGAGATGGTAGCAGTAGCGTCTAGGGTAGGCGGATGCAATAGAGAGGGGGTTATTCGTTTATCGTTATTTTTAGGAACATCGTGCTGACAAGTAGATTTCACGGAAACTACAACGTATAATTATATCGAGGACAAGCGAAGGAAAATTAACTTATAACTCTTCCTAGACAGAGCACCATGAAATGTAGAATTACTCGTTATAAGATTAACAATTTACTGTTGAGCTGAAACTGAGCTAAGCATTATGAAAAGGAGAACTGTGTTGACGTAATAAAAGAATAATTTTGTATGCGGAGCCAGCTTCAAGGGTGGGCCTGTTTCTTTTCTCCTAGCTTACATGAATGCTTGATTAGATTGCCAGCGTTTATTTTTTGTATCTGCTATAAACATGGGAAAATAGAATAAGTTCCTAAAGTGAGCTACGTATTTCGATTAAACTTTGTAACCACAAAACCGTAAAACATTATTCAACTAGACGTATACCAACATAGAAAGATAGATCTTGTATGTTCCTTTTTGAAACTATTCTTAACCCAAGGCACTTCCGAAATTTATCAATCATAGTAGTAGTAGAAATATGAGTCCATCCTTACTAGCATTACTCCCAATTACACAATAATAACGTATAGAGCGAAATAGCTCTTATTTATAGAATTTCCATTTATTGAAAATCAATTTGGAATATCAGGATTACACTGAGAGAAAACTTTAATCGCTACGGTCAAAATTTTGACAATTAAACTGTTTAATTGCTGCAACTGAATAGTGAATTAATTGTGGTAGTGAGCAACATCAAATTAGTGGTTGTCAGAAAAATGTCACTGTGACTGTAGCTTAGTTTAATAGTTATAATTAAACCACGTCTCCAAGGTTATTCACTTATTTAATACCCTCAATTAAACAGAATTATTTATTACGGTTATTTATTTGTGACGTTATTTTTATCATTGTACTAGAGATAATGAATTAAACTGTTATAATGGAAAACTTTGATACCAATACTGATTTTTTTTCTTAATTTAGTACGGATAATTCCTATACTTAATTACAGGGATTAAAAAAAGCAAATAGATTCAAAATAATCTTTATTCTTGGTAAAATAGTTAACCAAAAATCATTATAACAAAAATTAAAATCTTTAGCTTATCATAGCAAAAAATTTATTATTGCACATAAAACATCTATTACACCTACTAGCACATAATGTCATTGGAAAATTGTTACATATTTTGCAGCAAAGTTACCGGAAGTGTACGACTCGTGTACTCCAAAGCCATATTTGACCACGTAGGCACTGAAAATCGATCCACTGACATGTAGGTACCTATTATGTTCCACACACAGACACAAGCACGCATAAAACTTATAGGAACACAAAATAGTATTTACACCCCCAAAATTATAATTCGCTACTACTGCCCAATTCCGATATATTGCTTGTCTTAATCGTCGTGGGACACCCTGTATGTGCACAGGTGCACCATACTGACGCAAACTACCCAGAGTAATACATGGTGGTGGAGAGGAATCGCATGTTTTTTATGTAAGCATAACATTTTATACATTAAAGATATTCATATTATAACTACAGCTGCATCAAGCAAAATAATTGTGCACTTTTAAATTAATCATAAAAATCAATGTGTCAAGTATTCTCCTGCTTTGTCGGTGTCCCCTGGCCCCCCATATGCTCCCCAGGCTTGGCTGCATGCGACTTTCATTACTTGGTGTTACCTTAAGTCTAAAGTGTATTCTAACAAATTCCATGAGTACCAGAAGAAATGATTTTACGTGTGCTACACAACTTTCAAGAGAGTTGTACAACTGCGAAGCAGGAGTACACTTCACCGACATTCTTTTCCATTACTATAATATAGTTTAAAATGCACTATTATAACTTTATTTACCTGTGATTGAAACATGGAAATTTTTAATATATAAACTGTTATGCTTACGTGAAAAACACGCGTTTCTTATGCGCCACTCTGTATAATCCAATTGAGGCACCAAAACCAGCATTATCAAATAACCTTCCATTGACTTGTTTGGATTGTTTGTTTCGTTTCTTGTTTTTATCCGTTAGTTTGTAATATTTAAATTCTCACTTTCACTGTTATGACTAGTTCTGTATCATTCGTGTATAATTAAAAGACAAAAAAAATTGAGTCAAGTTGATTGACCCAGTACTTCCCACACATAGTGATGGTACCATTTTATTATTTCCCATTGCATGAAGCTATATTCTGAAATCCCCTTGCAACTAAATCATCGCCCACCCGCCCGCAAAAACAACAGCCAACACAAAAACCCTCGTAAATAGTTTCTCCCGTCTCCCTCTTTAGGAACTAGGACGTCGCAGTTTTTTCTGCATACTTCAACTAGACGGCGCGAAACGATCAAGAGCCTCCAACCCGTCTAAAAACGAAGTTTGAGCTGATTTTATATTTTTGGTTTATTGATTATTGATGCGCCGCCACTGACACGGTTTTTCAAAAACAGAGTCGTTTTCCATTCTCGCCGCGGTAATAAATTCTGTGTTAAAATTTCATTAAAATCAATTCAATAATTTTTGCTTTACACAGAACGAAATAAAGCAAAACTCCTATGTACAGATCACAAAACTGGTTTCTGTAATAGGCACGCCAATGTTGGGATGGACCTAAAAAAGTGTAATATGCCGCTAGGTATTTCTTCTACAGGTCAATGGACAGACTATTATGAATACAACAAATTTTTCATTTTACAACCCCCCACTCTCCAACCACCCCAAATTTACCCTCACCCAAAAAAACGTAGAAAATGATCAGAAACTCCTAAAACTCCTAAAAACAAAGTTTGAGCTGTTTTTATACTTTTAGTTTTTTTTATTTTTGCCGCGCCGCCACTGACCCGATTTTTCCAAAACATACGCGTTTTCCATCCTCACCACAGTAGTAATACTGTGTCAAAATCTGATTGAAATCAATTGAACAATTTTCGTGTTACGCGATATCGAACGATCTAAAACAATACTCGTATGTATACATCACAGTAAAGACCCGTGGTTTCTATAACAAGCACGCAACGTTCGGATGGACCTAAGAAAGTGTATCATGCCGCTAAGTTTTTCATTCACATACCAATGAACAGCCCATTACGAATACAACAAATTTTTCAGTTTTACAACCCCCCACCCCCCAACCACCCGAAATTCACCCCCACCCAAGAAAAAGTAGAAAATGATCAGGAACCCCTAAAATGCCTAGAAACGAAGTTTGAGGCATATTTGAATTTTTTTGTTTTTACATTACCTACTACGACCCCACAGCATGTCGCTGCCCAAATTTCATCACAATCCATGTAGTGGTTACTGAGATTACGAGGCTAGAAAAACGCGTACAGACAGACCGACAGACAGACCGACAGACAGACAGACGGAAATGAGTGACGTGGATTTTCGTTATGTAGACGTCATAAAACGCCCAAAAAGCGTATTATCTCAAAATCGAAAATTTTCGCGATCACAATACTCCCCTCACCTATCGGTGTAGGAAGTAATAAATACAACAATGTTCAAAGAAATATAGTCAAATTATTCCTCTAGGCCTCAATACTCCCCAAACAGTAATACCTACGTATTTTGTTTACTTCTGTCATTTCAGTTGAACTTCGTAAGCGTATACGTGCATATCTTTAGTGTGAACGTGATTAAGAGTTGCTATTCTAATAAAGAAAAGATCTGCCTATAGAGGACCCTCGTATTCTTTTCATCTGTTTTTGATAAGAAAATATTACGCTTCAAACAGAAACGTAGCGTGATTTCGTGGTACCAGTATAAGAATTTGTATGGAGGCCCTTAGGAAGGGTAAATATTTCTCACGTTGGGGGCCCCCGTACAATTTATACGGCAGATACAGCAGAAGCTACGCCCCTGGCCTCAAACAAATCTTTATTTTATTTATCTTGTACTTAAGACTTTACGGAAAAGTAGTTATGTGTATAAAATCTAAGGTACCACAAGGTTTTTAATAGAATTTAATAAATTTCTGTAGCAAAAACTAAAGACTGCTATTTGAATTAAAAATGTGCGGGTGAGCGTAAGGGTTGAGGTACAAAAAACTATTTTGAAAGCATGGTATGATAGACCCTATAGTACTTTCAAAAATTCTACTCAGTTTTCGTTGAACTTCTTTTGTTAAGAGAATATGCCGAATGCTTACTAATATGTGCTAACTTTTGAACTGTAATGTTATAAGGCGTTTACGAAAACTATGATCGGGTTAACCTAATCACAAGGATTAGTGATCTTGACGTTCGGAAGGTGGTCGCAATCGGTTATTCGCAGTTTCCCTTAACTATCTGTTTTGTATTATTAAATCAACTTGTTAGTTGTTTAATGTTAATTTAATCAACAGGGCCATATGTACCTCTACGTGAAACTGATTTTCCGGTAGTGTCAAATACCCGTATAGTAAAAAATGAATTTTAAAAGTTATATACGTTGGGTGCGCTGTCGCTTGTCAGTGCGCAACTGACAGGATAGTTCACTAATCCTTGAACAGCTGATACTGATCGAACCCGATCAGACCACTGTTTCCGTAAAACCCTAAAATCACATACCACTGTTACTGCCAAATAGTTGACCAAATATAAAATTCTGCGCTTTAAGTAATACACCGTTTAGAAATACATAGAAATGAAATATGAAAAAGAGAAATTGTATCTTTTAGTTTTCAGAATACTCTACAAAGGTAGCCCTCTGTTGTAGTAAATAAATAAATAATAATTTATTCATGTTAGTACACAAATAATGTGTTTACATATGTCAGGTACTGCAAAATTTACACATATATAGGTAGACAATACATACACATTTAAAATAAATAAAAATACACATGCACGACAGATTAAAAGTTACACATATAGTATTTACATCAAGCGTTAAAAAGTAACAGCAGTCATGGAACCATGTCATTAAAATCGTTGCTTAAATATTCCTCTATACTATAAAAAGCCTTGAGTAGAAGGTACCTTTTAACAGTCTGTTTAAAAACGTTTGTATCCAGTCTTTGTACAAGTTGCGGCAAAACATTAAAAAATTTCACACCAAAGTAATTACTACCGCATCTGGTCTTATGGAGTCTAGTATACTGCGGAATGATGTTCTCCGTGAATCTGGTGTTGTATTTGTGAATGTCTTTTGAAGTTTTGAAGTTACCATGATTGTTTTTAACAAACAATAGACACTCCAATATATATAAACCAGGAACAGTTAAAATTTCCAATTGAATAAATGCTTGCCTGCAACAGTCTCTAAATTTTAAATTTGCTACTACTCTCAAACAACGTCTTTGAATGCTAAACACTTTTGACGTATGAGCAGAGTGTCCCCAAATTAATATACAATACTGCACGTTTGACTGGAAGTACCCATAGTATGCTGACAATAAAACTCTTTTAGATACATGATTATTCAGGTTTCGGAGCAGATACGTTATTTTGGATAGTTTGTTAGTCAATTCATTAATGTGCGGCAACCAAGTCAAATTTGAATCTATAGACACACCAAGAAATTTGACTGGTGCTATCCATTCACTATCATGTGGACGGGTGCTGATCACGAGTGACTGAGTTTTATTGTTGTTCATTGACAACTTATTAGCCATGAACCAATCTTCCATAACTGTTAGGTGTTTCTGAGATTCAGCTAATAGTTTTTGAAGGTCTTTATTTGTGGAGATAGTTGTCGTATCATCAGCAAATAATATACATTTACTAGTGATACATTCAGGCAGGTCATTAATGTATATTAAAAATAGTATAGGACCTAAAACACTTCCCTGGGTACCCCATGCTTAATAATAGCTGTATTTGATATATTGTTCTGGAAGCTAACATACTGACGCCTGTTTGTAAGGTATGACGATATCAAGGATACGCTACTTTGATGGAAGCCATATAGTGATAACTTTTTCAATAAAATGGGATGTTGAACACAGTCGAATGCTTTTGTTAGGTCGTGGAATATAGCTAAATTGTACATGTTCTCTTCAATACCTCTATTAATATAATTGACAAAATCGTTTATTGCTAATTTTGTAGAGCTACTCTTTCGATATCCAAATTGGGCGGTTGTAAACAGATCATTAATTTCAAAATATTCAGTAATCTGGTTCTTCAATAATATTTCAAAAATTTTGGCGACTACAGGAATAAGGGAAATTGGTCTATGATTCGAAAGTTCATATGATGACTCGTTTTTCAAAAGTGGTATAACCCTTGCTAATTTTAAAGAATCGGGAAATATATCATTTTCGATACACATATTTATTAGTTTGGTCAATGGGTATACGATTAGATTTTTTAGAGTTTTTATGATTCTTACATTAATTCCTAAAGGATCAACACTCTTAGAGTTTTTTAAATGTTCAATGGCATCTCTAACTTCATTGAATGTAACATAAGAAAATTTAAAACACAGGTTATCAGTTTTAGGTATAGTAAAGCCCAGAGATATACCATTTGTTTACAATGTGAGGATCTCCGCAAAAAGTGCCGACAGAGAAAGGGAACGGGGTCGGACTGGGAATTCGAATTCGTTGGAGTGGGCAACAACGAAAATGTTCATTCCATCCAATAAACTGCTCATACATCAGTTGGTTGAATAAGATGTTTGAAACTTTATTATCTGTTGATAAATATATGGTAGAGTCATTTCAATATAACCGTATAAACCATATGGTAAATTATTCCTTTCTACACTCAATTTTAACGTTCGATTGGTTGTTTTAGTTGTCCCCAAATTAATTCTATAGGACTGAAAATGCAAAAATAGGGAGGCAACATTAAGACATCATGTTCAGTGTGGAGGACTTCCAATAATTCAGTTTTTTTTGTAAGTTTCTTCAAAGTACAAATCATGTTTTATGAGAAAATCTTGTATTTCCGCCTTCGATAACGTTGAATTCGGAATTTTGTACCTTTGTCTGGAGTGATAGCTTGCGTTGTCCATTACGATGACGCTAAATGGCTTTAAATTGGGAATAAGGGTATACTCAAACCATTGCCCAAATATTCCCGAGTCCATGTTTTTGTGGTAGTCTATATTGCAGTCTACAATTTTCTTTCCGCATAATTTGAGTGCGTTTTCGACCTAGCCGTCAGATGATCCGCAGTGTAAGATAACTATACGGGATCCTTTATTTGGTGGAACGCCTTTTAGCTAACACTTCTTTGTACCGTCCGTCCATCCCTTTTTAGCGGTATCATAGGTATCATACCAGGTCTCGTCAAGGTAGTACACTGACCTCCCCTCGTTCCGGTATTGCTCTATCTTATGGAAGTAATCGTGCCGCCATCCCACAATCCTTGCACTTTCCATTATAGCCATTCGTTTGTTTACAGTTCTGTACCTAAACCCAATCTTCCTAATCCATCGCTGCAATATACTCCTTAGATACTGTTACCCCATTCTAGGCAATTGTCTTTGAACGGATTCGATTGTGGGTAGTTCATTAATTTTGTACTTTTCGTACACAATATTCCTCAATAATTTTGTGATCGTGGGATCTAGTTCTTTTGAAACACCAGCATCAAACCTACGCTTCCTCTTTTGTGGCCCCTTCCTCAAAATTTCACATACTGTTGGATATGGAACGTGTGTCAGAATGGACGTCTTTTTGATCATACTCTCCTTATTTTCATTCTCCGGATCCTTCGTTAGTTCATTATCATTTAGTACTATTTGTTTTGCATCTGCGCTAAGATGTGATCTTTTGTGAGGTTTTAATTGGTCTACCTCCACCACCCTCTGTTCAAATTCGTTATCAGTGTCCGTACTATACAGTCACTACTTTCACCACCGTAATGACAAACCGCCGACGTAGCTTCACTGCTGCAGGGTAATTCACATCGCTGTGAGATCCCATTATCTTCCCAAGGCCGAAACATACTCTAGCTGTCACACTTCCGAAAAAAACGTCCGATTCAGACAGAAAAGTAACGCACAAAATTAAAAGCAGATTGGCGTTGCTATCAATAACGGTAGCAATACCTGCCTAAACAATTTGACTAAGTCCGGTCCTCTTCATCGATCGAGTCGATAATAATCCTGGAATGTGTCGGTCTTATCATAGTTCAGTCAAAACATACATCGTGAACGTCATCCGACAGATTTACGTTCAAATACAACTTAGTGTTTCATTTTCACCATTCTAAAAGGTTACGTTTTGTTAGAAAATTGGTTAAAAGCACATTCCATGAAATGGCTACGAGTACGAAAGTAAAATAATGGTAACCATTGAATATTATCAAAACTGTATCTATTCCAAATGATGAACTGTACTAAGAGATGGTATGCAGTTTTTATATAGCGCAAAACGTACACAAATGGTATATCTCTGGGCTCTACTTTACAAAATCTTCAAAATTGGATATAGTACTGGGAGTCTGGGCAATAATATTTTCTGCAATGTTTATAAAAAAAGAGTTAAAATCGTTCGCATTTAAATTTAAAGAAACATTGTTACTCGGTTGAACACTGTTACTTTTTATGAGATTCCACATAGCCGCTTGCTTGTTGGCTGATTTTTTTATATATGAGTCATGCGCATTTCTCTTACGATTTCTTAATTCAGCACGATACTGTGATCTAAATTTATTAATTTCTGCCTTTGACACTAATTGTGAATTGTCCCTATTAACGTGTATTAAAAATTTTAATTTATCCCTCATTTGTCCTAAGTCACTATCAAACCAATGTACTTTGTTATGTGAGTTATTAACCACCCGTTTGGATTTTGTTGGTAGACACGCATCAACAAGATCTATTATTGTTTTGAGAAAAATTTCGCATTTAATATCTATGGTTAAATTAACGTCGACTAAAAATTCCCAGCTAGCATTCTCAATTTCACTGTAAAGTTTGAAGAGACCATCAGGTGTGATAGGTCTATAGTTAATCCTCTTTTTTATGGATTTTCCAGTGCTCATATCAAAAGTGAGTGTAATGCCTAAGTGGTCCGAAAAATATGCGTCAAAAATATTTATCGATATGTTTGAGCAGCCAATATTGGTAAATATATTGTCTAGACAAGCATTATTCCGTGTATTCTCCTTAACACTTTGATTTAGTCCAAACGATGTAAGAAGGTCACATAATATGTTGGCATGTCTATCGTTGGTGTTAAACTTAAAATTAAAATCTCCTGTTATAATGACATTATATTTAAAATTCAAAGTATTCAATAGTGCTTGGAGTTTATTGAAAAAAATATCTATATTACCATTGGGTGATCTGTATATAGTTAAAATTTGCGTACCTTCAATACAAGAAACCCCAGCAACTTCAAAATGCAACTCTTCATTGATATTCACAAACTTGTCACTCAAACACTTTACATTAAATTTGTTACTCACATAGATACATACTCCTCCATGGATTTTACTTGATCTACAAAAACTAGATACATTCTTGTATCCCTTAACAATTAAACTACTAATTTCGTCAAATGTTAACCAATGTTCATTTAGACAAATGAAGTCATTCTCACTGGCCAGTAACTCCAGCTCATCAACCTTGTTGCGTATACACTGTATGTTCATATGCAGGAGTTTATACAAACACTTGTCCGGTTTACTGTTTTCAGTGTCGTTTGTTCTAGCAAGTACTACATTATTATCTGATTCCCTGCTGCATCTCGAAAATCCTCCGAGTTTGTTTGGTGTCCGTGTGTTAGTAATGCAGTAGGTACTATTGTTCTTAAAACTGTTCTTTCACAAATATTGCCGGACTTCATTAAAAATTCCATAATGCATTTTTCCACAGACTGTGTATAATCAGTGTGCGTAAATCTGATAGACGAGTTGTGATTAAGGTGCTTAAATTTTGATATAGCACTGTAGATGTATGACACTAAAATTTTATCATTGGGGGTGCTGGCTTTACATAATATTAGTAGATTTGTTATTTTTCCTAAGGCCAAGGTGTTTCTCAAGAAGTTATTTACAGTATTGTAATTACTAATACTTTTTGTTTTAAACACTACAATTAGATAGTCCTTCTGTCCATGATACATTATATTACTATATAGTTGTTTGGTTAAATCGCATAATTCAACATTGGGTTTGACAATACCTTCTACAACAAATTCTTTATCACTGATTTCTTTTGACAGCCTAGAAGAATATCCTCTCGCTAACTCGTCACCCACGATTAGTACCTTTTTCCGTGAATCAACATTGGCTTCAATATATCCGTTACTTGCCAAGTTTTTAGGGCTGGAGTATATCTTTGTAATATGATTTGCACCGCTCTGTGATGTTTTGTTTGCTCCATTAAGTTGATTATTAACAGATGTGTAAATGTTGTCACGTAGTATCTTGCTTTCTTCTTCAAGTAATCTTATCATCTGAACCATATTGTTATTAAGCTCCATTAATTCGTCTATATCCTTTTTTAGTTTTTTGATCTCTTCGATGTAATTTAATGTAGTTATTTGTAGTGTTTCGTTTATTTCTTTGATATTACTGATTTCCATGTTCTGCTGAATAATTACGTCTTTCTGCCGCTTGAAATCTTCTATATATATCTCCTCTCTGTTTCTATCACCTCGTCTTCGAAATCTTTCAATTGCTTTTTTTCCCTCTCAACTTGTTTCTCTCTACTGATGTTTTCTTCAGTCAATGCTTCTACAATTTTTTGCATCTCAAGATGCTCCGTCAAATACTTGTCATCCGTTTTTTCTATTAAAGATTCTAGCTCACTGATCCTCAATCTCAATTTATCTACTTCCTTTTCAAGATTACTTAATACCAGTTTCTCCTTCAAATCCGTTGTCTCACATAATTTAGAGCAATAAATTCTGTGACCATCTAGAAACCTAATGCCTTTCGTTCGAGTCGTACAACTTTGATGGAAAACTCCGGAACATACATTGCAATAATAGTTATTCCAATCCTTCTTACAGCATTTGAATTTTCCCTCCATACCCTTAAATTCCTATTTAGAAGGTATAAGTATGTCTAAAGATTCCTGGCCTATTATTTTATGCAGATACACAGATGTTTTTTGTGCGAAAGAAAGCAGGAATTTATTTACTTGTATGCTAGAACATAATTACGGATGAAATAAGTACTTATGTGTTTATACTATATCTGGTAGAATGAATTGTTGACTATCCATTGCCCAAATTGTTCTTAATGGGTATTTCTAATATTTCTTCTAAATTTCTATAATAATAAACGGAGTAAAGGAAGAATAAGAGAGAGTCAGAGAGTGGAAGTATTCAATATGGCGGTACTAAATATAAAAAATATAAACTGAATACCGATATAAAAATTCTTAGTTAAGTATTTATTTTGATCCTTTCAGTGATTATGGAGGCCTAATTTCTACAATTATTTTGTCTAGTCATATCACTCACAATACGCAGAGAAAAAAATCATTAACAAGAAGTCAGTCAGGCGCATGAGCATACGACTCCAATATTTGCCATGTTATACAAAGTTTCTTTATTGATGAAATGCTTCTTTATGCAACTGGAATTATTATAATTATCCACTAACCTGATATCCAAGTTCCATTGAACCTAGCGGGAGGTGGCAGCTTTACAAAAATATCTTCTAGTGTCGGCTTGAGCCCTTTAGTTCTAGGCCCTTCTTCAGGTGGTGAAACAAGTACTATGCTGAAGACGATTAGGCCCAGTACTGCAATTATCACTAACAGTGCTATGAATATCCCCCGCCAGTTTCGTTCATTTGGAGAACTGATCACCAATTCCTAGAACAAAATATACTATGTGAGAAATTTGCGGCACGCAAGAGAAAAAAAGGGTCAAGAAATGATTCAATTAATATGATTTTGGGTGTAACAGCTTTCGAGTCGCCCAAGAAGGATTTTCCCAGGAGAAGTGTCGTAATATAGGAGAGAAGTGATCAAATAATATTGTAACTATTATAGTTACCTCAGCAAAGTTGGATGAAAAGGCACCGGATATACAGGGTGGGCCAATAGTGCGTAGTTTGTGGGCTTACTAAAAATTATTTCAAAAACCTGTCACTTGATTATGATAGGGACCTTTGAGGGCTACAAAGGAAACATATTTTCACTTAAATTTTGACGTTTATACAGGGTGATTCATATCAAACTTATATTTTTTTAATGGAACCCCCTATATATTATTGCACATTTGGATTCCTTGGTCAGTTCTGGTGTGACTTTATGTATCATACATGGAACTTTAAACGTACTATTTAAGCGCAAATCACCATTTTTGGTATAAGTAGGTATCAAAAAAAAATTGAATATCGCAGCGATTATAAAACTTAGAAGACCGTGACTTGTCTCGCTACTCTAGTTCGTTTGCATCTGTCTACTAAGTTAGTTGGTTTCTTCCATATTAACGAGCTGTTGTTCATTTTTCATGGCCTGCTAGGCCGCTTGCACGCAGGACAATCGAAAAACACCGATTTGACTGAAAATTTGACATAAAAATGAAAACCAAAAAAGATTGATATCGAGAATGATATATCGTTAAAAAGGTAGTTATCCGTGATTGAAGTTTCCTTAATTAATATACTGATTTCTCCAAGTACAAAAATAATTCAAATTTAGCCGTCTGCAATAGGGTGACGCACTTCATACTTAGTTGTATGGCAAAGTCACGGTATTCTAAGTTTTATAGTCGCTGCGATATTCAATTTTTTTCTGATATCTACTTATACCAAAAATGGTGATTTGCGCCTAAGAGGTTTGTTTAAAGTTCCATGTATGATACATAAAGTCACACTAGAATTGACCAAGGAATCCAAATATGCAATAATATATAGGGGGTTCGATTCAAAAAATGTAAGTTTGATATGAATCACCCTCGGAATCACCCTGTATAAACGTCAAAATTTAAGTAAAAATATTTTTGTGTTATAGCTCTCCATGGTCTCTGCCATGATTAAGTGGCAGATTTTTGAAATAATTTTTAGTAAGCCCACAATCTTTCGTCCACGCGGCCCACCCTGTATAGAAGAAATAGGAAGTATCCATTTTTTTGTAATATAAGAGAAAGCAACTAGAGTAGGTTAAAGCCCGATTATAACAGCTTGACATCGGTTATCATTTTGGCAGAGCAGTTGCTAAACCAGTGGTTCTAGAAGAAGAAATGTGGAAGCAACAGTTAGCTCCAGTTCAAAAACAGTCTCTTCGATTGGAAATCGTTTAGGTATAGTTCATGCTTTAATAACTCCTTGTCTCCCCATCGAAAATAAACTACTCTAAATTATTTAATAACATCATGAAGATATGAGGCTCGGCGATTAAAAGTTATGTGTATTTGAACTCACATGTGTACTGTCAAGAACAGATGAATTATAGTATATTATCGAATGAGTCTTAATGATGGTAATAAAATAACTGACACAGCTGAAGTTTCAGCACAATCCGTATGCGAGTACTGTAAATCTAAAGTTAGTTACCACCATTAGAACGAGTTGACTACTATATTTTAATCTACGGCCGTAGCATAAATGGTAAAATTTAAATACATAATAATGACAAACTATTCCCAATTCTACTACACTTCTGGCACTAAAACAAATACAAAAGGCCTTTACAGAAACAGTGATCTGGATCCGGATCGATTACTATAATGTCAATCAGCTATTTAGTGGGATTTATCATTCCATGGGTTCAATGAACTTCGAACAACGCAAAAGTTGGGTAAATAATACAAAACAGGTGCACTGATAAGAGAGCTCTCTTGAAATAAGGCCAAACGAAATTGGATGAAAGCCGCAATGATCTTGATGTTCAAATGAATATTGTCCTAAATTTAGTCAGCAGTATCCTTTATAATTGGAACAACTAATAACATCTTAATTAATATTAATAATAGCACATTGCTATATCAAAGATTTCTCTCTAGCGCAAGATTATTATATTTTTAGTACCAAAAATAGCGTCCTTCAGTCAGGACTGTAGATTTTTCAGTTTCTTTGTATTGAATAATGCATAAATTTGTTGTAAATACATATTTCCTTGCATATAGTTAGGTAGTAAAATGTTTTCTGAAATTCTTATGTATGTATGTAAATAAAATTTACTTCTGCATAAAATAAACGCTTTATTCATCACATAAGAGGAACTACAACTTTCATCAACAAAACAAAGCCAACTGCGCTAAAACTCATAGTAATACAAAGAAAACAACATGATTAAAATAAATATATTTCCTCTCATAAAGACAGCAACTGTTGCCTCAGTAGGAAAAAACAGTACAGGGTATTATTGTGGTATTGTAGTTGTTTGGCTCCCATCTGAACATGTTTGCCTGCTAGGTTGCCTATAGGTAGGGAAATAAAAAAACACCGGTTTGATCGAAAATTTGAAATTAAATGAAAATTTCCAGAGACTGATGTTCACAACATTGTACCATTATAAGTTATAAAAGTTTCATAATAACTTGTGCAGTTATTATTGTAATATCTAATAGGCGTTTTTGGTATCTCACGGCTGGACTGTGAGCTATGAGAAATAACTAATAGGTAGTATTCCACTTCAAATGTAGTTTGGTGATCGCACTATAACTCAATGGGAATAGATGAAAACTTATAAGTCTAAACGACGTCATTTTTTTCGCGCAGTTGACAAATTCATACTTTTTGGTCCGTACCTTTAAGGGGAATAACATATTTTCATCAGACACAAGGCATATAAAATTAAAGTACTTGAACTCATGAGAATAAATACATCACTCAATGTGAATCAAGGACTTTTAGTTTGTTCCCCTTATTATCACAAAAATAGGACACGAATCACTTCAGCATATCTGTCTTTCAAGGCAATAAGAATGTATCTGAAATGTAAGTGTTATTACCAGGCTAATGAGCCTTAAACGTGCTTTCCTTCCGATGACGAATTTCTTAGTACTTCCATATACCGCCCTGAGGATTTTAGGGGACACTAAAAAATTGGGGAGCAAGCCGAGTAGGCGGAGAACCTCTACAGGTTTAGCATTATAAAAATAGCTACAGTATCAGCAGTACTAATTAAGTTGTCTAATAACAACTTCACAAAGGTATCGCAGGTAACTCGCAACTTTAGAAATGCTGCATCGGGTGACTTATGCTCAGAACTTAAATTTTTTGTTATATTCCAGAATTATCTCATCCGTTTAGCGCACGCGTTTTAAGCTATTATCCCTGTATATTGCTCTCTCTTTAGATAAGGGCGATTCACTTCTGCAAAGGCATACGATAAGACTTCAATTGGGCATTTGTAGTAACTTTTAAAAAATTCCGAAATATCTGTTCTATATCTAGGTCATGTGTAGATGGTATATTTTGTCAATACATTGGTGCTGTTTGTCTCTCTGGTAAATAGGGCAAATAACAAAGATGCATTATCCCGTCGTTGGTCTGTCAGGAAATATCAATAGAGACAAATGTGGTGCGGCTTTTTTTCCACTCGCGTATCCTGATGGATTGCCTCAAAGCTCAAAACTGATGGACTGTTTTTTGTTCGTATGCAGCGGCGAAGGTAAAGCGTATTTACTAGGGTACTGGTAGTGCTATGAAGAGGTTAGGCTTTTCCTTAGGAGCCGTCGGACAAAACTGTACTGTACTGTGCAATACTGCCGCTTTAAGGCTTATTGTATTATTACTTTTAATCTCTATGGTATCCATTCCAGCAGTCTAGTTCTGTGCATTCGTTTATGAAGTCTCCCTACTGGTTCTAGTGCTGAGGTAAAATCTATTGATTATAGCCCAGGATTCCCATAGAAGTGTCTCTTTTGATCTAATACTTTGCACTCACATAGCATAGTCTGCAGTTGAGGTCACTATCGTAGAGCCTCGGTCTATTTAGGTGTTCCTTCAGGCCTCAATGTCCTATCAGGATACCACTTATATTATATGATGGAAAGATCGTTCAATGGCTGCATTAACAATTGTAACCATTTGTTCAGAACCTTCGTTAGACCGTTAATGGAATTTGCTGGTCCAGTTCTTGTTCGTGACAGAAACCTACTTCCGCCAGTCCAAGGGGATGGGTGTAGGGGGTAGGGGACTGATTAGAGGGGTCACGTATGCACGCCTTCAAGTCTAGTAGCCTGGTGTACCTTAGCAGTGCAGGAGTGCTTTCCTCTCTGTCCAGTCTGAGATGTTTTTCCTGGCAGTATGGTAATGTGAACGCATATTCGGTTCCTCTTTCTTTTCGAGTTGTATCCGCAAAATGAGAATCTCAAAAATAGGTAATATGTACATATAAATGATGCATGAAATGAATTTAAAGGAATCGGAAAGCCGTGCATCATGAAACACTAAAAAAATAAAAGATATCGCTGATGTCCCTATAGACGTTACAGAAGGACTTTCCGAGTATGCTACGTGTCACTTTTTGAACAGTTGTAATTTGAATATCTCCGGTATTTCGCTCTATACAGGGTGGGCCAATAGTGCGTGGACGGAAGATTGTGGGCTTAGTAAAATATATTTTAGAAACTTGTCACCTGATCATGACAGGGAACCTTGAGGGATACAACATAAAAATAATTTCACTTAAATTTCGACGTTTATACAGGGTGATTCATATCAAACTTACATTTTTTAGAATGGAACCCCCTATATATTATTGCACATTTGGTTTCCTTGGTCAATTTTAATGTGACTTTATGTATCATACATGGAACTTTAAATGAACCGTTTAGGCACCTATTTTGGTATAAATAGGTATCAGAGAAAAATTGAAGATCGCAGGGATTATAAAACCTAGAAGGACGTCACTTTGCGGTATGATCAAGCATGAAACGCATCACCTTAGATTAGACGGATAAACTTGAATCCTTTTTATAGTTGGAGAAATCAGTAGATTAATTAAGGAAACTTCCGTCGTAGATACCTATTTTGGTTTATGAAATGAAAGGTGAAATTTGATTACCTTTCTAACGACATAGGACTCTCAATATCAATCTTTTCTAGTTTTCATTTTATATAAAATTTTCAGTCAAATCGGTGTTTTTCAATTTTCCTGCATGCAAGCAACCTAGCAGGCCATGAAAAATAAACAGAAGCCCGTTAATTTGTGAGAAGCCAACTAACTTAGTAGAAAGATGCAAACAAACTAGAGTAGTTAGGCAAGATCATGAAAATTTACTACATCAGCTCTAACCGGATACAACAGAGGCAAGATGTCTAATGTCAATGAGAAGCTGGGGTATGACAGAAGTGTTTGTTTCTCACAGCCTACTAGCTACTGAGGTCTACTAGAGCTTGACAACATTCCAAAACCAGTAAAACTAATAATTTCGGCGCCATGAAGCAATTTACCAATATGGAGAATGGAGGCCAGCAGGTATCAAGATGAAAATATGCAGTTCTTCTAATAGTCCTATGATATTAAGAAAAATAGCCACATAGCAACTCGTATTCCACGTAAAAAAATATTTTACTTATTGTATGTAGGATAAAATCCTCCGTACAATAAAAATCTCAAATTAATAACAGAGAGAAAATACGATCAAAATATACTCACGAAAAGAACCTGACATTTAAGGCAATTGACTTGATGGAAGAAATATGGTTTATTTAAACCTAAAAGAAGAAATATATTTTTGACAACAAGATCACTTGCTCCACCACTAGTAGTAGTAGTAGTAGTGATGGGGAGGCGAAGCCAGGCAAGTAGGCCACCTTTGGCCCTTTTTGCCAACCCCACTGAACCAATCACTGAAAACACTAAAATTCTACACCCTAGAAAGCTCCTTGCCGAACCTACCAGACCTCCTGACGGAAGTCAGTATGTCCGACCATTTCGCTGAATATAGTGGCTCCTCCCCAAACTCCGTCGTGCCGAATATCTGAACCCTAAGGTTGCGATAAACTGCACATCTGCCCAGGAAGTGGAACGCTGTCTCGTCCTCTTCCCAGTATCTGGAACAAATGGGGGTCCCCTACCACTCTCATAAGTGACAAATGTCTATTCAGCCGGCAATGGCCAGTAAGTACCCCCACCAGAAGATTGAGCTACTTTCTGCCTTTATTCAAAAGCCATAGCGTTCGGCCCTTATCAGGGCCTGCTATGAACCTTTTGGCTTGCCTGCAGTCGTCTATCTCTAACCAGGCTTTCGCCAGTTCCTTGTAGGCCCAGCTGTCCAGGGCCACATTGACCTGGCGTCTGCTAATTCCCAGCATAGGTCCTGGGCCGATGCAGGGGCTGCTGGCCCCTATCCTAGCTAATCGGTTCGCTCTCTCGTTACCCGGTATACCAATGTGTCCGGGGACCCACAGCAGGGTCAACTTCTTATGGCTTGCTAATTTCTGAAGGGCGGCCGAGCATTCTTGAGCCAGAGCTGATCTGGCCCTCGGAGCTGCCACCGCTTTCAGAGCTGCTTGGCTGTTAGAGCATATATATATGCTCTGTTCAGAGCACTGTTCGACTTCCGTCGAGTATGCCGCCATCAATATCGCATACACTTCCGCCTGGAAGACAGTCGTGCAGGTTCCCAGCGCGAAGCTCCGCCGCACCTCTTTACCCTCCAGATAGAAGCCCGCTCCCCCGGATCCTGTCTCTTTTAAGAGCGATCTGTCAGTGAAGCATACCAGACTATTGGGCGGAAACTTGACTTTCCCTCTCATCCAGTCGTCTCTTTCCGGTATGACTAGTGAGAATCCCTTATCTAAATTTAAGACGTCTTTGGCTTTTTTCACCCTGAATGACGATATCGGGGTATTACTCTCCGCGAATCGCTCTATTCTGGTGTGGCCAACTAATGGTTCTCGTGCTACCCACGTTCCCCCATCACGCATTCTCAGGCAGGTCGACATCGCCTCTCTCTTTATCCAGAGGTGCAGAGGCGCCAAGTCCAAGAGTACCTCCAGGGCAGCAGTGGGTGTTGTCCTCGTGGCACCTGTTATGCTCATTGCTCCACCACTAAGGTTTCAATATTCTTCTACTACGTAGATATTTCCTAAACTTTTAGTAATGCTACAATATTTTCCAGTAAAACTACGTTCAGTTCGATCAATAACCAAATAACTTGCAAATTGTAGAACCTTCTTTAACAGTCTTACAATCTTGTTACTTTCCCGGCACGTGGTTATTCCTGTCAGGTAATTCATTTATTTCACAACTCGATCTTCGTTCAGTCGAGATCGGCTGGCGGTATATTGGTCCTTACACCGTTTGCCGATATAGTCCGGTGTATTTAGACTTTAAGGCTCTAGGGTATAGCGCGCGAACTTGAGAATCAAGGAAAACACGTATTACCGTGTAGCGAGGAGGCGTGGCCTGTTCTCTTTTTCCAGTATGGGTGTGTAAAATGAGGGAGGTAAGTCCAAAGGCCCAAAGGTAATTCCAAAGGTCGCCATAAAAATGAATTTCGCATGTACAAGTTCTTGACGCTACCTCTAAACTTACAGTGATGGTTCACAAAGCAAATTGAAAAATAAAGCTTGCTCTAGGGAAGCACAGTGGCCTTGTTTTAATACCGTGTTTGGTTATTAAAATGCAGACATTTAAGTATGTATGATTTTGCACTGCGAGTTACTTTGCACATTAAAAAACTTTTTTGATAAAATACCTCTGTGTTGCCCTTTATTAAGGTCTTAGCTATCACTTTCTAAAATTTTATGTACGTAATTTGAAAAATAAGTGAGTTCTGTTCTACATACGAATCCGAGTTTTATATGGCAAATACGTATGTATAAATGTGTGTAGCCAGGCCCATTAAGAGATACATAAACTTGCAGCAAGCTTAAAATGCAACTGTTCAAAATATTTCAAAACGCTTCATTGTTTCGGTACGTGGAAAAAAGTTATTGGAGGTGAAAGGTCAAAAAAATTGGGGATTTCGCGATTTTTAGCAAAATGGTAAGTTTTATCATAAAATTTCTTCAGACAAAAATTAAAGTATTATATTGTCACGTCGGCCTCTTTTTCTTTACCAAAGAATCAAACTGGACGTAACTTTCACCGTTTGACTTCACAACTCAATTCAATATCTCTTAACCTTATCTTAACTACAACTCAACTCAACTGAACTACTACGCTACCCGTGGCGCCTTATATACACCTCATCGAACCATCTAGAGAATTCGATGACATTCGAGAATGCCCATCCGTCATTCCCAAAAGCTCTAGACGATTCACTCACTTTGATATTACGTCATGCATGACAACTAATACACAATAAACGAATACCATAATGTACAGTGTTACAATATTATAGAATTATCTATAAAAGATATATAAATGCATTTTCATCGGAACTACCGCTTATGAGATATAACAATTCAAATAGTTGTAACAGGTCTGTTGTGGCTCTGTTTAATTGGAGTATAGTTACAAAAATTAGGAAGGGTTAGAAATTATAAAAGTGATGAAAATTGAAAAGTAGAGAAATTTATCGATCTGATTCATAACCTTCAAATACTTCTCCTTGTTCGTTCTCTTGATACTCTTCTCCTTCTTTTTAATTATATAGGGTGTCCAGTTAGTGTGTAATTTTTCGATATCTCGCAAGATGTACCTGATAGAAGAAAATGTCAAATACAAAAGTTATTTGGTTACATAAGACGCATATTCTAAAAGTATTTCGAAATATACAGGGTGTTGCGGAAAACTAGGATAGTGATCAACTTAATTTTTTTATACGGAACTATAGCTTTTTCTTAAATTCCTCTAGTTTCCATCACTGATCTCTATTCAACCCTAAAATATTTTTGGTATCGGTTGCGACGTTGCCAAGTTATAATTTATTTTCTATTAATTTCCGGATTTGCAAGGTCGCAAGTAGAACGTCCAAATTGATATATTCCTTTAACTTTTCTCAATAATGTTATACAGCAAGTTACTTGAATATTAAGTGGATATTACCTTGGATGTTACCAGCAATTTGTGTCTACAGGGTGTTTTTGGCAGAATTTTAAATTACGGCAATTTGAAAGCCATTTTACTTTGTTTTTCTAAATGTAACACCCTGGTTGTTTTATTTTATATCGAAATATCTACTGATACCCTATCTCGCCTTGTAATATTTTTTCGCGTTTGCGGCGTTGCCAAGTTTTAAATTATTTTTCCAAATTTTTAAACAAATATCCCCGATTTTAATTTATTTTAGACAGAATCCTCTACTTATTTTTATTGCAATGTTTTGCACATGTCGATCTTAGTAAGATATGAGAATTTCAAAATTTGTTTCTGTTAATTATTGAGATACGGCAACACCGCTCTTTCAGTAAACAGTACCGGAACACTTAAATATTTCCAAAACTGCCACAGCTGGAACGGTGAAATTCAATGCTTGGGGGTTTTGAACATACAGAATTCAAAAAAGCCAACACCAGTGTTGTCAGATTTACCACTTTTACGTTAGACTTCATAAATAGGGCATTCCATTCAAAATTATGACGTAAAATTGGTAAATCTGACAACATTGATGTTAGCGTTTTTGTATTCTGTATGTTCAAAAACCCCCAAGTATTGAATTTCGCCTCTCTAGCTGTGGTAGTTTTGGAAATATTTAAGCGTTCCTGAAAAAGCGGTGTTGCCGTATCTCAATAAATAACAGAAACAAAATTTTGAAATTGTGAGATCTTACTGAATTCGACATGTGCAATTCATTGCAATAAAAAAAAAGTAGAGGATTCTGTTTAAAATAAATTAAAATCGGGGATATTTGTTCAAAAATTTGGAAAAATAATTTATAACTTGGCAACGCCGCAAACACGAAAAAAAATATTAAAAGGCGAGATAGGGTATTAGTAGATATTTCGATTTAAAATAAAACATACAGTGTGTTACATTTAAAAAACAAAGTAAAATGACCTTCAAATTGCCGTAATTAAAATATCTGCCAAAAACACCCTGTAGATACAAATTGCTGGTAACATCCAAAATAATATCCACTCAATATTCAAGTAACTCGCTGTATAATATTATTGAGAAAAGTTAAAGGAATAAGTCAATTTGGACGTATTACTTGCGACCTTGCAAATCATGAAATTAATAGAAAATAAATTATAACTTGGCAACGTCGCAACGGATCCCAAAAATATTTTAGGGTTAAATATAGATCAATGATAGAAACTAGAAGAATTGAAAAAAATTATAGTTCCCTATAAAAAAATCAGGTTGATCACCATCCTACTTTCCCACAACATCCTGTATATTTTAAAATATTTTTAGAATATTAGTAACCAAATAACTTTTGTACTTGACATTTTCTTCTATCAGGTATACCTTGCGAGATATCGAAGAATTACACACTAACTGGACACCCTGTATGAGTAAGTGAATTGCATCAATAGTGTATCGAATATCACCTTGTTGGTATCAAACTGTTGGTGCTTCAACATTAGAATACGACCGGCCCTGACAATTTCTACATGCTACAAGTTTGACTATTTTGCAACCAAATTTAGCAGCATCTCCTTTTACAGCTTCGCAAAAAATATGCCTAGCAGTTTTTCTGGCACAGTGGGAGTAAAGTCTGAATTGATTCTAATGTATTGTTAACCAACTTCAAACCCCAGTCTTTTGAGTCTAGCTAATAGCCAAGCCACACTTGAATTTGGTAAGATACGCGACAAAGGTGATGATGATCAGGTACCCAGGTTGGAGGAAAACCAGCTAACTTCATTTGTTTTTTATTTCCAGTGTAGATAGGAAGAACAAAGCAGATTCCGTTGGTAATAACTTCTTGTAGGGTTTAATTACCTTTTCAAACTTCAGCACGTTGAACTAAATCTTGTTTTTCTAACATTTTAAAAATGTTAATAGTAGCTGTTATATGGCAACAAGCTATGGCATATAAATTAAGGAACAACTAGTTAGTTTTTCTTTAAACAATTTCAACATTAAGCCTGGTTTACGGAGCAGTATTTGATTCTATTTCTAATCCACATAAGCAAACGACAAAGATTTTTCTTTAAATTTTCAACATACTATCGATGACCTTATTCCAAATGGTATTAGTTCCAAATTATATAATTTGGCATCATTTTTTAAATCACATTGTAAATACTACCAATGTTTGGAATGCCGAGAAACAATATTGCCCTTGTAGTCTATTTGTAGGATGTCGCTGGTTATAGGGGTCTCCCGTAGACACTGTTGTCAGATGAGTCTTTTCCTCAACAGTAGTACTTCTTCTTAAGGTACCAACTCCATTCAATAAAGATCGGCAACTTTGGAAAACGCCTCTCAATCTTGTGCTCTTCTGAGTGGAGTATTAGAATCCAGTCCCGTCTAGTCTCTGACGTTTTTCAACCACGAGTTTTGTCTGCGCCCCGGACCTCTTTTGCCTTCGATTTTCCTTTCTTTTATTAGTTTCAGAGGGGCATGTTTATTATTTCTCATTATATGTCCGTGAACGGCGGTTTTTTCTTCTTTATGGTGGTTAAGAGATCACATTTCTTGTTAATTCGCCCAGAACTTTAATATTTGTAAACCGGTGTGTCCAAGGCATTCATAACATACTCCATATAGCAGCACCGGAAAAACATAGTATTTGACGAAACTATATCTTGAATGGCCATAAAGGCTTTTATCGCGTACCATATTACACATTTCCAAGAATTTTGTTCTGGCCATCTCGATTAATGTTTTTATTTCCACATCTGAATTCAAGTTTCTTTAACAGAATATTTAAATCTCCGAATAATTATTATACTCGTTTCGAGATCTTCTATAGTCGTTAGCTGACTTTGATTTCTGATAATCACCGTGGTCTTTGTCTTATGTTTATTTACTTGTAGCCCCATCTGATCACCTAGTGAAGTTATTCCGTCGATTAGTCTTTGAAGACCCTCAGAACCATCCGCGAGTATGACTGTATCATCGGCGTACCTTAAGTTATCTATCATACTGCCGTTAACTTTTACACCGTCTTAGGATCCATCAAATGATTGCTCGAATATAACAATAGAACAGTGCAGAGAAAAATAGGAGATTTGCCCATATAACTTGATTGAATGCATTTCTTCCTCGTACAGACAAAATATGACAGAAAATAAACTCAGGTAAATAATCAAGCTAATTTTATCTTAATTCCGGATCTGAAGTTTTTTCGTAGATTTTTAAACTATGTAGATTTAACAATACTATAGAATCTGATGAACGAGATGATTGTTCTTTCGAGCTCAAGTAAGTCTGTCTTCCTATAAATCAACCCTACAGTACCACAGGTAGATAACCTGTTTCGCTGGTCCGTTTTTAGCCAATTCAGAACATTATCTCAACGTTTGCAGAGAAATGAGGCGAGCACGTAAAATAAGAACAAAATCAGATGGAACAGGAAACATTGAGGAATTGTATTCAAGTCGCAGTTTTTGCATGATTTACCTTGCTCGAAACAGAGAGAAAAATATGGCGGAACTCACTTTTATATTTAATGATGTCGCTAGATAGGTTCAGTTTTCTCCAGGGGTAATGTTTAGAGCGTATAACAAATACAACAGAACTTTTAGTGTAAAAGCAGTAGCTAAAAGCTCCAGAGTAAAAATGGAGATCTGGTAACACTGCGCGCAATAATGATTGTGGTTATACATGGCGTTTAAAATAAAGGTGACCCCGTTTCTAGGATCGGTAGAAAATTAAAAAATAATTGGGGTTTGCTTAGTAAAATAATTTCGTAACGCCATCTATATTCAAGGACAGGGCGTTGAAGAAAAAGAAATTATAGACATTTTTTACGATTTTGGCGAAACTACTGGCAACATTGTTATGAAATTACATACGAATATGTTTCAGAAGCTAATACATCCCACTCCCATTTTGTGTAAAATTGAATGATATTTAAGTTTGCTTAAAATTTAATAAATAAATCTAACCCCAAAAAAGTTATGTTCAATACTACTTAGTAGAAACCCTATAACTAGCGCCCTCTATAAGAGTCAATGTAAAAACAAATTCTTGGGATGTGATAGCCTCGAAAAAGTATTCGTGTGAAATTTCATAACAATTGTATGAATTGTATAATTTCTGAATTTTTGAATACGAAATTTTTTGCTGAGCAAATCCCAATCATATTTAGGTGTTCAACCGATCCTAAAGACGGTTCTTTTTGAAGCACTCCCTTACCAAGTATATCATACCTATGTGCAAACTATGTAAGTAGCTGAGACTTGAATACACTTACTTGAATACACTGGCCGGAATGGACAGGACGTATATTTTGGCTCAGAAGGAAAGGTGCACGTTCTTGATAAAAAATGTCTTAACTTTCATAAAATAGTTCAACTTATTGTTTCACTGCAAATATATGTATTGCTGGAAAAGTTAAGAGAAACAGCTTTGGCAAGAATTCACTCAGGTTAACAAATGCTCTTTATTTTTTCTTCTGAGAGTAATAAAATGTCTAGAAAGTTCAAGAGCTCTTATTATTTGTCTGCGCTCAAGTTTATTATATCCGTAATTTAAGATTTTAGTATTCTCACTTCAAAAACTTTCGGGGTGCTAAACTGGAAATATTAGCTTAACTTAACTCTTATAATCACAAATATGTAAGCATACTTTATTTTAACCATCAATCTGCATGACACTCACCCTGTAAGTACCCGCCTATGTATACGAAAGTTTGACGCCATGTGCTGATTTTTATGGCACATAATAAAGATAGGACCGAGAGTTTGTGGAAGGTCTTGATTTAAGAGTCCGATGCCTTTTGCCTGTGAGAAAAAGATGAAAATATGAAAACACAGTGTACGGCTAACTATCGTAACGCGTGAGGCTTCAGTGGATGTGGTTGCAGCTAATTTGGTGAGTTTTCACACGAGTAGCTATTCATTCGCTGTAGTGTATTATGTGTGCATGACTTCTAACCATTACAATTGTGTTATTGAGTTTCATAAGCTAATTATAATAATTATTGATATAAGCTGCATTGGTAAATCTATTAACTAGCTTGGAATCTGACAGTCATTTACGGATAAAGATAAAAGGTAGCCAACTAACAATCTCTGCAGGTGGGACGCCCCTAACTAGACCTCTGGTGACGTATTGCACAGTAAGGTACGGACCATGGGATTATTGGGGAGCACGGTGGGGATAACTTATGTAGTATTCTGTACACCTTTCCGCAGTAATCAATTGCATTAGCGTACCTGTCCTTACACCAGCCCACTTATATAGCGCTTGATTCGAAGTGCAGGGCCCTCTGGGAGGTACGATGGGGAGACCGGGTCGTCCATCGAACCTATTGTACTCTGGAGGAGGGAGAACGCCCCTCCTTCTGTGTTGGTGGAGGTAGTTGCTCTACTATTGCTTTCGCTCCAAACACGGCCTGGGACACACTTTATGTACGCGACGATCCATGCGGGCAGTATGTAGATGGTAATCTGCATCACCCATGCAAACAGCATGTAGATGAAAACCTGCATCACCCATGCGGACAGAATGTAGATAAAAATCTGCATCACCCATGTGGATAGAATGTAGTAGTAGTAATCTGCGTCAACCATGCGGACAGATTGCAGAAGCTAATTTGTTTCATTCAAATGGATTCATATCCTGGACTGACTCCCATGCGGTAGGAAGCTACCGTTCTCCTTGATATGGGACGTAGATTGAACAATCTACCTCTGTCACTTTTAAGACACGTGTCGCCACGTGTTGAGGTACGTACCTAGATAGATCTATCGAATAGCAGGGGTTGCGAGTCGCCATTCGTAGGTGTTACCGTAAAGCGAATGTTGGCGGGTGCTAGTCAGATGTGAAGCCATAACAGCGCTTTTGCCGTTCGTGTGGTATCTTTGGGTGGAGGTCTTCCTCTGGTGTGCATAGATAACGGACGAGTACCATGCGGGCGGTATACTAAGGGATAAGATAATATCAGTATTGCAGCGGCAAAACATAACAGTATTATCGTGCATGTAATGTACCGGTTGAATGTAAGAGTTACTCATGTGCGTTTTTAAAATACAGGCCCGTCTCCGAATGTTTTTGTCACCTCTCGTCCAGCTGAAAATTCGAGTGTATCAAAGTTCTTTTCGTATCACCCTCGTAAAACAAATTTTATGGTACAAAGTGTTACGTTGGGATTTTATTGTATCTTTAATTATTCTATTCTATTATTTTTACATTCGTCATTCTACTACGATACGTACTACAAATATATTATTACTGTTTTGAGAGTATATTGTATGTATGTTTAGGCATAAATATGCATATACACGTTCTTAGGAAGATACGGCACAGTTCGACTGATATTTTAATTTTATTTCTGCACCAAAAGGGGCATATGACTGTTCACTAAATAATCCCTGACATAGTGTCTTTGTTCTTAAAAATGAATAAAACCTTATTTGGAAGCGTTTATCCAAACAAAGACAGAATGTGGGTCCTGAACTATTTGATTCTAAACTCGATTACCCTGTATAAATATTATGATGTATCTCCTGCGATTTCAGTTCGTTCCTTAATGGAATCAGAGGGTTTCCTTTAGATCATGTATGTCCGAAACATTAGAGAGTGGACAAATCTTGGCGTTGGAGAATTGTTCCATGTTGCAAAAGACAGAGAAGAATTTAGGAAAGTGGTCGCCAACCTTCTATGAGAAGACGGCATGGAAAGAAGAAGATGTCTTTCATTCGGTACCTTTCACTCGAGGTGACACGTCTGAACTTCTGAACATAAGATGAATCAGAAGTGGCAAATTAATTCATTATTGAGCCAATCCAGCTATAATGGAGTCTTTCATTCCGCAATATTAAATTGTGCTCCGTATAGTCTAAACGAAGGTGAGACGAAACGTGCGTCTGAGGGGGAATGTTCACTTGACTTCGACTATTTGCTTCAGCGAAACACAATATTGCTGAATAGAATATGATTCTGTGTTTATGAAAAAACATCAAAAATTTAAAGCACTTCTCCTTGGTCCGTTCCAGGGAATATTCTGTCCTTCATTTTTTTTCTTTCTACACCGTAGGTGAGGGGAACATTCCCGGGAGTATTGTCATCGCGAAAATATTCGATTTTGAAGTAACACGTTTTTAGACGTTTTTGATTTTCAATACGAAAATTTATATCTCTCATGTCTATCGGTTTGTCACTGTTTTTCTAACTGCTAGACTTCAGTAACCGCTCCAGCAATTCAGATTGCATTTAGGCCATATTTTATCAACACGCGCAAAGGCTTTGACCAATCACAGCAGTCCATTCAAGAACATGCATCTGTCAAAGTTCTCTGAAAATTATTGATTTCTCTTGAAGTTTACCTCAAAAAGGTAAACAATGACATGCTTTATATACAGCCGACCATTATGTATCTTTTCCAGTCTGATTTTCCATACTCAATGGGTGGAAAATCTAATTTTCTTGTTTAACAAAGACAAAGCAGTTGTTAATTTGAACCAATCAGAGTCCACAAAAGCAGTACATTTGATCACCGGATTGTTGGTCTGTCAAATAATAATGATGACAAGAAATTCAAATTACTGCATTTTTTTGATAAAACAATAATTAACTATCGATAATAATTATAAATACTTGCAATATAGCTTTGTGTTATGCTAAGAAGGAGTAAAAATAACATTTTGTTGCATTTCATAAAGATTAGCAATTGCTAAAGTCGTTGTTAAGCAAGAAAATGCAATTTTTCACCTTTTTGTGGTAAACTTCAAGAGAAACCAATAACTTCCAGACAACTTTAACAGAAGCATATTCTTGAATGGACTACTCTGATTGGTTAAAGCCTTCGTTAAAATGTGCATGTTGATAAAATCGGCCCTTAGGGTGTGATTTGAATGGGGTTGGGTTGGCTCAGTGGGCAGAGCCTAATGCTTGTTACCATAAGGTAAATGTCCGATGGTCAGTTACCATTTTTATAATTGCTTGATTTGAGTAACAGCTGCAGCGATTTAGATTACATTTGGGGTATGACTTGAATGGGGATGGGTTGGCTCAGTATGCTGAGCTTAATGTTTGTTACCATAAACTTTTAGTTTTGAATCTTGCCGGAGGTAAATTTCCGGTTTTTTCAACCAGGAATAAATTTCCATGAAGATTCTTGCTACGATACTTTTTTGGCCACAAAAAGGCAAAAATAGCGGTCACTCGAACCTTAATACAACTTTGTACCGCATAAGAAGTAAGAAATTCTTCGACTCCTAGTACGTTAATTTAGCCATCGAAATAGTCCCACAAAACAGAATTTGCACTTTTGTTTTGCCCGTTAGGGAATAGGGGTCAAAGGATCCATTAAGTCAACTCAGTTATACGAGAAGGGCTCAGTGAGAATAGCAAAAAAGGGTCGGCCAGTATTAGCCGAGATAATTTATGACCTAGTTTCTTCTGGGAATCTGATGTTAAATACGACTCCACCGGATGAACATATTTAGGTTGATTAGAAATAAGCTACTCCTTTCAACAGTGTGCCAGTTTGTTAAACTAATTCATCTTGGGGTTTTACATTAAATATGAAACGCTCCACATCAAAGTTCTAAGCGAAAATCATGATAATCGAGCTTGGTTATGTTGGAGCTCAAATATTCAACATTGAGCGTTTTAGGCAACGTAAATAAAATTAGGCTGGACGGTGAGAAGTACCTTCCGGCTCTGAATACATGCCCCAGTGCTTTGCGAACAGCTGATGCAACTGACGAAACGTGTTAATGCCAGACCATGTATTCTGTAATCTTGATTTCTACATGACTGAATGACTGACTTGTCGGCAGAACTTGATTTTCCAGAAGAACCAGTCTAGTGTTCCTCGTTCAGACGGCCTTGGGTATTACTAATTGGGAGAGCTCAGTCGTGATGGAATGTGTAAAACAGGGACAGGACAGCAACCCTTCTTTATGTTCCAGACTGTGGAGGTCCTTTGTAAGGTTAGGTGTATGGATTAGTCTAACTGCTTCCTTCTGGATAGAAGCTTTAGACAATGCTTCGGAGCGCATCCCCACACATGGAAGCAATACTCCAACGACGGTGACGGTCGGGTCTGTGCCTTGTAGAGCAGCAGTAGTTGCTATGATGTTTAGAGCATCCTACAGAACAAAACTTTGAGCTTCTGAGATGCCGTTTTACCAACAATGACGACGTGGACATATTATTGTTGATGTTGAGCCCCAGAAGCTCGACGGAAGGTGACTCGACTATTGGGTGACCCTGCATTTCCACTGTTAGTAAGCCAACGTGAGACTTCTTTGTCACTGTTGTTGCCTGAGTTTTCTGAACGTTAAACTTTACTTTATTTACTAACCCTACCCGACAATTATTTTGATATCTGCGTTTATTTGTGAGACATGTTGCTGTCGCCGACGTACCGTCTCCTGGGATGATAGTGGCTTGCACGGTTCCCTAAACGATATTAATGTACTGTCGTCAGCGAAGCTGTAGATTGGATTGACTGTTATTTCCAGCAAAAACAGTGTAGGGACTAGGACAGATCCCCGAGGAACACCGGCGTTTAATGAAATTACGTCTGATGAACAGCCTTGGAATCGTTCAAAAAACTATCCAGCCATTGGCCCAGGCCAGGTGGTAGTCCATAAGCAGCAAGCTTGACCTACAAGATCCTCATGCCACACTCTATCGAAGTCTTTCGATATGTCAAGTGCAACAACACGGGAATTGGTGAGGTAGGATAGGAGGTCACTCGTAGACCTATGCTTACGGAAGCCATACTGGCGATCGTTCATTATGTTATCGTTGTCCAGGTATTTCAGGAGCTGTGTGTTAATGACATTCTACACAATCTTAAATATGATGCTGAGAAGAGCCACAGGTCTCTATAGTTGGTGGGATCAGTTTGTTGCCTTTCTCAGGAATGGGTTTTACGCAGCCAGTTTTCCATGCAGCGGGAAACACGGCTCGCTAATACGATAGCTTGAAAAGAATGGGTGCAAGCGGCACAGTGTTTAGAGACAACGGCTGGAATTTGGTCAGGACCAGTAGCTTTCTTCGTGTTCAGTTTTTGGAGGATGCTTTTTACATATCTATGTTGAAATTTGATATCTGCTACTCTCGAGTTAGCATCTATAGTGATGGTCGGAGTACTTCCTTGAAAGTCTATAGTAGAATTGGCGGCGAAAAGCCTCCGTAGGATGTCTGCTTTTTCTTTGGGAGTAGAAGCGATGGATTTGTCCTCTCTGGTCAAGGGTCGTAATGATGGATAGGAAAAGTTCTGACTAACAGCCTTGTCTACAGACCAGAACTAGGACATAACAGGAGCTTATTCTTAATTTTTGATTGTGTTCCCCCTTGCTGCTGTCAATTACACGTTTACGGTGATTTCTGGCATCCATAAAGCTGCGGTGGGTCTCGGTATTTGGATTTTCCTCCATTCTTTGTAATGGTGGTTTTTAAAGGTAACAGCATCTCTACAACGCCAATGAAATCATGGCTTGTTTCTGGAGGGACGCTAGAGAACATAGGCTGATGGATCTCTTGACTTGAAGCAGACGTCGTTCCAGGGAAAGGACTGGTAGTAGTCTCTTAGGTCGTTCCACTTTGCTGATCCGTAATGCCAGACCCGGCGAATATTTGTATGGCGGAAATCTGGAGAGTGCATTTTGCATACCGTTGAAACGGTGTTATGGTCAGACGATCCTAGTGGAGCGGTTACTGTTAATATGTAAATTGTAATAGTTATAAGATATAGGTCCAGTGGACTAGCAATATCTCCGTGGCTGCTGGGATCCTTGTTGGTTCTTTAACTATCTGCTACAAGTCGTAGCTGTTAGCGAAGGTTTCGACTTCACGTCCCTCGTCATCCGTTTTATTTGAGTTGTGAATGTTGAAGTCGCCCAGAAAGACTATCTCTGAATTAGGGTAGCCTGATTGCAGCGCATCCACAGTGTCTGAGAGCTTCTCGAACAGCTTTTTGCAGTTCTTACTATTTGGACTTTGGACCTGTAGATACAGCATATGAATTTGGAATGATTTTGAAAGGATATTTTGAGCCACATGATGTCAAATCCTTCCAGTCCGATGACAAGAGGGTTCAGATTTCACGCACAAGCATACGCCAAGCCTACACGTCTAAATTTGGTGTATAAGTCATATCCGGTATATCTAAAGCAGTTATCTACTGTTGAATGAATGTACGGCTTCTCTGCCTGAAGATGTTGGTGAACAGAGCTTCTGTTGGAGGCAAGACCTCGTATATTTGTAAAGTCGCCACTAAACACGTTCCTCTGGCCTTCGGGACTGTCGACAGTGCGAAGTTGCTGCGAAGGATATCTTTTGTTGTTAGTCTGATGAGGTGTGGCCGTACAATCTTTTAAACCAACTCCCCTTTATGTTTTCCTGGACCACCTGGCACCGAGAGGTCCGGACTGCCAGGTATTTTACCTCCGGAATCTTTTGATCCTGGAGAATCCATTGAGCATTTTCAATTTCGAATGAATTCATTTGTCATTTATGGGTAACCGGGAACGTCGACCAAGCGACGGAACATGAGTCGCGAGGCCATTTGGCGTCACCTATTTCCGAGAACTTATTTCCAGTTTCCAGGAAATACACCGATCTGGGGGCAGTGGGGGTCCACCGCAGGCGAAGTGAAAGGGACAGCTCTTCTCCCCCTGTGGCTGATTGCAGAGCTAATAGTGCACGATGCACCGTGTTCCATGGGCTAGGCTGACGGCGTAAGGTGCACCGCCACCTCTGGGCAATGCGGTCGCCACATCCCTACTCCCACATATAGTTGTATTGCAAAACTTTCATAACCATATTATTATAATTAAATCACAACACGCAAAATCAAACCGATCTAATTATTTGACGTAGACCTAATATTACTATCATCTACTTAAGTGTAGCTTATAATTCTTTAGATGCATCAATGACCAATTTAAAAGATACTGACACTTACGATAACTCGATATATTAATTTACCTTGATAGTCGCTTTAGTCATAATGATACTCCTAGATTTAAATACAAATACAGGGTGTTTCATAACTTTCGAGCTACAGGGTGTTTAAGTTCTAATTTGAAAAAAAAATTTGTAATCACTTTGGTAATACCTCAGTTTTCTTCGTGAAACTTGGTATACTGTGTCCATGTACCAAAAGGTACTTTTTGACGAAGAAACTTTTTTTTTATTTCTACCAGTGGTGTTCGTGCGGGACATAATTTCAAAATTTTTAACAAAAAAAGTGGTACGCCATTGTTTGATGTTAAATTAAAAGCCTATTTTGAACTCGCCCTTCATTTTTCAACAATTTCGGTTCCCTGATTTTTTTTGTCCGAGGCTACTTTACGTTTCCCTATGTGTGACTATATCGTATATTCTTCAGATCATATAGCAGAGAACTAGTCACTACCAGCCTTTCTTTCTGTCTCCAGCTTGATCAGGGGGCTTGGCCCGAATGTCTGCTTACAAAGAACTATTATCCATGAATCTGTGGAGGGGATTTATAGTGCCATGTCATATAAAGCAGAAACGACATCAGTGCAAATATCGAACTTTGAGGAACTCCCACATTGATGTTGAGAAAGAAACAGGGAACCTGTCCACTATGACAGATATTTTACTACCGGAGAGAAAGTCTGCTAACCAAAAAGTAGGTTATAGATAAATGCCTGCTTATGAAAATCAAATACATAATCATTTACATCATGAAACGAAGGTAAAATCTCGAACAAAGGTACTAAGTACAAGTTTGGACCTATTCATGATTTTGAATGAATAGTTCAACTGACTGGCCAACACGAATTAGTTGTTTTTGTTTAAAAATGTCCACCTGACCGATCTACGTGCAGAAAATTCACGAAATGACAGCACATTTATTCCAAATCAATTATCAAGAAGTTTCAATCTCTTGTCGTTATCCCTCCATGATTCTTCATTTGGTGATATCACATCAACACACTAAATTATTTTATGTTGACTATTATAGTCTATATAGTCTATATTATAGATCTATAATAGATAGCTTGGAAATATACAGGGTGTCCAGTTAGTGGGTAGTTCTTCGATATCCCGCAAAGTATACCTGACAGAAGAAAATGTCAAATACAAAACTTATTTGGTTACTTAAGACGCATATTCTAAAAATATTTTTAAATATACAGGGTGTTGCGGGAAAGTAGGATAGTAACCTACTTAATTTTTTTATATGGAACTATAACTTTCCTTTAAATTCTTTTAGTTTCCATCATTAATCTCTATTTAACCCTAAAATATTTTTGGGATAGGTTGCGACGTTGCCAAGTTATAATTTATTTTCTCTTAATTACTGGATTTGCAAGGTCGCAAGTAATACATCCAAATTGATATATTCCTTTAACTTTTCTGAATAATATTATACAGCGAGTTACTTGAATATTAAGTGGATATTAGTTTGGATGTTACCAGCAATTTGTATATACAGGGTGTTTTTGGCAGAATTTTAAATTACGGCAATTTGAAGGTCATTTTACTTTGTTTTTTTAAATGTAACACCCTGTATTTTTTATTTTAAATCGAAATATCTACTAATACGCCGATTTTAATTTATTTTAAATATAATCCTCTACTTATTTTTATTGCAATGAATTGGGCATATCGAATTTAGTAAGATCTATCTAAATTAAAATCGGGGATGTTTTAAAAATTTGGAAGAATAATTTATAACTTGGCAACGCCGCAAATACGAAAAAAATACAGGGCAAGATAGGGTATCAGTAGATATTTCGATTTAGAATAAAAAATACAGGGAGTTATATTTAAAAAAACAAAGTAAAATGACGAGGGGTAAAAAGCTGCTCGAAATGTGTACACCAGAAATCCATTTCTTTAGAATAAATCCAATAAATCCATGGAAATCCACAGAAATCTATGGAAATCCAAAGAAATCCAAGGAAATCCACGGAAATCCAAGGAAATCCAAGGAAATCCACGGAAATCCACGGAAATCCACGGAAATCCACGGAAATCCAAAGGAAATCCAAGGAGATCCAAGCAGTTCCAAAAAAAAAAAAACACTCAAAAATAAAAACAAAGTTAAACCACAAATAAACATTTAATTCCAGAAACTCGGAAAAAAAAGAGATTTCGTAACAAATAAGTCATACTATATAATACTAAAAAAGTCGATGACGCTAAAACGAATAAAAAAAACTTTTCAGCGCACTCGTTATTCACAATTTTCGTGGTTAGAACTAAATACCAACGTTTTTCTTAATAGATGGCATACAATTTTCCACATTCCGGCTGAACAGGTGTTCAAATTTTGGAGTTGAGGCGATGAAGCCATTATCGTTGTATGATATTTCAAGGAATATTCGTTGCAATAATCTATACCGTCAGAAGTTTCATCCGAAAGGGCCTCGGTGTCTGTAGTGTCAGCATATTTAACACTAATTTTTGTTAGAGGTTTATGAAAACCTTGATATATTTTTTCTTCCCACGCCAATACGTGAGGGGAATATTGTGATCGCGAACATATTTGATTTTGAGGTATTACGATTTTTGGGCGTTTTGTGATGTCTACATAATGAAAATCTACCTCACTCACTTCCGTCGGTCTGTCTATCTGTTGACGTTCTTCTTGTCTGGTAGTCTGAGTAACCACTGCATAGATTGTGATGAAATTTGGGAAGCGATATGCTGAGGGGTCGTAGTAGGTAATGTTCCTATAATTTTGAAAATCGGTGCGTGGGCGGCGAAGTAATTGGCAAAAAACAAAAAAAAATCAAAAATCTCTCAAACTTCCTTTTTAGGCGTTTTAGGGGTTCGTGATCATTTTCTACTTTTTTCTGGTAGGTGTAAAATTGGGTTGTTTGAAGGGTGGGGGGTTGTAAAACCAAAAAAATTGTTGAATCCATAACAGGCTGTCCACCGACCTGTGAAAAAAGGCCTAGCGTTATAATACACTTTTTTATGTCCATCCGAACATGCCTTGCCTGTACAGAAATCAAGGGACTTAGAACCTTCTGATGTATAGATACGTTTATTGCTTCTGATCGTTTTGTATCGTGTAACGTGGAAACTATTAGATCAATTTTAATGAAATGTTTACACAGTATTACTACCATGGCGAGGATGGAAAACGTTTATGATTTTTAGATACCATGGCAGTGGCAGCGTAACCATAATAAAAAATATGTGAACGTTGCACGAGATAGACTTCGTTCTAGGAACTTCCCTGACTCAAGTGGTTGTTGTTCATCCCCCGTCCTTGTTTTACCATAACCTTGTTACAACAGTTATTGACATTTGTAAATTTCACCCTATTTTTTTTTGACGCGCTATTTCGGGAAAAACGACATGTGATTATCGTTTTTTGTATAAAAACACGTCGTCTTCTAACTTGTGGGGTCATATGTTGTACCAAGGTACCAATATGACATTTTTTGTACAACCCCCACTCCCTTTAACCCTTAAGAGTCCAATCGAATAGTAATACGAATAGTAATATTATTTTGAGGTAGACATCTTTAAGTTATTTACGATTCCCTAATATCAAACAATTCAGTGCATAAATACTGCAGTTAATGATATTTGAGTATTTCAATTTATTAGTTTTTTTTAGCCTCCATTTCAGAAAAAATTAACATGTTTTAGACATAAAGACACATTTCCTTTCAACTGGTGCTATCAAATATACATGTTGTATTACGATTTATTTGTGCACCCCCACCCCTTTCCATTACAAATTGTCCGATCGGCACCAAGACCATTTTAACTCGAGTTGGCCAAATTTGGGAGCAATCACTTGAGGCGTTTTTGAGTAATCGTTGGAGAAATCAGGGACGTACCGACACAGACTGACATGAAAACACTAAAACTTTCCGATTTTCTCCAAACTTGGTCACTATATAAATGTTATCATTATAAACAAAAATATAGTTTTTGGTCCCGCTGCGAGATTAAAAAAGGGGTGGGGTGGGGGTACCACATGTTTTGCTATGTCGAAAACGCTACCGCGCATGCCGCAAAATTTTCAGAGGCGGAATAATGATCCAAAGAAATAGCAAATTTTCGAACTTCAAAATGGCAGTAACTGTCACAAAAATAATCCAAATAATTTCATATTTAACTGTCATAAAGGGGTGTTTGTTCTTTTGGTGCAAATCTATGATTTAAAGGTGAGGGGTGGTCACTTTGTAAAGGACACACCTCGCACGTTGATTTCGGTAAAATTTGCGAAAACGGGCCGATTCTAATTACTTAGGTACTCCTTTTTTGATTGGCAAGTTAAAAACTAAAAATATAAAAACAGCTCAAACTTCGTATTTAGGAGCCTTAGGGATTTCTGATTATTTTCTACTTTTTTGGCTGGGGGTGAAATTGGGACGGTTGGGGGTGGAGGGTTGGAAAACTCATTGACCTGTGAAAGAAAGACCTAGCGGCATGACAAACTTCTTTTTGCTCGGGCGGCCGATGATTTGGTTGCAAGGGGATGATATGCTATGGGAAAATAATGTACTGGTATCACCGTAATACGTATGTTAGAAATACTGCGTCAGTCAACTTCACTTCATTTTTCTTAAGAATGTACGAGTATGTGCGCCTTCGCGCCTTCCTTGTTTTACGCTTAAAAGAACCATGACTAGAAGTTCTTGATGTTAGTTTCGGCCGAGACATCCGTGTTTGCGCATGCGTACTGGCACAGTAAACCCACAGAAATCCACGGACATCCATGGAAATCCACGGAAATCTACGGAAATCCACGGAAATCCACGGAAATCCACGGAAATCCACGGAAATCCACGGAAATCCACGGAAATCCTCGGAAATCCACGGAAATCTATAGAAATCCACAAGCGTGTACACCAGAAATCCACAGCTTTTTACCCCTCGTAAAATGACCTTCAAATTGCTGTAATTCAAAATTCTGCCAAAAACACCCTGGAGATACAAATTACTGGTAACATCCAAAATAATATCCACTTAATATTCAGGTAATCCGCTGTATAATATTATTGAGAAGGAATATATCAATTTGGACGTATTACTTGCGACCTTGCAAATCCGGAAATTAATAGAAAATAAATTATAACTTGGCAACGTCGCAACCGATCCCAAAATATTTTAGAGTTGAATAGAGATCAATGACGGAAACTAGAGAAATTTAAGAAAAAGTGATAGTTCCATATAAAAAAATCAAGTTGATCACTATTCTACTTCTCCGCAACACCGTGTATATTTTAAACTATTTTTAGAATATGCGCCTTAAGTAACCAAATAACTTTTGTATTTGACATTTTCTTCTATCAGGTATACCTTGCGAGATATCGAAGAATTACACACTAACTGGACACCCTGTATATTTGAACACCCAATTTGGTTTTGACATTTGGAAGTATCTCCACGGACGCCAATGACTTGCCACTCGCTCCCCATTATCGTTGTGCAGCAGCATTGTAAGAGGATTAACCGTGCCCTGGAAACCTGTTGACGTGATGCATTTGTACTATGTGAAATTAGCGTCATTATCAACAAAGCATGACCATGGAGGGACAAAGTGATGCGATGTATGTATGCTCCATGTTTGAAACTCCATTATGAGGGAACAGTTGTTCATTGATCTCGTTAGTGCTACTTTTAAATACAGTGTGTTTTTGGCGAGTGGAAGATACTTCAGGAGACGACTCATTTCGAACAAAAAAGTCATATAGGGTAGGGTCCGATTTTCAACTATTCCAAAGATATTTTTTTATTAAAATGCAGACCTCCAAACGAAAACTCTAATAAAATAACATTTTATTATTGGATTTCGGAACTCTTGGTATTATAAAATATGATATCACGTCATTATCGACTAAAAGAAAATGATCATGTCTCAAATACTTCGCAAGATAATGTCAAAATCGGCATGTGTTGAAAAGTGACTTTAAGAAACGTTACAACAAAATGAACTGATCTTAAAAAGTCATCGAATAATTAACCGTGCAATTTACGATAAAAACATCTCCATCTCTTTAGCTATCCATTGTTACCACAAACTCGTTGTGTTGTAAATGTGGTAAATACAGGCAATAAGGTTCCATTTATGCTCCAAAAGCATAATAGTAGAAGATCCGAATATAAAACGACATTCACCAAACTGGTTAATGGATGAAAAGCACTTTATATAAAATTTAATATGTTAAAAAACATATCGCGAGTGGTTTGGCTGAAAAAATTCAGTCCAGGATATGATTAATTAAATATTGAAAAATTCATTTTTTTTTAAACATTTCACTGGTTTGGTTAATAGACAAATCACATACCAATCGAAAGTATGAAGCCCATAGAACATGCATACGTTAGGTTGGCTACGTTTTTCCCGTCCCAACTATAGGGTAGGCAGGTATAAACAGGTAAATCAAAAATAGTAATTTGCACCGGTGTGGTTAATGCATGAAACTTATATCAAAATAAAGATAACTTTATTGCAAACACGTCGATATATATATAAGGTTGTCTGCAAAAAATCAGTCTGGAATTCCGGTTGTCGAATTTTAAAGATCCAAATATCGCTGCCAGTGAATACGTACGCCAGAGAGGTCCGAGCGAACTATCCCGTGTATTAACAAAGGACGCAGCATAGCAGCTGCGTGTAGCTCGGCCATTGAATAGAAGAGAGTGCGCATGTTATGTGTCCGTGAAATTGAAAAGGATAGCGATACACTCGTAAATGCTGTGCACCATTGTATTGGAACAGTTTGCCTCTTGTTCTGAATTGAAAAAATGTGCTACTACTACTATACCGATTGTTGTTATTTATAAACATTAAATTGTGATAAAAAATATCAAAAAAGTGTTTTCGATACAATTTGAACGATGGTGTTCTTGATTTTAACGATGAAACGTATAAGAGCTGTTCGTTGAAATTAAATTTTCGTAAAAAGACAAATTTTAAATACAGTGGCGTTGAGTTAACCAATGCATCACTCGATTTTGTATGTTATCATACGACGGGCTACAAAAAAATGACTGCTTTGGGTAAAAAATATAATGAAGAGTTTAATAACTTTCTTGGTGAGATTACTGTAAGTGCATAATAATTTAACCTTCAAAACTATCTTATTAAATATATCTTTTAAATTTTTTTAATTGTGAAATAATGACATGGAAGATTCATAAATTTATATATTTTTGATTATATTTCATCCAAATAAATCATTTTAGTTTCACGGACACATGACATGCGTACTCTCTTCCATTCAATGGCCATGCTACACGCAGCTGCTATGATGCGTCCTTTGCTAATACACGGGATAGTTCGCTCGGACCTCTCTGGCACACGTATTCACTGGCAGCAATATTTTGATCTCTAAATTCGACAACCGGAATTCCAGACCGATTTTTTGCAGACAACCCTATATCGACGTGCTTGCAATAAAATTATCTTTATTTTGATATAAGTTTCATGCATTAACCACACTGGTGCAAATTATTGATTTACCTGTCTATACCTGCCTACCCTATAGTTAGGACGGGAAAAACGTAGCCAACGTAACGTTTGCATATTCGATGGGCTTCATACTTTCGATTGATATCTGATTTGTCTATCAACCAAACCACTTAGACGTTTAAAAAAAATTAATTTTTCAATATTTAATTAATCATATCCTGGACTGAAATTTAAAGCCAACCCACTCGCGATATGTGTTTTAACATATTGAGTTTAATATAAAATTATTTTCATCCATTAACCAGTTCGGTGAAGGTCGTTTTATATTCGGATCTTAGACTATAATGGATCTCCGAGAGTACAACGTTTCAACAGAGCGTTTGACAAAAACTTGTCATTGGATTTCTAATTTTTGTTATGGTTATTATGGGTACTTTTACATCATGATTAGTCATAACAAGTGATCGGTTAACTAAAACAACGGTATAGGATCTCAACATTGTATAATTTTAGAAGAAAATTTCAAGTTGTAATTTAAAATTCATTCGTCTTAAAAAGTCGCTAGGTAATCTCGTAAAAGTTGCTAGGTAATCAAGCAGAACATGCAACTCACGTTATAAAGTATCGTTTATTCGTAGATTTCCACTCATGTATAAATGACAGGTCTTAAATCATCCAGAACGAAGGAGGTCTGGAATTAAGCATGATATCTTTAATGAATACACTACGGATCGATCATAAACGTACCTACGCTAAAGCTAAAACTGTAGATCTTGTGTTGTAGATCGACGGTGATGAACGTACGTTTACGAAAATTAAGATCCAATGGATTGTGACAGCTGCGTCTCTACTTTTAGAACGGGCAACAGCGCCGGTATTCTCACGTGCACGGAAATCATCTACCGTTTCAGCTTTAGCATAAGTACATTCATTATCAATCTACACTGTTTTCACTAGTGGCCATTATGCTTACAAATGAAGAATATACGCCGAACGCCGAAGATACAATTTTTTTAAGTAGCACTCTTTGGGCGAATGAGGCAACTTTTAAGAGATTACATAGCGACTTTTAAAGGCGAATCCATCTTAAATTACAACTTGAGTATTTGTTTTAAAATTATACAGTTTAAAGACCCTATACAGAAGTTTTGGCTAACCGATCACTTTTATGGTATGGTCATGATGGTAATAGTACATTATTCAAGTACCCATAACAAAAATTAGAGATGACAAGTTTGTGCCAAACGATCTGTCGAAACTTGGTACTCTAGGAGATTGTGCTTTTATAGCTTAAATGCAATCTGTTGCCTGTGGTTACCCCATCTACAACAAGTTTGCGGTACCAATGTATAACTAGAAAGATTTTAGCCGTGAAATGCAGGGTTGCTTATTTGGTGATCTTTTGATACAAATTAGTTTTTTTGTATATAACGTTTGTTGAAGTCACTTTTTAACACATGCTGATTATGACACTCTCTCGCGAAGTGTCTGACACATGATCAGTTTATTTCAGTCGATAGTAATGTGACAGCATATTTTCCAAGGGCGAATGCCAAAAATTATAAAATCCGACAATAAAATGTTGTTTTGTTAGGGTTTATGTTTACAGGTCTGCATTTTAACGAAAATCGCTAAAATTCAATTTATCTCTGAAACAGCTAAAAATCGGACCATACCTTATATGACATTTTTTATTAGAAATGAGCTGTACTGCATAGAACACCTCGTATTCTATACTATACTTTAGGTCTGCATACACGAGATCGATCACTGTCAGAAAATTTGAATAATAATTTAATAGTCGTTCATTGCAAGACACGGTAAGCCGAGAGCTGAATGATATGCCTAGTATCTTAATTCTACAATCAAATCCACAACTAACAATTTTTTTGAGAAGGCTTTAAAATTATTTTTTCCAATGTGCGTTACCTCCACATAGTCTCAACATACAAGGTAAACCGGGCCTTTCAAAAGATTGACGACTGGATAGGTGATCATCACCTAGATTTGGCTCCAGAAAAGACTGAGGCAGTTATACTACGAGGATATAGAATAAAGCGGAAGGACGCGAACTTCCAGCTTAGAGGCAAAATAATAACCTCCAGTAAGTCTGTGAGGTACTTGGGAGTCTATATGTATAGACAATGGGAGGTGCTTCTCAGACCACATAAAGAAGTCAACCCAGAAGGCAGGAACTAGAATAGCAATGCTCTCTAGACTGATGCCGGATATTGGGGGACCCAGCAGTAGAAAAAGGGCACTCCTGAACGGAATCGTCCAGTCGATTGTCCTTTACCGAGCGCCAGTTTGGAATAGGGCACTCAAAAGGAAAAAACACCAGCACGAGCTAGACAGGCTCCAGAGAAAGTCACTGCTAGGGGTAGCCAGTGCCTACCGTACAGTATCCAGCAAGGCCTTGCAAGTGGTGACAGGGACACCACCCTTGCATCTGCTAGCTGAAGAGAGAAGAGACATCTACGTCTCACAAGGGGACACAGAAACGAGGCGGAAAGAATGCAGAAAACGGACCATGGAGAAGTGACAGCAGATATGGTCGCAAACGACTGAGGTTGCGCAGTGGACAAAAAGACTCATACCATTAGTCTGAGAACGGGTAAACTGCGAGCACAGGACTACCTGCTATTTCCTGACGCAGACTCTAACGGCACATGGCCTGTTCCGCGTCTATCGGAAAAGGGTAGGAAGAGCTACAGACGACCAGTGCCGCCATTGCGGACAGCTAGATACGGCGGAACATACGCTCTTCGAGTGTGAGAGGTGGCTCACATACAGAAGCCTGTGCAAACCTACCTAAAGATCTGAAGGCAGATAATATGGTGAGACTGATGATCTCCCATAAAGTCTATTGGAAGACCATCCACTGCATAGTGAGGAAAATTCTGAGCGCCAAAGAAAGCGAGGAACGCAGAAGTGGTGATTAAACCACAAGATTAGAGATCTCGGACCAGCCCTACGCTCATCTTGTTATGTCGTTCGACGAAGGTTCCGTGATTGGTAGGAGGGCTTGAAGGTAAGAAAAGAGGGAACGGGTCGTAGCCGATCGGATCGTGGTGGCATGCCGGATGGGCGCGTTCGCGTCCGTTGGACATGAGATCAGAGGACTCAAGCTGGTTCAGCGTCGGGCGGGCAGACTCTCTCTCGCACCTTCGAGTGTGCGAGAGCTTCTGTCCTTGCGATCAAGCCGATTTCCTGAACCCTCTATAATAAAAAAATATGTTAAGCAGTGCCAAACCTTTGGTACTATAACTTTGAGAAATTAAAATCTCCAACAATGACATACTTAATTCTAATCGGCGAATTGTCATTCAGAAAAGAAAGGTCTCTATACGAGTTCCATCAAAATAAAAACGGAACCTCCAGTTCGACAATATAACATTTATATTTAATCTTATGCATTTTAAAATTAGAAATCTAAATAGAAATCTGCATAAACCTTTCCATTGCAGGTTTCGCAAGAGGATACAATTTAATTCCAAAATATACCTAAAATCAACAGCTATCAAAAACCTTAAGAATTGGAGACATTTTTTCGATAATCAAAATTGAGTTAGTTTAGGTATTTTCGAAATTCACCTTGAAAGCGCTTACTCGATTTTTATACGGTGTTCTGACGTCATGTTAGCCGCTACTTTGAAGATTCACAAAAGGCCGTTTTCAGAGATTGCAACTAATAATGAACGTCTTAAGCCATTAAAAAGAAGCGATTAATTTTGTTCAAAGCTCTTTTCCACTTTGACGACTATATAGGGTGTCCAGTTAGTGTGTAATTCTTTGATATCTCGCAAAGTATACCAGATAGAAGAAAATGTCAAGTGCAAAAGTTATTTAATTACCTAAGACGCATATTATAAAAATATTTTGAAATACACAGGGTGTTGCGGCAAAGTAGGATAGTCATCAACTTAATTTTTTTATACGGAACTATACCTTTTTTTTAAATTCTTCTAGTTTCCATCATTGATCTCTATTTAACCCCATAATATTTTTGGGATCGGTTGCGACTTTGCCAAGTTATAATTCATTTTCTAATAATTTTCGGATTTGCAAGGTTGCAAGTAATACGTCCAAATTGATATATTCCTTTAACTTTTCTCAATAATATTATACAGCGAGTTACTTGAATATTAATTGGATATTATTTTGGATGTTACCAGCAATTTGTATATACAGGGTGTTTTTGGCAGAATTTTAAATTACAGGAATTTGAAGGTCATTTTACTTTGTTTTTTTAAATGTAACACCCTGTATGTTTAATTTTGTATTGATATATCTACTGATACCATATCTCGCCGTAAGTTCGACATGTGCAATTCATTGCAATAAAAATAAGTAGAGGATTCTATTTGAAATAAATTAAAATCAGGGTTTAAAAATTTGGTAACATAATTTATAACTTGGCAACGCTGCAGATGCGAAAAAAAAATATTACAAGGCCAAATAAAGTATTAGTAGATATTTCGATGTAAAATAAAACATACAGGGTGTTACATTTAAAAAAACAAATTAAAATGACCTTCAAGTTGCCGTAATTTGAAATTCTGCCAAAACACCCTGTATATACAAATTGGTGGTAACATCCAAAATAATATCCAATTAATATTCAAGTAACTCGCTGTGTAATATTATTGAGAACAGTTAAAGGAATATATCAATATAGACGTATTACGTGCGACCTTGCAAATCCGGAAATTAATAGAAAATATATTATAACTTGGCAATATCGCCACCGAATCCAAAAGTATTTTAGAGTTGAACATAAACCAATGATGGAAACCAGAAAAATTTAAGAAAACGTTATAGTTTCATATAAAAAAATCAAGTTGATCACTATCCTACTTTCTCGTAACACCCTGTATATTTCAAAATATTTTTAGAATATGCGTCTTAAGTAACCAAATAACTTTTGTATTTGACATTTTCTTCTATCAGATATATCTTGCGAGATATCGAAGAATTAAGCACTAACTGGACACCCTGTACAGTGTACATACATGCCTACCTCTCGTTTCTTACTTACAATACTTCAAGCGACTGCATTATCAACATAGAAAAGACTAGTTGACCTTTTCACCTTTTCTGTTAGAATAAAGGTCGCTTGATAAAATCCCTCTTTAAAAAATATCGAGTATCTGCTTAAAGCTCTTTTTATGCCATTGGAAATTTCTTGTACATGAATACCTTCCCCGTGGAAGTGAGCCAAGGCAGAGCAGCACTTTGTCTGATAATAGCTAAAGTGGGACAGAGAAGTCATTAGCGTGATCGAATTTTGAAAGTAACGGCTATGTGCGTCACTTTTTTACCAGAGAATGCGATACTTGCTTCTAATGTTGCATTATCAAATTGTGAAGTAACGATGGCGTGAAGCGTGACTAATTTTTAGTTTACAGCCAAGCTTTGGCATTAGAAAAATCGCGTATATTAACTGAAGCTGGGACAGTAACTGTGGTATAACAACTGTATAAGTACGAGTATTTGTGAGCAGTGGTGACTCGAAAAGAAGAAATAAATGGTGACGTTGAAGCTGTTACTGAGATTATGGAGGTAGAAAAATAGCGATTCAGATCGACAGACAGACAGACAAACACAGACAAACATACAGACAAACCTTTGCGATATCCATTTTATTTACTTTTAATTGATTACACCTCGAAGGTTATGCCCTGTATAAGGTATAGCCGAATAAGCTATATTATACCGGGTTATTCACGTTATTCGACCAGGAATATTATGGCTAGGGACCTATTAAGGCTACATTTTAAAAATATTTTCATATTATACAGGGTGAGTTTTTAGTACCGGCTCGGTCGATAACTCCACTACTGTAGAAGATAGCGGAAAAAGTTGTATATAAAAATTGTAGCCACGGATATGCTCCTTGCTCAGAAAATATTTAGATTTATACAGGGTGATCCATAACTACGTGGTGATGCAAACATGCATTTTTCTAAATGAGACAACCTATACATTATTCCATATTTAAATTCTACTAACGATTTCCGTTCTTCAAATATGGAGTATTGTTACATTATACAGGGTATTTCAAAGGTTATGACCATTTTTATATCCAAATCGCGGTCAAATGAACGTACTGTATATGAAAAAGTAATGAATCAAAAATTATTTATTTACACCAAAATATTGAAAATATCCTCTAGTTTTAAAATCAGCTATAAAAGAAGCCCGTGACGTATATTCATATACAGGGTGATGTAGAATGCAAAATCTAGATTTTCTCTCTTTTTTTAAATGTAACCCTCACTATTTTATTATACCAAAGAATTGCTTTTAATATCCTCTTTCATCTTTGTATAGCACTTGTCATGGCTGCATTCATTAGTTTCTAAGATATTTCGGTTTTCCTACAGATTTCAAATATACCTTCTATTTGCTTACTAAAATTTATTTATTTTGAGAAAATCCTATCAAATTTTATTTTTGCTTAACAAGCAACTAAAATATAAGGCCATAATGGTATTTGAACAAGTCAAAACACCGAATTAACGAGATAATATAGGTCAAGTGTGCTGAGAAAACAATTTTATAGACGTCTTGTATAATTATCAAGCAGATGTATCAGGTAGGCTATGAAATATTAAACGACATAGTCCAAATAAACCGATTCTTCAATCTTTCAAACGCATTAGTTTTAGAGTGCCTCCGTTCTGGATATTGCTGTTCATAGTTGATATATTCTAGAGGCAAGTAGAAAACTTCTCAAAGATTCTCCTAAGTACCCCCAATGGAAAAATTAATTTTTACAGATGGTTTTTCACACAGTACGGAATTATTGAGCAGGTTATGAAAACTGTCGATTTTTCAAAGCATATCTGATAAATCTGCTTGATAATTATGCATCACGCCTACAAAATTGTTTCCTCAGCGTACTTGACCTTATTGTCTCGATGATTTAGGGTTTTGACTTCATAAAATAGTATCGTGACCTTATCATTTAGTTATTCGTTAGATGAAAAGCAAATAAGATAGTACTTTCTCCAAATAAATGAATTTCAATACACAAATAGAAGCTATTTTTTAAGTTTACAGAAAAATCGAAATATCTCGGAAACTGATGGACCTAGGTACAACATGTGCTATAAAAAGATGAAAGAGCATATTAAAGCAATTCTTTGGGATAATAAAAAATTGGGGGTTACATTTAAAAAAAAGAGTAAATCTGGATTTTGCATTCTACATCACCCTGTATACGAATATGCGTCACGGGCTTTTTTTCATAGCAGATTTTAAAACTGGAGGATATCTTTTCATGTAAAAAAATAGTTTTTGATTCATTACTTTTTGATATACAGTACGTTCATTTTACCGCAATTTGGATATAAAATAGGTCATAACTTTTGAAATACCCTGTATAGTGTAACAATACCCTATACTGTAAGAACGGAAATCATTAGTAGAATTTGAATATGGAATACTATATAGGGTATCTCATTTAAAAAAATGCATGTTTGCATCACCACGTAGTATAGATCACCCTGTATAAATCTAAATAATTTCTGAGCAAGGAGCATATCTGTGGCTACAACTCCGATCTATAACTTTTTTTCGCTATCTTCTAGAGTAGTGGAGTTATCGACCGAGCCGGTACTAAAAACTCACCCTGTATATGGTGTCCTCCAAGTACGAAGCGTATTAAAGCTATACTCTTTTAACTAGAACATCCTATATATTATTGCATATTCAGATTCCATGGTGCATTCTAGTGTGACTTTATATATCACATCTGGGAGTGAAAGCGAACGGTTTAAGTGTAAATCACCATTTTCGGTATAAGTAGATATCAGAAAAAAATTAGATATCGCAGAGATTATAAAATTTAGAGGGCTGTGACTTTGCCTTGTTACTATGCATGATACATCAGCTTAGGTTAGATGGTCAAATTTGAATTACGTTTGTGTTTGGAGAAATCTGTCGATTAATTAAGGAAACTTCGATTAGATACAGCTTGATTTTCTAAAATCAGAATTCCTAGTTTTTACCTAGCTTTAATATGCAGCGGCATATAGAACCCGCGCTTCTCTGGTGGCTCAAAGAGGACGCGCCGTGGCGTTTCACCAAGAAATATGCTGCTGTTTTGGCAGCGACTTTCTTTGGTTGCCGTTACCTTCGGGTACCAGATGGCACACCGGCAGAATTCTTTCTGTCTGCTCTCCTATAGGTCAGGAATCCTAGACACGGCTTTTATATAGTATGTAATGGTACTAGAGGAGCAAGCCTCCAAAATGTAATTGTAATCAAATGATAGTATTAAAGATTAAATTATAATTATTCTGTAGATATATGCATTAAACAAAGGTATTGTATTTATAATTACTCTGAATTCTGCAGCCAACAACTGTGCTCTCTGCTATCGGTTTATACACAAAGGAATATAGAGCACAGGAAATTTCATTAGCAGCCAACGTGATCCTGAGAGACCTACGACGGTATATATACAGAACATTTACTTTAGCATAATACCAACGAGCTTTTGAGGAGTAAGGACTATGAGTTACAGTCATGAAATCCATAAATACATTTTATTAGGCACACTCGAAGTCCTCGACAATTTTTGGAATACGTAAAACTTTGGTGAGTACTAAAATTTTTCTGACTTTTTTGTGGTACCTTTAAGTTTGATAAAAAATTAGCATATATATATATATAGGCACCACGCAAAATTATATTTTATTTGTTTTTCTTTCTTTGATTGCAGAATTTGCAATTCTCAGCAACGTGTATCCGTAACTGACAGCATCCTTTTTAAATGACAGTCGTATGTGATCCAGTATTGTATGTGGACAAATAATGAATACGTCTGGTAGATAGATCCACAAGGGCACAGGCAACCAATCTATAGGGCAAGACATATACAAATTTGCTTTTTTCGCTCACATTCTCCCTCAACAGAGCTTGGCAAATTTTAGCACATATACTTCTACCCTATGGTCTTAACCTTGATTCCATTTACTGCTTATAGGGGCTTCCGAATAGTCTGGATTAAACGTAACGCATAACCTCTTCTAGTCGCAACCATATAGAATATACATAAATCTTTCAACAGTTTAGTATCGTTGCCGCGATATTCCAAGGAACACTTTATATCAAGACACTAAGGCAGTCACTGCAATTGTCCCTGAGATAATTTCACTCTCCACGTCTGCTCTGCATATTTTTATATTTTTGGGAACTTACTTTTACATAAGATAAGAAAAAATAAACAACAAACCAAAAACAAATCACACCGGTATTCAGTCATATTCTTCCTTTATTATACAGGGTGTTCCTGAATTTCCTTGACACGTGATATTCTCGTAACAAAAGAATGTACAAAAGAAAACTGAGTGGAATATCTGAAATTACTACAAGGTCTATCTTACTTTGCCTCAAAAACATTTTTTGTACTGCGACCCTTAGAACTGACCCCCAACTTTGTTTTGTCAAATAAGCAGCTAATAGTTTTTCCTACACAAGATGAGCTCCTATTTTATTTAAAATCTTGTAGTACCTATTTTTTCATAAAATAAATAAAATAAGGGTTTGTTTGACATGTAACATTTTTGTAAGAAGAACAGATAAAAAAGAAAACTAAGTGGGACTTTTAAGAGTACCGAATGGCCCATCATACCATGCTTTCGAACCATTTTTCTTACTTCAACCCTTAGAACTAACCCTCTACTTTTTTTCCACTTACCACGCTACAGCTTTTCCTACATCAATGAGGTCATTATTTTATTTAATATCTTGTAGTGCCTTTGACTTCATACACATACCAATTTTTTTCAGTCACTAACATAAGATAAATAAAACAAGTACTTGTTTGAGGCTAAATATTTCCGCAATAAAAAAGCATAAAAAAGACATTTGTTTTCGAAATCATCAGTACCAGTCATTCAGTACCCTTAAAAACCCAATAGTTTTATTTTTATTGATTTTTTGCATCAAGGAAGTTCTTATTGTATTCTTATTGTATTTATTTAATGGGTTTTTGTGTACAAAATCAAAAGTACTGCAAGATTTTAAATGATATAAGGACTTAATTTGTATAGGAAAAACTATTTGGTGCTATTTGAAAAACAAATGTTGAGAATGAGTTTTAAGGATTGAAGTACAAAAAAATGATTTAAAAGCACGTTACGATAGACCCTTTCAAACATCCACTCAGTTTTCGTTTGAACTTTTTTTTGCTACGAGAATATCACTTGTCAAGAAAATTCAGAGATACTATACTATATTTAAGAGTATAGAGCAAACTTAGCAAAAAGAACAAGCAGGAATTTAGAAAAATTGCTTTTATTTTTGTGTTGCCCAGAATATACCTTCATTGAATGGAAGTGATCAAAACAAAGACTTAAATGCCGCAGAGATTTTCAATTTTCGTTCAGTGCTTCACCGGTTCATTGCAAAAGCAGGGGAAAAAATGCCCCTAATCACAAAATTGTGATTAATCCATTTCAGGTTCTTTAAACTTTGCCGCCAAATCCTTATACTAATAAAGACTGGAGAACTCTGGAATAGGATCCAAATATTACCCTGGGAAGCAGATATACATATCATACATGATTGGAGTGCATCCCTAATAAATGAGTGGTGCAACACATGTACGTCAGTGATAAAAATACCTACTCATCAATTCATTCCTTTGATGTGGTACGTGCAATCCACAAAAATCAGGATTCCGCGAAAAACCCCGATTTTTCCTTTTCCGTTTTAATGCGTTGTTATAATTTAATCAGTGGGGATGGAGAATTCTCGGTGCTCAAAGAGATTCTCACTGCTTTGTTATGATTTGAAGCAGCGCCAACAGAAAACGATTATACTGCTGCAGTCAAGACAGAGTCGTTACATTTATTTCTACACGGCTTATTTTCTGAGTACCGCGAGACGACAAAAGTGGACATTTTAAGTGGACAAAATAGAATGAAATGTTATAGAGGAAGATACCCTAATTTGAGATAGGTGCCTAATTTGAGACAGCTCCCTATCTCAACGTGTATGTGTTGGCATATAACAAAAATACTGCGAACTAACTCACATAAATAGCCCTCTAGTGGTAAAGCGGTCGTTCAAAGATTCAGTTACTTTATTTCTGTGCAAGCACGTGTTAGATGTGATTCGACTCAGAGAGTTTTTTTGATAGTTTGAATAAATCGGCCTTTACAGTGAAAGTAAGCAGAAATAAAATATTTTATGAGTCGTAGTTGTTAGTTCAAGCGTTGCTTGATCATGTGTCATTGTAATTCGGCATTATTTTTCCATAATTAATCTGTAATATGTTTATCAATAGTTCATAACTGAAGTCCCTAATTTGAAATACCGATGGGTGCCGAATCTCAAATACGGCACCCAAACAATATATTCGTTTTTTATCAAATCCTATAATAGAGCTGCCTCCATGGAAGTATCATGTAATGGTTTTAGAGAAACGGGACTAATGCCCTTAAATAGAAACGCATTCAGAGATTATGATTTTGGGGCGCACAATGTGATGGAAAATAAAACAGATACTCAAGAACACCTATCCGAAGAATTACATCATCAGAAAACTCATTTGGAGTACCAAAGTCAGAACCCAAGTCGAATGCTAGGGCTGGTAAAGCAGCAGTTATCACCCTCAATCCGTACAAAAAGGAAGCAAGAAAGTTTAGAAAGAAATCATGTCAAAAAGATACCCAAAAAAACATCAGTGGAGAGTTAAAACCAGAAGCAAAAATAAGGGTTTCTAAAGAAACTACTTCGGTTTCACAAAAAAATCCAGTTTCCAAACGGGATCAACCTTTCACGTCAGGATTTCAACGAAGAAGAAGGAAACGACTGTCTGCCTCTAGTTCAAGCTCAGAAAGCGACAACAGTTTCAAGCTAGATGATTCCTCTTCAGACGAATCCGGAGGAAGCGATGCTGAATGTTTATTTTGTTCGGGCAAATTTTGAGAGGATAAGCATGGCGAGCAATGGGCAAAATGTGTGCACTGCGATAGATGGGCTCATGAAGTATATGGGGAAATTAAAGACATCAATCTTTTATGTTCTTTCTGTGCAGGAATGGGGTTTTTGAGTAGTGTCTCAAATTAGGATAACTATCTCAAATTAGGACGTCACTATGTCTCAAATTGGGGAACCTTTTATTTTGTGGTTGAATCGACAAGAATTACGTTGAAGTTCAATAACTCTTCTAAATAAGCTATTTTGATGCCGTCTTTTGCAATACTGTTTTGGCTACACTTTAAGCAAGTATCATGGTGCAATAATAATAAAATTTTGAAAACAGTGAATTTTATTTCGAATTTATAAAAAAAGTGTCTCAAATTTGGGTCTCTTCCTCTAATGTTGAAATAAGTGACAGTTTCGTGGAAATAATACAAACTGAGTAGTTTTTACTCATTATCAAGCCATGCCACCCTTAAAACGACAAGACAAGACTGTATGGATAGTTGTACATTTTAGTCTGCCTCACTGTCGAAAATCCAACTTACAGTAATGACCCAAAAAAAGCTTACACTGGGTCATTTGGGTGGCCCTGTTTTGATATGATGTTTGGTTGTTGAATCACAAACATTTGAAGAATGTATGAGTTTGCATTGAGAGTTTTTTTGAATACGAAAAAACTTTTTTGAAAAAATGGCTCTGAGCTGTCTTTCATTAAGGTCTTAGCTAACACCCTTTGAAATTTTATGTATGTAGTTTGAAAAACAAATGAGTTGTGCGGCTGAATGTCTCACTGGCCCACTAAGTGACATTTGACACTAGTCAAAGCACTTTTATTTGGAACGTTTAAAACTACTCTCTTTTTTAAAATGTTCCCGTACCTTTCTTGACTACCTTGCATTGACATAGCTTTCTTTATTAGTCGCATCTAACAGTTAATAAATATACATGATGCTCCTGAATATCATGTACAAACGAAGAAAGTAGATTCTTTCTTTTTGGGGTAATATTGAATTTTATATAGGTAACAAGGGCTACATAATTGCATATGTCAAGTGGTTGCCAGAATTTACAGGGTGTTATCTTTTCAGGGTTTCTTACCGTGAGAGCAGGCGATGAAGGATCTGCCTTGTGCGCCATCTGATACCCGAAGGTAACGGCAAACCAAAGAAAATCGCTGCTAAACAGCAGCAGACTTCTTGGTGGAACGCCACGGCGCGTCCGCTTGGCCAACCAGAAGCGGGGTTCTATAAGCTGCTGCACATGAGATCCGATATACGAGGGTTGCTCTATATGTCCGTCAATCCACCAGTACCCAGACAGCTATTTCATGCTTATTAGCGATCATCAATGCGCCATAAGTCGATTGACGGAGATAGAGAGCATCAGTATTTTCATGTCAACCAGACATGTTTTGTGGTGCGCCGTATAGGTAGATTGAAAAATAAATAATTTTTGCATGTTGTTCAGAAAGTTTTTGTCCTCTAGTATTTTTTTTATATCTTCGATCCTTATCGAGAAATAAACAAAACTGGATTTTCTGTTATTAGGCAGATAAAACAACGTATTTGAAATATGGTCTAGTAGGCTATGGCCGTTGATTGAAGAAATCTTCAACCAACGCTATGGCTTTATTTTGATAACAGTTTTGTTTCATTAAATTTGACATCTAGCATTTTAAATCGCGAGCTGTATCATCAATTTCAAAGTTGCAAAGTGCAAAAGTGTTCTAAATACTCGTTCAGGGTAAGAAAAGGGGCATGGCATGACCCCTGAAAGAATATCACCCTGTAGGTTCTGCCAACCGTTTGACATGTGCATGTATCTAACTCGTGTTGCGTTTCTTTTATTCCATTATGTGTTTGGCATATGGTAATTTCATGAAAATTGTCATAGAAAGGTAAAACAGTTTTTTTGTTATTTGTCTCTTTTTGTGATCTGAATAGTAACTAGGCTATAGATTAGCCTGCAAATCCATTCTACGGTTGGTGGTCTGGCCTGGAGAAAGTCGTTGTTGTAACCTGGATATGCTCTAAGGCCACACTTGCACTATATGCCTGACAGTTTGGCTTTCCGCTCTGCTTATGGTTGACCATTTCCTTCGGTGGAGCTCAAACCCAGGGAGTTTTTGACCAACAGTTAGATTACTGTTCACTTCTTCTCGTGTTTGCGTCGCCTAAATTCTTTTGTTTGAAACTTCAGTTATAAAAGGATCAAAGAATATTCTCCTTTAGATTGTACGTGATATTTAGGAAAATCTTGTATCCTGTGGGCCGTATAAATGGACTTCACTAGATAGAACTTAAATTAAATATAATTCCTGCAGGCAGTAATATTATTCAGCACTGTGCCAGATAGAAATCGTATCACAAGTCGTATCTACACCATTTCCAGCCGTAGTTTCTAAAGGAGCAAATTACATTTCTAAAGCGTCAATTGTCAGTTGTAGTTTCAAATAATCAACTAAATATTCAAAATAATCAGATCATATGTCAAATTAAAGTTCTAAGTCATCAGTTGTAGTTCCTAAAGTATCAATTCGACACTCTAACGTACGTGAGATCCACATAGTCCAAAATAAATACAGTATGGTAAAATGTAAGAAAATTATTTTGCATTCCTATATTGATTTTTCGAAAGTTATTGTGCATGTCCTTCATATCTACATACATGCATAATCTCAATGGCCCGTAAAGACAAGGGGAATTATTTGCGATCCTATTACACATAAAACTTCACGCAAATCAGACACACACAGTCTTGCGCTATGGCATTACCACAAAGTTCGAACAAAATGCGTTTCAAAGCCCGTTTAATTTAACTTCATAGTAAGTACTTATATGAAAGTCCAAATGGATAATAGCACGCGGAAAGCCGGCGTGCACGAAATGGAAGGGAGCAAATAATGCTTCAAAGTTAGCAGTTATCAGCATTACAAAATAGGGAAATGAACAGGTAGGTATTATACCAATATGTAAAATGGTTAATATTATTCGCACCGCGACATAAAATGGCATCATGGGGATATCAATATTACAGTTTTGAGATAGTCAAATTCAGTGATGGCTCGTAGATTCAGTGGGATACGGTACGTCTTTCTAATCCACAAGTCCAGAAATCAGTTCCCAAGCTGGTCACTTTTTTTCCTTATTATATTCACTGCCACTCATTCGTTTTCCCAAGTGTGTTGTTTGGGTATCCTGATAACTTTATAGGCATTTTTTTGCAGTACATACTGCAAAAAGTAAGTAGCTTGCATACAAAAAGTCTCAAGCCGACTTGCCAATTGGGGTTTTGAAAAAATATATATGTGATAATTATGCAAAGATCATATATAAGTTTCATAACAAAACTATTCTTGTTTTTTCCTTGTCGCAATAATTGAAGGCTACATCAAAATAAAAATGGGTTTTTGAATCCAGTACCGAAGGCACGCCGACAGCTCCCGAACCCGTGTGACGTCACTGCGGTGGTCAGGATATTCCTTTGACAAACAACGTGCTACTCCGATAGTAGACTCTAGATTCCCAGCCAATCGTGAAAAAGTTAACTGTAACCAATGTATGTTTGTTGCAACATAGACGATGAATGAAGTTTGCAGCTCGAGACGAAGTTTGCGTTCGAAATAAATGTGTTTTTGAATGTTTAATGTTTGGAAGTCAATGACAAATTCCAGTAATAAAGTACCTAATCAAAGATGTTTTGGTTAAGCAGCCGTTTCGATAAAGCTGTTTTATCGTTCTTTAGCTACTTTTCAAATAAAATGTTTTTCAAGTATTTTAAAAATCGTAAATTCAGGACGTATGGTGCTTCTGAAATGAGCCATTAAACTTTAAAGCTTATCAAAATTACTCCAACACTTTCTGAGTACAAAGGATTCCTAGCGATAGACAGGACAAGGCAAATTTATTATTATCATGGTTTTCTTCTTGTAGATATAATAAACGTTCTCAAATTTAGATACTTCGCGGCTATAATACCTCCTCCGCCTATTGGCGTGGCAAGTAATATAAATCTCGACGCCGCGCCGCCGCCGATGGTTTAAGAGCGAGAATATTATTTTCCACTTCGCATACTAAGCCACCTCTGAAATTGAAACTTTTTATATACAGCTGTTGGGAATTGGAATTTAAGTGTTGGGGATTGTTAGAGGAGGGAGAATGCCCGAGGTGGGCCATAAATTACACGTTTCGTCGTTCATCCCACGTACCATGTACTAGGTGAAACCGCCATCTGGGTGATTTTTGGCACCACCCCACACATTCCTTTAAAATTATCAAGGATCTAAGGAATGTTTTTAAATTTGACATCTTTAATGATCACTCCAACATTCTGCGACTGAACTTTCAAAAATTTTTTGGTCCTCGCCATAATAACAACAACGTGCCAAAAATTCCGTACAGTCAGGTCAGAAGGTTACAGATCATAATTATGCTTTCCAAATACAAGTAAAAATGTTGTGTGATATACTTGTCCTATCTGAATTTGCGTATAGTTCTGCAGTATACGAGTATGTACCATGTCTTCAATAGTGATAACCTTAAACGAATACAGAGGGTACAGAATTCACGTATTAGGTTCATCCATGGTTTAAAAAATTTGAACATGTATCACACAGACTTAAAGAGTTGTGTTGCGCTATACCACAAAAAATTGTGCACCAAAAGCCCACCATACCTTTACAATAAGATCTCATTTCGCACTGATGTACACAATATAAACATCAGAAGCAAATATTTAACATCACCTGTACATAAAGCTGCATTATTTGAAAGAGGATTTAAATTCAACGTATATAATACATGTAAAAAGTGTAAATATGTAAAAACGCATCCACATTTAGTTACTTGTCTCAGTAAATGTACTAAAATTAATCTAATATAATTATTATTGCAGTAAAATTAGTTTCTTTCTTTAGTGATTAGTGGGTATTGTATTTTGTTAAGTCAGTTAAGTGTATTCATAAAATAGCACTAGGTATTCGGCCAGTTTAATATAAAAAAATTAAAAATAACAAGGGCAGAGTGAAAAAGCACTGTATGCGAACTCGCACTTGTGGTTTTCCCAGGCCATATTTAAATTATGATGGTATTTATATGTTTTTGATGGGAAAATAAATAGCGATATGTATATGTATGAATGCGTATCTATCGAGTTCGCACGTATTGAAAAATTTTCTCTGCACTACGTTGAGCAACAGCATATTTATCTAGGTTTAAAAAGAAGTGGAGTCAAACTTCTACACACCAGCAGAATAATATGACTATAGAGGTATTTAGAGTTCCATCCGTTTCAGTCTTAGGCATGATGATTGTATACTGCATCAAAAATGATTTGAAACATAGCTGGAGTCTACAAAATGTCTAAAAATGAGGTTTGAGTACGTTTCACGTTGTACGTTTTGCATTCCTCTGCGGCCACTGAAAGCTGTTAATTTATTTTTTCCTATTGGATTTGTTACTACAATGTGCCAAGGTAGGATAGACTCAAGCCCTGCTCTTTTTAAGGTGGACTGTGTTTTCTGTGCTAGACCTCGAGGTCATCACAACGTTTGCTCATTTATTCCTGACCTCTAGGTAACGTTCACCAGTTAACTGAGCATACGATTTCTTTTAAAACTTCTTCATGGCATATATCTAAATGCTAATCTAATAGAACCTCGTTTTCACAGTGATAGTTACTATCATGGAAATACTCTCATGACAGTCATCGCGATAGTCGTGTCGCGAAAGCCAAAATGTCACGGTGGAAGGGTATTGTGATAGTAGGAAGCACAGCACACACAAAGAGCAAGACTAGTAAAGAAATAGCAATATTGCGGACATGGCTGCAGCGGCGGCTGCTGTTATTGGTGAAATCGTTAAAATCAAACGTAGAAACGTATGGGTGAGATAACTGATCCAAAAACGAAATACACCAGGAGCTTCCAAAACACTGATAAGGGAACTCACAGTAGAAGACCCAAGAGGCTTTTTCAATTTTTTACGCATGAATGAGGAGATGTTCAATATTTTTGCCATTTTCCATAAATATGGAAATCTTTGATGTTCCTCTAAACACTTTAAGACATCAAATCGTCCAGGCATATTGTATGCAAAACAACAGACTTTGGCTCCAAACAAGAGACAGATTTCAAATGAACTATCATGCTGTCAGTGTTGTATGCATGGTTACAGTAGACACGATAGTTCAAAAACTATTGTGAGAGTACTCATAACTATCTCGTCGAAGGAGATAGCGTGACAGCACTGCCGTGACAGTGCTACAGCGTCGCATCACGTCCTCTATACGGTGACATTTTTTATGATAGTTATAGATGAGGGAAAATGCCTAAGAACACGCGTCACAAATACCTAATTCGTGTTAGAAATGAACATGGAATTTCCAATACGATCCCCAATTCTCTATCAAACGATCAAAACCGACCAAACAGGCAATAATTATATCACAGACGGTCCGCAAATAAACCACTAGCGGATATTACTCGCCTTGCCAGGATGAAGATAACCAAATAAAATACCTGGCGCAGCCAGAAGGGCGACTTAACTGGCAGAGCGCGTTTTCGTTTTCCGCCCTTAAATTCGATTAGGAATCTGGACGGACAAATGGTTGAGCAAATTAAAATTGGGAGAAGTAATTAGAGAAGTGGAACAGGGGGACTAAAAGATGGAATTAGTCTAAAGGGTAGGAAGCCACCACTTTTTTTACTTATCCTAGGCACATCTAATATTAGTTCAATTATTAATAAGAAAATAGACATAACTGAGCGAAAAACGTTCTAGCCGATGTGTTGGAAGTATTGAATTTCGCCATATTCTTGTGTCTGCAGATCTAAAGGCAGAGAAGCAGCCGTAACCAGCGCTCTGCATTCCAGCTTTACCATATATAGATCAGTTTATTGATCTGGATACCTGCGTGTAGTGTTATTTGCGAAGTGGTTCGAATTTGAAGTGCCAAAGGGTAGATCACTGATATGATGCAACAATAGCATTGAAGCCAAGGCCGATCCGCAACCTCCATGTTTTACCTCCCGCATCGATAGGTGAGGGGAGTATTGTGATCGCGAAAATTTTCGATTTTGAGATAACACATCACTTTTTGGGCGTTTTATGATACCTACATAACAAAAATCCACGTCACTCATTTCCGTCTGTCCGTCTGTCTGACTGTCTATCTGTCGGTCTGTCTGTCTGTCTGTCTGTCGGTTTGTCGGTCTGTTGGCGTTTTTCTAGCCTCGTAATCTTAGCAACCGTACATGGATTTCGATGAGATTTGGGCAGCAAATGAAGTGGGGTCGTAGTAGGTTATGCTGCTATAATTTTGAAAATCGGTGCATAGGCGGCGGAGCAAAAAACGCAAAAATTCAAATATTCACCACTTTGTTTTTAGGCGTTTCAGGTGTTCCTAAGCATTTTCTACTTTTTTCTCGTGGTGAAATGTGGAGTGGTTGGGGTGGGGGTTCTAAAATTGAAAAGATTGTTGTATTCGTGAAAGAGGACCTAGCGACATAAATAGCTCTTTTAGGTCCATCCGAACATTGCCTTGTCTATTACAGAAACCAAAATACGAAAATGAAAATGCGTATGGCTTTTATAAATCGCGCCAGTGGCGGCGTAGAACTAATAACAAATTAAAAATATAAAAACAGCTCAAGCTTCGTTTTTAAGCATTTTAGATGATCCTGATAATTTTCTACTTTTTTAGGTGAGGGTGAAATTGGGGTAGTTGGGTATTGGGGGGTTGAAAAACTGAAAAATTTGTTGTATCAATAATAGTCTGTCCATTGCCTGTGAAAGAAAGACCTAGCGGCATAATTTACTTTTTTAGGCCCTTCTCAACGTTTCCTTCAATATTACAGAAACCAAGGGACGCAGAATTTTGTGATGTAAATACATACAAGTATCGCTTTAGATGGTTCTGTATCGTGTAGCTTGGAAATGACCGAATTGATTTTAATCAAATTTTGACACCGTATGGCTACCTTGGCGAGGATGGAAAGCACTATGGTTTTTAGAAGTCGTGTCAGTGGTGGCGCAGCAATAACCAAAAAACTAAAAATACAAAAACAGATCAAACTTCTTTCTAGACGTTTTAGGGGTCTTGGATCATTTTCCTACTTTTTTTTATGGATATAGGTGAAATTAGGGTGGTTGAAGTTGGGAGGTTGTGAAACTAAAACTAAAAAATTTGTTGTATTGGCAATAAGCTGTTCATTGGCATGTGAGAAAGGGGGCTCGATGCGATGGTTGCAAGGGGATTTCAGATTATAGCTTCATGCTATGGGAAAATAATAAACTTGTATCACTGTAATGTGTGGGAAGTACCAAGTCAATCAACTTGACTCCATTTGTTTCATTAATATCCCACCTCTTGATATTTACAGAGAGAGAGAAATAGGCAAAAACCTCTGTATACAGTACCATGGTAATTGGTTTTGCCACCCGGTAATGAAATACACCACGATACGTGACAACCTGTGGTGCCACATACTTGACCATGCCACCCGACAGGAGTCGTGGACACTGAGATCCTATAAAAGGCTAAATTAAGTAACATACCGGAATGGGCTCTAGGAGAACATTGACATATACGTTGAATGGTATCACCTGGTACCCATGGCTTCAAAGATTGCTCAAGTATAGGAAAAAGCATATATGGTGGTAGGCCGGGTCGGAACAAAAGTAAACTGGCTAGCATTTTCCTAGCACAAATCGCCGTTATTATGGAACGTGACAGAATATACACAAATAAAGTAAAAAGACTATCTATGTAAACACAGACAGCCGGATGACCCTGATTGCCTTGGCAAGTAACCTCTATTTATACTTGAGAAATAGGTTTGGAGTGCTTTGGTACCATAAAAATAGTGACAAGAACCAACAAGGTAACATTATCTGGGGTGCCTAGTCATATAGGAGTAGGTGGGAATGGGCCAGAATCAGCATGTGGTTTGCTGTATAATTTGGTACGGACAGCTGTTACCAGATGGGTGTCAAATGAGCACCAGAAGTGCTGTGACAGTGTTGTGGGGAATATTTAGTCTAAAAGGGGTGATACACGTACGAGCAAGTACGCGTACTTATGGATCGATGACCTTTTTCTCCTGTGTCACCGTAAGTACGCGTACATTAAAACCGTCGCGCAAATCGCCGGCGATCCAAGTGGTTTGAAATCTTGCTCGTAGCTTGTTTCGGCTCGTACGTGTGGCAGTACTGCGAGCCGCGAGCTACCATTTTGTTTCGGCAGTCCATCGATGCGCAACGCTTGTGGTATTTGGCGTTTGTCAAAAGTCCTGTTGATTTTGGAAAATTGTCAAAATGAATGATTTCAGAACTTAATCACATGAACTGCTCTCAGAATTCATAGAATGTTTCCGAAATTATCCTTGTCTTTGTAAAATTAGGAGCAATGAACACAAAGACAAAAATATGAAGTTTCAAGCATACAATAAGTTACTAGAAATTATACGTAAGGTGGAAAGATATGCTACTATGCACTATTGATAACGTCAAGCAAAAAATTAGTTCATTAAGGGCTGGGTATCGTAAAGAGCGCTCTACTTTCGTAAGCCAGATCTTCACCCACACTTTTGGATTTCGCTTATTTTTTTAGCTTTTAAAATGTAATATGATATAATTCCTAAATAACAAAAAGCTTCTATAGACGAGATCGCAGTACAGTGTGATCAAGTTTCACGTATGTCACCGACGTCGATCCGAGTAAGTTCGCAAACTTAAAAACCGCGTACTTCAAGTTCGTACGTGTGTCACCCACTTAAGAGTATGTTGAGGGGACCCTAGTGATCTAATACAGCAGATGCTCTGAGATTGAGCAGAATGGAACTGCGAAAAGTGGTTGGATTTATAATTGGTCATTGGACGTTCAGTGCACACCTGCAAAAGCTGATGATTATAGTGGCAAACTCTTTATGCAGATAGTGCGGCGAGGCAGAGGAAACAACTATGCATGTTATCTTCGACTGTCCTGGTTTGAGTGAGAGCAGGACCACCTATCTGAATGTACGCCAGGAGGTAAGACAAGTGAGCATAGTTCATCATCACAAAGATCGCAAAAAACTTAGGGTCAAAGAATCTTACGACACGGACGGATATTTTGGTTGCATTTCTCCATCATCGTGCTTATTAAGGAAAGCTGATGGTTGGTTGCATCCATTTTAGATCCTTATTTTGGTACTAGCTGGTCTATGAAATTCCAATGAAGTGGATAAGTATGGAAGCGAGTTTAGGTGCACTACTTTGTACTGGCAAGTAGCCTTATTGCTGCCAAGTGCTGAAGCACTTTCTGGACTGTTTTAGTTTTGAAGCTAACATCGACCACGATTTACGATGCCCTTAGTACCTTGGCACTGGGAGCGATATTTAATGTGCAATTAGCTACACACGTCTTGGTTATACTTCGGCTTTGTCGTTGGAAGCTAATGCGACTTTTGGTTGCCAACATGATCTTCTGGCTTGAGTTAGCATCGTGTTCGCTTGATGAATTTTGAGAGGGTTCACTGCACTTGTTCCTACACCGTACTGTATATTTTCGGACGTCTAGTTTTGTGAGTTCGACGGTCTGAACTATTTGTAGACCAGCTTCATTACAGAAACTGTTAATTCAAGCGTTGGAGCCTAGTTTGGATGTTTTGATTGAAATGAATAACCACTGTAATTTTCGAGCAATTTTGGAAAAGCAGATCTCGCTTCACTGAAACCAGAAGGAAAAAGTCTCTGAGTCATCCCAATGAGCATGAGTGTTATGAAGCCATTTAGACAAAGCACTATTTAGAGTTGCCTGAATAAGACTTCGTGTGGATACTATCGGAAGCAGGATGAGCGACCAGAATGAGATCCAGAAGACTGGCGAAGTGGGAAGAGACACAAGGAATGGAAGTGGGCCCACTCACTAATTATGACCTGACACTTCTTAAAGCTCAATCAGGTCTCATTGAGAACATCGAGGTCATCTAAGGGAACCATCTCCAAAGATGGATGGGTGCTCTTTACAAACTCGGCGTTGCTCGAAACGTAGCGCAGGAGGGTGGGAGATAGAGGCAATGCAAACAACAAAGACACTCGCATGGAACTTTATATTCTGAGATGTCAAGAAAGCACCATTAACATCCTCACGAATGATGCCAGAGGGTTCTAATAGGTCTAAAAACAGTTCTACCGCATGCAAAACCATATGTTTTCATCTTATTTGGTCTGGCACTTCTAAGGCCTCACAGAGAGCCAAGCCGTTCTCAAAAGTTTTCATAAAAGTGGGATTCATTAGAGATTGATCGGTAATTGTCAGCTTGTCAAGAATTACCTTTTCTAATAGTGTTTGTATGATTTTATCCATCTGAGCAATTTGGGCGTTACAGTCACAGTGACGTATGGAAAAGAACATAGATTTTATATGGGCATGACTTCCAAAAACCTTTTGTCTTCGCTACGATGTCAATACTGCGACAAAAATTAATTTAAATCAAACTAGTAGGTTTCTGGCAATACGCGTATCAAGCAAAGGTATGTAGTATGCATGTAATAAAAGTTTTTAATTATTGAACAGCATATCCTATTTACAAGAGAAGCGACGGCGTATTTGGTTAGGGTTGAGCCGAGGGTTGAGCCAGTTCAGTAGATCAAACCAGGGTTAATCTTTGATAGTGCAGTAGAATGATATGAGCACGCATAAATATATTTGTAGTTATGAACCTTCAGCCATCTCCACTTCTACCTCCAATATGCGCAAAAAGAAGTACGAGTATTTCACCTCGTTTGATTTTCTCATTATCTTTTTGTGTAACGATTTTGACCTGCTATAACGAACTTGTTTATGCTTTTAGGATTAGGCCAGAACTAAAACAAAAACGTTCTTATATTACTTTCCGCGACGTTTCGAATAATATGTAGTCGTCATCAGCCAGCAGAAAGTCGAAGTTTCAGTTGTGTGAAAGATCATGGTAAAAGTGTGGCTAAATATTAGTTAAAACACTGCCCACAGTAGTGAGATTCAATGATAAATTTCACGGTATAAAACACATAAAATTAAAAAATGATTTGAAAAATGGGGACTAATATACGTATAGAGAGGGCTAGTTAATGACAAATAGTATCTCAAGTTTTTCTTTAACTGCCACCCCTGCATCGACGTTCAAAGGCAATAAGGGCCGATGCAACTTACCAAACAAGTTGCATTCAATTTAAGTCCGAGTTCTAAGAGGGGCCAAGGAATATTGATCTTTTGATGGTCACTCTGCCATCACGGTTTTAAAAGCTGCAAACTTATATCTCTTTTGTTTTGAACAAGACCCATCTCTAGAACACGTACGTATATCGACAACATTTTAATCTTGACTTCATAAGCAATCCCTACAAGCATATTTCTAAGGTTCAACTAATAAAAAATGGTAGGAGTTTGTAGTAATAAAGATGTGTCAGAGGAAGCGCCAGCAAATATTGACTGTCTCTTTATCTCATACATCAAAGCGATGCCAACGCTGCAAAAGGAGAGCTGCTACCGATTTTCGGGGAATACCTTATCATATTGAAACAGTTGTGTTTACGGTTCGATCGAAAAGTTTAAGTCAGAGAAAGTTCTTTGAAATGGCGAACGTGACAAACTGCAAGCTTGGTTTTGACAAAAATTGATTGAGCTGGGTAAATAGATTCACTGCGCAATGAAGATTATGAAGAACCTCAAAGCCTGAGTTTTTTCTAAGTTCAAAGGCGTTTTAATATCAGTGGTTAGTTGTCAACCGTATCGCCTTTTTTCGTATTTAGGAAGTTAGTTTGAAGCTATATCTGATTGGACAATTAGAAACCAGGTAAAATTGGGTAAACATTATGGAGAACAAAAAGAAAGGAAGAGAAATGGCTGAAAAAGGAAACACAGCTGTCAGAGGAGCAGTCACCTAGATGCATTTTAGCTTTTGATATTCTAATTATTATATAGCTATATGATATATAGCTCTATTCAACATTTCAGAACAACACAGTGCAGCATATGGTCTTGGTATTAACTACAACAAGACGAAGGTTATGATCGTAGATAGAGAGCATGACAACCATCGAGAAATAGAGTCAATAGGCTGTTGTGAGGTAGTTCAATGTTTTGTGTACCTCGGTTCTTTGATCGAAAATTCGAGTAGCTGTGAGAATGAGATTCGACGGCGCATTCAACAGGCACGGATGGCCATGACAAAGCTTACTAAAATATGGCGTGACCATAACATCACTAAAGCTACCAAAATGTCGCTGGTTCAGTCTCTTGTGTTATCCATATTTTTGTATGCCTCGGAAATTGTACTGTTAAAAAGGCAGATCGAGCTCGCGTAGACGCTTTTGAAATGTGGACGTAGAGGAGAATGCTGACAATTCCTTATACCGCTCATCGAACTGATGTTTCCATACTGGATGAGCACGGTAGTCCAAAGAGACTATCCTCCATTGTGTCGACGAGAATGCTTACATTCGTCGGACATATTCACAGAAGCGATAATATAGAGAAACTTGTAGCTCAGGGTCACGCCCCGGGTGGGCGGCGCCGTGGCCGTTCCCCTATACGCTGGGTGGATATGGGTGGATACGACGAAACGGTTGCTAGATATGAGAATCAAGAGCGTCACTGAACTGACAGAAAATCGCGAACGATGGCGAGCTACAGTTCTAAAAATTATTGATAGTATTCGTGTCGGCAATACTCTAGCTCCGACTTGATGTATTTTACGAGTTCACAACATGTCTGTTAGGGCATTGTGACTATGATGATGATTCTAATTATAATTTAGATGAATGAGCCTCAAATTGGTTGAGGTGACCATTGCGATAACGAAGATTTTAGATCTTGAGGTGTTACTTTTTTCGTATGCGTTGTGATGCTTACGTTAAGCCGGCGCCACATATGCGGTACTTGGCGAGTCACGAACCCCGATTAATTGCTACTCGGCTATGTGGCTGCAGGATTTTACCCGAGTACTCGCCATATGCCGAGCACCGAGCATTCAGCCGGCGCCATAGCCGGCGCTACACATGTGGCATTTAGGGAACAACGAACAGCGAATATTCGCAATTCGGCAAACGCCTACTGTGTGGCTGGAGCAGTTTGTGCGAATGGTCGGAATTTGCCGAACACAAATAAGTACCCGAATACTGACACAGAAACAGGAACAGGGCCGGACTAGAGAATTAAAAACTTTATTCGCATTGTTTATTTGTTAGCATGTTAGCATTTTTGAATTCTGTGTGTTCAAAAACCCCCAAGTATTGAATTTCACCGCCCCAGATGTGACAGTTTTGGAAATATTTAAGCCTTCCGGTACTGCTTACTGAGAAGGCGGTGAGAAACACCAGTTGAAACTTGTTCATGCTGTAAACCATTATTAGGGAATACTTCTATATTAAATAAAATATGCAGTGTGTTCTATTAATAAAAATCGCGGATATTTGTTTGTAAATTCGGACAAATAATTTATAACTTGGCAATGTCGCAAACGCGAAAAAAATTTCAAGGCGAGATAGGGTATTAGTAGATATTTCGATTTAAAATAAAACGTACAGGGTGTTACATTTAGAAAAAACAAAGTAAAATGACCTTCAAATTACCGTAATTTAAAATTCTACCAATAACACCCTGCACGTTGCTGGTGTCATCCAAAATAATATTTATTTAATATTTAAGTAACTCGCTGTATAATATTTTTGAGAAAAGTTAAACGAATATATCAATTTGGAGGTATTACTTGCGACCTTGCAAATCCGGAAATTAATAGAAAATAAATTATAACTTGGCAAGATCGCAATAATATTTCAGGGTTTAATAGAGATCAATGATGGAAACTAGAAGAATTTTAAAAAAAGTAATAGTACCATATAAAAAAATCAAGTTGATCAGTATCCTACTTTCCCGAAACACCCTGTATATTTCAGAATATTTTTAGGATATGCAAAACGTTGGTGAGAGCTTTACAAACTTCGGGGACGATTTCAGAAATGAGTTGATGTGATATTTTGAATAGATATTGAAGGCTTTGATAACTGTCGCCGGTCGCTAGAAATCGAAGCGCCAGAGCTAGTCGTTCTTTAGCAGGAACAGCTTTTCTCCATTTTGTGTCTTTTTTTGGTATCAGTGGTCCTGTTTTGCTGAGTAGATATTCAAAATCTTCGGAAGACATTCTGCAAAAATTTTCAAAAAATCCAGACGGTTCTTTTAATAAATCGGCAACTAGGTGTGGTCGGCGCCATACCTGAAAATGTGTTTAACATTGTGGTTTGACGTTATTGCTAACTATTTTATTACCTCTCTCGGCTTCTATTTAATGAGACCATCCACCATCGCCTCCTTCTTGGTTGATTTTTGCTTTTCCTTATTAACATATAAGCACTACACATAACAAAACCAGCACTTGCTGCCACGACTATATCATTATTATTTTCCATTGATGATGACGTTGATTCTACTGTCGATAAATTTTAATAATAAATAAGTTTCAATTTGCTACGAATATTCGGGCTTTCCCATTCCCTTTCTTCTAGAAACTAAACATAGCCAACTACGCACATGATGTAGGGCGATACGTGCACGCTACTCGGCAAGTAAGGTTGAAAAACGGCGAGCATTGATACTCGGCAAGTACCCGCATATGTGGCGCCGGCTTTACTCAAATCTAATTTATTTATTTCCATCAGTTTGTCTCTCTGTCTGTCTGTTAGCATCCTTATTACCGCATCTTAGTTACCGCTGGATCGATCGTGTTCACATTTGAGGAAAAGTGTACTGAGAACTAGTAGTAGTATTTAACAAAAAAATGGCGTCAACTTGATTGACTCAGTACTACCTACAGATAATGATGATACATTTCATTGTTCTCCCAATGCATGAAGCTATAGTCTGAGAATCTCTTGCAACCAAATCATCGCCTAACCATCGCAACTAAACATTTAACGCAAAAACTTTCGTAAATAGTTTCCTGCGTCTCCCTCCATAAGAACTAGGACGCCACAGTTTTTATTCTGCAGGTCTTAACTTGACGATGCGAAACTGTCAGGAGCCTCCAAACTGTCTAAAATGAAGTTTGAGCTGTTTTTATACTTTTAGTACTTTGACCATTGCTGCGCCGCATAGGCACGATTTTTCAAAAACAAGCATTTTTTCCGTCTCGCCGCTGTAGTAAATACTGTGTCAAAATTGTATTAAAATCCACTCAAAAATTTTAATTTTACGCAATATACATAGAACGATCTAAATGCATGTATACACCACAAAATTCTAAACCCATTGATTCCTATAATAGGCAAGGCAACAATCGAATGGGTCTAAATAAGTGTATTACGATGCTAGGTCTTTCCTTCACAGGCCAATGAACAGCCGATTATGGATACAGCAAATTTTTTGATTTTGCAACACCCCACCCCCAACCACCTCCATTCCACCCGCACCCAAAAGAAGTATTAAATAATCGAAAACCTCTAAAACGCCTAAAAACAAAGTATGAGCGGTTTATATATTTTTAGTCTTTCGATTATAATTGCTGCACCGCCAGTCACAAAAACAGTCCGCGTTTTCCATTCTCGTCGCGGTAGTAATGCTCTGTCAAAATTTCATTAAAATCAAATCACTAGTTCTAGCGTTACGCAATACAGAACTGTCTAAAGCAATACTCGTACGTATACATAGTAAAATGCCTCTGGTTTCTATAATAGGGAAGGCAATGCTCGGATGGGCCTAAAAAAGTGTAATATGCCGCTAGGTCTTTCAAAAAAATGTCAATTGACAGCCCATTATGAATACAACAATTTTTTCAGTATTACAGCCCCCCAACCAGCCCAAATTCACCGCCACCCAAAAAAAGTAGAAAATGGTCAGGAAGCCTTAAAATGCCTAAAAACTAAGTTTGAGAAATATCTGAAAAATTTTTTGTTTTTTTGCTAATTACCTGGCCGCCCGCACAATGATTTCCAAAATCATAGCAGCATTGCCTACTAAAGTCCCACACCATATCGTAACCCAAATTTCCTCACAATCCATCCAGCCGTTACTGAGATTACGACGTTAGAAAAACGCCAACAGACAGACAGACTGACGCAAATGAGTGTCGTGGATTTTCGTTATGTAGACATCATAAAACGCCCAGAAAGCGTTTTGTCCATACACCTGTCGGTGTGTGTAGAAAGAAATGAGTGAAGTTGATATAAAGTATGCTGATACATTTTTACTGTTTGAAACAACCTCCACGGTAACCAGGTACACCTAAAACGCCCAAAAACAAACTTTGAGCAATATTTAACTTTTTTTGTTTTTGCTAATTATTTTGCTACCGATACACCGATTTTCAAAATTATTGCAGCATTACCTACTAAGACCCCACAGCATATCGGTACCCAACTTTCATCACAATCCATGCAGCGGTTACCGATGTTATGAGGCTAGGAAAACGCCGACAGATAGATAGACAGATAGACAGAAATGAATGGATTTTCGTTATGTAGATATCATAAGGCGTCCAAAAGGCATATTATCTCAAAACAATTTTTTTTCCTCACCTATCGGTGAGACAAGTAAAACTAAACTTGAGGTCCATTGCGGTTTTCAATAATTACCGGCTATTTTTGGCAAAGGGTGATAAATGGATAGAAAAATTTCAAAACTGTTTTTTTGCGAGATAGTGAGCCACGACTTATTGACCAAACCTCTATGAATGATTTTTTTTCTTGATACTAAACCTATTCGACTATTTCCAAGCCATTCTAAAACCAAAGAACTGAACAACTTAATCTAAAGATACTTGATATCTAAATATTCTTTCTCATTCCGCCAATTGTTATCAGAGTTACAAATACCGTAATTTCTTATAAAGGCATTTCACTAATTTACTCAAACAGATAACTTCTACCAAATTATAGGTATTTTAATCCTAAGGAGATCTCTTTCTAGAGACTTATGAACTTATAAATCAGTTTGTTTAACTGAGTAGCAATCTGTAATGAATTCCAGTGGCAGTCCTTCTGAAACAATAAAACTAGATGTGGATACTAATTGTCGAGCCATATATTTCGTAGACGTCCAAACCGAATTTCTATTCAAAACAGAATTTCTATTTTTTTCTTGTAACTGCAATTCCACAGGAGGAAGTTAGTTTAATTTATTTTATGCACGGCTGTATAATAAAATTAACCATTGTATTCAAATTTCTCATATCATAAACGTTACTTTATAGCCCATGAGCCCTTTTACAGTCCTTAAGCACAATGAAGTGTCAAACACCAAAAATATCTATTATATCACACCAACTTAGCTAAAGACATGTCCTTATATCGCACCACAAAGGTATGGATTTTAAGTTTCTCAGCTTTCAAACCACACAATATGCAAAAAATTGCCGCACGGATTTCAAGCAAAATAGCTACCGCTGTTTTTCCGCTGCTATAGTTGCGCAGGTGATTTGTTAACTTTGATAGATACAGCGATGCTACACAATGAATCAATGAAAAATGAGGAAAAAATAACCGCACAAAATAGTGTATGTATACGGCATGTATAGCTTTTCCTATCCCTCAGATAACGTCTCGTGCTTCACATAAGGCTTTGGGACATAAAAGCCTCTTCAGCCCTTAATACTTAAACAACTATTATAGTCAATCATTTGCTTCACAGAAACTATTATAGTATCAGTATCTCTGACATCTTCTGGTGCATGTTGTAACACTGTCTTTCGTACTAACTCCCTGTCACCTCTTAACCTCAGTAAACACTACATAGTTTCAAAATATATCTTACGTTATTTGTTCTACTTTCCTGGTAGGAGTTTCTTTAAGGGGTTATAATTTTTGAAAGTCAATTTACATGATATAATTTTGTGCATACTTGTAATATAATTGTGTATAATGAGGCTATAAGTAGATAGTTAACATTCTGAAAGAAAATTTCATTCTCTATTCAAAGCATTTAAATAAAAGCTTTTTTTTAAGTTTTTTTTTTGTTTCAAGCAAGATTCCACCTGAACAAACAGACACAGACAATATACATACATTACACGTTATAAAAGCTTTTGATATTACTACGAACATAACTGGCTTCATCCTCCATCACTATAGCTACAACAAAATGTTATAGCGCGATTTGAACCTAAGCGATGTGACCATATATGTATATAAATAAACTTTTAATAGGGAGCATAGAGTCCCTCAACGTTTCCACTGAATATATTCGAGCATTCAAAGCTTACATGCAGCGCACATAGTTGTTTCTGAATAATAGAGGATTAGAGGGCTAGGTCAAGAGATAATCTGGAATACGTTGTATTGAAACAGGCCAACCACGAGGCTGCATCTACAGAGATACTTTCGACTCAGCTGAAGTGAAACGAAGTATAATCCTATGCTCAATCAGTTTTCCAATTGAAAAACGGACTAGTGGTATTCAGCTATCTCCGCTATGCGCTTCCATTGTTGCCTCGTAGTGGATGCCAAAAATCAACGATTCGTCCATCACAGCTTATGGGAATCCTCTTATTCGGTGACACAAACAAACGCGAGCGAGGGCCAGAACTTTGAATGGAAATCAGCGTTATGCAAATAACACCATTGGCGTACCTCAAAGGACTAAAGTTTTTCCGTCCCCAAAAGTTAGCAGAATAAAGTCAGCAGAAGAAACTTATGATAACGCCATAATTAAAGGCCCATTAAAGGCTAATTAAATGCCCTATTAGGTGGAGGTTATAGTAAACTGCTTGAGGATAACAGATTTGCGGGGTAAGGGCAGAGGTAAGAAGTCGAGTAAGAGAGGGCGTGGCCTATTTACTATTCCTACTACAAGGATATACCACCAAGTTATAAAAAGTATTTGTAGGTGCCGCACCCGAGGGGTCCATGATGGTGATGCCGAACCGGCTCCCGCTGACCCTTTTTTGATCGTCCGTCGCCGTCGTTGAGAAATCTATACCTGGCATCACAGTTGATCCCTTTTCTGTGTATTTCAGGCATATACATAGTAATAAATACAATATGAGTATAAAGAGTTGTTTATAAGTGCAACTGAGTTGTCACACAAAAACTGAATTGATCGTATGTACAATAGCGAAAATAAGACGGAAAATAAGGTGAAAATATGAAAAATCAACAAGAAGTACCAATGACAGTATTATGCGTGTATATGTTATTTGTAAAGCAGCTAAATTCAGTGAAGTTCACTGTACATTGAGCAGTTCCTTAGATATGCCAATGCCGTTGGAGAACTGAAAGATGTAAGCGTACTACAGAATTGGCGTAGATACGGGTGATAGGGGGACGTGTTCCCTCCTTGGAACCACAAATTAAAAAAACTATCATGTCTCATGCTTTTTGCCTATAGCACCCCCAGAAGGCGCCAGCAAAATTATTGTTGGACTCACAACAAACTCCAGAAAAATAAACCAAATTATGCCTGCCCCCCCTCCCCCACCGATAGGCCTCCAAAAATATATCCCCCATAGTGAAACTATATCTACCTAAATTCTGAATTACAGCCGCCAAATTCGGTATTTCGATGAAGTATTCAAAAAGAGGCATTTTAACAACTTTGTGAAATCTATAACACCTCCAACACAAATATACCTATTGACCTATGCCAAGACGATTATGTACTCTGAAGAAAAAGAAAAATTTGCTTTCTCTGATGTTGAGCGATTAATAAAAATGCGAGTATTAATTGCGGACTATAATGGATGCCTATATGACCTCTAATGTTGCCACACCAAGATGGTGTCCTTATTTTACCCTTAACCGGTAACGTGCAAATTCGGGGCATAGCTGGTAACGTGCAGTCTGTGAGACTGTAACCTCTTTGAAGCTTAAAAAATCAAACTCTCCTAATTATTTTTTGGAAAAAATGCATGAAGATTTGTTGGGTATATATCCTTTAATAATAATTTTGTATAAAGTAGCAGAACATATGATGTAAAGAAAAAAAATTATGACAATTATTAACTAGAACACAAATTAGCAGCACAAATTTGTAGGACCAAGATAATAAAAAAAAAAACTTTGACCACACTCAAATCTATATATTTTGTGATTGATAATAAGTGAAGCAATACACCTATAATAATATTTTGGTAAAAAATGACGGACCTGCCATGACTACCAGTTGAGAAGAATTATAACGTAAACCGTAACGTTCCGTCTCACAGACTGAACCGAACTAACAACTAAGCACATCCGGAATGTTGTTTACGCAAACTTATTGATAAACGGGATATAAAAGGGATACCAATGGTAGATAGATTAGATGAGGTCATTTACCAGAAATGCGGTAAGGTTTTGTTGTAGGGTCGAATCAAAGATTGCTTGCAGTCTCACAGACGGCACGTTACCAGTTAAGGGTTTACCTGACATATGACACCTGATGAAGAAGGTATTCAGAGAAGAAAAATGACGTTTTGGATGAAAAATGGTACAATTATTGGTTTTATCAAGTTCATGTCACAAAAAGTTACTATTGCTACTTTGCCGTCTGAACACAAAAAATCGTGAAAGTGGAGAACTTAGCAAAGGAACATGACTTCTGGAATGAATAAATGTTAATGAAAATACAAGGTTTTTACCAGTTCATGTTACAAAGTAAAGAATGTAATTTCTATTCGCGACGTGCGACGCAAAAAATTGTGAGCCCAAGACTTTAGACTTGGGCCTGCCAGTAATTTAATTTTTAATTACTTACAAATCTGGTTGAAAATTGTAAGATTTCGCAGTAATCCTGAAAATGATAACTACTAAAAACCGATTACCGCGATTTGTTTACATTTTAGTAGTTCCTAACTTTTGGTCTGCGGTGTATATCAATAAGTCACCCAAAACCATGGACTACAAATTTAGTCGTTACCCAAAACAATAGCTATCTCATTCCAGAAATGAATGAACTTCAGCTCATTCATAAACAGTAGTTTGCATACGTTTGTATTGGTGGCGCTTTTATCAGTGTCCCAATAGGCGCGCGATTGTTCAATGCAAGGCTCTGGCTGTAACCATTTTTGACCCTGTAGATTAATCACTTTCGGCACAAAAATGTGGTTTTCGTTTTTTTTATAACTTCAATCTATGTTACTGTCGATCCCGATTTTAGAATAAGTTTATACAGGGTGATTCATGAGACCGTGAATTTAGTCAAAAAAGCGTCACTTTTGGCAATTTTTGAATAATTGCCTATTAGGAAATTTAAAAAAATACGTCTACATTAACATAGAAGTGCCCTTTTTCTTCATGCTCATATTTTTTTCAGTTCAGTTATCTCAAAATCTATAGTCGAAAAATGGTTACAGCTGAACCATTGCAAACAGCTCTCATGTATGTACTATAACCCCCTCTTAAGAGTGTCAATACACCAGTTGTTTTAGTAAAATAGCATGTTCTGCTAACTGAAAAAGTTAGCAAAGTAACCTCATACAGAGTATGGGTCAATAGTGAGTGGACGGAAGATTGTGCGCTTACTAAAGGAAAATTTAAAAATCTGTCATCTGATCATGGTAAACGTGCTCGCCCACTTGAACGAAGCGTCGCGAACGGAAGCGGCGCGAGGCGAAGCGTCATTTAACCGATGTCCGCCAACTGGGGCGAAGCAGCGCGAAGCGGCGCGTCGGGTCTTTTACACGTGGCCACCCTCTTAGACGAAGCGTCGCGAACGGAAGCGGTGCGAAGAAAATTTTTGACGCCAGAGAAGTTTACTTTAGGTTATATGGCAGCCCGCCCACTCAGGCAGCGCGAAGCGAAGAGGCGCGTCGTTTGACGCGCGAATTCTCTTCGGACCAACTAGGCGTCGTTTCTCTTGATGCTTCGCCTATGGGCGGTACCAGGCGGCGAGAAGATCCAAATATTTTTTGATGCCTCTCGTATATTTTCAGTGTTTAGCAGTATTATGTAGGATGTTGTGCTAAATTGCAGTCTCTGGTCGTGATACAAAGACATTCATTACAAAGGTAATTTAATTACCCAGCATTTTCTTTTGTTTTTTTTCTTTTCTTCTTCTTCCATAGTGGCAATTAAACTCAATACAAAGAGTTCCTCTTCTGATGAACTGCTCATCGTACCTCACTAGGCCACGTATCTCGTTCAACTGCTTAAAAACAAATCAAATTCGCGTCGCGCCCTAAAAGCCGCGCCTCGCTTCACGCCGCTTCGCCCCAGTGCTCGCCCACTTAGACAAGCGTCGCGAACGGAAGCGGCGCGAGGCGAAGCGTCATTTAACCGATGTCCGCCCGCTGGGGTGAAGCGTCGCGTCTTTTATGGCGCGACGTGAATTTTATTTGTTTTTAAGCAGTTGAACGACGTACGTTGTCTAGTGAGGTACGATGAGCAGTTCATCAGAAGAGGAACTCTGTATTGAGTTTAATTGCCGCTATGGAAGAAGAAAAGAAAAAAAAAACAAAAGAAAATTCTGGGTAATTAAATTACCTTTGAAATAGAGGTCTCTGTATCACGACCAGAGACTGCAATTTAGCAGCACTTCCTACAAAATACTGCTAAACACTGAAAATATGCGACAGGAATCAAGAAAAATGTTGATCTTCTCGCCGCCTGGTACCGCCCATTCAGGCGAAGCGTCAAGAGAAACGACGCCTAGTTGGTCCGAGGAGAATTCGCGCGTCAAACGACGCGCCTCTTCGCTTCACTTCTCTGGCGCCAAATCGACAATTTGCTTCGCGCCGCCTCCGTTCGCGACGCTTCGCCTAAGTGGCCGAGCACGTTTTTAAGGGGCCTTGAGGGCTATAACATTGAATTAATTTCACTTGAGTTTTGACGTTTATACAGGGTGTTCCAAAAAAACGTGACCCCGTTTCTAGGATAGGTATAAAACTGAAAAATAATTGGGATTCGTTTAGTAAAAAAAATCGTAACGCCATCCGGATTCAAGATTTAAGAATTAATAACTTTAAAATTGAGGACTCAAGTGGATAAAGGTGTCATGTAACATTTTTTAAAAATGTGCATTTTTCATTCAATAAGCTTAAAATATGATTCGATTTCATTCTTGAGTCCCTTTGTTGTGTTATTTTTATGAATGGCGTAGATATTTAGATCATAAATGTGTTATGTACAATACTTTATACTTTTCACAGCTTTTTTGACTAAATTCACGGTCTCATGAATCACCCTGTATAAACTTATTCTAAAACCGGGATCGACAATAACATAGATTGAAGTTATAAAAAAAACGAAAACCACATTTTTGTGCCGAAAGTGATTAATCTACAGGGTCAAAAATGGTTACAGCCAGAGCCTTGCATTGAACAATCGCGCGCCTATTGGGACACTGATAAAAGCGCCACCAATACAAACGTATGCAAACTACTGTTTATGAATGAGCTGAAGTTCATTCATTTCTGGAATGAGATAGATATTGTTTTGGGTAACGACTAAATTTGTAGTCCATGGTTTTGGGTGACTTATTGATATACACCGCAGACCAAAAGTTGGGAACTACTAAAATGTAAACAAATCGCGGTAATCGGTTTTTAGTAGTTATCATTTTCAGGATTACTGCGAAATCTTACAATTTTCAACCAGATTTGTAAGTAATTAAAAATTAAATTACTGGCAGACCCAAGTCTAAAGTCTTGGGCTCACAATTTTTTGCGTCGCACGTCGCGAATAGAAATTACATTTTTTACTTTGTAACATAAACTGGTAAAAACCTTGTATTTTCATTAACATTTATTCATTCCAGAAGTCATTCCTTTGCTAAGTTCTCCACTTTCACGATTTTTTGTGTTCAGACGGCAAAGTAGCAATAGTAACTTTTTGTGACATGAACTTGATAAAACCAATAATTGTACCATTTTTCATCCAAAACGTCATTTTTCTTCTCTGAATACCTTCTTCATCAGGTGTCATATGTCAGGTAAACCCTTAACTGGTAACGTGCCGTCTGTGAGACTGCAAGCAACCTTTGATTCGACCCTACAACAAAACCTTACCGCATTTCTGGTAAATGACCTCATCTAATCTATCTACCATTGGTATCCTTTTTATATCCCGTTTATCAATCAGTTTGCGTAAACAACATTCCAGATGTGCTTAGTTGTTAGTTCGGTTCAGTCTGTGAGACGGAACGTTACGGTCTACGTTATAATTTTTCTCAACTGGTAGTCATGGCAGGTCCGTCATTTTTTGCCAAAATATTATTATAGGTGTATTGCTTCACTTATTATCAATCACAAAATATATAGATTTGAGTGTGGTCAAAGTTTTTTTTTTATTATCTTGGTCCTACAAATTTGTGCTGCTAATTTGTGTTCTAGTTAATAATTGTCATAATTTTTTTTCTTTACATCATATGTTCTGCTACTTTATACAAAATTATTATTAAAGGATATATACCCAACAAATCTTCATGCATTTTTTCCAAAAAATAATTAGGAGAGTTTGATTTTTTAAGCTTCAAAGAGGTTACAGTCTCACAGACTGCACGTTACCAGCTATGCCCCGAATTTGCACGTTACCGGTTAAGGGTAAAATAAGGACACCATCTTGGTGTGGCAACATTAGAGGTCATATAGGCATCCATTATAGTCCGCAATTAATACTCGCATTTTTATTAATCGCTCAACATCAGAGAAAGCAAATTTTTCTTTTTTTTCAGAGTACATAATCGTCTTGGCATAGGTCAATAGGTATATTTGTGTTGGAGGAGTTATAGATTTCACAAAGTTGTTAAAATGCCTCTTTTTGAATACTTCATCGAAATACCGAATTTGGCGGCTGTAATTCAGAATTTAGGTAGATATAGTTTCACTATGGGGGATATATTTTTGGAGGGCTATCGGTGGGGGGAGGGGGGGCAGGCATAATTTGGTTTATTTTTCTGGAGTTTGTTGTGAGTCTAACAATAATTTTGCTGGCGCCTTCTGGGGGTGCTATAGGCAAAAAGCATGAGACATGATAGTTTTTTTAATTTGTAGTTCCAAGGCGGGAACACGTCACCCTATCCCCCGTATCTACGCCAATTCTGTAGTACGCTTACATCTTTCAGTTTTCCAACGGCATTGGCATATCTAAGGAACTGCTCAATGTACAGTGAACTTCACTGAATTTAGCTGCTTTATAAATAACATATACACGCATAATACTGTCATTGGTACTTCTTGTTGATTTTTCATATTTTCACCTTATTTTCCGTCTTATTTTCGCTATTGTACATACGATCAATTCAGTTTTTGTGTGACAACTCAGTTGCACTTATAAACAACTCTTTATACTCATATTGTATTTATTACTATGTATATGCCTGAAATACACAGAAAAGGGATCCACTGTGATGCCAGGTATAGATTTCTCAACGACGGCGACGGACGATCAAAAAAGAGTCAGCGGGAGCCGGTTCGGCATCACCATCATAGACCCCTCGGGTGCGGCGCCTACAATGTTTTTTGTGGCATTGTGGCTTTGATCTCGTTTTCGTACTCATAGGTTTTTATTCTTTTTTTTTTACTGTGCCTTCTGAGAGAGTATTTTTCCACTTCAGTAATATCTGCTGCATCCAGATTGACTCCTCTTTCATTATTGGGGTCTTCTTCTGTAGGTTCTTCCCCAGAATTTGAGCTCGAATTTGATTGTTGGTTGAAGGAATTTAAAATCAAGTTTTGAGAACCGTCCATACAAGCTTGCACCTGTTAAGTTTGTTCACGACATAAGACACAATCGTTTTTTATGCCTGTTATATGAGGCAGTATATTTGAAGGCCCGTTTCATTTGTAATCTCTATAGCAATGCCCTTGTCATAATAGTGTTAAAATAGGTTAGTTGCAAAAATGACTACGCGACAACGTTTTTAGTTCAACTGAAAAATTGCCCACGACTCAGTTATATCGTATAACGTAGAGTATAACGGCAAAACGTTTCATATAACTTGAGTTGTTATCAGTTGCCACTAAAACGTTGTTAAAACCTTATTGCAATTACCAAATTACTAACTACATCTAGTTAGTTGGGTAAACGTCCCATGGTATAACTAAAGTTGTGCTTAACGTTGATACGATGTTGTCTGGTGGTGTGACGTTGCATAAATAACCAATTTCTACACTAACTTCAACGTTAATTTTGGTGTATCATGTGGTTGTGGTTGCCAAAATGCTACTTGGGTCCCTTATGATAAAATCATCGCCTTGGGTTTTAGGATATTTCTTTAGGATATTTACTATAAGGGGGGTAACAGATGGAATATTACGGCCTCTGGTATAATTGACAATTAAGGACTCTTACAATTAAAAGCAGGTTCGGAAATAAACTGGACCCTCTAAATGAAGCCATATAGCGAAGAGCATAAATGTGAAATTGCGGCTTTGTAAAGAGGGATTCAGGAGTGGTTTTCAACGAATATAAATCATTTTTCCAGGACTTCCGTACCATTAGCACAGCAGGTGTTTATCATCTGTTCATTACGCTCCTATTATTTGGAGTCGCTGAGGTATTTTTAACCTCGATCAATGAAACATGCAAAAATTGGGTGAGGTATAGAAAGTGCTACATCATTTTGGACCGCTTCTGTAACACGTGTTCCGCAGATTCATTACATTGGGTTTACTTATTAAGTAGGCATCATATTCTGGGTGCTTTAGCGCTTTTATAACCTTTATAATTACTTTGTGGAGTTTCTAAGCATCTTCTTTGCAGATTATAGACGTAGGGTTACTCTACACTCTTTACGTGTATCTCAAAAAATTTAAGGGAAAACTATAAAATCTATTATAAATACACTTAGAGGCTATTGGCACATTCAGTCTATGGCAGGACAGTGTTGCTCAACACATGTTCGACACGCATTTCATCTCAATCCAAGCAGTGGTTACTGAGATTATGCGACTAGAAAAATGTCGATCGACAAACAGACCGACGGAAATGAGTGACGTGGATTTTCATTATGTAGATATCTCAAACGCCCAAAAAGCGTATTGTCCCAAAATCGAAAATTTTAGCGATCAAAATACTTCAAAATAACCTATCGGTGCTGCAGTAAAAATCCTATAAGACACCTTTCTTCTGGATTTGCACCATTAAGACGTTCCTTGTAGATTCAATATTTTTATATAGCTTCCCTACTTCAAATAAAAACTTTTATTGAAATACCCTCATGAGTTATATTTTCATATGTAGATCGATTTCAAGGTCGGAGTTCATAAGAAAGCCTTAGAGATATATGGGTAATAAAGTTTTATGGAATATGGATTCGCATAAATTTAAATATGTAGTACAGTTCCATGAATACAAGCAACCCTCGTTCATCTAGAGCTTGACAGATATTGAACACTTTTCTCTCGCAATGCGGCGATACCGTGAATAAAATTCAAAGGGGTCTCTTGGAAAGCGGGACCGATCTGTTGGTGTGAGAGAGATCAAGCAGCAGGGTGATGGAGTATCAATACGGGGCTAACTAAATATTGGTGTGCTCATACTGATGCAGACTAAGGGCCGGTTTCTCAATGTTCATTTATCATGTTTAACATTTATCTGGAAGTTAACGGTTATCTGTCAGGCAAATTATTGTTTAAACGATTGAAGGTTAAACTTACGAATTCACGTAAATCCTATCTGACAATTGTTTCCATAGAAACACTAACTGGCAACTACCTATCTGACCCTTTTAACTGGACATTGAGAAACCGGTCCTAAGTGTTATTTTATGAAATGTGCTAGAAATATTGCCGACTCCCTACAAGTCTAAGGCTTAAACAACGAACTCGGATAGGTTAGAAGAAGCAAAGTACATGCTCTAATAAGTATGTGATTGTTTGCAAGATAATGTTGTAATAATTATTTGCCATGTACCATTTATACCTACCGATAAGAACTTCTGCGCCCATTACGCTCAAATCATTCGTTGCAAAACGTACATCACTTCGCCCGAAAATGCAAAACCTACTTGAAAATCGCCTAATAAACAAGAAACGATCAAACAAAGATAAAGTAGTGCCACTACATGCTGTTTATACCTGTTCGCCAAGGTCGGCGGTCGTTCGATGCGATGTTGTCAAATTGTGTGGAAAATAATTATTTATTTGACATATTACTTGATCACCGCCTCATTAATTATTCTTGAATTTTTGAAACAGCAGCTATGGTAGCGTAGTTTTGATCAGGTTAACAACAGCTTCTATTCTACTTCTACTATTTCCTATATAATAACAAAATAGACTGGATCAGTCCCCTCGTTTGAGGCAACATGCTATTTTGTGATCCCTTCTCACATGCTTCTTAGCCATTTTACTATTACTGCAATGACAGCTATACAGGGTGGTCAAATAAGCGTACGGTGAGCTCTAGCCGCCTCACCGTTCGAATTAGAAGAAAATATTTTGGATAACATTCAAATAGTTTACTCATAAAAAATAATTTAAAAGTTGGCGGCCATCCTCCTATATAGGAAGTAGGTATCAACTTCCTTATGTATATTGTTGAATTCAGCATAGATTTTTAGGTCCAGCTTGTTAACCATAGTTTATGTATACGAAGCCTATTTTTGAAGTTATTCAGCAATATTTAGAAAATATGACGTTTGTAGTACTTTACATTTTTTTTATCTCGGAAGCTAAGCGGGACAGAAAGATGAGGTATTCGATCTTAAAACGAGCAAGAATCATATTGTATTTCAGTAAGGTCACTGTTTCAAAAGCACATTAAATCAATAGACTTGCAATTTTCAAATTTGGAAAGTCTGAAATGTGAATAACTTTGTTTTTCAAAGAGACAGTATGATAAATTTTACAGCAGTGGATGCCAAATTAGATTCTCTTTCACGTTTATATATATATAATAAGGCATATAAGGTTCTATCTTTAATGGTTTTTAGGATATTTACGATTTTGCAATTGAGGAGTGGAAATTAGAAAGGGTCTATGTGCCATTTTTTCAAAATTGAGTTGTTGACGTACAAAGGTCTAAAGTACCATACTTTATATCCTGTAAAAGGTCGCAAGTGTCAGTCTTAAAATTAGTGGTAAGTGTTTTGTGGCAGTAATAGATGGCGGTAAACGTATATACTCAAGTGTTTTTCAAAGGCCGTAAGTCCGACACGGAATATCAGGTAATTTTCAGTTTATTGTAACTTCTGCACATGTTAAGTCCGCTGTTTTGTGAGCTGGTCGGTTTACAATAAAATTGAGAAAAAACCAAGAAAAATCAATGGCAGTGGCTCATATCGTAATAAACAAAAGCTTTTATGGTGTAGTGGAAAGTCCTATAAAACCTATAAAGGCCAGTCGATACCCGAAAAGAGTTATCCGAGCTGCGAATGAGCATATTACACACAACCAAGTTGAACATCATTAAAGCTTCGATGATAACCATTGGTCAGGCTAACCTCCCATATATTACAATGAAACCTGCTTTCTCTGAGCTTGAACAAGGCTTAAAAGTTAATATTCTTAAGAAAGGAAAAACTTTAGCTAATCTTGGGAGGGCTAACATAATCAAGCTGGCACCAGAAAATCATGTATCCGAAAAGAAAAAGGATTCGCTTCGAGGCGCTAATAAATATATCTTTTATAAATAGTTATTTATTCACACATTCAAAATGAGTAGTTTTGAGACATTTTTTGTAAAAAGTTTGTTTTTGGACTTGTATTTCTTGCATATATTTAATAAAAAAATACAAGCGAACTCTCTGACTTCTAAATTTTTTTAAACTTGACTAATTTGGTTTTTAATGATTATCTCAAAATTATATTTTTGGCACATACTAATCTATTCTAATTTCCACTCTTCAGTTATTCTGTAGTGGCAAGTAGGAATTGGAAAAATCGTAGGTAGCGTGGACCGCAGGCGAAACAATTGGCTAGAAACTTTTCACGCAAAGTGGTTCGGCCTCTAATACTAAAATATGCAGCCGCTCCATCTAACTGCAACCACATTGTTCTTAAAAACTTCAGTGGTAAGTTTTCCAGTAGGTTTTCCATATTTTCATTTGGAAAATTTTGAAAAACATGTAGTTAATGAAAATAATTAGTATGACGTTCTCGGAATTCTAGTTGAAGATTTCCATAGCAGCAAAAGCAGAAATTAGTCGCGATTTGGACATTGGTCAAAAATCTGTGACAAGAATCTTAACGAAGAACAAACAGCATCGTTATCACGCAGCTAAATTAAGCACTTGAAAGACCAGACTTTGAAAACAGAATGAATTTCTGTAATTGGGGTCGTGCTCGAGTCCAAGAAGATGCACTCTTTTTTAACAGTGTGTTGTTCACGGATGAAGCTATATTTCAAAATAACGGCCATGTAAACTGGCACAATTTACATAATTTACATTTTTACGCCGACATTAATCCAAATTTTCTGAAGTTTTTTGACAACGAACATGGAGTCTAAACATTTGAGGTAGTATTTTTGGAAATCGCATAATAGAAATTGAAAATTGCAAGTCTATTGATTTAATGTGCTTTTGAAACAATGACCTTACAGAGACACATGTTCCCATCTCGTTTTAAAACCGAAAATCTCATCTTTCTGTCGGGCTTAGTTTCCGAGATATTAAAATTTTTTGTAAAGTACTACAATAAACGTCAAATTTTCTAAAGATTGCTGAACGACTTCGAAAACAGGCTTCATAGACATAAAATATGGTTAACAAACTGGACCTAAAAATCCATGCCAAATTCAAAAACGTAGTAATATGCATTAGGTATTTAAAATAAGGAAGTTGATACTCACTTCCGCTATATCCGGATGTCCACCATTTATGAAATTACTTTCTGTAAGTAGACCATTTGAAAATAAAAGTTTTTTGTTCGGGACATTTTCTTCTAATTTAGACGGCCGCTGGAGAACACCGCGCGCATATTGGACCACCCTGTATATTGTCAAACCAGCTTTGATAGTTACATTATGGACTAGTTGTATAAGCATAATGACTACCCAGAAGAGATCTGACAACATCCTGTACCACCATCCACCATCGTCAAGCAGGATGACTCAAACAAACATATTTTTTTAATTCTTATCTGAGCGAATTCGTTGGATTTTAACAGTATGTAGCTGATCACTGTGGTGTAGATTGGTTAAAATGTCCTTACACAAAAATGACCGATTCTTAACTAAACCATAAGATTCATTACAATGACCATCAGGTTTACTCCAACTGATTACTATACGAGTCTTCATATTCACGACGATCTTATGTACATTGTGATCATTGGGCTCCATTCCAAACACAAAAAACTTTAGACAAATAATATAAATAGACATAAAGATCGAACCAAATTTCAAATAGAAAATTTGGCTGGAAAATAATTTTCCTGTACTATAATGTCATATTGACCACCAGTGCCATATTGCAATGCAAAAAATGCCGTCAAGTGTGTTAACTCAGTACTTCCCACACATTACCGATTTTAAAGTATTTTGTTTTTTGTTGATTTCTTCTCCGCCACTGACAAAAGTTCCTGAAACGATACACTGTTACCATTTCCTCCCCGGTGGTAATACGGTATCAAAATTTAATCACAATTAAGTTAGTAGTTTTCAAGCTACACGTTAGGATTATAATATGTATGCATCAGATTGTTCGATAGATATAAAATACAAGGCAACAATCGCATAGGTCTAAAAGCCATAAGATATTACCAGCGCAATGTATTCATCAATATATTTATTAATGTTAGAGTTTTGAAACCCTACACATGTCCCACCATCCCGATTTCACTCTCCCAAGAAGGAGGTTCTAGGGAACAAAAACCCTTGAAAAGACCTAAATGCTAAGTTTGGAGGGGTGCTGATATCGATCGATCCCACAGCATATTGCTACCCAATTTTCATCAAAATCTATGCAGCGGTTACTGAGATTACGCGGCTAGAAAAACGCCAATAGGCGGACAGACTGATAAACAGCGAAACCGACTAAAATGAGTAAAGCTGATTTTCGTTATCGATGTGGCAACTGAAATATAGAAAACGACCAGGAACCTCAAAATCGTCTATAAACAAAGTTTGAGCTGTCTTTATTTTTCAGTTTTTTTGATTTTTGCTGCGCCGCCACTAATACGATTTCAAAAAACCAACATGTTTTCCATCCTTTCCACGATAACGATATGGTGTAGAAATTTCATTACCATTCAATTCAATAATTTCCAGCTTACACAGTACAGGATGGCGTGAAACAATACTCGTTTGTATACATCAGGAAATTTAAAGTCACTTGGTTGGTGTAATAGGCAAGGCAATGCGGATTGACCTAAAAGGTGTATTGTGCCGTTAGGCTTTTTCATTTATTCTTCTTTTTTACGACAAATGCTTTAGCTCTACAATCTCCCATCACCAAAACACCCCAATTTTACAGCCTCTCCCGAAAAAAAAGTAGAAAATGATCAGTAACCCCTAAAATGCCCACAAACTAAGTTTGAGGAATATTTGGAGTTTTTTATTTTTGCTAATTTTTTCGGCCGCTCCTGCTCCTATTTTCTAAATTATAGCTATTACCTACTACGACCCCACATTACATCGCTACACAGCTTTCATGGCAATCCATTAAGCGGTTACTGAGGTTGCGAGGCTAGAGAAACGCCAACAGGCAGGCAGACCGACAGAAATGAGTGACGTGGATCATCGTTATGTAGATATCATACTACTGACAAAAACAGCTTCACATACGCACCAGCATCCACGGCAGTCATATCAGTAATGCTGCTTTAATATTCGCAATTAATCCAGCACGTGTAGCAGATACATTAGGAAAGATAAACAGAACCTCCCCAACCTTCATATTTCAGCGTATTTCTGCTTTGAATCATTTTAATTGGTTGAGAGGGGAATCAGAATTCTTCAAAGATATACAGAATGCGTTACTAGTGGTTTTTAGATTTTTAAGTTTGCTGTGGTGCTCAATGTTAAACATTTTATACTGGAAGCCTTCGAAGCTGCAAATGTTCTATGCCGAAAGGAACCCCTGGAACAACCTCTAGTATGTGACTAAATTACAATATAAAATAAGAAATGCAGTCAAATTGTCTGACTCAGTCAAGGACTCAGTACTTTCCACGCATTCTGGTGATATCATTTTATTATTTTCGTATCACATGAAGCATGAGATCCCCGTGAAACGAAATTATTGCCCGCTCGCTCGCAAAAGAGTTACTATTAGTTTAGTGATGAGTTGCATACATTACAGAATTACATATCTTCCACAACAATTATAGTGAAAGAATATTTGTTATCAAAAGTAGGGCGGCAATCAGACAAAGCTGAAAAGTATATTATATCATTCGTTTACAGGGTAATGAATATCCATTACGCATACAACAATCTTTTTCAGTTTCACAGTCTCCTACCCCCAAACCACCTCACTAAAATAAAAAAATTCAGAAAACGATCAGTAACGTCGCCTATAAACGAAGTTTGAGCTGTTTTCATATTCTTAGCTTTTGATTATTGCTACACCGTACAAAAACTATGTCAAAATTTCATTAAAATCAAGTCAATAATTTCTGGGTTCCACAATATCGAACAGTCTAAAGCAATACTCGTATGTATATATTAGAAATTTCTTAATCCTTGGTTTCTGCAATAGGCAACGCTATGTTCGGTTGACCTAAGAAAAAGTAATATGCCGCTAGGTCTTTTTTTCGCAGGTCTATGCACAGCCTATTGTGATTACCAACAAATTTTTTAGGTTTAGATTTCCCCACCCCACCACCAACCCAGTTTAACCCCCACCCCAAAGAAAAGTGGAAAACGATCAGGAATCTCTAGAATGCGTAAATATGAAATTACTCTACCGCTCATGCACATATTTTTGAAATAATTCCACCCTTACCAACTACGACCTCACATCATATCGACAATTAAACTTCATCACAATCTATGCAGCAGATACTGAGATTACGAGGCTAGAAGAACTGCAACAGACAGACCGGCAGACAGACAGACAAACAGAAAGACTGACAGACAGACGACTGAATAGATATCATAAAATGCCCAAAGAGCGTGTTATCTCAATATCAAAAATTTTTTTAATCATAATACTTCCATCACCTATCGGTGTGAGAAGTAAAGATATATAAAGAAATTGTCTACCGTTGATTTGATACAAAATTTTAAAACATCACCCTTTCACATCATTCTTATCGATTGGTTTTCCTCGAACTTCTTGCCATTCGATTGACCAACTTCAATTCGAGCTGGATCGAGCTGGACACTGGATGAAAACATAACCTAAAATAATGTGCATAACCTGATTTTTGATTGATTCAGGATCAAAACAAATACATTTCTTTGAACGGTTTTATAGGGGAATTCGTTGATAGGCATCAGCTGCCTGTCTTGGTTGTCGATACAATCCACTGGTAAGAAGTACCGAACCCACGCTGTTCGGTACTGGAGGCTTTAGATATCCCAAAAATTTCCTCGCGACTATTATTATTTTTACCGTATGGAGGACGGTCTAATATGTTACCTTAAAAAAAATTAAGGCAAATTCACATTTTCACAGCGAAAAAAAAAATTAAACTCAGATCTTTATCATATGTATATCGAAACCAAACAATAACACAAAACAACCAAAACCACGACTGAACGTGAAAGTTATGATATGACACAGAAGGTGTTAGCACCCATCGTCCACCTGACATTTTGCGACGTTGCCACAACTCGCTAATTTTCTGATGGAATGAAGTTCAACATATAGGTACTATCTGGAATAGTAGTTTATAAATATGAATCATCATTATAGTCCCAATGTCTTAACAGATATGTTGTGATCTCGTAAAATGCATTAAGTCGGAGCTAGAGTACTGCTGACACGAATATTATCAATAGTTTTGAGAACTGTAGCTCGCCATCGTTCACGATCTACTGTCAGTTCAGTGGAGCTCTTGATACTCATATCCAGCAACTGTTTCGTCGTATCCACCCATCGTGTAGGGGAACTGTCACGGCGCCGCCCACTCGGGGCGTGACCCTGAACTACAAGTTTCTCCATATTATCGCTTAAGTGAATATGTCCGAAGAATGTAAGCATTCTTGTCGACACAATGGAGGATAGTCTCTTTGGATTACCAAGCTCATCCAGTACGGAAACATTAGCTCGATGGGCGGTATAAGGAACTCTCAACATGCTTCTGCACGTCCACATATCAAAAGCATCTATGCGAGCTCGATCTGCCTTTTCAACAGTCCAAATTTCCGAGGCATACAAAAAAATGGACAACACAAGAGACTGTACCAGAGACATTTTGGTAGCTTTAGTGATGTTATGTTGACGCCATATTCCAGTAAGCTTTGCCATGGCCACACGTGCCTTTTGAGTGCGCTGTCGAATCCCATTTCACAATTGGCGATCAAAGAACTGAGGTACGCAAAACTTTAAACTACTTCACAACGGCTTTACGACTTCATTTCTCGATAATTATCATACTCTCTATCTACGATCAAAACTTTGGTCTTGTTGTAGGTAATAGCAAGATTGTATGTACTGTATTGTTCTAAAATGTTCAATAGAGCTACTAGTTCGACCCGAGAAGCGACAATAGGGGTTGTATCGTCAGCAAATCTTAAGTTGGATATTTGGCTTCCACCAATAGTTATACCGCCATTCCAGTTGTCCAATACCTGTCACATCACAAAGTCAGAGTAAATGTTAAATAACATCGGAGATAATACACATCCCTGACGAATAAGTATAAATAATCAAATATCAAATACCTAGCGCCGCGGCTGTCTTCTCGTCAGTTTTGCTCTTCTCGGGTAATACTAAATAGTAATAAAAAAAGAAATAATATGAAAGCCACCCAAATTGCGTTTAGGCGTCTAGCTCCTTGATCATTTTGTACCTACTTTTTGGAGAAGGCGGACAATTGGAGCGCTGGATAGGATGGTGAAGCTATCAAGTCAAAGTTGACATTCCGTCGTGGTTTTGGTTGTTGTTTTGTTGAGATAATGGTGAAAATGGGAGCTTTTAAATTCTTGTTCGCTGTGGAAATGTGAATTTTCCGCATTTTTTTTTTAAAGAAGTGACATATCAGACCGTTCCCTCAAACTTGCGTCTAGCCGGACCGTGCAACCGTCCAACTCGCAGTTCCGCATGCGCATTTGTCATAACCACTGAGATTGTCATTGATAGTGACAGTTCTGTGTGTGGTTTGCAGAATTCAAAAAGGTGTGTTGTTTTGGAAGTGTTCCTCTGTTTTCGTGGTGTTTTCATTTTCTGTATCCACCGTCCAGATCCAGCAATGTATAATAAGGTGTTTTGAAAAATGTTTTCTACTTTTATGATGTGTGTAGAAAAGTCTTAGAAGTCCTTTAACCAAAATTCCCTTCTTATTGGCATTACTTGACCCAGTAAATACACCTAGCGAGGGTTGAAATTTATTTGAGGTGTCATAATCTCTGTAGCAAATCTTTAATTAAAATTGGGGTTTTTGTGACGCATTACGTTTGTTTTTTATTTTTGTAACCTTTTTTTTAAGACGATAAATTTTACTATTAGTTGGATGGCTCAGACTTTTGAAAATTGTTAACAAAATATATTATTTTTTATCTACACATAATCTTCCACACCTATCCCCAATGTTGCAGAAATAAAACTTTTGCATTATTTATTAAAAAGCACTGCTTTATTTTTTTACATTTTGAACTGTCAGTAAAGACGCCTTTTATTGTTTTCACTCCTTGTTGAAGCGTCTTTTTAGTATAGAGAATATTTATCATCCAATAATTGACATCACCCCCGTCATGTAATAAAGTCTTGAATCATTCTTGTAGAAGACAAGCAATAACGTTACGTTAGATTTAAATTTGGCGCCGTTACTGCATCATCGGATAATAATCGGAAACCTTAGGCAGTCTTCGGAACTGCAGGTTGGAAAGTTGCACGGTCCGGCTAGACGCCGGTTTCTCTATACGGGAAAAAAAATTGCGAGGAAAGACATCTAAAGCCTACCAATCCCCGCAACTCTTTTGGAGTTGTGGCCATAAGCTTAAACGCACAGCATCAACATGGTATATACAATGTATCGCTTGTTCCTTCCAAACGCTTTCAGCGGTTTATTTCCGTTTACTTTTTTCGAGCGCAATAAAAACCAAATGGGAAATGAGACTAGGAAATAAAACGAGCGGCAGATTGCGGATGGACGGTTGCGCTACGTACGCGGCGCGGCGCGGCTCGGCGCCGAAAATGCTTTATTACAACCCACGGCCATCCTTGCAGTGGCATCCTCAATATAACAAGACTGAGGGTCATAGTAGGTATACTCCAACTATATAATATTTTTGTTTACAAAGAACTCTGGGCATGTGGCAAAGTAACGCAAAGCTGAACTCTTTAAACTTTATACCAAGCTTTCGGAAACTTATGATTCCATATCCATATTACGAGAAATAGAGGTCACAGTTACACGAAGGTACATTATAAAATATATGTGAAATATTGTAAAATTGTTAAAACGACAAGTTGTGCGAATGTATAAAATATATAAAATGTATCACACGCAATATCGTAATATCTGTACGGAGCAATCTCACCAACCTGTCCCTGAAGATGGAATCATGAGTTTTCGAAAGCTTGGAATAAAGTTTAAATAGTCACTATCGCGTTACTTCACCGCATCCCCAATTAATTGAGTTCTTTGTGACCTAACTGGTTCAGTTTCGGCAATGACTACTCCCCTCTAACACTTGATTATCTAGTGAGAAGTTCCTTAAGAAATGATCATACAACGTGGCTTGTAGAACAAGCTATAATAAAAAATAAACTCAATTTGACTCAGTACTTGCAGTACACTACAAGGATATTAATTTATTATGTTCTCATAGAATGGAGCTATTGCCTCATATCCCCTTGCAACCAAATCATCGCCCGCTCACCCGTAAAAAAGTGTGTAATGCCCATAGGTCGTTCTTTCACAGATCAATTAATAAATAGCCTATTATGAATGCAACACATTCTTCAGTTTGACACGAAAAAAGGTTGATGTGCTTCAGTTAATCGTGGTAACGACAAACAAACATTGATGATTGCGGGGCAGTCGTTGACTCAATTTGCAGCAATTGTGACTTGGTATATACGAAAATTTCACACATAACAATAACTTCTTGGAAGAAGTATATAGTGTAATATACACCTTTATTCAAGTACACCGTATCTTTCTATATGCGCAAAGCTGCAATTTTCTCAAACCAAGCATGTGATGTATAGCGTTATATACATGGTGTCCATTTAGTGAGCAATTCTTCGATATCTCGCAAGGTGTACCTGATAGAAGAAAATATCAAATACAAAAGTTATTTGGTTACTTAGATGCATATCCTAAAAATATTCTAAAATATACAGGGCGTTGCAGGAAAGTAGGATGGCGATCAGCTTGATTTTTTTATATATAACTATAACTTTTTTTAAATTCCATAAAATATTTTTGGGATCGGTTGCGATGTTGCCAAGTTATAATTTATTTTCTGTTAATTTTCGGCTTTGCAAGGTCGCAAGTAATACGTCCAAATTGATATACTCCTTCAACTTTCCTCAATAATATCATACAGCGAGTTACTTGAATATTAATTGAATATTATTTTAGTTGTTATTAACTATCTGCGTCTACAGGGTGTTTTTGGCAGAATTTTAATTTATGGCAACTTGAAAGTTACTTTGTTTTTTTTTTAATGTAATACCCTATATGTTTTATTTTAAACCGTAATATCTACTAATACACTATCTCGCATTGTAATATTTTTTTGGCGTTTGCGACGTAGCCAACTTATACATTACTTTTTCCAAAATTTCAAACAAACATCCTCAATTTTTATTAACAAAACACACTGTATGTTTTATTTAAGAAGCACTCCCTAGTAATGGTTTACGGCGTGAACAAGTTTTAACTGGTGTCCCTAAAAAATAAAACCGTTTTTCTTGCGCATACTATATATTTCGAATATCGGGTTAGTAAAAGGTACAAGAACACTTAAATATCTCCACAACTTGCACAGCTGGGATGTTAAAATTCAATAGCTACAGGTCTTCGGATATGCAGAATTCAAAAGCTCATAGATGCACATAGTTAGTAATAGCTAAAAATTCAAGTAACTCGCTGTATAAGATTATTGAGAAAGGTTAAAGGTATATGCCAATTTGGACGTATTACTTGCGACCTTGCAAATCCGGAAATTAGCAGAAAATAAATTATAACTTGTCAACGTCGCAACCGATCCCAAATAGAAATTAATCATGGAAACTAGAAGAATTTGAAAAAAATAGTTCCATTTAAGAAATCAAGTTGATTACTATCCTACCTTCCCGAAGCACCCTGTATATTCCAAAATATTTTTAGGATATGCATCTTCAGTAACCAAATAACTTTTGTATTTGACATTTTCTTCTATCAGGTATACCTTGCGAGATATCGAAGAATTACGCACTGTATATTAGGTAAATATTTTCAATTCAAAACTGAGAAAGTTCTGAAAGTGAGAATACTAAAATTTTAAGTCAAGTATATGATAATCTTGAACACAACACAGTTACTACTGACTGAAACATTTCATAATCTTGGTCCAGACAGCACAACATTTCAGTCTTCTTGGAAGAAGCATGTAAGGGTATCTGGTTGGTTATTATAGTATTTTTCAAAATTCATGTTGAAAAGTATCAATTACCACAGAATATAAAAAGTATGTACCTGTTGTTTTGAACTGGAAGAATAAGTTAGGCCCACCGGTCTGCCATTGTTTATATCCTATTCATAACTACTTACATAAATATACTTTGTATCACATATTTGGTACTTACATACAAACATCTGTATGAGGTCCCAACAACCCCAACTTTTCAACATTCCCTTCATGAGAGTATAACAAGAATATAACACACAGACACAGGTAACATTATGAATTATCAACAAAAGCCTATGAGACCTGTAGCGATCTATCATTGTGCATGAACCAAAATTATCATATACTTAATGGAGGTACTACACAATTTCTAAAGCTGTTTGTACTCTTCATCAAAGTAATAGGAGCTCCGTTGGAAAATATGATATAACTAACGAAGCTTTATGAAATACTTGGTCGAAAAGTATTGAAATTTTAGTTGTGAAGAAAATGACATTCTGTCAGAGCATATCTTTAGGTATATGGGTATTGAAATCAAAAATATACTTTTCTTGTTTCAAGCTAACCATGGTTTCCTCATCAAGAAAATGTTTCCAGAGCAAGAACAGATGTTCTTGTAGCTAATATAGACATTTGAAAGATTACCAGAATTCTTGAATTGAGAACTTCTTTTTATATTGGTTTCATTGAACGCTATTTTTTCGTTCACTGAATGTGAGCCCATGAATTGAAATGCCTCCTTCTCATGAATAAGAGTTATCAGACCGCAAGTCTGGCGTACAGTCATTGCCCTTAATGCTCATGAATTACATACAGCTGCTTTATCTCGGTTAGCCAGAGAACCTGAAATATTCATCATAATTCCTCCAAGTCGTAGTAGATTAAAAAAGCTCGAGAAATATGATGCATAAATGGGAGCGTGCTTCAAGATCTGAGGAATAAAAAATGAGATACATTTTCATTCAATTTGCGAATGAATAACGTTCGCTCCTTCGGCGGATTTCTTGCGGAATGAAGTTTATTTAGTGTGTTGCCGGTATCTGTAGTCATACTGTAAATTCGATAATATAACGAAAACATAAATATCCATTATTCTTGTTATCAAAAAGTGACAGACTATTGTTGGTAGACAAACCGATATGTATATTCAAATTTTTATAAAGTTTTTGAAGACTTGCTGTAAGTTATCTATCCGGTTATTGCCGGTCAGCTCTATAAATTGCACAGTGTAAAGTGCACGAAGGAATCTGGGTGAAACTTTACCACAATGGACTAGTATCACGAGGTTAAGAACAATAATTTAGTTGTTATAACCGCTTAGTGCATACAAAAATAAACGTACTGCTGCATTTTGTTACTTTCTACATAATTTTGTTTGTTAGTACTACCATTCTAAAGTTTAAAGAAAGGAATTCAAATTCAGCCAATCAGTGCCAACCGCGCGAATCATCAGCAGTGCATTGTTGCCAAGAACAGCTCCGACTCGCAGACGGGAACAGAAGACAAGATAGATGAGCTAGCCCGCGTACAGCTTCGGCATTTCGCGCGCCATCAGAATGCGGCAACACAGCACACATATCTGTCTTTTGATTGGCTATTCGCCTTTAGGGCAGTGACGTCACTGTCCTAGGAGAATTCAAATATTTTCCTTATTTTCACGGCTTTCCTGTGCCCAAAAAAAAAATCGGAGAAAAAAATGAGACGCTTTTTATGACGTACTCTATCATATATGTAACCAAAAAAAAAAAAGATCATGATACTAGTCCATTTATAGGCAAAAAATTACCTACCTTAAAAAAAAGTTTATTTTTTTGGTCCTTTTCGCTTCAAATCATCATAGCTTTTTAAACACTGCGTACATTTCGTTTAAACGAGCACATTAGTAATGCAGGAAAATCGACCGCCAACAAAGATAAGTGCGCTTAGAAAAATGCTTTTTGATAATGTTAGACCTTTTAGCATCATGTCATAGTGGAACTTATTCCCGGAAGAGGAATCTCGAGGCATATTTTTAAGTATTTTGTAGTTTCGGTGCGATGTTGTTAAAGCGTTGGTTTCTTCCATACAAGTTTCTTACAAAGGCTTAGGTATGCCTCTCTTGATATAGATATTTCAGAAAATCAGTTATACAGGGTGAGTTTTTAGTACCGGATCGGTCGATAACTCGACTGCTGTAAAAGATAGCAAAAAAAAGTTGTATATAAAATTTGTAGCTGCGGATATCCTCCGTGCTGAGAAAATTATACAGGATGATCCACAACTACGTAGTGATGCAAACATATATTTTTTTTCAAAATGAGACGTCCTATATATTATCCGATCTTTAGATTCTACTTATAATCCCCTTTCTTAAAATATAATATAACATTATACAGGGTATTTCAAAAGTTATGACCATTTCTATATCCAAATCGCTGCCAAATGAAGGTACTGTGTAACAAAAAGTAATGAATCAAAAGTTATTATTTTGACATGGAAGGATAAAAAGTATCCTCTAGTTTTAAATTCGGCTATAAAAAGCCAACGACGCAGGGTGATGTAGAATGCAAAATCTAGATTTTCTCTTCTTTTTTTAAATGTAACCCCAATATTTTTACCTGATAAGTCTGCTTGATAATTATGCATGAGTTCTATAAGATAGCTTTCTCAGCAAACTTGACTTGAGCATATTAAAAGCAATTCGTTGGTATAATAAAAGATTGGGGGTTACATTAAAAAAAAACAGAAAATCTAGATTTTGTATTCTACATCACCCTGTATACGAATATAAGCCGTCGGCTTTTTTATAGCCGACTTCATAACTTTATCTTTCCATGTAAAAAAACTAATGTTTAAGTTTTTGATATTTGACATCGATTTGGATATAAAAAATATAACTTTTGAAATACCCTGTATAATGTAACAATGCCTTATATTTTAAGAAGCGGTGTCATTAGTAGCATCAAATTGTGGAATAATATATAGGGTGTCTCATTTAAAAAAAATATGTTTGCATCACCACCGTAGTTACGGATCACCGTGTATAAATCAAAATATTTTCTTAGCAAGCAGCATATCCTTGGCTACAACTTCTATATACAACTCTTTTCGCTATCTTCTGCAGTGGTGAGGTTATCTTCCGATCGGGTACTAAATACCCTGTATGTACTGTATTTTTTGAAACTAACTATACGTTCATACTTCCATCCCCTACTGCAAAAACGCGGCATCTCGAAATATCTTCGTAATATAATAAGCAGTTATTTCGAGGACAGGACGATATCTATATCCAATATAAATCTGCCAATGTCTACCAGGGTTCCACAAGGGTCGGCACTGGGGCCCATCCTTTGGAACATCCTGTACGATGGGATATTGAAACTTCCACTACCCGTTAGTATTAGAACGATAGGCTTCGCAGATGACTTAGCTCCAAAAAATACTAAGGCGAAGATATAGAATAAAGATGAAGAACGTGAAATTTCAGCTTAGAGCAGGATTTTACTTCCCAGTACGTCCGTGACGTACTTGAGTGTTTATATAGACACATTAAGAAGTCAACCCAGAAGGCAGACGCTAGAATAGCAATGCTCTCTAGACTGATGCCGAATATTGGGGGGCCTAGGAGTAGAGAAAGAGCACTCCTGAATGTAATCGTCCAGTCGATTGTCCTTTACAGAGCACCACTACGGCATGGGGAACTCAAAAGTAAACAACATCAGCAGGAGCTGAACATGCTACAAAGGAGGAAGTCACTGCCAGCCAGTGCCTACCGCACAGTTTCCAGTAAAGCCATGCTAGTGGTGACAGGGACCCCATCCTTGCATCTACTAGCTGAAGAAAGAAGAGACATCTACGTTTCACAAGGGGATAGAGACTTGGCGGAAAGACTGCAGACAACGGACCCTAGAGAAGCGATAGCAGATACGGTCGCAAACGACGGAGGCTGCTCAATAGACAAAAAGACTGATACCATTAGTAGGAGAATGAGGAAAGTGCGAGCACAGGACTACCTGTGCACAGGACTACAGTGTATTTGGGACATAATAAGGTAAGTTTTCACCAAATTTCGTAAAAAAAATTATTTTTTTTGAAGAAGATAAAAATAAAAGACCAAAAACTTGGTTTTTTGGATTTTTCACCAAAATTTTGAGGTTATGTGAAAAAATTGAGAATATAAAAGTTGTAGATCTTTTTATTACCTACATCTTTGCCTATCAACTTTTTCCCATAGGACTTGTAGTTTTGCCAGAAAGCAAGATAAACCATTTTCTACCCTCAAAAACTCACCCCCTCCCACTTCCCGATCTCGAATCGACCGTAATTTATTTTTCCTTTTATTCTTATCATATTCCCCTCCTTTTATAATGAGTTTCATCCTACTGTAATTTTTTTTCACTCTTTATTATTTTTGAAGGCTGGTGCAGGCTCTAATGCCACAAGACCTGTTCCGCGTCTATCGGAAAAGGGTAGGAAGAGCTACCGACGACCAGCTGCAATTGCGGATACCTTGACGTGGCGAAACATACGATTCTCGAGTGTAAGAGGTGGCTTACATACAGGCAAGAGGCCTGTGAAAATCTTCCTGAGGATCTGAAGACAGACAAGATGATGAAACTAGCCACTAGAGAAGGCGAAAAACGTAGAAGCGGTGATTAAACTACAAAATCAACGAGCTCGGACCAGCGCTACACTCATGATGTTATGTCATTCGATGAAGGTTCCGTGAGTGGTAGGAGGGCCTGGAGGTAAGAAAAGAGGGAACTGGTTTCAGCCAGTCGGGTTGTGGTAGCATGTCGGATGGTCGCATTTGCGTCCGTTAGACATGTGGCCAGAGGACTCAATCTGGTTCAGCGTCGGGCGGGCAGACTCCCTCCCAGACTTTGGGTGTGAAAAAACTTCTGTACTTGATCGTACATGATCAAGCCGATTTGCTAAACCTTCTGTAATAAACAAATACTACTGTTAATGCATTCTAATCGCAACTACTAGCATATTGTACAAGTATGACATATCACATACCACGTATATACCTAAGACATGTCCGTACAAGCTCAACTTCGCAACAGCTCATCCGCGTTTATTAAGATTGACAAAATATGACATTAATATGGAATTAGGAAATAAGGCTCTGAGAAATAATATGGGAACAGGAACGCTGCCAGATGATATCGACCGAACGAAGATCGGGGTTGTATATCTCCAACTTTTTTCAGAGTTACTTTATGAGAATAAATGAGTAGGTACTCACAACTGGGAGGTCATGATAGAGGCTTATAAAAAAATAAGAAAAGATCATTGTACTCTTGGTTGTGGAACAAGGCATGTTGTACAGAGCATGTCTTCACTTATGAAGTAGTTTAGTCTACTTCATAAGTGAAGACATGCTCTGTTTAACATACCTTAAAAGTGAAAGCATGTTTACTTAAGTACGTACACATATAAAACAAAATTCTCAATTCAAGAATTCTGATAAATTTGTTATGCTACACTTGCGACAAGAACATCTTCTCTCCTGGCTCTAAAAAACTTACTTGAAGTGAATTTTAACTGAGCTGCATAATATGCGGATTGAAGTCCTCAATTAATCCGCTGTATGTTCATAATAGGGCCTGACAAGAGCCGTATACCAAGGCTATTCAACAAAGGCAGAAAATCGATATCGGACTAGTATCATGAATTTTTTTTTGGTTGCATATGATAGAGTACGTCATAAAAAGCATCTCATTCTTTCCCCGATCTTTTTGGGCACAGGAAAGCCGTGAAAATAAGGAAAATATCTGAATTCTCCTAAGGCAGTGACGTCACTGCCCAAAAGGCGAACAGCCAATCAAAAGACAGATATGTGTGCTGTGTTGCCGCATTCTGATGGCGCGCAAAATGCCGGAGCTGTACGCGGGCTGGCTCATCTATCTTGCCTTCTGTTCCCGTCTGCGGGTCGGAGCTGTTCTTGGCAACAATGCACTACTGATGATTCGCACGGTTGGCACTGATTGGCTGAATTTGAATTCCTTTCTTTAAACTTTAGAATGGAATTACTAAAAAACAAAATGATGTAGAAAGTAACGAAATGCAGCAGTACGTTTATTTTTGTATGCACTAAGCGGTTATAACAATTAAATCATTGTTCTTAATCTCGTGATACTAGCCCAGTTTGATAGGGAGTCCCACAGGCTATTGCCAGGTAAACGTCACAGTTCCTTCACAAATGTAGTAAAGGACCCCATCTGCTCTAGACGTTGGAAAAAAGTCAAACCTTCGTTTCACTTCCTAGAAAGATGTGCTGTGCATCGCAACCTATGCATTTGTATATCTCACACAAAGAAGTTTGAAGAGGATCATTATACTCCGTAAACTTGCCGGACGTAGTGACATTCATCAGCAGGTATCGCAAGTTCTATACAAAGAAGTTTTCTGGGAGGCCCTGAGGGCTTTTAGTTTTGGTTCTTGGGGGGTCCACAAAAATGTTAAAGGTAATTACTTGCCCGTCTTTACCTCCTCATTAAAAATTGTTCTACTAAGTAGATAGGTATGTAAGTAATGCGATCAATTTATACTATAACATACTTCAAATATCCAAGCTCGTTGAAAGCTTAGCTATATTAAGGAGGCGAGACTAGACAAGTGACATTTGAAACAGCTTGTCTATTCTAGCCACAGCATAGTAAACAACTAGCATAATATCTCTGAAGACTTCCCATATAAAAATGGTTCCCACAGAATTTGACTTTGGGATGATTTTACGGATGTGAAGCTTGGGTAGAGATGCGAAAATAAAATATCGATACCGGTACCAACTCCATGTTTTTTAGCCAAATAGGCGCGTTTGTTTCGTACAGAGCATTTTGTGCAACTGACTACACCCCTCAATAATTTTGTAATTATTTTCGATGCCGACACAAAAGTATCGATACCAGCTTGGAATGCCTCAAAAAATATCGATGTCAAAGACATCGATATTAGTGCAGAAGTATCGAAGTATCGTTAGCATCCCTACAAAAAATCATCCAAAAGGGGGGATGCGCGTGTAATCACCGACAACCTGAGTTTTTGTGCTGGTTTTTACTTCCCACACCGATAGGTGGGGGGAGTATTGTGATCGCGAAATTTTTCGATTTTGAGATAATACACTTTTTGGGAGTTTTATGATGTCTACATAACGAAAATCCACGTCACTCATTTCCGTCGGTCTGTCTGTCGGTCTGTCTGTACGCGTTTTTCTAGCAATGTAATCTCAGTAACCGCTGCAAGGATCGTGAAGAAATTTGGGCAGCGATTTGCTGTGAGGTGTGGGGTCGTAGTAGGTAATGTTCCTATTATTTTGAAAATCGGTACCTACATGGGCGGCGGAGTAATTAGCAAAAAACAAAAAAATTTAAGTATTCCTCAAACTTTGTTTTTAGGCGTTTCAGGGGTTCCTAATCATTTTCTAGTTTTTTTTAGGTGGGGCTGAAATTGGGGTGGTTAGGGGGTGGGGGGTTATAAAACTGAAAATTTTGTTGTATTGATAATAGGCTGTCCACTAACCTGTGAAAGAAAGACCTAGCATCATAATACACTTTTTAGTGTAACTAGGAAACTATTGGATTGATTTCAATTCATTCAATTTTCACAGTATTATAACCGCATAGAGGATGGAAAACGTTTATGATTTTTAGGATTTGTGTCAGTGGCGGCGCAGCAATAATAAAAACAGCTCAAACTTTGTTTTTAGACGGTTTGAAGGCTCCTGATCGTTTCGCATCGTCCAATTGAAGCATGCAGGAAAAACTGTGGCGTCCTAGCTCCTAAGGAGGGAGACGCAAGAAACTATTGCGAGAGTTTTGTTTTGGATGTTTTTTTGCGGGCGGGTGGACGATGATTTTGTTGCAAGGCGATTTTAGACCATAGCTTCATGCAATGGGAAAATAATAAAATGGTATTATTATTGTGTGGAAAGTACTAAGTCAGTTAACTTGACTCCATTTTTTACTATGCTGTGGTTCTAGCTTTTTGAGGATCGACGGGGTTTCTTCAAGTGGACTTAAGGAATACAAAAAGTTCGTCCTTTAACAGGCCTCAAGCAAATAGAATCATATAAAAGTTTAGGAATATTAAAGAAGCGCAAGTGTATATGGCTACGCTTATACCAGCTTGTTTGTGTTAACTTATTGCAGATAGAGAGAGCTTTATTACCAGTTCTGACAGGCAATGAATTTTAACCCTCCTGATTCCTGACAAATACAACCATTGTACACTTATTTTAGATAAAGTAGTACCTAGAAGAAATAATATAATCTAGTATTTTCCTAATGTAATGAAATAGTAATACCCGGCTTAGTGTAGCTCCGGGGTAACGTTAAAAAGAGTATCTTTATCTGTGTAGTCATTAGCTTATTCGCTTATGCATATATTTGAAAATTAGGGTCTGCCAATTGACTCTAGGTGGTGAATTTTCATTCTGAATGTTAAATGCTTTCACCAGCACCTTTCTACAATAATTACCAATTTTATTAGATTAGTAAGCGTGGAATTACATACTACACAGGGCCAAAATACTTAGGGATAGTTCTAATCTACAACACCAGAAGATCTGAAGCACAATACCAAGATACATACTAATCATTTCTAAACAAAACTGCTTCGACATCAAATTTTATATCAAACATGATTCCTAAGTTGATAATTTTTTAGCTTTTAACTGTGCCTAGATTTCGTTCAAAAAAACAGAAACAGAATAAAAAAGAATGACTCTGGGCTTGTGTATCAAGATATACATTGTCTGTAATTTTAGTTTTTTGCTCGGACTTTTGTCTTATCAATAAGGCATTGTACTGATAAGTTAGTAAAGTAGCCAATTTCTGTTTATCATAGGTAATCTTAAATTAAAAATGGTACATTATTATGAAAACGATGAACATGTGAATATGACGCTCATTTGTCTATAAAGTGTGGCTGACAACTTTAAACACCTTATTTAAGTCACACAGAAGCGTATTGGATACGTATTGCAATAATATAACTTTTCTTTACATACATTATTTGCATAAGTTGTTTGATACGTATACGTAAACCGTAGGTATATTTAATAATTGCGAACAGCAGAGTAACTGATGCATCACGCTTTCTACAAATTTTATTCTATAATATGTGACGCTGCTGGGGTGATGCTAGCTACTGTGAGAATTTTTGCCTTACAGATAACCTTCATTGCTTTCGTATGTACATGTATTTATGACTCGATTTATGATATATTTGTTTGTATATTCTTACCTCTACATAAGCGTAAGGAGCAATTTTCACCCTGTTGACAGGACTTTTAGGGTTAGCATTTCCACTATTGGACCTGCTGGGTTTTTCTTCCGATTTTGACGGCTTAGCTGTCTCTTTCTTTTCACCAACACCAGCGGATGACGGACTAGATCTCTTCAAAAACTTCAGTTCGATTTTATTGTTTATATCTGGCATATCTGGATATCTATTTTGATTTATGCTACTTCAGTTTCAAATTCTTCACTATACAAAAATACTAGGACATGTATATGAATCGTAAAATATACATTCATCTATGTTACAAAACTAGACATTCAGCACATTTATATACGACATGTAAGACACAAATATATTAATGCTAGCTCAACAAATGGATATTGCAGCTTTAATTATATGTATATCTTGAGCTTTGTTACATCTACGACACTTTAAAGCATACGGATGGTCTACGGGATGAGTATAGCGGTAGTTGACATTTATAAAAATATAGGATTCTGTGAACGGCAGCGTGTAAGCGCCCGCGAAGAGAGATGACGTGCGGAGTTCGCGAGAGTTGCAGCAGGACTGAAGCTGTTTACGGCGGAGAGAAGGGTCCAGGCCGTGCGCTGGAACCTCCAAGCGCCGAAGCTGATGCGCACCAATCGTCGAAGAATTTTGTTTATTTTGGTGGACGCGACTGGATTTCGCAGGATTACGAAGAACGCCGATTAATTTTTCGGCTTAATTAAAGTCGCAGCAGCTGCCAGTTTTAGATTTGACTATCAAAACATCCATTTTCGTAATGAAGCTGAAGACAAGTTCAGCTTTGGGAATATTGTCGGTGCCTGTGATGTTTTGTAATATTCGCTGATGTGAATGCTCCTGCCTTGTTTTGCATAAACCATTGGGAAAGAAGAAAGGTACAGGGTGATCTACTAAGAATGGATGCCGGCAATATCTCGATAACCGTTAAGGATCCTGGTTACACACATTTATACATATGTAATTGCCATGTTAAAACACGGAATTCCATTTCGAACAGGAACAGAACTCACTTGTTTTTCAAACTACATACACAGTATTTTAAAAGGTGGTAATTCAGAACTTAGTGAATGACATCTCAGAGCAATTTTTTCAAAAAAGTTTTTAAGTGTGCAAAAAAACACGGAATGCAAGGTCATACATATTATTAATACATTAATTATATTATGACAAGGCCACCGAAGTGGTATGATGCAAGCTTTCGCCTTCAATTTGCTTTTTGAATCGAAAATCATTTTTACTGCGACCTTTAGACCTTATCACGGAGAAAAGCAGACCTGAGTATTTTTAAACAATATTGTGTGGTATGATTGTTGGTAATTTTTCTACATATTGTAAGATATTTCCAAAAGATTGTTGAATAAAGTTTCATTGGGTCTAACAACATATTCCACCAAATTGCGTTGGCTTGCTATGGACTTTTTCACAATCGGAGTATGTAGCTTTTCTACACAAACTATTCAGCTTCCCTTTCCGCAATCATGCGATAGAAAAGTTCACATAGTGTTGAGCATTTTTCCACAATGTATTGTTAAAAAATCCACAAAACTGTTGTTGAAGAAATGTGAAAGTGTCTGCGCAAGTCCGTGTCTTTCTAGTTCTTTTCTTGTTGAGTTCCCATTTGGTTTGTGCCTGTGTATGAACAACCGATGGCGACGTGTGAAGCATATAATTTATACCTATACCTATAGAAGATACCAGATACCGTATATTTTAAGAAATGGAGAGTTTGAGTGCATTCCTATTTTTCTGGGTAAGTACTAGTTTATTTATTTGTGTCATTGTGATACAGACAGGCAGTCATAGGAGTTTGTAATTAAATGTGGAAGCAACGACTTACGTGTGTTATTTTTGCAATGTTTTTTGATTCGAAAATATAAAGCTGTGTCCGCTAGTACCTATCGAACAGTTGTAGAAAAAATTCACGGGCGAAACTTTATATGTCGAAGATTATGATAGTATACATAAATAAGTGTAAATGATTACATAATGGCTACGTTTTAATGCTGCCGTTTGTTTAAAAGTAATATCAATATGGACGCTGCACCTACATGGCAGAAATAGATATAGGGCTGTTTTCGTTCAGTGGAATTACGATGTTTTTCACATTTCTATGGACAATTATTATTATAGCGCATAAAATTATTTAAACATGATAGGCTCAAAATAGAAAAAGCTACGCATCTTTATTTTATGCGGCAAAAGCTCACAGCTGTATATCGCCATTACGTCTTTCAAGTCCAGGCAGGGTTACAGGGGCGTTTTCATTTGTATGGATGTGAGGTAGTATTTATCTATACAGCAAATAGCAGCAGAATAGCACAATATTGATTTATGCGAATGTTTCTATGTTAGACTGATTTAGAATTTACTAATTTGAAATTAACTATACGGGTTGGAACTCTGTGGCTTGAATGATATGAAGATACTGTATTATTTATGCTACGTTATGATATTTTTATTTTTCAGTACCATTGGGCATCCAAACTATCCAGTCAATGATGATTATTAGGAAGTGAATATCATTGTGGTCATACATATATACCAGTGTGATTATTTTTTGAATTCCTCTTGTGAACACCTTTTTTGTATGAAAATAAACAATTGTATACACGCCTCATTTTACTTTTGCCTCCACAACTACCTCACTCATCACATTTATTATGGATTATTAAACCCCAATTTTGTCGTGTAATAGACTTCACAATATTGTTCAAAATTTTACTACAACAATGTGTTAAATGATTTTATACATTTTGTGAAATATTAGTACATTGACTGAGTCGCCTATTAGTCTACAAATTGTGGCTATCCTGTTGTTACAATATTTGTATAAAAAATCCACAGGGGTCGTAAATAAACTCTCTCGGTGGTAGTAATATGGAACACAATTGTTGGGTCCACAGCTCCACAACTTAGTGTTACAAATATACACAAGTTGTTATTGTCCCTATATCATCCACAATTTGTAGTGAAAATACCTACAATTGTGGAAAAATTCACAACAGTCTTTTTTCCGTGATAACTTTGGAGCTTTTGACCTTATCTTCGGGCTTTTGGACTTACCTCTCCTCATCTTAGACACACATACTAGAGAAGAAAAAAAGGCAGCCACGCCTCCTCGCTAACACGGGAATACGTATTTTCCTGGATTCTCAATTTCGCGCGCTATATCCTGGACCGTCATATAACTTCGAGCCAAAAATGTTACTAGGTAAATCGGCTAAGAGAAGTCGCTGAAAATCATTTTTAAATTTCGCGAGTAGCCGCTAGGGAGCGTAACTGTTAAGATCAATAAAAAAACGGCTTTTTCTCAAAAATATGCAAACAAAAGTATATTATAAATATCACTGGACTGGACAATTCCCGATTTTGTTTTGTTTATCGTTTTTTGCTATATCTTGCTAAGATGTGATGGTGCGAGGACGTCAAAAAAGTTTTTATGTTAATGGTAATAACTTTGGTACAAGTTAACAGAATTAACCAAGATAAGTATCACCTAATAATTTGCTAGAAAAAAAATCAAGTTTATCTTGACTTAGTAGCTACAAGGCGATATTTAAAATCATAACAGTTACGCATTATGGTCAAAATTATAATGGCTTTTGCTCTGTCTTGTAAGATGTAGTGGTGGAGGAAAGCCAGCCAGAAGTTTTTATTTAAATGGCAATAGCTTTGGTATAGGTTAACGGAATTGAACAAGCTGAGCCTCGTTTAAAAGAGTTGTTCTTGCCTAATAATTTGCTAGATAAAAGTTGTCCAAGTTCGTCTTGACTTAGTAGCTACATGACAGTATTTGACATCGTAACAATTATTACGTATCACGATGGTATGATAGTTCTTTTAACTTTTACTTTCTAGCTATGATTAAACAGGCGATACAAAAAAAAAGAATTGTGATAAATGTGCTGTGGGTTTCAGAAAAATTGGTACCCTATCGGGATATAGCCTCCGTCACAACGTTTTAGTAACCACTCTTTAGGGAATACTCAAGTAAAACCACTACCAATCATGTTTTGACTTTCTGAAACAACAACTCTAGAAGAAACAAACAAAGATAAGTTACAGTATAAAGTTGATTACTATTTTTTCTCTGTAGAGTTATTACTAAAACGTTGTGACGGAGGCTATATCTCTAAAGGCCAATTGTTTTTAAATACACAGCACACTCACACTCGCATAATACTTGGTTTATTGGTATCTCCGGATAGAAAATAGCTGGAGGTTGAATATTACGCGTGCTTTTTAGGAATCATGTCCTCTATCTGTCTATGTTAAAAGAGAGCATACCATTTAATTTCTGCCCGATAGCTACTAAGTCAAAATAAACTTGGATAATTTTTATCTAGAAAATTATTAGGTAAGAACAGCTCTTTCAAACGAGACCTAGCTTGTTTAATTCCGCCAACTTATACCATGATTATTTCCATTTATATAAACACTTTTTTGATGTTCCCCACCCCCACATCTTAAAACAAAACAAAAACGATTAACAAAAAAAAATCGGGAATTGTCCAGTCTATATGATGGTAACATTTATAATATACCGTTATTTGCACATTTTTTGAGAGAAAGTCGTTTTTCTAATTGATCTTAAGAGTTACGCCCCCTAGCGGCTATATGTGGAAGTTGAAAATAATTTCCATCGATATCTCAGCGGATTTACCTAATGTTTTTTCTTGAAGTTATATGATTAACGGTTACCGAAAACCGGTGTTCATTCTTAGTAGACCACCTTGCACATTATACAGGGTGGTCCAATAAGCGCGCGGTGCTCCCTAGCGGCCATACCGCTTAAATTAGATGAGAATGTTTTAAATAAAACACGTTTCTTTTGAAATGCTCTACATTCAGAAAATAATTCCAAAGATGGCGGACTTCCGGATATACCAACTTCCTTATTTTAAATGGAAAACCCTGTATATTATTACGTTTTTGAATTCGCCATCGATTTTTAGGTCTAGTTTGTTAACCATTGTTTATGTCTACGCAGCCTATTTTCGGAGTTATTCAGCAATTTTTACAAAATTTGACGTTTGTAGTACTTTACAAGAAACGTTAATATCTCGGAAAATAAACGCGATAGAAAGATGCGGTTTTCGGTTTTGAAATAAGTAAGGAACGTGTTTGTGTCTTAGTAAGATGGTTGCTTCAAAATAACATTAAATCAATAGACCAGCAATTTTCAAATTTGAAAAGTTAAAAACATTAAAAACTTTTATTTTTCAAATGGGATGGTATCATAAGTTTCACCTCGGTGGATGCGAAATTAAGTTCTCTTTCACTTTTATCTAAGCGCATGTGGTTCTATCTTTGACGGTTTTCAAGATATCTTAAATTTGTGGATGTGACTTTTCTCTTAAGGCGACTTAGAAAAACGTACAAGGCATTATGTTCTAAATCTTCTTTTCTAAAATTTATGTCAAAGGACCACCAGCTCAGAAATTTCGTGTCGCTGAATGAATTCTCAAATATAGTGTCTCCAACCTTTTTGTGCACAATCCATATCTCCATGCCGCTTTAAGATTGGAAAAGTTGTTTACAAACTGATTTACGCAGGATTACGAAGTACGTAGACGCCTGACTGATCATCGCATAGGATCGCGCTAGAACAGACATCCTTGAGCTAGCTCACTTTGGGTAAGATCGAAATCATTTTCTCCATATTTCTCCAAAGGAAGCACTCGAGCCGACTGATGGTGTGATTTTTAATTTTTTTTAACCCCCGAAAGCCGTTAGCACTGCAACCCTTGTGGCTTATTCTCCTATTACTAATAAATAAACTAAATACACGGTCAGTTATGCTAGTGTGTCGTATCCACCGACTGCCGATCCGCGCTGCTGTGAACACTGCACTGTACCACTTCGAGTGTAACAAACAGCAATCGAACGCGGCCGGTGCGACGAGCAAGCGTGAGGGGGTTCCGAGCTCTTCATCTCTTCCCCACTCAGACGCCTGCCGTTCATTAACTAACCGCGTGTGAGGGGGAGTTCCGAGCTCTTCGTCCCTCCCCTACTCAGACGTCAGTCGTCCATGTACTAACCGCGCCCAATGCTGCTTACTCTATGACTCTACAGCGGGCCGCCTTACCCGCACAGCTAGCGGGGTTCACAATAGCATAATTTAATCCCGGTAGGGATTTTTTATTCGGAGTAGTTGTTTCTGTTGGTTCACTGCTGACGAGATCCGAAACAGCGATATCTTATCCTAGTGACGTCGTGCCTAATGTGATTCATGATCATTCATACTAGGTGATATGCTTGAGAGCCCACATTGGGTAAGGCGGAAATCATTTTCTTAACTCCTTGTTGCTTCTTTTTTGAAGGAACTTACTGGATCTTGTCGAATTACAAAGAACATGGATAAAAGTTCAGGCCTGATTAAAGTCACTGCAGAAGAAAGCTTCAGCTATGGAATATTGTCAGCGGTTGTGCACCTAGATTTCTAATGGTATCTGAAATAATATGGCTCGATCCCTTTTCTCGTTGGGGCACCAGGAAGGCTTTACTTGAGTTATGTGGGATCCTAGATAATTTGTGGAAAAGTCCATTAAGTGTGTGGATTTGAGTTAAATTAGAGTGGAGCGTTGCGCACACCAACTGCCGAAGAACTTTGTTTATTTTGGCAGACGCGTCTGGATATTGCAGCATTGCGAAGAACGAGGATTCGTTTTTCGGTTTAATAAAAGTCACAGCTCCGGCCAATTTTTGATTTGGCGATTTTAAACAAGTACGAAGAACGCGGATACCCTTGAAACAGGGTTTCATACCGCACTACGATGGAAGCCCCTTTACATGAGACGAAATAACGGGATTTGTTTTAGGGACACAAGTGGGGTATTTTCTTATATGTGGTTGCCCACTTACCGCACAATATGCTAGAGAACAGTTGATTTCTTCGAAGCCTCGAACTCTGTAGTGGACTGGACAAATGGTCTTAATTTTAAAATATGAATCTATTTGTTTTTGTTTGTCATTCAGTTCAATGTTTTTACTTTATTTTACTGTCCATAACTTATCAATCCATGTAGCCATCCGCTAAATAAATAAATCAAGTAGCCTTGTTCAACGGAAGTACGTTGAGGTATAGTGCCAATAAACCTTTAATTTGACATAGTCAAAACCGCTTGGACTGTCATACAAATTTTATACATAATACATAAAACGGCCTTACTTAGAATCAGCTTGTATGTTGATATTTTTCTATCAATCTCGCTGTTGTTATAATTCGTCAATAATCAATCAGATCGGTCCGGTGGACCTCTGTTCCTACTTACGGTCGTATCGGTCGAGGGGGGGTCTGTCAGGTCTGGTAACCCACACAATGGTATGGAGAAGTAATGATGAAAAAAGAAAGGAAGCAAAGAGAAGAGCAGAGACGAGGAAGTTCGTAGGTTGGAGGGTATTACTTGACACAGTCGATTCAAGTTCGGTGATTTTTGGTTCTAAGCTAATGGATTAACTTTGAGGTTCGATATTATTTTCACACCGCAAAAATTTTTGCTGTTTTCAAAATTGCACATTTAGTCGAGTTTCCAGGAAGTCTGGCCTCGGACACCGAAAATTGTCCACGTATTAATATAAATCCTTCTGAATTACATTAAATACATAAAATACTAAAATGTTTACATTTTTTTTGCCGTTTTAGATTATTTATTACTTTTTTTATGATTTTAATTAATTTTTAATGTCTTCCCCTCGAATGAAAATATATTTTAATATTTCCATAGTATATCCTTAAATAAGTGAAAATTGATATTAAATCAAATGACAGTTGTGCGTTCAGATCCTCAAAATTTTTAGTTTCTAACAGTACTTACACTTAAAAAAAGCATCATTGGTATTATCTGAAGCTCATCTTTGCCTGGTTCAAGTGAAACACAGTGCAGAATGTTCTATAAAGCATATGGAAAAGCAACAAGCATAATCCAAAGAAGCTGTCAACGGTTACGATCCAGTTCTGATATAAAAGGGTGAGGGATATTAGATGAAACTATAAAATTTTTGTGATTTATGATTATCTAATGTATGCCCATACCCCGACACAAGGCTCAGCCTTCTAGGGGTGGCATTATTTGTATGTTTCGTGCAAATAAATGAAAAAATGAAAAGCATCGGCAATTCTACGGATCTTTAACTCCAAAGGGGGGAGGGGGACCGCCAGATGTTAGTTAGACCATTTGTCGTTGATGGGGTGTGAATTGTTAGAACGCGTCTGAAGGAGGAATAAAGATGATGAAACAAACTGAGAATCAAACTTTAAAACAACTCAAATAATCATACAAAAATATAGTTTTATTGATGAAAAATGAGATTGAAGTAAGCGATGATTTTGTGTGTTGAAAAAAGCTGATGAAGAATTGGAAAATTAAATGAATTATTAGGTAGCGTGTACAGCCGTATACAGGGAGTGTTAACTGAGGTAATTACCCCCCTCCTAAGATTTTTGACCAAAAATTTATTTCATTGATTTTCTCAAGTATTGAATGGTTCATATATGAACTTGAATTACGTAATATACTCTTTTTTATCATTTTTACTATTAAAGTTTAATATCTATTACTGCAGGAGTATGTCAATGAAACCTCCTTGCCCAAATTTGGTCTCCAAAGCGCGTCGTACTTCAGATTATAATAAGTAAAAATCAATTGTTTTTTCTTTGTACTTATTTATTATTTTGTAACATACCATATTAAGAATGCAATTCAACAAGTTTTACAAGTATTCGTTGACAGTTTACGTATTCCGATGTTTTTACATTTCAGGCGCTTAAGGTACTGTACTGGCATTCTGTAGTCTTTAGCATGTGCACGTAGTTGGTTTTGTTTAGGCATTGTTTGCTAATATTTGAGTACAAAAATCATGCTGGAGCTCTCAGCAGAATGTGTATTAATGTTTTGAGTATAGTAGTGTAGGTGAGCTATTGTATATTATGTAAGGTAATAATATACTAATATATTTTCATGCAAAAGTATACACGATGATCCGATTCTAAAATAATGTTGTCTTTAAATTTGATATGTTTACTTTGCAAGACCCACTTGACATGTTTATTTTTCAACCCCTGAGCCATGCTACCGTAATTAGCATATATAGACATTTCACACATATCTGGAGCTTATGAGAACTAGCACTGTTACTCATAAGTATATGCTAAGCATCTGCTATGTTTTCCAGCAATATGGCATAGCGGTAAAATTGCTGAACAGTGTGACAGCTTTTGATGTGTATGATACAGCAAAATGCATATTCTCATAAAAATGCTTACCACGTAATGTCATTCATTTGTCTCTATGTCACAAAGCGCCTTTAAATTACAGTTATCAGTAGATAAGCAATATAAAATAATTTTTATCTCTCTTAAAGAATAAATGTCATTTGAAATCTGTTCACATTTTCTTTCATAGATGAAAGCTAACTGATATTTTTCCTGTGGGCAAATACAGAAAATTTATTTACAAAATGGCATACTTTTTAGCATAACGCCCGTTCGTCTTCAAAGCAGAGCTGAATGGTAGCTTCCATGCAAATAAATATTTCTTGGTGGTGGTAGTAGTAGTAGTAGTAGAAACAACATATAGATATTGGGAAGCATTGGTTCGTCACCCATCTACCAAAGCCTGGCGTTGTATTTATGTGATCCGTTCAATAAAAATCAGGTATAGGAATCTGTGGATACCGCACAAGACAGACTATTTTTTGTGGACGCCCCCGACCTTCGGTTTTTGCTAAAAAGCAGCATACCGTATTTAAACAGTAGCAATTTCATTCATCCATCCGGAACCAATCATAGACAACTTTTCCTACTATAAATTTTGTCAAACGGCCAGCGAGTTTTAACAAAAGGGAAACGACGTCGTCTGCAATCGGTTTCTGATGGATGAGTAAAATTGCTACTCTTTATAAACATTTCTTAGTCAATATCCAAAACTGGAACAAGTTTCGTGTATTGACAACAACCTCACTTAACTTTTCCTGCAGAAGGGATCAAATTTAGTGATCCCGAAAGCTTGGGTTTCAAGAGTACGCTTTGCTGTTTCATTGTCACTTCTCAACGATATCTATCTCTCTGACGCACTCTCTATATATTATACAAAGTAGAAGTGCACAAAGATTTTTCAAACGATACGGGAAGAAACTTTGTTATGGCTGTGAACCCTTTGCCATGGCCAACTTTATCGCATCGCTTCCATCACAGCACATTGGATATTTCGAGGTCGGGCGAATGAAAGCAAGCGGTTCCCTTTTCCTGCCAATATTGTAACGGAAAAGAACGAAATGCATACTGATCAGACTGAGTGCAGGGCATTATCGAACAATCCAATATGCCTGTGTCGAACGAAACTCAACCGCAATAGCATGAGTGCGAATAGGCGTTTCATGTTGAACATATTAGTCTAGTCGAGCGGTGCGGTTTACTCCATTGGCAATCTAGTAGAGAAGGTAAGACCCGGCTATTTTGAGTGATCCGGTTCAAGGCGGGATATTCACGGCTATGACCCGTTCGTTAAGACCCAATCAATTGAACGAGACTCCAACGAGAGCCGTTGCGCAGTAAAGCGAATCCATTACCGGCACGCTTGGTTTAGCAACACAACCACACCGGTTTCTAGTCGGGTCACAGTTCATCTACTTATATCGGTAGTGATTAGTATGGCGGATTACTAGAATTAGAAAGTTAAATTGGCAAAAGACCCGGGAGAGACACATGAGAGAATACATCGAAACAAAATTATTGATTATAAAAAAAAACAACAGTAACATACCTCAGGTTTTTTTCTTTTCGGCGGCATCAACTGCTACGGTTATTAGCCGCCATACCTCTAATTAAAAAAGAAATGAGTTTGTACCCTGAACTTTGGTGTAGATGCAATTGCACTAGATATTAAAAATAAAATATAACAAAATAAACTAAAAATGATCAGAGATTACAACGAAACAATACCATTTATTATAAAAAAAACAATCAGAGTGTGAATCTCAAATGGACATGGACCCTTCAAACGTGTTCCGGTTTCAGTGCCGCCATCTAGTTCTAGTAGGCTATTTATTTTTAAGTTGAAGTTCTAAGACGGTCTCATAGATGGTGCAGATATACAGCGCTCGCGTCGCATCGGCCGGTCCGTTTAAATTTCGTTCGCGAATCGCGGGTCATAAGACCCGTTAGGATCACGAGGCATGATCAATCGGGTCGCGGGTATTTGGAAAGATTCGGTCTTTATGAACGAATCGGTCATAAACGACACATCCCTACAACCTAGGTCTACAAAAAATGCTTGGGGTTATTAGTACAAAATCCGATATCGTTTGAAGTCATTTCTGGCGCAAAGTTCCAATCCAAGCTCAGCGTCGTCTAAACATCTAAGGGCGATTCCGTAGTGAGGGCCAGAAGAACTACATCCTCCGAGACTGGAAAAAAGGAAATCAGGTCCAATACAGCGATTGATATAAAAAATGGCGTCAAGTCGCTTGACCCAGTACTTTCCACACACATTGTCGGTGCTAGCAGAAAATTTGGAATTCCTTTGTTCCTACACCATATTCATAAAAAAATTAGACAATGATCAGGGACATTTTAAGTACTTAAAAACGAATTTTGAGCTATTTTGAGATTCATCGTTTTTTGTCGATTTCTCGTCCGCCACTGGTAAAAGTTTCAACATCGATAAGATCGAATATGGTGTCAAAATTTCATTACAATTAAGTTAGTAGTATCCAAATTACATATGAGGATTATAATATCTAAATTTCAAAGGCAATCATTTGATATAGGCTGTGTAATAAGCACAAGATATTACCAAAGTTTTTTTTCAACGCAATCGAGGTTTTGAATTAAGAAAAAAAAATTGGATCATAGACTTCGTCTCGAGCTGCAAATTTCATTCATCGACTGTATTGCAACAAATATACACTAGTTACCAGTTTATAAGTACGTATTTTCGCGATTGGCCGGGAATCTAGAATCTAGTACAGTGTAGAACGTCGTTGGTCAAAGGAGCATCCTGACCGCCATCCTATTGACATATTTCCATCAGCATGAAGTAGACAATTTATCCCCACTTTGTGAACTACGCTGAAATAACGGCCCGGAATTGCTTCCCTGAGGAACACCTAACGTAACTGTGTATTCCAATGACTTGAAATCATAAAGTCCAACATGTACCGCTAAATACACATGAAAGACAAAAATATATAATGGCCTTATATGTTAAGTATGTCATTCTCTTCTCGTTTTCTTAAAGGCAGATTTTACGACTTGTTTTGCCAAATGCCGATGTCAGTTTGAGAGCTTATATTTATAGTCTCTCAATTGCGTTATACTGATTAAGTTTGCTTTAGTTGAATATATTCTCATGAATCCATGCTGAGGAAGGTTTTCCTACTGATATGGTTATATAATCTATTAGATTTTGGCATTTCAAGGAATTTCGAAAAACTACAAATAAATAAAAATAAATGATATAGGTCTGAAGATGGAAGTACGAATTTTATCTCGACTTTTATGAATGAGACATATTTTTAAAAGTTTGCATATCTCTGGGACTGAATAAGTTTTTGAACAAATACTAATTAATGTTTTAATGTCGTTGTTAAGTTTTAAAGGGGTGATACACGTACGAACTTTAAGTACGCGGTTTTTAAGTTCGCGTACTTACTCGGCTCGACGCGGTGACACACGTGAAGCTAAAATCACGCATTTTGATGATTTTCCTAAACAAACAAAACTTTTAACAAACTCCAAACACAACAAGCGTTGCGGATCGATGGCCTGCCGAAGCAGAGTGGTGGCTCGCGGCTCGCAGTACGAGCCGAGACAAGCTACGAGCAAGATTTCAAACCAGTTGGCTCGCCGGTGGTTTGCGCGACGGTTTTAAAGTACGCGTACTTACGGTGACACACAGGCGATAAAGGTCGTCGATCCATAAGTACGCGTAGTTGCTCGTACGTGTATCAGCCCTTTTAGACGTATTGGTGGTGCTATATATGAGTAAGTGGAGTTCTGGCTGAAAGTTCTGGCTACAGACAAGAATTGTCTTGACTAGTTATGGTGTGAAAGAGCGCAGAATATGTAATAACATTTAAGCTCTATCGAAAACATTTGAACCACTCAAAGTTTATAACAAGTTACAGTTTAAGCTATAACCAGGTCGGTAGACTAAAGTTAAAACCAGTTCTGAATGTATCAATTTCACTGTACTATATATTGGATAGATGCCTCACACGCCTCAAGGTTTGCTGTCTGCTCGAGTTTCAACTATTTTAAAGAAACTCGTTTTTATCTATGACCCAGTTCTATCTCGTCCCGTTTTACACATACATAAACCAAAGAAGTAGCTCAAGCGCACGAAAAGGGCCTTTGTGTGGGAAACAGTTTCGGTTTTATGCTCGTTCGGTGATAACTAAACTTCCGATCCATATGAGTGCGAACAACAGGGATTTTACATTATCGCTACTCTATGGAGGTAATGATGAGTAAAAAGGTCCCCAACAAGCATTTTTATTGGCGCTTTCATTTGGTGGTAGTGGAAGGACAACAAAGTGACTGCATTGTGGCTGCAATACGATTGTTGTATTGTATTGTTCATTGATCAATTTAGAATAAAATTCTATATAAAATAATATAATAATGACATGTAATATCGTTGTAAGTCAATATTATACAGGGTATTAATTAAGTATGTTAACAAACTTTAACCACGAATAGTACTCCGAAAAATAGAAAGAAAATGTCATATGAACAAGGGTCCGGAAATGCTTCCTAAGGGAGCTACGCATCGATTCAATAATTTGCATTTTTCTCGAAAACGGTTAGCCCTATCGAGATGTATCAAAAGACCATTTTTACGTAGACATCTCTGAAATACCATATTCTAAAATCAAAATGTCAAAAAATTACCAGTTAGAAAATGGGGTTAATTTTACCCTTAACTCCTCCCGTATGATACGCCTCTGTTTCAAATTGAAATTCTGAATCCACGATCAGATTCAGCATCAAATGTTTACCCATTGTACCTAGTTTCGTAATTTTGTTATGAATAGTTTCGAAAATTTCGAGGGAAAATCGTCTTCAGGGTGCCCCATGCAAAGGGGCGTAGCTCCCTTAGGAAGCATTTCCGAACCCATGTTCATATGACATTTTCTTTCTATTTTTTGGAGTACTATTCATGGTTAAAGTTTGTTAACTTACTTTATTAACACCCTGTATAGGTCAAGTGGGGATTGAACTAATAGAGCTATCACATTGGTCTTGGAAGTCTGTTTCGTGATAGTGTATTGCTCAATCCCACATATCATGTATAGCATTATTATTAATTAATTATATAACTTGAATTAAAATACAAAAACAAAATTACTAATACCAAATATATTTAAAAACCTTAAGGAAGTAGTGAACGAAACGGCCAAGGAGTAGTGTTTGAGAAAATATGCAGGAATTAGTATAAAGTTAAATGTTTTCAATTCTTTTTTAAATAAGCGAAATTTCGATATCCTTTTTAATTTTTTTGGAAGATTATTGGATAATTTGGGCCAATAATATGTGAAGGAGTGTTGTCTAACAGTTTTATGAGTAAGTTTTAAGATCAAGGTTAATTTTCGACCGGGCGTACAACCCATTTCTAAGAAATGCAAAAAAGCGAACCCACCAACTATAGATCTGTGGCTCCTCTCAACATGTCACGTCTAAGGTACTGGAGACTGTGATTTATATACAGCTCCTGAGATACTTGAACAACAATAACATTACAAATGATCGCCAGTGTGGCTTCTGTAAGCACAGGTCTACGGATGCCCTCCCGGCCTACGTCACTCAGACAGCAGCAGAGCAATTGAAAATGATGGCGACTCCCGTGTTTGCACTTGAAATATCGAGAACCTTCGACAGAGTATGCTATCAGGGACTTATGGTCAAACTTCCTGCTTATGGACCACCACCTGGCCTGCGCCAGTGGCTGAATAGCTTTTTTACGACCGATCTCTATTTGTTGTAGTCGAAGGCTGTTTATCGGACTTATTTTCAATAAATGCCGATGTTCCTCAAATCCTCCACATTCAGATCTTTAAAAAAAAATTATCCTTAAATACTTTTAATGGTCCCCTACACTGTTTCTGCTGTACATCAACGAGGTGCTGGAAATAACATCTACAGCTTCGCAAACGACATTGTACAATGACATCGTGTACGGAACCAGGCAGGCCACCATCATCTCAGAAGACGGTACGTCGGCAACAGCTGCATGCCTTACAGATCAACGTCGTGTCAAAACAATCATCGAGTGTGGATTAGCAAATAAAGTACAGTTCGACGTACAGAAAACACAGGCATAAAAGAGTTTCACGTTCGCTTATCGACTGTGGAAATGGAGGGTTACCCATCGTCGAGTCACCTTCCGTCAAGCCTTTGTGGATCAAAATCAACAATAACATGTCCTGGCACGACCACGTTAACAGTGTTGCTAAAACGACATCCCTGAGGCTTGGAGTTTTGTTCCGCTGTAGGAAGCTGTATACACCAGAGAAACTACTGCTACTCTACAAGGTACAGATCCGACCATCGCTGGAGTATTGCTACCATGTGGGGCGAGGCACTCCGAAGCACTCCCTAATGCTTCTGGGCACTGGGCAGGAGAGAGCAATCAGACTGATCGATACGCCTAACCTCCCGAGCCTGAAACATCGAAGAGGGCTGGCTGACCTGTCTCTGTTTTACAGATTCTCTATCACGGAAGATGTTTGGATGAGCTCTCCCAGATAATAACACCAAAGGCCGTCCGAACGAGGAACACTAGAGAGGCTCTGCGAGCTCATCCATACCAGGTCGAGGTCCCTACTCCCCAAACCAATCTCCTCCAGCATTCCTTCTTTTGGAGACCTTCGACGCTGTGGTATGAGCTGCCTGGGAATTTGTTTTCCAACAGCTACAACCGTTTCAAATACAAAGTGCACCAACACTTGTCCTCTCGAAATGCTTCTACTGCGCCATAGGCTTTGAGCCTTTGCGGAAGGCTGACCATAAAAAGATTCTCTGTAGCTGCTTGCTAAGCTGGGGCCCCATGCAAGAGTGCAGAGTGGAGGACGCTACATAGTGTTCTCCTTTTCGAAGATGTACATTCGGCCTTAGGCATGATACAGCAGTTATGTCCTTTCAGCTTTACAAATGGGTCCTGTAACATGTTCAGTGAAGGTTGATTTGTTGTCAAGCCAGACTCCCGATTACTTGGCTGACTTGGCACATCTAATATCACTATATGCTGTACAGCAAATTGAATGGGAGCAATTTCCATCTTAGCTGTTAGACAGCTTCTATTTTCTGTGATGTCAGGCATAAGCGATTATTTTTCATCCAGTTCACTATTTTTTGCACGGCAGTACTTTTAATGTTCATCAAAGCTTCTTCGGTCTTAAACGTCACAACTGTGGCATTCATCAGCGACGCTCATTAGGGCTTATGAGTTCTGCTTACGAAAAACAGTTATTGTTAGTAAGTGCCCTCAGAAGTATACAGTAAATTATAATTTTTATAGATTTAGATGCCCATGAATAACAGTGGTAATTGTATCTGCGATCATTAGAAAGACACCTTGGCAAATGTTTTAAACATTAACATATTCACTTAATACATAATAACATTTAAATTGCTCTTTGGGTTTTTCCACCTACTACGGAATGAACATATCAGAAATTAGGGTTCAGCTAGGAGAAACAAAGTTCTTTTTAATTCGCTAAACACGCCCCTGGTTTATGCCAACATGACTCCCCGGACTACTATTAATTTAAAACTCTGGAAGGCTTCTAATGAAGCAAAACTGAAGCGGTGGCAAACAAAATTTAAATTGTATTCATTGAAATTAGGGGCGTATTCTCTGGGATTAACAAAATGATGGAAATTTCCTCATAGAGAGCTTTTTTATATGCAGATTGCTCTTTTCCAGCGTTGGTCTTTTTTATTCAATTTAAGCTGAATGAAAATCTGTACGCTGTGCTACAAGAGTTAATCAAGAATGAAATAGTGCTTGATAAATAACCAGTTGCTGAGTCTGTAAATCTCTTATATAGAGGCAAGGTGACAAGGTGACCAGCGGCGTTACTGTTCAATGCAATAACAGTATTAGCACTAGTACAAATTGCAAAAGAAGATTTAACGGAAGACTACAAGTAGAAAAGTGAAAGTAAATGATTATATGAGCACTGCGCGAGCTGTTGCGAAGTCTACTTTTGAGTTTTTCGATTATTTTTTCACAGGTGAACTAGAAACACTGAATGTTGGATGTACATTGGGAAATGGTGACGATCAAGCTTTCAGCATTTTGTTCACAATGTTCTATAGGATAATTTCAGGGGATATAGGGTCCGTTGTGGAGAAACGAGAGATGCCAAATTTGCAGCAACTGCTCATTCCCACGCTCGAGCTTGTGTAGGCAAATAACCCCGACATAGGGCCTGTCCACATCTCCACGTCACGACGTCCTCAACGTGGAACGGTGCGGTATTATCGCGCGGTGCGTTGTCGTAACGTACTAATTTACGTGACCGTATCCTAAAAATGCACTTCACGACACCTCGTTGTTCACGTCACGGTGCTTTGTAAAATTTCGACACATTCTTCACAAACGTACGTGAAAAATAGCAGTCTCGTTCTAGATATGGACCGCACAGTACGTATTCTGCTTCTGCTATTGTTAAAAAGACGGAGAGAGAGGTTGAAAAAAATATGTGAAAAGACAATATTGGGTGCACCCCTATATTTCAAAGATGAATAGTGATGGGAATCATTTAAATAGAAAATACGAAGCATTTAAAACATGTGACCACAACCTCTACAGTTATTTCCGAATGTCTACTCAACTTTTGAAGAATTATTAACAAAAATTACAATGCCAATAAAACATCTACTGAGCGAGTGCATCGTATCCAATAGAACTAGCCACACGTCGGCGACGACGTTAGACGTGGCGTTCCACGGCGACAATGCCGTACCGTCATTAGCACGTCATGGCAACGTACCCTGATGCGACACCTCACCGTTCTACCCGAGAAGAGCCACCATAGAGAAGCGACGCAACCTGTCGGCACCTTTGATGTTCGGCGGGTTATTATTGGTGACCTTGAATCGGCTTGAACTGACACGCATCCACAATATAGAGCAATTCCACAGCCATAACCTCAAACGTCTTGATCAGCTGATATTGGGCGGCCACACGTGGAGTTTGACGGTTTGACATTTGTCCACCATAACCCAGCGCATGCGTTATGAAACTCGGTCCCTGCTGTGTCGCTTCTCTGTGATGGCTATTCTCGGGTTCTACGTTGACCACTTCGTGACGTGGAGATGTGGACAGGCCCATCATAGTCCTCCTCGATTTCTAACATAAGACGATGTTCGTCATAGAGTTTTCGGCACCTGCTGACTTTAAGAAGGAGGAAAAGCGCAGGCTCTGGTCAGACTACACTGTTATTCTGCTGGTAGTGGTCATTAGATCCCTAGATGGAATGAGGAATACACTGCTCTCTGCACTGCGTCCAATACCGGTATGCCGTGCGGCGGTGCACACGGTGTGAGGCGTAGTCACTGGGTAATGGAACAGCAGCTCGACGTATCGGAGACCGGGTTACACCTTTTTGTTTAAATATGGTAATAATAAACGCCTTTATCGCGCACTAATTCACTTAACCCAAGAAAGAATACATTTTATAAATAAGCACAAACTAAACTTGAAACAAAACCATATATATCTCAGAAAGTAGAACTAAAAATTAAAATATTATGGTTGAAATGTGCAACTTACAATTTGCATGAATCAATATGACAATATAAGGGAATAGTGTACTCAAATATTATAAAACATTATAATAGAAATAAATATAGTGGAAAGGGTGAAGGCGAGTGATTATGCTAAAAAAGGTGCGTACACTTACAAAAATTGACAGATATCTGTATTATAACATAATAAATGTGGTTTAAAAGAACTAAAAAATGTGCTTTTGACCAAGATCGAACTAAAAAGTTGAAAACGATTTTTAAACCAAACCTAAAACAACAATGAACGAAGAATACCAGTATTATTGTAAAAAATCGTCAAGCGCCCGATTTACGAATAATATGGCACAATGTGCCTACGCTTTTTTCAAAGTGATACGAGTATTTTTCGTTCATTACTGGTCTAAGCTCATTTTGGGAATTCTTTTCAACTGTTTAATTCGACGTTTTTTAAAAGCATGTTTCTTAGTTTTTTAAACCGTAATTATCTTTAGTTTTACCAGAAGCGTGTTTTATTTGCTTTTATGAAACTGTATCTATAATTCTATAATGAAGATAAGCAATTGTATTGTATTATTGGATGTCACACTTTTAAGTTCTCGCCGCTACGCCTTTGTGTGATATTAACAAATTTTAAGGTGTCAGCGATATCTCTTAGACAGTAGTATCACAACGTGTCAATAAATTCGCTAAATCCCCATGAGTCAACTTTGTTTACATCTGCACAGCATGTCGTTAATCTAGTCCCTAGTTATTTATGATGCCAAACTCAGCAACATGGCTCTGAGCTGCATGCAAGTGTTAATTAGAAGCCAACACTGAAGGTTCAGGTGGGGATTCTCGCCGAGCTTTTCTTATGGAAATTTATTTCTGATTAAAAAAAAATTCCGCCTTTGACGAGAATCGAACCCGGAATTTTTCGGTCACGAGCCCTTGTCTCTACCCACACGATTATTAATTATTTGATAAATCTAACCCATTCGCTCTTAATTCAAAGGAGAGTTACCAACTCACAAACAAATAAACATACTTGTAAAGCTAATAAAAGCGTGTTAAAAATGATGCTATGCTGAATTAGTATGGGAAAGTGACTTTTCCAATAGACTATCAGAAAATGGGACGACGAAAGTGGTAGAAGACGATGAACTTGGAAATAGATGCACGAAACAGAGGCATGAACTGTTGGTTAAGATATTGAAAACATAGGAAGGGACAAAAAAAGAAAAAATAGAATCATTATTGCTAAATATGGCATAGTATTTAATTCATGCAAAAAGGGCCAAAGGTGGCCTGTTTGTCTGGCCTCGCCTCCCCAACACTGCAACACTCCTAATTCATGCAAATACGATAGTGAATAATCGGCGTTTAAAATCACATTGATTTCAAATATCGGTCACTACTTCACCGGTTCTTCGAAAATCACAGTGTCATCTACCATCAATAAATAAGCATCATCCACGTCACTAATCAATCGAGTATCGTTGCTTGCTAGATACATCATTTCTCCAAGATGTGATAAATTCTGGGTTGCAGTATTACCGGTCAGTGACGAACGTTGTTCCTATTCTAGCTAGTTTAAACAGATGACCAAAGCAAGGGCATTATTCTATGAAGACAATGACGGATTATTCCCAGAAACGATACATAGTTCCCATAAGCAAACAGAGGACTAAAATGCAGATGGAACAATGCAGGGCACTTCGCTTCACCTACAAAAGCTTTTAGTGGAATATTCGTGACATACGCCTTCTTTTCGTTGGCCGAGATGGTACAGGCATAGTAGTAATATTAGGTAGTAGATTTTGTTTCACCATTTTGTACAATCAAATGCATTTATGGCAATTCAGAATGGAAAAACCCTATAGTAACCATGCAAAATACAAACCTATGTTTATGGTTAACTTAATATGTGTATATACATGACATAAGCAGATAACAGTTCAGAGATGAAAATAAGAATACACCTCAGTGAGAATTGTTGATATTAGAGGTAAGATATTCCTGTATGGAAAAAACGATATAAGCTAAAAAATATACAACCTTGTCAATTATAGCTAATATTTACACTAAGGTAATAGTCCAGTAATTTCGGTCGCTATAGCGGCCATACCGATTAGGCGAAAATGTTTTAAATGAAAAACGTTTCTTTTCAAATGATCTACATTTAGAAAATAATTTCAAAGATGGCGACTTCCCGATATACCGGAAGTAGGTATCAACTTCCTTATTTTAAATGGAACACCCTGTATATTATTACGTTTTTGAGTTTGGCATCGATTTTAAGGTTCAGCTTGTTGACCATTGTTTATGTCTACGAAGCCTATTTTCGGAGTTATTCAGCAATTTTTACAAAATTTGACGTTTGTAGTACTTTACAAGAAACGTTAATATCTCGAAAACTAAACGCGATAGAAAGATGCGGTTTTTAAATCAAACGAGGAATGTACTAGTGTCTCAGTAAGATCGTTGTTTCAGAAGAACATTAAATCAATAGACTAGCAATTTTCAAATTGTTTTTTACTTCTCAAACTTGAAAATTGCTAGTCTATTGATTTAATGTTCTTTTAAAACAACAATCTTACTGAGACACAAACATGTTCCTTGTTTGCTTCAAAACCGAAAACCGCATTTTTTTATCGCGTTTAGTTTCCCAGATATCAACGTTTCTTGTAAAGTACTACAAACGTCAAATTTTGTAAAAATTGCTAAATAACTCGGAAAATAGGCTCCGTACACATAAACAATGGTTAAGAAACTGGACCTAAAAATCGATGCTGAATCCAAAAACGTAATAATATCTAGGGTATTCGATTCAAAATAAGGAAGTTGATGCCTACTTCCGGTATATCCGGAAGTCCACCATCTGTGAAATTATTTTCTAAATGTAGAGCATTTGAAAAGAAACGTTTTTTGTATCAAACATTTTCGTCTAGTTTAAACGGTATGGCCGCTAGGGAGCACCGCGCGCTTATTGGACCACCCTATATATGAAACAAAATATTATGTAAATGATTGCTACGGTTTTGCTGATACATGAGTACCTATTTGTCAAATTTTGTGATAATATTATCGTATACATGTATACATTGATACGGCATTTAATTCAGGCACTCAATTCTTCGGTAGTCACGGGTTTGTTAGTATAAAACCGACGCTTTAGATAATCCTGAACCTAAAGCTCCAAAGGACTATTTGAAGACTTGTGCAAGACAGTAAATGTTTCATAAGCGTTTGCTGTCAATTACCTTACCTAGGTCCAGTGTGGCCATTCGCGAGGCCAGATTCAAATATTTTGCGGGGCCTGAATGCATGTTCAACCCCAATACTAAAATTTTAGAAAATATTCTGTTAAGTACTGTATGTATATTTTTTGCTCTCCAAATGTGGATGCTTCATAGCTCTTCCCGGATGTTTGACAAACGAAACAGGTCTTTTGTTTTCTCTTCAAAAATAGTGATGCCTGGCAGCTTCTCCTGGATTTTTGAGAAACCAGGTCGTCCCAGGTCAGATGGCTGGTTACCCTAGTGCTAGTGGCTCTCCAAGTGCATTAAACTAACTTCTGAATGAATCTACCGACAATAAAATACTGGGCTGAGTAAAAGAGCACCCACTCCAAAGGCAATACCTCAGCGCACCAGTTAGAAAAAGAGCTGTCGAGACCAGAATACGTTTGGTAACTGGCAAACGTCATTTGCCAAGTCTATTTTTGTTTTGCTATTTTCGTTTTTTTTTCTCCAATATTTACTTCCACCACTACCAAAATCAACGTATGCATTATGACTTAAAGCCGAACAGTTTTATATGTTGTCGCGCATCTTAGCTGTTCCAATTTACGAACCATCTGATGGACTTCCGATTGATGCGCAAAGGAATCTATTGAATAAAAGAACACGCCTATAGCTACTTATAAGTATGGCTTTATAATCCCAGGACGAATCCAAAAAAGAAATTGCACGTAGGCTTCTGAAGCTGAAGTCAAAAAGCATTATTCTTAAATTCGCACTTGTTACTGAGAAATCAATGTTTCGTTGTAAAGATGATTGAAACCTGTGGTCCACCATATTTCATTTTCACTTTCAGGTAAAAACACTCGATTTACAGCAAAAAAGGGCGAAGGTCGTTTAGTACGGTTACGCCAATAGCTGGTTTTTAATGTTTTTGTTGATTGTTTACCTCAGCTCGTGATCTAGTGACGTACGAATATGATATGGGCGGCCTCACATTAACCATTTCGCGATCTAATTAAGGACTTTTCAACTTCTTATCTACTGAGAATAAACATATAATTCAAACATATTATAACACAGGCCGGTGCCAGAAATCATCCCTTAAAATTTTCGGGATTCGTCCTGAGAACGGGATTCCTTTATGCATGGAAATGTAGGTATGGACTGTTTTCCATTTTAACTGAACTATTGCACCCCAAGGCAATTATTCAAAAGAAAATCGTCAACACCTGCTCTTAGCACGTTATTTCGCACATAAGGCTTACATGCACGTGTGATGCAAAAAGGAATTTTTTGATAGAGGTTGTAGAGGAAATATGGTTATGCCACGTATGACGGCTTAAAGTAGCAGCGGTGCAGCCTTTAGTAACGTATTCCACATACTGTAAAGTAACTTGTTTTAAAATGTGACAACAAAAATACTGGATAACAAAAAGAATAATTATAATTATTTATTATGTGAAGTCGATATTCAGAAGATAGCGCCGACTGCTGTTACCTGTGACTTTTGCCTGTAAGATGATTTTGACAAGGACCTTGTTGGATATGGCTTTGGAAATCCAGCTGCTTATGAGGCGGAGTCGTTATAAGCATGAACTTTGAAGCACGTGAATGCTGTGAGTCGTGAACTTTCAAATGCGTGACTAGTCAAGCGCGTCCAGGTGCGAGACACAGCACTTATATTGTAAATCCTAAGTCTGATCTTTCCAACAAAACTGCTTTTGGTAATACTGGTAGAGAATTGATTGATGGATGTTTATAATAATAACAGCAAGCTCATCCATTTGTCTTATATGGATGACCTGAAACTTTGTGCATCTGGGCAATCCGATTTATAGACAGACGCTATTGGAATGGAGTTCGGTACAGACATATGTGCCATGGTTTATCTCAAGATGCGGAGATAATGAAGAGAAGGAGTAGCTCGTGTATGACCGCATCCTGCGAAATCTGCATGCCGGAGACACCTTGGAGTCACGCAGCTTTATACCCAGGAGGCAACGATGGTCAGGGAGAGTTTCTACCACAAGTATTTGCATCAACTCTGGGAGATCTGGTTATCAGAACTGTCCGTTAAGGACATAGTTGCTGTCACAAACATGACTGCAGGTCCGTTGTTATTATTTTGGGTACCATCAACTGGACAGCAGACGAGCTGCAAAAAAACGACTCCAAGATGAACATGGAGAGAAGTCTAAATTCGTAGCCCTCTATACCGGGAATATGTCTTCCACTACACCTGCGATGGCGTGGGCTATTGAGTTTGGAGCGTCTGCGCAACACAATAATACTGGCTCCTGCCTGATGTTTGACATGATTAACCATAGGAACTTACCAAACAGGGCATCTACGGCTCACTTACCTGAAACAATAAGGTAACGATTAATTTGGTTAATCGGTTTTTTATATACGAGTAGTTTCAACAGTGATGTCAGATAAAGTCGTAGAAATTCAATGGCGGTAAAGTAATAATTAAAAAATAACGATTCCTTGACTGCCCTATCGCTGCGAAATAATTCATCTGATATAATAATAATAATAATAATAATAATAATATGCAAGGTGCTCCACATCCATAAGGGTCAATGGAAGAACCATTCCGAACAGGAAATATTAACTGGCGAGACTCTGGATAACATGGAGAAGGACGAAACGTACAAGTACCTAGGCTTCAATCAGAACATTAAGATTGACCACTCAGAGGTTAAGGCTCAACTAACACAAGAGTTTAGAGACCGTCTCATTACACTTCTGAAAACAAAATTGAACTCCAAAAATCTTACGAAAGCAATTAACACATTTGCGATACCGGTTCTCACATACTCCTTTGGTATCATCAAGTGGTCGCACACTGATATTGAAAACATCAACATACTCATACGAACGGAACTCACAAAGCACAGAATGTCTCATCCGAAAGCGTGCAAGGAAAGGCTTACGATAGACAGGAAACATGGGGGCAGAGGAATTATAGACATACAGTCACTTCACACAAGACAAATAAAAACACTCAGAGACTTTTTCCAAAGCAAAGAGACAAACTTACATAGATCAATAGTAAAAGCAGACAAAAACTATACTCCACTCACCCTATCCCGCCCAGATCACCCAGCAGACGCACACAATCACATAGAATTACAACAAGAAAAAATAAACACCTGGTCACAAAAAGCACTTCATGGCAAGCACAGATACCGCGTTACACAAGACCACATTAATGAAAGACAATCATACACCTGGCTGCAGGATGGCCAACTGTTTCCAGAAACCGAGGGTTTTATGCTTGCTATCCAGGACCAAGTGATTGCGACAAGGAACTACATGAAATACATAATTAAAGATACATCCATAACCGACGACAATTGCAGAAAGTGCCACCAACAAAAAGAAACAATAGACCACATAACAAGCGCATGCAAAACTCTAGCTGGAACCGAATACACAGCTAGACATAACTCTGCAGCCAAAGTCATTCACCAAGCACTAGCCACAACAAACAAGCTAATAGAAAACACAGATCCATATTACAATTACACACCGACATCAGTACTCGAAAACAATGAATATAAACTGTACTGGGACGTTGAAATACATACCGATAAGACTATTCCGGCAAATCGGCCAGATATAGTTTTCCAGTCGAAGGCAGACAAAGTTACCTATTTGATAGATATTGCTATTCCCAACGATACGAATATCCAAAACTCCTACGCTGGGAAGATATCTAAATACACGGACCTTGCGATAGAAATAAAACGACTCTGGAAGCAAAACAAAGTTACCATTGTCCCCCTAATTATGTCTGTCTCAGGCCTCACACCAAACACATTTACACCACACCTACAACAGTTAGGCCTGGACGAAAGGTTACAAAAAATATTTCAGAAGTCTGTAATCCTGAAAACCTGCAATATAGTTCGATCTTTCCTAAATTCCGATCCGTAATAGTTCAGGTGCTGACTTGGCACAGCCCGTCAACACCTGTTGCTACCGCAGTCATGCGAGAGAAACTTGGAAAATCAGGATAATAATAACCCCGCGAGGGGTTGCTAGATCCCCTCAGTGGCGCCTCCCCAAGGTGGCGGATACGGGAACGCCTCCCAGATATGGGTGGTACCGGGGAAATCAAATACCCGGGGCGGACCAAAACTAGCACGGTGGAATAGCGTCTGCATCCAGAGGATCGGCTATTCCTCAACAATTAGGACACGACGGATCTCCATGTGAGGAGCGGTACTCCGACAGCGTCTGACTCCATGTTAGGGGCGGCTGATAATACACCCGCAGGAAGCCACCCAACATCAGTAGGCTATCCGGTGCGTGGCGACACCGCAGGGTATACCGAAGCCCAAGGATGTAATCCAGCCGGCAACCTTCGCAGGTGCATCCTCAGGAGGCAATTTGGACGGCTGCCTCCGGAAATGTCGTCTGGGGGCCCTAAGGCCAACCACCTGACGGGCCCTATCTTCGGGTTCGACCACCCCGGAAGAAAAGCACCCACACCGAGCCGGTTTCGGAAGCCGGCGTTGGGCAAGGTGGCGGTGCTTCGAATTGCCCTGTTGACGACCCCCGCAATGACATGGACCGTTTTAGGTGGACGACGGAGCTCAAGGATGACCTACTGAGCTGCTATGAGAGCAGTAGCCCGCGCCGTAGGGGATACATGTCCCGCATGTATGAGAGGTGGTGTGAAATGCACCCAGAGCATAGCACGCTTACCTCTCAGAATTTGCGAGATTATGTATCGTACCTCCGGAGGCAGGGATATGTTCGTGCTCCAGCTCAGCCTGCCCCTTCGGCGGACGGAAGGCCTGTTAACCAGGCTGAAAGTTCACCGATAAGGCCCGCTGAGAGGGAAATCGACCAAGTCGTCTCACCTGGGGATTTCAGAGACCGAAGGGCCTTGCATAACAACGGAACGTCCTTGAAGCTGGCAGATTTGAAGAGAGAGGATGAGGTTGTGGGTGAACGTCTATCGGAGGCCTCTGACATTTGGAGCATCAATTGCGAAATTTACGCTGCGGCTCTGAGGCTAGCTAGACAGGGGAGAGTGAGAGACTCTCCTGTTGAGAGAGCACAGAGACGGGTGCGCCAAATGGAAGCGAAAATCCAGTTGGCTCGCCAGGAAGCATCCCGTATCCAGTGTGTGGTGGAATATAGAGCGGCTGGGAAGCCTTTTACGCGCCGAGTGCGCCAGATAGCCTACGGGTTGAGGCGCGACCATCATACACTCAGTCAAGCGGTACTGGTTGTTGTCAAGCAACACTGTCTTGACAGTATACGGATGCTAATCGCTGCTAAGCGATCGTTGGTGGCGCGGGCGAGAGGTCTGGAGCAGAACAGAATGTTCTACGAAAGACCTTCTCGCCTTTTCCAACAGCCGCCTCCAGCCATAGAGCAGCCGCCAACTGCTGATCGCGTGGAGGCCTTTTGGAGGGACATTTACGAACAACCCAAACCTCTCTCAGCAGACACTCCGGCCTTGGCGCAGTTTGAGTCCGTTTGTAGGAGGACTCCTAACTTGAATGTACTGCGTCACCCGATAAACACGGAAGAAATTCTTGACGCCTTACGAGGCGCAAAGAATTTCGCAGCTCCTGGCCCGGATGGCATAAACACCTACTGGTGGAAAAAATTCCCCAGTTGCCACCGGCATTTAGCTAGAGTTTTTAACTCGTGGCTAAATCAGGAGCAGCCAATTCCGGCTTGGTTTGTCGAGGGTCGAACCGTGCTTCTCCCGAAGACCGGAGATTTGTCTGATCCCAAAAACTACAGGCCAATAACATGTCTGAACGCGTGTTACAAGCTCTTCACCAGAATCTTGTACATGCGTATCCTTCAAGCTGTGAATCCTGGATTTCTCGACGTGTGTGAACAGAGAGGGTCAAAGAAAGGAGTAGCTGGCTGCAAGGAGAACCTGTTGATTGACCGATGTGTCACGCAGGACTCTGTGCAGTACAAGCGGAACCTTTCTATGGCCTGGATTGACTATCGCAAGGCATTCGACAGCACGTCTCATGAGCTCATTGTGCGGCTGTTGGAATGTCTTTCGGTGGATAATCAGATAGTGGGGTGCATCAAACAACTGATGCCACTCTGGAAGACCCGGTTCACCATAACATCAGGTGAAACTCGGGTTCAGACAGAGTTGATGTCATTGAAAAGAGGTGTCTTCCAAGGAGACTCCTTGAGTCCCTTGCTCTTTTGCATCTCACTTTTGCCTCTGTCCATAGCGCTGAGAAATACTAAAGGATACAGCTGTGGCACGCCCAATAACCGGAGGCACAAGGTCACCCATCTGTTTTATATGGATGACCTAAAACTTTATGCCTCCGGCCAACGCGAACTACAACAATCGCTGAGGGTGGTGCAGGAGTACAGTCATGCTATCGGAATGGAGTTCGGGACAGACAAATGTGCATTGGTTCATCTCAAGAAAGGACGAAGCGGAGATAGTGGAGATGAGGAACAGCTCGTTGATGGGAGCATCTTGCGACAACTGCATGCCGGAGATACTTATACCTACCTTGGAGTGGCGCAGCGTCATGTCCAAGAGGCAACATTGGTTAAAGAGTGTCTCCGCCGCAAGTATTTGCACCGACTCCGGCAGATCTGGTCGTCAGAACTGTCCGGCAAGAACAAAGTCGCTGCCACAAACATGCTTGCGGTCCCATTGTTATTATACACCTTTGGTGCTATACACTGGAAAGTGAACGAGCTGAAGGAAATCGACACGAAGACCCGCAAAAGGATGAATATGGAGAGAAGCCTGCATCCTAAGTCCTCTGTCCCGCGAATATACCTCCCGCGACACCTGGGAGGGCGTGGACTATTGAGTTTGGAGCGTCTGCACAACAGAGTAGTACTGGCCACTGCCTGCTATGTAACGAACAGCACCGATCCCCTGATCCGCTTCGTGCGAGAGCACGAGAATGCGGGAAAAGGAGCCTTTCTTTTTAGCGCAGCGAAACGAGCAGCCGAGGAGCTCAGCCTCACACTCGACTTCAACCGGAGGTGTCAGCAGTCCATTACGGAACTTGCTCCCGCAGAATTAAAAGCCCACATTAAAACTGCCGAAGTCGACTTCCTCTTAAGACTTCATAAAGATAAGCCAATGCATGGAATCTTCTACAAACATCTAGAAGAGCATGGCTTGTCTGAGCAGTTGACCTTCTCTTTCCTAAGGTCTAGTGGGTTGAAGTCAGAGACTGAGGGCTTTATAATGGCTTGCCAAGACGGTGTCTTCAACACCTTGGTATACCGTAGAAGGGTTATGGGTGTAGATGTACCCGACACCCATTGTAGAGCTTGCCGACAGGCGCCAGAGACGCTTATGCATCTCTTGTCGGCGTGTAAGACGTATGCTGGGACGGCTTACGTCCATCGGCACAACGCGGCTCTACGAGTGCTCTACTATCATTTAAGGCACTCATACGGTATCGATGAGACACCGGTGCTGCCATACGCTCCAGGGGATATAGAGTCCGTTGTGGAGAACGAGAGATGCCGGATTTACTGGAACTACTCGTTCCCCACGCTCGAGCTTGTACAGGCAAACAAGCCCGACATAGTCCTTCTCGACCACCAACAGAAGACGATGTTCGTTATTGAGTTTTCGGCGCCTGCCGAAGTGAACATCGTCTCTAAGGAGGAGGAAAAGCGGACCAAATATCAGGAGTTGCTCGGACAACTTCGCAGGCTCTGGCCAGACTACACTGTAAGTCTGCTGGTTATGGTCATTGGATCCCTAGGTGGAATGAGGAATACGCTGCTCTCTGCACTGCGCAAAATACCGGTGTGCCGTGCGGCGGCGCACATCTTAGCCGCCAGAATGCAGAAGGCAGTCATCCTTGGGTCCCTTCGTCTACTTAGGGCGCACGATTCGCGGACCCAGTGATTGCTCACCTCACGGTGTGAGGAGTAGTCATTGGGTAATGGAACAGCAGCCCAGTGTGTCGGAGCCCGGGCTGCACTTTTTGTGTTTTGTGAATAATAATAATAACCCCCATCAGGTGCTAGAACGTTGACGCTCGTTTGGGGGCTTAGAAAGTGACTTTTTGGGCAAGCTATGTCGGTTGATGGTTCATCGGAGGCTTTGATACCACCGCGGAATTACGCCGACAAGGCTCGTGATCAAAAAGTCACTTCAACCAAGGCTAGCACACTCATGAAGCTGTGGGCTAGGTAGACTTTACGTACCCTACCAAGCACAAAGCTCCCTTCCCCAAGCTATCATGACCTCGGTCAGATAGGGAATTGGCAAATCCGGGTAGAAATGCCACAGAAGGCTGAGCGCCGGTCCTTCTGTCACACACCGTTATTGCGCCCCACACTTCAACGACCTCAGCAAGGCGTGGCTGGGGAACGTTGTGAGGGGTACGCAACCGGGGGGCTTGCCTTAACCGGCCGGCCCGTGAGGAGAAAACCTCAACAAAACCCGACAGTAAAGTCGCAAATCCTCCGGAGCACCTTGGGCCAACTTCGGAGTAAATATAAGTCCCTTCTCTCCTGGAATGGGCGTCACCCGGGAGAGCGACACTTAGATCGTCCCTACTCGTGGGAACGCGATGGATAAAGTTAGTTTTTCAAATAACCAACGACGGCCTAGGGTACGTCGATTAAACTCACCTGAACCCCAAAACCAAATACCACAACCAATAGCACACAACCCAACTGCGGATGTTTTGCCGGTACAGCCGGCAACCACCAAAGCTGGTAAACCAAGACAGCGCTTACAGTGGACTACTGAGATGAACAAATCTGTAATGCACTGTTACTATACCGCCACAAAACTAGAAACCATCTCCACAGGCTACAGACATGAGCTACACAGGCTGTTTACAGCACAATACACACACCTCTCAACACGTGTAACCGAACAAAGACTGATTGATCAAAAACGAGTCATAACTAAAAACAACCGTCTTACCCCGCAAGAACTACAAGCTATAAAGAGCCTTGTATCCAACGAAATAAATACTGTCCCACCAAATGACTCGTTAGCCGATGAATCAACCACAGAAAGGCAAAATATTCATTCCCGAAATAGCCAGACTCCAAACACAGACACAACCAATGACACCAGCATACATTCAGATATGGACTCAGAACATGAGCACATACCAGATACACCAGACCAGACATCAATTAACCTACCCCTCACAGCCACACAAAGCCAAAAGGTTACGCCACCGCCTTCCATCACACAATCCACAGAACAAGTGATGGACACACAATATAACAAATGGTGTGGCACCAATCCTGCGCTGCGCGATCCTTTGCCCAGACTGATTTTTAAAAAGAACACCCAACAAATATTACACACAATAAATTCCAACATAATACCACAATTCTTAACAAACGTCAGTAACCTAGAGGACATCCATACCGTTATATACGCTGCAGCAGCAACAACACTCACAGTAAACGGCCAAAAACTTCCGAAACGGTCTAAAGGCCACACAAGCAACAGGCCTAAACCTAAATGGCAAATACGAATCGAAAATAAAATTTCCGCAATCAGAAAGGATTTGGCACATCTCGCACAATACACTAACAACGACAACCGTTCAAAACGCATCCAGACAACAATAGATATACTCAAATCCAAGTCACCTCAAAAATCGATACCTGAAATAGCTGATACGCTAATAATCTTTTCCAAAAAAGTGAAAAGTAGTTCTACCAGAAAATAACTGCAAACAACCAGGAAGCAACCATAGAACCACCAAGTAGACAAGACTTAACTGAGTTTTGGAGTAGTTTATGGTCAGAGCCCAAAACGCATAATCAAGACGCTCCATGGATCAGACAAGAAGAGGAGAAACACCAACATATAATGGAACAGGGTGACGTTATTCTTACACCAGAGGAAATAGCGGAAACAATAAAACATACTCACAATTGGAAGTGCCCAGGCGTGGATAATATACAAAATTTTTGGTACAAGCAATTCAGTTCAACATACGAAGTGCTCACAGACCAAATCAATAAAGCCATACTACAACCTAAGAGGCTTCCTAAATTCCTCACACAAGGAATAACATATATTAAACCTAAAAACACAGATACCAAGAACCCTGCCAATTACCATCCAATCACTTGTCTCCCCACCCTGTACAAGATCATCACTGCAACAATATGTAGAAGGATTGAACAACACCTAACACAAAACAGCATCCTCACTGAAGAACAAAAAGGATGTAGAAAACAAAGTCAAGGCTGCAAGGAACAGCTTATAATTGACAGTGTGATCATGGAGCAGACTAGAAAAGAACACAGGAACCTTCACACTTGTTTTATAGATTATAAAAAAGCCTTTGACTCTGTACCCCACAGCTGGCTAAAGAAAACATTACAAATATATAAAATCAACTCAGGACTTCGTCAGTTTCTTACAAGAATCATGGAAACATGGCGCACCAACATACACCTCAAAACTCAGCACGGCCATATCCAGACGGATGAACTACACATAAGACGCGGTATCTTCCAGGGAGACTCTCTCAGTTCACTGTGGTTCTGCCTCTGTTTAAATCCGCTCTCCAATGTACTCAACAACACAAACTGTGGTTTCAACATTAGACACGAGAAAGTTAATCAACATAAACTCAATCATCTCCTCTATATGGATGATATAAAACTATATGCAGCAACTGAAGTACAACTGAGAGAATTGCTCAGAATAACGGAAGTTTGCACGTCAGACGTAAGGATGGAATTCGGAATGAGTAAGTGCAAGGTGCTCCACATCAACAAAGGTCAGTGGAAGAGCAATCAAGAACGGGAAACATTAACTGGCCAAACACTGGACAACATGGACAAGGGCGAAACATACAAGTACCTGGGTTTCAATCAAAGTGTTAAGATAGACCACTCACAAGTCAAAGAACAACTAATACAAGAGTTTAGAGACCGTCTTATTAAGCTACTAAAAACAAAACTAAATTCCAGAAATCTTACAAAAGCCATTAACACATTCGCGATACCGGTCATCACATACTCCTTCGGCATCATCAAGTGGTCGCACACTGACATAGAAAACATCCAAATCCTCATAAGGACAGAACTCACGAGGCACAGAATGTCACATCCGAACGCATGCAAAGAAAGGCTTACCATAGATAGAAAACAAGGGGGCAGAGGAATTATAGGTATACAGTCACTCCGCACAAAACAAATAAAAACACTCAGACATTTCTTTCAGAGCAAACAAACGAATTTGCATAGAGCAGTAGTCAAAGCAGACAAGAACTATACACCACTCACCCTCTCCAGTCCAAACCACGCAGCAGACACACACAATCCCATAGAATTACAACAAGAAAAAATAAACATATGGTCGCAGAAAGCACTTCACGGCAAACATAGATACCGAATTACACAAGATCACATAAATGAAAAACAGTCATACGCTTGGCTGCAGGATGGCCAGCTCTTTCCAGAAACGGAGGGTTTTATGCTTGCTATTCAGGACCAAGTAATTGCGACGAGGAACTACAAAAAATACATAATTAAAGATCCATCCGTAACCAACGATAATTGCAGAAAATGCCACCAACAGAAGGAAACGATAGATCATATAACAAGTGCATGCAAAACCCTCGCGGGAACCGAGTACACGGCCAGACATAACTCTGCAGCCAAAATCATACACCAAGCCCTAGCCACAACTAACAAACTAATCGAAAACACAGCGCCATATTATAATTATACACCGACCTCAGTACTTGACAACAATCAATACAAACTATACTGGGACGTCGAAATACATACAGACAAAACTATCCCAGCCAATAGACCAGATATAGTTTTTCAGTCGAAGGCAGACAAAGTTACCTATTTAATAGATATTGCTATCCCTAATGATACGAATGTTCAAACCGCCTACGCTGGGAAGATATCTAAATACACAGACCTTGCCATAGAAGTAAAACGACTCTGGAAACAAAACAAAGTTGTTATTGTACCCCTAATTATGTCGGTCTCAGGCCTTACACCTAACACATTCACACCACACCTGCACCAGCTAGGCCTGGACGAAAAGCTACACAAAATATTCCAAAAGTCTGTAATTCTTAAGACCTGTAATATAGTACGATCCTTCTTAAATTCCGATCAGTAATAGTTCAGGTGTTGACTTGGCACGACCCGTCAGCATCTGTTGCTACCGCAGTCATGCGAGAGAAGCTTGAAAAAAAAACATAATAATAATAATCTTTCTTTCATTAGACTTGTATATACAAGTATCGAAATATAGTCAGAAACATTTGTAAAAATAATGTAAAAAATAGTTCACAAAACAAGGACAAACACGAGAATACATAGTACACTTAGAACATGCACCTGTCAGAAACAATACCAAAATTATACAGCAGATATCACAATTAATTTATAAAGCTTCATCACTAAATTCAAAATTTAGATATTCGTTAATTGAATAAAATGGATGTGAAAGCAAGAAGCTTTTCAACTTACTTTTAAAAAGGTGAAGAGAAACTATGGCTTTAGTGCTCGATGGAAGTTTATTGTATAGCTTGATAGGCATAACCTAAATAAAACATGTATGTAATAGAATTTCTTATATGTCTAGGGTAGATTCAATGATTGTCCTCAAGCCTCACAGATTTATTCACACAGAATACAGGAGTCTAGCTTGTCCAACATGGGTGACGATTATTCACAGTTACATCTCGGCTCGTTATTCACACACGTCTAAGGCTGCGTTTCCACCGAGATGTGCTAGGAAAATGAGCGCAGCGATGATGTGCAGCGGAACTGTAAAACGGTGTGGGTGTTTCCACCAGAGATGTGCTAGGAAGATGAGTGTTGTGAGGATGTGTAGCGGGCTTTTTTCAGATTGCCTCCATTTTATCTCGTATTGTTAAATATAAAAATGCTTTTCTCCGTTGATCCATTTTTCCTTACAATATTTGCACATCCACCTCTAACAAACGCAAACTCCAAATTAACTGCTTTCATCTTTTCGCTCGCATACGTGCATTCCTTGCCCACATCCCTAGCATACATCACTCGCAACACATTACTGCACACATCTCTCAAAACACATTCCTAGCACACATTCCTTGCCAACATGCCTTGTTTTGTACGTACAAAAACCTCGTTCGCCAAGCCGTTTCCACCAGAGCTGTGCTGAGCGAGGCGAGGTAATTCAAGCGATTCTATTGGTTCGTTAAAAACATATTTCTTGTAACGCATCCTGGCATATCTCTAGTGGAAACACAGCCTAAAACGTAAATTAATACATCTATTCGCCTAAAATACGTCTATGAATACAACGTGTAATCACCTAAGATGAAGTATGTGGTCTTTTTAAAATAATAAAATAATAAATCTACGGGAACGTTTCTCTCGAACAGTGGAGCGGTTTTTCACATCTAAGGTTTTCGAATTGCAGGGCCTGTCCTTGACAACCCAAATAATCGGTAGCGGATAGTAATGAAAAGAAAAAGTATGAATAATGCGAGTTATGCCAAAAAAGGTCCATTCATAGTAGATTTTATATTGAGTTGGTTACACACGATAGGCAAAGTTGGATACGGGGTGCTAAATCTCCAATGCAACTAAGACTAACATCAGTTAAAAAAGACACCTAACCCCTTGTATATTCTACATTCCAAGTACCTCACTAACAGTCGCACTAAGGAATCAGTTTCTGTGGAGTGAGTATGCTTGTAGGCAGTGTTTGGCATAGCAATTGTCAGAAATCGCCAATCTTCGGCATACATAAATAAAATATCAGACGTGGCGACTTCGCGATTGTAAATGTCAAAATTAGAAAAACCGAAACTCCCAGTAAGACATTTCCTATGGGTGAGGGTAACTTCTGACCTACGGAACTGCAAACATATCTCAAACTGAAATTATCGTTTGATTAGCCTTGTGATCAAGGTCATATTTATTGTAGAAAACAAGGGCTATTTTGAGTCGCTCAAAAGTTCTTGGCATGCGGGCAGATTATATCAAACCTCATTTAGAACTGTTTTAACACTCTCAGCCCACAAACTATTTATTTTTTTACGTTAATAAAAAAATGCGGTATTCACTCTCCGTCTATCTGATTGGAACTGGAAGACTTTCCAGTTAGAAAAATTTATTCTAAAACCTCTAATAGTCCGGGATCCCAGGCCCATTTTCACTACTTACTACTAACAAGCCAATTTTGCGTGAGTAGCTTGATTTTGATGAGACGCCCAACTTTTTCCTCTACAAAAATTCTCGATTGTGGTAGCTAACAGGGGTAGCAGGGATGAAATATGTCAATTTGACGAGTGTCAAAAATTAATTACTAACAGTTAGTTTTTCAACTAAATCTTAAGAATGTGATCAAACTTATTAGAAAAAATGTTTGTCCTACAAAATCTATGGTTTGGTCACATTGTCCCCCTCCATCCAACATGTACCAATAACAAGGTCATACAAATTTATTACTAACAGCCTGATTTTTTCACTGTTGCTTCTTTACCATTTATACAATTTGACAGCAACATTGTCCTACAAATCACGTGGTATGTTATCCCGGTCCTACGACCAGAAGTTGTTAATACCACAAGACCATTTTTTTCATTACTAACTGTAGGACAAAATATCACATAATAGGTTACTGTATTCTCTGGCCAAACGAAATAATGTCCTACAAGAAAACAGGTATGTATCATCAGTCCGACAAGAGTTGTCATTTTTCTACTTGTATTATAAAATGTAATCTTTGCCGAAATCTATAATGAATAACTGCTACTACTAAGCTAATTTTGCGTGAGTAGCTTCCTTTAGATGAGACGCCCAACTTTTTCCTTTATCAAAATTCTAGATTGTGGTAGCTAGCAGGGGTAGCAGGGATAATATATGTCAATTTGACGAGCTTCAAAAATTAATTACTAACTGTTAGTTTTTTAATTAAATTTTAAGAATGTAATCAACATTATCAGAAAAAATATTTGTCCTACAAAATCTATGGTTTGATCACATTGTCCTCTTCATCCAGCATGTACCAATAACAAGGTCATACAAATTTATTACTAACAGCCTGATTTGTTCACTATTGCCTCGTTGATATTTATCAGATTTGACAGCGACACTGTCCTATAAATCACGTGGTTTGCTATCCTGGTCCTACGCTCAGAAGTTGTCAATACCACATTTTTTCATTACTAACTGTAAGACAAAATATCACATAATAGGCTAACTGTGTTCTCTGTCCAAAAGAAATTATGTCCCAGAAGAAAACAGGTATGTACCGTTAGTCCGACAAGAATTGTCATTTTTCTACTTGAATTATAACTATAAAGTGTAATCTTTGCCGAAATCTATAAGAAATAACTTCATTACCTACTGTGTTAAGTACAAAATTTTATTTTAATATATGCAAAAATTAATTTATTCAGCATCAGACTCATCTGACAAACCTTCATCTCCGCTACTGAATTCACTATCGTCTTCATCTCTTTCATCTCCCTCATTTTCATTATTCGTGATATCTGTGTATACTATTTTTGCTTCATGTTTGACCTTTTACACAATGTTCTATACAATCTTCCGGAAATAATCTATCTATCTAAATAATGCTCACATGTTGGAAAAAAAACTGCTCAAGCAAATCTTTGCATGGACACCCTTATGGTCCATACCAACTTGGAATACATGATACACAATGCTTTGCAGTTAGTAATAAGGATCATTTCAGAGAGCAGGACCCGGATAACATACCAATCAATTTGTGGGACAATGTGGCTGTTACATTATTTAAGTATTAACTAAGCTAACGTGAAATATAAGTTAGTAATCATTTTTTATGACCTCCTGTTTGCTGTGCGTTGAATTTTGTTACGACAAATATTTGTTGTATAATGTTGATTACTTCCTTAAGATTTGATTAAAAGGACCCACCGTTAATAATTTATTTTTGAGACTCGTTAAATTGACATACTTTATCCCTGCTACCCCTGTCAGCTACCACAATCGAGAATTTTCGTATAGAAAATTGTTGGACGTCTCATCGCAGCGAAGCTATCCACGAACATTACACTTGATAGTCATTATTTTTACACCTGGGATTTGTACTACAACTTCTGAGCGTAGGACGAGGATAACATACCAAGTGATTTGTAGGACAATGTTGCTGTCAAATTTTATAAATATTAACGAAGCAATAGTGAAAAAATCAGGCTGTTAGTAATAAATTTGTATGACCTTGTTATTGGTACATGTTGGATGGAGGGGGAGAATGTGATCAAACCATAGATTTTGTAGGACACACATTTTTTCTAATAAGGTTGATCACATTCTTAAGATTTAGTTGAAAAACTAACTGTTAGTAATTAATTTTTGACACTCGTCAAATTGACATATTTCATCCCTACTACCTCTGTTAGCTACCACAATCGAAAATTTTTGTAGAGGAAAAAGTTGGGCGTCTCATCGAAGCTATCCACGAACATTAGACTTGATAGTAATTATTTTTACACCCGGGATTTGTACTACAACTTCTGAGCGTAGGACCAGGATAACATACCACGTGATTTGTAGGACAATGTTGCTGTCAAATTGTATAAATATTAACGAAGTAATAGTGAAAAAATCAGGCTGTTATAGTCTGTCCACTGAAGAAAAGGAGTAAAAAGTTATTTAAAACCCATATTTTGGGGCTTTACGCGGATAAATCGAACTTAATTTTTCTGTTTATAATAACATCACTGCTCTCAGTATGCAGTTTTGTAGATGGTGTGCATATAACCCTTGACCATACAGTAAAAATTTACATATATTGTGCATGGTTACTCCGTTTGTTCGGTGGATAAGGTATAGTAATAAATTTGTATGACCTTGTTATTGGTACATGTTGGATGGAGGGGGACAATGTGATCAAACCATAGATTTTGTAGGACAAACATTTTTTCTAATAAGGTTAATCACATTCTTAAGATTTAGTTGAAAAACCAACTGTTAGTAATTAATTTTTGAGACTCGTCAAATTGACATATTTCATCCCTGCTACCTCTGTTAGCTACCACAATCGAGAATTTTTGTAGAGGAAAAAGTTGGGCGTCTCATCAAAATGAAGCTACTCACGCAAAATTAGCTTGTTAGTAGTAAGTAGTGAAAATGGGCCTGGGATCCCGGACTATAAGAGTCATCTGCTTATTGTGAATCGACTTAAGCTTTTCAAATTATGTTTAATTTGAGAGATTGCATTGTGGCGATTTTGAACCACCAGAAATGAATGATGGCCAATAACGGTGACGCAGGTCGACCAATTTTACTTGCCTCCCCTCTCTCCTGGAGAAGTCACTATGGTCAATATAATAAGTGCCCATATTGTAACATAAATTGCAATATTGATCTTTCAGGCGGCTAGCTCTTATTACTTTGAGGGGAAAACCAGTGAAATGGAAGTTAGAAATAGCCAAATGTTGCCGACTCATTGTATGTTCTTTGCCACCAAAAGTCGCCAATAGACCATCTACGATTTTTTGGCGCTAACTCAGTTTTGAATCCGCAACTTTGACGGGAAATCGCCAAACCTGGCAACTCTGCGAAACGCGTGCCATAAAGAAGTAGGGGAGGTAGTGGATATTGTGTTCTATCTTCTACCTGTTAAAGGCTATCGGCTATCTGCGTCCGATGTGTTTACGTCGGTATTTTAGATCTCGGTTTGCCAATCGTGTATACGGTACTTCTCAAAGCTAGAAAGGCGTGCTTTTATTTTCCCTCAAATAAAGAACAAGTAATTGTCTGTAGATGTGGTCCTTGAGTGATGCGAACTGTACAATTCCAAAATCATATAACCTAGAAACAGTTAATTCTACTGTAACAAAATCTAAGTACATTGTAACCATCATTGTGGGTATTAAAACAGGGTATGGACATCGAGCTCCGCTCTAGCGAAGGTGGAGTTACCATCAGAGAAGTAAAACTAAAAATTGAATAATCATTTGGACACTTTTGTCGTCTGATATTTCCTCAAGGGAACGGTAAGTAAAACTAGGAGGGAAGGGAGACAGTTGACATATTCATTTGCCTATTAATTGTATGCCACTTTGCATACCGTACCTATACATCTTTTCAACCTTTACTTTTTTTATTTGTCAATTTTCTTTAGTATCTGAATTTAATAGTATATTTGATAAAGTATCCCAAGGCTTCGTTGTATAAGTACAGCATCCGAGTTTGAACATATGTTGGGCGTATAATTGTCAAAGAAAGTGCTTTGCCTTCATTACTGAATGCTCCTACGATTTCCAATACTTCTACACCTAGTAAAGATTTAACTAGAATTTTCATATCTCTTATAAATATGGCACATGTAATGTAACTACAAAATGTAAGGGTAATATCGAATCAAGCTTCTCAACTCAATCTTTCTCTGTTACAATGCCATTAATATGTGTTTGTGGAGATAACAGTTGCTCAAAAACCAATTTACAGCTGAGCGGAGGCTGCTGTAAAGTAGCAAAACGTGAGCAATTAGCAGCAGATGCTCCTCTGAACGCCTCTTCCAGTCATGTCCTTTTGTGCAACTCCACGGAGACCTTGAGAAGCGTAATCAGATTCACCCTCGAATCCTTGCTAATTGTCGCTTATTCGAACTTCTGCAATTTATTCAGAACGCCAAACTTTGACAATGATGGATTATTTCGGACAACTGTTTCAATTATTCAAACGCAAAAGCGTTATTGTCTTCAACTTCTAACAGCACGACTGGACTGTCAGATAGCAAAGTTATCCAGATTGCTGGAAAACTGATACCATGGTGGCTAACAAATTAGGTAAGTAGTCGTAACTGCAACTGTTATACAGGGTTATACATGGTGGTCTACTAAGAATGGACGCCATCAATATCTCCGTAACCGTTAGTCATATAACTTCAAGCAAAAAGTAGATCTTGAAAGTTAAGGCCAATTAACAGCAAAATAGAACAAAATAAGGTGGTATAACAACAAGAATCATAAAAAATACATAAACCTAATTCACATGCGCATACTATACCTATTGTCAGTGTTGACTTAATGTTCAATGGCGTCCATTGTTTCAGATGCACTTATGTATCCATTCACGGATCAGTTTGAGCATCTAGAGCATCTCTGAAAATAGGTACAGTATACGCGTGTGAGTTGAGTTAACGTAATTTATTTGTTAACTTTGTTGTTATACCACGTTATGTTGCTTCATTTTGCAATTACTTGGCCATAATTTTTAAGATCTATTTACGTTGTTATTTTCTTGCTATCTTTGCTTGTTTTGTTTACATCACACTTTGTGATCAGCTCAAATTGATGTTTAATAATGATAACAATAGTAATCAATTAATTTTGTACTGTAATTTATTGTTGTTTTTTCTCTTAAAAAAGATCCATTATTATGAAAATTGAGCACAGCACATACTGGCGCCTACTAAGCCACCTGGTTGTTATATTTTTAGAAAAAAAAGTCGTAACAGTTAGTCACTTGGGGAGCTTGAAGCTAATTTCCGGGGATTTCTCTTAGCCAATTTATCTAATAATATGCTTTGCTCGAAGTTATATGATTAACAGCTACCGAGATATTATCCTGTACAATGGATACCACGTAAACACTACTAGCTTCTATGGCCTTAGAAATTTACTGAAACTGTTAAAAAGTGTTACTCAGGAAGATAGTCCTTTAAGTATATTGTAAGGCCCAAAAAAGGTGTTTAAAGACATATTCTAGATACAAGAAAATGCATAGTCATAATGTGTACTGATGTTTGCATTATGCAACGTTGACAGCGTTAGAGTGTGCAATCATCCGTACTGATGTTTGCGATATGCAATGATGACAGCCTTAAAGTGTGCAATCATCCATATATGGACAAACTGTTTGTAAATACAAGTAACATTATTATCCAATTTCCTTGATCTTTGGTAACTAGGTATCAGAATAGTCCAAACGAGTACCACTTAGGTGTGAAAAATACCTGGAAAACACTGTTATGGGTATGAAGTTTAGTGTTTGGGAGTATATGTATACAAACTTCACAAAAGTGTGAGAGCTCGACTTGTCTTCAGCAAAAATGTCAGACGGGATTTAAGTCATTTGCAGTTGTACAAACTCCTCATTCCTATAGTTGAAATCATCTTTATGATTATTCAACAGCTATATTGGGGCAGCAATAGTGATAAATAGATCAAGTACTGATCTACATAAACATAAGGTGAATAAAAATACAGATACTCAGAATCGTGGTATCCTCTAATCAGCTTATTTCTATGGATCGGAACTGGCTGATTAGGCATTTTCCTGGAAAAAAAGATTATTTGAATAACACTTTCTTGTATATATACTCAACTAGAGGTAAATGCATGTTTTAATGCTTTCGTTTTTAAAGAGGTAGCAGATGATACTTTTATTGTTGACTAAGATACCACTTTCTGGCAAATATTTGGACGGAAAACAAATCCCTTGATACGTCTTCGTTGATAAAAATTATAAGGAGGAAGAGGAAATATACAAACATGGAGCACAATACTCTTAAAATTTTGACCAGAACGTGTCAGAGGGTATTGAGCTACAGGTAAAAACTTGAGAAGTTTACAGAAATATCTCCTATGGGCTTTAACCCAGGCCACACGATTTGCGATCTATCTTAAAATTCAGTTACAAAGATTAAAATATGTCTCTGTCAATGGCAGGTTGCATCACTGTTGTCCATCATTATATTTATTTGTTTAGAAAAATTACTTGAGGTCAAGACGTGACCACCAAACTTTTGAGGTTATTCTGATTTTTGTAAAGCTAACGCTGACATCGTTCATTTTATTGCACACAAAATGGTAAGCTATTCTTTCTGTATCATGCAAAAATATGTATACTCGACTAGACGGGAAAAGGTAAACGACATGAAAACCATATTGAGCTTTAAACTGACATTTTATATTTTTTATTTCAAAATGAATTTGACGCTGATTTCGGACAACTAATAGTAGGTTCACCACACCAAAAATTGAATGTCTGTTACTTTTCATGGAGTTTCTAAAAATATTAACTTCTTCAAAAAACCCGTTGCGTTTCAGTGGAACCTAGTCATATAATGATTACTAAATGAAGCAAAAAGGAGTGCAAAAATCACACTGACTATCTTAATTTACACGGCCAAAGGCCAGAGGGAGAGAGAGAGAGAGAAGCGTGCAATACATTAACCAGCATTACTACCCTCTAAAATAACGTCACAGCGCCATCTACTACCATGCAGTCGAAGCTAAGCCCAGCTAAAGGGAGGTTATACAAAATCAATAAGCTGTTATCCCGTCTTACAGAAACTTTTATGGCTGAGTGGCTGGCGCAGATAGTGAATGGAGAAGCTTAAAGAAAGCAACGAAAGAGGGATTTTCAACTCTTTGGGTCGGATTTTTTCAGGCGAGAAACTAATAGTCCAGTTTAATGGGGATTAATGTAGACAGACACTGATTCATTAGTTTGGCTCTTAGGAGACTACTTCCTTGTATTTTTTACAAGAATAGAGTCGCATCTCACGTTAAATCACATTTTATGGTCAAAATCTCCCGTGAAGTCATAGATAAAATAATGTAGGGCAAAATAAGAGGCTATAAAGACCAACTTTGGATCTCATTGCTTACTATACACAATTTGAGCATAGGAGTACCTTGGATAGTCACTAAAGGTTCCGACATTACATAGCAGTTGATCACACTTGTTCCAAGACCACTAATTACAGTCGTTACCCCTCGCAATCATTTAATGTAGCAAAGTTAACGTTAGTCACTTAACGCAAGTTTTGAAATTTGCTAGTGATAGTAAAAATGGCTACTCCTCTCTCTCTGTGGTTTGCCCTTCAGAGCTTTGACAATACCGTTTGACGTTTGGAGAGCGCACTCACAAAGCTTTTAAGGCGGCGCAACTGCTAAAGAACTGCTAATGAACCTAGTGAGAAGCAAGCTGAATATTGTCTATCAGGCAACACGTCTGCATTGCGATTCGTGAAGTAACTGGAAACTGTCAACTGAGGAAACAGCTCTGCAATATGAGGTTATGTGATAGACGTCTGTGCAGTTAAGGGAAGTCCCGATGTGCTGTACCAGCCTTCTCAACAGGTTGCGATGGTTGAAAACCGAGGGATCATTTGGAGCACATTCGAGCGGCTCAAAGGGAACTAAGTACTATGATATTAGCAGTTCCCCCTTCTTCCAATAAAGAATAATCCTAAAGTGAGCTGTCTGCCTGCAGGACACCTCTCATAAGTGCAGTTGTCATAGAAAAGAATTTGAAGATACATCCACCAAAAATAAGCCAAAATCGACGGCACGCTGCTCTTTCGCCATTCATTAAAGTAGAGAAACTTTCTCATCGATCATAATATACATAATATATGATCGAAGAATTCCTTTGGATTACTTCGCCTCTACTATTTTGCTGTGACTCTCCATTAAAGGAGTTAGATAGGTATGATAAATGTAGTCAAATTTTGATAAAACAATCAGGATATTACACTAGAGTAATGAAAAAGGTTCGAAGATGTTAAACAGAATATTTCCCTACGACTTTCGTACGAGTTCTAGATGCAACCACAAAGATGCAGCAATACATCTTAGAGCACGCAAGATGCTCAAAATTCGAAGCACGTGTAGTACCAGCTTTTGCTGTCTGACTCCATTTTTTATGTCTAACATAATTTTGGGTATATTTTATTGGTTGTTATTATTTTGATGGGTAGCTGGCATTCATGACTAGAATGCGGAAAAATATAGGTAGTAATAAATAATAACAGTAACATGTCGAAATATTGACGTACTGTTACCTATTTGTTACCTTAATAAAACAAAATTTTATTACTGGATTTTGGAATTTTTAGTATAAGTCCTTAGAATGTATGCATCACGTCATTATCGACTAAAAGAAAGTGATCATTATATCAGACACCTTGCGTTGTAGTGTCAGCATGTTTTTAAAAGCGACTTCAAGAAGGGTTACAAATAAAGAAATTTATCTTAAAGATCACCAAATAATTAAACATGCACTTTACGGTAAACACATGCCAATTTTTCTAGTTATCCATTGGTATCACGAACTTATTGTAAATGTGGTAAACGTAGGCAATAAGATTGCATTTATGGTCTAAAGGGATAACGGATCACCGAGAGCGCAAAATTTCAACAGACCGTTTGGCAAACAAATGTCATCGGATTTTTAATTTTTGTTACCGGTACTAGAATAATTGAAGCTGAATTATTTTTTTGTAACGTTTCTTGAAGCCACCTTTCAGAACACGCTGATTTTGACACTATCTCGTTAAGTTTTTGATACATGATCTCACTTTTTTTAGCCGATAATGACGCGATAGCATATTTTCTAAGGACCAATACCAAACATTCAAAAATCCGACAATAAAATTTTGTTTTAATAGGGTCTCCGTTTGGAGGTCTGCATTTTAATGCAAATTGCTAAAAATCAAGTTATCTCTAAAACAGCAGAAAATCGGACCTTACTTTATACGACTTGTTTTTTGTTGGTAAAGAGCTGTATAGTACAGTATCTTCCATTAGTTATCATCGAAGGAGTTTAATTCTTTTCACCTAAGCAAAACTGGTCCATAATTGGCAACCATTCATTGAACATAACTGCAACACATACTGTTTGAGTCAGGTGAACCTAAGCTATATAACCCTAGTAGCAAGGCGGAGTCATATTGACGACAATATTACGTCTCATTGATGACGTACATGACGTCAAAAATGACGTGAGTATGACTCACGAGGGACGTCAATTTGTCCGGGCCCAGAGACGTCACACTGTGACGTTCGTGTGACGTTTAAATTTTGACGTCTATAGGACGTACGTGAGATGGCACTATAGGTCATATTTTTAGGAAATAAAATACCAATTTCAAATACAAAATATGTATTATAGAAATGTTGTACATTTTAGATAAACTTAGTTACCTGTTTTGTAAAAAAATCTATTAATTTCATAAAGTTGCCTGTAGATTGAGGGCTCGATAAAAGCAATCTCTTGAACTTGCTTGGTTCTTTGCAAGGCGGCCAGAATACTTCCTTTTTTCTAGGCGTTATCCAACTTTCCCGCACAATTCCCAGCCCGTTACCATTTGCAAACTCGACTAGTCGACTATAACGAACATGATATAAATCCATAAAGTATGCCGAGGGTCTGCGGAAATTTCACTTTTAACGGAAAGGGGCCGGTCTGTTATGTAATTTCCAACAAAAAAATTTGCACACGAAGCACGTTTTCTAACAAAAAAATTGTTAAAACTTGAAACCTTTCTGGATGTACGGCTAGACGGCTACGACTCATAAATGACATAAGTGACAGTTGACAGTTCACGGTTGACGGGTTGACGCAAAAAAGAGTAGGGTAGGACAGAACATTTTGTTAGAATGTGGTAGAAAATGTTTCCACAAATTATTATTCTAAGATGAAACAAATCTCAACAATATTTTTTAAGAAGAGAAAACAGACTATAGAGACAAGCCACCTAAGCACGAAATTGTTGTGCACGGAGTATGAAACAACTACGCCATTCAAATATCTATATGCGAACCTGATCAGGTTAGGTCAAAAGTTATTTATCATTAGAGATAGTTTGCGGAGTTCTTAAAAGCTGGTTATTCAAGTATTAAATGAACTTTATATCTTCACAATAACTTTCTGTTTTAACGTACAGTTAACCTAAGAATTTGTTATAATTCGTTGAAGTAGTACGTCTAAATGTCGTCAGATATAATATAATTCGGAACGACTTACTGACGTCAAAAATGTGACGTCCCTCATACGTTATTAATTGGTCATTTGACGTTAACGTCACAAAATGACCTGAAACTGACGTCATAATGTCGTGTCATGCTACTAGGGAACTGAAGGAGTTCATCTGAATATGTAAATTGATAACCAGGGAAATGTATATGGAAACAACAACTAAGTATCATTACTTTGGCCATACAATCTACCAGCTAAACTACATAGCATTTTACCTCATTTCCTCGATCCTTCTTGGAACTGGAGTGGCCACCACCACCTGTGCTCTGGACGGTATTCATTTTCGGAATGAAGTACTATCAAATGGGTGTCAGATTTTCTTGAAACTTGCGTCGAAGATTGCAGGTAAGCGATATGCACCTATGTGAAAGATAGTCGCTTTGTCGGTATGCGTGATTCAATGCAAAAGCCATATGCGAAACTTTGCAAATTGAGCAGTAAGCAAAGCGGGTATTCTCTTCTAATATAAAAGCGTGCATACTATAACTCTAAATTTGAAAATCCATACAAAAATATTTTGTAAAACACGTATTGCTCACTGACCTCGATCAGTGATCGAGTTTCATTGAATCAATATTTTACGATTGTAAGCACTATCATTAATTTATGTTATATTTGTAGCAATTAAGTTTTGATTAACATTCCATAAATATCAGGCATGAAGACAATGATAATAATTCAATGAGACTGAATGGACGACAATTATTGGTTTTATAAACATAATCATCAGTTTCTAAATTATATCCCAAAGATGCCAAGCCACGGATCAATCACCGCCAATGTTAATACTATAAATAGGTGTTCTAGGCTGGCAAGTAGGCAGGCAAAAGCTCTATTGCTACATCCCCTTTCAAGAAAGCCATACAGTTATTGCAAGCAGACAGAAAGATTTCTGCCGGTGCGCCATCTAGTACCCAAAGGTAACGGCAAACCAAGGAAATCTCTACTTGGCAGTAGTAGACTTCTTGGTGGGACGCCAAGGTGCATCCGCTTAACCACTAGAGAGCGCGCGTTCTATACGCGCTGCGTATGAAAGCCGATATACGAGGGCTGCTCTATACCTTGGTTTGCCGTTACCTTCGGGTACTAGATGGCGCACCGGCAGAATTCTTTCTGTCTGCTTGCACATCTTTCACATGTTTATTAAACATGGAGAAATTGATGCTCTCTATTTCCGTCAATCGACCTATGGCGCACTGACGATCGCTAATAAGCGTGAAACGGCTGTCTGCGTACTGGTGGATTGACGGAGGTATAGAGCAGCCCTCGTATATCCATACAGTTATTGTCAACAACACGATGACGTAACGGCACGAAATCAGGAACTCTTAAAGGTTTAGTTACTATACACTAGGCATCTTTAAAATGATGTAACTTTTTTACGTCACGATGTATTAGTGTAAATGTTGAAGATCATATTTTTCTAGGCATTTTTAGGTGAAAAATATATTATACTTCATAAATGTCCCTCCGAGTAACTGTTTTCCGGATATGTGCTTAAAAATAAGTCAGTGTACATACAGTCAAATTTACAGTAGATTATCTGTCGAAGTAGGCTGTGATCAAAATTAGATGTTATGATGTGTTGTAGCAACAGACGCTACACACTTAGTTACTGTTTTTTTATAGTGCCTGTTCACATTTTGCGCGTTACTCGTGGTTGTTAAAATACATTTTAATATGTATGGCATGATTTTGACTAATATTCTTATATTTTAGATGTTTTTAACTACCACTTGGAATACCATAGAACGAACACAGATTTGATTTTGTGTTTATAAGTCAGTAAATGGCATTATCGATTGTCCAAAAGTATGTACTACAGCTTCCTAACTTTAATATGAATAGGGTACCGGAGATTCTCTTTGGTCCAGGTAATATTACTAGTATTGTATAAACGACCTACAAAAATTTTTGTAGATGTTTTGATTCCTCAATGGTTACTTTAAAAAAATCTGTAAAGAATTTATAAGTAGTGCAAAATTTGTATTATTCTGTGAAAAAGCATCCTTTCGTTATGAATCCGATTTATTGTTTTGTTTTTATTTCATTTCTTAATTATACAATATCCCTTTGATATTTTTATTGCATAGTTAAATGCACTAAATCTTTCGACAGAGTGTGTCATGAGGGACTTCTGGTCAAGCTTGCTGCTTATGGACTGCCAGCTGGCCTGCGCCTGTGACTGAATAGGTTTTCGAACGATCGATCTCTGTTTATCAGACTTAGGCTGTTTATCAGACGCCGGTGTTCCTCAGGGATCTGTCCTATCTTCTACACTGTTTCTGCTACACATCAGCGAGCTACTGGAAATTAGATCCAATCCAATCTACAGCTTCGCAGACGACAGTACATTAATATCGTGCAGGGAACCGGGCGGAGACTGGAGACCCCAGAGACTGTGCGTCGGCCACAGCAAAATGCCTCACATTACAACGTACATATCAAAACAATTGTCGAGTGGGGATTATTAAATAAGGTACAGTTTAACGTGCACAAAACCCAGGCAACAAGAAGGCTCACGTTGGCTTAACAACTGGGGAAACCGAGGGTCACCCAGTAGTCGAGTCACCTTCCGTCAAGCTTTTGGACACCAACATTAACAATGGCACGACCTCGTCATCAGTATTACTAAAACGGTATCTCAGGAGCTTGGAGTTTTGTTCCGTTCCAGGAAGCTGCATACACCAGAGCAACTACTGCTGCTCTACAAGGTACAGATCCGACCATCGCTGGAGTATTGCTTCCATAAATATGTGGGGAACTTCGACGCTGTGGCATGAGCTGCCGGGGAATTTACTTCCCGACGTCTACAGTCTGCAGCGTTTCAAATCTAACGTGCACCGTCACTTATCCTCTCTCAGCGCTTCTACAGCGCCATAGGCGGGAGGCTGACTATACAAAAAATAAATCTGTTAACAAAAGGTAGGACTGTCCAGATGCTAAAGAGTGTGCTTACGCGGAATAAGCCTGCGGATCGTTATTTTGTCCGTAAGGAGAACAAAAATTGTGTCCACGGGTCTAGTAACCTATGGAATGCCACGCATTTATAATTTTCCTAACTGGAGGAACAAGACAAATTACTCTAGGGTTACTGGTAACTCGACCACTTTCCTGCAAGAGGTGATAGTGGGACTCAAATGTAATAGATTTAACCCCCCATATGTAATTCCGAAAACCGATAGTTTTCGAGATAATTAACATTTAATGTTTTTCAACCAAATGTCCAAATTTCCACACTAGATCCTAAACTAAGAAAAAAACCTGTTGTTGATTCTGATAATTTTTATTTTAGTATTTAACTAACACATACACAAAGCTAACTTAGTATTAAAATGATTCAAGATACTAAACAGTTCCAAACTAAATACAAATATCTAAAAAATAATCAACAAAATTTTTCCATTCACCGTGAAAATTATCTAGCTTGAAAAAAAATTATACAATCGCTAAAATATTTTTCCTATCTGATAACCTTTTAATTAAATCCACTCAAAGTTTCTGGAGATCTTGCTCACTGTGTTGCCCTTGATGTCGGATACAAGTACGGATCCGCTTCCTCACTTCGGTTTTTGTAACTCGTGTTGAAAAAGTGTCATATCCTCCGCCGCATAGATAATTTTTTGCCTTGGTTCGTCAGCAGTATTAACTGGAGTCTCGTAAACCAATGCCTTCATGTGACCCCAGACGTAAAAATCGAGAGGTGTCAGATCTGGGCTCCGCGCAGGCCATGGGATGGGTTCACCCCTCCCTATCCATTTGTCGGGTATGTGTTGTCCAACAACTGCCGAATTGTGATACGGTAATGTGCTGGACAACCATCATGCTGGAATATCATGTTGTTGATGATTCTGTATTATGTTGATAAATTTTGTTAAATAGTTACTTGTGGTTGTACTGTCATTCTTGTCCTTGGAATAGGCCATCAGATAAGGAAGTTCTTAAAATAATTTGTTTGACTGGTTGTGTACCTTTTTTTGAGCTAGACAATTTTCTTTCGCGGTGAATGTAAAAATTTTGTTCCTTATTTTTCAAATAATTGTATGTAGTTTGAAACTGCTTAGTATTTTTACACACTTAAATACTAAATTAGATTTGCGTGTACACACACGTAAAAAACTAAATTGGAAATTACTAAAATCGACAACAGGGTTCTTTCTAAATTTGAGATGTAGTGTGGAAATTTGAACATATCGCTGAAAAACATTAAATGTTAATTATCTCGAAAACTATCGGTTTTCGGAATTACATATGGGGGGTTAAATCTATTGCATTTGAGTCCCTCTATCACTTCCTGCAGGAAAGTGGTCGAGTTACCAGTGACCCTGTATATTATTCAGCATCAAATTTACATATGTGTGTTAAACTAGCCATTTTATTTTTGGTGCTGTATAGTGATAACTTAACAACGTAATGCTTGAAATATTATTTGATCAGCATAGGTAAGAGCTGGATTAACTAAACGAGTCGAAGTTCCTCAAAACCTTACAGATCACTCTTACATAAATAAAGTAGCTCACTCCAGCATCGTTAGTCAGAAGTACAAAACTCCATCACTCAATCTTGACTCAAGTAGTATCCTTTATCTACTACATTTTCTTCCGCTTCAACAGAGTTTCCACCAAGTTACTTCCTGTTTGCATAATAAAGCTGGAATTTAATGAACGTTTAGGACGGGCTTGGGCAATACACACTGGCCAGGCCATTAATCAATTCCTGTTGGAAAAATAGTAGGAATTTCGATGTGTCCGCAATAAATCTATTCGAATATTCGGGGTTAGTCGGGAGGAATGTACCAAACTCTAGGAGTGTATTATACGCATGAAAATAATGTAAAAAAACTCATACGTTTTTATCCGATTCTCATCTGTTTTCGTGTTACGCTTTGGCTTGGAGGAAGTCCTTATTGTTGCCTGGATATGCTCTAAGGTCACGTTTTTGCAGTATATGACTGACAGCCTGGCGCTTCACAGTCGCATCGTGAGGATTCGCACTTGTTCCATTTAAACAACGAATCAGCGCACACTACATGCGATGTGCGCATTCTGTCCAGGGTTGACCATTCCTTTCGGTAGAGCTCAAAACCAGGGTGTTCTCGACCAACAGTTAGACTACTGTAAACTTCTTCTGGTATTTGGGTTGCCCAGATTTCTGCCCATTTTTAACTGCAGGGTGAAAACCATCAGACACAAGTTGGAGAAATGTTGTAATTGGTGGTTTTCTGGACCCTAGTCTACGCAAGGAGAAATCAGGTATATATTGGTGAATTGGCAATCAGGGATTTGTTTTGATTTTGTTATATCCTTTCAGAAGGGCATCTTCTCGACGGATGGATGGTTGAGCTACTTGGCTGAGTGTTGTTAGCCAGTAAGTTGGGGTCGATTTAATGCATCACGTAATAGTTCTCATAGAAGGGTTTAACTGAGCGTCTGTCAGTCTAGTATGTGAGCTTTTTAGCGACACTGGCGAGCAAAATTCACCCGCGGAGAAACAGAGGGTCAGGGCCAAAGTACGGAGCGTACAAGTGGAGGCGCCCCAAGAAGTTCCACATAACTTTTGCAGGATATTTTGGCTGCGATAAACTGAACATGTATTTTAAACGATAGTCTCCCATCCGATCCGACACCTAGGTATTTGGGTGTGAGATTATAGGGTAGCAAGTGGAGCAATTTTGGCTGGCGTCCGTGGAAAAACTTCCACACTTGCACCATGGGTAACGCTAAATGAGCTAGAGCGATCTGGTTGTTATAATATACAGTTTCCTGCCAAGTACACATTGAGTAACGTCACTGGTATTTGTATTAAGAAATAGTTTACTTCAAACAATATAGGTAAATCAATTAAACTATACGCGACTTTGGTGACACCAATATTAGATAATATGGTACCATTTGAAATCCATACTATGATAAATGCGTGAAAAAAATTGAATCTGTACATCACAAACTAGTTAGGACATTGAACTATCGTTTCCTTGGACCTCGTTATAGTTACAGCTATGACAATAACTTATCATTTTATAAGTTGAGTGAGTTACGCATCAGAAAAGAATTATTTAGCAGCATTTTAGCCGTGCGTAAGAACTTCAATGTCTTAGTTGATTCTGTTCCTCTAGTATATGTGAAAGATTAATTTACCTGTGATTGAAGTTTCTTTAGTTAATCTATTGATTTCTTCAAGCACAAAAATGATTCAAAGTTGACCATCTGACCTAAGGTAACGTATTTCATGCTTAGTTGCACCGCAAAGCCACAGCTTTCTACGTTTTCTCATCACCATAGTCACAATGTCTTAACAGACATGTTGTGCACTAGTAAAATGCATTAAGTCGAAGCTAGAGTATTGCCGACACGAATATTATCAATAGTCTTGAGAACTGCAGCTCGCCATCATTCGCGATTTACTGTCAGTTCAGTGGCGCTCTTGATACTCATATCAACTGTTTCGTCGTATCCACCCATCAGCGTGTAGGGGAACGGCCACGGCGCCGCCCACTCGGGGCGTGACCCTAAACTACAAGTTTCTCCATATCATCGCTTCTGTGAATATGTCCGAAGAATGTAAGCATTCTCGTCGACACAATGGAGGATAGTCTCTTTGGATTACCGAGCTCATCCAGTATGGAAACATTAGTTCGATGGGCGGTATAAGGAATTCTCAGCATTCTCCTCCACGTCCACATTTCAAAAGCATCTATGCGAGCTCGATCAGTCTTTTTAACTGTCCAAGTTTCCGAGGCATACAAAAATATGGAGAACACAAGAGACTGAACCAGTGACATTTTGGTAGCTTTAGTGATGTGCCTGTTGAATGCGCCGTCGAATCTCATTCTCACAGCTACCTGAATAATTGTCGATCAAAGAACCGAGGTACACAAAACTTTGCACTACCTCACAACAGCCGATTGACTTTACTTCTCGATGATTGTCATGCTCTCTATCTACGATAATAACCTTGGTCTTATTGTAGTGAATACCAAGACCATATGCTAGGTTTTATAATCGCTGCGATATTAGATTTTCTTCCGATACCTACTTATACCAAAAAGGTGATTTGTGCGGTTTTATCCAAAAAAATATGAAAGTTTGATATGAGTCACCCTGTATAAATGTCAAAATTCAGGTTAAAATATTTTAACGTTATAGCACTTGAAATATGTTTTAGTAAGCCTACAATCTTCCGTCCACCCACTGTTGGCCCACCCTGAATTGAGTTCGGGATTTTTAACTTAATACTTAAGACCTAAATAAACCATACAATTCAAGATAAGGATATTTGCTTTGTAAGTTTTGTCAAGGAATTCCTTACAGCCTTACAGTCAAATTACGGTTTCGGTAATTTCAACCAATCGGCGTAAAGCGGATGATATGTTCACACAGAAAAATGTTGTACACACTTCGTATGCACACACATTACCACTTATCACCGGTTAGGTTTTATTCGGCTTTCGGAGACAACACGCGACCGAAACGACGAAATTGCCGTATAGACTCACTGTGTAAACACGTCCATTCGAATGTACGTGCCACTGCAGTACACGGTAAAAAAGACGATTCGGTAAAATAGCAGAATGGCTGTCGTGTGAGTGGTATTTTATCCTACCCCACTGTGCGCTGCCGAATATTATTTGATCAGGATAGGTAAGGGCTGGATTAACTAAATGGGTCGAAGTACCTCAAAACATTCCAGATCACTCCTACATAAATAAAGTAGTTCACTCCAGCATCGTTAGTCAGAAGTACAAAACTCCATCACTCAATCTTGACTCAAGTAGTATCCTTTATCTACTACATTTGCTTCCGCTTCATCAGAGTTTCCATCAAGTTACCTCCTGTTTGCATAATAAAGCTGGAATTGAATGAACATTTAGAACGGGGTTGGGCAATACACATTGGCCAGGCCATTAATCAACTCCTGTTGGAAAAATAGTAGGAATATCGATGTGTCCACAATAAATCTATTCGAATATAAAGGGTGAGTCGGGAGGAATGCACCAAACTCTAGGAGTGTATTATATGCATGAAAATAATGTAAAAACACTCATACATTCTTATTCGATTCTCATTTGTTTTTATGTTATACTTTGGCTTGGAGGAAATCCTTGTTGTTGCCTAGTTATGCTTTAAGGTCACGTTTTTGCACTATATGACTGACATCCTGGTGTTTCGGTTCACAGTCGCATCGTGGGGATTCGCATTTGTTCCATTTAAACAAAGAATCAGCGCACAACTACGTGAGACGTGCGAATTCTGTCTAGGGTTGACAATTCCTATCGGTAAAGCTCAAAACCATGGTATTCTTGACCAACAGTTAGATTACTGTTAACTTCTTCTGGTGTGTGGGTTGCCCAGATTTCTGCCCATTTAGCTGCAGGGTTAAAACCATCAGGCACAAGTTGGAGCACTGTCGTAATTGGTGGTTTTCTGGGCCGTAATCTACGTAAGGAGGGATCAGGTATTCCTTGGTGGAGTGGCAGTTAGGGATTTGTTTTGATTTTGTTATATTTCTTCAGAAGAGCATTTTCTCGGCAGATGGGTGGTGGAGCTACTTGGCTGAGTGTTGGTAGCTGGTAAGTTGGGGTCCATTTAATGCATACCGTAATAGTTCTCATAGAAGTATTTAACTGGGAGTCTGTCAGTCTGGTATGTGAGCTGATTAGCCACACTGGGGAGCAAAATTCAGCCGCAGAGAAGCAGAGGCTCAGGGCCGAAAAGCGGAGCGTACAAGTGGAGGCACCACAAGAGGTTCCACATAGTTTTTGCAGGATATTTTGGGTGCGATGAAGTGAAAATGTATTTTAAACGACAGTTCTCCATCCAGTTCGACACCTAGGTATTTGAGTGTGGGATTATAGGGTAGCAAGGGAAGCAATTTTGGCTCGCGCGCATGGAAAAGCTTTCACACTTGCACCCTGGGTGATGCTAAATGAGCTAGAGAGACCCGGTTGCCATACTATATAGTTTCCTGGTAAGTACACATGAGTTACATCACTGGTATCTGTATTAACGAATAACAAATACTTCAAATAATAAATGTCAATCAGTTGAACTATACGCGACGTTGGTGACACCAATATTAGATTATGTAGTATGATTTGAAATCCATACTATGATAAATGCGTGAATAAAATTGAATCCGTACATTGCAAACTAGTTATGACACTAAACTATCGTTTCTTTGGACCTCGCTATAGTTACAGCTATGACAATAACTTATCATTTTATAAGTTGAGTGAGTTACGCATCAGAAAAGAATTATTTAGCAGCATTTTATTCGTGCGTGAGATCTTCAATGTCTTAGTTGATTCTGTTCCTCTAGTATATGTGGAAGATTAATTTACCTGTGATTGAAGTTTTCTTAGTTAATCTATTGATTTCTCCAAGCACAAAAAGGATTCAAAGTTGACCGTCTGACCTAAGGTAACGTATTTCATACTTAGTTGCACCGCAAAGCCACAGCTTTCTACGTTTTATCATCATCATAGTCACAATGTCTTAACAGACATATTGTGAACTCACAAAATGTATTAAGTCGGAGCTAGAGTATTGCCGACACGAATATTATCAATAGTCTTGAGAATTGTAGCTCGCCTTCGTTCGCGATTTACTGTCAGTTCAGTGGCGCTCTTGATACTCATATCTAGCAACTGTTTCGTCGTCTCCACCCAGCGTGTAGGGGAACGGCCACGGCGCTGCCCACTCGGGGAGTGACCTTGAACTACAAGTTTCTCCATATTATCGCTTCTGTGAATATGTCCTAAGAATATAAGCATTCTCATCGACACAATGGAGGATAGTCTCTTTGGATTACCGAGCTCATCCAGTATGGAAACATTAGTTCGATGGGCGGTATAAGGAATTCTCAGCATTCTCCTCCACGTCCACATTTCAAAAGCATCTATGCAAGCTCGGTCGGCCTTTTTAACTGTCCAAGTTTCCGAGGCATACAAAAATATGGAGAACACAAGAGACTGAACCACTGACATTTTGGTAGCAATAGTGATGATTGTCATGCTCTCTATCTACGATAATAACCTTGGTCTTGTTGTAGTTAATACCAAGACCATATGCTAGGTTTTATAATCGCTGCGGTATTCAATTTTCTTCCGATACCTACTTATACCAAAAAGGTGATTTGTGCGGTTTTATCAAAAAAAATGTGAAAGTTTGATATGAATCACCCTGTATATATGTCAAAATTTAAGTTAAAATATTTTAATGTTATAGCACTTGAAATATGTTTTAGTAAGCCCACAATCTTCCGTCCACCCACTGTTGGCCCGCCCTGAACTGAGTTTGAGATTTTTGACTTAATACTTAAGACCTAAATAAACCATACAATTTAGGATAAGGGTATTTGCTTTGCAAGTTTTGTCCAGGAATTCCTTACAGCTCGTTCACACGATGCGGTCAAATTACGATTTCGGTAATTTCAACCAGTCGGCGTAAACCAGATGATATGTTCACACAGAAAAATGTTGCAAACACTTCGTATGCATACACATTGCTACTTATCACCGATTAGGTTTTATTCGGCTTTCGGAGACAACACGCGACCGAAACGACGAAATTGCCGTAGACTCACTCGTCCATTCAAATGTATGTGCCACTGCAGTACACGGTAAAAGAGACGATTCGGTAAAATAGCAGAACGGCTGTCGTGTGAATGGGATCTTATCCTACCCCACTATGCGCTGCCGAAACGACTACACTATAATGTCGGTGTAATCATGGTTAGGGTAATAGATGCATCTGTAAACGAGATACCATGCAGATAATTAATTCACGTGGTCGCATTTTATTTTTGATGCTGTATAGTGATAACTTAACAATGTAATGATTGAAATATTATTTGATCAGGATAGGTAAGGGCTGGATTAACTAAATGGTTCGAAGTACCTCAAAACATTCCAGATCACCCTTACATAAATAAAGTATACCCTGTTACCCGGTACTTTAAACTGTCAGCCGTGTCAACAGAGAACAGCTGTTCGGCTAGTGATAACTAGAAATCCCCCAGATTGAGTCTTGACGTATCAATTTTAAGCCTTGAAGGCGTACAGAGCAGTACTGAGTGCAGGCAGTTAATGACAAGTAATTGTCGCTTGGTGACGTTTTCGTCTATGCTCCGAGGTCAATGCTTATTCCGGCGTTTCTTTCAGTATATCAGTATGGCTGGTATGGTCTGAATGATGATGATTACGCTTTAAATGAGGTAAGAATGAAGATAAAAGCATTTTGAGCTTAACCATACGCAAGCAACATTTCTTTTTACAGCAATGGAAGAAAAATATAACGTTGAAGGGCAACGCAATGGCTATACAAATAGTAAAAAATGTGTGGAGCTATCTCAGAAAGTTGACACAGGATCGATTTCCTGAATTAGAACTGAACATTACTGAGGTACCAAGTAATTAGTAGTTTAATTAGAAACATTTTTATGAAAATGTATAAGCATTTTATTATACAAATCAATAAAATAATCTATTTCTTTTAACCTACCGTATTTGCTGCGAATTTCTGGATATTGAAACACTTTCTTGTTTACAAAAAATTGCCATTCCTTTTTGGCAAATTTTGTTCGGAAAATACCCCATTGCACATTGTACATTTTAACCAATAAATATACCACTGGTGATACAAGCTATTTATTGAATCTTCCCTATTGCTAAATATTATTTATGATAATGATAGTCTCTAACAATATACAAATCAAAAAAATAATCTGTTTCTTTTAACCAACAAATTTTGCTGTGAATTTCTGGATATTGAAGCAATTTCTTGTTTACAAAAATAATAATTAGTATTTGATAATGAGATATTCAGTAAGAATATTACTAATACTGTCCTTATCGCAGGATTGCCAATCAACACCACTAGTAAAAAATTAAATTTAAGATACACTTCTTCGTCAGCTGATACCAATCAAATAGACGTCAAGCCAGTTTAAAGTATCCGGTAACAGCGTATAGCTCACTCCAGCATCGTTAGTAAGAAGTACAAAACTCCATCACTCAATCTTGACTCAAGTAGTATTCTTTATCTACTACATTTGCTTCCGCTTCATCAGAGTTTCCACCAAGTTACTTCCTGTTTGCATAATAAAGCTGGAATTTAATGAACGTTTAGAACGGGGTTGGGCAATACACACTGGCCAGGCCATTAATCAATTCCTGTTGGAAAAATAGTAGGAACTTGGATGTGTCCGCAATAAATCTATTCGAATATAAAGGGTGAGTCGGGAGGAATCCACCAAACTCTAGGAGTGTATTATATGCATGAAAATAATGTAAAAACATTCATACATTCTTATCCGATTCTCATTTGTTTTTATGTTATACTTTGGCTTGGAGGAAATCCTTGTTGTTGCCTGGATTTGCTTTAAGATCACGTTTTTGCACTATGTGACTGACAGCCTGGAGTTCCGCTCCACAGTCGCATCGTGGGGACTCGCGCATGTTCCATTTAAACAATGAATCAGCGCACACTACATGCGATGTGCGCATTCTGTCTAGGGTTGACCATTCTTTCGGTAGAGCTCAAAACCAGGGTGTTCTCGACCAACAGTTAGACTACTGTAAACTTCTTCTGGTGTTTGGGTTGCCCAGATTTCTGCCCATTTAACTGCAGGGTAAAAACCATCAGACACAAGTTGGAGAAATGTTGTAGTTGGTGGTTTTCTGGACCGTAGTCTACGCAAGGAGAGATCAGGTATATCTTGGTGGATTGGCCATCAGGGATTTGTTTTGATTTTGTTATATTTTTTCAGAATGGCACTTTCTCGGCGGATGGGTGGTGGGGCTACTTGGCTGAGTGTTGTTAGCCAGTAAGTTGGGGTCGATTTAATGGATCCCGTAATAGATCTCATAGAAGTGTTCAACTGGGCGTCTGTCAGTCTAGTATGTGAGCTGATTAGCCACACTGGCGAGTAAAACTCAGGCGCAGAGAAACAGAGGCTCAGGGCCGAAAAACGGAGCGTACAAGTGGAGGCACCACAAGAGGTTCCACATAATCTTTGCAGGATATTTTGGCTGCGATTAACTGAACATATGTTTTAAACGATAGTCTCTCATCCAGTCCGACACCTAGGTATTTGGGTGAGGGGTCTAGCAAGGGGAGCAATTTTGGCTCCGTGGAAAAACTTCCACACGTGCACCTTAGGTAATGGTAAATGAGCTAGAGCGACCCAGTTGCCATACTATATAGTTTCCTGGCAAGTACACATGAGCAACATCACTGGAATTGTATTAAGGAATAGTAAAGACTTTAAACAACATAGGTCAATCAATTAAACTACACGCGACGTTGGATACTATTGGATACTATGATAAATGTGTGAATAAAATTGAATCAGTACATTGCAAACTAGTTATGACATTAAACTGTCGTTTCTTTGGACCTCGTTTTGTTTCCAGCTATGACAGTAACTTATCATTTTATAAGTTGAGTGAGTTACACATCAGAAAGGAATTATTTAGCAGCATTTCATTCGTGCGCAAGATCTTCAACGTCTTAGTTGATTCTGTTTCTCTAGTATTATGTGAAAGATTAGTTTACCTGTGATTAAAGTTTCCTTAGTTAACCTATTGATTTCTCCAAGTACAAAAAGGATTCAAAGTTGACCGCCTGACGCATTTTATGCTTAGTCGCACCGCAAAGTCACGGCTTTCTACGTTTTATAATCGCTACGATATTCAATTTTCTTCCGATTCCTACTTATACCAAAAATGGTCATTTGCGCGGTGTTGTTAAAAAAATGTGTAAGTTTGATATGAATTACCCTGTATAAACGTCAAAATTTAAGTTGAAACATTTTAACGTTATAGCCCCTTGAAATATTTTTTAGTATTGAGTTTGAGAGTTTTGACTTAAGACTTAAGACCCAAATAAACCATACAATTCAAGGTAACTGTATTTGCTTTGCAAGTTTTGTCAAGGAATTCCTTATCCTGCCTCACTATGCGCTACCGAATCGACTACACTATAATGTCGGTGTAATTATGGTTAGGATGATAGATGCAACTGTAAACGAGATACCATGCAGATAATTAATTCATGTGGTGGCGAACAAAGTGTGACATCAAGCTATAAGGCTTGGTGCCGCATATGCTGTACATGATATACTTGCTGCATTCGCAACACCATATGCCTTTTATGGTAGACGTAGTTTACACTGTGCCATATTATTGCATCTTCCACACGTGCGAATATATGACTCAAGTCGAGCAAAGAACATAATCGTCAACGGAGGAGCAGACTTTCAAAATGAATTTTGTCCAAATACTTACTATTTATGAAAAGAAATCAGATAAAGCGCATTTAGTCAAATGCAAACAAACTGATTTAAATAGTACTTTCAAAGTTCATTTTGTCCCATAAACATAACAAAATAAATTTTGATTGCGATTTTATTTTCGTGTATTGTACGATGCGACCGGGAGCTGAAATGGAATAAGGAGAATTATTTAAAATTTTTGGTTTTGTTACTTGACAATGAAGCTTAAATTAAATTTTGTCCAGAAGTGACAAACCAACTCCATAATGTCCATCAGAGACAAACAAATTGCATTATGCCCAACAGCTTATAAAACTAAAAAAAATGTTGTATTCGTAATAGGCTGTCTACATACCTGGGAGAAAGACCTAGCGGCAAAATACACTTTTTTAGGTCTATCCGAGCATTGCCTATCATAGAAACCAAGGAACTTTTCTGATGCATACGAGTATTGCTGTTGATTGTTTTGTATTATGTGACGTGAAAACTATTAAATTTATTAGCATGAAATTTTGGCACAGTTATTACTACGTGACGGGGATGGAAAACAAGTATGGTTTTCAGAAATCGTGTCAGTGGCGGCACAGCAATAATCAAAAAACTAAAAATATAAAAGAGCTCAAACTTCGTTTTAAGACGGTTTTGAGATAGAACTGAAACTTTTGTTATATTCACAATAGGCTATCCATTGCCCTGCCGCAAAAGGAAGACCTAGCGGCAAAATACACCTTTTTGTAGGCGGGCCGAAGATTTAGTTCCAAGGGGATCTCAGACTATAGCTTCATGCTATTGAAAACTAATAAACTTGTATTACTATAATATGTATGAAGTACTTAGTCAATCAACTTGACTTCATTTTTTAAGAAGAAATTATTGAGCTGCGTATAACTGATATAAGTGTTCTATTGTAAGCTATTTTTGAACTAAAAATGAAGAAAATGTATCTGGTTTCGTAAATTATTTCTTTGGTATACAGTAATATTTCTTCATGAAAACATATGTAGCTTTTCATTTCATCTACAAAATATATGTATCTAAAGTAACTCAAATAAGTCAGTCCAAATATAATTCAATGTTAACTAGGCCTCAAATCATTCTTTTACCGTCTTCCTACAGGCAGTGGAAATATTCCAATAAGTGATTGCCAATACTTGAAGGTTAACGAAATTTTACTGGCCTTGCCTACTTTGATAACAATAGTATAGAATAGCAGCTAGTTCAACAGCTGGGAAACCTTGGAGTTGCAATTAGGGAGACATTTTCGGAAAAACTAGACTATTCGTAAGTCGGTTGTCGGTTGTTGTCGAGCTTTCAGAAATTTATTCCAATTGTGGAGACACTGCCACAAAAGAATTTAAACATTTGACAACAAATCAATGTTCTGCAAATGTTGTTATGTCTTCAAGATGAATAGATAAAGAATTTTAGAAGATTTTAGAACAATGGTGCAAGTACACCCACAAAGTTTTCTAAATATTGAAAGCTCTATGTAACAGTATTGCTCATACTTTTATGAAATTCAGAATGATATAAATTGTCTATCAAAGCTGTGTGTGTAGCACCTTTAACTGCTTCTCTTTCCATGACTAGCATTTGTGAAAAAAAACCTTAAAACTGAAAAAACTAGATATAATCTTGCAGTAGTGAGTGATACTATTCTGCATTCCGTTTCACGACTCGCTGTAGAGCTTGCGATGTAGCGGTATCAGGTTCGAGTTTAAAATTTGCGTTTCACATGCCTTGTGAAAAACCGCTTTAAAGCGCAAAAGTAACTTTATCCAGAGAACATTCATTTCAAACATTTATCTCCGCCCGTAGCTTTTCCGAGTGTTTGAAAATATTTTCCCACTATTTGCATGTCGAGCGAAAATATGCGAACCATGTCTCTGGAAAAAGGCCATCCTTTAAAAAAACAGAATTGATCATTTGCAGGAGCAGGGTCAACGTTTCGATAAAAACCGCTATAAAGTTTGCAGAACAAAAACTTTGTAATGGCAAATTGGAAAGAGAGACGTTAGTCAAAAGGTCTGAGATTCCGAACTAACACTTTTTAAACTTGGCAATCTACGAAGGAGACAAAAAAGGCGAAACGAACGAGAGGAATTTATGTCCCTTGGCAGCCACTGGTTGAGGAGGAGTTTTCGAGAATTGTGCAATGTACACTGAGAGAAATCAGAAGCATTGCCTGTTAGTTCTGTTCAAATTGACAAATTCGAATAGGTTATAAAAAGCAAAGACCATGCTCTAACAGGCATGTGATTGTTGGCGAAATCATTTTTTTATGGTCAGCCTTCCGCAAAGGCGGAAAGCCTATGGCGCTGAACAAACAATGCGAGAGGATAAGTGCCGGTTCACGTTAAATTTGAAACGCTACAAGTTGTAGCCATCGGGAAACAAATTCCCCGGCAGCTGATTCCACAGCGTCGAAGTTCTCGAAAAGAAGGAATGCTGGAGGAGACTGGTCCGGGGAGTAAGGACCTCGACCTGATAGGAATGAGCTCGCAGAGCTTCTCTAGTGTTCCTGGTTCGGATGGCCTTTGGTGTTATTATCTGGGAGAGCTCACCCGTGTCCAGAAGGCTTTAGAGAGTGCTTTGAATCGCATCCCCACACATGGCATAGGACAGATCCCTGAGGAACACCGGCGATTATTGAAGATACGTCTGATGAACAGCCCTCGACCACAACAAACAGAGATCGGTCGTTCAGAAAGCTATTCAGCCACTGACGCAGGCGAGGTGGTAGTCCATAAGCAGCAAGCTTGGTCAGAAGTCCCTCATGCCACATTCTGTCGAAGGCTTTCGATATGTCAAGTGCAACAACACGGGATTCACTATGATTGTGTATTGCTCTGTTCCACAAGTGAGTGACGTAAGCAAGGAGGTCACCTGTAGACCTGTGCTTACGGAAGCCATACTGGCGATCATTTATTATGTTATTGTCGTCCAGGCATTTCAGTTGCTGTGTGTTAATGACAGTCTCCATAACCTTGACATGATGCTGAGAAGAGCCACAGGTCTATAATTGGTGGAATCAGTTTTTTTGCCTTTCTTAGGGATGGGTTGTACGTAGCCAATCTTCCATGGAGCGGGAAGCGCGCCTCGTTGATGCGAAAGTTTGAAGAGTTTGCAAAGAATAGGTGCGAGCTCAGCGGAACAGTGTTTAAGAACAATGGCTGGAATTTGGTCAGGACCAGCAGCTTTACTCGTGTTCAGTTTTTGGGGGATGGTTTTTACATCTCGATGTTCAAATTTGAGCTGTGCCATTCTCGAGTTCACGCTTATGATGGTGGTCGGAGTACTTTCTTGGAAGTTTACAATAGAATTGGCTGCGAAGAGTTTCCCCAAAATGTCTGCTTTTTCTTCAGGAGCAGAAGTGATGGTCTAGGATGGTATTGGCGAATAGGAAAGGTTTTGACTAACAGCCTTAGCTACAGACCAGAATGTTCTGAACGAAGTAGGACATCAGAGAAGCTTGTTCTTAATTTTTTGGTTGTGTTCCTCCTTGCTGCTCTCAATCAATCAATCATGTTGTTATTACTTATCATGTGCTTGTATTCTCACGAATGACAATATTTAAACCCCGATCTGAACTCATCGCGCTCAAATCGTCTTACAAATCGTGCAGTGCGTCATTATCTTGTGGAATTGTCTAAAATAGTAATATTTTTCTTTTATGCATTGATATCCAATAACTCTAAAATTCACTTGGAAATCGGCTAATAAACAAGGGACTATCAAACTAAAACCAAACGCTGCCACTATCTGTTGCTCATACCTTTCTGCCTAGGATCGGCGGTAGGACAATGCGATGTTGTCACGTTTTGTGAAAAATAATTGTTTATGCGACATATTGTGACATTTTCAACTGTACATTGATTCAATTCAAATCTGTGTTATCGCGATTTTTTTGCTTAGTTAATTTCATGTTTTCCTTCAAGTTTCATGGCGTTTTTCTATTATCTAGAAATATTGTGGAAACGGTATTATGTCTTTAGGGTAGGCATCTATATAATAATGTGACTTTATGCACTTGAAGCACCTCTACATTATTTTATTGTAGTTCGTCCTTTTCAGTTGTCTGTCTTGCTTTGGCTTCTACATACTTAATTATTAGACTATGTATTGTTTGCCCTCCTAACCGATTTTTTGTTGTGTAATAAAAGCTATTACTCTCGTTATTATATTACTTGACCACCATCCCAATAATTATTTTTCAATTTTCTAAATGGAACATTAAGCCACTTCACTATTATTTTTTGCGTTGTGGTTATACCTCGCTTTGGAACTTAACGTACATTTAAATACTACAACATGGGCTTTTATAAACGGTAATGATGAAAGTATAAGTAATTATGATGTTAGCTACGACTCGAATATTTACATCCATAAATCTGTCTCTTAAAGCCCTTCGTTAGCCGCTATCCTTCGTTTGGCATTAAATTTTAAAGTCCCCCGTGACTCCACATTAAATTAGGGCATTAACATCCCCAACCTCCTAATAAAAGTTCTATCTCCATACACTAAACTATTCCATTCTGTCGGGAAAGTTCAAGTCGATCTTCGATCTAAAACTGGTTTGGCTTCAATTTGTCAAATAAACAATCTCCTAACTCCGGTCGAACCCTGATTGCTTTCTGGTCTATTTTTGGGGATTTACTGAGGCAGTGCCATAGTTAGTTAGTTTTGTAAGGACAAAATATGTAGAATTATTGTGTGAAGCTGCCCACAGTACGTCGATCCTTCTACAAGTTACTGTATCATAACCTAGAGGCAGCCCATCGTACACTGAAGAATTTATTTCTGTCACATTGGTTGATACAGTCGATAGCATGTAATTATTAAAGTAGTCAACTGACTATAGAAACAACGGTCGAAATATAATCCGCAGTTCATTTTATGGCACTAAACTCCCAAAAAGTTTTAGTCTGCTGAAGACATAGTTATAAATGTGTTAAACAACCCTTATTGCAGACCATTCTCTGTCCAGGTTACTACTGGGTGATTCTTACATTTAATTGTTAGACTGATAATGGACTTTTGATATCAGCTAAAGCAATTAAGAATTCTAACGCTGACTACCATGAAGATGTAACTGAAGCTTTATTTGAAAAATGGTTTAAGATTAACTTTTAACAAATACTCCTACAGGTACAGTGACTGTTATTGACGACATATGAGATTATTACAAAAAAATACCTAGCGTTTTGCTTAGAAAAGCTAAAATTACTCACAAAATATTACAGTTTCACCAAAAATTAAAACAAAAAGTCAGTTATTGGAATTGGTAAAGAGTAACAACTTTAATAAAAAGTATTGCGCTGATGATATGGCGCGCAGCAGTGGGTGTGAAGTTTTAAGGCTTGTACCGTATTTTTGTATATTTAGTCTGATTGAATAAATGTGGAGCGATTTAAAATGAAATATCAGAAAGTACAATAATTACTCCGGAAGCTTATGAATTAGCGGAACTACATTAAACATGAAATAAAAGTAGAGACATCATTTTTAAATACACATTCAAGTGAAATGGTTATCAACGTGAACGATAGCAACTCATCTGTACCTGATTTTGACTTGTGTTAGTTCCTTTTTATTTCGACATTTTTCATTTGTGTTCTCGAATAATACTGTTAGAATGTAAGTTTGAATGGTATTAATTGTACATTTTATAATGTTTATATCTACAAAAAATCGAATAGGCAACCACGTTCGGCTTCCTCCTTGAATCTTAGTTCGACCCTGAATAGTGTTTTTTTTTGTTCTCAACACCAGGACGTGGAACTGTGCATTGTGCATACATGTTTCTGGCCATTAAAAAAGGTACACTTTTTTCAGAGACTACTGCCACAAAACTTACTGCCGGGCATATTTCACACATTTCGACAGTACTATATTTATGATTTATCGCGCTTCCGTGGCTCATCGTTAGAACCAAACCTTTGAACTATAATTCAAAATTTCAGATACCTGCAATACTCGAGAAACATTAGTTTATAATATGTGACATTGATTCAGAGTGTGCCAAAAGCAGCTTATATGTTTTCTTGAAAACTAAGTTTCGAATTAGGTCGGTGGTCGACCGATCTTAAAAAATGCAATACTGCATTCCCATTGTTGGTCAACTTAAAATGAGAATCAATATTGGATCGGCTTCTTGGAATCACGTTGTTTCTTGTCTTTTGGGCTCCAAGGACAAACCATGAGAAAACTTAAAAAGCCTAACGATCCACCCTTTGGCTTGAAAAGGAGAGATTATCCATTACATTTTTCGTGGAGTATAGAAGATTGATCTCATTATCACCATATATGCAAGAGGCTCAGTGTCACAACAGTATTTGAAGCAACATGTACTCATACACTAAAATCGATAGCCTGTCATAGAAAACGAACAAGTAAAAATAATAGAAAGTATTCGATACTCAAAATATAATGTGTAGCAAATGCTATTGTGGTTAAAAATAATTTGACTGAAGGGAAAGCATAAAAATCAGTACTTATTAGATACATATGAGCATCAGGACATATAATAAAATCGAGCATAAAGTGGTATCAAGGTTTCACACCATTCAACCAGGATAATAACAGATAAAAGCAAAATTAAGGGATCTGTAAATATAAACTTGATTTGCCATTGAATTTATAATTCCTCAACGTACTGCTACGCAATATGGCTGGTAAATGCTCTCCAAATCAAAATATTGGATGACACATTTTTCAGGTGTTATCATGATTTGTTCGTGGATTCCGGATGAGATGCCGTTTAGATTCGTCTTGCTATGCCGTATAAATGCTGCTCGCCATGGCCGACTCTACACTAGGCCGGAGCCTTTCAGAATAATAATTATTACATTGCATATGTATTAAGAGTTCATCTCGGTTGATAAATAAAGAAAAATACTTTTTGAAAAAATAAGAATGGTGGAAAATGCCAGTAGTAACAGTACAAGAATGTACATGTATTTAGATTTAGATATTTTCCCTTCTGTTAGACATTTGTTATTGGCAGTGGATCCGGTCCCGGCAGCCGGGACCTTAAAACTATAATCAAAATCCCGGCAACCGGGATTTTTCACATTTTAATTTGAAATCGCGGCACCCGGCTGCCGGGATTTATTACATCAAGAAAACAAATCCCGGCAGCGCGTTTAGTGCCAAAAGAGTTTCAGAAAAATATTGTGGTCTTAAAAACTAATGTTAAAACAAAAGAAATTGAATAACTACAAATTGAATTTTTGGTAATATTTAAACAAGGTATTTTTTTGGCCAATGTGCGAGACGAGACAATTACGACTTAAAACCTTGTGCCTTCGGTTTTTCAACTACGTTGGTTTCATACAAAAATTTTTGTTACCTATACCAAAATTGAGATAATTTCTGTTGAAAAAATACCTCGAAATTGGTTTGGCACTAAAGTTCATGAGACCGCAAAATAATTTTAAAACACCTTACTCATTTAGAGGATGATTATGACTATCATTTATACTATTCACCTGTAAGGACTGCCCATCTTCAGTTAATTTTGAATATGTATAAGAGCCACAGTTTTGTTTGAAAGAACTGAAAGACAAATAAACGAATCATTAATTTGATGAAATATAATTGTTTATAGAATTATTACCTTGTCTTCCTGTTACTCTTTTTTCCTGAGTCTTTAGCTCTTGACCCCCATGTATACAACAGTATTTGATGTAGTAATTCTTTAATTTCACATTAGCTTTCTCTATAATATGTGGTACACGTTTTCGGGCAGAAGTAAAAGTTCTATTATCTCTCATCCTGTATTCGGTTAATGTTTGCTTTTTATGCACTTTTAGCTCCTTTATGAAATCTTCAAATGAATTAAACTTATCACCAAGCTTCATTTTCACCAGTAATAATAGTAAAAACCGAGGTTAAAACTAACAACACCATTCCCAAAGACTGAAGGTAAACAGAGCATGAAGATAACCTCACATTTCTTATGTGGAAATGTCGGATGCCGGGATTTCTTTTCTTGATGTAATAAATCCCGACAGCCGGGACCTGAAAATTACAATCAAAATCCCGGATGCCGGGATTTCGAATTAAAATGTAAAAAATCCCGGTTGCCGGGATTTTGATTATAATTTTAAGGTCCCGGCTGCCGGGACTGGATCCACTGCCTTTATTATTTCCATTAGATTTCCGCTTTTTAGTTTGGTCAGTCTGTATTTTGTCTTGAACTGTTTCAGTGTAATTACTTATAAAAATATTTGCTACATTAACAACATCAATTCAAGCAGAATATCATCAGTTTGGGGTTGATTACATGAACAAATGTGTCTAAAACAAACTCATCTATATATATATATATTGATGTATTCTTTTGCAATTTTCATTAAAACTGCTTCGTGCAATTGCCCAAAGACTAACTATTGGCCTGAAATCGAAATTTTAACAATACCTATTGTGAATAAGGACTGCAATTTGAGCTGTATACTCTGATGGAAGGGTTACGCCTACCAACTATAAGTTGTATGTCTCTAATATCCCTATCAAATAATTTTGTCCTTCATGTTCTACCTATAATTTTTGTAATGACAAGAACATTTATACAGGCTGATATTTCATCAATTTGTAAAACAATGTACTTCTCCGAGAATAATAAATAAACCCTCTGCAATAGGTTTAATGTAAGGCATATTATGCATGTATTCTGTCAGGTGCAACTTTTAAAGAACCGCAAAGTTTTGAGGAATATTTGGGGTAGTGGTAAAATTGGCAACTTATCCTCTCTCACAAAATTGTCAACTTTCCTTGGCTGGACATAGAAAAGGTTTTAACGTTAGATCAACAGAGAACCTATTTGACAATAGTGTGCCAAAATATTTTCTATTTGGGACCAACAGGGTATTCTTAATGACAGTGGTAAAATCTAACTCAAGTCACCAAAAAAATATGATTTGCTGATTTAAAGGAATGTCTATATTCATTGATACTAATACCACTTATATCTGATGTCTGGTTCATCGTAGTCAAACACTACAAAATAAAAATGAACGCAACCTGTTTCCTGCTGCCACTTCCACGTCCACTTAAATTAAGACTCAATTTACTTTGTAAATTTTCACTTGAGCTAGAAAAATTCACTATTAGGTCACTTTGAAGCCATTCTCGCTGGTCTTGATTCTACTTCACTATCAAATCCTTTCATAGGTGTGCCCAGATGTGTTCCATTAGAACTGTATTTTTCTGTGATATTTCGGAGGTCTAGAAAACATTGTAGGTACCACATTGTGCTTTAAAATAGGTCTTATCCTTGGAAATGTTTGTAAATTATTGTCTTTATTCTTATAAATATAACCAGCCCTTACGAGGAATACATTTCACCCACTTCTGTTTATGTCCTTTATTGGAAGGACAATTGCTAGTGCAACCTGGTACGACACACTTTGCAGGCATCTTTTTATCTTTATAGTTTTGTTTATGCAGGTAAATAATTAGAAACACATTAAAAATCACCTTCCACTCTTCTTTTTACTCTGGAAGGTTATGTTTGGTATGTCCTTTATTGGAAGCACAATTGCTAGTGCAACCTGGTACAACACACTTTGCAGGCATCTTTTTATCCTTATAGTTTCGTTTGTGCAGGTAAATAATTAGAAACACATTAAAAGTGACCTTGCAATGTTCTTTTTTACTCTGGAACAATATCTTCTGCTTTAGGTGCCGTCCCCATTCTGGAGGTTGGCAATCATCAAGGTAATTTGAACTTTGGAAACCGCCGCTCTGAATAGCTGGTTATTGGAGCAATTATACCAATCCCTCAAGTTCTTTAACCACGAATGTCTTCTCCTTCCTATTGTTCTTTTCCCTGCGATTTTTCCTTCAATTATTACTTGAAGTAGATGATATTTCTCCCCTCTCATGATGTGTCCCAGGTAAGAATATCAGTAATGGCAAAAGCTCGGCCGACTATTCAGTGTTGCCATATTTCAATGCTCCGGCCTAGTAAGTAGAGTCGACCATGTACTCGCTCATAAGACAAATGGCATTTTGAACCTGAGGAACCGATACTGTTTCTTATTTAAAATTTTTCAACAATGTAGATGAAATGTTCTGTGATACTTAAGATTTCTCCATCATAGACAGAAGTTCGTTGTAAAAAAACAAAGCTAGGACGCCCTAAAAAGGTTAGATACCTATTAGTGTCACTTATTTAGAAATAATTTTTGTTAATTGTAAATTAATTTTTACTTGATGTGATTTCAGTTAGGCGACCGTGAAGCATAATGGATCTGAGAGATTTTCCGAAGTCGTGTTTATGGTACGTGAAGTTGGAAATATATATGCACATGTGTATTAGATAGGCAACATTAAGAATCTTGAAAAACGTATCGCAACGCTTTGTTTAGTGCTCTCCTTAGACTTGGTCATTGCTACTAGAAACCAGAAATATGTGCAATTGCAGTGCCCCCTCGAACCCGCTAAACTTCCTGCAAGTTAACATGAATGCCTATTTGTCGCCTGTTCGGTGCGTTGTTAATGTCGCCATCATGCTTAGAAGAAGAGTTTCATGACGTGGCATACCAATAATTTTTAACATGACACCCCGAACCGAAGAAGCTCTACAAATCTATTGGATCATTGAAAATTCTCTCTTGTTAAGTTATTGGAAACATGTCGAGAACGAAAAAAAAGGAAACCACGCCATAGGGAGGAAGTTCCACAATCCTAATAATATGTATGTTTAAGAGTTTTGTATTACTTGATCGGAACTTCTGACCAAGCTGTGCAGACAAAAGTACTGATTCAGTATTATAGTTATTATACCAATCGACAACTAGGGTGGGGGGAAGGTGGATTTTACATTCGAAAAATATGATAAAATACAGCTGAATAGGTCGGTGGATATCTCGAAACGAAACGTCCTGAAAGAATCGGTTTATTTCACAAACCTGGAGGAAGGACCAAGTATAGGATCTGTAAGTACATAAACACCATTTCTTAAGAAATTTCAAAAAAAAATTAGATGTTTCCCAAAACGTTCAAAAACATCATCTTATCTGAAGACGAAAATGTTTGCGATTACAATACTCTCCTAAGCTTTCATCTACGGTATGGGACCTAAAACCGAACCCTAGTAACGAACTATACCTACGCTACTGTAGGTCCCCTACATCTTAGAATTAGTTCCAACATGAGTTTAATAGAGAATTTAAAATAGAGCGACGTTCCGGATAAAGAATGTGAGGCGACTGCGGTTTTTACCACCTTAAGGTAATTGTGGGAGAATCCGGATAATCAAATGTGAATTCTGGAGAAACCCTGAATTACTATGAAGACTAAAGGCTGAATAAATCGCGGTGCTTATCTGCTTCTATCATTTGTCAGGTAGTCAGGTAGAATGACAATAGGAGAATGGATTGAGGTACGAATATTTGGGTAAAGCGCTCCTTACTAATAATACCAGACAAATATCGTCCAATCGTAACGTCTTAAAAAAAGGCTTTTGACAGCAAAAGGTCGAAGAGAAGTGACATTTGGTGAGATGATAGATATTGGTACCCTGAACCTGCATCTAAATTTGCAACCTCGGGTGTGCCGCTCGAGGAGGGGCAGGGGTGAAAACTCTGCTTCGCGACGGTTTTCGAAAAATAGCGTCGTTTTGGTAAGTGCTATCGAAAAAAGGTTCAAATGAGAGAATTCGGTCTGCGACCTCTGGGGGGTTGCCGCTCGAGGAGGGGGGGGCGGGGGAGGGGGTAAGTTTTGTTCTCCCTAAAGATCAGTTGATACTTTTTTCAATGGCACTGACCAAAACGACGGTATTTTTTGAAAATCATCGCGAAGCAGAGTTTTAACCACCCCCCCAGGCCTCAAGTGGCAACCCTCCGCAGTCGCAAACTTGAGTGTACATTCAGGGGACCGATGTCTACATCCCACCAAACTTCACTTCTTTCCGACGTTATTGGTAGTAGGTAGCGATGTGCTCCTAAATGACTTTTCTTTAAGTCCAATTTATTCAGGCAGCTGCAGATACTAGAGATTTTATTCTTGTAGGAAAAAAAGCGTTACACAACTTTTTGATACCGTCCTTTGGCTTAATACACGACAAAATTCTGATTTTAGGAAAATCACAACCACCCCGGAACTTTGGTGGCACTGTAGAATGGACACTATTTACTATTAGTCGCACGTGAAGAATGTAATGACCAAAATTGTGAAGAATTTTGTTGTCTCTATATATCATTTTAACTTTTTTTCGATAGCACTTGCCACAACTGCGCTATTTGTTGAAAAGCGTCACGAAACAGTTTTCACACCCCTTCCCCTCACCCTCCAGCGGTAACCTCCAGAGGTCGCAAATTGAACCTTATCTTAATTAAACAACGCCGAGGTATTTTTGCAACGTTACGTACCGGTAGTAAGTAAATGAGAAGATATTATTCTTTTTGGTTTTTCATCTTAATCAGGGATGATTTTAGTGAAAATCGCAAACCAACGCTTAACTTTGGCGCACTGTAGGATGAAAACTATTGGTCGCACTAAAACAGTAGAGACCAAAATTATGCAGAATTCTGTTCTCTCCATAAATCATTTGAAGCTTTTTTCGATATCACTTACTAGAATGACGCCATTTTTCGAATATCGTCACGGGGCAGAGTTCTCACACCCTCCACCCCCCCCCCTCACTAAGCCTCGAACGGAAACCCTCCGAGGACGCAAAATTTATGTGTAGGTTCAAGGGACCACCATCGTCTATCATTCCACCAAATTTCATTTCTTTCTAACCTTTTGTTGTCAAAAAACCCCTACCGCCTGGACTAATGGGGACAGATATTCATAGACAGGGTGGAGGTCACAAGAAGAAGTGTGAGGCATCATTCTTCGTAAGGATGGTAATTGATTGATTTCGTAGTTCCTCATTTCAGAATATGATAAAAACCTACTTTAGCCCTTTGCGAGAAAATAGTAGCAATTGCCATAACAAAAGCCATTTAGGTAAATAAATAAACTGCTACAATTCATTTAAATAGAGTTCTAGTTTATGCTTTTTTTAATTATGTATAGAAGTCGTTAAAATAAATAACTTTTTCGAATAATTTTTTTCAGAAAACATTTAAACAACCGAGATACAAAATAAAAAATGTAAATCTGGGCTTATACATATATCAAGACGTACCTGATCTGTTTGTGTTTAGTATTTTACTCGGATTTTTATCTTATCGATAGGGCATTGAACCTGTCAGATAGTGCAGTAGTCACTTTCTGTTTATCATTCTTAATTTAAAATTGGTAAATCCTAAAAGCGGCACATTATTATAAACACAACTTTTAGGATTTACCAATGTAAAATGAACTACGATAAACTAAAAGTGACTAGTGCACTAATTGACAGGTACAATACATGATAGATAAGGCAAAACTCCGGACAAAAAACCAAACAGGCTAGGGATCTTGATACACAAGTTCATACTTATCCTTTTCGATTCTGTATCTCGGTTATTTTTCAGTTTTCCGAAAAATGTTGTTTGAAAGATTTGTTTATTTTAAGGACATCTATACATAGAAAAAAAACAACTTAGGACTCACCCTGTATAACTTGTATACTTTTTCTGCACCAAGTAGCACTTTTCTGCGGAAACAGGTCGCAGCTTAGTCTTAAAAATCTATTAAATCATGGAAAGACATGAATGTGTTCACACAAAATTTATGTATCTTCCATACCATGTTTTGTGTTATTTTGTCATTTTTCTCACAAAACTATGCGTTTCTCATTACGTTATTTCAACTGCATGAAAGGTTCATTTAAATAACATAACTAAATATTAAATTTCATAGCTTCGAAAATAGTTATAGGTTATCAAGAAACAAATTACTTTTATCTGAAACAAGCCCTCAGCGTGTGTTAAACTATAACTTAATAATGGCGAAGCTGATACATCTTGGTGTTAGAAAATCTCCATGGATTAGGATAAGACAGCTATGCAATAAGCGAAGGCATATCTTATGCATAAAATAAGAAAACGACGAAGTTCTAGTTTGAGATACGATGCACTTTGCATACCGATATTTTAAAGTCGGTAGCTAGTCAGCTATCTCTGGAGAGCTGCCCACACCTTTACAGTAAAATGGAACCGTTGTTCAATATTTTATTACACCATCATTTATCTACTTCTCGGAAACTGAAACCTTTCGTTAGATAAAGTGCAGTCTGGGTTATTTATTATCTACCGTTGTGTAATTTTTCAAGTCTGTTTTTCTATGTTCTATAGGTAATGTGTTAATCATGTCCCTCTGGCTTCATTAATCTTTATAACGGATATCCGGAGCTATTGGGAATTGGATTAATAGAGATCTTAGGATCAACATCGGTCATTATTTCTATGGAAGAAGGTAAGCAGTATTTCCATTGATATCAGACGCCTAATCCAGTTAGTGTACAGGGTAAAATTAATTGAAGTACGAAATTTCGCAGGATGATTCGCTAGCCCAATATGAGATAGTCTCTCGTACAATTATTATTTGTTAAAAATCTTTTCATCTCCAGGCTTCAGTCCTTCCAAGTAGTACCAAAAATTAGTTCCTATTCAATATTACCTCAATGATGTATCTTAGAAGAATATTTGGCATCTGCGTAAGGTGCAGAGATTGTTTTTGAAATCCAAAAACACCAATCAAACATTTATTTCAAGAAAAATCAAAGCTTATAAACTTATTCCAATATGGATCAAAAAGAGTAGCTGCGAATCATCAAACGGGTAGAATAAATACAAAAATTTATGAATCATTCACTCAGCAATACTATTGGGTCATTGGGTGCTAAATAAACTAACTAATTTCAAAGAAGTAACAGCCCATACACCTGTTCCTATATAGGGTTATTGGTAATTGGATACAGTTATTTAGGGAGATGATAAATTGAATTTCAGAGATTTGCAGACCACAGCATAGTAAACAACCATCACAATATCTCTGAGGATTTCCTATATAAAAATGGTTCCCACAAAATTTGACCTTGGGAGGATTTATGGATGATTTTATGGCTGTGAAGTTTTGGTAGAGATGCGAAAATGAAAATATCGATACCGGTACCAACTCGATATCTTTTAGCCAAATAGGCGCGTTTGGTTCGTACATAGAATTTTGTGCAATTGATTACACCCCTCAATACTTATATAATTATTTTCGATACCGATACCCCTACAAAATTATCGATACCAGCTTGGAATCGCCCAAAAAGTATCTTAGATTAAAATACTCTATATTAGTGCAGAAGTACAAGTATCGAAGTATCGTTAGCATCCCTACAAAAGAATCATCCAAAAGTGGGGACGCGCGTGTAATTGCCGCCAACCTGAGTTATTGTGCTGGTTGTTTACTATGCTGTGATGCAGACCTCCGAACGAAAACCTTGATAAAACAAAGTCTTATTGTAGGATTCTGGAAATTTTTGTATTACTACTCCATAGAAAATATGCTAGTATGTCATTATCAAACACTTCACGAGATGGTGTCAAAATCAGTATGTGTTGAAAAGTGACCTGAAGAAGCGTTACAAAAAAATTAATTTATCTTAAAAGGTCGCCTAATAATTAACCGTGCACTTTACGGTACAAACATGCCCATCTTTCTTGTTATCCATTGATATCATAAACTTGTTGTAAATGTGGTAAACACAGGCAGTAAGGTTGTATTTAAGTTCTAAAAGCATAACGGATCTCCGAGAGTACAAAGCTTCATAGGAGGCTATGAAACGTCAGATGAGGCATAGTTTTCAACTCGCGGTAATGGTAATAACTCACTTGTTGATTCCAATCATCTGGTTCACAGAAAAGTCGGAAAAATGAAGGCTACCGGCTGGATTCGAACCAGCGGCTCCGGCATTCTAGGCCAGCGCGTTACGAACTGTGCCACGGTACTCCGCACGCAGTTGGTAACACGCTGGCCTAGAATACCGGAGACGCTGGTTCGAATCCAGCCGGTACCCCTCATTTTTCTGATTTTTCTGTGAACCAAATGATTGGAATCCTCTCCATCTTGCGGAGTAAGCAAGCACCTTTCATCTCATCTGTTGACTTACAGTACTCACCTACTGCTCCTGCTACAAACTGCTTGAGTTATTACCGTCCTTACCACTAGTTGAACAATATACTATTTTATGCTCTCATTGAGTTATACAGCGATTACCAAACTACTTTTGCACGGATAGTACTAGTTACGAGCAGCGCCTATTAGCTACCAGTCTCTTGACAATGGTTTACTATGTATTTAAATCGTACTATTGATACGGTCATAGATAAAGTACAGTATAGGCAAGCCTAAGTCGTTTGCTGACTTTGTTAGGAAACAAAATTAGCTATAGCTGGGAAGCGGCAAAAGATATATTAAAGCGAAGTGTACTCTAAGGTACAGTATCCAACTCGCAGTAATCGTCATAACTCTCTTGTCGATTTACGGTAGGTACTAGCTTACGGCTGGTGCAGCAACTTCAACTGATTACTGCTCGTTGAACAAAATACTATACTGCTATAGTTTGCAATTCTGATATGCTAATAGGGAATTATTAATTTTCTTCTTGTTACAGTTGATTTCTTTTCAAAGAGGAACAGTACTTTTACATTCCAAATAAGCCAGTTAATAGATTCTTCACAAAATTCGAGAAACTTCTCGTTCTTTGTTTTCAAACTGGTAATTTCATTTGAAGTTTTCATTCTACACCGCTCACGTTCAACTTTTAAGCCAGAGGAGAATTATATTAAGGAGTTTCTTATAATGTTCGCATGTTCAAATACAGATCTGCGAAGACAAAGGCAGACACGTATGTAGAAATTTTACTGCAATGCAAAACACTAATCATATGAATCTAACTTTTGACAAAAAACTTTTTACAATTTGGAGTCTAAACTTGTTTGCCTCCAATTTTTCTTAACTGTAACCTGTAATTACATCATCATGCAGTGTACGCACTTAATCATTGAGAAGTATAATGAAATTATTATCAACATATTTAATTATTGGAAACGTTTACAGTCCTGTTCCAATTTAAGGTTCTATTACCGTCCTAGAACTGAAGGGAGTTGGTATCTGGGGGCAGTTTTCTGCTTGGAGGGAAAAGGAGTGCAGCGAAGCTTTGCGCTGGGGACCAGTGTTCTGAACAGAGCGTATAAGCATATATGCTGTTATATTCAAGCAGCTCTAAAGGCGGTGGCAGCCCCGAGAGCCAGATCAGTTCTGGCTCAAGAATGCCCAGTCGCCCTTCAGAAACTAGCAGGCCATAAGAAGCTGACCGTGCTGTAGATCCTTGGACACACTGGTGTACCGGGTAATGAGAGAGTGGACCATAGTATAGGGGCCGGTAACTCCTGCATCGGCCCAGAACCAATACTTGGAATTGGGAGGCGCAAGGTCAATGTTGCCTTGGACGACTGAGTCTACTAGGAACTGGCGAAAACCATGGCTTCTAAATAAAAGCAGAGAGATGCTCAACCTTTTGGTGGAAGTTCTCACTGGCTATTGTCGGCTATAGACATTTGTCACTCATGAGAGTGGTAGGAGGATCTCTCTAGATGCTGGGAGGACCACGAGATGGCGCTCCACTTCCTGGGTAGATGTGCTGAGGCTAGCAACCTCAGAGTTTACATATTTGGCACGAGGAGTACGATTAGTGGTCCCTTTATTCGTAAAACTGAAAAAAATATTTTATTCATAATAGGTTGTCCCTTGAACTGTGTAAGGAAGACTTATCCGAACATAACCTGCCTATTGCACAAACCAATGGACTTTTCTATTGTATGACATGCGAGTATTGCTTTAGATCGTTCTGTATTGTGTAACGGGGAAATTGTGTAATTGATGTTATTGAAATTTTGACATGATGTTACTACCGCAGTGGGGGTGAAAAACGCGTACGGTTTTTAGAAATCGTGCCAGTGGCGGCGCAACAATAATAAAAGAATTACAAACATGAAAACAAGTCAAACTTCGTTTTTATACGTTTTAGGGGATCATTTTCTACTACTATCTTTGGGTGGGGGTGCATATGGAGTGGCTGAGGGATGGGGGTTGTAAAACTATAAAATGTTTTGTACTTATAATAGGCTGTCCATTGACCTGTGACAGAAAAACCTAGGGGCATAATTTACTTTTTTAGGGTCATCTGAGCATTGCCTTTCCATGGATCTACGTCCATGAGTTCGGTCATACTGCTGAGAAAATTTACTCCTGTGTTCAATACAAATCTATACCGGTACTAAGTGCAAATAATTTGAATCAGTGCAACCAGTCAACACATGAGTGTATGAACTACCTAGGTGAGCAGTTTTTCAAACATTCCGATTGTTGCATACCCTGTTTTTGCCAGATTCTTAATCGAGATATTCAAATCGTAATTATAAACAAGGCTGGCAGTGGTTAGCGTGAGCTACAGTGGCGTCTCATACAATGCCGTCAAATTTGATTTGTACTTGTTGTAGCAAATCATACAAGTTCAACTTGATGATAAAATGCTGCATATGCTCTAAGGCCTTCAGGCATCTTTGTGTCAATGTCACTGTGGATGAACTTGGCATAATTAACAGCGACAAGGGATTTGATTGGACTTGTGCGAACTGTCGGCAAATAGGTAGTGAAATAAAGGACCTCAAATCACTCATCCTCACTCTGCAGAGCGATATTCAAGCTCTAAAGGATGAGAACAAGACTCTGCGCTCAACTCAAAATTCATTAGACTTCGAAGAGGTCATACAGGAGATAGGCGAGCGCAGCAAGCGCAAGCGTAACATAATCCTTCATGGTATCCCGGAGCAGGATCAGAGACTTACGACGGAGGTGCGTAATGATAAGGATAAGTCTTATGTGGAAAGAGTGATATCTGCAGTTGACCAGAGTGTTGATGTCAGCCATGTGAAACCAATTAGACTGGGACGGTTCAACGACAATAGAAATAGGCCAATCAAAATCACCCTGAAGGATGAAAATGATGTCCTTGCCGTTATAAGGAACTCTAAGTCACTGAAGAATGGCCAACACAAACATATATTTATCTCATTCAATCGTACACCGAGGCAGATCAATCATTATAAAAACTTAAAGGCACAGCTAGAACAGAAAAATGCTTCCAGCTCAGAGACATTTCATATAAGATACTTCAATGGAACGCCTAAAATTGTGCCTTTAAACCGCTAAGGCCCAGCAGCTCTGATGAGGAGGAGGAACTCAACAATAACCTTCAGTGCTACTATCAGAACGTTCGCGGGTTGAACTCAAAAGTGGCGGAATGTTTCTCTGGTGTTTGTGATGGTGAATTTGATCTAATTGCGTTCACTGAAACTTGGCTTAGTGACTGCGTCTCTAGCTCTGAATTATTCCCAGATTTCTACAATGTTTACCGTAAGGATAGAAAATTTCATTTGGTTGATAAATCTTGTGGTGGTGGTGTTTTGGTTGCTCTAAAAAATCATATCAATTGTATCAACATCGATGTGTCTACCTTTGATATCAATTTTCCGATGGTTGATATGCTTCTGCTGAAATGTTGTTTTAGATATCAGACTATTTATATTTTACTACTTTATATACCTGATAAAATTGGTATAGCGGACTTCCAAAATTTCTTTGAGTGCTTAGAACAACTAGGTTGTCTACAACAGCATCGCGCACTTATTTTAGGTGATATAAATGTACCAAATCTTGTCGAAGACCAGAGAAATGATGGAAAATCAGCAACTATATTCAATTTTCTAGATATGTTTGCGCTAAATCAACATAATACTGTTAAGAATAGTCTCAATCGTATTTTGGATGTAGTTATATCACAGTTTCCATGTAAAGTAAGTCATGATGAGAACCCTCTCCTAAATGAGGATCTTCATCATCCCGCATTATCAGTAACTATTGAAAACTTTAGCATTAATAGTGCTAATTTCAAAACCAATCCTTCGGCTAAAGCATACAACTTTAGGAGAGCCAACTTTCCTGCGCTATATAACGAATTGTTACTGGTAAATTGGGATACTGTTCTTTCAGAAATCGATGTAGACCTCGCTGTTGATGAATTCTATAAGATATTGTATAGCCTTCTAGATAAGCATGTGCCCATTTATAAAAACCATAGTCATAAGTATCCTGTATGGTTTACCTCAAATATCATCAAAAATATCAAATTAAAGGTCCGATATCTCAGAAAATACAAGGCTTCAGGTAATGAATTTTATGCTTCTGAGTACAGAAGACTTAGGGCCTTAATTAAAAAGGAAATCAAATCCGCATATGCTAGTTATCTGGATGAGGTTGAGAATAGCGTTGCATATGATCCTGGAAAATTCTGGTCTTTTTTTCATGCCAGAAACAAGTCTTCACGAATCCCCGGCGATATGTTTTTAGAAGGCGATAGCTACAAAACTTCTCTCGAAATCGTCAATGCATTTAAAAGTTTTTTTGAGAAAGCTTTTTCATCTTCCGAAGCTGAAACCCTGAATACTTTACAAGTGACAAACTTTTCCTGCCAATCGGTTTTAAATTTCGACGAACTTAGTGAGAATGATGTCATGAACGCAATAAAAAAACTTAAAAACAAGATGTCTTCGGGTCCCGACAAAATTCCGTCTTTTCTGGCGAAGGATTGCTCTCCCATATTAGTCAAGCCTCTCTTGAAAATTTTTAATCTATCTCTAAAGAGAGGAGTATACCCCAAATTATGGAAACAAGCCAGAATATGTCCTATATATAAAAGCGGTGATAAACATAATATTGAAAACTATAGGCAGATTTCAATGCTTTGTAATTTTTCGAAGGTATTTGAAATTTCAATGTACAACCTTATTTACCCCAGTGTTCAAAGTTTGATCTCACCGTATCAGCACGGATTCATGAGCAACCGCTCAACTGTCTCAAACTTGACATTGATGACTCAATATGTTTCCGAAATCCTTGACTGCCAGGGCCAAGTAGATGCCATATATACCGACTTTTCGAAGGCATTTGATAGGGTCAATCATACCTTTTTGATATCAAAACTACCATATTACGGGTTTTCCAGTAGTCTCATAACTCTATTAACATCATACCTATCGGGAAGGTCTCAGTTTGTTGCATTCAATGGTTATGAATCACAACCTAGCTCGGTTACAAGCGGTGTTCCACAAGGCTCCAATCTGGGACCTCTCTTATTTCTGCTGTATATTAACGATTTATGTGTCAGCCTTGATTGCAGGAAACTGTGCTTTGCCGATGATCTGAAGATATACTCAGAAGTTCGTAACACGGAGGATTGTTTCAGCCTCCAAAGCAAGTTAAATAAAATAAATGAGTGGTGTAAATCTAACAAGTTGAATCTGAACGTTCAAAAATGCAAAGTTGTAACGTATTCAAGGAAGAAAACAACAATCATACATAGATATGTCATTGATGATACAGCTCTAGAACGGTGTGAATCTATCAAAGATCTGGGAGTCCTTTTTGACGCTAAACTCACCTTCGGTGACCATATAGAATCAACAGTTTCTTCTGCATTGAAATCATATGGTTTTATAATCAGAAACTGCAGGAATTTCCATCGTATAGAACCGCTCGTAGCACTCTTCAATACTCTTGTTAGACCCAAACTCGAATACGCTTCAATCATTTGGTATCCTATTTACAACTGTCACATCCAAAATGTTGAAAAAGTACAACGGAAATTTTTGAAATATCTGGCCTTTAAAACAGATGGCGTCTATCCAGAGCAGGGTATAGACTATGATATTTTATGTAGTAGGTTTAATTTTGTTAGCCTTAAATCTAGAAGAGATATCGCGTCATTGAAGTTTTTATACAAACTTTTGCATACTTCCATTGACTGCATTGATATCTTAGCTCAACTTAATTTTAATGTACCTCTAGTATCCAGGAGCTGTTTGCTTTTCAGATGCGACAGAGCGCGAACCAACTTGCTTACAAAGTCGCCGATTCATGTAATGTGTACTAATTTTAACAAAATATGCAGGTACTGTGATGTTTTTAATTCAAATTTCATCGAGATATTGAGGATTTGTAAGATTTATTTCCACTAATTTTTCATCTAGGTTAAGCAATGCAATGTATTTTTCTCAGCTGTGTTCATGAAAATTGTCCTTTAAATGGCTCTGCTGTTGGGCAATAAAGCTATTATCATTACAGAAACCAAGGGAGTTGGTTTTAATGAAATTTTGACCCAGTATTACTACCGTGGCGAGGATGGAAAACGCGTATGGTGTTTAGGGATTGAGTCCGTGTCAGAGTAGCAATAATCTAAGAACAACAAATATAAAACCTGCTCAGACTTCGTTTATGGGTGATTTGGAAGTTCGTGATCGCTTCGATTCGTCCAGTTGAAGCTTGCAGAATAGAAGCTGTATCGTATGGAGAGACATGAAAGAAACTATTTACGAGAATTTTTGTGTTGGAGGCTTTTTAAGGAGAGCGGGGATGATTTGGCTGCAGGGGAACCACAAACTATGGCTTTATGCAATGGGATATAATAAAACGGTGTCACCGTTGCGTGTGAGAAGTACTGAGTCAATCAACTTGACTCCATTTTTTTTTGATTACCTACCTAACCCCAAGACACAACATGTACATACAAATTTGTTGTATTAAATTCATTAGTACTGGGTGTTCTATTTTATACACTTTGTAGTCCTTTGCTTGTTGTGTCCTTTTAATACTTTAGAATTTAATGATGCGTGGGGGCCCGCCGTTTTGAATCCTGTACACAGCTGATAGATCTAGAAGCGAGTTCGCCTCAATCATAAGTCAATATGTAACTAATTAAACTGCGGAGGCCATAACCTTTCCCCTTTGAATTCTGTCTCGTGGAAGAGCATAAATTCCACCCAAACTACGGAGCCACAGATAAGGATAATTAAATTTTGGATGGCGCATGTTTAACCTAAAAATTCCTTTCTGTGTGTTGGAATCTGCTTACGCACTGCCAGATCGAGCAAAGTTCACGACAGTCTGCCTTATCATGCTGCTATATTTTCTCTGTTATGCTTTAGTTAGCATATTTCTTCTTTCATAGCCACGCTACACGTGGCATACCCTTGTTATCTCTACACCATCTGAGAAAATTGTACCTGTCTCTATATAAGCTAGTTGTGTGAGAGCACTGGCTTAAAGCCCATATCGTTACACAGCTTCCCATCGCTTGCATCCCTGAGTATGCTGGACTCGATTGATTTTTTATATGTTTTCGCTGGTATTGGTCTAAGAGCCAACGATCGGCAGACTTACGGTATTTCAATCATCATAGCCACAACGTCTTAACAGACATGTTAGTTGTGAAATCGTAAAATGCATTAGATTATTATTTTTGTTGTTTTTTCATATTGCAAAGGTCCTCGGTTAAGTAGCCATACTTGACTGCACTGAGGATAATAGAAAGGCATTCATTATTAAGATTAACATATTTCTTTTGCTTTAAGGATGTGCTGGCTTACTGAGCAGATATCTTTGCTGATAGAGATGTATGAACAATATCCCTGCTTGTATGTGGTCAGGTAAGTGTACTACCACAGTAAAATCAAATGGAGTGCTGCTATCACTGCCATGGTAGTGTATGTGTATCTACTGTAACTGAACAAGAGGTACAGAAGAAGTTTATGGGCTTAAGGTCAACATATCGGAACAGAGGAAAGTTTCAGTCACTTCGCACTGGAATGGGAGAATACACGAGGTAAGAGCTTATCATAAATGGAGTGGCGTAGTATTGATATAACAGTGCCAAATTTCTACTAATAACTATATAATTGCACTTTGAGCCAAAGGAATAACCTAACATGTACTTGAATATATTGTTAAATTTCGCTGCCTTAACTTCCCTATAACTCAAAACTACCTGTAAAAGTTGTATGTGGCATTAGGAAGGCTAAACATTCAATGCAGTATTTTGTTTTCAGGCAAGTCACAAGGAATATGAGGATAGTGATGCTGGGATTCTATTACCTACAAGTGAACAATCAGATAGGGCTCAAACTGACTCGCTTCGCTCACAGATACCAAGTACAAATGGTGCTCAAAAAAGAGGGGAAACAGACTGCATGAGTATTGCCGACACGAATCTTATGAATAGTTTTGAGAACTATACCTCGCCATCATTCGCGATTTACTGTCAGTTCAGTGGCGCCCTTGATACTCATATCCAGCAACTGTTTCGTCGTATCCACCCAGCGTGTATGGGAACGGCCACGGCGTTGCCCACTTGTGGCATGACCCTAAACTGCAAGTTTCTCCATATAATTGCTTCTGTGAATATGTCCGAAGAGTGTAAGCAGTCTCGTCGACACAATGGAGGATAGCCTCTTTGGATTACCGAGCTCATTCAGTATGGAAACATTAGTTCGATGGGCGGTATAAGGAATTCTCAGCATTCTTCTCCACGTCCACATTTCAAAAGCATCTATGCGAGCTCGATCTGCCTTCTTAACAGTCCAAGTTTCTGAGGCATACAAAAATATGGAGAACACAAGAGACCAGTGACATTTTGGTAGCTTTAGTGATGATATGGTCACGCCATATTTTAGTAAGCTTTGCCATGGCCACACGTGCCTGTTGAATGCGCCGTCGAATCTCATTTTCACAGCTACCCGAATTGTCGATCAAAGAACCAAGGCACACCAAGGCTTTCTGTCTACGATCATAACCCTGGGCTTATTGCAGTTAATACCAAGACCATATGGGCACTGTGTTGTTCTAAGATGTTTAATATAGCTACTAGCTCTTCCTGAGAAGCGGCAATAAGGGTTGTATCGTCAGCAAATCTTAAGTTGGATATTTTGCTTCCACCAATAGTTATACCGCCATTCCAGTTGTCCAATACCTGTCTCATCACAAATTCAGACTAAATGTTAAATAAGATCGGAGATAATACACATCCCTGGCGAACCCTTTTTCTGGTTGCTGCTTGACCAGACAGGTTAACATCAATTCTTACACGAGCCGAGCTAGAGTTGCTGTATGATAAATACTAAGTGGTAAGGAACTCCTTAAAGATAAGGATTACTCACAGTTTAGGCCACTTTACGTTATCAAATGCCTTAGTCCTTAGCCCACAAAGCAGATAAAAACTGGGAAATACGGTATTTTAGTAAGCTGCATATTATATCTGCCAAAGTGAAGGTGAAATGACGATTCACTATCTCCGGCGATGGTTCCTTTAGGCATGTCTGGAAGTCCAAAGACGTCGATATTGACTTCTGATCGCCACATTGATAAATTGAAGTATACACTATTTTTTTATAAAAAAATCAGTGGCGGACAATTATTATGGTTCCTAATGTGTTTATAAAATTTCAAAGGTTCAAAATACAAATTTTCATACGTCCGTACGTACATACAGGGTGTGTCAAGCTCAGTATGTAGGTTGAGCTGCACTACATTGCGTGCATGCTCGCATGATAGCGTGACATATCAAAGTTATGATTTTTTAATGGCACACCTTGTATGTTATTGTATATGTTACCCTCAATAGCCAAATTCGGGCAATGCCCGAAAAAAATACGCAGAACTAGTTTTGAGCAAGGAATATTTCCCAAACCCGAAATATGAATTTTATACGGCTATTGAGCATTACCAAATATGCAGAACTAGTTTTGCGCAACTTGAAATGCACAGAACTGGTTCTGTGGTACTGAATGGCCAGCAGCAGTTATATTAAAAAAGTAAGGTTATGTTTATGTTGCTGCTTTGAATGTCTTTTATTTCTGCTTATGGAAAAAATGCAAGCTAAATCCGAATCCGAATTACTTGAAGCTTCAACTACACAAAAACATAATCTCATGACAAGAAATCATTACCTCACCTTATTGAATGAACCTAACCCAACCTAACCTTCATGTTCCCGCAATAAAAAATGTATCAACAATGTATCGAAAAAAAACCCCTACGATTCTAGATGCCACCATGCCAAAATATACAGAACTAGTTCTGTGCATTTCAAGTTGCGCCAAATTAGTTCTGTGCATTTCAAGATACGCAAAACTACTTCTGCCTATTTGGTAATGCTCAATAGTCGTATAAAATTAATATTTCGGGTCTGGGAAATATTCCTTGCTCAAACTAGTTCTGCGTATTTTTTTCGGCCATTGCCCGAATTCGGATAATGAGCTTAACATATATACAGATTCCGTGGTCAATTCTAGTGTGACTTTATCTACCACATATGGGACTCAAGACGAACCGTTTAGGTTCAAAAAAGATTTTTTGGTATAAGTATATATTAAACAAAAAATTTAACATCACAGCGATTATAAAACATAGAAGGCTGTGACTTTGCCGAATGACTAAGCATGCTAAATTGTACTGTATACATTCAACATGTCAAATATTGGAGAAGTCTCATACAAGGCCTGGCCTTTCGAGGTGGCCATATTTACTTGTATTGAATAATTCTGTAATGTGCAGTGGCGGCTGGTACTGGAGGGCACAAGGGCACGCGCCCACCCAACCGTCCAGAAAAATGACAAGAAATATAGTTATCATCCACCTTAGGTTAGACGATCGAAATTGTTTTTGTTCTTGGAGATATTAGTAGATTAATTAGGGAAACTTCAATCAGAAACTTTAATCAAAGATAACTTCAGTTTTTCAAATAGGAATGTCTAACTTTTTTCATACGATGAAGTGCGAAGTTTGATAGCAATTGTAATGATATAAGGTTTTGAATATTAATCTCCAGTAGTCTTCAATTCATTTCAAATTTTCAACCATATCAATGTTTTTCAATTTTCCAACCTATAAATTAATCTAGCAGGCGAAGAAATGCGAACAAATACGTGTTCAGGTAGAAGAAACAATTTAGCAGAAATATACAAATAAATAGAATAGAATATAGCAAAGGACAATATTATGAAAATTCCTTGCAACAAATCAACTCCAACCAGAAACAACTGTAGTAGCACCTCTAAGGTCAAAGAGAAGGTGGAGTACGATAGAAAGGGATACCCTTCACAGTCTACTAGCAACTGCAATGTACTAGAAATAAAAAATTTCCAAAACCATTAAAAGCTTTGAAGTGAAAGGAAAACTATCCGCTTGTTGTCAGTAGTCTGATATATTCAGCACGCAATTTCACATATATAATGGTATAAAAAAATATTAATTTCCATCGAAAGTAACGATACCTCTGGCTGAAGCTCTTAAAATCTTTCAGTATCTATTAGGAAGACCGCAGAAAAGGATTACAGACAAACCAGATTTGAATGTTTGACCAGATAGATTGGTTTTTATAATTTGAACAGATTTTAATTCGTTTTTCATTTTCTGCAATCTTGCTAATAGGTACTGAATAATTTCAGGAACTCCCGTCAGAGCTATAATTACTTTTGACTCTACGTAAATTGATATTCTTTTATATCATTAAATGTGAAATTTTATTCTGGAGATATTAATAAATGTTTGAATATGTTAAAAGTTGGCAGTTGGGAGCTGTGGCTTAGAGAAAAAGCACGCAAACTCTTAATAGTGCATTAAATAGTGCTAGCCAATCTAAACAGTAAGTTCCAATTTTCAATAGTATTGCAAATGAGGGTAATACAAGAAACAAGTGAACAATTTAACGCCCTACATGTATTTGACAAACTTTTTCTTATGCGCTGAATAATAATTGAACAATGCAATGATGTACAGTGCATCCGATATTAAGAATCTGGTGAAATCTTGTGTGGAACATCACATGATTTTGAACAATTTTTGAAAAAAACCGTGTTATCTAACTTCAAATAACTGCCTACCCACCATCCTCCTCATAGGTACACTTAAACCATCAGGAAGAGTTTGGCGACAATGTTATTTCGGTTTTTAAATTTAAAGTGGGTCATCTGGGTTAGATTCACAGAATTTCTTAAATAATACAACCACCTACCGCATTGTGATCAGGCCTACAGTTATAGTCTAAGAGCCCGCTAGGTTTTTCTACCTTGAGGCGGCCGACACTCTTGAAATTACGTAATAAATTTGTCATTGTCAAGATGTTTTCAAAATGACAACCTTGCCTGTTTCAATATTGTCGGAGGGCTGACGCTCAAGGGGTGAGGGTGTGAAAACTCTGCTTTGCGACGATTTTCGAAAAATGGCGTCGCTTTCGTAATTACAATCGGAAAAAGGTTCAAAGGTTGAAATACTTTTGGAGAAAACAAAATTCTGCATAATTCTGGCCTTCTCATTTTTCGTGTGCGACCATTTGCTTCCGTGCGCCAAAAATAGCGGTCGGTTTGTGATTTTCACTGAAATCAGAATTTCATCGCGGATGACGTCGAAGAACTACATCAAAAAGTCGTGTAATACTTTTGTTTCCCTAGAAAAATGATATTTTCTCATTTATTTATTATATACAGCTACATTTGGTTTAAAAAAATACCATACTTAGGAACACACCGCTCCCTTCTACAGATATGTGATATTGCAAAATTATCTTATTTATACATACTTCTAGGCAAATGATACTACCTCTGGGGGTTGCCGCTTGACGGGGGGGTGGGGGGAGAGGCGGGTGAAAAGTGTTTTGTGACGCTTTTCGATAAATAGCGTTGTGGTAGGTGATATCGAGAAAAACAGCTAAAATGGCATATGGAGAAATCACAATTCTTTACAGTTCTGGTTTTTACATTTTTTGTGTCCGACCGATAGTTTCCATTCTACTGTGCCCCAAAGTTAGAGGGTGGTTTGTAATTTTTACTAAAATCATAATTTTATCGCGTATTAAGTCTAAGACCGCTATCAAAAGTAGCACTATAACACTCTTTCTCCTAAGAGAATAACATAATTTCTCATATCCCTACTATCTGCAGCTGCCTAAATAACACATTTGGACTTAAAATAAGTACGACATTTAGGAACACATCGCTACTTACTACAGATATTAGACAATCGTCAAATCCTACAATAGTCTTTTGAGCGCAAAAAGTCTGAAAGAAGAGAGATTTGGTGTTATGGTAGACATTGGTCCCCTGAATGTACATCTGAGTTTGCGATCTCGGGAGGGTTGCAGGTAGTCTTAATCCGCGATGAAATTCTGATTTTAGTGAAAATCACAAACCAACCCCTACCTTGACGCAGTTTGAGACGGAAACTATTGGTCGCACATGCAAAATGTAAAGGCCAAAATTATGCAGAATTTTGTTCTCTCCATAAATCGTTTGAATTCGCTTACCAAAAAGACGCTATTTTTCGAAAATCGTTGCGAAGCAGGGTTTTCACCCCCTCACCCCTCGAGCGACAACCCCCTGACGACATTGAAACAGGCACTGTTGTCATTTTGAAAACGTAATTTTATAACGATTCGATTACGCCATTTCAAAAACGTCGGTCGATTCAAGGTAGAAAAACTTAGCTGGCTGTTAGAGTATTAAGACTATTAATGTTTAAAACTTTTAACCATATGTCGCCACCTTCTTTCCGTAGATTCATAACTGCTTGCAACTGAACTTTCTTTTATGTCAATTTGCAAGTAACTTCTGTTATTGAGTTTTCATGAACATTATATCTATTCAACATGTACAGTGATGTACGGATGATCCGAACAGAAAGTTTGCAGAGGCCGTTCGGTTTACCCAAACGTTCGGATTATAGAGTTCATAATAAATGACATTTATAATCCGAACCCTTTCGATTTATGGATACATTTCTGAAGCAAACAAATAAATTATGTGTACCAATAAGCAAGAAACTTTTATTTTATATGCACATTCACATACATGTTACAAATAAATGTATTTTAAAATATAAAAAAATGAGTAAGAGGTACACTTTACAGAACATTACATACCTACATTATGTACACTACATTTTTCCTTGTCTGTTAATTGTTTCTTTGGACAAAACTATCAAGAGTTCTTTGAACACTTCGTCTGATGCTTAGATCGACAGCCTTCTCCCGAATTCGCCTCAGAAGGATCACTTCATGTAGTGGCAGCTCATTGTTTCAGCCCATCTTAGACACGAATTAAATGCTATCACTGCCTCTTTACTAGACATTTTCAACATTGAAACCTGCTGCTAAGGAGGCAAATGAACATCTAGATTCTAAGTGGCGTAAAATTTCAGCCTTTTTTCCAAGGTTAATGTCACATGCTTACGTTTCAAAGCCATGCTTCAACTTAATTATGTATATACGTACAACATACAACTCTCAAAGCAACTAAACAACGTAGCGGAGAAAGAACGAACGTATAAATGTTGTTGCGCATGGCACCAAATACATAGTTCGGATTACAGAGTTCAGGGTTTTCGGACTATATGGATATCATTTTACGCAATTTAAGCGGTCGGATTACAGAGTACTTCAGATTATAGGGGGTTCGGACTATTCATACATTGTACTACTAACTATTTCCATAACTTTTAATAATAACTTTTGACTTACTTTCCCCGATCAATTTAAATAAACGAACTCATCGCAGCATGTAAAAATAATATAAAAGCAATAGAAATTATACAAAAACGTTTAATAAAAATTTTATATAAAGTGAAATGTACATATCCTAGTGACTTGTTATTTTCTAAAACAAAAATTCTAGATATCCGCCAAACATTTTTCATGTCATTAGGTATTTACCAATATAAAAATAAATCAAACTTGACAAAACACGAACATAAATATGACATAAGATTTGCATGTAATGTTGTACCAAAAGCAAGAAAAAATACTTTATTACGATGTCATACATTTCTTGCTCCAAGACTATACAATGAGATACCAGAAAGCATAAAATGTCTAGTGCCTTTAAATTCATTCAAGTGTGGTTTAAAACAATGGATAGTAAATAATAAGCGCATTAAAATTCACCAACTTGTAGACATATGCAATACCTATTATTACTGATATCTATGGAATACATAATATTTAAATATAAATATTCCTGAATTGACCCTTATTTGTTGTTTCCATTTTATAATAACTACTTATACCCAAGCACAAGTTTTTAACTTTTTTTGGGTCACTTGTTGTTTATTGTATTTTATTTATTTTATATTTACAATAAACGCTATTATTATTATTATTATTATATATTAGAAATTTATTCCTACTTCATAATGCGAATGAAGTCAGACGTCAAATTTATGAGCAGAATGTTCCTTGAGAACCGAATATTGTCGAAGTTTCCCTGTTTATAGCTGTCTGCTCTGGGGTATGATTTAGAGCCGAAACAGCGTGTTGAATACAAACCTAACAATGTGACGAACCAATGTAAATGGAACGCACTGAAAAAGCTTTCTAGATGGGATCGGAAATAAGGGGAAGCGTCTTCTGAAAGAGGAATGGCATCAACGTGTAGAGTTTCCAGGGAATAGTAAAAAATAACCGTGATTACATCAAAGACACTGGAGGGTGAAAAATTGGGAAGGCGTCTCTTGCGACTTTTCTTTAGGAAGCTATGTCAAGTATGGGAAATGGTATAAGGGTCATTCTACCGAAATGGAACAATTTGGTTAACTTGCCGGTATTTCATCTAAATTTAAAAAAAATATATTTAAGTGGCCATTGTTTAGAAAGAAATGCACATTATTTATTTAAATACTATATTTTTATACGACAAATTTAATAACATTACGAGTTTTTCTCCTCAGTACATTCAAAATGTCAACTCCGAGGCTGTAACCTGCAAGCGTTCCATTACTTCAAACGGTGTTTTTACAAAAAATTGATTATTGTTGGTATATATTTTGGTTAGTCAGGCAACGGAAAGAATGATGTTTTCTATTATTTTAAATATCGATTATCACTATGAAAAACACGACTAACTACAGATAAAAAACTGTCACCAACTTTGGATCTCAACACCGAGGCACATAAAATCCCGTGAATTTTTAGTGTTATTCATCCGGCTTTCCTCTCCAGCGCATATTCGAGCATTGCGGCCATCTTTACATTGTGATTTAGTTGAGAATGAACCTTCGAGGTAAGAGCACGTTCGTCGGTTAAGTGAATTATGTTGTTCAGTCCACAAGGTAAGCATAGGTTTTTAATATATCAACACCGTGTCATGTTTATAAATGTGTACATACATATTTTTTTAAATGTTTTCTATGTCATAGACGTAGTTTGGATGTGAGGTTGCTGTTTGATAATTCTTAGCCAAATCATTTGAATATTTGCTTGTCATTTAAACAATGTAATCTAACTTATCAACTCCGGGGCACTCAACACCGAAGCATTTTTGTGCCTCGGTGTTGAAAAGATGCGACGGAGTTGAATAGAACGGTTGTGAATTAGTTATTATGTATAAAATATATATAAGATTTATTTTTTACAGAAGTATTCCAAAGTAAAGATGGCAAAAAGAAAATCTGATGAATCGAAACGAAGGAGAAAAACAAAAATTACGATAATCAAAAGCAATACTTTTCTACTTTTTTACGTTAGGTAACAAACAATTACTAAAATGATTATATTTTTATTTAGCGTATCCTTAACTAATATCATATATGCATGCATAATGAATTATAAGGAAATATTTACTTATTACCGTTGCTTAACTCAACTCCGAAGCACAGACATTTTCAATTCAGGTACTTATTTTTTCAGGAAAAGGTGAATTATTTTCAAGGAATATATTTTTCGTACTAACTCAGCTTTATTTTCAAAATTTTTTGCTTATACAATTACAACCCCAACTTCGTAGAACGAAAGTCAACACCGAGGCAAAGCAATTCTGATTTTCTGTCAAATTTCGTAAAACAGAGCTTCTTGATAATAAGCAGTTTTAATAAATAAAATGTTTTTTATATAATTCGTTCCGCTAGAATGACCCATAAGCATAGTGAAAACGTACCTCATGTTTTTTTATTTAGCAAATGCCAATCTGTGACTCTATTTTTGAAACCAATACAAGTGAGTACTCCCAGAAACTGTTCTCTTATGTGCACTGCTTCGCTATTGTATTGATAGTAGAAAGCAGTAATATCGGAGAGCATAAGCAAATTTGTGGAGGGGAACAGAATCCGGGAGCTTTGCTGCCAAATAACACATGCGCAGAATTATAAACTTTCACAAAAAGTTTAAGGACGTTCGTTCACGAAAGTGTTTATTAGATGAAATTTATTTTGTTTCACTTTTGATAAGTTTAATCCTCGGTTTAATCATATAGGTATCTACTTAGAAAAAATATATGTTATCGATCATTTCAGGAAGTTGTTAACGATTAAAAATCAGAATTATAGCATGGGCGCACGAGAGAGCAGCGAATTTTTGTATTTAAAGGTAGAATAAATATATTTGAAAATTAGTCAAAAAGATAAGTAACTTTTGTGGCATATTGTGTTCTTAATGTTATTGCATTAAAAAATAGTTTTGATGACCGTTTGAATTAGTTATTTATTGTTTTAGTCATGGTAGCTAAAACTGTTTCTTATCATGTCTCGCAATATGTCAACAGCGCTTCTCTCTGTACAAAAGCCATAGTGGCAGTATCATACAACGTAGGTTAGGTTAGGTTACTTTGTTGGTTTTATCATTTGAGTGTGATAGTCTGGGAGCTGACGTCAAATTTCGCCCGACCATTATACTGAGGCTGGTGTTCTAGTATATGGTTTCGTGATGTTGATGATAAAAAAGGTCTATGTTAGCTGATCCTGTATAGCGATTCTGTATCTTTCGCTATAGTAACGAAAGCAGACGAAAGCGAAGCTAATCGTTTACGAAAACGATTTTTGACGGCATTCCATAACCAACGTTTAACGCTTCATTACGCTTTCGGCATGCAGCTCGATGACTCACGAACATTAACGAGTTGGCTTAAATATCTTTGGATGAGACTCTGCGAAATCCAGCAATGCCGACCATTGCGAAGGATTAGTTTTTCCTCTTCAATTTATTGCTGGTAATTAACTATACAAATAAATTTAAGCGAATTGTCACTTTGACACACAGCAATAATAACGTCAAAACTTGACAAACCAGATCCAAAATCTTTCGCTACCGCTTATAACGTTCGTCTGCGTTCGTTATATCCGAGTCGGAACGAAGACATTTATGGAATACCGAAACGAGCGAAAGCGTTGGAAAGATGTCGCTATCGCTTCGCTTAGAGTTACAGAATCGCTACGCAGATCCCTGACCTAAGATTTTGAGAGTTTGCGTATCTCGCAAAAAAGATTCTGGGTATTTTATTGAAGTTTAAAGTCTGCAGACAGGTAGTTGACATTTTATCACTAAAAAATGTGTAAGCTGCAAAAACTGTGTGACTTAATATTTTCAGCTGCGCACGTGATCATGTATGAGAAATTGGAAAACTTGAACTATTTTACTGAAGCCGAAATTCATTTGTCACAATTAATGACATGAAAACTATAAAAATAGATGTTAGTTGATGAGCGGATGTGATCAAATCTATTCGCTGCGCGTTAAATATAAACAGATGCTGTTACATGGCGAAAAACAGATGAAGTATAGATAAAACTCTTAGTTAGGCCTTCTCGAAAAATATTAAGTCTTATATCTGATATTAAAGCGGCTGCAAAATAAATCTTGGGAGAAGATAGCAAACGAATATTCAATTTTTTTTAACTATTTGATGCAATATAATTAAATTTAAGTTTCAAAACTATGAAAGTAAAACATTTTTGGTGTATTATTCTCGAAATTCGATATTTAGTGAGATTATGTCTAATAACATTAAAAAAATTAGCTTGTCTTTTTCCCATCAAACACAAACGTGACAACCTGACATGTGAGTAAAATAATTGTAGGTTAAGTGTTACTCGAGAGAAAGAAGTCTTCTACTTATTCTTTTGTCATTTAAGCTCAAGTTAAATATATGAATAACAGCGGTGCAATTAATTTCTTTTATGAGGTTTCCAACCTCTTTCTATACAAATGTGTCTTCTAAAAGCTTCCTAATGTCAGTTATCTTGTGTATTCTGTTCCAAGCAATCTAAACCTTTAGTATTATTCAGTGAATTAACTTTGGGGAAGTACAAAAGAGCATTGGCGGTACGAAAAACAATTATCTGGCTCTCTATTATTGCCAAAAATACTGGAGGCGAGTCCGATGTTCCACCTAAATTGTTACCAAAGATTTTGTACTCCACCGTCAAAGTGAAGACAATCTACATCCACATCAACCGATTAATTATTTTTGTAGTTTTCATACCTACTGTTAGTTGTCATACAAATTAATTCCAGCTTCAGTATAGAACAGTCCGATTTTCAATTTCCTATAAATTACCATGCGCACAGCTAACGTATTAAGGGCCGGTTTCTCAATGTCCAGTTGAAAGTATCAGATAAGTAGCTGCCAGTTAGCGTTTCTATGGATACAACTGTCAGATAAGATTTACGTGAATCCGTAAGTCCAAACTTCAATTGTTTAAACAATTTGTCTAACGGATAACCGTTAACTTCCAGATAAATATTTAACTGGACGTTGAGAAACCGACCCTTAGTCACAGAGATTTTGCAACTAATAATTTTTTGTGATGACCTTTCATCAACTAACTGTCTGCAAATTTTCATCTTCAGTAAAATACTCCGAATTTTTGTTGCTAGATATGCATACGCTCAAAACTTCAGGTCATGGAGGCACGTCAAAAGACATACGTTTGTTTGTTCGTTTTTTTACCAAAAACTAATCCTCAAGAAACTATAAATTCTCAGTATAATTACCCATGAAACTTTGCCACCAACTCCCCGGCTATTATCTTTTGGCTTATCTGAGAACCACTGATGTCTAGGGCATCAATGCTGAGAAACGCGCTGTTGACCCGTTGATTAAGTAATTACAATGGAGTCAAAATATGACTAATTTAGATTAAACGATAGTTTAGAATAGAGAGCTCATAAAAACCTAGTACACATAAAAATAGTTTACAAAAAATTACAAGATTATTCATATACCTTGCAACGTTTCTAAGTCCCAAATAAATTTCATAAATGAATAGCATTCATTTCACTCTAGGCGTACCGAACGAACGTACTTAAAGGTTAGCCGATTGGTCAATTATTGTGACAGTAATAAAACATAAACATCCAACAAATGATATTTCTTGTTAAAATGCACTAATAACTTCCTTGGGATGCACTCAGTGGTATTGGCACAGCGGACCAAATGTGGCCTTATAAATCTTGTTCACCTTTGCATAAAATAACAGTAAAACGAGGCGTTTTGGAATTATTCAAAATTGATTTTTTGTCATATTTTTTACTTTTATAAAGTCCATAGATGTAGCCGAAACAAGAGTAAAGTTTATCTTTAGGTATATGAGGTCTTTCATCTATAGGCCATAGGATACATTTTTAGAAACTACACTTATTTACTTAATCATGTCTGAGGTACACTTGTATGAAACATTATATTTTATTGAATTCATTTTATAGATTTTTTCGGCTGTTTTTAACTTGTGTGTGTGTGTGTTGTTGTGTTTCTTAATTATTTTTCTATATACTCAGGAGATCGTTTTCACTACACCAGTGATTTATCTGTATACAGGGTGGGCAATCGGGTGACGATAATAATTTTTTTTTTAGATAGCCCGTACCGAGACCTATCCAAAACACCCCCCTGTATGTGTACCTAGTGTTGATAGTTTTCGAGTTATGATTTGTTTTTGAAAACTTAGAGACTTTCCAGTTTTTCCAAGAAATCGTCAAAAACAAAAACAAGAATGCTTTTTGGCTTTTACTTTTTTCTGCATTTATACTCAGTATTAAGCCTATTTTAATATCCAATAAAAAGAACCTGTACATCCGAACAATAATTAAGTACATTTTGGGGCCAAAGTTTGAAATCTCTGTTTTTAGTCAGGAGACCAAAACCTTCAAAATAAGATTAAAAATACTTATGCCTGGTTCTGGAGCTTCAAGATAATCTTAAAAACTCTGCAAGACATTGCACTTTCGAAATAATAATGAACAAGTAGCACTTATGGGAACATTTTGCGCCGTACGTGAGTGTTAAAGGTAAAAATGTGATAATTCACGAATTTCCAAAATGATTTAAAAAACTATTATTTTGCTTTATTATGACAAGTTAAAGAAGAAATAAATAAAAATAAAAAACTAATACCCAAATTGTGATTTTTGAAGTGATTTTGCTATGTACTATTGAGCTTCTTTTAAATTAAGTTGTATGGAAATTTAACAAACGAAAGGAATAATAAACAATAATCTGACTTCCAATTTCATGGCAGCATTACCTGGGAAGCGATGTCGTAGCACACGCCATCCATTTCTTTCAGAGTAGCTTTTTGCGAGCTCATGTCGGCGAAGCGCAGTTGTGTTAGTTAATTTTCGGTAATAGGCAAGGCAATATTCGGATGGACCTAAATTGTGATTTATATCGCTAGGTCTTCCTTGACAGGTCAGTAGACAGCCTATCATGAATACAAGCTTTTCAGTTTTTCAACCCCTCACCCCCCAAATACCCAGATTCCACCCCCACCCAAATAAAACGCAGAAAATTATCAAGAACCTCTAAAACGCCTAAAGGCGAAGTTTGAGGAATATTTGAAATTTTTGTTTTAATCACTCCGCCGCCCATGTACTGATTTCCAAAATTATAGCAGCATCACCTACTAAGACCCCACAGTATATCGCTGCCCAAATTTCATCACAGTCCATGCAGCGGTTACTGAGATTACGAGGCTAGAAAAACGCGTACAGACAGACAGACAGACCGACAGGCAGACCGACAGACAGACCGACAGGCAGACCGACAAACAGAACGACGGAAATGAGTGACGCGGATTTTCGTTATGTAGACATTATTAAAACGCCCAAAAAACCTATTACCTCAAAATCGAAAATTTTCACGATCACAATCCTCCCCTCACCTATCGGTGTGGGAAGTAAAAGGGATGGCGTATGCTACGATAGTACTTCCCAGGTAATTCCGCTATGGAATTAAAAGTCAAATTGTTGTTTTATTATTCTTTTCCTTTGTTAACTTTACATACAACTTAATTTAGCAGAAGTTCAATAGTACACAGCAAAAAGCACAGGTATTAATTTTTTTTTATTAAAGGTGATTAAAACATCACTGATTATCATGTTTATTAGTTGTTATGAGTTTTTTTCTTTAATTTGTCATAATAAAGCAAAATAATAGTTTTTTAAATAATTTTGGAAATTCGTGAATTATCACCTTTTTATCTTTAATAGTCACCTACGGCGCAAAATGCCCCCAAAAGTGCTATTTTTTTTTCATTATTATTTCGAAAGTGCAATGTCATGCAGTTTTTAAGATTAGACTGAAGCTCCAGAACCAGGCATAAGTATTTTTAATTTTATTTTGAAGGTTTTGGTTTCCTGACTAAAAACAGAGATTTCAAACTTTGGCCCCAAAATGTACTTAATTATTGTTCGGATATACAGGTTCTCTTCATTGAATATTAAAATAGGCTTAATACTGAGTATAATTGCTGAAAAAAATAAAAGCCAAAAAACATCCTTGGTCTTGTTTTTGACGATTTCTTGGAAAAACTGGAAAATCTCTAAGTTTTCAGAAAAAAAAAATCATAACTCGAAAACTATCGACAATCGGTACACATACCTGGGGATGTTTTGGATAGGTCTCGGTACGCGCTATCTAAAAAAAATTATTATCGTCACACGATTGGCCACCCTGTACATATGTATATGTTGCGTTAGTCTTACTTACATCTAATATTCGTATGTTTGTTTTTCTTACAGATCTCTGTTATTACTAAATCTTTTGTATGTCTGATATGCCACAATTTTTCTACAATTTGGTAAAATAGATAAATACAGTATACAAGTAGCAGTTGGTTAGTGATTAGAAAACGCTTAGATATGTGATATGTATTTTAATCACTCAAGATTCGAAGTTTAACCACAGAGTATATTTTGTAAGAGTTGAAACTAGAATGAAAATTCACTACGAGTGCAATTTTCTGCATGAGAACTTTAACATGTCATAAAAACTTACGGACAAAAAATTTCAATATAGTTTCGCCGAGGGGTCTGTTGTTTCTGTTCAATTTGAACTTTCACGCGGTTTCAGTTCCCACTAACAAAGAACTGTTGAACAGTTCGACCATACGTTTAAAAATCTGTGTGTTGTCTTACTTCTTCTTTTTCTAATATTTCAAACGCCGCCGCCGTAAGCGTCGTAAGATCAAAGCAAACAAACTTCGAGACTTCACCCACAGCAACGTACACAGGAAAATTACTTCGCCGGAAGCCTATTTCGTTTCTGAACGTGATGTAACGTAACTCGATTCAACTTCATGTTCTTTCATTATCTCTACAGACATGCCCTTTAATAGAGAAGCTTTGTATTTAACGGAAGCTCACTCTTGAGTCTTGACCGGTCTGTGGCAGAACAAAGGATATGTGGAGACGCGTGTACTTTCAAACCGGACACAGACAGAAGTTATTCATTAATGGAAATAATAGTTTGCTTTGCAGTATGTTCTAAAGTAAGTTAAGAAACTTGTTATTTAGGATAATACAGCATAACCTTCTTTTTTTAAAAACGCGCACTTCAGTCAGTTGATGCCTATTAATCACGTGAACTATTATTTAGCGTTTTTTACCCTCTCCCCTTTGGTGATATGTGGTGAGATTTAAGACTAACCCCCCCACCTCCTCATCCAGCATCACGTGTGTTTTCAGTACCTACCTACAAAGAATCTTGAGATTCTTTAATATTACCTTTAAATACAGGTATAAAGCGTGATCTTATTTTATTCTGAAATCAAGAACCAGGATAAAAATATCTAGTCAGAAAGGTTGTAAAATGCTTTTGGTTGACATACAAAATTATATTGTATTTGATGAAAAAATAAATAGTCGTGATATCTTACTAGACCCTCCCTTCCCGCTTGTGATGTTTCGTGATTTTTGTTATCTCCTCGCCCCCCCCTTTCAAGCCTTACGTGGTTAATGGACGACCCTTAGGGGAGCCCTAGTGGTCGCGTTCGAGACGCATGTCTTTAAAGGGTACTACTTACATACCGACGTGTTCGATGTATTTGTCCGCCAAACAGATCCAATATTACATACTCACTATCTGTTCTGCCTCGAACTTATCCGTGCCTGGATATACAGATAAAGAAGTGCTCGGCAGTTCGTAGTTGATACGTCTGCGTTGTGTTGTACAGAATATATCATTTATTATGGATACTAAAAAAAACCTCGCGATCATTGTAGGATATCTTACGATATTTGAAGAAGAAAAGAAAAAGAGAACAGTTTGGTCCAAACGGTGGTACATAGAAAGGCAGAATAATTCTCATGTGAGTTCACTTCAAGAACTTGAAATTAGAGAACGGAGTTATTTACATAATGTTTTACGAATGGAAGAAGAGTCGTTCGAAACTCTACTGGAGGCTGATTGACTCGAAATTTAGAGAAAAGACACAGAACTGAGAGAAGCTGTAACTGCCAGAGAATTACTAATAGTTGCATAACGATATTTGTCAACCGGCAGAAATATAGCAGATTTAAAACTGTGCGTTTTTCGATAAGTTCTTGCACTTAATTTGCCATAAGCAAGGATGTACTCGATGTGAAGTTTGTTCAAAATGTCTTGTTATGTGCAAAAGCCATAGTATATCCAAGTTTGCAGTAGCGCAACTCCGTAGGAATCATGCAAACAATTTGTCTCCGAAAAAATGACCTCTCATAACCATACGTCGCCGTCGGCTCCCCAGCAGTAGTTGCGAGTATTGCCGTTCACGTTTTGAGCGCAGGATCGGCTTAGCAATACGGATGAGTAATCGAATGTAATTTGTAAGTTATATTCATATATATTAGTTTTGTACTGATTTTTCTGATTCACCACGGAGTCTCTGCATATAATTGGGGTGCAATTTTTTAGAAGCAAAACAAGAAAAATAAAGAATCTGGGGGAGTTGCTGTGTGGGTTAAAAATGGTTTAACTGTGAGAAATATAAAGCTTGAAGCGTATTGTATTGAACAAGACTTTGAAGATTGTGGTGTATCGTTGTATATTAATGGTCAAAGTTTTGTGATTTTGGATTGTTATCGGTCTCCATCTGGAAATGTTGACATATTCTGTAAAAAAATGATGGACGTTTTGAATTGTTTGTGTAGTCCTAATGTGAGGTTTATTATTTGTGGTGATTTTAATTCAGAATTATACAAAAATCGTGATCTAAAGTACTTATATGAAGTTACACTGAGTTTTAATTGTAAATCGGTGGTAAAATGGCCTACAAGAATAACAAATTCTACATGTACTCTGATTTTTTTTTATAACTGAGCAGACCGCGCAGGCAGGGCTTAAATACCAAAGTACCGCGGCTGCTGTGAAAGGGTTATGTTAGGGGAAGTTTGTTAACGCGAGATTTGAATGGGCCAATACCCGCAGGCCCAATAAATACATCTTCTGGCAGTCCATTCCAAGCCTTGGACACCCTGGAAATAAATGTGCGGTTGTACCGTTCAGTTCTTGATGTATGAAGAACGACCATCTTAGAATGAGATGCAGCGGTCGCACGGGTACATCTGATAGGAGCAGTGAGCGGCGGAACAAAGGAGGATAGCTCAGAGGAGCAGATTCCGTTGGAATATCGGTAGAAGAGTGAGAGGTCACCAACAACACGCCGGTGGTGAAGTGACTGAAGGTGGCGCGTTAAGGCCGGATCGCCAATTAGTCGAATTGCCCTTCTCTGGACGGCATCTAGTATAGACAGGGTGGTGGGGGCAGCAGCTCCCCTGACATGAGAGCAATACTCCAGGCAAGGTCTTATCTAGGCTTTATATATCTTGAAAATGATGGTACATGCTATGTGTTTGACACTGTCATATCCGATCATCGAATGGTATTGTTAGAATTAGATGTTTTCTCTCAGGATGGTGCAAATCACGATGGTGAGAGTCTCTTATAGAGTTCGTTCAGTTCCGCTAACATTGACAATTGTGAGTCCTTCTTGAAATCTGAGGATTGGTCACCGATATACGAGTCTGCTTGCAGTGATTTTAGTGAGGCATTTGAGTACTTTTATTCCATACTTCTGCATTACTTTGAGTTGCATTTTCCAGCGAAAAAAACGTATATTACTCATAAAAGTAACAAATGGGTAAACAATGATATTGAAGCATCAGGTATGTCTTTCAAAGAACTTTATTATTTATCAAGGGTTGATCCCCAGATGAAAGCATTTTATTTAGAAGCTAAAAGACGGCATGTTGGACTAGTTAATAGCACAAAAAAACAATATTACGAGAAAAAAATCATCAATCTTAAAATAAAACAAAGGCATTGTGTAGTGTGGTGGTATCTGAACTGACAAACAACAAATCTCAGGTCCGAAAACTTTGTATTAATATTGATGGTAAACTAGTACAGGATCCATGTGTACTGGCCTCATCGAGATAGAATCCCAAGGAGATGCCATACGATTCAATTTCGCATAATAAAAACGGTAGCAGGAGGCGTGGCTAAGTGTGGTAACAATATGGACGCTTCGCTAGAGCCGGGTTACTTTCTTATGTAAATCATTTTGAAAATTCATTACCATGATGATTTAAACATGAAGTATTGAGTTGATTTTTCAATCTAATGCGAAATTCATAGTTAAGTGTATGAAAAAAAAACAGGCTTTGTAGAGACGACATTCATCATCAATTGAATAATACAACTGTATTATTGCTGCGATACGTTACACTTTATTGAAAGATTACAAATGCGGTCCTGTACATTGTTATTTTTTTGCATACATACCTATGAAATGTAATTTCTGTCGATTTCTTCTTATCCATGCCATCTCTGCTAGAGCAACTACGATAAGCACATGAAACCATTATTTCCTTTATGAATTCACTAGAATATCACTCGAAAATAACTAAAAATCTCAGTAAAAACACTCAAAAAAGCAAATAGGAAATTGTCAAAGAAACGTCAGCTGCTTGACATAAGTGTCGAATCACTATGGCCAACTTGCACCTGCTTTCAGCCACGTTATCGCGCCTCCATGGGATTCTACCTCGATGACTGGCCTCTAGTTTCAATAAATATTTCATCGACGAAATCCAGAAAGAAATGGATAATATACGAAAAAAACAGTAGTAACACAGAACCACAGAAGGAAGTTGTATACACCAGAGCAACTGCTGCTGCTGTACAAGGCACAGATCCGACCATCGTTGGAGTATTGCTCCCATGTGTGGGGATGCGCTCCGAAGCACTCTCTAAAGCTTCTGGACACTATCCAGAAGAGAGCGATTAGACTAATCGATACGCCTAACCTCACAAAGGACCTCCACAGCCTGGAACATCGAAGGAGGGTGGCTGACCTGTCCCTGTTTTACAGATTCTATCACGGAAGATGTTCGATTGAGCTCTCTCAGATAATAACACCACAGGCCGTCCGAACCAGGAAAACTAGAGAAGCTCTGCGAGCTCATCCTTACCAGGTCGAGGTCCTTACTCCCCGAACTAGTCTCCTCCAACATTCCTTCTTTTGGAGAACTTCGACGCTGTGGAATCAGCTGCCGGGGAATTTGTTTCCCGACGGCTACAACCTGCAGCGTTTCAAATCTAACGTGAACCGATACTTATCCTCTCGCAGCGCTTCTACAGCGCCATAGGCTTTAAGCCTTTGCGGGAGGCCGACCATAAAAAAAAAAAAACTGCTAAGCAATAAAAAAATAAATTTAATGCGTTCTCATTATTTCTGAAGCCTTTCACGGAGGATGAGCTACTCGTCTTATTGTTCAATAGGATTAAAAATAAGAAATTAGCAGGAGTAGATGATATACCACTTTTTCTTCTTATGAAGATTCTTCCAATAATAATTAAACCTCTCACGCACCTGATAAATATGTCTTTTATATCAGGAGAGCTCCCAAATAATTTAAAAACAGGAAAAGTGATTCCACTGCATACGAAAAAAGAACAAACATTAATGAAGAATTATAGATCAGTAACTGTTCCTGAAACTCTATCCAAGGTATTTGAATGATATATGCATTTCTGAAGCGTTTATTGGACTTTCTAAATAAGTTTGATATAATCACCTGTAAGCAGCATGGTTTTCAGAAAGAAAAATCTACAAGTACAGCAATGATCGCCTTCTATGCTGACCTGATGGAGTATGTCAACTGAGGCGAATGTCCTGCAGCTATCTTTTGTCACTTGAGTGGGGCATTCGACTGTGTTGATCATCGAGTCTTGTTGAATACCTTGGAATTTTACGGTATCAGGGGTGTTTCTCAAAAATGGATCTCATCCTTCGTTCAGAATAGAATGCAATATGTTATTATTAATTATGAAAATAATGGTATATGCTCTAATGCCAGATCTGAACCTATTTCAGTCCAGAGGGGTCTACCTCAGGGCACCGTATTAGGACCAATCCTCTTTCTTTTATATGCCAATCAACTAACAGATATTTTACCTGCCAATCAATATACAGCTTATGCAGATGACATATCGTATATCTACTTGTCTCATCAAAGGGCGATGTTAACCTTCAGGAAAAATGTATAGAATCGTTAACGAGATTAATTAATTTTTTAAACACACGTGATTATTTTCAAATACTGAAAAAACTGATGCATTAAGATTTCACAACTTCCAACGTAAGTTAGATAAATTTAATTTTCAAATTGATGAGACAATACTAGAGAGTCAGAGAGAAACAAAATTTCTTGGAGTATGTATTGACGAGCATTTGAGCTGGACTTCCCATTGTGAGCAATTAATAGAGACATTATCATCGTATTTGTACGTGTTCAGAAATTTAAGGACTGTTCTTTCCATACCTTATTTACTAAATGTGTATTACGGCCATATCGAGTCAAGACTCTGATACGGCATCTGTCATGTGGGGTAGCTCCCCTGGATGTAAACAGGCTTCTGTGTCGCAAAAGAAAATTCTCAAATGCATAGCAAATGTGTCTTACCTTCAGCCAGGTAGGGAATTGTTTAAGTATTTCAGAATATTGACCCTGCCGTCTTTGTATACTCGTATAGTAGAAATATCGAAGTATATTTTCGTAAATAAGAACAATTTCTCTCTGAATAGTGACTTTTGCACACATGACACAAGAATAAACGGTCATTTTCATTTTCCTGTTGGGAAATGTAATTCCAGTAAAAATTCTCCGAACTAATTAGGTATACACATTTTCAATCATCTGCCAGGCGGAATTGAATCCTGTGCAACAGTGTACAGTTTTAAACGGAGTCTACGAAATTATTTGATTGATCACTGTTTCTTCAGTATAGAAGAGTATTTATCTTGTAGGACCCTATAATATTTTTGTAATTCTGTATATTTTTAGTGTTAAGTTTTATTACGACGATTCATATACGTTTGTAACGTCTATTGGAAATAAATAAATGAATGAATGGAATAGTCGGTGTAGGAAAGAAAATTGTTATATCCGAGAAAATAGGTGGCATTAGTATTTGTAAGTAAATTACAAAAATCCGAGATGTATCCAACCTTATTTAAGTACCTGTAGCTCTTGAATTAATTACTTTAGACTACAAGTATGCTAGTTTGTTGGAATTGTTTTATCGAAAAGAACACAGAACAACATTTGCACTAATTTACACTCCCAAAATTATAATTCTGTACTACTGCCCAATTCCGATATATTGCTTGTCCTAATCGTCGTGGGACACCCTGTATTAGTTCATTTCTTGTGATCACTTCACAACACACGGCTTACTTTTATCACTATTTCGTTCACTCATAAAAAATTGAAACTTTTTTGACTCGTTACACAAAAGTCTTACCAAAGTTTCATTGTGGATCCGTACCTTTAGGTTCTATGCGGTGTTTATGTAATGTCATCTAGGGCAAGCTGCAAACCTGCCGCATCCCGACAGGGTCAGGTCAGGCCGGTCCCGCTTTCCGCTCAAACTTCCACCTTTACACACTGCTTCACGTACAGAGTGCAGCGGATTCACGAGTGTTTTGTTTTATCTGTGGAGAGGTCAGGTTGTTGCCTTCGTGTCGGAGATGCATTTCGTTTTGCATTATTGGTTATTTTATTGCATTAAATAGTAACGTTTGTATGCGTTTTTGAATGCAGATGAGTCAATTTCCCCATTATTAAAAACATTTTACAGCTTTACTTGTTTTACGGCAACACCAGAAAAATCCTTTTCGACTTTAAGGCAAATCCTGGATAATAAATCTACTGTCAGAGAAACAATTAAACGGACTAGCACTGTCTTCGGTACACAGAGAAATTATCATTAGTTGGAAGATGTTATAAATAGGTTTTCTCTGGGATTTTCTCTAAAAAAGCATAACGTCGTTCTGTAAGCAGCAATGAGTATTTTACTTCCTACGCTGGTAGGTGAGTGGAGTATTGAGTACGCTTTTTAGGCGTTTTATGATGTCTCCATAACGAAAATCCACGTCACTCATTTCCGTCGGTCTATCTCTCTGTCTATCGATCTGTTTCTGTCTGTCGGTCTATCTGTCTGTTTGTTTGCGTTCTTCTACCCTCGTAACCACTGCACGGATTGTGATGAAATTTGAGGAGCGATATGCTATGAGATCGTAGTAGGCAATGCTGCTATAATATTGAAAATCAGAGCATGGGCGGCGTAGGACTTAACAAAAAACAAAAAAATCAAACATTCCTCAACTTCATTTTCAAGCGTCTTAGGGGCTATTGATCATTTTCGACGTTTTTTTGGGTGGGGTGGAATGTTCAGACAGACCGACGGAAATGAGTGAGGTGGATTTTTGTTATGTAGATATAATAAAACACCCAAAAGTGTTATATCTCAAAATCGAAAATTTTTGCGATCACAATTTTCCCCTCACCTATTGGTGTGGGAGGTAAAAAGGAACTATTTTAATGAAACAAAAGTTTTACGTCAGCGCCTTTAAACTTGTGTACATATTTTATTTTAAGCGTGTCTTATTCTTTTTATAAGCGGCCTTCTAATTTGATGTCTTCTATCCACTTATTCGCTTATCAATGAGAATTCACTAAATACGTTAGAAACAAACATTTGTTGCCTCTTCATTTATGACATCCTTCAGCATTATAAGCACTATTAGTAGCAATGCAGATATAACCTAAGAGTAACGTTATAATTTAGGCATAAATGATGTCCTATCCACATTGCAAATGCATGAATATTAAACGTTTTTGAAACGGGATTAGAAATTGATCATTTTTAAACGTAATATGATCACTTTTTCGCTCTGAAATGTAACGTATATTTATACGTAAACTTGTAACGTTATAAGCCGCGATATTTTGAAGTTGATTGTACGTAAAAGAGTAAAGTAAAAATGCAAAGGTGTTACGGATTGAACACCGTTCAACTAACGTATGGTTCTTTACTGGGAAGGAGGTCTAGTCGTCAGATTAGTAACTCATGAATACTTAAGTAGTATAACAATGTTTTTAAAGGCCGCCACTCACGGCAGAGCCAACGGGCCGAACGGCCCTGCGCCACGCCAAACTTGGCCGTGTGTGGGGAATTCTCCGACGAGTTCTAGCGGCTCGACGGCCCAGCTGGATTTTCAGGCGATCCAAAATCCACCGAGCCGAGCCACCGAGCCATAAAATGGACTTGCCGTGTGTGGCGGATCGCGGCGCCGAACAGATCGGCGCCATTTCTGACTCTGCCATGTGTGGTGAATCCCGCGTCCAAAAATGTGTCAGTATTCATACAGACGCCCAGCAGTGAAGATGGCGAGTGTCAGCGGTCCGGATTTTGTTCTGGAGGTAATAGATATGTACTGGGAACGTCCATACTTATGGCAGGTGGTACATCCGGATTACCACGATAAAATTAAAAGGAATAAAGCTTTGGATGATTTTTTGCCTCTTTTTAAATCAGTGGCCAATAACGCAAATAGAGAAACTGTCCAAGAAAACAAGCATCCATTAGGATTTGCGATAACAAGGAACTGACATGTGTTAATTGGTTTCTAGCTGCTAACCATTCTTTTTGCCATTTGCGTTTTGGTTTTTTCTTCTTGATGTAAACGCAGACGGCAATGGCTAATAAGTTGTAAAATTCATCGATAGCCTTAGCCATCGTAATGATAGACACAATGGTACGGAAACTACTCTTCACTTCTGGAACTCACACTTAATAATGGCTCGACGATAATGGTTCGGCCGTGTGTGATACCTGAAATTTGGACCGGAGCTAAATGGACTTGGACCAAAAGCTCCGGTCCAAATGGCTCTGCCGTGAGTGGCGGCCTTAAGACACAATAGGCCTTGCGTGCCTCTTTCACAGCTACATGCGTACTTCATTAAAATACAAATAATACATGTATGCAACGTTTATATTATATTTCCGATAAAAAGTCAACCCTGATTTTTAATTAAACCTCCCCACAATCTTAACTGAGTTGGCCAGCATTTCTTGTTTGCGTTCCTGAATAATTCATTCCAGTAGCACTGAATATCCGACAGAGTCCGGATTTTTTTACTTTCATGTTATTCCTGGCACAAATTCAGGAAGATAATTGCCCTCCTTTGTTACAAATTGATTAATTGTGTCTGACTTCTTTTCTAACGCCTCTTTAATTAGATTACGCTCACAGCTCCGCGCTTTGTGGTAACTAAATTAGCTGTAAATCTCATCTAATTTCGTCCAGCTATTATGCAGCTGGTTCAGCTTCGCGCAGCTTAATAATTCTCTTTCTTAGCGGAAAGACGTTCGATAGTCTATAATAGACCGACTGGGAATTGCTGTAAGATGTGGGAACTGAAGGATAAACTTTGCTTAGTTTGGCGAGCTGAAATTAAGAGGTCTGGAATAGCTGATCATGTTAAGAAGGGGCGCTACACAACACCACGCTGTGGTGTTGCAACGAGGCAACTTTCGCTTAGTTCGCTGTGGTTGGGCATAATTGGCTTGCCCGAGTATGTATGACGGGGGAATGTGGGTGGCACGATACAACAGCTCAACAAACAATCAGCTGTGTTACTCAGTATCGGCTCCGTTGTGATGACTTTTTGCAAATATCTGACGTCATCGACGCTATTTTGAGTTAGTTTCACTCAAAATGGCAGGGTCAGGTCAGTTCTCGATGGTAGAATTAAAAAATATAGTGAGGTGAAAGAAACATGATTATAGCTAGCCTCACAATATCAATTTCTGTGGCGAACAGAATAAACAATATGCACCTGGAACAATAGTAATACTTTCTAAAACCTTTACCTTTTCGATGTAATTTTCTCAGGAACAGCCACGCTTACTGGTGTCAAAGAACGATATTCATACTCAAGAGTTGTAGGGAAACCTCCAGAACAACGTTCTAATAGCTGGATATCGTTGGAATAATGTCACTTTTTGTAAACATTATTATCTCAAAGTACATACTGCTGGGTGGATACGACGAAACAGTTGCTGTATATGAGTATCAAGAGTGACACTAAACTGACAGTAATTCGCGAACGATTGCGAGCTACAGTTCTCAAAAGTATTGATAATATTCGTGTCGGCAATACTCTACCTCCGACTTAATGCATTTTACGAGTTCACAACATGTCTGTTAAGACATTGTGACTATTATGATGATGATGATGCATACTGCACAGCCTATAACTTTGGCACCGTCTGCTAACATCCAGGCCATATAAATCTTTCCTTTGACTCTCCATGAGCCGCGTTCTAGCTATACAAAAATATAAATGATTACTGCGTGGACAAGACGTTAATTTATTAAACCATTACTTCACAGTATATTCTACTACAGCTTCTTATCATGAAACATTTAAAAAACAAAAACTCTGAATGAAGTCCTATTTCTTAGTGTTTAAAGATCGCTATGGGTAATCTGTACTAATAAATGTTAATCCATACTTTTAGGGAACCTAAAAAAACTTATATTTTTATTAGAGTAGCTTTTCGAAGAGCACCTTATTGTAACACAAACACGTCAAGCTTTTAATTTTCCTGTTACCTTGTCCATACACAAAATACTACGACTAAACAGTAAATGAAATAATATTAGAAATGACGACAAACTATTCAAAACTCCGTAGCAAAACGCAAAACATCTCGAATGACAGCTCTTTTATTAGTGACCAGTGTTAGTGACGCTCCCACTGTCACTACGCTTCGTTAAACATGAAACCTAGATTGCCGATGCGCTGTTGAAATCAGGGCAAATGTAACCCAAAATGGTGATGCGCTAAAGGATCGGTGCAAAGAATCGCTAGACCTTGAAAATGAGAGCTGATTGTTTGTTGAGCCATGACGATACCCTGTAGATGGCCATAGAAAAATGGAGCAGTACGTGGACCCAACCTCATTCGAGGTGAAAAGGGAATCACTGGAACAGAATTCTGCCAGAAAGGTATAGGAATGCAGATAATCTGTTCGCTGGGAAATATTCGCCATATTGATGATGGCAGCCTCAGTTAAATAGTGCACACAACAGGACATGATGGGCATGCATACACGATTGGCAAGCCGGGATCTAGAGTGCCAGTATAAACGCATCAGACGCAGATAGCTGATAGTCTTTAACAGGTTGAAGAGATACTATAATATCCCCTACCTCCCACTTCTTTTCTTTAGAACATGTGTTCCGCAGAGTTGCTGGGCGTGGCGACTTCAAAACCGATTTAGCGACCAAAAATCTTAGTTGCCCGATTGGAGCTATTTTCCTATTTCTTATTACTGCGCCTGCTTAAAATAACGGTAGCCACGAAATTAGTTATTTCTGGTGGTCCAAAAATGCCCCAATGTCTCAAAATAAATATTATTTGAAAAGCTGAAGGATTCGTAATGACCTCTGCAGCTGTTTTAATTCCAATCAGATAGTCACAGACCAAAATGCTGAAACATTTATATTGCAGTAAAAAAAAACAGGTAGGTATGTACTAATATTTATGTACATTATTTCCAACTGTACACTCATTGCCACGAATACTTTCTCGGCCTGGGACTTAACTGAGAAGTACAGAGTTACGTGAAGCTAGTAAACTGAGAATGCTGACACAGTCCCATACCAGATTTGATGTAACCTCCTCCAGGAATCCAAGGCCTTTTTAAGTAGCCTGCGCGTCCGAGAGAATCACTATAGCCCTTAATTTCTACAATTAGTATGACTTTGGTCACAGGCTAATTATAGGATAATTTCAGTTTGACACATTTTTGCAGTTTCGTAACTCTTAGATCATGTCATACTAGATATTTTGGTTTTGATCATTTTCACAATCAAAACCGCGAAGTCACCATTTCTAGCGACATTTATTTATGAATACCAAAGAAGGGCGATTTCTATCGATTTACTTGCCAAAAGCTGGCTACAAGCATACTTATAACCTGGCAACATGACATACTCGCTTTAACCATTTCGATCCCAGTTCTTTTTTCTACTTCAAAATTGTTTTCAGATGTTATACTCATTAGATATATCATTAGTGATCCTCTAGATAAGATTTTTTTATTTTTCTGCTGATTAGTTTTTGAAAAAAAATCCGGGATTTATGTTTCCCAATGGGACTGCTGGGTGGGTCACATTTGTCCCAGTGGGTTTTGATTGAAATAAAGACATTACAATTAATATTCTGTGTTTATTGCGTAAAGTATGAAATTTTTGTTATACAAAAGCTGCCTAATGCAGTCCCCACATAACGGAACATCACAGGCTGTGCATAAAGTTTTTATTCGTTTTCCTATCTTTCTTCTTGTACAATTGTGGTAACGGCTTCTAGACGGGTATTCAACAGTAAGATAGTCTCCTAAGTTAGGCAAGTTTTTAATCACCTTGAAGGCCGACTTTATAGTCGCTTTGGAGTTATTTTGGCAGCTCAGCGACTAGTAGCTTGCTGGTGTTCAGAGATCTTTGGATCCATGATTTCGTTGCGTTGATGCCATGTACCTACCTAGTTGTTTCTGTTGTTGTTTTTTCCACCTATTTCGTATCTACTTTCATCAGAGCTTGAGCAGACATATTTTGAATCATACTCCAGAAATGGCTCGTTATCAAAAGAAAATCCTTCACTAAAGTGGCCAGCTAGTTGTTCAAATTCAGTTTGCGAAAGAGGCCGCTTTCTAAAATAAAATTTTGTCGATGAATACCAGTGGGTTACATGAGTCCCATTATACAGGGTGCGGCAGCATAACTTCCTTTTTTAAAATGCGCGCCATTCAGTCGGTTGATGTCGTAGCGGAGCGCTGGTAGTCTCGTTTGAGAGGCGGAACTATAAAGTTTTGTCCCGACACAGTTCAGTCGCCATCATGCGTTGGAATAGTGAAGAGCGTGCTTTTTCCATTGAGGCCTATTTTTCGAGCGGATGTTCTGTGGTCGCAACCCAGCGCGCCTTTCGGAATCACTTCAATTTAGCCCCATTGGCCCCTGTCCCGGACCGGAAATCAATTGTTACGTGGGTCACTACGTTCAGACAAACTGCAAGTGCGACAAGACGAAGAACTGGAGCCCCTCGGCCCATTAGATCACCTGAGAACATTGAAACAGTGCGAGCTTCAGTGTTGAGATCACCACGGCGTTCTGCGCGCAAACATGCCGTTGCCCTTGGACTTTCCGATCGTTCTGCGAGGAGAATTCTTCACGATGATCTCCATTTCCATCCTTACAAGATGGCGATTGCCCAGGAACTTTCTGAACATGACTTTAATTCTCGGAGGAATGCGTGTGAGGATCTCCACGAAATCGTTCCTCAGAACGCTCTTGTTTTTTTCAGCGATGAAGCCCATTTTCATTTGTGTGGATCAGTCAACAAACAGAACATGCGCTACTGGGCTGACACCAACCCTCGAGAACTGCATCAAAGACCTTTGCATTCGCCTGAAGTCACAGTGTGGTGTGCAATTTCCTCAGCTGGAATTATTGGTCCCTGGTTTTTTGAAGAAAATCAAGTCACCGTTACAGTGAATTCGGACCGATATGTAACCATGTTACAAGAATTTTTTTTCCCACGGCTACATGAGTTGGACTTAGGAGACATTTGGTTCCAACAAGATGGTGCAACGGCACACACTTCAAGAGCATCAATGGCTGTTTTAAGGGAACAGTTCCCAGAGCGCCTCATCTCCATTCGAGGTGATTTGGAATGGCCGGCCCGCTCTCCCGATTTGTCCCCATGCGATTTTTTTCTATGGGGATTTTTGAAATCCCGAGTTTATATGAACCGTCCAAGGACCCTATAAGATTTAAAGACCAACATCCAGGAAGAAATTGCTGACATAACGCCTGCTATGCTGACAAGAGTCATGACAAACGCGAGAAATCGGTTTACTCAATGTATAGAGAATGGAGGACGTCACCTAACAGATTTGATCTTCAAAACTGTGTAAAACAAAACTTTAGGTATATGCCTACATTATAAAAAAACAAATAAAATTTTTTATTCATACAGTGAGTTTTATTAATTTTTTAAATAAGGAAGTTATGCTGCCGGACCCTGTAGAAACCTAGTGGGTCATACTTATCCCATCCGAGTAAATTGCATGTGAAGTGTAAAATTGAATCAAATTAAGTAAATAGGTACTATTTACCTGTCTCGTATATTTGACATCATTTGCCGATAAATTCTGAGCAATCCTTATATTTATTTTGATAAAAAATACGACAACAGGTTTTCGACCTCGCACTACCATATACAACCTTTAGAAAATTCCATATTAACCAGGACGTAGAATGCCACCTATTGACCGATAAATTCACTACCACAGGGACAGAAGCTTATATTACCAGTGGAACAGCCAAGCGCAATTTTACATGGGTATGTGGACACTGAGATTTATGAAAGTGTCTTTGGGACATAAATGTAACCCATTGGGACCGAAAGGGTTAAGTAAGACATCAACGCGCTCCATAGAAACTGCTTTCTTACTGCGCCTGGCTTTGCTTGTGCAGGTAGTGGAAATCTAGGATATACGAGGGGCGTGGGAAGTAAAATGTTAAAGTTTTCGAGTTTTACCTGAATATAAATAATGTCCGGTACGTAAAGAGATTAATATATCCTTGAAGGACAGTTTCAGAGCATATAGTACAGAATCCCACTGCTCGATCCCGCAGGTATCCATTTTTTTGATGAAATTAGTTTTAACTGAATCTTGATAGTGCAGATAATTAAAAGTAATGTACCTGTTCACTCCTGGCAACCCTCGCTGCGGCGGACTAAAAGCTGGTAAGCATTTTTTTTTTTCAATTTCTTACATCATTTTCTTTCGAATGACGTAGAATTGACTAAATAAATAAACATGTAGTTGCAAGTTATATGAGCAAAATAATTACACTAAAATTAATTATAGGTAATTGCGGGTAATTTTTAAAAGGCAATTTTTCATTACTCCATACTTTCTCAAGATTCGTCAAAAATTTGTTTTATCAAAAAATAATACCTCCAGATTTGAGCAGTGGGATCTTAGACTATAACTGATGGTTTTCGTGTTCTCTTCTGGATTTTCCAAAGGGCGTCATTATTTATTTTCCATTGGAAGCAGGGAGATCTGACAAGATCGTAGCACTCTCAAGGATCTCTTAGAACTGAGTGTATTTGTCAATACCTCTCACTCACATCACAGTGAAGCAGCTTCGGTTGACAATTATTGTCCGTTGAATTATAAATCCGTATGTAGGGTATACTGTTCATACATATATAAACATGAGACGACCTATAAGGTATAACCTGTCAATAAAAATGCAACCTAATCTATAGACGATGTAGCCAATTGTAAAATTATAATAATGTTTCAACGACGATGCGACTCGAATCCTGTACTCCCTATTTAGATGCAAATACTGATCGTCATGTTGTCGAGGGCAAGGTCTGCATTTTTGAAGTGACTTGCGCGCAACGTAAGGTGGCGCTCTTCGCATAAGGGTCCGTTTTAGCGAAATTCGAAATGTGGGTTAAAACTGGTATCAATCGGCACGGACTGACGAGTCGAACGAGTCCACTCCCAGACTGAGGAAACGCTCTGATTAAAAACTAAGGCACTTTGAAGATTCAGAACCTAACCTAACTTAACTAAACCGCCAGTCTACTCGACTTGACATCCTGGGTCGAACTAGACCACTCCCAAAGTGAGTAAACATTCTGGTGAAATTCTACGCCAATTTGAAATTCGCAAATTTCAATGCATTACCTAACACAAACTAACCAAATCGGTAGAGGTAAAAAGGAGTGTCAAGCGACTCGGCTTGATGTCTTGACTCGAACAGTATCAAACTTTGACTGAAGAAATTTTCATTTGGAATCTGAATTAAACAAATAAGGTATTCTGGGACTTACGCCAGCACGCTATGAAAATAACCGAACAGGTGACAAAACAGTAATCAACAAATTTGCCCAAGACCGAAGGAAGCTAAAGTTCAATTTCGAATAACTTCTCTGGTCTTTTTTTCTAACAGTGAATACAAAATGCAGATTTATGTTTTATAGTTATTTATTTTTTCAGATGTATTTTTTCTTGTTCTTTTATTATTTTTGTTTTTTTATTTGTTTTTAATTCAAATACTGTACTGAGTATGGGTACAATCCTATGGTTCATGCATTTCTGTTACTTAAGATGTTTACCTCTTTTATTTTGCATATGTTCTATGTTATTTTTGTTTAAATACAGAAAAAAAAAATCATGACAAGAAATATTCTTTGTCCCCCTTGGATTTTTTTGCCCCCTCCTGGCTTTTTTTCTGGCGGCAACCATAAATCTGTTGCTCAGAGTATTCAAAATATTCGAAATCCGTGACATCTGGAAGAGCCGGCCCGGAGCCCACCAGGTCCCCTAGTTACACGTTTGCACAAACCTAATTCAACCTAAACTAAGCTGATTGTCAGATATCTATATTTTCCTAATAGCCTTTACTTTAGACGTTTAAAGTATCACAAATTTTTCATTTTCCATTTTTTTTTTGGTAATGCGACGGGTGTCGATACTTGCATGATATATAGCTTCAGTATGAATAGTAATCGAAATATCGAATAAATTTTAGGTTAGGTTTGAAATTTTAAAGTAGCGCAGATTTTCATTGGAGCGTTTCCTCAGTCTGCGAGAGGTTTAATTCGACTGAGGACATCAAGCAGAGCCACCAATTGAATTCAGTTTGACCTCGATAAGTCGACCGTTTGGTATACTTTAGGTTAAGTACTGAAATTCCAATGTGACGTAAATTTTTACCATGGCGTTTCCTCAGTCTAGGAGTGGTACCATTTAACTCAGGGCGTCAATCCGCGTCGATTGACATCCCTCTCCAAACCCCCATCTCGAGTTTCGCTAAATCGGGTTGAAAATAAGAGCTAAGAAAAAACTGATATCTATGATTTCTAACACCAAATTGTACTAAAACCAAAGAAGATCTACCAGCGCACTAAATGAGATCCGATTGTAATAAATCTACACCTTCTCCAGCTGTAGTTTCTAAAGCATCAAGTCTAATTCAAAATGGTCAAGTTAATTTTCCAACTTGTCAATTGTAAATTCAAACTGACAGGCGTAATTTACTGTCAGTTTAAAATTACGACTGACGAGTTGGAAAATTAACTTGATCGTTTTCAATTATCACCTGACGCTTTAAAAACTACAGATGGAGAAGATGCAGTACTACTGTACTAAAAACGCCAACTTCGTTGCCCAGCCGCGGAAAAGAAGTTACAGCAACAATATGGGAGTTAGGTAGCATCTCTATTATCCAGTCGATTATAATTATATGATTATTATAATATTGGAAAAAATACGTATGTACAAAAAAAAATGTATATGCCAAAGAACCCTTACTTTGGCGCAATTTGTTTTTGACTGTCGTGTTTACAACGGCTACAGATAAGTCTAGCATGATGCTTTACCGCCTTTGAATTTTATATTGAGTGTAGGGGAAAAGTAGTTAAAGACGAAAATTATAAAAATGCCCAAAATTTGGATTCAGATGTTTTGCTCGCTCAATAACGCAACCAATCTACAAAAATGTTGGCATGGGATGGGAGTAGGATATCGGAGGCAATAAAACATAAAAAACGTACACAGTCAACAGCATTACTTGCTTTTTCCTGACCAATCCGAAAACGGCATGTGTTTTTAAAAAATTCAAATATTAAAGTGTTGGTTAACAGCCTTCTTCGTTTGACACATGCTGGATGTGATGTATTTTCATAATTTTTCTCTCCACATTTTAAACGCCTCTAACCTGTTCACGGAACAGACCTTTAACCTATATACCTATATCAGGAATAACACTATGTGATACTCATACCTAGGATCATCCTGACATAAAAAATTAATCCGAAAGGTGTAATCTGGATCAAACATCAAATCATTTTTAGCTAACTAAAGGCGCTATAGTCTATACTTGAGGATGATGGTGATAATTGGCGGTAAGGTTAGAGTAAACATAAAGGTTATCAAAGGAAAACTATGCAACAAAAACTAAAAACAATTTTATTTTGTGTTTACTAGGAACGAGAACAGTATTTATCGCCACCTTGCGAAAGTTATTCGGTAACTGACTTGCACGTAACCATAAAACAAATGTGTCGATGTTATTTATACCAGTCTACCCCTAGAAACTTTACTCTGAACTCCCACAGTTCGCCTTCGCTCTGTCGATGACTTACGGAAATAGTACGGTTTGCCAACTAGGAACATTTATAGTTACTCTGAAAGGAACAATTTATAGCCTGTCGCCTTACAAGTGTAACCTCTGTTTACCAGATTCAGCTGGTTCAAAACAATGTATACCGGGTGGGTATATACAGCATATCAACGCTTGCTCCGCAGTTCTGGCAGTTCCCTTGTTTTGATTGAGAGACAAGAAAAAAGTTTTAGATAAGGGCTCTAGCCCTTAACCGGTAATGTGCAAGTTCTGGGCATAGCTGGTAACGTGCAGTCTGTGAGACTGTAACCTCTTTGAAGCTTAAAAAATCAAACTCTCGCAATTATTTTTTGGAAAAAATGCATGATTATTTGTTGGGTATATATCCTTTAATAATAATTTTGTATAAAGTAGCAGAACATATGATGTGTGATGTAAAGAAAAAAAATTATGATAATTACTAACTAGAACACCAATTAGCAGCACAAATTTGTAGGACCGAGATAATAAAAAAATTCTTTGACCACACTCAAATCTATATATTTTATGATTGATAATAAGTAATGAATAAGGACCAGAGACTATCCAGCACGGAATGTGGCTGGTGCATAGGCCACACGATGGGGCCCTTTGCGCCTCTATCCGCGCTAGTTCCTAAGACATGCCCTTTTGGCAAAGGCAAGTACATTCTTAGGTCCTATCCGTTTTATATCTATTGGTTTCAAGGTTCTTGAGCCCAGCATAGTCTGTCTGTGATAACCCAGGGTTTCACAGCGACACAAGATGTGTGCCGAGGATTCTTCCTCTTCACCACACCACGTGCACGTTGGGTCGTTGACCACCCTCATCACGAACAAGTGACGTCTGAAGGTGTTGTGACCCATTAGTAGGATGAAAAGGATAATAAGTAAAGCAACACACTTATAAAAATATTTTGGTAAAAAATGATGGACCTGCCATGACTACCAGTTGAGAAAAATTATAACGTAAACCGTCACGTTCCGTCTCGCAGACTGAACAGAACTAACAACTAAGCACATCTGGAATATTGTTTACGCAAACTTATTGATAAACGGGATATAAAAGGGATACCAATGGCAGGTAGATTAGATGAGGTCATTTACCAGAAATGCGGTAAGTTTTTGTTGTAGGGTCGAATTCAAGATTGCTTGCAGTCTCACAGACGGCACGTTACCAGTTAAGGGCTAGTATGTGAGCCATAATTAACATCTTTCTTAGCTGATGCAGGTTTGGTTATGATAGCCCTTATTAGTTTATAACGTTTTGAATGCATCTTGTTGATATAGTAGTCCATGAGAAATTGTTCCCAAGCATGAAACCATTTTAGCGTTATGTTCCTGAGAGGAGCGACCAGCAGCTTCTTTCGTGTGTAGGTGTAACTAATAAGTATATAATAGTTAATGGTCAAGCCGACAGCACAGATCTAAAACATAAATATACAGATTTCCAGCAAACAATAAATAATTTATAGAGGTGTACAAAAAATATTTTTGGTCACCCTGACAAAATGTTATACTATACACAGCGTTCCATTAAACCAAACTGAACTCTAGACTGCTGGGATTTTAATATGAAACATCTGGTATACAACAAAATAATTTTTAAACGGGACTCGCCTGTATCTACAACCTTTGTCTAAAACATTTTGGTATCAATCACAACAACGGAAGTAACCAACATAGGGGTATGAATGAGTATGATTTGGCTCTGAAGATGCAAAGTAACTACATATGGTCTGGCAAAACAGAGTAAATATTTTATGTTACTCGAAATTTTACTAGCTTACCAAAATTTTAAATAAAATAAGGACCTAATTTGTGTAGGAAAAGCTATTGGGTGCTATTTGAAAAAAAGTTGGGGTGAGTTTTAAAGGTTGAAGGACAAAAAAAATGTGTTGAAAGCATGGTATGATAGACCCTCTAGTACTTTCAACAATTCCACTCAGCTTTCGTCTAGACTTTTTTTTGTTACGAGAATATCACATGTCAAGGAAATTCAGGGACACACTGTAGCCCTGTTACATACATGTATGTTTCGACACGGAATTATAATATCTTCATTACAGCCTCGCGACTGACAATGCAACACAAACACCTGTAGATGTTCCTAATTCTGGTAAATGTATGATAGAATCATGTCAAGGTAATCTTCACAGTCCACACTATACACCGCACCGGTGCTAACAGCTCTGAGTCGCTTATTGTGCCCAACCGGTTGTCCCGTACGATATCAATTATGGACAGCTAAGGAAGGTTTACAGCGCAAATTATGTATTTTGACATGATGCTATTATACCCGTATCTGTCAGCCGCGGGGCTATACTTAACCATCCGTTAGTCGCGTGGGCTACACTGGTAGACCACGCGCATTTATATATGCACCAACCCTCTATCCCACAGGTGGCTGTTGAGTCCGTTCAGTTGATCTGCCATATTTACAGTGAGCTTATCGCAAGACTATTCGCATCGAAATACGACTGGGCTACAATCGTAGACCGCGCGACTAAACGCGTTATAGTTCAGCGAGGATGCAGTGTTTCCTGTTTGTGATTTTTTCCCAAAAAGATAGGTTTCAAAAGTTGTTTAGACACATTTTCAATGGTAAGTGTTACTGTAACTACAAGGTGGCTTAGGTGGGACTTCCTCCCAGAAATCAGAAATATATTATGCGACCTCCAAAACTTCTCCTGTGGTTATATCTGAGACACATTTCTTTCGTTTAGCCGGTAAATTGAACCACAGCCGCTTGAAAGAATACTGTTTAATGACGTTTCGGCTGCTTCCACAGCATTACTCAAGGAACAAAATTTGGCAAAGAACATTTTTTAAATTTGCATCATCTTTTATGACCTAATCAATGTCAGTGAAAAAAATGCACTTTGCGTTTATGAGGCTACTCATCCTAAAGAACAAACGAATAGATGTAACTTTTTAGGAAACATAGCCTGGGAGCTCATTAAACCGCAAATTGAATATATAGATCTATAATTGACACATTACCGGTTCAACTAAGAAGGCGAGCACAGGCTGTTCTGGCGACCGAGAAAAGGTATCCTAGACCTCCTCATAATCGACCCAGAAATCTCTTTGGACGTTTCTCATATTGTCGTCGAGCCACATCAGATAAATCATCAAGCAAGTTTTGTGCAAATTGCGGTAAATACGCGTGCATAGATCACATCCGAGATCTGTGTGTTGCATGTGTAGAAAAAAAAAAGATTTACTTGTACCACTGTTTTTTTGGAAAAGTACTGATCAAAGTTGTGCTTTTCTAATTTTTTGTTTGCGTCTATATATTTCTAATGTAAGAAATGTGAAAATTATCGCTTGTACCTATAAGCACAAATAATAAGCTGTAACTAAGTAACTACATGTAAATAACGGTATAAAAACTACGTTCATACGCGTTTCTATTATAACCTCCTTAGTTTTATCATTTGGAGTAAATATTTTAATTGTTTGTATGACAAACACCATACACAGAATTAACGTGCAGAAATTGTTTTTCACAAAACTACTATGAGTAAGATATCAAAACTAAAAAATAGGCTACATTTATGTAGACCACGCGACTAAACTCGTCACTCGAGTACACGCGACTAATGGAGGGTTAAGAGACTGATACCATTGGAGCTACAATTTCGAAAAAAAATAATATAAATTGTTTCAATTTTCATGTCTTTCGCTGTTTATTGTTACATTTTTGGCTATAATTAAATATAGAATACGAAATTGACGTTAAGCGTAAAACTCACAAAAATATTCCCTATACAAGACCTTGCTTCTGTAAATTGCGAGTGGGTAGACGTTGCTAAGCTAGGAAGCCAGAAGATGGATGCTTGTCGACTCGTCCCAGTTACTAGACGCATAGTGTCGTTCAACTGAACTACACTATGCGTGCATGTGCCAGCTCTTATACAGTTTTAACATTTGTTATGTTGTAGTATTAAATATCTATGACCAAAAGCTCTTATACATGATTTACTTATAACGCCATTCATTTGACAAACAAAAATCTGAAAATTGAAATCCAAGCCTATAAAGAACTTCTGTTACATCGTATATGCAAATAACTATGATTAAAAACAGTTATATTCGCTTCAGTTCATAACGATAATATATTCACGTGAAAAGGGATCTTCTTCTTATACTTAAGCAGAAATTATGGCCATCATTTTTTTATAAAAATTGAAAAATACACAATACACAATCTATAAGGAACTTTGCTGTGACGGTTATTTAAACAATTATGATAAAAATCTTATATACAATTTGAATTTATAAAGCTAATATGTCTTTGGAATTTATTTGATAAACAAAAATCGAATACTTGAAATAAATATCTATATAAAAACTTTTATATGTTCTTTAACTTATAACAAAGATGTTGCTCTTAAGTACAATCTGCAGCATTAATTTGACAAACGGAAATCAAAAACTTTATATCAAAATCTATACAGAATCTTCTTATAACGGTTATTCAAACACTTATGATTAAAAACGCCTAGACATTACTTAACTCATATCGCCTAATGTATTTACGTGAAAATAGGGATCTTCTTATTATGCTAATCCATAATGCGTCATTAAATAAGCGTGCTCGAGGCAAATGTAATTTATCCGAAGATAATGCGTTTCAAGGAAGGTCGCTAAGGTTGCGCTTCCACCAGAGATGTGCGAGGGTGTGTTAAGAAGAATGTGATTCTAACGATATAATAGAATCGCTTGAATTACCTCGCCTCGCTCAGAACAGCTCTTCTTCTTCTTAGGGTGCGATGCAGATTCCTGCGTAGGCTTTCATCCTTTTTCTCATCAGATCATCCTATTCATTGCAGCCCTCTGTAATTCCTGGAAGTCGCTTATTCCTGTCCAGTGACGGATGTTTCTCAGCCATGATAGCTTTTTTCTTCCAATTCCTCTTCTCTCACCTTCGATCTTACCTTAAAGAACGAGACGCAGGAGGTGATAGCGTTCCCCACGCATTATGTGGCCTAGGTAAGCTATTTTCCTCTTCCTTATAGCCTCAAAAAGTTCTCGTTCTGCTAACCCAGCTCTCTGGAGAACGTTCTCATTTCTTACATGGTCGACCCAGGACACTCTCAGCATTGGTCGCAGAGTCCACATTTCGAACGCTTCAATTTTACTTACAACGGCTGCCTTCAGCGTCCATGCCTCCACACCATACAACAGAGTGGACCAAACATAACATTTCATCATCCTGTATCTAAGACTGAAGTTCAAATTTTTGTTGGTAAGATATTTTCCAAGTTTCAGGAAAATTGTCCTAGCTTGTTCAATTCTGCATCTTATCTCCTGATCTGGATCCCATCTTTCGTTTACCATGTATCCCAGATATTTAAATTTGCTGACCCGTTAGATGTCCCCTCCATTCAAGTGGATTCGGGTGTTTGGGATATGGTTTCTGCTAACCACCATGAACTTGGTTTTGTTGATATTTATCTTCAGACCCAGCCTTTAGCTTTCCTCGTCAACGCGACTCAGTAGAGTTTGAAGCTCATTCACATTGTCTACTAGTATGACAGAGTTATCTGCATTTCGGAGATTGTTGATTGGAAATCCGTTTACTTTAATGCCGATAGGGCTATCTAAGGTTGCCTCAGCAAATGCTCTCTCCACATATAGGTTGAATAACATCGGCGACAAAATACACCCTTGTCTAACTCCCTTTTGTATTTCAACATCATGTATTGATCCTGCATTATGGACTCGAACATTTGCTTTCTGTTTCCAGCACAGATTACTGATCAGCCTTATATCTTTGCCATCTAGTCTCTCATCGTCAAGATATGATATGAGGAGCTCGTGCTTGACATTGTCAAACGCATTCTCAAAATCGATGAAGCACATGAAGACATATTTTCTTTGATCTTGGCAGTTTTGTACTAATGTTTGGAGACCGAATATGGCTTCCCTGGTTCCAAATCCACTCTTGAATTCGAATTGACTGCTTCCACTCATCTCCTCACATTTTTTGTGGAGCACAGCTCTGGTGGAAAGGTCTAGCAGAGCGAGATTTCTGTACGTACAAAACAAGGCATATTGGCCAGGAATGTGTGCTATTAATGTGTTTCCAGAGATGTGCGCTATAAATGCGTTGCGAGGAATGTGGGTGAGGGACGTGCGCTCTTAATGTAGGCGATCAAAAAGAAAGCTCTGAAAAGATCCCGCTACACATCCTCGTAATGCTCATTTGCACACCGTTTCACAGATCCACCACACATCTTCGCACCGCTCATCTTCCTAGCACATCTCTGGTGGAAACACCCGCACCGTTTCACAGCTCCGCTACATAACCTCGCTACGCATATTTTCCTAGCACATCCCTGGTGGAAACGCAGCGTAAAGCCATTATAGCTAAAATGCTATCGGAAATGACAATCATTAAGTTTATGCAGATTTCTGCCGATAAAGGAAAACAGCCATAGATATTTCATCTACTGGACAGCATGAATTATGAAAAAATTCTTTGGGCAATAATCTATTTTTTCTAGCCAATTCGGTGAAAGGTTTTTCGTTAACCGCGTTTTATATTTAGAACAGACTATAGGATGACGTAAGTTATTCGTTTTCTCACAGTGAAGAGCGTAACGTGAGATAACAATGTGATAAGAAGTTTATAACCAACAAAGAAAGGTTTGATCTTTCGTGTCAAGTCTTGAAGTACTTTGTAAATGTGGTCACAGAATAACTGAAGTTTTAGATATATGAAGTCTTATGATACTTTTACACCACCAAAGGCTATAAATTTATTAGGTAGCTGGATATTAAAGCAGACTTTTCAGACATACGTATACAATTAAAGTTTCATTTAAGTTAACTAGAATTAAAGAGTAGCAATTTCATTCATTCATCCGAAACCAATCACAGACGACGTCGTTTCGCTTTTATTAAAGCTCTTCAGTATGGTTTAGGTCTCAGAAGAATAAATGAAATTGCCTGTTAGTGCCTAGCTGGCAAAACTCGTACTAGTAGTAGCAACATATAGATATTGGAAAGCAGTACTTTGAAAATGTATTGGTTCGCCATTTATCTACCAAAGCCGGTACCTGAGCATTTGATTTGAGTATCCGCTACGGCAATACCACAGCATAATAAACAACCAGCATAATATCTCTGAGGATTTCCTATATAAAAATGGTTCCCAAAAAAATTGACCTTGGGAGGGTTTATGGATGATTTTACGGCTGTGGAGATGCGAAAATGAAAATATGGATACCGGTAACAAATCGATATTTACCGGTACCAATTCGATATTTTCTAGCAAAATAGGCGCGTTTGGTTCGTACAGAGCATTCTGTGCAACTGATTACACCCCTCCATAATTATATAATTATTTTCGATACCGATACAAAAGTATCAATACCAGCTTGGAATGCGTCAAAAAGTATCGATGACAAAAATACTCGATATTAGTGCAGAAGTATCGAAGTATCGTTAGCATCCCTATAAAAAATCCTCCAAAAGTGGGGATGCGCGTGTAATTTCAGCCATCTTGAGTTAATGTGCTGGTTGTTTACTATGCTGTGGCAATATAGGAGAGGCACTTCGACGAGCAAATAGAAACACACTTCTGGAAAGGTGGCAGGTTAGATGGTCTCAGGACCGGTTCGTCAATGTCCAGTTAAATATTTATTTGCAAGATAACAGCAACTGTTATCTAATTGTTTAAACAACTGAAGGCTAAACTTTGGAATTATGCAAGAGCCCGATTTCTCATACTGCTGGGTGTAAGGGGATAACCCGGAGCATACCTTTTTCTACGGTCCTCGATGGCGTGAAGAGAGGAGTAGATGCTACGAAGACATCGGAGCAATACTAGAGCCGAAGAACATTATAGGGATTATGCTACTTTCAGAAGAGAACTGGCATAGGATCGCCGCCTTCGCTAGACAAATCTTAGCCACGAAGACGCGCGAAAGAAACATGACTAGCCCCGTACCATCTCAGAACTATAATTAAAGACTGCTAAACCAAAGACACCCGCAGCAACGTTGAAATACTAACGTGGTCCCGTTGCTGTGTGGAGAAGAGAAAGCCTGCAGAGGTTTTTTACTGGGGATAGGATCCCCCAGTCGTCGCAAAGAGCGATGCGTGCGACGAAACAACTAGAAAACATAGACCTACCATCACGTTTTTCCTCTGCTAAATAAAAAAAAAGGAAAAATTTGAGTATCCAAGCTCTGTTTATGTGCTTTTAAACGGGTCACATAAACAGCGCTCGTATACTCAAATTAAACGCTCAGGTACCGACTTTGGTAGATAGATGGCGAACTAATACTTTTTCAAAGTACTGCTTCCCAATATATCTATATGTTGCTACTAACTAGCTAGAATTCATTCATTCTGGTATTTATTTCTATTTTCATCATTTTAAGTATTTTCAACTCCAGGAGCGACCATCAAACATCCGATAGTTATTCCGATAGTGATGTAATTATACAATTCAACCTCATAGACCAAAATTCTCAAGATGAATTAGACTCTTAGCTCATCCTAGCTGTTTCATTACGCACTAGTACATCAAATTACACTAACATTTAAAGATGCTATGTAAACTAGGTAAAGTATGTTCCCTTTTGTAAGTTTGATTGTAGCCACCTCGTATAGTAAACCGGTAGTAACATCGTTAACTCGTTAGTAATGATTTTACGACCCTTCTTATAGATTTATTACTGCCTTTTTTTAATTGGGTGATAGGGTCCGAAATAAACACAACTTTAGCTCAAAATTAAGTGCATAAATGACCAATAATTAGATTATATGGTGGGGAATCCTTACTTTTAATTTATTGTAATAGTTTTTGACTATTCTCCTTTTTAATTCTGTGTTGTTTAACTTTTAAAAAATTTTTGTTTTTACATTTAAGCAATACTTTTAATATTTCGTTGTATATGTATAATGTGATTGTTTACATTCATGCTTCTAATTAACAACAACAACCAATAATGTTTAAAAAAATGTATATAATTGCCTTTTTTCTGTATTCTAGAGCCCTGAAGATGAAAATATATTCTTCGAAACGTTGGCAAATTTGAGCTAAAGTTGTGTTTATTTTGGACCCTATCACCCAATTAAAAAAAACGCAGTAATAGTCAGCTCGATTACTTTCATTATCAACAACAAGGGGCAACGCGATTATTATCCAGCATCATAAAGCTATAAATTAGAATAAACGCCAGAGAAAAATTCAACCAGCAAACGAACTTCCTCTAAGTGCACTTTCAGAAGGAAGTACACTAGCAGGACGTAGAGTAAAGCAAGAAATACTTCAGGATAAGCTATGCACACTTTTTTTTACTATTTACAAGTGCGTACTATAATCGCAATGCATCAGTCCCTCTATCTGTCTGTCACCATTCTTCCACTTTCGTAATCTCAGCAACAGCAGCTCCGACTTTGATGGAAAATTCTACTGGCTTGTAGCAGCTAATGCTGTTATATTTTTGAAGAACGTGCAGTGACGTAGAAATAATTAGCAATAAATAATAACTTACAGAACTGAAATTTCGTTTTTACACATTTCAGGGGAATGTACTGTGTAAGGCTTTCGCAGCCATCGTCCAATGAATTTGTGGTTCTTGGGTTTTTAGGCCGGTGTCGTTTAGCGCTGAGGATTGACGTTTCGTCACCACGAGTGTAGGAGGCTGAGAGAGGGGGAAATCCAACTTTTTTGTGTTTATAAAGGACTCTCTATTGTTTTTAAAACGTGACTGTCAATGGTAATATTGCTGCTGACGATCTGTTCAGAACTACACGAAATTATCTGTAGTGCTAAAACCAACCAGGGTAGATACGGACCATTCCGGACATTACCACTGAAGTATAGACTAAGTTTTTTTTGACATACATATATTGCATTCTATAGTCGTAAAATCTGTAACCTGAAGAGTACTAGTTTGGTTGCTCAGTATCCGGACACCTTTTAATTATATTGCTGTAAACAAAATTGTGCTAGTCCATAAATGCCTTAGTTACTCTTTCATAAAAACATAATTATACTTGAACACAAATTGATATACCATTACGGTGTGGTGTCTCACTTTTACGCTAGCTGGCTATTCAAAATTTTTAAAAACAACTATTGATGGTATTTTTTGAGTTATTTAAAGTAGCGATGGTGTGAATGGTGGAGAATTTCGTAGCTCTAAAATTTTGTTATTACCGAATGTTTGTGCGAAGTTCTATGCGAGGCCACTTACGCTTAGTTTATATATCCTTGTATTGCATGATGTATGTTGTAATGTACATATGTCAGATTTTAAATATTGTACTGAAAGACCAATCAATTCAGTTTCAATTGTATCCTGACAACATTGTTTTTAATAGAAATAAAGTCAATGCGTTTTATTAAGGATACCACATAAAATACGGTTACGAGGATACTCAGTAATATTGCTTTTATGGTTGACCATAAAACAAAAGTTTATCACTACTTGCCCACATGAATAATACACTCACACAATCGAACATTAAACGTGCGAATTGAAAACTGTATTATCGATGAAAAGAGGAGACATTGCATACAATGTCGATTTTTTAGATTACTTTTATTATTATTAATATTAAGGTATTGGTTATAGAACGCATATTGGAGTTGTTACAAAACTCATAAGCATGTAAGATTTCGTATTTTTTTTTCAATGATATACAAACATATACTTGGTACTTTGTTAATATGTATCCAACATAAATGTTACTAACCGAGTCCAGCAATTGAAAAACCAATGCTAGTGAAATATTTTGGCAGCCGAGGAATAGAATACTCACTCAATGTCCTTTGGTGAAATCGACCTTCAAATCAATGGAAAGCAACTACACAGATGGCGACCAGTTCATCATATTAATGATTGACTGAGAGGTTTTGACATTCATGGCAATTATGACTGTTGGTATCTCAAACAATGCAACATAATTATAAGGGTTATTAATATTTCACTGAAAATGTTTTCGCAATGATTTTATTCAGTAATGTTTGCTGGTACACTGTACAACGAGCGGTAATAACTCACACAGTTGAGGGTTGCAGCACGAGCCGGAAGCGAGTGAGAGTGAGTTATTACCATTACTGCGAGTTAAATACTATGGTTTATCTATGAACAAAGCAATTCACAGTGTGATTGAAATACCTACATAATAATTATGAACTTTTGACCACTTAATCACACTTCTGTCACTGAAATAAATACTGCAAACCGCCCGAATTAGCGTTTGACGTCTCATAACCACATTACTAGATATAATAGCGTGTATTTGATCATATTCACTTCTAAGCGATCAGTATTGGTATCTAGCAGGCGTTGTTCATAACCCACGGCTGAAATGTGAGTTAAGGAAAATAATTGACAGTTGTTGTCACACATATATGTTGCGCTGCCGCTTTTGCTTTGAAGTCTGTCAAGATTGTCAAGGAAATAAGTGACAGCTCTCGAAAAATTTTTTTTTCAGTTTACACTGCTCTGCTTTGGAGTTTGTATATTTGTTGCTCGCTATCTTAGTTGATTTTGCTATTTCTACCGCAAAGTGGATCAAGATCTAGAAGTACTAGTTTTGGTTGGAGCCAACGATAGGGATGTATTCCCATGCCACAGATAATATGACGTCTACACCATGAAGGTATATGTCACTCATTTCCTTCCGTCTGTCTATATTTATGTTGGTCTGTTCGGTACTCTAACAGCGTAGTCTCAGTAACCGCTCAACCGATTTTGATAAAACTTGGGGTGTAATATTGTGGCATCTTTTAACAAAATATTTTCGGAAGTCTGTGCGGTGGCGTCGGAATTATTGCAGAAACAGTAGACTTTTTAACCGCTTCAAACTCTTCCTTCGGCATCGCAGTGGTTCCTGATCATTTTCCATTTTCTTAGGGAGTGAGTGTAATCTGGATGGTTAAGGGAATGGTAGATTGAAAACTAATTTCATTTTTGTATTTATACTTTGATTATAAAAAATGTATAATATTTAGTTCTCTATAGGCCCATCCGAGTATTGCCCTTTAATAGATACCTGTTAAATGTGGTCTACTTTGATCTCAACTTCAAAATTCTATACTGGTGACATTTCGACACGGTTTTGCTATCACGATGGAGATGGTATTGTTTTTGGAAAGGCTAACACACAAAAAAACAATAACACCGCACCTGAGATAGTTGGAGAACGGGGCTTGGAATTTTGTGTCCTTTACTGGCTCACTGTGACGAGATATGGTGCCATATAGACACAAATAGAATTTAATTGATCCCAAAATCATAGAGTGACTCGTCAAGTTGTGTCTCTTTCATCTAGAGTTTAAAATAAGAAGTAATCAATTTGTTTTTAATTTATAATAACAAAATTATAGCAATACAAAATCTACATAAAAGCATTTTTTGATATGCTCCTAAAGCCCCATATACTTTTATAGTGTTTGTTAGAAGGAATAAATTCATTTATAATATGACATAATTGGATCGGATTTGATCGATTTTTCTCAATTTGGTTTAAAGGGGACGAATTTCTCTTATATCACCTCATACATTATTATTTGAGAACAATCTAAAACTTGACTCTGTCATGTTTTATAATTTTTTTTGTTTGTTGTTTAGAAATAAGTTATAAACCTTTGTAAAGCTTTTTGTCATCTACAACGCTTTTTTGGTTACCTTTGGACTAAGCACAATTTTTTGTCTTTAGTTACTTACAAATTTTCTTTTCCGTAACTCCATCACAAGTTCTTGTCAATTAACCCAGCCAACTAGCACAGTTTATAATCGCTTAATACCATAGGATATCCATACTATATTGCACTCTGACTCCATCCCGAATTATTTGAACGCACCCCTGAAATTGTCACTGGCACGATACATAGTGCTACATTTGATATAAATTGAGTTCGTGAAACCTTTCAGTCTGTTTCCCTTTTTTTCTCACATGTTCTAATCGGTATTGAGCATCACCGGATTCATACCGACCGGACTTCCATCAGACCCTCGTGCTCTGCCTTTCACAAATTGCTTTTTGGCGACTAATAGCTCCACAGCCGCTGGACATTGTACGAAAAATTGCGTCTATATATGAAACACGTAATGGCTTCTGCCACATCGCGTTTTCGTGCGATACTGCTCAATGAAATGGGATTATTCGGTCTACTATAAACGCAATCGACTGAGTGTTTTCTATCTCTTTTACTTCCCACACCGATAGGTGAGGGGGTAATGCGATCGCGCAAAATTTTTGATTTTAAGATAATACGCCTTGCGGGCGTTTTATGCTATTTAAATAACGAAAATCCACGTGACTCATTTCCGTCGGTCTGTCTGTCTGTCGGTCCGTCTGTCTGTCTTTCTGTCTGTGCACGTTCTTCTAGCCTCGTAATATCAGTAACCGCTGCATAGATTGTGATGAAATTTGGGTATCAGTATGATATGGGGTCGTAGTAGGTAGTGCTGCTATACTTTTGAAAGTCGGTGCATTGCCGGAGGAGGAATTAGCAAGAGCTAGAAAAAAGAAATACTCCTCAAACCTCGTTTTTAGGCATTTTAGGATTTCCTGATCATTTTCCACTTTTTTTGGATGGGGATGAAATTGGGGTGGCGGGGGGGGGGGGGGGAGGGATGAGTTGTAAATCTCAAAAATTTGTGGTATTCGTAATAGGCATTCCATTGACATGTGAAAGAGAGTCCTGGCGACATAATACCCTTTTTTAGGTCCATCCGAACATTACCTTACCTACTACAGAAACGAAGGGACATACTTAGAATTTCCTGATATACAGGGTGAGTTTTTAGTACCGGATCGGTCGATAACCCCACTACTGTAAAAGATAGCAGAAAAACCTATATACAAACGTTGTAGCTAAGGGTGTGCTCCTAGCACAGAAAATATTTTGATTTATACAGGGTGATCCATAACTACGTGGTGATACAAACATACATTTTTTTTTAAATGGGACACTCTAGATATTATTCCATATTTAGATTCTACTAATGATTCCGCTCTTAAAATATAGGGTATTGTAACATTATATAGGGTATTTCAAAAGTTATGAGCACTTTTATATCCAAATCGCTGTCAAATGAACGCACTGTAGATCAAAAATTAATGAAACAGACATTATGTTTTTACATGGAAAGGTGAAAAATATCCTCTAGTCTTAAAATCGGCTGTAAAAAGGGCCAACGATACATACTCCTATACGTATACCACAGGGTCCGTGACCACGGGAGGACTGATGAGTACGACGATAGTGACATCTGGTGTCGACCAGTACTGTGCACTATTAAGCCAGGTTCTAATGACCGATCAGACTCCATTCAAGCTTTTATGAGTCTTATCCATCGTATATGTGAAACATAAAGTGAATAATCACTTCAGAGAAGATCCTGCAGATTCACCTTCAAATTTTACAACAATGAGCTTCACTATTCGAATTTAAGCACATCACTACATTTAGCAACTATTTATTGTAGAGTAAAACAGAGATGCCCATTATTTTTCGTAAGCTCATAAACTCTAGTATTTAACCTCCAGAATTGGATTGCATGTTCCATTCCGGAACAGTCGTACTACACAAACCTTTCATCAAGAGTTTCACAGAACTAACCATGTTATCGTTTTTTCATTTCTAGTATCTCTCGTAGCTCACACTATGCAATGAAGTACCATTTGTGTGAACAGTGAAAGGCCAAACATTATTTTTTTTTATAACAAAGCAGACTTCGGAGGCCGAGACTAAGTACCAGAGTTCCGCGGCTGCTGTGAAAAGGATATGTTAGGGGAAGTTTGTTAACGCGGGACATGAATGGGCCAAAACCCACAGACCCAACAAATACTTCTCTTGGCAGTCCATCCCCAGCCTTGAACACCCTGGCAGACTCCGTTTGAATATCGGTAGAAGAGGGAGAGAGAAGTTACCAACCATACGCCGGTGAGAAAGTGGCTGGAGGTGGCGCGTTAAGGCCGGGTCACCAATTAGTCGAATTGCCCTTCTCTGGGCGGCATCTGGTATAGACAGGGTAGTAACGGCAGCAGCTCCCCAGACATTAGAGCAATACTCCAGGCCAGGTCTTTATATAGCGTGAGGAGGTTCTATAGTGAGAAGTACATACTTTCTGGCTGTGAATAGGTACCCACGCTTTTTACCAGCAGCTGTTGCAATTGACGCAACGTGTTGTGTGTACCAGATCAGATTTTCTGTAATGTTGACTCCTAAGAGCTTGAATGAGTGACTCCTTGGCAGAGCCTGATTATTCATAGGAACCAAGTGACCGCTTGGGTACTTCTTATTTGATAGCGTGCAGTTCTGGGTCTTGGAAGCATTAAATTTTACGATATTTCTGACCCCCAAGTGGCAATTGTCAGCTATAAAAAATTAAAATTAATATTATTCCTTATCCCCTCTCTGTATTGTAACACTGTTAATTATTGCATTATTTTTGATACTTGTTTCTATAACTTTGCGCTTGGCAACAACGCTTCTAATGTTTCCTGCCCTAGATTTGAGCGCGAGCGTCACAGTAGAAGAATGGCTCTTTTGTTCTTGTTGCAACAATTGTCATATAACAAATAACAACCTTAGTTACTTGGACCTACTGTAAAAGCGACCGACAAAAGATTTTTTTATTTCTATCTTCTTCAAATATGTATCGCATCTCTGAATATAAACAAATTGCTAGTTACACTCGACAGAACTATCTACTTTAAGCATTTAGCAGACACTGCTCCTAAACCTGAAAGGAGAAATAAGATTAGTCAGAAGCTTTGCAGACAACGAGGAGTTTTCAGCATTATACGACAAATTGGCTCTATATTTGGAACACTTCTGTGACATCGCTCTTCGGGTTAATATTGATCAACGAAATATAATTACTGGGCGTACTGTAAGGGCAACCAGCTAGGGTCTATTATTTCTGCTTTGTCACATAGTTATGTAGTTTTAGTGGCTTCTCTGCATACGAGTTACGCTAAACAGAACACTACCCTTCAAACAACATGCTGCTAGACCTAAAAGGAGAAATAACATAGTTCAAAAGCTCTGCGATGCAGTCTAACGTTTTCGTAGTACGGCTTCGTTTCAGCAGAAAATGAAATGTATATATGTATAGTTATAATAGATTAAGGGTGTTGTAGTTTAGTAAAATAAAGGGAACTGTAAACACCCAGTATATGGTATTGTTCCACTCTGAAAAGGAGGTTGCCAGTCCGTACGTGAGACATGGGAAAATAAGTATGTATATATTTAGGTAAGAGTGTTTATAAACTGAGTGAGTGTGCTAAGTAGGTCAATAGGATATGGGTTAGATATAAGATACATCTGTAATTTGTAGTTTGTAATAGAAGACCAATATACGTCACGTTACGAGTATGAAGTAGTTTTACTCGGGGCTCCAGTAAGCCCTAGTTGGAGCAGTGTGTACAGGGGAAGTTGTAGTACATCCAGTGGTATTGATATATTACAAGTCCACTCCCAAACCGAGGAAATGCTCCAGTGAACAACTACGGCATTTGAAAAAATTGCAATAATAATAGGTCCTTATTCGCCATGAAAAAGTAGGTAAGTACAAAAAAGACACATACTAAATTCATAATCAACCAACAAGGTTGTTTTGCAACTCAGCCCAAAAATAAAATATAACAAAACAAAGAACATATTAAAACTACTCATGCAAATACAGTTTTTTACACAATTACACGCAATTCGAGGTGGCCGAGGTGGCCAAAATATGTAAACTTAAACCACTTCCCTAACCCACAGCTAAGTCAGTCCTATAAACATTCATCTGATTTTATTAAAATGTTTAGCCTTTTTTCAATTGAATAGTGAAAAATGTCTAAAATCGTTAGGCAAGCTGTTGTACAATTTCACTGCAATGTATGTAAAACTGCGTTTAAACAAGGTAAGCTAAATTTAGATGCACACGGCATCCGACGATACGACGGTACGAAACTGTTCCTATTGGTTGAAACATTATGATTTGACATCATTTTGAATATTTCAACCAATAGGAACAGTTTCGTATCGTCGTATCGTCGGATGTCGTGTGCATCTGAATTAGGCTTAAGTCGAGTGTTTTGGTATGAGGAGTAGCAGTTTATTTCTTGTATCTCTATTGCTATTAGGGCTAAATGTAACAAATTTGTCGTATAAATACAATATTGCTTTGTTAAGTATGACTTTATGACTTCCTAATCTTATCTAGCCGAAGCCAACCCAGCATCGGGGTATGAATCGCTTACACGATCAAACTTTCGTATGCCGTACGCAAATCTGATGCAAGAATTTTGCATTTTGTGAAGTCTTAGAACATCGAATTGTAAAAGTGCAGGAAAATATACACTGCCACAATACCCAAACATTAATAATATATGGCATCCACAGATATATGTAACTTTAGTCTGCCACTCATTATGTGCCTGCTTGGATACAATTGTCTCAAAGTATTATATGAGACTTGTCACAGCTCATTGACATGTCTGGTGAATCTTAAGTCAGATTCAATCCACGGGCTTAAATTTTTACACAGTCTGTTTTTGGGAGCATCTAGTTATTAATTTTTATAAACATACTTGTAGTAATCTGTACTCCTTTTTAATTTGGGATCAAATAAAGTGATATGTGATTTTTGTGAGTTTAAATTTAAATTGTGAGCACTAGATATATTATACAAAGCTTCCAAATCATCATTAATTCTACTAAAAGCTTCTGCACTTTTATCGGTACTGAAGCTTAAGTACACTTGAGGTCGTCTGCGTAATGATGTATATAATAGTGACATATACATTCATGAAAGTCAGCTAAATATAATTGAAAAAGCAATGGACCTAACACTGAGCCTTAAGGTTCACCATTCGTTTTTGTAAGAGCTTCTGATGGCGTACCTCCAACCAGTACTCTTTGTACACGTTCAGTATGGTAGTTCGTGATAAGCGTTAATGAGCTATCACAGAATCCAAAATATTTCAATTCATTGCATAATATTATGGGATCTAAAGTACCGAATGCTTTACCATAGTCTAGCAGGTCCAAGCACGCACGTAACTGCTTATCCACAGATTTATAAATATTATCCGTAATGTGCGCCAGTGCGGCCACAGTACTATGGTGAGTACGAAAACCAGATTGAACAGATGTTATGATGTTGTTGTCTTTCACGTATTCCTTGATCTGATCTTGAAGTAGCATTTCAAAGGCTATAGACAAGGAAGGTAATATACTTACTTAACCTAACTTAACCAAACCGGCTGCGGCTGGACGTCTTGAGTCCAAATTGACCCCTCCGAGATTGATGAAATGTTCCAGTGAAAATCCACGCCCCTTTGAAATTTGATAATTTCATTACTTCACCTAACCAAATCGGTGGAAGCAAAAAGGGTAGGCCCGGCCCTCCAGACCCCCTCAGACACCCCTATTTACGCAACAGTGCAAACTAACCTAATTTTTAAGTAGAATTTTCCATGTCTTGGTGTGGTGCCTGGTGTCATTGTAGTCTACACGTTGAGCACTTTCGAATTGACCATCATTATATTTCACCAAAAAGTATCGACATTTTGAGGTTATTTTTAGGTAGGCTTCAAATTTCAAAGTGGCGCAGATTTTCATCGGAGCATTTACTCAGTTTGAGAGTGGTCTAACTTGGCTCAGAACGTGAAGCTACTTGTTGGAATCCCATTTAACCCATTTTGGCCTCAACAACTTGAGTGGTTGGGTGCAGTTAGGGTAGGTACTGTAATTTCAAAGTGCCGCAGTTTTTCACCGGAGAGCTTCCTCGTTCTGAGCGTGATCTCGTATGACTCAGGTAATCAAACCGAGACGACTAACGATTTCGGTTTCTGCTAAACAAAAATTATACGAAAAACTGTGCGCCAGTCCTGGAAGGATACCTGAGGGATGGAGTACAGGTACATTGCAGATCTAATTTTATTACCTTCGACTCTTCGTAAAATAAAAAAATAGAACAAGGAAGCAATTTTCTTGCGGAAAATTAAAATTATTCTTCTTTAAAAGTTCTCGTTACTTACTCCAACATGCTCAATCGTTGCAGATATGATGTCAAAAATGGAGTCAAGTTGATTGACTCAGTACTTCCCACACATAATGATGATACCACTTTATTATTTCCCATTGCATGAAGCTATAGTCTGAAATAACCTTGCAACTAAATTATCGCCCACCCGCCCGCAAAAATAACATCCAACACAGAAACCCTCGTAAATAGTTTCTTGCGTCTCCCTCCTTAGGAACTAGGAAGTCACAGTTTTTTTCTGCTAGCTTCAACTGGACGATGCGAAACGATCAACTTCCATTATTTTCCATTCTCGCCGCGGTAATAAATTCTGTGTCAAAATTTTATTAAAATCAGTTCAATAATTTTCGTTTTACGCAATATACATAGAACGAAATAAAGCAAGTATGTACAGATCACAAAATTGGTTTCTGTAATAGGCAAGCCAATGTTCGGATGGATCTGAAAAAGTGTAATATGCCGCTAGGCATTTCTTCTACAGGTCGCTGGACAGACTATTATGTATACAACAAATTTTTCAGATTTACAACCTCCCACCCCACAACCGCCTCGATTTCACCACACCCAAAAACTGAAAATGATCAGGAACTCGTGAAACGCCTAAAAACAAAGTTTGAGCTGCTTTATATTATTAGTTTTTTATTATTGCTGCGCCGCCAGTGGCACTATATTTCCAAAACATACGCGTCTTTCATTCTCGCTGCTGTAGCAATACTGTGTCAAAATTTCATTAAAATCAATTAAATAGTTTTCGCGTTACGCAATATAGAACGATCTAAGACAATACACGTATGTATACGTCACAAATTCTAAGTCGCCTGGTTTTTATAATAAGCAAGGCAATATTCGGATGTACTTAAAAAGTGTATTATGCCGCTAGGTTTTTCATTCAAAGATCAATGGACAACCCATTATGAGTACAACAATTTTTTCAATTTTACAACCCCCCACCCTCTAAGTACCCCAAATTCACCCTCACCCAAAAAAACGTAGAAAATGATCAGAAACCCCTAAAATGCCTAAAAACAGAGTTTGAGCTGTTTTTATATTTTTAGTTTTCTTTATTATTACCGTGCCGCCACTGACCCGATTTTTCCAAAACATACGCGTCTTCCATCCTCGTCGCGGTAGTAATACTGTGTCAAAATTTCATTGGAATTTCGCGTTACGCGTTATCGAGCGATCTAAAGCAATACTCGTATGTATACATCACAAATACTAAGTCCCGTGTTTTCTATCATAAGCATGCAACGTTCGGATGGAACTAAAAAAGTGTATCATGCCGCTAGGTTTTTCATTCACATATCAATGGACAGCCCTTTACGAATACAACAATTTTTTTAGTTTTACAACCCCCCACCCCCAACCACCCCAAATTCACCCCACCCAAGAAAAAGTAGAAAATGACCAGGAACCAGGAACCCCTAAAACGCCTAAAAACGAAGTCTGAGGCATATTTGAAATTTTTTGTTTTTTGCTAATTACTCCGTGCCCCGTATAACGATTTTCAAAATTATAGGAACATTACCTACTACGACCCTACAGCATATCGCTGCCCAAATTTCATCACAATCCATGCAGCGGTTGCTGAGATTACGAGACTAGAAAAAAGCGACAGACAGACAGACCGACAGATAGACAGACCGACAGACAAACAGACCGACAGACAAACAGACAGACAGACAGATAGACAGACAGACAGACAGACAGACAGACAGACAGGCAGACCGACAGACCGACAGACCGACAGACCGACAGACCGACAGACCGACAGACCGACAGACCGACAGACCGACAGACCGACAGACCGACAGACCGACAGACAGACAGACCGACGGAAATGAGTGACGTGCATTTTCGTTATGTAGACATCATAAAACGCCCAAAAAGCGTGTTATCTCAAAATCGAAAATTTTCGCGATCACAATACTCCCCTCACCTATCGGGGTGGGAAGTAAAAAGAAGACTGGTAGTCAAAAGACTAGTCTGCAGTATTTTACCAGGAGAAAACTGGCGCACAATGATGTTATCTGTTAATAAGTGAAGTTGGTGCCAAGACTACTGCAGAAATGTATGAAAACTACGGTATCTGTCACGGATCTATAGACACGTTTACGGATATACAGGGTGTTTACGATCTTAGTGCATTAATTTGGAGGGACGATAGATCATATTTCGAACCTGAAACCCTAGTACCATTTCACTAGTTAACGCGTAATTAAACAGAAAAAAATTAAAAAGGTATGACTGCAAAATCACAATCCGACAAGATTGCCCGGTATTCGCCCTAGTTTCTGTCAGGTGTTTTTGGAGATACTCACGTAAACAACCGCTATTGTCTCTAGACTTGTTGCCGCATATTCTGTGTTATCAGAATATGTTGCGATTTTTTTTAAACTTCAAATTTGGGATAATCGTATTAAATTTGTGGTACAAGCATTACAATGATGTGTAATATTCGTACTTTACTTAACGGCATTAAGATCGTAAACACCCTGTGTATAGGATGTTCCAGATCACCTTATTTTAAATTCGTAAACGGTAAAAGACTGTCTCTGTTGCACTACTCGCTATCTTTTGGGGTTTCGAGAAGCCATCACTCAGCCATCAGCTGCTGTAACTGAATCACGGATCGATGTGTCACCACTCTGTATTGGTATTTTAGAAATTTTACTTTTTAATACCGTGGAAAATAATTCTAATCCCAGTTTCTTTTATTTTTAGTACAAGAGGTTCTGCGAATGTACGGATAAAAGACTTTGGGTCAAAAAACAGGAAAGATTCCAGAAGATGCTCAAAAACAAAAAAAGTCTGTCAACACACCTCTGAGGTAACCATGAACTTGAACAGAAAGTACAGCGTATTGTGATTTAATGTTTAGATAATCTCACTTAAAATGTTGTTCAAATGATTAGAAATAAAAGGTACGTCAGCCACATATTAAGTTATACTGAAGCTAGTGAAAAATCATTATTTAGTATCCATGAATAAGTTACTACGAACCTCTAGACCTACCAGCCTGCGTGAAATACTTTTATTTGGTAAAGAGATCTACGGTAAAGCTGTCAGAAGTAGCGTAGAATACTACAGCACACTATATTGACAGCTCGATTTGTAGTCCTTTCATCAGAAATGTTAAAGCATTGCGTGGATTTCGTGTAAGAGTAGCAAATATTAAACTTCGGGAAGAAGTTACTTCGTAAGCTGACCTATGTGTTTTTATACAGGGTGGTCCAATAAGCGCGCGGTGCTTCCTAGCGGCCATACGGTTTAAATTAGACAAAAACGTTTTAAATAAAAAACGTTTCTTTTCAAATGCTCTACATTTAGAAATTAATTTCAAAGATGGCGGACTTTCGGATATACCGGAAGTAGGCATCAAGTTCCTTATTTTAAATGGAACACCCTGTATATTATTACGTTTTTGAATTCAGCATCGATTTTTAGGTCCAGTTTGTTAACCATTGTTTATGCCTACGAAGCCTATTTTCGGAGTTATTCAGCGATTTTTAAAAAATTTAACGTTTGTAGTACTTTACAAGAAACGTTAATATCTAGAAAACTAAACGCGATAGAAAGATGCGGTTTTCGGTTTTGAAACAAGCAAGGAACGTATTTGTGTTTCAGTAAGATCGTTGTTTCAAAAGAACATTAAATCAATAGACTAGAAATTTTCAAATTTGAAAAGTTAAAAACGTTAAAAACTTTTATTTTTCAAATGGGATGGTATCATAAGTTTCACATCAGTGGATGCGGAATTATATTCTCTTTCACTTTTATCTAGGCACATGTGGTTCTGTCTTTGACGGTTTTTAAGATATTTACGGTTTTGTAATTATTGCGTAGGAATTGGAAAAATCGTAGGCGGCGTGGCTCGCAGACGAAACAATTGGCAGGAAACCTTTCATCCAAAGTGTTTCGGTCTCTAATACTAAAATGTGCTTTTGCTCCATCTAACTGTAACCACATTATTCTTAAAAACTCCTGTGGTGAAGTTTTCAACAGGATTTCCAAATTTTCATGTGGAAAATATTGGAAAACATTAGTTTATTATGCGGTTTCCAATAATACCGCCCCAAATGCTTAGACTTCATGCTGGTTGTCAACAAACTTCTCAAAATTTGGATTTACGTGGGCGTAAAATATGAGAGAAGGAAACATGCAGTAGTAATACATGAAGGTAGTGAGTTTGACATTCTCGCAATTGTGGTTAAAGATCCGTATAGCAGTGCTACAGCAGAAATTAGTCGCTATTTGGGCATTGGTCAAACATCTGTGAACATGATCTTAACGGAGTACATATAGCATCACGTGCAGCTAAATCAAGCAATTGAAAGACAAGACTTTGAAAACTTAATGAATTTTTGTAACCGGAGTCGTGCTCAAGTCCAAGAAAATGCACTCCTTTCTAACATACATTTCTTATGAAATTCTTTCATTTTCTTTGTTATGAAATGTAGCTACAGCGTTATCATTATCGGTCATGTAAACTGACATAATTTACATTTTTATACCGACGTAAATCCAAATTTTGAGAAGTTTGTTGACAGCCAGCATAGAGTCTAAGCATTTGGGGTCGTATTACTGGAAACCGCATATTAAACTAAGGTTTTCTAAAATTTTCTTCGCGAAAATTTGGAAAATCTGTTGAAAAATTCACCACTGGAGTTTTTAAGAATAATGTGGTTACAGTTAGATGGAGCAAAAGCGCATTTTAGTATTAGAGGTCGAAACACTTTGGACGAAAGGTTTCCTGCCAATTGTTTCGTCTGCGAGCCACGCCACCTACGATTTTTCCAATTCCTACGCAATAATTACAAAACCGTAAATATCTTAAAAACCATCAAAAATACAACCACATGTGCCTAGATAAAAGTGAAAGAGAATTTAATTCCGCATCCACTGATGTGAAACTTATGATACCATGCCATTTAAAAAATAAAAGTTTTTAACGTTTTTAACTTTTCAAATTTAAAAATTTCTAGTCTATTGACTTAATGTTCTTTTGTAACAACAATTTTACTGAAACACAAATACGTTCCTTGTGTAAGACGTCGGTGTCAAACTCAAATGGATAGCGTGTCATAGTAGCACATGATTAATAAAATGTCATGGATTTAATATGGCCATATTTAATATAAGGTGTACTACTGTACTAACAATATATAAAAAATTAATAAAATGGTTAAAACAATTGTAAAATAGCAAAACCTTTTATGGGCACATGGGCATAGGCTGACTCTCATATCAGGATGGTCTGTAGCGCACCTGAAAATGAAATAAAGCCACTGAGCATACTTGCTCCACAAACTTGAGAAAGTAAATACATCAAGAATCGTCAATAATAATTATGCCAGTAATTAATCAGAATATTTTTGCTAGATTGTTATGCTGTCCCAGTGACGACAACGCACTGACCATGGAAGTATGTGCAAGGCTTTTCGTTCCGAGCACTGTAATGCCAATGGTGCCTGAACAAACAAACGTATCGAGCTGTGCAATGAGTAATACAGTACTCACTCAATACAGTAGCGACAACGCTACCGAGATTGACAACAATCTCCTCTCTATTTCTCTTGTACTCTGGTCTAGACCACTTGGCAATAAACGCTCCAATGCTGAGGAGTGCAATGGACACCAAAACGCGAGGTGTCCCCCCACGACATTGAGCCTTGCGTAATACCCTATAAGCCGTGCAATGGTCCCAGACCTGCTCAAGGTATAGCCACAAGAAACACAAAACATGCCAATAAACCTCAGGCTGACAACGCAACAATCAATAATAATTACAACAATCAATAATCGTTTTTAAATCATCTCTCAAACCAGGTTATCTCAAATATCATTAACAGTGAAAATAATAATACCAAGTGCGCAGTAACAAGTATAGCTCGTGAGAAAACTCACCCCTTCTTGTAGCACCACTACACAAACCTAACACACTGTTTTCTAAGGTTACCAAAACCCAAATGGCAGCAAATATTAAAAGCGCTTTATTTAAACCGTCTCAATAATAGTGCCTGTGTGATGATAATATAAATAAACCATACTGTCTCCTAATTAAACTTTCGGCATCAGCATAGCCTTTGTAGTAACCGTGAGAACCTGCTCAGCCCTATTTTCCAATATAAACAATTAGCGCCAACGTTTCTCAACTTCATAAATCGTCAAGCGTAATTATTTTATGGATATCGACTTGTAAGGGAACACAGACTAAACAGATTTGGAAATTATAAACGCTAAAAAATATACAGGGTCTTACATTCGGCCATCCTACTATTGACTCGTCCCGAGTCCATCAACGTCATCTTCATCAGATCTGACAGAACTACTCCTTCTTCATCACTGCTCTGGTGTGATTCCCCAGAAGATATACCGCCAACCGGTACCCAAGGCCGCATGCGATCAACCGCAATTACATTTTCATATGTCGCTTTTCTAGTGAGACGACATAAGGTTTTCTCTAAAGCAAAGTGTCCAAGTTCATCATGGGCTGCTTGGACAACTTGATGTCGCATTCCCTTAGGTACAACCCATTGCAGACCCTTTGCGGTTATCCTGTAGACACGCCCTTCGCGCAACGCATAATTTTTGTATATGTGTCCATCACTATCAGTTTGTGGAGGTTTCGTCAGAACTTGTCTTATCTCAGCAATTTTAGCATCTGTTAGTTGTCCAGATAGTACCCAATCTGCTTGTTCGATATGAAATATTTGATTTGGTTGTTGACTAGTTGGAGGAGGGTTGCGACTAAGAGCATCAACGTGTTTCATACGATCACCTGGCCTAAACTTGACATCAAAGCGGAACTCTTGAAGTTGAAGCCATCATCGTGCAATTCGTGGAATTATTTGTTTCTTCTCGCTAGTTGCCTTTAGAGAATTACAATCGGTGATTACAGTGAAATCGATTCCCAATAGGTAGCTACGAAATTTCTTCAAGCTTTCAACTACTGCCAGCGTTTCCAGCTCATAGGAATGATATTTTTGCTCGGTTTCCGTTGTTTTTCGACTATAATATGCGGTTGGATGGAAACGTTTATCAGGATGTAATTGCAATAGTATGCCAGCCAAGCCTAACATACTTGCATCAGTATGTACTTCGGTAGGTAAGGTTGGATCGAATAATGCTAAAACCGGTCTCTTGATCAACTCCGCTTTGAGCTTTCGGAAAGCAGTGTCTTCATGTTCACCCCAATGCCATTGAACGGTTTTCTTTGTCAGATTTGTTAGCGGCGTGGCAGTTATAGCGTAATCTTTAACAAAATGCCGAAAATATCCCGTTAGACCAATAAATTGTCTCACTTGATGTACAGAGGTAGGTGCTTGAAACTCTTCGACTGCTTTAACCTCCTCTGTACCGGGACGAAGTTTGCCTTGACTAATTTCAAAACCCAAGAAAGTGACCGAATCCATTAGAAACGAACATTTTTTCAAATTTAGTGTTAAGCCCTCGTTGCGGAATATTTGTAAAATCTTCTTTAAACTATGCAGTGCTTCCTCTATTGTGCGATTATGTAACAAGACGTCATCTAAATAAACAGCAGCATAATGAGCAGCAGGTTTCAGGATTTGATTCATAAGTCGCTGAAATGTTCTAGGTGCGTTTGTTAAACCAAAAGGCATTCGGTTAAACTCGTACTGTCCTGAAGGTGTAACAAATGAAGTATATCTTTTAGAATTTTCTGCCATTGGGATTTGATGGTAGCCTGATTTCATATCTAAACTTGTAAAATATATACCGCCTTGTAGTCTGTCAATTTGATCATCAATTCTTGGCAAAGGGTGATTATCTTTAACAGTCATTGAATTTAGTTTCCTGTAATCTATGCACATCCGGTTTTCTCCGTTTTTTTTTTTACCAGTAGTACGGGCGAACAATAGTTTGAATCTGATTCCCTTATTATGTCATTTGTTAATAATTCATCAACAATATCCCTCACACAATCTTGCTCAGATCTTGCCATTTTATAAGGTTTATAAGAAAAAGGTTTATCATCTCGTAATTCAATTTGCATCTCAGCTGATTTCGCGCATCCAAGTTCTGCTGTATCTTGAGCAAAGCAATCTCTAAATTCCTGAAGTAAAGCTATCAGTTGTTCTTTAAAATAGCTGGGAATTTGTCCAGTTACAATTTGATCCTTTGGTAGTAAAGGAACTTTAGACACGGCTAGATTATATATTGATTCCCTGGAGTCCACAACTGTACTACTTTCCGTACAAGGCCATGCCCTGGCGAATACCACATGTTTACTGAAATTAAGGTCATGGTCGGATAAGTTAAAGCACGGTAAAACTGTTCTCTTAGTAGTTTCTATGCGCAAAATCGTATTAGGGACTAAATACTCTCTTCCTTCTTGTGAACATAATATTGTTTCTATAAAAAGATCACCTTCATAATTTTCACAGTATACACCTACATTGCCGACATGATTTTGGGGTATATTGGTGTCCCTATCTAGTTTTAATACAATTTTTCTAACTGGAGGTTCTGCGTCAATATTGTGATTGTCCTCATTATGTTTCAAACTTGTGTCAATGAACTTTATAGTCGAGCCATCTTTGATAATTAAAATGTTTGGTAGTTCTGTAAAATTTCTACCAATGAACATAGGTACATTCTGTAGGCTATCTTGTACAATGTTTAATTTGACTTTTGCCTCCACCTGATCAATCTTTATAGATACTTCAGTTGACCCAAGGGTATGCGTAACGCTATGCCCATAACCTTTAAGAATGCTAGTATCTTGTTTATCGTATGGCACTCCTAGTTGCCTAACATTACTGACTCTAATAGTCGAACAAGAACTTCCTAAATCTATATAAGCCTTACATGTAGTAGAATTATTAATGATAACGTCCTTAAAATACTTCTCGTTAACTGCGTCATCGTCCCTGCCTAGTCATGCTATCGGCTTAGGATTCTCCTCATTACGACTCTCGCGTTTCTTTTTAAAACAATTTACTTCGTTACGCCCTTTGCGATAACAATATCTACATGGTATGTCTCGGTTAGAGACTTTATTACCGCAAAATTTAGAAACGTGTCCGGGTTGTCCACATGTAAAACAGTTTTCCGAATTGTAGTTCTTTTCTTTAGCATAATCGGAGGAAAAATTGGGCCTAACCTTCTTTGAGATCGTTGAAAAATGTTTAGGGGGCCTCGAATGGAACTTGTTATTTTGATATTTCTGAGGTGTATCAGAATTCCCAACTGTATTTAAAAATTCGTGTAGAGATTCAGCAGTTTGATGTCGTCCAGCTCTTGCTCCTGTCTTAACAACAATGTCGCCAATACCTCCAATTATGCACGACACTGCATCCGCCCCCTGTATTTTGCATCTACTCAATAATGCACACTTTTCGTAAAAGTATTTTGAGTAAGTCTCATCGGGGCGCTTATATCTACGTAACATTTCGGTCAGACTATCGCAAAAATCTTTTCTATACGGAAACGCCTGTAGCAATTTTATTTTCCATTCCACCAACTCATCTTAACGGTTTGTAAGCCCTTGAACCAAATTTCAGCCAAGCCCCGAAGTCGGCCTAAAGCAAAATAAATTGTTGCTTCCTCACTCCAGCCAAACACTTCCCGCAATGCATCTACTTTTAAGCACCACGCCTCTATTTCCTGATCCCGATCTTCCGGATTAAAAATTGGTATAACGTCTCCTTTAACAGATGTCTCCGGTTTACGTGTATTAGTTCTAAAAAACTCTGCCATAACTTCAGTAAAGCGATTCAAATCATTGTTTTGGCCATCATTTTGTCTACTACTTGTACTTTCCGAACTACCTATGTTATTAAAATCATCAGACGAAGAAGGGTCACGCACTCGTTTACGCATGATAAACAGGATGATAATAACAGTTGGTAGATATGTATATGGATAGCCAGTATCCTTTAAAGATCAACACTTGCAATACAAAGGTACACCAAGACCATCAAGAAGTCGAGTCCAGCCCAGTAAAATCCCACTTCTGAAATGTAAGACGTCGGTGTCAAACTCAAATGGATAGCGTGTCATAGTAGCACATGATTAATAAAATGTCATGGATTTAATATGGCCATATTTAATATAAGGTGTACTACTGTACTAACAATATATAAAAAATTAATAAAATGGTTAAAACAATTGTAAAATAGCAAAACCTTTTATGGGCACATGGGCATAGGCTGACTCTCATATCAGGATGGTCTGTAGCGCACCTGAAAATGAAATAAAGCCACTGAGCATACTTGCTCCACAAACTTGAGAAAGTAAATACATCAAGAATCGTCAATAATAATTATGCCAGTAATTAATCAGAATATTTTTGCTAGATTGTTATGCTGTCCCAGTGACGACAACGCACTGACCATGGAAGTATGTGCAAGGCTTTTCGTTCCGAGCACTGTAATGCCAATGGTGCCTGAACAAACAAACGTATCGAGCTGTGCAATGAGTAATACAGTACTCACTCAATACAGTAGCGACAACGCTACCGAGATTGACAACAATCTCCTCTCTATTTCTCTTGTACTCTGGTCTAGACCACTTGGCAATAAACGCTCCAATGCTGAGGAGTGCAATGGACACCAAAACGCGAGGTGTCCCCCCACGACATTGAGCCTTGCGTAATACCCTATAAGCCGTGCAATGGTCCCAGACCTGCTCAAGGTATAGCCACAAGAAACACAAAACATGCCAATAAACCTCAGGCTGACAACGCAACAATCAATAATAATTACAACAATCAATAATCGTTTTTAAATCATCTCTCAAACCAGGTTATCTCAAATATCATTAACAGTGAAAATAATAATACCAAGTGCGCAGTAACAAGTATAGCTCGTGAGAAAACTCACCCCTTCTTGTAGCACCACTACACAAACCTAACACACTGTTTTCTAAGGTTACCAAAACCCAAATGGCAGCAAATATTAAAAGCGCTTTATTTAAACCGTCTCAATAATAGTGCCTGTGTGATGATAATATAAATAAACCATACTGTCTCCTAATTAAACTTTCGGCATCAGCATAGCCTTTGTAGTAACCGTGAGAACCTGCTCAGCCCTATTTTCCAATATAAACAATTAGCGCCAACGTTTCTCAACTTCATAAATCGTCAAGCGTAATTATTTTATGGATATCGACTTGTAAGGGAACACAGACTAAACAGATTTGGAAATTATAAACGCTAAAAAATATACAGGGTCTTACACTTGCTTGTTTCAAAACGGAAAACAGCATCTTTCTATCGCGTTTAGTTTTCGAGATATTAACGTTCCTTGTAAAGTACTACAAACGTCAAATTTTGTAAAAATCGCTGAATAACTCCAAAAATAGGCTTCGTAGGCATAAAGATTGGTTAACAAACTGGACCTAAAAATCGATGCTGAATTCAAAAACGTAATAATATACAGGGTGTTCCATTTAAAATAAGGAAGTTGATGCCTACTTCCGGTATATCCGGAAGTCCGCCATCTTTGAAATTATTTTATAAATGTAGGGCATTTGAAAAGAGACGTTTTTTATTTAAAACATTTTCGTCTAGTTTAAACGGTATGGCCGCTAGGGAGCACCGCGCGCTTATTGGACCACCCTGTATATGTATAATAACTGTTGACTTAACCCGTACCACATCAATTTTCCGCAGTTTAGTTCTATAGCTGATATCGCGATAAATCTGCGTTATATTTACATGTAAACATGGCACATGTCAGATATCGGCTGCAATAGATAGATTCATGTATCGCTCCAATTTTACAGTCGATTTCATATCACGGAATCTTGAAATTGACATGACAAAATATAACAGCTAAAATATGAAACCCGTTCGATCGAACAACAAATCTCGACAGAATCGACAAACGGGCTTTTTACCGAGTAAGCTAAAAGGTTATAAAAATGTTACATGTAGCCAATCAATGAACGACTATGCTACTTTTATTACATTAGTGCTATTCCCGTGACATATCCACACGGATACGTTTCACCAGTGTCGGGGTATCTTTAAAATAATGGGAGTGCCAATATTCTTCTTGGAGGACCTTTTCTTGGAGTACTTTTACTTCTGCGAGGACCTTCTTCCCACCCTCTGCGAGGATTTTGTCTTCAAGACAGAATATTTTCTTGAGGAACTTCAGATGCCACTTTTTCTTTTTGAGCCACTCATCATTCTCCCTGGAACCAGCGCTTGTCTGCAGAAGTCAAGTTTTTTATGTAACATTTTAGTTTTTTGAGAAATTAGCCTTAAAAGATTTTTTTGAACCAACCTCCTGCATTTCATCTCTCAGTAACAACTGACCTTGGCAGCCCATCACTCACCTCCTAAAATAGACATCTTCTTTTCGAAATGAAAATGAAAATTGAAAAACGATAGTTTTTCGCCCCTTAGTGCACCATGAAGGCAGTTGGATAAAAAGTAGCATTGCTTTTTTTTCAAGGGGCATAATCTCAGAATTGGTATCCTTAGCTGTATATTATAACAGATGTATTATTACCACATTACTAGTAACGTCCGTGTTTGCGATACCATCATGGATTGGTTTCCAAGGTGCGAGTTGACTTGTAGTTGAGCATCCAACGTTAAACAATAAAATATGGTTCCAACAATGCAGCTCACATACAGCGTCTCCGGATTTCGACCGACAATGCTACAGGAGATAAACCTCACACTTTTATGAACATCGTGATAGGAATATGAAGCCTTAAAATGCTTAATTTATAAGATACAGGGTGTCAAAATTTTACTTTTATATTCCTTTTTTCTCAATTATTCCGTAATAAAATGGAATAACGTAGACCGATTTTAGAAAATCACATAGAGTGGGGTTTTCTAAGGCAAGAAATATAAATTTAACAACGGTTTTGCTATCATAAATAGAGGGCGCCACCTATCCATTTGTACCCACTTAAATTATCAAAACTTTTTTCCTCTATATGTTTTACGTGAAAAAGATATATTTTGTTCAAGTCACTAGAAGTAACCGTTTTCGAAATAACCTCTATTGAAGTTTCCAATGCGACTAAATTATCGCTATTTCCGCACAAATGATTACTAGGCTCATAGTTTTACATACATAGGCATGTTTGAAACATGCTTTTTGATCTAACACTAATGCGTTCTTGAATACCGATAATTCTTTCGGTCACAATTTACAACTAATTGGGGTAGCTTGGCAAGATGAACAACAGCAGAAAATTACAAACAGCCAAGTTTCGCGGGCGATTCACGAGGCAACACAAGTAAATAAGGTCAAACTTCAAACAAAAAAGCTTGATCTACCCCAAACACAAGTTGTGGGGATAAACAGCACAATCACTGGACTTAAAGCAGCTGAGAGGAGATCCTGGTTCTACATAGGAAACCTAAATCCTGAGACAACGGTCGAATCATTGAAATCACACATGGAGGGGTGTAATATTTCCACATTGTGCTGTGAAAAATTGCAGACAAAAAACAGTGAACTTTCCGCATGTTTTAAGATTGCAATAAATCCGAACACTACTGAAGTGCTTCTTAATGCTGAAAACTGGCCTACTGATACAAATATCAAGCCTTTTAGGTTTAACCAGCCACATAGGCCTAACAGGATGGCAAGGTATTATAATTCAAGAAATTTTTATCCAAGAATGCAAAACAACAGGAACAATTAACCGTAAAACACCAAATAATTCACTATAATCTGCAATCCTTAGGTAATAGTAGAGATGCCGTGCATAACTTACTCACTGATTATCCAGACTTCAGGGTATTCTGTGGTACTGAGCATTGGCAATCTAATGACGAAATACAATTCCTTGGCCTGGATGGATTTGACCTAGCTTCCTGGTATTGCAGAAGTGAAAAAGAAAGAGGGGGTTCAGTAATATATGTCAAAAAAGGACTAAAATGGAAAGACATCCCTGAAATCTGTGACTTGTCAGTGCAAAACATTTTTGAATGTTCAGCAGTGGAACTACAATTAGGTTCAAAGAAAAATATAATTTTAGCCATTTATAGAACTCCTAACCTATTAATAGAAGAGAAGTATGTGTTTTTAAAGAAGGTAGAGACAGTTTTAAGTAGATTTTTTAATGAAGATTGTAACATATTCTTGGCAGGAGACTTTAACATAAATTTATTAGAAAAGGATGTTTTTGCAAATAATTTTATCGACATGCTTGACACTTTTAATACCTCTCCTTCTGTTTTAGGGACTACAAGAATCTCAAATGGCAAAAAAAGTTGCATAGACAATATGTATATATATATACCAATTGTATGGACTCAGAGACAGATACAATAGAGGCTCATATCTCGGATCATGCTGGGCAAGTTTTAACTTTTAATCAGGTAGTTTGCAGTAAAGAAAGTACAGTTGAGAAGCATACTTTTTCAACACTTAATAAAGACATGTTCAAATACTTGCTAAGCAAAGAAAAATGGGAAACTATTTTTGAGAATGATGAAAATGATGTAAATATGCAATGGCACTCTTTTTTTATGAATATCATATCTCCTTTGTTTGACTACTGCTTTCCAATAAAAAATATAAGTTTGCAATCGAAAAAATCCTCAAAAAAACGGATATACTGCACCCCTGAATTGATACACGTTAAAAAAGAATTAGATATTCTATATACAATGAAACAGGTACAACCGGAGTACACTGAAGTATATCGAAAAACAAAAAATATGTACAATGCTTTGCTGGCCAGCTCGAGAAAACAATTTTACGCCAATAGAATTCAAGCAAGCGACAACAAATCCAAAACAGTGTGGCAAATGGTTGGTGAAGTGAAGAGTACTTCAAATAGCAGGTCTGAAATAAGGGTTCCAGGAAACGGACCGGAACTGGCCTCTAAATTCAATAACCTAACAATTAATAAAGTCTCTGAACTAGTTGAAAATCTTCCAAAAGTGCCCTTTACTACCAATATCTCTAGAAATGTCCAGACCATGTTTTTAAAACCACTGACAGAAACTGAAACATTTAACATTATAAAAAAACTAAAAAATAAATGCAGTTCTGGGTTTGATAAAATATCTAATAATCTAATAAAACATTGTATTCACGAGTTGGTCGAGCCGTTGACATATATTGTCAATAACTCTTTTAACACTGGTAAGTTTCCAGAAAGCCTGAAGCTGTCTTTGGTTTACCTTTGTACAAAAAGGGAGATCCCTTGGATTTAATAAACTATAGACCAATAATTCTAACTTCCTCTTTTTCAAAAATCTTCGAGCTGGCAATGAGCAGTAGACTTTTAGAATTTTTTGATAGGTACAAATTATTTAGCAGATCACAGCACGATTTTCTAAAAGGAAAAAATGTGGTGACTGCGGTCTATGAGTTCGTTGACAGAATAGGAGAATGTTTAGAGAAAAAAAGGTTTTCTATGGGAATGTTTTTAGATTTTACCCGAGCTTTCGATAGTCTGGACCACGCCATCTTGCTAGAGAACCTTGAATTATATGGCGTACGTGGAAAAACTCTAGACTGGATAATGGAGTTTATGTCTGGAAGACAGCAGGTTGTCGTTGTTGAGAAGGACAGTAAAAAATATTTTTCAGAGCCAGCACACAACCCCAGGGGTATTGCCCAGGGAAGTGTGCTAGGCCCTCTCCTTTTTGTATTTTATATTAATGATTTCTCTATGGAAATTGACAGTGATAACACTGAACTAGTAAATTTTGCCGATGACTCTAATGTACATGTGTCAGCGGATGAATTTGCTGGTTTAGTGGAAGTTGCTGGAAAAACTCAAAATAACGCACAAAATTGGTGCATCAAAAACAAACTGATTGTCAATGAAGACAAAAATCAATTCATGATCTTTCGAACTGCTGCTTCCAATAAAAACTTTCCAAAAACCGTAGTCTTAGACTCTTTAGAAGGGGAAGTATCAAACACATCAAAATTCTTGGGCATTCACATAAATCAGAATCTGGACTGGAGTCACCATATTTCTGAACTCAGTAAGAAATTGAACAAAGCCTGTTTTTCTATAAGAGTCGTGAAAAAGGATTTGGATCTAACACATCTGAAAACTGTCTACTTTGCTAATTATCAATCAGACCTTCAATATGGAATTATTTTTTGGGGAGGGGCAGTGGAAACAAAGGACCTAATTTTGAAATCTCAAAAAAGAGTTATTCGCCTGTTATTGAATCTCAAGGCTACCGAATCCTGTAGGGGAAAATTTAAACAGCTGAGAATTTTAACTGCACCTGGCCTATATATTTATGAGTGTCTACTGTTTTTGTTCAGAAATAAAGACAAGTTTACAAAATACCTGAATGAATCCAAATATAATCTAAGAAATCTCAACTATGAATTGCCTAAACATAGACTTTCACTTACTGAAAAGATACCAACATATGCCTGTTTGAGATTCTTTAATACGCTACCGCAACATACAAAAGTTGAGAAAAGCTTATCTAGATTGAAAGTAAAAATTTTTCATTTAATTAATGAAATTGAGCCATACTCAACCGAGGAGTTCTTGAACAGTAGGAAATGAAATGTTGTCAAAATACTTGTCTAGGTAAATGCTCTTTGTTTTAATGTGTTTGTGTAATGTTTTCTAGGTACCTATTTAGGTATGTGATTAATTTTAAATGTTTTAATCATTGTGTGTGAAATCTATAAATTTATTGATCTTGTTTCTAAACAAACATAAAAGATCTATAAGAACATATTTTAATTGACGCAATTTCACCATCTGTAGTTTTTACTTTGTAAATTTTATAGATTCTTGTGAAATAAAGGATTCTGTATTCTGTATTCTGGAAATTTCAATAAAGGTTATCTTGAAAACGGTTACCTCGAGCAACAAAGCATACCTTTTTTACGTAAAACATATTGCGGAAAATACATTCTTTATATTCAGATTGATGCACCAAACCGAAATAAAGTTTTGCTGATATAGAGGAGGTCAATGTGCGTTAGGGGCGCCATTTACGGCGCCTACTAACGTATGTTGCTAAAGTTTTGAGAATTTTTTTCAAAACTCGGGAGGTCGTTTCACAACAATAAAACCATTTTGGTTATGACATAAGTTATCAAAATGTCGTACAAATTAGATATTCCGAAGAGTATGTACAGTCAAGTTGGACAACTTGAAAGAAAGAATAGTTCGCCCATATCAAGATCAGTTGCCACAATTTATCGAGCGATCCGTGAATGCGAAGAAGGTATTTAGTGTATAAATTTACCAAAAAATGGACGTTCAAGAGCTTTGAATGCTGTTACAGTTCAAAGAATGGTCAACAGAAGTGAACATCGAATTGGAACTTCAACACAAAAACTTGGACACATTTTTCACGTCAATGCTAACACAATCTGTAGAGAGATGTAGAGCAATAATTTAAAATTCCGAAAAAGAAGAAAATGTCCAAAGTATTCCCCAAATCAGTTAGAAAGGATTCCTCAATGCTGTCGCAATTTACGTCGTACTCATTTTGCTGGCAAGATAAAAATGATTCTTGACGATGAAAAGTATTTCACATTTTCGAACTCAGAAATCAAAAGTAATGATGGTTGTTATACTGGAAACTTTAAAGCGTGTCCAGATAATGTGAAATTTAAACGAAAAGAAAATTTTGAAAAGAAAGTGTTAGTGTGGTGCGCTATATCAGAGAACGGTATTTCACAGCCTTACGTTGGACGAGTTAGGGCCGAAGCGGTTACCGCAGAAGTCAATTCTCAAAGATGTTTGCCTAAACTACTTAATTTTATTAATACCCGCCATGCTAATGACAGTATAATGTTTTGGTCAGATCTGGCTTCAAGTCATTATGCTTTGCGTACAAGAAACTGGCTAGAACAGCTTGGAATACCTTTTGTACCACGAAACGACAACCCTCCCAATCTTCCTCCAGCAAGACCTATCGAAATTTTTTGGGCTCAACTGAGTGCCAAAGTTTATAACAATGGCTGGGAAGCTAAACACGGACAGCAGTTAAGAAGCAGAATAATGCTAAAGATCAGAGAAATTGATTTAGAGTCCGCCACTGCATGAAAAATGAAGTAAATGGACGATAGCATTAATTTTTAGCCAACCACAGCTGCCTTTAATACAATAAACGACTGTACGTAAATTTTATTGAACATTAAGTTACGATTGTCCTACGTGAAATCAATGAAATATGAACATTATTTTATAATCAGCAGTATTATCATAATGAACCATGGACATTAATCGATGATTGATTGGAACAATTAACCGTAAACATTGATATTATGTTCCTAAGGCATGCGTATTGTAAACGATAGACATTAATCTATCATAGCCGTACATCAAAACAATAAATATTAAACATAGAACCATGATTATACGTCATTAATGCTATGGTAGATATACACAATTTCATGTCAACCGTACAGTAAAACAATAAACAGTAAACATAGATCAATTTGTGCAGTGTTTAATTTTACGAAAGATATACATACATTTATGTAATCGGTACATTGAAACAATAAAGAGTGTACATAGATCGATGTTTGCAGGGATTAATGTTATGAATGATATGGCTGAACGTATGTCAACCGTTCACTGAAGCAATAAACAGTAAACATAGACCAATGTTTGCAAGCGTTAATGATATGAACGATATACATTAATCTACGCTAACTGCAAATTAAAACAATAAACACGATGCATATATTCATGTTCACCGATTACGAATGTGATAAACAAAGTACTTGCTATAGAATAGTTATTATCAGTAAATTATATAAAATAGCTTTGCCCACTAATTTGATGTTCAAATTTTTTTAACATAATAATAATTACATTAAAACCAATCGTGAGGTTTCTTTTTTTCAAAACAGAGACAGTGCGGGAGAAGTTATTTATGCCAAAATTGTGTGTAGTGGCACTTTTTTTGACGAGTCAAAAAAAATACCTCTACACATGAATTGCATACAATATTTTGTCTAGTACCTTACGCTTTATCTACTAAAATTAGAAATAATACTCCGTTTACTTTACGCACTGTTTAGAGTGCGTATGTACGTTCTTTACATACGGTGGTAGATAGTAGTGTTTTTTCTAACAAGTTTAAACAGCGAGTGTTTGGCCAGTTAGAAAAGCACAAAAATGCTCTTTTCACACTAAATTTTTGGGGAAAATTGAATTTTTGACACATTTGTAGAAAAAGTATTTTATTTTAAAATAGATTCACAAGTTATTGAACCTCAGGGTTCTCAAGGGCAACTACGTGGCTATAAAAACACCTTTCCACGAAGTTCTAAGACATTTTGCTCTCTTGTGGAAAGTCAAGGTTAAATACATAAATAATTTTGGAGCATAAATCAACAGCCTTAATAATATGAAAAAATTTGAAACGAATGTCGTCGAAATATACACATATGTTTGAAATGTCCTTATAACTGATATCTGCAACAGATGTAATAGAGGGTTGAATTGCCAGCTTTCTTGATTTCAGCGTATTGGTGTATTCTTCTTGCTGGGCACAAAATAAAAATGATTCCTGTTAGTCTTTTATTGTGTACCTAACGTGCGTGGTTTTTCCAGATGTGTTAGCTTTTGAACAAAATTTGGCTGATGGCACCAAGTAACCATGAATCGCCATCAAAATTGGAGCGTATTTTTCATCTGAAAAAAAAAGAAACAGTAAACTGACACGATTTCCAGCTAGTGCTTATGAAATAGTTTGTAATTTCGGTTACTTCAAAACTAGAATTTTTAGTCTGGGTAAAACATTCGCATGAGCTCAAAATATAAAGAACACGATAGCACTAGCAGAAAAAAGTAACACGTGCTAATAAAATGTCCATGGCTTAACTAGAATGAATCCCCACATTCACACATATTTAGCCAACAAATCAGAGAACAAAAGTTACTTACCTTATAGTTTTTTCGGTTCTCGAACCAGAGTTAACTTGTCTATAAAGTTTTAGTTTAATCAACCGCCGTTTCCAATATTTCTAATTGTGTCTCAATCTGGAATTCGCAAGCACACAACGTAAACGGGTTATTCCAACCACAGCTTCCAACTTACCGAGGAGAGTATTTTTGTATTGTTTGTAATGCATCAATAATGAGTGCCACCTGTCATCACAGCCACACTGCCACACTGGTGGTGTTTCGAAAAATCTGAATAGGTTAGGCGGGACGACTTGGGATTCGGCAGCATCGAACACGTGACCAATACTGGTGGTGGAGCAAAGGCGTGAAAACGAAAAGTAGAGCTACCAAAACTAATAACGTTGTTCGTAATAATAACGTTTGGTGTGATTGATGTATGGAGCATCAAAAAATGGCGCGTTGTCAAAAGTTAATGCTTACGATACGTTGAATTAACGTTTAGTGTTCGTTAAACAGTAAAAACCTCTTCATTCATTTTTTATGTTTGCTTTTCATGGATCTATGGAGGTTTTTTTATTATTTCAATGATAAAGAACGTATAAGTTCATAACTGCTTAACGTTATTTCCATTACTGCTTATGATTACTTCTTGAGGTTTTGCATTTATTGTTTAATGTTAACTTAATCATTATCTTAATGTACGAATACATCAAACTATGACGTGAAATCACTGTTTCAATGTCCGATCCACAATATTAGTGTTCAAAAAATTGACGACGACAGATAATTAATTTTACGAACAAATTTTCTTTTGGTGTGTCCAAAACCTAATGAGGAACATTAAGAGAAAACTGCGAGCCGTGCGATCATGACCCATTAGCAGTACTTCAATATCATTTTTATATCAAGAAATAATGTTATTTTTTGTAGTTCTTGTTACAGTTCAAATATATTATCGTGAGATATTTTTTTAATTTTTTGAAAAACTTCTCAAAACTTTTGCAAAACTGTGGTTGAATTTGCATTTCTCGCCTTAAAATCCTCCCAACACGTAATTTTAGATCATTGTGCCATTTCATTACGGAATAATTATTGAGCAAAAACAAAAAAACGAAAATAAAAGTAAAACTTTGACACCCTGTATCCTAAAAATTAAGCATCTTAGGGAACCATGTTCCCATCTCAATGTTCAAAAAAAACGTTAGGTCTATCACCTGTCAAGCGTTGCCAGTCGAATATCAGGACACCCTGTATAACCACCACTATAGATATAAAACTGCTATAGTAATTACCAAATTCTTCTCATCTTGTAGATTGGGGGGCATTAGTGCTAAAAAAGGGCCAAGATATTTGAAATTCCACTATAAATGTCCCTTTTAGTGTCCAGGTACCATCGATGCCGAGGGAATCTCAAGCTATGAGAGCGAGGTGAAGTTCAAAGACTAAATAAACAGTCCAGAAGGTGCTACAGTCTCCAATAAGGCGACTGGGCCCGACATGGCTTTTATTGTGAAGGATTGTGCACTGGAGCTCGCTTGTATACCTACCCGCCTCTATAGGATGTCTTACAACTCCGATATAGAAGAAAAGAACGGGAAGACAGCTTGTATCAAGCTCTTACCAAGAAAATATCTAAAGCTGACCCAATCAAGTATAGTACCATAGCTCTGCTTTCTGTCAGCAGCAAAGTGATGAGAAATGCGTCAGTCAAAAACTCATGGAACACCTTGAGCTTCATTACTTAACGAATATGGATTCCAACATCAAAGATCAACTGTAGATCTCCTGGATTACATCACACATGTGTGGAGCAAGACCATCTACTTGTTTGGCGAGGCTCAGGTCAACTGTGGCATGTGGCTCTCCTAAAAGAGTTTCTATTCCACGGTCTTCCTGTTAAGCTGTGCTATTTGTTAGAAGACTTCCTCTCTGGTAGCTCAATCTTTCGTGGCAGACAGTTTCTCTTCTTCCTCCCAGGCCATCAACGCTGGGGTCCCGCAGGGATAAGCACTGGTTCCGAAATTGTTTCTGTTCCACGTGAATGACCCGCTCTCTAACACCAAAAACTAAATCACAGTTTTGCGGATGATAGTACTTTGCACGCAGGCATCATAAGGCTGGCAGTTGTCAAAAGACCGTACCCTAGAGTACGGCAAAATTCAGTGATTTCAAAAACCAGTACTATACATATTTAAACAAAATTTTCAAATAAAAATCTGGTTGTAACAAGTTTCGTCAACTACAACAGCTGCTCTAAAAAAGACTAGGATACCTATTCAGAGCCAAAAGGTACTCCTTACCATCCAACCTTCTTACACCTTAACGCACCACCTCCAGCCACATCCTAACCTGCAGTTGGTGACCTTATATTGATATTCAACCAGAATCTGATCCTGTGAGCTATCCTCCATACTAAAACCACATCATCATATATTTTTTTAAGGTGAAAGTCGATGTTAAATTTTCGGAGTGAGCTTGTATGATACTTTTTCAATTTTCTTCGCCAGTGAATAACAGATAAATCCGTTCCCGAGCTCTCAGTCCGTGGCAGCACCTTTGTTAATTTTCCGAATCCAAAAGTGTTAAGAATTCCAATTTCACAGTCTGGCCTAATTAGGGCAATTTGCAAAGTATTCCGGTTTCTCAAGAAAAGGTCTCTTAGCGAAATAAGACGTCAGAGGAAAGCGAGGCTCGAGCGCTTTATATCTCTTGCCCTCTATGCAACTCTGTGCTTTATAAGATTTAAGGGATTTCAGTCGCTATGAGCTTCCTGCTTTCGCTGATTAAAAGACGTATTGTCCATAGCATTGTGCAGCTGCTAGTGTGTGTCGAATTACTTCATCTCGAGTCAAACGTTTTACGCTTGAGTAATTCTGAAGTTTTTGTAGCCTTAGTGGGGTGTCACTCGAGGCAGTTTAAGTTTGAACCGTTGAAAATAGTTGGCGCGACACTGATGCCTTTAAGATAAAGTTTAATCTTTGAATGTGTAGAACGCTTTATCCAGTTCTAGAATATTATGGACCTCTGTATCTTTCCAAAGATTTATCCTACAAACCAAAAATAAGCAAACAATAATTAACCGATGAATTCTAAAATACACGCATTTACTCACGAGGTATACCGACCAGCTTTACCCTTATAGGGTGTTCTACGACGAATGGAAAATACTTTAGCAGAAGACTATACATGTAAGTCATTTCCAACAAAAAAAGTCACATAAAGTAGGGTCCGGTGTTCAACTGTTTCAGATATAAATTGATTTTTAGTGATTTTCATTGAAATGCAAACCTCGAAACGAAAACCCTAACAAAACAAAATATTATTGTCAGATTTTGGAATTTATGGTATTAGTCTTTAAAAAATACGCTATTACTTCATCATCGACTAAAAGAAAGTGATCATGTATCAAATACCTCGCGAGATAGTGTCAAAATCAGCATGTGCTAAAAAGTGACTTCACAAAACGCTACAAAGAAAGGAATCTGTCTTAAAAAATCACCAAATAATCAACTGTGCACTTTACAGTGAACAGATGGCCATATTTATAGTTATCCATTGGTAATTGATACTACAAACTTGTAAATGTGGTAAACATAATGCAACAAGATTGAATTTAAGCTCTAAAGGCACAATGGATCTCCGAGAGCGCAAAATTTCAACAGACCGTTTGGCAAAAACTTGTCGTCGGATTTTTAATTTTTATCAAGGGTACTTGAATGATGTGCTATTACATATTCATACAAAATGAAGTCAAGTTGATTGACTCGACTCAGTACTTCCTACTATTTTCCCATAGCACGAAGCTATAGTCCGAGATCCCCTTGCAATCAAGTCATCGCTAGAATCCCCCCAAGAATGTGTTATGCCGCTAGGTCTTTCCTTCACAGGTCAATCGACAGCCTATCATCAATACAACAAATTTTTCAGTTTTACAGCCTCCAACACACAACCACCCCAATTTCACCTCCCTCAAAAAAAAAAATGGAAAATGATCCGGGATCCTTAAAGTGTCTAAGAACGAAGTTTGATCTGTTTTTATATATTCAGTTTTTTTGATAATTGCAACGCCACCACTAACACGATTTCAAAATACCATACGTGCTTTCTATCCTCGGGTAGGTAATAATAGTATGTCGAAATTTCATTAAAATCAGTTCGGTCATTTCCAGGTTACACGATACAGAACGATGTCGTATGTATGTACGTCAGAAAATTTCAATTCAATTCAATTCTTTTATTAACTACATTTTGTACAATGAGCACAATTGTAGACGTCAAGTGTACAATATACAATAAATAAATAATCTATATTTAAAAACTCAGCTGAAAGGCGGAGTGACAAGTACATACACTTACTCAACAAAGCACAATAACATCATAATGGATTTTTTCTTTTTTACCCATCTTCCCCTTTTTACAGTAGCAGATTGGCAGTCACGGCATCTACATATTCATTCTTAGAATAGAAACACGATTTACGAAAATTTCGTTTTATAAAAGATTTAAACTTAGAATTGCTCAAGCCTTTGAGATGTTCAGGTAAAATGTTATATAGAGATATATCTAATGAGTTTTTTTCGCATTTAGCGTACTTAAATCTCTTGGTTTTTATTAGATTACAGTTTCTAGTTCTATATTTACTGTTCATCGGTTCAAATTTATCCTCGTCCTTCAATTTATGAATTTCAAGAAGCTGGTAGTATATACATACAACATAGTTGGAAGTGGCATCACTCCGAATTTTTTAAATAAAGGTTGACAGTGGTCGTAGTATCCAGCACCAGCAATAATTCGAATGGCTTTTTTTTTAATCCGAAAAGCATGAACAGCATACGAGGAGCCGCCCCATAGCAAAATTCCGTAACTTATATGAGAATGTACCAATGAAAAGTAGACAGTTAAAAGAGAATTTAAATGCACAAGATTTTTTAGCCTACGGAGAACAAAAATTGAAGAGGAAAGCTTTTTAGTTAAAGTACTGATATGGGCAGACCAGTTAAGTCTATCGTCCAGAGTGATTCCAAGCAAAGATGCTGTTTTACCTGACGTTATGGTATAGTTAGTTGAAAAAACTATTGTTTGGGTTTTATCAAGATTGAGTTGAAGATTGTTACTGGAGAACCAGCTTTCAGCTCTGCTCTCTAAATCTAACATTTCTTCCTCCAATATTTCAATGCTTTTGCTAGCTGTCACAAATGACGTATCATCAGCGTATAGGGTGCACTTCGTGGGGCATTTAAAATGGCATAAATCGTTGATATATATAATAAATAGGAGAGGCCCCAAAATAGACCCCTGAGGTACGCCACTGGTAATCGCAGCAAAAGAGGAAGTAGAGTTCTTAAATTGCACATATTGTTGTCTATAATTCAGGTAAGATTTAATCAGATCTAATGCAGGGCCTCTAACCCCGTACTTAGATAGTTTCTCAAAAAGCAGTTCATGCGAGATACAATCGAATGCCTTGCTGAGGTCGCACAGGGTGACCCCAACAAGGTCCCCCTCCTCAAGGTACTCAACTATATCCACTATGACCTTAAAGACAGCCTGTGTAGTAGAGCAGCCCTTCCGAAAGCCGAATTGGTTTTCACCCAGGCCATCCATGCAGTTAAAGTAATTAGGAAGGCGGTTCTTCAAGATATACTCAAATATTTTGCCCAGAATCGGAACTAACGAAATGGGCCTATAATCGCTAGCACAATTAAAATCCCCTTTCTTGAAGAGAGGGACGACTTTTGTTATTTTAAAAGGCGTCGGAAAGGTGGATGTCTCAATACACTTATTAAAAAGAAAAGTTAAGGGTTCAGCAATGCTAAGTCCTATTTCTTTTATTAGCGCGCTACTGATTTCATAATGATCTAAAGAACCAGACTTTTTTAGGTTGCCGATGGCAGATAATACCTCGATTACCGATACAGGAGTTAGAAAAAATGATTGGGGGCATTGAGGAATGTTGTTCAGGCATTCCTCCTGTTGGACTTTGCTAGAATTCAAACTTTTTATTATATTTTCTGCAACAGATGTAAAATGAGAATTAAAATTTTCCGCTGATAAGGCGCAATTGCCTTCAGTTCTCGATTTCCCACTAGCATTCCTTTCAAAGTTGATTATTTTCCATATATCCTTAGGCTTGTTTTTTGAATTGTTCATGAAATCATCATAGTTATTTTTTTTAGTGTTCTCAATATACTTTCTATATTCCTTGTGCAGTTTTTTATAAGCAGTTTTTAGATCCGGGTTTTGTGAGGTATCTGCAATAGTTTTTGCCGCGCTTACTTTATTCCTTAAGATCTTCAGATCCTTGTTAAACCAGTTAAATCGCGAATTACTTTTCTTCATATTTTTCAGAGGGAGATGATGCTCTACTAAGGATTTAAGATGATCCAACAGGAAGGAGGCCATGAAATTGACATCATGAGAATAGTAGAATTGCCTCCAGTCAAGGATATCTAACAATCGGTTGATTTCCAAAATACCAGATTTTGTAATTGGTCTAAATTGTGACATGTCTGAATTATATTTCCGCATATGAGTATCAATTAAAATACATTGACCGTAGTGATCGGACATCGAGGGATCTAGCACTATAGACCGATATGAGTTTTTATCCAAATTTGTGAGGACATTATCAATACATGACTCGGAGCTACTGGTAACTCGGGTAAAGTCTGTTATTGTGATTTTGATATCATGGCCAATAATTATGTTATTCAATTTGTTTACTTCTTCAGTATTAAAATGTATGTTAAAGTCCCCTAAAATGATAATTTTGTTATACTTTTTTTTTCATGAATATTAGCAGAAGGTCAAACTGCTCAAGAAATACTTGAATATTCGTATTTGGTGAGTGATATAAACAGATTATAAGATATTTGTGAGGTAAAATTTCAACTGCACAGAATTCAGCAGTTCTTTCAACGATAAACTTACTAACATTAACAATTTTGTAGTTTAAACCATCACGGACAAATATGCAGACACCGCCCCTGCCAACCGCGGACCTGCAATAAAAGGAAGTTAAAACATATCCAAAAATATTCACACAAGACATAGTTTTCTTCTCAGTTATAAAATGTTCACTAAAACATAAAACATCAAATTCATTTGTATTTGCATAAAGCGATACGTCATCAATTTTATTTGGTAAGCCTTGGATATTTAAATGAAAAACGGCAAACTTATGCCTCTTGTCATAAACAAGTTTCGAGTCAGCTATGGTATATGGTGGTGTTTTTTCTTCAAATGAAAAAATTTATTAATCTTAGTTCCTGCAGCCCACCTTGTAGGATCCAAAAAGTCAAGTCCTTTGGTTTCTGTAACACGCAAGGAAACGCTGGAACCGGAAGGACCTAAAAAGGTGTATTATGCCGCTAGGGCTTTATTTTACAGCCAATGGACAGTCTACTATACATACAACAATTTTTTTACTTTTAAAACCCCCCAACCCGCAACGACCCCAATTTCACCCCCACAAAAAAAAGCAAGAAGTGATCAGGAACCTCTAAAATGCTTAAAAACGAAGTTTGAGCTGTTTTTATATTTTTAATTTTTTTATTATTTCTGCGCCGCCACTTACACGATTTATAAATGTCATACGCGTTTTCTACACTTGCCACGGTATTAATACTGTGTCAAAATTTCATTAAAATAAATTCAATAGTTTCCTCGTTATACAACACAGAACGGTCTAAACCAATACTGCAATTTTTATCTACAGGATGTTTTTGGCAGAATTTTAAATTATGGCAACTTGAAGGTCATTTTACTTTGATTTTTTGAATGTAACACCCTGTATGTTTTATTTTAAATCGAAATATCTACTAATACTAGTATCTAATATCTACTAATACCCAGTAATAAATTATTTTTCCAAATATTTAAACAAATATCCCCGATTTTAATATATTTTGAATAGAATTCTCTTCTTATTTTTATTGCAATAAATTGCGCATGTCGAATTCATTAAGATCTCACAATTTCAACATTTTGTTTCTATCAATTCCTGAGATAAGGGCAACACCGCTTTTTCAGTAAACGGTACAGGAACGCTTAAATATTTCCAAAATTGCTACAGCTGGAGAGGTGAAACTCAATATTTTTTTGAACATACAGAATTCAAAAACGCTAACATCAGTGGGCATCAATGGGGCATTCCATTCAAAATTATGACGTAAAATTGGTAAATCTGACAACACTGATGTTAGCGTTTTTGAATTCTGTATGTTCAAAAACCACCAAGTATTGAATTTCACCTCTCCAGCTGTGGCAGTTTTGGAAATATTTAAGCGTTCCTGTACCGTTTACTGAAAAAGCGGTGTTGCCGTAACTCAGTAATTAATAGAAACAAAATTTTGAAATTGTGACATCTTATTGTCCTTAAACGCTGTGCCGCTGAGCTTGCACCTATCCTTTGCAAGCTCTTCAAACTATCATATCAGCAAGGCGTGTTTCCCGCTTCATGGAAAATTGGCTGCGTACAACCCATCCCTAAGAAAGGCAAAAAAACCGATCCCACAAACTATAGACCTGTGGCTCTTCTCAGCATCATGTCCAAGGTTATGGAGACTGTCATTAACACACAGATCCTGAAATACCTGGACAATAATAACATCATAAATGATCGCCAGTATGGCTTCCGTAAGCACAGGTCTACGGGTGACCTTCTGGCCTATGTCACTCACTTGTGGAATAGAGCCATTGAAAACCATGGCGAATCCCGTGTTGTTGCGCTTGACATATCGAAAGCCTTCGACAGAGTGTGGCATGAGGGACTTCTAGTAAAGCTTGCTGCTTATGGACTACCACCTGGTCTGCGCCAGTGGCTGAACAGCTTTTTGAACGACCGATCTCTGTTCGTTGTAGTCGAAGGCTGTTCATCAGACGTATTTTCAATAAACGCCGGTGTTCCTCAGGGATCTGTTTTATCCCCTATACTGTTCCTGCTGTACATCAACGAGCTGCTGGAAATAACATCCAATCCAATCTACAGCTTCGCAGACGACAGTACATTGATATCGTGCATGGAACCAGGCAAGCCACTATCATCCCAGGAGACGGTACGTCGACGACAGCAGCGTGCCTCACAGATCAACGCAGATATCAAAAAAAAAACTTGTCGAGTGGGGATTAGTAAATAAAGTACAATTCAACGTACAGAAAACCCAGGCAACAACACTTACAAAGAAGTCTCACACTGGCTTGCCAACATTGGAAATGGAGGGTCACCCCATAGACGAGTCACCTTCCGTCAAGCTTTTGGGGGTCAACATCAACAACAACATGTCTTGGCACGACCACGTCGTCAGTATTGCTAAAGCGGCATCCCAGAAGCTTGGAGTTTTGTTCCGCTGTAGGAAGCTGTACACACCAGAGCAGCTGCTGCTGCTCTACAAGGCACAGATCCGACCACCGCTGGAGTATTGCTCCCATGTGTGGGGATGCGCTCCCAAGCACTCTCTAAAGCTCCTGGATACCATCCAGAAGAGAGCAATTAGACTAATCGATACGCCTAACCTCACAAAAGACCTCCATAGCCTGGAACATCGAAGAAGGGTGGCTGACCTATCCCTGTTCTACAGATTCTATCACGGAAGATGTTCGAGTGAGCTCTCCCAGGTAATAACAGCAAAGGCCGCCCGAACGAGGAACACTAGAGAGGCTCTGCGAGCTCACCCTTACCAGGTCGAGGTCCCTACTCCACGAACCAGTTTCCTCCAGCATTCCTTCTTTTGGAGAACTTCGACGCTGTGGAACGAGCTGCCAGGGAATTTGTTTCCCGCCGGCTACAACCTACAGCGCTTCAAATCTAACGTGCACCGACACTTATCCTCTCGCAGCGCTTCGACAGCGACATAGGCTTTTAGCCTTTGCGGGAGGCTGTCCATAAAAAAAAAAAATTACTAAATTCCACATGCGCAATTCATTGCAATAAAAATAAATAGAGGGTTCTATTTAGAATAAATTAAAATCGGGGATATTTTTTTAAAAATTTGGAAAAATAATGTATAACTTGGCAACGCCGCAAACGCGAAAAAAATGTTACAAGACGAGGTAGGGTATTAGTAGATATTTCGATTAAAAATTAAACATACAGGGTGTTACATTTAAAAAACAAAGTAAAATGACCTTCAAATTGCCGTAATTTAAAATTCTGCCAAAAACACCCTGTAGATACAAATTGCTGATAGCATTTAAAATAATATACACTTAATATTCGAGTAACTCGCTGTATAATATTATTTAAAAAAAAAATCAAAGGAATATATCAATTTGGACGTATTACTTGCGACCTTGCAAATCCGGAAATTAATAGAAAATAAATTATAACTTAGCAACGTCGCAACTGATCCTAAATATGTTAGGGTTGAATAGAGATCAATGACGGAAACTAGAAAAATTTAAGAAAAAGTTATAGTTCCGTATAAAAAATCAAGTTGATCACTATCCTGCTTTCCCGCAATACCCTGTATATTTCAAAATATTTTTATAATATGCGCCTTAAGTAACAAATAACTTTTGTATTTGACATTTTCTTCTATCAGGTATACCTTGCGAGATATCGAAGAATTACACACTAACTGGACACCCTGTATACGTTCGCAGTAAAGTGGACGGTTAATTATTTGGTGATTTTATTAAGATACGTTCCTTTTTTTGTAACGTTTCTTGGAGTCGCTTTTCAACATATGCTGATTTTGGCGCTATCTCGCGGAGTGTTTGATACGTGATCACTTTCTTTCGTCGATAATGACGTAATAGCGTATTCTCTAAGAACAAACACCAAAAATTCCAAAATCCTACAATAAAATTTTGGTTTATCAGGATTTCCGTTTGGAGGTCTGCATTTTAATGAAGACCTCTAAAAATCAATTTATCGCTGAAACAGTTTAAAAACGAACCGTATTTTATACGACTTTTTTGTTTGAAATGGACTGTACAGCCTTCTCCTAAACTATTTTCCATTCGTCATAGAACATCCTGTATACCTGCAGGAACTACCAGCTTATTTTGTCAATTACGCTACTTCTCATGTGAGGATGAGGAACCTGATTCGTGGACGCAGAATCTAAAAGTGTCAATTAAAAAATGGAGTCAAGTTGATCGACTCAGTACTTCCCACACATAATGATGGTACCATTTTATTTTTTTTCCACTGCATGAAGCTATAGTTTGAAATTCCCTTGAAATCAAATCATCGCCCATCCGCCCGCAAAAAACATCCAACGCAAAAACTCGCAAATAGTTTCTTGCGTCTCCCTCTTTAGGAACAAGGACGCCACGGTTTCTTCTGCATGCTTCAATTGGGCGATGGGAAACGATCAGGAGCCCCCAAAATGTCTAAAAACGAAGTTTGAGCTGTTTTTATATTTTTAGTCTTTTTATTATTGCTGCGCCGCCACTGACACGATTTTTCAGAAACAGACACGTTTTCCATTCTCGCCGCGGCAGTAAATAATTCTGTGTTAAAATTCATCATTCCAATCAATACGATAATTTTCGCTTTACGCAATATACATAGAACGAAATAAAGCAAAAATCGTATGTATACACCACAAAATTGGTTTCTGTAATAGGCAAGCCAATATTCAGATGGACTTGCAAAAGTGTAATATGCCGCTAGATGCTCCTTCCACAGGCCAATTGACAAACTATTATGAATACAACTAATTTTTCAGTTTTACAACCCGTCACCCCAACCGTCCCAATTCCAGGATCAGGAGCCCCTAAAACGCCTATAAACAAAGTTTGAGCTGTTTCTATGTTTTAGAGGTTTTTTATTATTGCTGCACCGCCACTGACATGATTTTTCTAAAGCATACGCGCTTTCTATTCTCGCCGCGGTAATAATACTGTGGGATATATTATTCCTTGTTGCTATAGGGGTGTGCTCGATAGGTAAGGATGTATGCCTTACATCTTAGTGTATTTTAGCGTTTGAATGAAAATTGTATTATATATTTAACTTTTATATTTTATGCAATGTACCGGCTTTTTATTTTTGATTGTTTTGCCGAGTTAACTTTTTTAAATGTTAAAATCTTTCAAATTTTGATTGCACCTTTATGTGTAAGACTTTAAATTTTTTAAAATTGGTGTGTTAGACTGAATTATCAACGCTTGTACTAATCGTTTTGGCACTCTATATAATTTACTTATATGTTTTTCGTCTTCGTATGAAGTTTAGCCCCGAAGAAGGCGTAAAATAAACGCCGAAACGTCGGTTCTTTGAGTTAAAACCACTTGCATTAACTTATTCCAAAATCCGAAGAGACAGACAGACCGACGGAAATGAGTGACGTGAATTTTCGTTATGTAGACATCATGAAACGCCCAAAAATCGTATTATCTCGAAATCGAAAACCTTCGCGATCACAATACTCCCCTCACCTATAGGTGTGGGAAGTAAAACACCAGTTTAAAACAACACACAAGATTGATATTCACATATGACAAACTTTGTCTGATCTATCGAAATAAATACGTATCTCCAACTTCAGGTTCCGAGTAGGTAATCTTCAGGTAAGACGAACTTATCCCATGGATATTCAGAAGTCAAAATAGACCTTATTTTCCAGCCTCTTAGAATATATTTTACCCAAAGGATTAATGCTCTTATCCAGATGTGAAAATACCGGGCTTTAGGGGTATTAATTTGGCCTTCCGTTATCTAAACACCGTTAGTATATCACGACGTCGACGCTGCGATTAATTTGCTTTCGTCAATCGTATGCTACTTGGCTCCTCTACTATCTGTTGCTTTTGGTAATTTGATATTCATTATAGTGACTTGTAAACATATAAACTGGTATTAAGTGTACATTAACATAGAGTGTAACCTATCAGACACTTTCTTTGCATATATGTATGTGGTTTTTTTTGTGATAATTCGGAAGATCATATGCGTATAAGTTTTATAACGAAATTAGTTTTGTTTTCCTATTCGCAATAGTTCAAAAGTTATATCAAAATAAAAATGGGTTTTTGAATCCAGTACCGAAAACACGCCGACGGCTCCCGAACCCGTATGACGTCAGAAGGGTGGTCACGATGCTCCTTTGACCAACGACTTTCTACTCCGATAATAGATTCTAGCTTCTCAGCTAATCGCGAAAATACTTACTTGTAACTAGTGTATATTTGTCGAAAAATAGACAGTGAATGAAGCTTGCAGCTCAAGACGAAGTCTACGATAGAAATAAATACTTTTTTGAATGTTTGAAGGTAGATTACAAATTGCAGTAATAAAGTACCCAATCAATTATGTTATGTTGAAGCGACCTCCTCTGCAGAAATCCAGGTCTTTCAACTGTTTTTTATTTCTTTTAAACCAAAAAATTTATTGATATGCTTGCACTACATAGTGCAAAAGCCAAGTACCGGGGGCGGTAGTGAATTCAAAAAATCAGTGGAAATGAAGTTTGTCTGTCAATACTAATCAATAATTTATCTGATTGCGATATCAAAATGAGATTGATGAAAAAAAGAAAAACTATTCGTAGTTCTTGTTGTACCTGTAAAATATCTAATAAAATTTGATCCAAAAACATATGTATGTCGATGGTAGAAAAAAACGTAATAATAATAAAAATTGCAAGGCCAGGGTTTCGAACTAACACCCGCTCGAACACGTTTTCACCTTCTAACACTCTAAACCATTGCGCCATCCGGCGATCTGCGAAACAGGTCGCTTTAACGAAACATATTTGATTAGGTACTTTATTACTGGAACTTGTAACCTAATTTTGTACATTCAAAAAGCTATCTATTTCGATCCTAGGCTTCATCTCGAGCTGCAAACCATCTATGTTGCAACAAATATACACTACTACAAGTCAGTACTTTCACGGTTGGCTAGGAATCTAGGATCTATTATCGAAGTAGAACGTTGTTGGCCAAAGGAGCATCGTGACCACCGGAATGACCACCCTTGTGACGTCACACGGGTTCGGGAGAGATCGGCATGTTTTCGGTAGTGGATTCAAGAACACTTTATTTTGGTATAACTTTCGAATTGATGCGAAAAAAAAAAGAAAACAAAGATAGTTTTGTTATGAAACTTATTTAATGGTCGTTCCATTTATCACAAAAACATTCTTTTTAATTCAAAACTCCTTATTGAATAAGTCTTTGGAAGCAGTAAACCAACAAAGGTAACGACTCGAAGGGCAAATACCCCTACCAGCATTTAATTACACTATTGGTCTTTGGGAAAACATGAAAAAATGATTCCTGCCTTACCCAAAGTGAGCTCAAGGATATCACAATCTTTGTTTGGAGCGTGTCCTGAATCTCATCAGGCCCGGTGTCCTTAGTCCACGACAGCGCTGTTTTGGTCTTCCGGATCTTATCGAATAGACTGGGCAAAGCCCACTCCTTGAAAATTTAATAAAGTGTACTTGTAATATAATGATAACCTTTTGGAGTAAGGTTGCCAAATTTGTATGTAGCCTTATGCTTAAGAAAACACACTGTATTTATTAATCACGGTTTATTGACTTGGTCAGTCGTTTTTACTGCGACACACGTCTGTATCATATTTTAGCTTTTTTAGAATATTCAGGTGGTCAGAGGTAGAGCATTGCCGACACGTATATTATCAATAGTTTTGAGAACTGTAGCTCGCCATCGTTCGCGATTTACTGTCAGTTCAGTTATGCTCTTGATACACATATCCAGCAACTGTTTCGTCGTATCCACCCAGCGTTTAGGGGAACGGCCACGGCGCCGCCCACTCGGGGCATGACCCTGAACTAAAAGTTCTCAATATTATCGCTTCTGTGAATATGACGGAAGAATGTAAGCATTCTCGTCAACACAATGGAGGATAGTCTCTTTGGATTACCGAGCTCATCCAGCATGGAAACATTAGTTCGATGGGCGGTCTAAAAGGGGTGATACACGTACGAACTTTAAGTACGCGGTTTTTAAGTTCGCGAACTTACTCGGCTCGATGCGGTGACACACGTGAAACTGAAATCACTCATTTTGATAATTTTCCTAAATAAACAAAACTTTTAACAAACGCCAAACACAACAAGCGTTGCGCATCGATGGCCTGCCAAAACAAAGTGGTGGCTCGCGGCTCGCAGTACGAGCGGAGACCAGCTACGAGCAACATTTCAAACCAGTTGGCTCGCCGGCGGTTTGCGCGACGGTTTTAAAGTACGCGTCCTTACGGTGACACACAGGCGAAAAAGGTCGTCGAGCCATAAGTACGCGTACTTGCTCGTACGTGTATCACCCCTTTAAGGGACTTTCAGCATTCTCCTCCACGTCCACATTCCAAGAGCATCTATGCGAGCTCGATCTGACTTTTTAACAGTCCAAGCTTCCGAGGCATACAATAATATGGATAGCACAAGAAACTGAACCAGCGACATTTTAGTACCTTTAACGATGTTATGGTCACGCCATATTTTAGTAAGGACGCACATATATTTGCTAGTAGTTTGTCCTGTTTATAGAGTTCGTGCCTACGCCACTGGTTCCTCCTCGAGAGCCTCATTCGCAAAGTATACCTTTGCGTGATTCTGTGGAGTGCATCCGCTATCCTGTGCAGTATTCCGTTACCACCATCAGTTTTCAAGACGCGCCAAGAATACATTCATTACTATCCATGGCGATATGCCAGAAATAAATCGTGACGAAACTACTCCGCGAATGCTACAAACAGTTTTCGATATTCGGGATGGCCATATATGGCATAGCTAGAACGAACACAGTAATCTAAAAAACCGTTCACTTCCGTATGATATCTGCATCTGGTTTTTGTACCTGTACACTTTTCATATATAGTTTAAGAGCTCGCTACGTAAAAAAGGTCACCCAGTAAAATAAAAATTTTGTCATTTACAGGTTCAGTAGGTATCAACATAGGGATAGGTGGATCGTCAGAATGCGCCGTGGGTGTATAAAGGTAAAGGTGGTGGTTAAATAGGCAACTTTTTTGCATGATAAATGATGAAGTACAGCTCTGAAGATTTGCAATACAAACGGAAATATAATAAAAAAGTAGGTAAAAATTGTCAGAAGTGTAGGCGAAAGGTAAAGAGTCGTCAGAGGGCGCTTAAGTTGCGAAAAATTTTGCAACAATTATGTCACTCGGTTCACTTTACATACTCATTCTATGAATCAAAATGAAACTAATTATAGATCGTCAGAGGGCAAGGTGGACGAATGTCGGAGATATTATGGAACATCGGTGCTCCACTCATTCGTCATTGTATCTAGAATTCTATATTTTATTTCATCAAGTTGACTTCTGAAGATTGTAGCCATTTTTTCTATTTCGCCCTCTTTGTTGGTCTTAATTTTTTTACACCTAAGTCTGCAAAATGTGGAATCCAGTTGAAAGTAATTCTTATCTCAGTTTTTTTAGTAGAAAAGGTTTCTTCGAATTTTGGGATAAATTAGTGCAAGACGTTTTAACTCAAAGATCCAACGTTTCGGCATAAAATAAACCCCGAAACGTCGGCTCTTTGAGTTAAAACCTCTTGCATTAATTTATCTCAAAATTCGAAGAAATCTTTTCTACTAAATATGGAACCTGCACCAACAATTGTAATGTTGGTCCATACAGCCCTCGCCGCCTTATATTGCTTTTTCAAAGGCACACGTGATTTCAGGTGGAGTAAAAAAATCTTCTCTTTTTCATTTGCAGTTGTTATTGATCTATTACTTCCGCCTGTTTTAATCCTTCCGTTGCGCAAAGCTTTTTGTAAAATTTCTGCGCCATACGTTCACTCAAATAAATTTATATTATATCCTTCGCGAATATACTTAATATATTATGTTTTTAAACACCGACCCTAATAGTTAATAATGATACAGGTCTTCTTTTGTTCAAGTTGAAATATATCCTCAAGGTACTTAGTCACCCTGACATACATTTATGTAGGAGGTCATACATATTCATTTGTTCAGAGACCGTTGTTCTCACTACTGGCGCAGCGACAAAATGTATTCCAATTACATCTTGCTTCCTAGTGTTGTTCTAGTGTGTTTCAGCAAAAAATATATTGCGTTGAGATTTTGTTCTTTCCTAGCTACTAGGCACTGATTATTTTTGAATCAAACAGGATACTGGTAATAACATAGGTATTATCAGCGACCGAAAAGTCCTACAGCAGTTTCTGTCATAATCCGAATAATAAAATATCGACAGAAATCAGTTATGTATATCGTTTATTTTTGCAAGTGTAACAAGAAATACCAGAAAACAAGTATCTTTCGATTGTAATACTCTCTGCGCCAATAAGCTAGGTGTAAAAATATGCTAAGTAAAACATAAAATCATTTAGAGAGAGTCGTCAAAAACGACTAATTCCTGAAGTTCCATAGATAATTATAATAAAAATAATGCTAATCTATCTGCTATAAATTCATCACCATAGTGACAATGCCTTAACAGACATGTGAACTCGTAAAACGCATTTACTCATTTTACGAGTTTCTCTTGGAATATCTTTAAGATCTTCAATGCAGTAGCTTCCCATTTGCTTTCTGCATCCTCATGCCGTTGACCAGATGGTATCTACTGGTTCATCCGCCTTTAGGGGCAATTTCTCACCCCAAGGACAAGAAGGTGTCCTGACTGTTCTCAACTGGTCCACCCAAAGCTGTTGGTTGAGAAGAGGTTACTGTTTACACCGACAGTCGCCTTTTACAACACGCAGGATGTACGATGGGAGATATTCTAACCTGCCCCCACACGGGTATAAATTAAATAGGTCCATATTTACATAATAATAGTATGAGATAATATAAACATGCCGCATCTACGAAAGTAAGACTTGTGCGTGGAGTTGTAAAAACTATGTCTACCCGTAAAATTATAGTATTTAGTAACGGAATTCTTATCGGTAAATTTTACAACAGTCTGCTAAATTTGTCTAAATCGATACAAAACTATTGATTCTGATCTAGCTTTTTCAAATCAGTAACATGTCTTATTAGATACAGGCTGTTCAACTTATTACGTATAGACTGTTCAATTCACCAGATAATCCCATAATAAGTATACAGGGTGTTTACGATCTTAGTGCATTAATTTGGAGGAACGATAGATCATGATATTTCGAACCTGAAACCCCAGTACCATTTCACTAGTTAACGCGTAGTTAAACAGAAAAAAATTAAAAAAGTATGACTGCAAAATCACAATCCGACAACATTGCCCGGTATTCGCCCCCCCTTGTTTCTGTCAGGTGTTTTTGGAGATATTCACGTAAACAAACGCTATTATCTCTAGACTTGTTGCCGCATATTCTGTGTTACCAGAAAATGTTGCGATTTTTTTGGAACTTCAAATTTGGGATAATAGAATTAAATTTGTGGTACAAGCATAACAATGATGTGTTATATTCGTACTTTACATAACGGCATTAAGCTCGTAAACACCCTGTATTTACTAACGTAACTACATACACAGGTACATATTTTATTATAAACAACTGTTTGTAACATTTTTGCTGTTTACTTTCAAGTAATAAATTTATTATTTAGGAATCCTTGTAATTTTTTTTGCTTATGCTTGCTGTCGTATTTAAATTTTTCATTTGTAGTGGTAATTACTGTACACCAGTGATGCCAAATACGTAAAGCGCCTTTTTCTTACCAATTTATTAGCAGAAGGAGTCTCTAAGCTTTTCTCTTCTCTATTTCTAGTAGTGTAAGTCTAACAGTCTGCTTTTACAAAATATCTTTCTTTACACATCTTTAGTAACAGAGTCATCGCAAAAAGATGCTTTGAACCAAACTCTCTGCTTTTCTTACATAAGGCCTCAAATGAGCATTATCCTGACTGGCCATTTTTATGTCACTTCCAAGTTTCGTAAATGATAGTCCACCACTTCTCCCTAAGTAACAATACCATAATTTATATGCGACTGAGCACTTAAAAGTATTATAATAATTTAAAGTTGAGTTATAGTGTAAAACCCTTTAGATGCTTTGAAAATACTAAGCTAGTTTCTCAATTTGTTGACAACGTAGTTGGCATGCACATTCCAATGCAGATGAGAATCATTAAATATAACCCGATTTTTCTATTCGATGTGGGACCAATTTCAAATACTTTTCCATAAATTTTCGATATTTTTTATTATTACTCTTTTTTATTATATATAGGCAGATTCCTTGAGGAGCCCACAAAAGGAATGTAATTGGTTTCACTACAATTTACAGTAAACATATTTTCTGAAAAAAATTAACCGTTTTTTCTGTATCTCTCTCTCCACGACTATTTAATTCTGGCCCAGATAATATTTTTCGTCTTCAGATTATAGTCTAAGAGCCAGTCATCGGCAGACTTACGACATTTTAGCAAAATTTATATTGCTTGCTAAAATACTGTAACTTTTCATAAAATATTCATCATTTGTTTTTTAAAACACATTAGGAACCGGAATAGGTGTCTGTTATTGTTAATTAGTATAAGAAAGGTACATACTACAATATATTAAAACGGCAGACTTGCTAAGATCATGTTTTAGAAGCTATATTTGACGCTGTTTAATTAGCTGACATTATAGCGTCTGCCAGTATGTTGGAACCCACCTGGGTGACTACCATTGGGTTTTTGTATAAGAAATGATATATACTACAACAAATATTTAAGAAGCAGATTTGATAAAATGAACTTACATTTTGGCGCTTTTGGACTCCCGCTCACGCCCAAAGGAATCGTTGTCTGGGATAGTGAATCCCCATTACGCCTATGGCATCAATATGAAATTTTCTAAAATACTGTAAGTCTGCCGATCACTGGTTCTTAGTCTATTATTGCTGCGCAGCCAGTGACACGATTTCGAAAAATCATACGCATTTCCCGTTCCTCGCCATGGTAGTAGTCAGAATTTCATTAAAATGAAAACGATTTAAAGAATACTAGTATGTATACATCCAAAAATCCTGGGTTAAAAAAGTGCATTATGCCGCTAGGTCTTTCTTCCACAGGTGAATAGACATGTTATCATGATTACTACAAATTCATCAGCTTTAGAACTCTCACCTCACAACCATCCCAATTTAACCCCATCCAATAAAAAGTAGAAAATGATACTCCGCCGTCCATGTACCGATTTTTAAATTGTAGCAACATTATCTACTACAACCTGACAGTTATAGCTACCCAAATTTCATCACACTCCATGCAGCGCGTACTAATATTACGAGACTGGAAAAACGCCACCAGATAAACAGACCGACGGAAATGAGTGACGTGAATTTTCGTTATGTAGAAATGTATGTATGTAATAAAACGCCAAAAAGCATAATATTATCTCAATCCTGCCCTCACCTACCGGTGTGGGAAATAAAACAGAAGTTGCTACTTGGTACAGCTATCAAATAGCCTTATTTAATTCAAATCTATTTTTTCTACACATTCTGGTACGGTTGCGGTTTTAACTACTAGCGATAAATGCTTACTACAGCCACTGTCCACAGCATAGTAAACAATCAGCACAATATCTCAGGTTGGCGGCAATTACACGCACATCCCCCCCTTTTGGATGATTATTTGTAGAGATACTAACTATAGTCTGATACTTTAAATGTATCGATACTTCTGCACTAGCTGGTATCGCTACTTTTGTAGCGGTATCGGTGTCGAAAATAATTATTATAGGTAATTATTAAGGGGTGGAATCAGTTACACAAAATACTCTGTACGTACCAAACGAACCTTCATTGGCGTGTACAGCTCTACTTAGCTAAAAAATATTGAATTGGTACCGTTATCGATATTTTTATTTTCGCATCTCTACCCGGACTTCACACCCGTAAAATCATCCCAAGGTCAAATTCTGTGGGAACCATTTTTATATAGGAAATCCTCAGAGACATTCTACTGGTTGTTTGCTATGCTGTGTGCTTACTTTTGTTATAGGCAGCGACGTGCCAAATTCAGAAACAAGATGTCAAATATCACTTGCAGATATCACATGATATATAACCATGAAAAGGAAACTGCAGTAGAATCGATGCAATGTGATTTAAAAAACCAACGAATGTAACGCGAGTATGTGAAACGTGACTTAAATTACAATCCCGCAATCACAGCCGAATAGAGACGAGGACACAGAGAGTAATCGAATCTGGCAAATTGAATTTGAATCGGTGGGAAATCGAGATCACATGATGTCTCTTAAGTGCCACGTAGCATGCGTTACCTGGGATACTTCCACCATAAAGGTACGCATCGACTATGTCCGGTTGTCGTGCGTTCCATGTTCGAGCACTTGAAAAAAAATGCGCGGGCCAAATTTGAAGGTGGGTATTTCTGATGCAGATATTCATCAATTCAGGCACCTTGATCTCTCTGGAAACTGCGGGACTTGTCTTAGAACTGCGTCCTTTAGGGACTCATAAACGACATGCCAACATTTCGTGTTTAAGAAAGCTGCAGTAAAAATTAGAAATTTGTGAGAAGAATTCGTTGTGACGAGCTTCTGCAATATACAAACATCTTACCTACCAGGAGGTGGACAGATAGAGAGCATCAAGGAAAGAGACCAACGGCAAGCAAAATTCATCGTATACGTCACTTGGTTTACAAGGAGATATCTTCCACGGACAAAACCTGTTCATTTGCTTTGTATATATAATATCTCGTAACAGCAAGTAAACAACAAACTAAAAACTAAACTTCTAGCCTTGGCTATCAATACGTTAATGGTATCAGCCAGTTTCAAGCTACTTGACATTGACCTGCTCCACCGCAAAATCACATGAAGCCTACTAGATCAATTATTTTTTTTAGCACTACAAGGTTTCCCATCAGCTGGAAACAAATTATAAAAAAATATATCTTGGATTATCAAAACAACATTTCAAGAGAGCGATAACAAGACGATCTAACCTAAATGAGGAGGGAAAAGGGATATTTGGGATATAGACAAGGACACAAACTCTTCTCGCCTAGGGGCCTTTCAAGGCATTTCATTTTATACACACACGAGGGCCACGGTAAGGAAGGATGGGGGTACATAAGGTATAGAGACAGAGGAGATTATTAAGCCTACCAATCGACCCTAAATTCTAACCTTGAAATTTTTCAGAAAGATTATAAAACAGAAGATTACATCAGATCTTTGTAGTGAGAGTAGGGAAAGTATATTAAATGGAGCAAAGAGCCCAATCTTGAATAAATCTGCGTATAGTTTGTTGCAATGTATCAGGTGTTTGGAGCACCAAACTATACATGATCGAGGTCACCTTCAACATTACAGTCATCATACTGTTTGGAAGGGATTAGGTTCAATCTAGCGAGATGAGAGGGAAACGATCCATGGCCCAGTTTCATACGCACAATACATGTTATATATTTCCTTGGAATGTTGAAATTATTATGCCAATGTGATTTGGGTATACTGGGCTGAATTACTGAATATCTGATTGTTCTCTTGAACAATGTTGCTGCCATTCTCGATTCCACTCCTTTAGCAAGTTATTATTGATGACACAATTGCAGTCTTCAATTAATGGTGTGGCTTGGACATCAGTCCCATCGACAATGCTCATTTTTTCTAGTTCATCTGCCCTGTCATTGGGAGACAGACCACTATGCCCTAGATTAAGTCCGCATTTAACGTCAAAGGTTCGATTCCTGGTATTTTAGTGACATACTACACGCAAACCCATATAGACAGTAAGCCAAATTGGGTATTCTGTCCCTACCACCTTTTGACGTAATCTAAAGTATTAAACAACAACATGTGACATAGAAATTTTAAGCAAACGGAATACACATCACGTATTAATAATTATTAATAATAAATTTAATTAATAAATTTATAGATCTAGTCGTGATTTAGCGCGAAAACCTTTTTTTGTGATTATGTTTTCACGGAAAAGCAGTCAAATTATACAATTTAGTAGGTTGTTAAAGCGAAAGGCAGATCGATATGTATATCACTTAAGCTTCTCATTTAGGAGAAGTTGCCCAATACCAGGAGGAAAAAAGCATAATACTGTGAACACGTAATGTATTTATATTTGTATTATGAAGATGAAGTACCACGGGTAATAAATTGTGATTACGAATAAAAATAACTTGGCCAAAAAGGTTTTTTGCTACTGTGCTAAACATTGTGCCTGGCGGAGCTCTAATTGTACAGTGTGAGAAATCTAAAAGTTCGCGTCTTCGGTTACCTGTCTCTGTTTAATACTCGTGGCAATGCCGCGTGCCGGGCTAGGAAGAGTACAAAGGGTCTGGCCGATAGGCCATAAATTATTATAATCCCAATTTAGCAGTGCTTATCAGCTTAATATATTGTTGCGAGAGGTCTATACGAGGGCCGTATGTTTTAATCAACTTTTGATAGAACTTGGAGAGATTGTGGTAATTTAATATAAATAAACCACATTTTCTGCATTTAAAAAGCATAAATAAAGGGCATGCCACATGTTCATATCAATATTTTATGAATCCATCTCTAAGAAACACAATCTGCCATATATACGAGTACTTCCATAAACTTCAATGTTGGGGAGGAGAGTGTGGATTTTATCCACTATCGCCACCCAATCATTCCCATGCAATATAATTACCTACTTTGGCTATGACACATTTTATCCTGACTTCTAAAGCTTTGGTTTTAGGTCATTTAATTGGCTGATCAACTCACAGACGCTACTCAAAGTTTTCGATCATGAGTACACGTCTGGTATGACAAAAATAAATATAATATATAATATAAAACGTTTATTTACAAATTAAAATAAATACCAATTTTACAAAATAAAGTACTTAATAATAAATAAACAGAATAAATTATGTGAAATTAATATGAATAAAACAAAGTACCGGTAATAAAATATACACAGCCCAAGAACCAGCAGTTGAAATAAGTAGATATATTGAATATACGTAAACTTTTGTATAGAGTGTAAATGTAGTGTATAAAGTTTTTGGTTGTTGGATACAAATTTATTATCAGTAATATTCAATTCAAAAGGACGTCCTCAATAAACAAAAAAAAACACTTTTTGCAGTATGCTTTATTTTGAATTTGAGCATTTAACTTCAGATGATAATAATATAATGATTATTATTATACCGGGTGCCCTATGACGAGTGGAAGAAACTTTAGGAGAACACTGTATTTCCAACAGAAAGCCATACAAGGTAGGGTCCGATTTGCAACTGTTTTAGAGATATTTAATTTTTATTTATTCTATTATTTTATTTAAACTACCAAAAGCAGTTATTCATCACGTCAAACTCTTGTAATATGGTTCTCAGATGACGCTTCTGTGCTATGACAAATAAAATTGATGGCAAATTTTATGCCTTGTTAAAATGTGTATTTAGTATTTTGCTACATAACATCGCGCATCGGTTGGTAAATCTACGACCGTCCAATGTTTTGTTTGAAGTGACGAATAGCTGCCTCTGGTAGTTTAAATAAAATAAATAGTAATAATAATAGTAAAATAGATAAAAATTAAATATCTCTGGAACAGCTGCAAATCAGAGTCTACGTCATATGACTTTTTTTGTTGGAAATGAGCCTGTGCAGTCTTCTCCTAAAGTATCTTCCACTCGTCATAGTATGATTTTGAACTAAATATATTTATTTCCATTTGCATTGATACATATTAGATACGACATCCTGAGTTATGTGGTCCTTCCTTTAGCTTATAGTGTCATCATCATAGTCACAATGTCTTAACAGACATGTTGTGAACTCGCAAAATGCATTAAGTCGGAGCTAGAGTATTGCCGACACGAATATTATCAATAGTTTTGAGCACTGTAGCTCGCCATCTTTCGCGATTTGTTGTCAGCTTAGTGGCGCTCTTGACACTCATATCCAGCAACTGTTTCGTCGTATCCACCCAGTGTGTAGGGGGACGGCCACGGCGCCGCCCACTCGGGGCATGACCCTGAACTACAAGTTTCTCCATATTATCGCTTCTGTGTATATGTCCGAAGAATGTAAGTATTATCGTCGACACAATGGAGGATAGTCTCTTTGGATTACCGACCTCATCCAGTATGGAGACGTTAGTTCGATGGGCGGTATAAGGAACTCTCAGCATTCTCCTCCATGTCCACATTTCAAAAGCGTCTATGCGCGCTCGATCTGCCTTTTTAACAGTCCAAGTTTCCGAGGCATACAAAAATATGGAGAACACAAGAAACTGAACCAGCGACATTTTTGTAGCTTTAGTGATGTGATGGTCACGCCATATTTTAGTAAGCTTTGTCATGACGACTCAAAAAAATCAAAACTCAAATTCGTGCATGATAGAGAGATATACTCGAGTTTTTGTTATTCTAAATTTAGGTTCATTTTTAGTGTTCTAAAATGTCGTTATGTGCATTTAATTTCATGATTCTGTCCCAAAAGCTCTTACACACAGAAGTTTTGTAGAAATTACGTGTTTCAGAAATACTGCGCCTCTTTAAATATGCTTCCATTGGGTAGCGGTTTTTTCTTCGATGAGTGGGTCAAGGGTCAAGGGATAAGGCATTTGCAGTCGTTTTAGTAGATTAGATTATTTGAAAAATGAATTGGTTCAAAACCGGCCTTAGGGCCCTCCTTCTTTCGAACATTTACTCTCAGAGGCATATAATGAGATCAAGCCGTCAGCTGACTTTTAATTGTTAAGCAATGTAGTTCGCTTCAAGATACCCCCGACATTTATGAAGCAGTACAGGATGCATCTCGGTAACAGATTTAAGAGAAATGCGTCTACCTGGAGCACTTCCGCAATTAATGGATGTTTGAACGCACGCCGATTGTATTATATTATCCAGGTATATCCAGGCAATAAAATTAGCTCACCTATTGTGCTCTGAAAGTAATATTATATGGCATTAGTAATGAAATCAATTATACGCGTGTGCTATTTCGACGTCCGGCTTCATCAAAAAACGTTTAAACCTTTTGTAGGTAGGGAATAATCACTGGTTTTGTTATATATGCTTATTTTAGTTTCCATTTTCAATCAGTTTTTGTGTGTTTATGTGGTAGTTTTGTCGCAGAAAACATGTCTCAAACAACCTTGCGAGAGAGGCGTATGCTTGTAAATGCACACGAAAGGGGAGTATCCACTGCAGAGCTTGCTGTCCAGTTTGGTATATCGGTAAGTCATATTGCATTTTTCGATTGTAGAAAAGCTTCTAATTCGATTTTTTTCTGATAGCAGCGACAGGTGCAAAAGTGGATTAAGCGCCACAGAGAAGGTGGTAGCTTGGACACTGACCGCACACGTGCGCGTCGACAGGCTCTGTCGCAAGACGATGTAAGGCGGCTCATAGAATATAATAGCCAACATCGGTTCTCCAGCACAGCAACAATAAGAGCCAGCCTTGGATTGAATTGCTGCAAAAGAACCGTTGCAAACTATTTGCACAGAAATGGCATCCACAACCGATCACCAGCCAGAAAACCGTTGCTCAGTGAAGACCATAAGAGGAGGAGGCTACAATTCTGTCAGGAGAACCTTAACAGGGACTGGAGTACTGTAGTCTTCTCCGATGAAAAGACGTTCTCCACCAGCTTGGATCATCGCCCACCGCTGTGGCGACCCAACAATACGAGATATGATCCAGCCAACGTAATTCCTAACAGACATACCGGTCGGAGTACCATAGGATATTGGGGCTGGATGACTAGTGATGGCCCGGGTGATTTAGTGGAGATAAATGGTAAGAAGTAGTTATTATTTTATTATATGTATCATTTTTCTGAAATCAACTGGAAGATCTCTTACACGTGTTTAAGACATGATTGTGTTCTGTGGTTGGATTGGTTTATTATAAATCTGGAAATTATTCATAGGTATTGATCCTCCTTTTTTAAGTTTTATGTTATTCTCCCGGTAACTTGCAAATATGTAATTTGTTTATAAATTTAATATCTATTTAACCATATCATAGCTAATATCTTTTGCCAAAAAAAACAAATGTTTTAACCGTCCCTGTTGGCTCATTTGAAATTATAAATACATTTAACTATGAATTTCGTCAGTTTGATAGAAAATTGCAGTTTTTCATTCATATTAAATGTTGATTGGCGTTATCGAAAATAAATTTGCGAATGAGAATATTGCTTGGTTTGGAAATTTGTACATGCATTGTCACTAGAAAATTGTTCAATTCCGGATGGAACCTGCGTCGGATATGCGTTAAACGCCGAGGTTGAGCTCGGCGTTTAACGCATATCCGACGCAGGTTCCATCCGGAATTGGACAATTCCCCAGTGAAAATATTATTTGTTGCAGATAAGATGACCTCGCGGGAGTATGTGGATATACTGGAGAACGGTTTTATCCCTTCCTACCGTATCATCTACCCGGAGGGACCAGTAAATTTTGTGCAAGACAATTCGGCCGTGCATACAGCAAACATTGTCCGGAATTATCTTGCACAAAATCCATATAATGTGATTGCATGGCCAGCAAAGTCACCAGACCTTAACCCCATCGAGAACCTATGGGGAATCATGGTTAATAAATGGGAAACCGGCGAACCACTCCCAAACTCCCGGGATAATCTGATCAGGCATTGTAGGGGTATATGGGAGTCGTTGCGCGGTACAGATGTCTGCAGGAATCTCGTTGGGAGCATGCAGAGAAGATTGCAAGCCTGCATTGATTCTGAAGGTGGTTATATCAAATACTGGTGAGAATATAAATATATTACATTAAACTACAGCAAGCGTGTACACTGTACTTCTATTATTCTAACATGTCTTTTTTTGCGAAGATCTACTTCAATCACTAATAGATATAATGTTTCTTTACAGAGTCTTCGGCTTCTGGAAAAATACAACTTTGTTTGTTTTAATTATTTAATTTAATTTAGTTTTAATTATTATTTGTTTGCAATTGTAGTTTTTTATATTTATATTTTATTGGAAATGGTTTATCTTTTATTTGTCTTTATGTCACAGGGTTTATTTTATTCATTTGATATTATTATTCATGTATTTTATAATATGTACGAAATTTATTTTAATTTGAAAATAAACATTTAATTATAATTAATTTACTTCCCACACCGATAGGTCAGGGGAATATTGCGATCGCTAAATTTTCGATTTTGAGGTATTGCACTTATTGGGAGTTTTATAATGTCTACATAACGAAAATCCACGTCACTCATTTCCGTCGGTCTGCCTGTACACGTTTTTCTGGCCACATAATCTCAGTAACCGCTACAAAATTTTGGTTTTAGGGGTTTCTGATCATTTTCTACTTTTTTTTGGGTGGGGGTGAAATAGGGGTGGTTGGGGGGGTGTGGGGTTGTGTGGTTGTGGGAGGGCTATAAAACTAAAACTTTTGTTGTATTGGTAACAGGCTGTCCGCTAACCTGTGAAAGAATGATCTAGCTAATACATTTTTACTTCCCATACCGACAGGTGAGGGTAATATATTGTGGTCGCGAAAATTTTCAATTTTGAAATAATTGGGCAGCGACATGCTGTGGGGTCGTAGTAGGTAATGTTCCTATAATTTTGAAAATCGGTACATGGGCGGTAGAGTAATTAGTACAAAACCAAAAAAATTAAATGCTCCTCAAACTTTGTCTTTAGGTGTTTTAGGGGTTCCGTGATCATTTTCTACTTTTTTTTTTGGGTCGGGGTGAAATTGGGGTAGTTGGGGGGGTGGTCAAAAACTCAATATTTTGTATTCATAATGGGCTATCCATTGACCTGTGAAAGGGCATAACACACTTTTTTTGGTCGGGCGGGCGATGATTTGGTTACAAGTGGATCTCAGATTATAGCTTCATGCGATGGGAAAATAGTAAATTGGTATCACCGTAATGTGTGGGAAGTACTAAGTCAATCATCTTGACTCCATTTTCTTGAGTGCGTGCGTGCGCTGATTTGGTTGCAAGGGGATCCCATACTATAGTTTCATGCAATGGGAAAATAATAAAATAATATCACCGTTATGTGTGGGTAGTACAGAGTCAATCATCTTGACTTCATTTTCTTGAGTGCGGGCGTGCGATGATTTGGTGGCAAGGGGATCCCATACTATAGTTTCATGCAATGGGAAAATAATCAAATGATATCACCATTATGTGTGGGTAGTACAGAGTCAATCATCTTGACTTAATTTTCTTGAGTGCGGGCGTGCTATGATTTGGTGGCAAGGGGATCCCATACTATAGTTTCATGCAATGGGAAAATAATAAAATAATATCACCGTTATGTGTGGGTAGTACAGAGTCAATCATCTTGACTTAATTTTCTTGAGTGCGGGCGTGCTATGATTTGGTGGCAAGGGGATCCCATACTATAGTTTCATGCAATGGGAAAATAATAAAATAATATCACCGTTATGTGTGGGTAGTACAGAGTCAATCATCTTGACTTCATTTTCTTGAGTGCGGGCGTGCGATGATTTGGTGGCAAGGGGATCCCATACTATAGTTTCATGCAATGGGAAAATAATCAAATGATATCACCATTATGTGTGGGTAGTACAGAGTCAATCAACTTGACTTCATTTTCTTGAGTGCGGGCGTGCGATGATTTGGTTCCAAGGGGATCCCATACTATAGTTTCATGCAATGGGAAAATAATAAAATGATATCACCGTTATGTGTGGGTAGTACAAAGTCAATCAACTTGACTCAATTTTTATATTTTATTAGTTCTTATAAACTTTCTATGGCACCCAACGAGAGTTTCTGTATTGACTGCTCCACAAGCATTTCTGATGCATTCCATCATATTTTTGGGATATATCATATAATACACACTCTAATTGAGTTTTACTTCCAATGGAAAAAAATCCGCATAAATAGCAAAGAGGCTGACTAATATAGGTCATTCAATTTTATTTTTGCTACATATCCACCTTATTCACTAACGTATTGGCTTACAAATCCTGTAGCTACGAAATAATTTTTTCGGTTTATTTATATTAAATTACCACAGCCTATTCGTAGCTTCATCAAAAATTAACTTAATCGTCCTGCCCTCGTATATACCTCACTTTTAGAAACTTGACGATATCTGCTGCCAATATCTAAAAGACTCTTAAATTGTTTGATAGGTATACTGCGAGATAAAATTTTTAATATGATATAATTTTGCTTGTACCTGAGCCGCCACTGCAGCTATGGTTCACATCCAAAATACAAGTAGTTCAATACTGCACAATTATCCGCTTTGGAATTATAATAATTTATGACCTGTCGACCAAACCCTTATGCTAATGCTGCCCGGCGCAGCGTTGCTATTAGAGAGAGGCAGGTAACCGAAGACGCGAACTTTAGATTTTCTCACACTGTACATGGCAGGTTATTAAAGAGTTTCACTGCTTTATGTAAGCTTTGCTACTCTTTTTCATCTTTATATGTGGGTTCAAATGTTAGAAGCCTCTATCATGATAACTTATCAGGAAATAGAATGAGAAGTAGAAACATTGTAAGATTTAAAATAAACTATGGAGACAAATTAACTGAAAAGTTACACAACTGGTCTGAACCAAAAATCTGAACACCTATTTTTTATTTTCCTTCTCTTCGAATTCATCCCTTAATCTTCTACGCACTTCGGTTTATACAGGGTTATTCACGTTATTCGACACGGAGCATTATGGCTAAAGTATTCGATAAAAAAGAAAATAATTTGGGATGGATAGAGATCCATAAAGGCTACATTTTAAAAATATTTTCATGTTATACAGGGTGTCCCAAAAACACGAAATGTATCAAAGATGTGTTTTTTTAAATAAAACACCCCGTATATTATTGCATATTCAGATTCCTTGGTGAATTCTAGTGTGACTTTATGTATCATACATGGGACCTAAAGCGAATCGTTTAGGTGTAAATCACCATTTTCGGTATAAGTAGATACCAGGAAAAAAGTTAATATCGCAGAGAGTGTAGAATATGGAAGGCTGTGACTTTGCCGTATTACTTAGCATAAAATGCGTCAGCTTTGGTGAGGCTGTCAAATTTAAATTACGTTTATGCTTGGAGAAATCGGTCGATGAATTAAGGAAACTTCGATCAGCAATAACTTGATTTTTTCAAATAGGAATGCCTAATTTTTTTATACGGTTAAACGTAGAATTTAATAACCTTTCTAATGATATAAGGTTGTGAATATCAATCTCTGGTAGTTTTCATTTAATTTTAAATTTTCAAACAGATCGGCGTTTTTCAATTTGCCTACCTATAAGCAACGAAGCAGGCCACGAAATATAAACAAAAACCTGTTCAGGTAGAAGAAAACAACTAACTCAGCTGGAAAATACACACGAACTAGACTAAAGGGACAAGATTATAAAAATTACTCACAACAAACAAAGTCTAACCAGAAACAACGGCGGTAACATATCTTTGGTCAAAGAGAAGCTGAAGTATGGCAGAAATGGATTTTTTCACGGCCTACTAGCTACTGCAATGTACTAGAAATTGGCAATTTCCAAAACCATTAAAAATTTTGAAATAAAATAAAAACTACTAGAGAATGTTGTAAGCAGTTTATTATTTTCATAATAAAATTTCACATTTAATGGTATAAAAAAGTATGCAATTCTGTCAAAACTCAAGTCAAAAGTACCTCTGACTGGAGTTCTGGAAATTCTTCAGTACCTATTAGCAAGGTCGCAGAAAATGAAGAATGAATTAAAATTTGTTCAAATTATAAAACATAACTTAAATGGCAGAAAATTTAAATCTGATCTGTCAGTATTCCTTTTTTGCAATATAATAGATATTGAAAAATAGAAGGGCTCCAGTCAGAGGTATCGACTTCGACGCAAATCAAATAAATTGTACTGTTTTACACCATTACATATGATTGATAGTTGCGTGCTGGAGCAACAGTCGCTGGTTGTTTCTGTTTCATATCAGGGTTTTTAATTGTCTTGGAAATTTTTAACCTCTAGTAAATTGCGGTAGCCTGTAGACTGTAAAAAATATCTATTACTGCCATACTCCAGCTTCTGTTTGACCTTAGAGATGTTATCGAAGTTGTTTCTGGGAGAGTTGATTTGTTGTAAGGAATTTTTATAATCTTGTCCCTTGTTCGTGTGTATTTTTCAGCTAAGTTAGTTGTTTTCTTCTACTTCAACAGTTTTTTGTTTATATTTCATGGCCTGCTGCGTTGCTTATAGGTAGGAAAATTGAAAATCGGCGATTTGTTTGAAAATTTAAAATTAAATGAAAACTACCAGAGATTGATATCCACAACCTTATATCATTAGAAAGGCTATCAAATTCTACGTTTAACCGTATAAAAAAAATTAGGCATTCCCATTTGAAAAAATCAAGTTATCGCTGATCGAAGTTTCCTTAATTCATCGACCGATTTCTCCAAGCATAAACGTAATTAGAATTTGACAGTCTCGTCGAAGCTAACGCATTTTATGCTTAGTAAGACGGCGAAGTCACAGCCTTCCATATTTCGTAATCTCTGCGATATTAAATTTTTTCCTGATATCTACTTATACCGAAAATGGTGATTTACACCTAAACAGTCCGCTTTAGGTCCAATGTATGATACACAAAGTCACACTAGAATTCACCAAGGAATCTGAATATGAAATAATATACGGGGTGTTCCATTTAAAAAAACAACACTTTGATACATTTCGTGTTTTTGGGACACCCTGTATAACATGAAAATATTTTTAAAATGTAGCCTTTATGGGTCTCTATCCATCCCGAATTATTATTCTCTTTTTTACTAAACACTTTAGCCATAATGCTCCGTGTCGAATAAAGTGAATAACCCTGTATAGATCTACATTTCCTCTGCCAAAAATGCGATCAATGCTCACTTTTGTTACCAGTGGCGTATCAAATCCAGACATATACTACTTGTACGTCATAATTATACATGTATCCACGAAAACGAAACTGCAATAGAACCGATGCAAATGTGATTTTAAAAAACTAACAAAAGCGCGCAGGTATGTGAAACGTGCCTGAACTAAAAATTACAATCCCGCAATCACAACCGAATAAAGACGAGAATAAAAGAGAGTAATCGAATCTGGCAAATTGAATTTGAATCGATGGGAAATCGAGATGGTCCACATGGTGGCTATTAAGTGCCATGTAGCATGCGTTTTCTGGGATACTTCCACCATAAAGGTGTGCGTCGACCCTGTGCGGCTGTCGTGCGTTCCATGTTGCAGCACTCCAAATAATTCCACACATAAAAATAAATTCTCGGATGAACAATATGTGCTTTCATTCAAGTGTATCATATCAACAGCTCGAAGCTGTAATTATATTAAACCAAGGATATGATATGTTTGATAGAATTGTATCAAGTGAGTATTTTCAATTAAAAACTGGGAAAATTTTAGAAGTAAGAATAGAAGAAAGTTTTATATGATAATATTGAGCACAAAACAGCGAATGTGCCAAATGTGTCCCCTAAAAGAATACTATACTTTTGAAAGCATAATCTTCACACAAACAGCTCAAGATTTTTTTTATTCGAATAGGCATCTAAGAGCATTATCTGTGAGCATTTGGTAATTCTATAAATTCTGCGTAACACTTTTCTATGTTCATGTTGAAAAGGGCTGCATAAAACAGAATTTTCAAAAATATGTACCTATACCTTTTATGTCTACCGATCCGCCATTTTTTATATCCTATTCGCAACTGATTACATTAATATACTCCATATCACATACTTGGTGCACTTACATACAAGCATCTGTATAAGGGACTCACAACTCCAATTGAGGTTTTGAATAAAAATTTTTTTTGTCATAAATGGAAAGATCATACATAAGTTTTATAACAAAACTGTTATTGTTTTCTTTTTTTTCGCAATAATTCAAAAGTTATATCAAAATAAAAATGGGTTTTTGAAACAAGTACCGAAAACAGGCCGATGGCTCCCGAACCCGTGTGACGTCACCATGGCGGTAAGGATGCTTCTTTGGCCAACGACGTCCTACTCCGATACTAGATCCTAGATTCCCAGCCAATCGCGAAAATACGTACCGCTAAACTGGTAACTAGTGCTGCAATACAGTCGATGAATGAAGTTCGCAGCTCGAAACGAAGTCTAAGATCGAAATAAATATGTTTTTGAATGTTTGAAGTTGAAGTCAGACTACAGATTCCGGTAAGTAAGTACCTAATCAAATATGTTTCGTTGAAAAGATCTCCTCAATCGAAGGATGGCCCAGTGGTTAGAGAGTCCGCTAGTGGATCTCAGGGTCTTTGGATCGAAACCAAGGCCTTCCAGCTTTTTTTTATTTTTTTTATCAAAAAATTTATTGATGTGCTTTTTGCACTTGTTACTCAAATTTTTTCTACGATCAACATAACTATGGGTTTTAATCAAAGTTTGTTATACATACCTATTACTTGCACTGCGCAGGGCTTGTTAAATTCTTATGAAAATTTAATATTGTTAAGCCTCATTGCCCAAAGTTAGATAAATAATAATACCAAGTGATAAACAGAATGTGATTACGAGTTTGACTTACTTTTTTTTGCATTAAAAAACTTGAAAATGAATTAATCGAATGGATGAAGGTATTTTGTTTTATTAACCATTACATTTAAAAAAAAATAATGGCGATTGATGTTGACGGACAAACCTCATTTCCACTAATTTTTTGAATTGTCCACCGCCTCCTGCACTTAGTTTTTGCACTGTGCAGTGCAAGTAATATGTCTAAAAAAATTTGATTCAAAAAAAAGTTGGAAGGCCTGGGTTTCGATCCAAAGACCCTGAGATCCACCAGCGGACTCTCTAATCACTGGGCCATCCTTCGATTGAGGAGATCTTTTCAACGAAACATATTTGACTAGGTACCTACTTACTGGAATCTGTAATCTGACTTCAACTTCAAACATTCAAAAACATATTTATTTCGATCTTAGACTTCGTCTCGAGCTGCAAACTTAATTCATCGACTGCGTTGCAACAAATATACACTAGTTACCAGTTTAGCAGTACGTATTTTCGCGATTGTCTGGGAATCTAGAATCTGGTATCGGAGTAGGACGTCGTTGGTCAAAGGAGCATCCTTACCGCCCATGGTGACGTCACAGGGGTTCGGGAGCCGTCGGCGTGTTTACGGTACTCGATTCAAAAACCCATTTTTATTTTGATATAACTTTTGAATTATTGCGAAAAAAAAGAAAACAAAAACCGTTTTGTTATAAAACTTATATATGATCTTTCCATTTATAACAAAAATGTACTTTTTTTCTTAATTCAAAACCTCAATTGCACAACAATCCTTTCATGAAAGTATAACGACATAATACACAGATACGTGTGAAATCGTGAATTATTAGCAAATGTCTATTAGGATTGTGGCCTGTGACGATCTGGCGATGAGCATGAACCAAGACTATCATATTTCTAATGAACGCTCCGTAAAACTCAAGCTGGTTGTATTATTTATCGAAGTAAAAGAAGCTGAGCTGGAAAATATGATATCCTTCATTTCATGAAATACTTGGTCAAAGAGTAATTTTAGTTATGAAGGTTATATTCTGTGTCAGTGCATATTTCTATAGAATGAGTCTTGAAATCAAAAATATATGTTTCTTAGTTCAAATTAGCCTTAATGTCCTCATGAAGTAAACTTTCTCAAAGTGAGTACAGATATTTTTGCCGCACGTAGGTATATCTTTACAACATTGTCAGAATTCATAAAATGAAAATTTCTTTTTATCTGTGCCGAATTTGAAGGTGGGTATCACTGACAGAGATTGATGTTTTTAGAAGTTGCTGGACCTGTTTTAAAACTGAGTCCTTCACTTGAATTGACACTTCAGAAAACTGCGATCATGCAACGCGTGCCAAATTTGAAGGAGGGTATCACTGATAGGTATTCATCAAGTTAGGTACCTTGACTTGACCTTGAAATTGCATCCTGTATAGACTCACTTCTTGATTTGACTAATTCTAGTCGCTACTACTTGCATTGACATCGACCAGTTCCAAGCTACTTGGACATTGACCTGCTGCACCGCAGAATCACATGTAGCCTACAAGTTGAAGCTCGCATTTAACGTATAAAGTAACTGTCGAGACAAACGACACATAAAACCAAATACACAATAAATCAAATTAGTAGAAATGGCCATTCTAAAGCAAAAATTACTATTTTATAAGCATTTCGTGTATGAAATAATCAAGAACACTGAACCGCCTTCTGATATAATCTAAAATACCAAACAACAACCACGGATACAGAAATTTTTGAGCAAAAGGAATGCACATCATGTATTAATAGTTATTTGTAGATATACTCGTGAATTATCGTGAAATCCTTGCTTTCCATCATCGAATTTTCCCGAAAAGACATTCAAATTATATGATTCAGTAAGTTGTTGAAGTGGAAGGCAGAGCAGGTGGATGTGAGTAAAAATATTATACTCGTAAGCTTCCCATTGACCACGAAAAGGTTGCAAAACCGAAAGACAAATGTTTTTTATGCGACAAAAAGTATATTTTTTTTGTTCTGAACTGTCACAGTGACAGTCAATTTTATGATTTTGTCAGTTTCAAATTCTGCAGGTATTTAAATTTATTCATAAAAGCAAACCTTTCTTGTAAAATGACATATTCATTATTTTTACTTTTTCAACTACCACAAGGCCATTAAAGCTCAAGGTTATTTCAATTTCATACTATGAAAAATTATGAGAAGTATTGCAGCGTCCTCCTTATGGGTCTGTTTTTACAGCAATCACAAACTAGTCAGCGTCAATTTGATTGGCCAGTACTAGTCAGAAATAGTTTGACAACTGCAATGGGGAATACTGATTGGCTCTGACTGGTTTGTGATTCTCTGTAAAAACAGACCTAATGCAATCATTTTATAGTCCTAGTTTCTACAAAATAGAAAACTACAGAAAATAACAGAAAACAGCCCAGAATGACATAAAACAACGGTAAACGAGAAAATTTTGTAGAAAGTAATCGAGGACGATGCAAAATAACAGAAAATAACAGAACACAACAAGAAATAATAGCAGACAACATAAAACAACAAAAAACAGCATAATACAACAAATAAAAACAGAAAACAACAGCAAAAAAGAAAGAAGAACAGAAAACAGTAGAAGAAACAGAAAAAAAAACAGAAACAACAGGAAACAACAGATAACAACAGGAAACGACAGAAAACAACAGCAAATAGCAGAAATAAAATAACAAAAATAGCAGAAAACAACGGAAGACTTCAGAAAACAATAAGAAACAGTGAAAAACAATAGAAAATAACCGAAAGAACATAAAACAATAAAAAATAATAGGAAAACAACAGAGACTACTATTGTTTTCTGTTATTTCTGGTTGTTCTAATGAATAAATAATGTTATTTTATATATTGAGATATTTTCATTTTGTATTTTGTAAAACTTATGAATTCAGTTTATAATAAATTAATATGAACTTCATCTTATCTTATCTAAATAAATAATACTTGTTTGTGATGGAGCTATAAAAGTAAATATAAATTAAAGAAAATTTCTTTGTGGCGCTTCAAGTTGCAAATATAGAAAAAAGCTATTGAAGAAAATTTGCTTGTTTTCAGATAGTTGATATTTTAATGACATTCATATTGAAAAGAATTGAATTTATGGAAATAAAAAATTTAGCGCCACTGTGGCAGTTCTAAAAAATGAAATATAATTTTCCTTTCTAATGAAATATTCCACTTCACAAACTTTTTTCAGTATGCAAATATGATTACTGACAAATCGTCAAGCCCTGTATAAAAATCGATCCGCCCTATTGACCAATACCAGGAGGCAAAGAGCATAGTATAGTGAATACGTAATGTATTCATATTAATTTGTATTATGAAGATAAAGTACCGTGTGTAATAAATCGTGATTATGAATAAAAATATTTTGAACAAAAAGGTTTTTCGCTACTATGTTAAAAATTGTGGCTGGCGGAGCTCTAATTGTACATGGCAGGCTATTAGAGTTTCACTGCAAACTTTGCTACACATTTTCATCTTTATGTATTGGTTTAAATGTTAGAAGCCTCCATCGTGATAACAGAAAACAAAAGGTAGTAGACTGAGAGCTAGCAATCTGCAGAATTACGGTATTTTAGCAAACATCATATTGAAGCCACATATACTATTAAACCTGCTCTATGTGCAATGGGGATTTTCTATCCCAGAGCTAGTTCTCTGGGCGTATCCGGAAGTCTAAAGGCGTCAAAAGTGACGGTTGAAACGTGATCTTAGCAAATCTTAACGTTTTAATATATTGCAGTATATACCTTTTTTATTCAAAAACTCAGCGGCATTGGCAATTCCGGTTATATATTTATGTGTTTTAAAAACTTTCAAGAATAGTTTTTTTTTTTAATTTACGTTACTTAAGCAAGGATGGAAATACTATATTATATGTTATTTACATTATTTTCATAAATGTAGTTTCTCACAAAAGTGCATGAATACGAAATTTTTATAATAGTGCCCCTTTACTCTAGTTCGTCTGTAGCTATGTTGAGAGGTTCCTTCCATCATAACACGTTTTTGTTTATATTTGATGGCCTGCTGGGTCGCTTATAGGCGGGAAAATTGAACAACGCCGATTTAATTGAAAATTTGAAGTTAAACGAAAACTACTACAGATCGATGTTTAGAACTCTATACTATTAATTTTACATTCGATCACATAAAAAATTCGCACTTCCATCAGCAAAAAAATAGCTTATCTGTGATCGAAGTACAAAAATAATACAAATTTTACCAACCAACCTACTCTGACGAATTTCATGCAAACTATAGTTGACCAAAGAATCTAAATATGCAATAATACTACAAGGCGTTCTATTTAAAAAACTAACTTAGATATGTCTCGCTTCTATTGTTTTTAGCTCATTCATATATTCTGCGGTTACCATGTGTCCACAACTAAGTAATATGGGTAAAACCGGAGACTAACAGATATGTCAATAGGTTTGCATAGTTAATGAATTTGTGGTTCTTGGGTTTTTAGGCCGGCGTCGTTTAGCGTTAAAGCTTGACGTTTCGCCACCACGAGTGGATGGCATCTTCAGAAGCTATTTCACTTCGGCGACTTCCAAAATACTGACGGCTGGTAGATCTGCACCTGTTTTTATACCTGCTAATGGTGACGTGGCCCAACTAGGTAACGTTGGTAGCCCCGCCCGTTCGCGATATGGTAGTGTCTTCAGGTCCTTTAGGATGGGTATCCATGTCCGGTTGACTTTCTGTGTTTCTTCTTTCCTATTGAAATTATTATGATGTTTTTGTATCTCGATGGCTTCTCTTTGAAGTCTGGCATGGTATGAAGATGTTGCGACAAGAACCTGAGTTTCTTCAAACTTGATCCTGTGACTTCCCTCCTTAATCGCATGTTCGGCTACCGCTGATTTGTCCGTATGGCCTAGTCGACAGCTAGCCTTATGTTCTGCAATTCTTGTGTTTATAGATCGCTTCGTTGTTCTTATGTATACACAGTATATTTGCATAGTTATTTCAATGATTTTCAGATAAAGAATCTGAAACGGCTTGACTGATCAGACCTTCAGAACGGTTGATTTGTATGCGCAGTGTTTTTGCAATAGTGTTTTTGCAATATTTTGAGCTGTTGAAATGATAGCGAAAATGAGAATTCTTTTATTTTTCTCAATATCCGTAATTTTTCAAGTTTCGTACCTTTTCACCTGTTTTAATGTAGCTTTTTTATTATTTAGACAAAAATGTTAGATTTTGGGTAATTATTGGAATTCCGTTAAAATTGAAACGTCTTAAAAATTATTAATTTTCAGCATACATACATAGCTAAGTTTGTTGTATTTTAGCTCTCCTACCATGCTCTGACAGGAACAAGTCGAATTCGCAACAACCCTGTATAGTTTGCCCATATATTGGAGCCCACCTATGTGTCTGGTCTTTTAAACGCTACATTTCTAATAATAGTAATGCAAATAACAGAACTTTCATCCTTGCTAAAACGACGTGAATTTAAAAATTTTCATCATTTAAAATTTTATAAGACATACTAGAAACCCAAAAAATGTCTGATATTGAGCTCTTGAATAAAAAAGGCAAAAAACATCAATGTATTAAAATGGCAGACTTGTTAACATCACGTTTCAGAAGACACTCTTTATGCTTCTTAATTCTCACGACAGAGACACTATGTATGTCTGCCCGTATGTTGGAACCCACCTTTGTTTGTTCCTTCTGATTACTACATTTATAATAATAATGTGGATTACTAAGATGCAAGAAATTTCCAACTTTCTAATTTCTAATTAAAAACACATTATGAACCGCAACAAGTATCTGCTTTTTTATTACAAAAATTAATATACCTCTATAACGGCTACAATGGCAGACTTGCTCAGATCACGTTTCAGAAGTCACGTTGACGCTTTTGGACTTCCGGACACGCCCAAAGGAACCGCCATCGGGCACAATAAATCCCCATGTCACCTGCGGCAGGGGTAACAGTACTAAAGTATTAAAGTACATCCACAGAATGTACATTAGACATTCCAGTTTGAACAGATATATTTTGAATGTTCACAGGACGTTAAATGTACATTTGAAAACTGATATACACTAGTGTAATATACTATGTATATCCACGTAGGTATATTCATATGTGAATATACATAAGATGTTGGTCTATGTATCATATATGCATCTAGCAGTTTACGCCTGCGCGAAGGACAACTAGTGCCGCCACTGCTGATTTCTAGCCATTCCGTCGTTCGCGTCCTTCGTCGTAGTTAGCGTGTGTGCACTGGTGCTGGTTGTGCCTGATTTCCTGATAGAGTGAAATATTGTGCAATGTTACTTATCTTCTGGCTACTGACAACACTCGCATCCAGCGTTTGATGGTAAGTCGTAAAGGGAACGAACCACCTACAAAATTGTATAGCCTTGATTTCTTAGTGATTTTAGACATGCCCTTCAACAGGAAAAAGATGACAACCACAGTAATCGATTTTGCCAAGTATTATTATTGTAACTAGAAGTTGAATTAATAACAATACATAATGAATGTACAAATTTTGTTTATTTTTCGGTCACTATATTGAACTTTCATATACTATGTACATTTAATGAATATACCATGGATATTGGATGTGTTAAGTCACGACAAACGTACATGAAAAGTATTTTTTTATGTCTATTTTACATCCATTTGATGTTCATGCTCCATTTGTGGATATACATATCCATGGTATATGTTATGAATATACATGTTCATACCTGGTCTATGTTATATATACTATGCACGTACATTAGACGTACATATGTACATTCTATGGATATGCCATGGATGCGAATGGTTGCGACAAACGTAAGTGAAATGTATATTTTTTTGATGTCTATTTGACATCCATCCACTGTATGTGCAATGTATATACTTTTGTTATGTGCGTATAACATTTAGACTCCCGCCTTCAGTATCCATTTTGAATTTACAAAATTACTTACCAGTTCTCTTTATCTATATTTAGTATTACCGTCAGTTAGCCAGTATTTGAATCGACAATAAGCTGTTTGGGATACGGAGAGAATAATTCGGTCATAGATAAAATCCTGCATACAGGCAGGTTGATCCCAATCCTAATTGAAATCCAACGTGATCTATTTAATATAATCTGGTAAAGCAATTTTCCTTCATGGTTACCTTAGCTATAAATTTCCTATACTGCTTTTATGTCTCGTCCGTTTTTACGATCAGCTTTGTCGGTGAAAAACGCCAGTCTGCTGCAATAAAGGTCTGTACCTGAAGTCTATTGGTCCATTTAGGGGCATTTATGGTTATTGACGCTTAATTCAGTGATCCATGACAAATTGAATTTTTTCCATAGCTTCCCCACCGCTTAGTCAATGTGCCTAAATATTGATGGATTTGCTCAACATTTATGTTGGAGTATTCATATTAGATAGTGCAAATATTTGATTTTCCCTTAAATTATGCTAACTTGTTGTCTTTTCTTGACAGTAGCGCAGAGCGATGACGAGTTTGAAATTTTCTACGTTGAACTTCAAACTAAAGCCAAAAATGCTCAAACTTTGACGGTTCTTCAAAAGAATAAAGCTTGTTTATTTAGGGTAATGTTATCCTGAAAATCAATAAAATTTACTTACAAATGCTTAAAATTATAGTGACAACTTGTTTGACTGCAGACTTCGACTCTGTGTTCTAGTTATACATAGTAAAGCTATTTGTACTACTCTAACGTATGTTGCAAAAGTTTTGAAAATTTTTTCACAACTCGGGAGGTAGTTTCACCGTTGGAAACAATTCAGAAATCATAATAAATATCATGGTAACCATTCAACATCTAAACGTAACAACAAAACCATTTTGGTTATGATATAAGTTGTCAAAATGTCGCACAAATTAGATATTCGGAAGAATATTTACAGTCTAGTTGGACGACTTGAAAAAAATGAAATAGTTCGCCTATATCAAGATCAAAATACTTCTGTTGCCACAATTTATCGAGCGATCCATGAATGCGAATAAGGTATTCCTTGTATAAATTTACCAAATAGTGGACGTCCAAGAGCGTTGAATGTTGCTACAGTTCAAAGAATGGTCAAAAGAAGTGAACATCGGGTTGGAACTTCAACACAAAAACTTGGACGCATTTTTCACGTCAATGCTAGCACAATCTGAAGAGAAATGAAGAAAAATATTTTAAAATTCCGAAAAAGAAGAAAATGTCTAAAGTATTCCCCCAATCAGTTAGAAAGAATTCCGCAATGCTGTCGCAAATTACGTCGTACTCATTTTGCTGGCAACATAAAAAGTATTCTTGACGATGAGAAATACTATATTTCACATTTTCGAACTCGGAAATCAAAGATAATAATTGTTTTTATACAAGAGACTTTGAAGTCTATCCCAATGGGTGGGAAGCTCAAAACGAACAGCAATTAAAAAGAAGAGTAATGCTAAAGATCAGAGAAATTGATTTATAGAGTCTGTCCAAACCTAATGAGGAACATTAAGAGGAAATTGCGAGCCGTGGAAGATCATTCATTAAGAAATATTGTTATTTTTTATAGTCCTTGTTATAGTTTAAATATATTATTGTGAGATGTTTTTTTAATTTTTTGAAAAACTTCTCAAAACTTTTGCAGCGTACGTCATTCAATAAAAACATTTACTTCTGTGTTGCCCCTTTTACTAGAATGTATGGTTATCGGCACTTCTGTCAGATTTTAGCGACTTAAGACCGAGTTAGGCTACATTTTAAAAATAAGCAACGCAAAATATGGAAATAAAACCCTAAACGTGATGATTAAGGTTTGATTTCTCGTAGATTTCCGCGTATTATATTTCAGCCTTGTACCTCCAGGTCATAAAAAATACATGGGAGATCTGCAATTCAATTTACGTGATGCCTTTTTATGGTTAGCTCACCGTGCTGTAGATTATATTTGATAGCTGCACCTAGTTATATTTCCAGAATATACCTTTGTTCTTTACTTACACGGAAGGATATAAAATTTATATTACAGACAAGCCAACCGTATGACCAGAATCGTATTCCTCTATATTACCGCCTCTTTAGATGGAAAAATTTGCTGTTTTGCCTAACGGTACGTTAGTTACGCATGTCTAGGATGCACGAGCTCCATGGTCGTATCAAACGCTATACTAGGAAAAGTTTACAATACAACTTTGTCTATTCAATTTTGATTGATTATTGAATTGATTTTAATGAAATTTTGACAAAGTATTACTACCACAGCGAGCATGGAAAAAGCGTATGTTTTGTAAAAATGGTGTCAGTGGCGGCGCAGCAATAATAAAAAACTGCAAATAAAAACAGCTCAAACTTTGTTTTTGGGCGTTTTACGGGTTCCTGATCATGTTCAATTTTTTTTGGGTTGGGGGGAATCGGGGCGGTTGGGGGGTGGGGGGTTGTCAAACTGAAAAATTTGTTTTCTTCGTAATAGTCTGTCCATTGACCTGTACAAGAAATACCTAGTGGCATATTACACTTTTTTAGGTCATCCGAACATTGGCGTGCCTATTACAGAAACCAATTTTGTGATCTGTATGTACATACGAGTTTTGCTTTATTTCGTTCTATGTATATTGCGTAAAGCGAAAATTATTGAATTGGTTTTAATGAAATTCTGACACAGAATTTATTACCGCGGCGAGAATGGAAAACGACTCTGTTTTTGAAAAACTGTGTCAGTGGCGGCGCAGGAATAATAAAAAAAACCAAAAATATAAAATCAGCTCAAACTTCATTTTTAGACGGATTGGAGGCTCTTGATCATTTCGCATCTTCCAATTGAAGTATACAGAAGAAAACTGTGACGTCCTAATTCCTAAGGAGAGAGATGCAAGAAACTATTTACGAGGGTTTTTGTGTTGGATGTTGTTTTTGCGGGCGGGTGGGCGATTATTTAGTTGCAAGGGGATCTCAGACCATAGCTTCATGCAATAGGAAATAATAAAATGGTATCATCGGAATGTGTGGGAAGTACTGAGTCAATCAACTTGACTTCATTTTTTAGTTTTATTTTTGCATCTGGAAATAGTGCAAAGTCGCAAGGAACAAGGTCTCAACTATAGGGAGGGTGCTCGAGAAGTTTCAGTCCTATGTTACTATGTGTGGTCAAATATTCAAAGTAGGCTTTGGCGCGGTGAGCTGGACCATTTTCATGATGGAGGAACCTGCACCGGTACTCTGTAACTTAGAGATAGAAACGTGTTTCTATCATCATGGCGACCATGACGATGGGGCAGTTTCGGGTGCCTACCACAACTTGCCAACTACGCTGACATATTTACCAAGCCACCCGAATCCATAATACATAGTGCATAGAAAAAGGTTTCTAAGTTACAGAGTACCGGCACTGGTGTGCATTCTTCATTTTGCCTGCAGGTTCTTCATAGCTGACAGGGTGTCCAATAAAAGCTTGACATAACACAGGTATATTTTTTGAATAGTATATTATTTCGGACTTGAATTCCCTGGGCAACTCTATACCTTTTCCAGAAGTAATTTCAAAGGAATGAAGTTACACTTCTAAAGTGTGAATTGTGGATTCAAACAGTCAGATGTTACTACTAACACTCATAGTTTCAACTCACAAATGAAGCTTTCGAAGTGTAATTTGATCCTTCTGAAACCACTACTGGAAAACGTGTAGTGTGACTTTATGTCTTAGAAGAAAACAACTAACTTAGCAGAAGCACCATGAGGTCAAGGTTTGGATCTCGCCATATGCAGAAATTTATTTTGTGTATTCTTCAATCAGAAATAAATTTTCATAAACCTCACCATTCACTGTTGAGTTCTAACTAATTGTTGTTCCTAGAGTCGCGCTGGGAAAAAGTAACAAACCTACACAAAACATGAGGCTAGCAGTCGATGTCCGTAACACCAAAGTCAAGAGAATAAAACTCCAACAAATAATGTTATTGTTCTATTTTTTTTATTGCAAACCGCGATACTGTTTGGACAACGGTTGACATCGTTTATATTATTACCTAGCTAACATAGCTAAATGAAATAGGTATGGAAAATTATGGATATTACTATCACCACTATATTATAATATTGCTATGGAACTTCTGAAAAATATCCGAAAAAATATTTGACACGATATATAAGAGGCTATGTTTCCAATACTTATTCCTTCGTTATCTGCATAAAAATATGGAAATAGTACTGTTTTAATGCAAGGCTTTTCCCAAAAGTGTAACGCTATTTCTAACAGTGTCTCTTGTATTAGGATAACTTTTCTTGACGGTAGCGACAGAGCCATATCCTGTTTGGAATTGTCTACGTTAAACTTTAATACTAGAGCAAGAATTATTCAAGCTTTTACGGTTGTTTAAAAATGAGGGCTGTTTTAGGGTAATGCTTCATTGAAAATCCAATATTTTATTGAATGTCATCCTGGGTTTTGCTTATACTTGGACGATGCTAGGGTAGTCTCAGAATTTTAGACAGTAGTACATCTTCCATAGCAGAACCGATTTGCACATGTTTTTGTTGTTTGTTTCACGTGTTACGCTCCTTTGTAGTTTAATATTTACTAGTTATTACCATTAAAGTGTAGCAATATCATCCACTCATCTGAAACCAATCACAGACGACGTCGTTTCGCTTTTATTGAAGCTCGTCAGTCTGATTTAGGTCTCAGACGAATATATGAAATTGCAAGATAGTGCCTGGTCAGCAAAACTCGTACAAGTAGTAGCAACATAAAGATATAGGCACCTAAATCACACTGACGAGCTTTAATAAAAGCGAAACGACGTATCTGTGATTGGTTTTGAATGAATGGATGAAATTGCTACTCTTTAATTGAGTTACCTGATGTTTTTAAACGGGTCACGTAAACAGTGCTCGGTTCCTCAAATTAAACGCTCAGGTACCGGCTTTGGTGGATAGGTGGCGAAACAATACTCTTCCAAGGTACTGCTTCCCAATATCTATATGTTGCTACTACTAGTTATTACCCTAAAGTGGCATTAGTTGTTTGGCTGGATGGTGCTGCTTGTGATTTTTATTAATTTTTATTAATATTGAGAATTATGATCATTATGAGATTTGTCATCAACAACTGAACGAAACTATACCTTATGTTAACGAAAAGTACATCAAATCAATGAATATCAACTATCATTATGTGCCAATAACTTGATAATATATTTGTAAAAATAAAATATCGTCCATCAATATTCGGGTTCATCAAGCTACGATTGTGATTCATGTTTTTTAATTACTAAGACAGTTAACCGAAATACATCAGCTGCTGGTATGTACTGATTCAATATATAGTGACCATTAATACATGGTTGCCGGTTATTATTATTACGAACGACATCAGCTATTTGCAGTTCCCGTCACATTTAGCGGGGTCAAAATAAAGTGACAATAATTTCTAGGTAGCCTGAAACTATTCAGCTTCAAAGTTATAAATAGAGTTCAGATTGGAAGGTGTAAAAAAATTAAAGGCTTAAGAAGCACCCAATTCAAAAAAAGCTTGAAGTATGCATAAACAAAGCAAAAAAGTGAAATCAAAATTCATTGTCTATCTATAAAATGCATAAAAGAATGTATAATAGGCAAATACTAAAATCACAAAGTCCCTATTGAACAACAAAACAGAAGAAAAATAATTTAGTTCGTGTAGAAACAAGGAATAACTAAATGCTGATTTAGATGCTCCATAATAAAGCTCTTTCTACTATTGCTTGAAAATATTTTTGTAGTAGGAAAAACACCTTTCTACGTCCACACTAATTCTGGGTGCAAAATTAAATTTTGCGCGCACATCTGGGATCATTTGTAATTCTGAGTCAGTACTTTCCAATACCAAAGCAGTTTTTCTTTAATTCTTGATTCAGATTTATTCTTAGACAGTGTATATTCCAACCTTATTCATACTGTTTAGGTAATTGCTTCAGAAGCATTGTCGAGGGCTTTTCCGGAATCACTGATCATTTTGGAGAAGATATCCAATGGATTTCCTTGTTTCTTCAAGGACTTAATTGTGTTACTGACAAAACTAGAATTAGCATTTTTATAAACTTAATTGTTCATTAATTCATTTTGATTTAGCATCACTTGACAATCTTTAATTGCATTGCTAGCTGTTTCGGCTAGCTCGGATATGAGTTTTTTGAAATTTTTGAAACTATCTGCACAAACGCTAGTACCTGTATCTCTATCTTGTTTTTAGTACAATTAAATTAAAAATGACAAGCAGACAAAGATTATGGCGTAATAGCTGCTAAAAGACATTTATTTTGCTCTTCAGAAGTTTTTCAATCCTTAGACCCCAATTTCCTACTTCAAATACCATACTTAATACATTCCGTGTATTTAGTTCACTATTCCGCAAAATTTAGTACAATATAAAGTTAGCCGACGGCAACATCAATAAAATTTTACCAAAGCTGTGCAGTGTAAGCATGATAAACCGTGTTTTTTGGATTTTTTTTGACTAGCTCATCAATATTTCAAGTTGTCTAATGCTGACTTGTTATGTCTACAAAAAGCATAATGCCTTAAAATTCCAACTCTAGTTATAATACGTATTGGAGTTAGTATAAACGCAAAATATCTTATGTATGATCTCCTTGCACAGCACTGGATTCTCTTTAGCAAGCGATACGTTTACAGGATTTTGAGTTCACGTGCTGGAAACACTTAGCGCTAACAAGGCTGTGGAAGTACCCGTATACCAGATATTCAGATTTCAAGGAAATAAATAATAAAGCATAAGTCAAGATTTCAGATAATATAGTCCATGAATATTCATTCTCACATTAAATAAATATGACTATGTATAAGCCGAAAGGCACCGTGGTGTGAGGCTGACAGTATAAATACTTTGCTCGTTATATCAGACTACTAATAACTTACAGAAACATATACCTTCAGCCCCCAATTTATTAGAATGAGCAGGTATCTTAACTAAATTAAGACTTTTATCTGTGTAGTTTATTCAAACAAAACAAACAAAAATGTAATATTAATGCGGGTACAAATGGCACATTTTTACTACTTACTACTGACTTGATACATAACTATACAAATTGCGATACTTCTTCAAATTTAGTTGTGCCTAAAAGATATACAGTTGATACTTTCTTTTAAATTATTTATAGAAGTCGTGTAGATAAAAAAGTTTTTTAAATAACTTTTCATTGAAAACTGAAATTAAGCGAGATACAGAATCAAAGAAAGTAGATCTGGGCTTGTGTATCAAGACCGAGATCAAGACGTACCTGTAGTCTGTTTATATTCAGTTTTCACTCGGACTCTTATCTTATCGATCGATTTTAAGTTGGTAAATCTGAAAAGTTATTTCACCGCCAATATTAGGATTTACCAATTTAAAATTAACAACTATAAACAAAAACTGACTATACTGCAATATCTGACAGGTTATGCCAGGCGATTACACAAAAATTCGAGCAAAAAACTAAACATAAACAGACTAGGTATATTTTGATACACATGCCCAGATCTATTTTTTTTAATTCCTGCTTATTTTTCAGTATCCTGAAAAAAGGTTATTTGGAAAATTTGTTTATTTTAACGACCTCTATTCACAGCTAAAAAAAGTGTCAACCTAGGACCCACCCTGTATATCGAAAAAGGTTTGACAATGTACTCTAGCCATGCTGTGATATTTTTTGAATCTCTATATTGCTCTTGGCGTGACAAACAAAATGACATTAAATGACATCATAGTCCCTCCCACATATTATCGCTGATAACAAATGTTACCAAATTCACCCCCTCTCCACAACCTTAAATTAACTCTCAAATCTACCATTATTTTTGCTATGATAACAAACAATTTTGGTGTCCTTCCAATGTCCTATCTGCTCTACTTCAAAAAAAAAAGCAAAAAAGTGACAAATACAATGCCTAAACATAAGTATTTAAAAAATTCTACAACGTTTCTATATCTTTAGTACTATAGTAACGCAGTATTAATTTCATTACAATTATAATTGAGCTAGTAGTTTCGATGCGCAGTGACATACGTAGTATTATCAAGTGTAATAATATGTATTGAACTATCTACAGATATCCCTGAAAAGACAAAGCACGCATAGATCTGTATAGAATATCACCAAGGTTATCTTCATTTTCATGCTCCTCACAATCCTCATATCATCCCCATTAAAATACTTAGAAACCAATAAAGTGCCCAAAAATGAAGTTTTTCGCGCTTTCAAGAATCTGCTGTTAGCGCAACCGTTTCCAAAGGTATCCCTATCTGCTACGATGTCACAGCTCCTCATACCACGAATATCATGAAAATCAGTGCAGCGGTTAATGGGATTGAGTAGGTAGCTGAATGTCGACAATAGATTGAGAAACGGTATACAAAGAGACAGACTGACATGGTTTGGTTTGACATAGATTTTAGTGACGTACTGTTCTTGGAGGGAGATACGACTCCTTAAATCGCGCATGTAGAATTTAGTAAGCATTCGTAATTTCAAAGTTTTGTCGCTACTAATTACCGAGATGCGGCAAGTACCCCTCCTTTAGTAACTGCTACAGCTGGAATGATAAAATTCAATACCTCGTGTTTTTGACAATGCAGAATTAAAAAATACTAACAGCAGTCGTGTCAGATTTACCGCTTTTACGTTACATGTCATAATTTTGTTATTTCAAATGAAATGCCCTTTTATTTTTATTGCAATGAATTGCGCATGTCGAATTTAATTATTGAGTTCTCCCAATTTTAAAATAAGAAGTACCGGAACCCTTAAATATGTCTAAAACTGACATAGCTGGAACGATAAAATTCAATACCTGGGGGTTTTGAACGGAATTCAAAAAGGCTAACAGCAGGGTTGTAAGATTTATCACTTTTGCGCTGGACGTCATTTATGACTCTATTTATAGGGCATTCAATTTCAAATAAAAAAAATATGACATAAAAGTGGTAAATCTTACCACATTGCTGTTGGTATGGTCAAAAACGTTCAGGTGTTGAATTTTATCGTTCCAGTTGCGGTAGGTTTGGAGATATTTAAGCGTTTCGGTACTTTTTACTAACACGGTATGTAGCGTTACAGTCACAACAAATGAAATAACATACCGAGTAAAACCTTATTAGATTTGGAGTTTAGCATAATCTATGGACCTGACATAATATAGGTTTGTTACGGCACTGGTTTCCAGCTTCTATATTGCACAGCAAGCCGCATTGCCTATGAATAATAATAGGATACTTCGGCACTTCAGAGGATACCAACGCTCGCCGGACAGTTGGAATTGAGTTCAAGTTACGGATAAATAGGTCGTAGCTTAAACCAAAGTCCATCACATACAGCACTGGTCAGCGCTGGAAACGAGAGCTCTTACACTCAAATGCCAGCTTAAGTATTGAGCGCTGTACATTCTGTTGAACCGCAGGCAGCACGTAAGAATATTGCTGATGAATATTAGTCTTGTTGAAATATATATTGACCATCACTTTCTTAGCATTCTAACGAATTTTCTCGGCTTATATAGACCACGATGTTAATGTACGTTCGTTCAGGTTCCATTTCAAAAAAATGCGAATATATAGTATTCACAAGAATTTCTCCATAAAATAATAATACTGTTAAAACGCTTTTTAAATACATTCGAGGGCTTTGCAATCTTCTTTTCGCTCAGTTTTCTCCATGAATATGCTGCTCGACTATAAAGTTGTAACGTGTCAACCGTTACATGTGAGCCCATCTCTATTTTTGTTCTTTTCTTTGCAGCGGCGTAGCGTGGCGCCAATACAAGGAGATGTAAAAAGTAACTGAAATTAACATTTTACCAACACAATAATTTTTTTTATTTTTTTAATAGAAGTTTTTAATTCTGATGACTCAATAATAAAATATCCAAACAATGTAACAATGTAAACGAGATGCGTTTAGGAAACCGCATCACTCACCGACGGAAAACAGCGAACTAGACACAGTGGAGACGTAATCACGGGCCTAGAATTCGTGGACCTCTGATCGCAATCGGTGGCGTTCCAGATGTGACCACGACAATCGCATCACTCGCATCATCGCGCTGCCGAGATATTTTATTTTTAGCGTTTAGCAGTTAGCGTTATCTATAATGATCGACCCTCGGATCGACCAATACATACATTCAAAAATGTTCATAATTTCAATTTATTATAGGAGATATTAGTGACTAAAAGCGTATTAAATTCATTTCAAGGGATGCGACGCATCACCCGCATCAATGGACGTACTCTAATAACCACCCCTGTCGGGTAGGTGGCGCCTTTGTTGACATTCTATTCATTATATGTAAGGTTTGTGCATATAATTCCTTCAAATATATTCATAACTGTTGCATTGGGGCCTGTCAATAATTTGTTTCTTCTAATTGGTAGCAATTTCATCGTACTGCTCGATGTTGCTGAAGAGATGGATATCCGAAAACCGTAGTATAATTTATTAAATCTTTTTCATAAATAGAAAAACTATCATATCAACATCAGTAGCCAGGGACATGATATAATAGGCCAAAAAGCAGCATCGTAGAATAGATTCATTGATTCATTCAAGCCGTGCAAACCAAATCTACACTGCATTTTGTCAAATACTGCTAAACGTCATCTGATTCTCTCTAAATGCATCTGTGTCCTTGATAAGAAGGTAAAAAGTTTTTACATGTGTAGCATGTTTTTTACAGTAGGCACACAAATATTTACGAATTTATTATTTTACAAAGACAATAGCTACAGTTCTTTCGTTTGAACATGTTTTAACGGAAAACTTACACAAATGTTTAGTGAAACTATAAGATCGTTGTTTTTTTATTCTGACATGGTGAAATAGCTACTATCGATCATCCTCTCCTTCGTCTACGTCACTAGGATTGAACGCTGATTCGGCTCCAAAATTACCCCCATTATTCTCACCTTGAAGGGAAAAATATAAATGGACCAGCATTTTTGAATGCTTAAAGGACAGCCTGTTTTTAGGAGATGTGCGAATATGTCCCCAGTTTGAGAACACTCGCTCAAGTTGAGCAGAAGAAGCCGGAATTTTTGTAAACTTCCTAATACTGGGTACTCCATTTGAGCCATCCTCCAAAATATCAAAGGTTTGCATACGTTTTTGTCAAAAAGAGTAGCAAACATTCCTGAAAAAATGTTAGTCGTCAGTCTCACAGGAGTTTTAGACTGATGCATTTTAATGGTTTTAATGTAACTTTCAGTAAGCTCAGTGAAAATTTTGAATAATAAGTCAAATACGTTAAATTTCTAGTATTGAATTTATCTCATACCTCTATGCCTTGGTTGTCAAGCTGTCTAAAGAGAAATGCATTTATTTTGACAGTGTGAGCAGACGGTAGCTTCGAATTATCGTTTGTAGGGTGTATATAATATACAATTCACAATCTAACACAGTCAATATAAGTGACTGTAGCAATCAGATAAATGGCAAACCTAACTTTAAACCTGCAACAATTGTTGGAATTGTCGACATTTTCGACATTATTGACGTTGTCGACGCATTGTCGACACGTCGAGGTCGACAATAAAAGTCGACGCGTCGACGCCCAACTCTGGAGTCGAGCTCAACGCCTCGAGCTCTCGTGATAAAACGATATCTCTTTACAGGAAAGTAACTTTGTTTTTGAGTATATGTAAGTCGAGTTGCACTATGTACATTTAAAAAATGACTTTTATACAGGGTATCCAATAAAAGCGTAATATATCAAATTTGAGTTTCGTTTAACTGAAACACACTGTATATTATTGCATAATCAGAATCCTTGGTCAATTCTAGTGTGACTTCACTTATGGGACTTGAAAACGAACCATGTAAGTACAGAATACCATTTTTAGTATAAGCAGATAGAAAAAATTGAATATCGCAGCAATTATAAAACCTAGAAGGCTGTGACTTTGCCATGTGATTAAGCATGAAATACGCCAACTTTGATTAGACTGTCAAATTTGAATTTCTTCTGTACTTGGAGAAGTCGTTATAATAATTAAGGAAAGTTCAATCAGACATAACTTGATTTGTTCAAATATAAAGCGTGTTGCATTAATAACAAACCATAACTTTGATAATTCACGATTTTATTAGATACCCTGTGTAAAAGTCATTAACTTTGAAATGTAGTTCAACTTGACCTACATACACTCGTATAGTTTTTTTCTGCAGGAACATATCGTTTGGTCACAAGAGTCCGTTGTGTTGAGCTTGACTCACCCTGTATTTATTTTAATTTACGCTTTTATATTTGAAAAAACCGTATTCATCAGTTGCTTCAGGATGAGTTTTTTTGCGTTATAGCACATTATGCGGAAATGCTTTATAAAATTTGAATATTCGATTCCCCAAAGATGGAGGGGGAACTACCCTCCTCCATGATTCCACAGTATCTACTCTGAACCCTAACTCCTACATTTCCTATATTTGGTCAATGGGCATTAAAAATATGCAAATTAATCACTACGACTCCTTATTATATTGAGTTATTTTATTGATAATCCACGATTTCAAACTATATGAGTTATTATTATGCAGATTGATTCTGCACATAATTATTGTCATTATAATATATCAGCGTCGAAAGCACTGCTAAATGATAATTTCGATAGGATTATATATTACTAATAGTACAGCCGGATGCCTAAACAGCTTTATTAATTTGAACAAAACAGATACATAACGTGTCCAGTTATATATGGATACTTTATATTCATGGCAGTACATCATTATTGAATGATTGAGCTGGCGGTCCATGGTAAGTACGGATTAAATGTTAATTTTATTGGATTGTATCCAAGTAATTAAATACCGTTACACGAGGGAGCTTTGCAAACGACAATTGAATAAATCAACGATGCAAAATACCGAAAAGTGTTGCCAAATTCCAACTGAGCTGTTTAAACGATGCAGTTTTTCACAAACAGATGTACGAACGTTGACGGCACTGCGCTGTCCGGTTGTTAGCTGAAAACCCCAGTAATTGATGCTTGCCAAGCGAAAAAATCGACTAACAGTCATTAGGGGGGAAACGAACTTTTTGTGGATTTGGAAGATGTAGCAGTTAGCTTCTATGCATCAATAAGCATTAGTCTATCGTACCATCGTACCCTCTTAACATAACCCGACAAAAGTTATAGCGTGCGGCATTTCCTAGATCAGTTTCGATGCTATCAATGAGGTCACATCAATTGCCAAAAGTATGTTATTGCCTTGTAGACCGGCCACTAGTAACATTATTTTATTTACAATAATTATCTAAGGTTTAATTTAATTATTACTAATAGTAATATCAATACCTTTGCATGTTTACCCGATTCACAAATTTTGTTAGTAATATCAATAAGAAGACTGGTGAGAATTTTAGTAGTTATCTATTTATTTTGAAATATTTTCTTTTAGTTTTTCTTCGATTCGAAGTTTGTCTCAACAGCATGCGACATTTTGCGGGTACTTGAAACCTGATTTCATCATCATCATAGTCCCGATGTCTTAACAGGCATGTTGTGAACTCGTAAAATGCACTAAGTCGGAGCTAGAGTATTGCCGACACGAATATTATCAATAGTTTTGAGAACTGTAGCTCGCCATCGTTCGCGATTCACTGTCAGTTCAGTGGCGCACCTGATACTCATATCTAGCAACTGTTTCGTCGTATCCACCCGTCGTATCCGGCCAACCTGATTTCACCAGAAACCATATACAGGGTGAGCTTTTAGTACATGATCGGTCGATAACAAAAAGAAGTTGTAGCCAAGGAGGTGTTCCTTGCTTAAGCACAACGATCTAAAATTACGTATACAGGGTTTTTTTAAGGCGTGTGGTAATCCGGAACGTGTTCCTGCCTGCCTGCCAAAGTTTGACATTGACGGCCGTGACAGAAGGAAGATCGATTAAAATTTGTAATTGTAATACGTGTATGAGTGTAGTTATTTGATGAAGTTCAGATAAGTAATTTATCTGATTATTACTACATCCTATATTGTTTAGATATTTTGATATTTGTCAGATCATGAGTGACTTTTCATAGAGTAAATAGTTCCATATTAATTCTCATTCTGTGACACAAAGCTACGGTTCTGTAATGCTTTTGTGTTTTGTCACTTGAATAAAGTAGTGGGTCGTGGTAGTTGTTGCCATAGTTTACTTATTTATGACGAGAGGGGATTGTTTTTTGCAAAACGTAACAAGCTGGAGACCAAAATTTCAACAAACGGGTTTCTTTGAATCTTTTTCACGAATATTTGCAGGTATGTTGTCTTTTGAGTTTGTATTATTAACTAATGTGGACTGGCTACGATATTTAAAGTGTTTTATAATGTATACTATACATCCTGCTTTTGAGACGATACTATATGGCGTTGTGTCTCTATTTCCGTCTACTCTAGGTATTATGTCCTGGAGCTTGCAGCTTGATGGTGTTTAGGTGTATTTATTTAAATCCTTACTGATTTCTCTTTATTTATATATGATATTTATTTACGGAGGGTTGACAGCCTGGCAATAACCCAGGTTGGCCCTATTCCAATTATCTCCTTTATTTACTCCTTTATATGGTTGGTTATACTTATTTATTTATATATGCTGATGTTTTACATTTTTCCACATTCTATCCATATTTCTCTCCCTGACGTTGAACAGAGATCTAGCCCACCATGTATTCTTATTATTATTTATCATTTTAGACTGTGAATGTTTATAACCATTTCTTTATTAAACAATATAAATAACAAGAGCTAGTTTACCACTATTATTAAGACATTTTTGAATCGTATATTTCTACATATCAATATAAATACTTCACCAGTAAAATATATGAAATACAAAGCACTCATGGTTTGATAAATACAAGAATCAAGTAATAAAACCATACCATAAACACTCAGCACTCATGATTAATAAATACAAAACAAATGTTATGAAACAAATAATAAAAAAACCATATCATAACATCTCTGTGTTTTGATTTCATTCTCTCTGAGTTGGTACGCATGCATGCTAAAAGAATCTGGTTATCACGGGCACACGTACAACATTGGGTTCTAAATTCCACCACTAGTAGACGTCTTTATTACTTTGGCTATTTTAAAATTTGGTATCGGCTTTGACAGTGACCTGTTGCTCACTACAGGCGAGAAATCCAAATTTAACAACGGTTTTGCTACCATGAATGGAGGGCGCCACCTACGGCACATTGAACTCGTTTAAATTATCAAAATTTCTTTCCTCCTCATTGCCACAGTGTTGTCATGTCGGAACGATTGCCACCCCCGTCACATACAAGTGACGTCTGAAGGTGGTATGGCCAAATAGCAGGCCAACAAGTAACCTTTGCCACCCCACTTTGGCCAGAAGCCCTTAAGCAAGTTCTCTAGTTTGACGAAGATGTCCAAAAACTCCTCTGCATTTCATGAGATGTTGATTTTGCAACCGCACTTTAATAACATTAAACATTAATAATACTAATAAAAAACCAATAAAGCTACAGGCATTAATGCTATTTCTGCCGAAACGTTAAAATGCTTGGCCTACGAGTCTAATTCGGCTCGTGTAAGAATTGATGGCAACCTGTCTGGTCAAACTGCAACCAGAAAAGCAGTTCGTCAGGGATTTGTATTATCTCCGATGTTATTTAACATTTACTCTGAAGTTTTGATGAGACAGGTATTGGACAACTGGATTGGCGGTATAACTATTGGCGGAAGCAAAATATCCAACTTAAGTTTTGCTGACGATACAACCCTTATTGCTGCTTCTCAGGAAGAACTAGTAGCTCCATTAAACATCTTAGAACAACACAGAGCAGCGTATGGTTGTGGTATTAACTACAATAAGACCAAGGTTTGATCGTAGATAGAGCGAACGATAATCATCGAGCAATAAAGACAGTAGGCCGTTGTGAAGTAGTTCAAAGTTTCATGTGCCTCGGTTCTTTGATTGACAATTCGGGTAGCTGTGAAAATGAGATTCGACGGCGCACTCAACAAGCACGTGTGGCCATGATAAAGCTTACTAAAATATGGCGTGACCATAACATCACCAAAGTTACCAAAATGGCGCTGGTTCAGTCTCTTGTGTTCTCCATATTTTTGTATTCCTCGGAAACTTGGACTGTTAAAAAGGCAGATCGAGCTCGCATAGATGCTTTTGAAATATGGATGTGGAGAAGAATGCTGAGAGTTCCTTAGACCGCCCATCGAACGAACGTTTCCATACTGGATGAGCTCGGTAATCCAAAGAGACTATCCTCCATTGTGTCGACGAGAATGCTTACATTCTTCGGACATATACATAGAGGCGATAATATGGAGAAACTTGTAGTTCAGGGTCACGCCCTGAGTGGGCGGCGCCGTAGCCGTTCACCTACACGCTGTGTGGATACGACTAAACAGTTGCTGGATATGAGTATCAAGACCATCACTGAACTGACAGTAAATCACGAACGATGGCGAGCTACAGTTACCTATCAAAAATATTGATAATATTCGTGTCGGCTCCGGCTTAATGCATTTCACGAGTTCACAACATGTCTTAATACATTGTGACTATGATGATGATGATGATTAATAATATAGATTTCATCTGATATGTTATGGCGATACATAAAAACCGAATTTCGGTATCAAAATAAATCTGTGGCATCTCTCTTAATGGATAATTCGTGGGTAACTCATATCTCACAGAAGCTCCTTACCCCCTACATTCATTTTACTGTTTACGATTTATGTTGTATAAACGTGCGTACGCTATACTCTGTTCTGCGCTGTAATAATATTGTTTTGGAGATTAATATCCTGGAGCAATCCAACGTAATTTGAGTTTGCTGAGGATACACACACAGGTAAGCAGACTTTGTTTGGACTATTACAGAATTTAACAAAACAATAGCTTGTTTTAACAGTAAATATACATTAGCTGTACAAGTTTTCGCAGCCATAGCCCAGTAGATATAAAATTTATCTGCTAAGTGCGTCTGTAATTTTGTACAGGGTGTCCCATTCTGGGGACTTTTACGGGGTATCTCGGTTATTTTTGAAGATACAGAGCTGCGGCTTTCGCGACAGTTTGCTACTTTTTTGTGAAAATAAAGATGCCGTTAACAAATTTATCATGACCCTCTTGGTTTTTGAGACAGGATGAAATCGAAAATTATCGATTTTGGGACCACCCTCGTATCTCGGTCGTCTTTTATCTTATTGAAAAGTTTAAAAAAGGGCCTTATATTTTTTTTCTGTAGAATCCAGTGGTGTAGTTTGATTTTTTATTGCTCTAATCATTTTTCAGTTATGAAGCAAACATGTATTTTTTTAAATGGAAAACCCTGTGTATTATTTCTGAAGTCAATCGGACATAACTCAAGCTTCTAAAAAATATATATTAGTATTAGTTATTTCGAAAATTGCGCTCAACGTTTGATTTTAGCATTTTTTACTTTATTTGTAGCAGTAGGGATGGATAATTAACTATAAATAATAAGCATCTAAGCAGCTGTTACTCTACAAGAGACTTCCTACCTAAATTCAAAAAACAGAATCAAAATACCTTTTTTTCAATAATAATGTTTCATAAAAATGATGATTGTGTTATTATAATATTGACTAGATAGTGGACTATGACTCATCCATTAAAAACAAAAAAGTACTTGACTCCATAAAAAAATTGCGAGACTGTCAGTTTTTATTTATATTTTTATCAAATATAGCTGGGTTTTCATTTTTATTATTGTGAATTTTCTATCCAAATGGCAGCTTAGATACACAGAGAAACAGCAACCGTTTCCAGATATATTTGCTGGTCTAAAAATAAATACAGTTAGGTACGGACCCTTTATTCAACCACGTCCTAAAACTTATTTCAAGGTGAATAGGGAGCAAGGGGAAACAAACGTATTAGTTACATAGAAAATGGGACACCCTGTACAAGCTTGTAACAGCTTCTAGTAGAAACACGGACGTGTAGCGTTTGCGATGAACACTAGAGTGGAAACAAGCCTGTTTGAATCGGTTTTAAATTTCGGAAGCTTTATTGAACATCTTTTGTGGTCAGGATTAGGAAGACAAAAGGTGTTCGCTGGAATTTAAATGTGAATTTTTATTTTTCAATGATTGGCAGTTTTGAAAATCGAGGGACTTTTCAGAATTTAAATCTCCAACCACTATAGCTACTCTGTTACTATACTACTTGACCATTTTTGACAATTCATAGGGCCTTACTTTAGAAAACCTACAAAGCTCTTATGTTCTTCTTAGCTTAAAGGCACAAAGCTGCTTGTGGACAACTGACTGCAAGTCCAAAAATTACCTTATGAAGCCGAATTTTGTTAACGAGGCTTAATTCTGAGGTGCTACATTTATTAGCATAAAGTAGGCAAAATTAATTTAAAAAGTGTTGTTTCTAATATCCCAATATTATTCTGCTATATGAGGTAACACCACAGTACTCGACAGATTTTTTTCGCTGTGATAGTGTAGTCATGCTTATAGTACGTAGTATATATAGCCTGCATTTTAGAGCAGTTAATTTTGATCAGCCACCAATTCTAAGACTAATCATTCTACCACCACCAGCATTCTAATAATTTCGCCACAGCACTTGGTAGCTTGGCATAAAATATGTAGTTAGACAGTGAGTGGACGACTAGTGCGACGTCATCAACATAAACTTAGACTCCAGAGTCAGCGGGGCTAGGGACATTATGGAAACTAATATAGTACCAATACTGTACTAGTCCAAACCAAGGTCAGAACCCTGAGTGTCACCGCCCCCACAGTCCATATTTTTCACCGAACCATTATCCGAAATTTTTTTCCAGACAGAAATTATTTCGAGAGTTTCGGGAGTCAACAGGGAAATGCTTTGGGATTCATTCACAAAGGAGGCTCGACTGTCCCAAGGAAAAACACAGTATATGCATTTTTTTCATATATCGAGGTTTTGACGAATTTGTACATACTGGGCCATGATCTATCTATTTAAGCAGTCTACACTTCAATATATACCGAAACGGAGATTTTGACTCACAAAACCCAGTGTCTACAGAACAACAATAATTATCAAAATTCCAAAACACAGTATCTGCGTGTCAGCTAGAAGTTAAAACACAGTAAATGCACCAACCAATCAGGTATCATGATCTTGTAACGGCCATTGTAGGTGCTATGTTTTGACATTTGTTTTCGTAGGGTTTTAGTTTGTTTTAGCGTCTTAAGCGAGTCACGTGATCTGAATAGTCAGGCAGAAAAGAAATCAGGCTAGCCTGCGTTAGAATTTAACTTTTGTTAATTTTCAGTTCAGAATTTATTATTTCATAATATGTATTTTATCAAAAGCTATTTTCTAACACACTCTTACTCTTGTCACCAGTTTTTGTTTTCTGCACCATTACTAAAATTCTTATAAAGGTGATTATTATGTTTTGTAACTGACTGTGACAATACGTCTGCAGTAAATGTTCATTCAGAATAAACATTCTGGTATTTTACTGTTATTAACTTTCCATGAATGCATACATGTGATATAGTAAAAACACAGTATGTACTTGCTGTCTCCGTTGATTAAACTATCTAAAACGTTATTAAGATCAAAACACAGTGCCTATATGCATTTCTTCCTAAAAATCTGTTGATTTCTTAGCACACAGCAGCACCGAACCAGGAACAGTAAAGAAGCTCTGCGAGCTCATCCTTACCAGGTTGAGGTCCTTACTCCCCGAAACAGTCTCCTCCAGCATTCCTTCTTTTGGAGAGCTTCGACGCTGTGGAATCAGCTGCCGGGGAATTTGTTTCCCGGCGGCTACAACCTGCAGCGTTTCAAATCTAACGTGAACCGACACTTATCCTCTCGCAGCACCGTAAAAAAAACTCTTTGAAGCCCATTCATATAAGTGCTCTAATATAACTAAGTCAAGGCGTTACTCTTCTATTTGAAGCAGAAATATACGCGATTTTAGCTTGTCCCTCTCATACTAATGAAATTCAGGGCCTGGGAGGCGAATTACTATATGTTCTGACTGCCAGGCATCACTGAAAACATTAAGTGCTTGTAGGTTTACATCAAGTCTCGTTCTGCAATACAGAAAGGTCTTAGTAAGCATACCGTCACTTATTTATTTACAGAAAGGTCTTGGTAAGCATACCGTCACTTATTTGGGTGCCAAGTGATACTGGAGTTTGCTGTAATGAAGTGGCGGACGCACTCCCAAAGCGAGGGTCAAGAAATAATTTCCTGGCTCCCGAGTCGGCTTTGGGGCTAATAGCAGTCAAAATTAGAAAGAAAAAAAAAGAGAGGAATCTCTGGACGGACGTCTCTGTCAAGCTAGATGATTTATTTTGTTACCTCGCCAAGGTGGGGCGGTTCTGTCTCCCATTGGTCAGAAGCCGGCTAAGGTTACTTGTGAGCCTGCTAACTGGCCGTAACACGTTCAGACGTCACTTGCATGTGATGGAGGTGGCAAGCGACCCGACGGCGACATTTTATGTCGCTATGACGCTTTTGGATATCTCAGACTACACTAGGTTTAAGGGTCCTTGAATCTGACGACGTAAGATAGGCAGGACCCAAGGACATCCTCATCTTTTCGATGAGGGCTGGACTTGGCAACTAGAGTACGAATTGGTGCAAAGGGGCCCACTGCACTGGTGGCTCTTACTACCAGAAAGCTTCTCGCCTCCTTCCATTCATTCAAGCAGTCAAGCAGCAGTCTATGATAGATACTTTGCATACATGTGCAACTATCTGCAGCTCGGTAATATGGTCAAACCAAGATCCGAGTTAGTCGTTAGGGTTGTTACGGTTACAATATGGTCTTTCATGAATAGCAAAATAATATAAAGAAATATGAAAACATATGGTCTAAAAAAAACGCAATGAGTGAAGCAGTCATTCATGCTAATGTTATGGAACTGGGTTAAGAAAAATTGTTTGCACACCTAAAAAGTTGTGCAGCGTGTTATTGTTGCATTCGATCAGTCGGTTTGGCTCAAGCAGTCACCAAAACCCGGTATACTGACTTAATAAACAAAAGTTCACTTGATCATCTAAAAAAATATAAAACACAAAATGCAATTAATTAGACTTGTTAAGAAAAGGATCTAGGAAGGCCCCAACCAAATATTAATTTTATCAAAATTTTAGTTTCTGTATTACGATACAGATACATTAGTTAGTGTAGGTTACAACTCCATTTTTACATAAATTTTCCACGCTATAGGGGAATAAGTTCATTCTACATGATATCCAAAATGTGTGCTGATTAAGTCAGATAAAATGAATGGCCCAATAGGTATGATAGGTATTTAACAGCCATGTCTAGACATTTTACAGCAAATTGCAAGAAACCTGAACTCTAAGGCTGCAAATGTCGGTAGTTAGTATTTCCTCTTCAATTTTATGACGCTTTTACCGTCCATAAAAGTAAAATACTCGTTCTACTAAAAGACTGTTCTCATAGGTTACGGCACATCCCAGACGGGCAAAAAGAATAATTTTTTTTGTAAAGTATAATTTTCAAACTTCTAGAGGAATTAATAAAATTGCACGTTTTTATATAGCAAAAACACTGGTTCTTATTAAACTGCTTTTGGAGCTGTGTATATACTAATCACACTTTTTCATTTAGTCAAATTATTGGAAAAAAATGCAAGATTTTTAAAATTCTTCTGTTTTGTTGCACGGTTGCCATTGACCCAATATAGATTGCTCTTGTCGATCCAACAGTAATCACCGACATCACAGATCCATGAGTACTCCAATTACTAGCAAACATGGATCCATGCGCTGTAGTCATTGACACAATGTACAACAATCATACTTTGGTGGTACACGAAAATTGATGAACAACCTTTTACCGTATTGATGGCTCACAAAAAACTGCTGTTGACTGTCGTAGATTTGGCAAATTTTTATAGAATTATAACGTGAATTCATCGACAGCATTTCTATGCCTAGAAAAAAGGTAATTTTGGAACTTTCATTTTGTTGAACTATATAATAGTCAAAATACCTAATTTTCTAGGGAGAGCGTAGCTATAAATTCATAAAAGCGGAGTAAAATTTTGGTAAATGTGGATGATCCAATTATACTTGGAGTAGGTACTGAATTTTATTTTAATGTGCGCCTGCTCCATTTTAGAGTGAAATGTGACTACATAATTTAACCCTGACAGGGCAAACCTTATATGTATGCTTTTTCTGACTGTAAGTGAAACTAACATCATAAATTCTCTGGCCAGTAGTTTTATATGTATGTATCATCAGGGAGCACACAATCTCACAAAAAAATATTACAACGAGCGAAACAGACTTCGGTACGTAGTTTTGAGTACTGAGTCCGAATCCGTGGCCTAAAGCGCCTTCCAGTATTGAACTGTAACCAAAAGGTCATTTATTTGTTCGACACGTAAATATGGAGTACAAACTTTCTGTAGTATTTTTCTGGAATTTATACTTGAGGAAATAAGTAACGCACGTAGTTAAAGTAGTAGTAGTAGCAGTGATGGGGAGGCAAAGCCAGGCAAGTAGGCCACCTTTGGCCCTTTTTGCCAACCCCACTGAACCAATCAGTGAAAACAGTAAAATTCTACACCCTAGAAAGCTCCTCGTCGAACCTACCAGACGTCCTGACGAAGTCACTATGTCCGACCATTTCGCTGAATGTAGTAGCTCCTCCCCAAGCTCCGTCGTGCTGAATATCTGAACCCTAAGGTTGCGATAGACTGCACATCTGCCCAGGAAGTGGAACGCTGTCTCGTCCTCCTCCCAGCATCTGAAGCAAATGGGGTCCCCTACCACTCTCATAAGTGACAAATGTCTATTCAGCCGGCAATGGCCAGTAAGAACCCCCACCAGAAGGTTGAGCGCCTTTCTGCCTTTATTCAAAAGCTATAGCGTTCGGCCCCTATCAGGGCCCGCTATGAATCTTTTGGCTTGCCTGCAGTCGTCTCTCTCTAACCAGGCTTTTGCCAGTTCGTTGTAGGCCCAGTTGTCCAGGGCCACATTGACCTGGCGTCTGCTAATTCCCAGCATAGGTTCTGGGCCGATGCAGGGGCTGCTGGCCCCTATCCTCGCTACTCGGTCCGATCTCTTGTTACCCGGTATACCAATATGTCCGGGGACCCACAGCAGGGTCACTTTCTTATGGCTTGCTGACTTTTGAAGGGCGGCAGAACATTCTTGAGCCAGAGCTGATCTGGCCCTCGGAGCTGCCACCGCTTTGAGAGATGATTGGGGATCGTGACTCCTTTATAAGAGCGATCCGTCCGTGAAGCATACCAGACTATTGGGCGGAAACTTGACTTTCCCTCTCATCCAGTCGTCTCTTTCCGGGATGACTAGTGAGAATCCACTATCGAAATTTAAGATGTCTTTAGCTTTTTCCACCCTGAATGACGATATCGGAATATTACTCTCCGCGAATCGCTCTATTCTGGCGTGGCCAACTAATGGTTCTCGAGCTACCCACGTTCCCCCGTCACGCATTCTCAGGCAGGCCGACATCGTCTCTCTTTTTATCCAGAGGTGCATAGGCGGCAAGCCCAAGAGTACCTCCAGGGCAGCAGTGGGTGTTATGCTCATTGCTGCAAGCCTCTGAATCTTTGCGAGCTTGAGCCTAACAAAGACCTTCTCTACGCTCGGCCACCAGAACGAGCAGCCATACTGGATCCTAGATCTGACTACTGCCATATATAACCAGTTCAGGACCTTGGGTTTGAGGCCCCAGGTTCCGCTGACTACCTGACGCAACTGCCACATGGTAGCTGTAGACTTTTTATACACATAGTCGATATGATGTGCCCATGTGAGTTTATTATAAATTAACACCCCCAGGTACTTGACCTCCCGTGTTAGGGTCAGTGGTACACCGTGGAGAGTGGGGGCTTTAAAATCATCTATTTTCTTCCTGTGAGTGAATAGGACCAGCTCAGTCTTCACTGGGTTGATTGAGAGTCCTGATTCGCCACACCACCTGTTCAAAATGCTGCACGCCATCTGCATTCTATCGCAGACGACGCCCAGGAATCTACCAGAGACTAACACCAGGCCGTCGTCTGCGTAGGCCTGCGTGTAGAAGCCGGTCGAGCTAAGTCTCGCAAGGAGGCCATCTATAACAAGGCACCAGAGGTGGGGGGAGAGGCAGCTGCCCTGCGGGCAACCCCCACTTACCCCAACCTCGAGCTGAACCTCGCCTAATGTTGCACTAGCCTTGCGATTCTGAAGTGCTGACCTTACCCAGCAGACCAGAGTGGGTGGAACACCCCTGTTCTGAAGGGCGGTGCATATATTCGCTGTTAGTTCTTTATCAAAAGCTCCTTGTATGTCGAAGAATACTCCCAGAGAGACATTCTCTGTGAGAGAGGGCTCTTTCTACTTTTCCTACTATAGCATGCAGGGCCGTTTCCATGGAGCGGCTCTGCCTATAGGCATGCTGATTATCATGGAGGGAAAAGGTAACGAGGGTTTCCTCTACCAAATATGTGTCCACGATCTTCTCCAGTGCTTTCATAAGAAATGAGGTAAGACTGATTGGTCTATAAGACTTTGCTAAAGAGTAGTCGATCTTCCCTGGTTTAGGGATGAACACTACTCTTGCTGCTTTCCAGGACGACGGTACGTATCCTAGCGCTATGGAGCTCCGGAAAACTGCCACGATATGTGGCAGCAACTCTTCCAGACCTCTTTGTAGTAGCGCGGGGAATATACCATCAGGTCCGGCTGATTTAAATGGACTAAACTCGTTTATTGCCCAGGAGACTGATCCGTCGGTTATCATCCTCTCGGCCAAGCCGGCGTTTCCTATCAAGAGAGCCGAGGAGGTATTGGAGAGATTCCTTCACCGATGTACTCCATGTACCATCCTCTTTCTTGAATGAACTAATCGTTTGTCTCTTCTCGCAGCTGAGCAATTTCATTAGTCTGGCGAATTCAGAAAGGGACTGCCATTGTCCACAGTAGTTCCGCCAGCTTGCTCTTTTGTTGCTGCGAGCTCTTTTTTGTACTTTCTCCTTGTCTCTCTAAAGGCAACTCGAGGAGGCTTCATCGCCTCTCTTTGCAGCCCTGTTAAGAGCCCTCCTTGTGGCCCTCGTTGTTTATTTAACGTCCCAGACCACCAGGGTACTCTCCCAGGAGCCACAGCCCTCAGTGGGCAGGATGCCTCAAGTGCAGTGCGGATAGTCTCCTCCAAGTTGGCGACACCACGAATGTAGTTAAAACTACCGTTGTAGTTCACTTAAAGGATAAAAAACTAAAACCTTTACCATTACAGCTCAGGAAATAAAGCATACTGCAAATTGAGCAGGTCGTGCACACGTCTTTAAAGGCCTTTGGGTAAAAACACACGCCTAGATTTGATAAAATCCAAAATGAATCGTATTCAAACCTATCCCAATATGTCGTTTAACTGAGAAGATGCGAGAATGATTTCTGTGAAGGTTGACGGAGGTGAAAATTGAGACATCTTTCAGACATCCATCTCTTGTAGCAAACGTTATGTCTATTTATCGGGGGTAGAATTAACCAATAAGGGTTGATCTTCAAGTCTACTGCGTTTGTTATAGTCTGCATGAGATCTACGAATTATATTGCTGAAAATATATGTAATGCATTACAGTTTTCAGCAGATTTATGTTTTTCTGTCAACAAAAGAGCATTTTTTTGACTATCTAGGATTCTTTAGACTATAGATTCAGATTTATCATTCAAAAACACAAAGAGGTACCTTAGCCTATATTTCTGGTGCTGGCATTTCCTTTATCGACTTGCACACCTTTTAAGTGAAAACAGCTTCGAACACGTACACTAATCAAAATAGTGCATTAATAAAACTAATAGAGGCGTTTATCGGAAAAACGTCATTAGTCCAAAACTAACATACTTGGGAAAATGAAAAAAACTTCCCAGCATGTAAAACTTTGATTAGATTGATTTGTTTCCATATCTGGTAGAAGTAAAAGTGTATAAGGCACATCGTCCACAAGCAGTAATTATTTTATTGTGAAACACATATGAAAAAAACAAAAAATACATGGACATATGAGGTTTTTGAGAGAAAAGTTTAACAAATTAGTGCCCTTAATACAAACAGCATGAAAATAAAATAAATTCCGATACAAAAAACAAAGAAACAGTGACAGTGAACAACTATACCTGACACAAAAACCGACTAACTGAAACAATCAACTCTGGCTAACCAAAAAACTCGATATCTACCACTCAGTCTTCACAACCACTACACTACTATATTATCATCGTTGTCCACCTCGTTATCGATGACAAAGTTACCAGCAGTGTCTGGTGCTGTGTTGTGCTGTTTTGTTATCAAGTTTGCATGACAATTTATATGCACAAATGGCTTTCTTAAGTGAAAGAATATGGACTTATGATATTTTTAGAAGAACAAGTCAATTTTCCTATGTAAATAGTACGGAACCTATAACATTATTAATAATTATTTCTATTCATGTATATGGACGTTAGAAATATGATGATGCCATTATCTAAATTTTGGCAAAAATTGACTTATGAGGTTTTTCCGAGAAACGCCTCAATTGCTCTGAAAATGTATTTTCAAGTTATGACGCGCTTAGAATGATATGTAGAAGTAAGTTGTTCATTTCTCAAAACAAAACACGTATATAAATTTTATAGATTTGAAATGTTTCTCCGTTAGTTTTATTATGTAAACCATCGAAGTCATTAATTCCAAAGTGCTACATTTTCCAAGGAATTTTATCTTAAGTATGTAGAGACTCACTTCACAAATTAAACGAAGTTTCAGGCTCTTTAAGTGACTGTGGAAGAGAAATGCCAGTTATTCAACATACTGTCCAGGACTGTGAAATAACGGCATACGCTGGAGAGCTATCAGAGTTCATCAAACAGCACATGCAACGGTTGAACAAATCGAAAACCTGATACCATAAACATTTAGTTTTCTGTTCAGTCTGTTTTGTATCTGTGTTTTATATGTGCAAATTCATATACATGCTGTGTGTTCATCTTGTTTTTAATTGAAACCGTGTGTGGCCGATAAATAAATAATAGATATTCTATTTTCAAACTAAATATTGATCATGAATTGAATCCCATAGGTATTGGCAACCAGAACCTCGATGCTTGTAGGATTTTAGAGTTTGATGATTGTAAAGTGACAATAGGCGTAATATTCGATCATCAGTTTTACGTTTTGCACCATTCGCGTTCCATAAATTCAAGAAATATCGACACAGGTATACTGATTACTTCACAATTGAAAGGGTTATGCACAAATATCAAAAATATCAGCTTCATGCAGTACGGCAGCTCGTTCTTCAGGTGCCAAGCAACCATACAATAACTTTTGATTGTTATGCAAAATGAACCTATTATTAAGACATTGAAGTTAGACATTGAAGTTAGACCATAAGCTGTGCTTTCGTCCAAAGTCATACCTAGGTATTTGACGGTCTTAGTGGAATATATTTGGAGGTCCCTAAGCTGCAGCTCTAGTCTATAATTTAGTGCTCTAGACCCTCTAATGACAACAGCTTCTGTTTTCTCAGGTACAAGCTCGAGGCCGTGCTTTTTCAGCCATTAGTCGATCAGAAACAATGCGTTTTCAGATCTATTAACCAGCTCTTGATCGTTTCTTGCGATAACAACTGCAAATCCTACCATAGCAGCGCCTTCGGGTAATTCGAGTTTTAGTATCCCATCGCATAAAATATTCTACAGGGTTGGACTGAGGACAGACCCTTGCGGTACTCTCGTATGTCTCGTCTTTCTCCAACATAGTTTTCCTCTCTAACAAATGTCTGCCATTATATTGACGAGGTACAGTGAAATTCGTCTTCTCTCTAGCTCGGCTAAAGGCCCGGTTAAACAGAGGACGTTCTAGAACGCGGCGGTCCGGCGTTCTCTAACGCCGCGTTACCGCATTCGGACGTCGAGTATTATTAGCTTCGTGCATGGGTAAGTTCTATCTCCCTCTGTTAGCTTAATGACTTTTTTGACATCCTGGACGGTTGAGCGTCCTTTTCTAAACCCAAGCTGAGTCAGCCAGCCCTCCATTTTTCGTCTTCAAGACTTACCTTGGTGAGGTACTCGAAGACCAATTGGACATATAGATCTGAACTTGGCAGGTTTGCAACAGCTGCGTCTAGCTCTAGTGTTGCCTAAAGCCGTTTCTACACACAATAATTATTGTATTGTATACGGTGTATAAAAGGTCATAGGACAAAAAACTAAATAGCATACTATCCGTTGAATATGACCCCATTCAGTTCCGCATGAACGAACAGCGTTAGTGCATTAAATTCATCCAACCCAACCCGTCCCATCGGGCTTTCGGCTGGGAGTTTTTACCAGCATGTCGGAAACAGCAGTTCGCCGGTTATACAATTAGAATAATAAATCGAAGCCATGTGCTTTTAATGCCTATTTGCGAATACTATGTCGTACAGGCCTGTCCTATTTGCGTGGTATATTTCAAACCTAATGGGTAATGGCACACGGCAAAATAATTCTCCGAATTTGCCGCTGAAAAATGTAATTGCTTTCTTTGGAACCCCACACATGCCTGTAATTTATTCATTAATTAATCAAAGGTGCTTTGAAAAATACAACCCCATTTTCAGGGGGAGGTTTTTCAGTAGACTTATTACCAACATTGATGAAAAATTCTAGAAGCTTCAGAAGCTTTGCTGCTATATGATGCTGGTGTTCATTTTGGTCGAGTTGATATTATACAAATATTCAAGTTATATCCCGAGCTACAATTAACCGTTGGGTCAACCACAATAAACCGTTCCCCAAAACACGAAGTGTCGTGAAATTTCTACAATTTTCCAGGAGAGCGAAAAGAAGAACATGGTGAATATTTACATAGCTGTACATCATATGCTACATACTCTATCACGAAATAGTTTGAATACAATATATTTCAATCTACCAGTTTTCAAATTCGAGCAGTAAGGTGCTTGTATGCGGAATAGTTATGGGAAAAAGGACCGAAAGTATCAGATACGTCATTTCGTTATATAGGTATTCTATAGCAATTCAACCGAAGATACAACCAGAAAATTATGGTTGACAATCAAAGGCAAATTGGAAAAAAGAATGTTTTATCGCTTTTATGATATACACAATAAATTTGTGAAGACAAAACTGGTTTTAACATCCACATATTGTCATGAGGTAAGTTATTGTAGAACTTCCTTGGTTTCAGGTAACCGAACTACAGGTTTTTTTTACCATTACACAAGGCAACGCGATCATTTTATTTTTTTATGAAATGGTCACTGGTACGGAATAGTCGATCAACTTTTATTTCACTATCTGCTGCATGCCTTTTCAGTGAACGAAATCATACTTTTCTGTGAGATAGCTTATCTTGAAAAATACTTTATCTTAATGTACACTGTTAACTTTAACTTCCATGATATTTGGCCAATTAATGTCTTTTCCTGAGCAGCTGTTCGTATAGACATGATCCTCAGTTTTCTGGACAGAGTCTTGAAACCCATAAAGTCTTTGAAAGTTAGGGAGTAAACATTATACGGATCTTTGCGTCTTGCTAAAGTAATAATTGGTAACAGTTGAGATGGTTTTAAAATATCAAGTGCCTTCATAATTGCATAAGAAACATTGATTTGTGCAAATCCCTTTCATGTTGTTCATGATTGGTGATAAAAAATCTTAAACTTATCTCTATCAATTGAAGAAACACCTTCAAAGCATACAAGAGCATAGCAATTATTGTAGTGTTCTTGTTTTGCCTATAGCACGCATCAAAGAATAAACAGAGTATTCGTGTACGTCGCCTGGAGTACCTTTCCAAAACTTTGAAAAGGCAGCCATTTCTGATGCTCCCCTCTTACCTGCAGCTTCATAGGCGCAACGTTTGTTATGAATATGCGACTTAAAAAGTAAAGGAATGCAAGGAACGGCAGATCCACAAACTGTCGTATCTGCAAATAAAATTAGATATGACAGTTCGTGCATTTATTGAAATACATTTTGACTTATACATCGTAATCAAATACTTGGATTAGTCGGTAACGGTTGAGAGTTGAGGAGTTCAGATGCGGTAATTTATGAGAATGAAAAGGTGACTTGGAGCTGCTTATAGCTTGCGTAACTCAAATTTGAACTAAATGTCAGTTACGGCACTTCGTGTTCTGGGGGACGAAATATTATTCTGCAAACAGTAAGAGCCTGTTAAAATAAGAGACCGAAATAACTGTCAAATAGGAATCCGCAAATAGGGTTCACTTCAGGAGTCAGATGAGACAAACTATTACAAAGTCACCTTCCTGAAGTTTGTAGATAAGGTTCTTCACGCCTATGGCACCGTAGAAGCGCTGCGAGAGGATAAGTTTTTGTGCACGTTAGATTTGAAGCTCTGCAGGTTGTAGCCATCAGGAAACAAATTCCCCGGCATCTCATTCTACAGCGTCGAAGTTATCTGAAAGAACGAATGCTGGAGGAGACTGATTCGGGGAGCAGAGACCATAACCTCGTAAGGATCAGCCTTCGGAGCTTCTTTACTGTTCCTCGTTTGGACGGCCTTTGGTGTTAATATCTGAGAGGGCTCACTCGAACATCTTCCGTGATAAGAGATTTTGTTTTCGGTAGAGGACAAAACATGAGGGTCTTCTGCATGTCTGTGATGGTCAACAAATTCGAATAGTTTAGAAAAACCAACGCCCATGCTCTAACAGGCATGTGAGTGTGCCCAAGATCCCGTTGTTATTATTTACGGTGTTCACAAACACGATGCTGTTTTTTACAGAGATCTGCGGGATTTACATTTTATGGATTTGTTTTAAAATAGTCTTTTAACACTTATGCACTGTAAAAACCCAAAATTCATTCAAAACTGTAACAATTAACCTTAAACGATCAACCAAAACAAAGTAGCTATCTATATTGTGCCTCTACATGAATGCTGTTATTTTTAGGATTCTTTACCTGCTATCTGTACAAAGGGTCTACGGGTTTATCAGTGATTCAGCGGTCAGTGTGCCCGCTGCCGCGTTAGAATTGTGGGCACAAACAAAAACCTTGTTTACTTCTTCCAACCTATTCGAATTCGTTGGTGATGCCGTTGTTATTGCATGCACCGCTATTCACGGCAAATGGGGGTCCTTCCTAGTAAAAGACCACTGCATGTTGCCTCTTCTCCACATAGCAACGGAACCACGTTAGCATTACTACGTTGCTGCGGGTGTATTTATCATTTATTGGTCTTGGCTTTATATATAATTTACTTCATTACAATACTTCATACCTGCTCGGTACTAGATATTTCACTTGCCTCAGTTCTTCAAATTGTACTCCAGTATATCACCTAACATAAGAGCCACAGCGTTCCAGTTTTCAGGTGCTGTCAACAGGAGCCCTATAATATTCTCTGGACTAAGAACAACCCCAAGGTACGAGGTGCATTTATCTCTGGCTGCTTACCATCTGGAGCAGTGGAAGGTTGTGTGTTCCACATCATCGTTGCTTCCGCAGTACCAGCAGGCGGAATCATCGTGGATGGCAAAACGGAACAAATACTGTTGGAAACAATCGTGTCCAGAGAGCATTTGTGTAAGGTGGAAGTCTGTTTCCCCATGGATCCTTGTAACCCAAGCTTTAATGTTAGCAATAAGCCTTCTTGTCCATTGATTTTTACTCGAAGCATTGAAACATAGCTGCCATCGATTGAGTAGTTCATCGTATGCTGGCTCTTTTTATGGAGTAGCGTACGTCTCACACCTCATTCTAATCACTAGGTCTATTGGCGCCAGCGGGACACCCGCAACACCTCAACTGCATCAGCAGAAATAGTGTTATAGGTGCTGCCAACTAGGATCGCGATTCTTCTATTTATAGACACAAGCTTGTTTATATGCCTCTTAAAAGAGATGGCAGCTTGCCACACTGTGCCCCATAAAAGATTGTTGAGGACGCCAGTGAGCACATAACCGCTCTCCTGCTCGCTCTGCATCCTCCCATATTTGGCACGAACCTGGATAGTACTGATAGTTTCGTCATTGCTTTTGTCGCTGTTTTGGTGACGTTTTCTCCGAAACTGAGCCTTTGGTCCAGCAAAACTCCCAGATACTTAATAGCACGCTGCAGGTAAATTTCTTGACCTTCGACGATTAACGAGATTTGACTTATTTTCCTCTTTTTTGTGAGCAGCACACCTCGTGTCTTATTAGCAGCAAGTGCTAACCCATTTTGCTTTAGCCGTTGGGTGATAGAATCTGTAAAACAGGGATAGGCCAGCCACCCGTCTTCGATGCTCCAGGCTATCGAGGTCCTTTGTGAGGTTAGGCGTATCGACAGGTCTAATTGCTCTCTTCTGTATAGTGCCCAGAAGCTTTAGAGAGCACTTCAGAGCACATCCCCATACATGGGAGCAATACTCCAACGGTAGTCGGATCTGTGCTTTGTAGAGCAGTAGTAGTTGCTCTGCTGTATACAGCTTTCTACAGCCGAACAAAACTACAAGCTTCTGGCAAAGTGTCTCATTCTAATAGCCAGGATATGTTATTGTTGATATTGATCCCAAAAAGCTTGACGGAAGGTGACTCGACTATTGGGTGACCCTGCATTTCCACAGTTGGTAAACCAACGTGAGACTTCTTTGGCAGTATTGTGGCCTCAGATTTCTGTACGTTAAACTGTGCTTTATGCACTAGGCGTTTCAAAAGGCCTGCTTCGGACTACCATTTTTTATCCAATTTTTGAGTACAAAGTTTCGATCTATCTACTACATATCTTCAATCGTCTCCAGGTGAACTGTCCTTCTTTTGCTGTTTGTTCCGTCTAACTGACATGTCGTTCTTCCATGGCTTGTTCTGATTGGTCCGTGACGCGTTTTGCTGCACACATAAAAAGACATTCTCAGGTCAAGAATTTTGATATTTTTGTAAATACATACACACAACAAGAATGTCGGATCTCACTTTAAGAAAGAATATTTGATGAGAAAATTATACAAAATTTGTATCTAGAATAATATATTTTTGATTTATATACGTATTTTAAACAAATATGCTCCGAAAGAAAATATAATTTTCTTTGCAACCAAGGCTATAATAATTTAATAACAAATATTTCATAATTTTATATCAAGATTATCATTTTTCCCAGCGGTGCCCAGTTTATTTCTATCAAGAATACAGACAGCTTGCAAATGCGAACTTTCATTTACAATATGATAATCTTGGTTTGAAAATGAACGCTGTTTTACAAGCACACCCTATAACTGTATCAAGTAAATCATTTATTTGACGTCTACCAACGTCGGAGTGCGCAGACGCGCAGCGTGTCATGGGTCAACCCTAACCTCTCCACCCTCTCTACTCGCCTGTTGCCCGTCCGCGTCCGCGCCGCCGCGCCATTATTGGTTTTCGGATTGTCCCATTTGCCGCCGTCTTTAGCACAGTAGCGTAATACCTGGATCCTGCATAATAGCACATAATAGTATCTAGTCAAACTGTTAAATAAATTGCCATTGCCACGTGATACCACCATCAGTCATCGAATCTGCCGGTAGTGCTGGTCCACCGCCATTTGAGTGGCGTCCCAGTTTCCATCAGCTTCCTTATCACTGGATCTATCCAACAATGAATGAGCTATTAAAAAAATTGGGATGCGAAGACCTGACTCAGGTGTTCCTAGATAAGTACTAAGTAGTAAAGTGATTTAAGAAATTTTGCAGAACTATTTCTCCAGAAAAATTTCTACATGCTCATAGAAGAGTTTGAATGCTCAAATTAATGCTACTAGATTCCTCATCTAACAATATCACAATTTTAGAATAAAGTTGAGCTACTTGCGTCAAGTTTATGAAATGCTCCCAGTTAAGATTATGAAATGCCTCAATCAAGATTATGAAATACTTCGGTCAAGATTACCATATGATTGATTTAAGATTTTGGTATTCTTACTATCAAGAATTTCCCAGTTTTGCATTGCAGATATTTTCTCAATCTAACCCTTATATGGTCAAAGATATCGTATTCTCACTTTAACATTAGCATAACTTTGCGCGTATAGGAAGTTACGGTATACTTGAATTAAAGCATCTGTGTTCCATCTAAGAAATTATTTTTATGTGTGTGAGTGCGTCAATTCTTGAGTACGTGTTGTTCTTTCATCCTTGTTTTGACTAGTCACACAACACAACCATAATGATTCCAGTTCTTTCTCTAAACTTTGCTATCTATATAAACCAAATTAAAATGAGTATCGAATAGCAGGCCATAGCATTTTTTAAAAATAACGATATTAATGCACGAAAAGCCGCTAATCAATCTATTTTACAGTACACAGTGATTACGTTCATTATTACTGCAACATGATTTAATCCAGACCAAATCTGCGGACTGCAACTGAACTTGTTATTTAATAATGTATCCGATTGCAGTGGCACGTCAGCATAGAATGTTTAATGGAACCAACTCTATTGCATGATTTCCAGATTGAATCCCAATGATCGCCAAATAAGCATTCTTGTCACACTATCATGCTTCAACTGATATTTTATGGGTGTGTTTAAAGCAGTAATGGTCGAGGACTTTGTTGTTATACGTGAATAGAAGGAAGACAATTTTTTCTTGCTAAGATCCATTCTCTTGCTTGAAGGAGGGTAACTTGTAATTTAGTTATTGTCCTGCTTTTGTCGTGACTTGGATTTAACATGGAAATGTTATAGAACGACTTTTAGTAGCTGTGAATAGCGCTGTTTTTCAAAGATAGACGATTTTTTTAGTGAGGGGGTTAGAGTTTAGTGGATTTAATAGTTGCCGCGCGGTCTTAAGGCTTAAGACTCGCTTACGCCAGAGCAACATTTTGCGATATTGTGGCATGGTATAAATTGAGGCATGCGTCTCCTTGTTGCATGCTACAAACGCCAACATCAAGCGTCTGACGTAGCATGCGGCCGTCCATTTCACGCCAAGGCAACATCGTGCTACAGTGTTTGATGATGGCTATGATAAAGCAATTGTAGCAGCATCTCATTTGATAAGGAATACAACCAAAAAGCAGCGAAAAAAGAAACCTTTGTAGTGGATGGTAAGAAAGTCAACAGGATGTTATTAGATTGACATGCGTTTATTGAATGAATATATAATACGCTTAGCTAGCATAGGAAACATCGGTAGCTTTAGGTTCGCTGAACCAGCTAACACGTGAATGAAACGCAATGGATATACTAAACTATAACAGGAAATGCGGACACACTTACGATAGTCTGAAGGAGCAATGAACTAACCCTTACATCTCCCCCTTTCGAAGAATGGCTTTTGCTATGGCCACTTGCGGAAGTCATTCTTAGAATGTGGTATCATACGCAGTGTATCAGCAAACCTGTAATCTAAATGTAGGTCATAATAATACAAGTAATACGAACCAAAGATGTATCATTAAACACATCGTAGACCTTAATTAACTAGATATACAAATGTTTACTCATTATATTTCCTAATTAGAAAATCTGCAGACAGCAATTTATGAAATTAAGTATTACTACAAATTTTGCGACAGGCCTGTCTAGTACTATAATATGTTAAATGAGATATTTTCTAGCCCTATCTTTATGTACGGGATATTGCCTGCCCCTATTGTCTTTTATAACACAGTTTGGTCCTTGTAAGGATATGACAGGAAAAGGACCGTCAAACCATGAATCAAGCTTATGTCTGTCTTCATTTGATACTAAGACCAAATCGCCAGGAAAAATGCTGAGGCCTTTAGATTTTACGTCATGCTTAGCTTTTCTGTCACCCTTAGCTTTTTCAAGGAATTCCCTAGCTTTTTTATGAGATAGTTGCAACCTATGCCGAACTTCTTGCTCGTAAGCGTCGATATTGTAGATTGGGTCTATTTGAGCCCCTTTTAGCATGTCTGGCAAACAAGCTTTTTTCGCAAAAATTAGCTCAAAGGGGGTATACCCGTGAGTTGTATTTGGCGTTGTGTTGTAACAAAACGCAAAATACCTCGCCCACGTACACCAATCTGACCGTGTCTCATTAATATACATTCTTAAAAATTCATTAAGCACTCGATGGTTTCTCTCACAGCCACCTATAGTTTGACTGTGATATGCCGTGGACATTTTATGCTCGGTTTTCAGTAATTTGGCTAGGTTGGCAAATAACTCGTTTTTATATTCAGTGCCTAGATCAGTTCTGATTTCTCTCACAGGCCCGTATATAAGAATGAAATCCTCGAAAATGGCTCTGGCAACTGAGGCGGCTTCTTTGTTAGGGATGGGTAAAATGACTATGTATTTGGTTAGCTCACACTGTATAGTGACTGCATAGACGTTACCTCGATCTGATCTCTGGAATGGTCCTATAGTATCAACGCAAACAATATCGAAAGCCTTCTGTGGAGTAGGAGTTAAAGTGAAAGGCTCATTATGTTTATTTTGAGGTTTATTCACTTGACACTTATGACAATTTTTGACATATCTTGCGACGTCACGTGACATATGTTTCCACCTAAAAGAAGATTTCAGTTTTTTCAACAGACGTTTTTGACCGCAATGACCTCCCCATAACGGATCATCATGATATTTTTCTATCAATCCTAACTGTTCCCCTTTATCAGTAATAAGTTTTTGTGGCGAACAAAGAGTAATTGATAGTTTCTGGAGAGAATTTTGCCCTAACTCTTTAAATTCATTTATTGTGCACATTTTAAATAACTCGTCATCTATATATAATCTTAAATTTGGAATAGAGCAATCACCAGCCATTTTATCAAGCTTAGATAACAATTGCGCTAGAGCAAAATTACCGTTAGTGAGTTGCAATCTATCCCGCGCGCGTAACTTTCTTTTAACAATTATATAAATATCGATATAGCTAGGCCTAGTCTTAAATTTCAGCAAGGGCAATGTCAATGATTCGAAATTATTAAGTGTCTCGTATATCTTAGGGAGGGAATTTGGTTCTATTTTAGTATCAATAGCCTTGGGATCAACTGATTGATTAGCTTTCGTTTTTGTCATAGACCTTGTAATAGCAAAAATGTCTGAATACTCTTGCTGCTCTTGATGCATTTGTTTAAGAGTTTCAATGCTTATTCTTGACAAAGCATCTGCGGCTACGTTACTGTTTCCTTTAATGTACTGAATCTCAAAATTGAACTCTTCTAAATCAAGACGCATCCGGGTAAGTTTGGAAGTGGGGTCTTTCATAGAAAATAAATAAACAAGTGGCCTATGATCACTTCTCACGATGAACCTCTGATTGAACAAATAGCATCTAAAATGTTTTATGGCCCAATGTATGGCTGTAAGTTCTTTTAAAATGATTGGTTTATGTACTTCACTCTTTGAAAACGCCCTCGACGCATATGCAATTGGCATCTCCTCTCCATCAAAGTTTTGAGAGAGAACTGCACCGCACGCCAGATTTGAAGCATCTGTCGTTAAAATAAAGGTCTTAGTGAAATCAGGATATTGCAAAATTTTTGGACTTATCAATGCATTTCTTAAATACTCAAACGAATGTTGGCACTCCTCCGTCCAAACGAACTCGACGTTTTTCCTAAGCAGTTTATTCAACGGATGGGCAATACCCGCAAAGTTAGGAATGTGCCGACGCCAGAAGTTGCAAAACGACACGAAGCGTTTGACCTCGACAGCTGTTGATGGTACGGGATATTTTTGTATGATTTCAATTTTAGAATTATCTGGTAAAATACCTCGGTCTGTGATCCTATGGCCGAGAAAAGTAACTTCTTTCCTGAAAAAATTGCATTTTTCGGGGTTGAGCTTTAAATTATATTTTCTGCACGTTTCAAACACCTTTTTAAGGTTGAAAAGATGATGTTTTTCGCTGATTCCTATGACTATCAGATCATCCATATACAGAAAGGCTCTTTCTGGTGTTATACCAGCGAAGGCTAGTGACATCATTCTCATGAAACTATTAGGGCTGACGGACAACCCAAAGGGGAGGCGAGTAAATCTATAGGTACCCGAGTCAACAGTGAAAGAAGTATAGTCACGGGAGTCTTCATCTAAGGGAACTTGATGGAAACCAGATATTAGGTCTATTACGGAAAACCACTTAGCTCTTCCGAGCTCATCCAGGATTTCATCTATTCTGGGTAAAGGGTATTTGTCTGCTATTAATTTTCGGTTTAAGGCCCTAAAATCTACTACTAGCCGCCATTGCTTCTGTCCGTTTAGCAGTTTTTTGGGTATCAAAAGTACTGGACTATTGAATTCAGAGCTCAGTGAGGGTTCAATGATGTTATTGTATAACATTTTTGTAACTTGATTATTTATTTCCTCCTTTTGCAATTTGGGAATCCTATAGTTCTTTATATAAACTGGTACGTTATCCTTTAATTTCAATTTTTGTGTGTAAAAATTATTGGTACCCAAGATATCAGTCTTCAAAGCAAAAACATCAGAAAATTCCATACAAAGTTTAGTTACATCATGTTTAACAAATTCTGGAACTCCGCTTAAATTTAGTTGACTCATTAGTTGATTAGGTCGATCCTGGTGCTCAAGTTCTATTTTGTGTATGTTAAATTGATCGAGGCTGACAGTTGCAAGATGAGGAATCTTCAAATATACACTTTCAAATGTTGTATTAATTATCTTGACTAACGGATTTTTCTTAGATACTATGGTCCGCGCTACAAAAACCCCAGGTAGTAATTCTTTATTTATGACGAGGGAGTCCTGATCAATATATTTTAAACTATTTATTTCTCTAACAACTTCGCATCTTGGTGGTACGTAAACAGAATTAATAGATTAATCGACTTACCTTAAGGAAGATTAATCCTAATTTTCCGAGCTTGTCCGAAGATATAATTATACGTTGTAGTTTCCGTGAAATCTACTTGTCAGCACGATGTTCCTAAAAATAACGATAAACGAATAACCCCCTCTCTATTGCATCCGCCTACCCTAGACGCTACTGCTACCATCTCATTCCGTTGAAGTGCTATTGAGAAAAAAATCGCCTAACCAACGGGAGATACAGGGCGGGTGGGTAATTATATCTTCGGACAAGCTCGGAAAATTAGGATTAATCTTCCTTAAGGTAAGTCGATTAATCTATTAATTTTCCTTCGCTTGTCCTCGATATAATTATACGTTGTAGCGGTTCAGAGTAAAGAGGGCGATTTTTTTTTTTTGAACAACATATATTAATTCAATATATTAGTATATAGAATATCATCCGAGGTCAATATGGAAAAATATATATCCTTTTCAATATAAATTTACAATGAAAACATCAGTTCGTACATAATTATATGTACCAAATATAAGTCTATGAATGTAAACAACATACACACCCTACATATGTATTTCTGATACCTACAAAATTAATTCCACAGCATTAATCACACAGCAACGAAACAAAAAAATATATATATTATTATTATATAATATATTATATATTATTATATATTATATTATTATACGTGTGTACAATGTATAATACACACACATATAATAAACATACTAACAATTGTCTCGGCAAAGTTATTAGGATCTTCCAAGGACCTATTATGAAATGCAAATACAAGTCATTAGAGTTTGATGAACAATTATGACAATGTTTGATGTATGTATTCCAGCTAAATCTCGTTTTTCTTTTTTTTTTTTTTTTTCACCAACTTATACTAATCTGTGACCAAGCTGCATGGAATACTTCTTCATGAGTGAGCATGAGTTGTTTCTTTTTGCGATATGGTACTCTTTTTCATGCAAAATTCTATAGTAGAAAATATTAGATTCGGTTGATATCTGCCCAGTCTAGATGTTTTTGATATGATTTTTTTTTTTTTTAATTTTATCAGATAATTTCTGTATGCTTTCAAACTCCATTAATGTTAAAGTTTGAACCACCGACGATAAAGTTGACTTAAACTCTTCTAGCAGTATCAGAGCCACACGTATAACATGTTTATGTGTTAGATTTTCAAATGCCAAGCTGTGTGACGGATAACATTTGCCCTGTTAGAGATCTGGATTCCAGGTCTGTCCTGTTTGGGTCTTGATGGATGTCTATAAAAAAACTCCTCTAAAGATTCTACATATTATCTTTTCTTCGCTAGAACTGATTAGAATTAGGAATTTAAAAACTGAGGAGTTTCACTCTCGGTGAAATTAACCTAGATATACTTCAAAGTTATACACGAAAAAAGGTCTTGTTTGTAATTACAAAATTTCCAGTAGTTTCTGAAAACAAGCTGAGTACTGTTTCGGGGGTCCCTCTATTAAAGAGGCTATCATCATCATTTCTATAACGTTTTCTGGTACCTGTCTGAAAATAGCGCTGTACAATCTCCCTGCCAGTAGGAAAAATCTGCTTGTACAGAGGATCACTCTGTTAAAAAAGGAGAACTGAGTATACATACTCATTAGGCTAAAAAATGACGTTATTATTATTTATTATTATTCTTTTTTTTTTTTTTATAGTGAAAAAAAAATTGGAGATACCAGGGTTGTGTTGTCCAATCTAGATTAACGACAATTCCTGAAGCCCTTTCTTGAAGATTCTCTCTTTTCAGAACTCTATTGAATATGGGGAAAACATACAAGTAGTATGTGTAGCCCAATTTATTGTAAATGTGTCAGTAGAAGGATTCTGGGTCCGGAAAACCGGACATAAATTTCTGAATTATATTTATTTTTTTTGCATATGAGTTTATGCCGGGATTATCAGTTTTTTTTTTTTTTTTTGCTCGAAACTATGTAACTTGTTGATTACATACTCTGTATCTACAGAAAGCGACCTCGATTCTTTATCAGCTTCTTTGTTTTCCAAGTACAAGTATAGCTACCATATACTACTAATATACTTTACTCCTCACACCATTCCAAAGCGCTTTCACGGTTTCATTTAACTGTGGATACTTAATAATACTACATGATTTGTTTATACAAGAAATGGCAGTTTGGTTATAATAGTATACGAATATTAGTTTTTTTTTTTTTTTTTTTCGATCGCAAGACCTGAGTATGCCGCCTTAATTTCTAGATAATTAATATGCTTGCATCGATCCTAAAACTCATGGCGTGTAATTTCTCCACAAGAGGCTCCCCCACCGGTTGGAGATGCATCCGAAAAAATGTCCGTAGAAGAAGATCTAGGTTTAATATCTTGCCATATTCCAATCTCTGTAGGTATATCACCATTGTAATTCTAGCAATAATTTTTCTGGAATAACCAATTTTCCATTAAAAGTTTAGTTTTTTAGTCTTATTTTTAATCTGCAAATCAGTTCTTAATGTCTTTTTTGTTTTTGCAGTGAGATCTGCATATTTACTGCATCACATTCAAAACTCAAAAACTGGCCTGTAGCCGATCTAAGTAGTAGCAGATCCTAATTTTATCAAAAAACCTTAACGTTTTAAGAGGATTACGGTTATTCCAGTATTCTCCCGAGTATTCTTCATACATTGCAATTTATCCTTTCCTATTACTAGGATATCGTCTAAATAGAAAAACTGTCAATACGCCTTTGAGTGTAAGTCTTTCCGCCCCTGGTTTGAGAAGTTTGATGAAAATATAGAGAGCTACCTTCAAGTCAAAGGCAAGACAAGTGAATTAATACAATTTATTGTCGAATCTGAACCTTAAAAATATTTCATGATTCTTTTTAACGAAGGATTTCGAGCCTCTTTTGGAAAGATATGCATCTTTATTTAATAATTTTAAGACTGTTCTATGACCCTCACTTGAAGTGGGGGGGGGGCGTGGCTGAATCTATTAATTAAATTCAACTTAAATCTATATGTTCCTTGTGGTTTTGGAGTGAAAAATAAATTAAAATGAAGTGAATTTTAGAGTAGGAGGACATATTTTGCTACCTCCAATCTTGAATAACTTATCAATTAACTTTGGCATTCAGGGAATAGGTTATCCGAAATTCTTACATAGTAAGTTCGGAATTTTGCATTGGCATAAATTGAAAAGGAATAGATATCACTCCAATCTGTAGTGTAGTGAGTAAGCACTATCTACTTGACGGCTGGCGTCCGAGCGTTAGGCGCGCAGTCAGTATGTATGGGCGGTTGTTGTGTTAGTACGAAGAAACGTGTAAACAATAGCTCTGGTTTTTCTTTTCTACAAAAAAGGGAGTGGATATTACACATACTAAGACTTTCTGGTTTTCCAATTTTGCAAATATTTTGATAGATTGCCAGCTGAAGTAATATATATGTACATGCATGTATACACTTTGTATGACTTTGTTTGTAGCATTAGCTGGCTTCTTTCTTACAATATGCTGATGGTGGATGACCCCACTTCCTCTCCCCCTTCTCTCCTCTTTCTCTTGAATTTGAGTTGAGGGAGGTTGTAGTTTCAGTAACGATGATTGTGTATGCCCGCTGAGTGCTATCTAAGTTAGCAGGTTTTTAACCTTTGGTACAATCTGAATTCTGACGAGGAACTGATTGACGGTGTAACGAACGGATAATGCACGTTAGCAAAATAGGTTGTGAGCTTCAGCTGGAAGTATGAGGTTGCTTAATTGTTCCTGCACAAACCTTAATGCATCTATAACATTTGCGATTGCACCTATGCACCTAACCCTACAGCCATTTGTTGTTGTAAGTGATTTAGGAATCTATAATGACCATTGTCTTTCTTTTTTTTTTTTATATATACAGTGAATAATTTTGCCACTAATTTGAGGAGAAGGTAATGCCTTACAGTTGCTCGGTACTTGATATTCTCCTAAAATTTCCTCTCTTTGATTCTTTGTCAGCCATTTCTGCAAAAAACTACTCGAACGAAATGATATTTCGTCATGTATTGGCTGCCTACCTTATATTCAAAATTTGGTTTGAAGCCGAGGTAGTAAAAAAAAAAAACAGTTCCGGCTTTGAGGCGTGAAGCGTCCATGCTCGTTGGTCTAAACAAGCCGTGGAACACTTTTTGCCTTTTCCGATCTGTCGATGAGTCTGAGATTAGAACAGGAACCCACCAGCTGCGAGGACTGTTCGAAGAATATATGCCTTCTGCTTACTACTTATTACCAAAAAAGGAATAAAGACTAACGCATGCTAATCTTATCTTTCCTACGAAGTGTTCCTTCTGCTTAACTGTTTTTTGGACCAACGCACATTAATCCAGAAAAAAACAGGATCAACAGATGAACAAAGAAATAATTTCATCACATCTCCCAACTCGATCTTTTACCCAGAACTAACGAACGCTAATTCTGTTTTTGTTTAGCAAAAAATGCCGAGCCAATACAAGGCCGTAAATAAATAAAATCGAACGACTTTACTTATTTGAACGAGTTTCTGGAGATATTATGCTAATGCATATGAATTCTACTACCCCACATATAAATAGAATCGAACGATTCTATTTATGCTAAAAAGACAACGAACGTTATCTTAAGTGGGAATGAATATGCACCACACTGCGACCGCGGTGATGCATATATGTTTACGGAAGGTTGCTGCATTAACACTATACCTAAAAAGAGTATATTTGTCTACAACATTAAGGCCTACCTGATGATTCGGAGATATGGAGATATTATGCTCCCATGCATATGAATTCTACTACCCCACATATAAATAGAATCGAACGATTCTATTTATGCTAAAAAGACAACGAACGTTATCTTAAGTGGGAATGAATATGCACCACACTGCGACCGCGGTGATGCATATATGTTTACGGGAGGTTGCTGCATTAACACTATAGATGACTCCTCCGTACCTAAAAAGAGTATATTTGTCTACAACATTAAGGCCTACCTGATGATTCGGATGAACTGTCTGACGATAGGCAAACCTAATAATTCTTTTCACACTGGATTTGTAGTAGCTTCCTCCTATGCCTCTTGATTTCCTTATGTGGAGCACGCACACTGCCCTTTTCGACATATTTTTATTGCGAAACACCTAAACAGTTTGCAAACTGCGGAAGATGTTGTGTTGACAAGCACGAATAACGGAATGAGATGGTAGCAGTAGCGTCTAGGGTAGGCGGATGCAATAGAGAGGGGGTTATTCGTTTATCGTTATTTTTAGGAACATCGTGCTGACAAGTAGATTTCACGGAAACTACAACGTATAATTATATCGAGGACAAGCGAAGGAAAATTTTCTTCAAGGCTGCTAAACATAGGAATAGTAACATTTCGCTCCAATCTGAATGTTATAGTCCAGTTCTCGAAGTTAATATTTGTTTTATATTTTACCAGAAAGTCTCTGCCGATAATGCCGTCTCCCGGGATGGGGAAACTGTCATCAACAATATGAAAATTATGGCGAACTTGAAATTCATCAATTATAATTGAAGATTCTAAAGTACCTAGAGAGTTGCAGAGTCCCTCCGTCACACCCTTAATTTTGCTAGCGTTCAACGAATTTATTTTTTGGTACGATAAAACTTTACCTTGCTTTAAAATTGAAATATCACTCCCAGTATCGACCAGAAATGTACATTTATGACTACCTGTAGCATATGTTTTAAGCGTGACAAAATTTGAAAGTGCCAAATTTATGGAATATATTTTTAATTGTTGTCCCCCAATCGAGTTTGGGGGGTCGATCCGTTTCCCGAGCCCGCATCAGTTTCACAAAAACGGACTGATCTATAATAATTATTGTTTTGTACACCCGTATAATTATTTCTGCTTCGGTGACCACGCCCCCGATTGTAACCTCTGTGTGGGCGACCACGTGCGTTATCGTTGGTTTGATAGGAATTTCGGAAATTTTGATTTTGTCTGCCCTGATAGCCTAAACCCCGACGGCCTCTATTGAAGTTTCTATTCCGAAGAAACATTACATTTGAAGTTTGAGGTTGACCGCTCGTATTCACGAATTTCGTTATCACCTCTTGTATGGATGAAAAAGAACCGGCTTCTAGAATAATGCGTGATTTTTCGGCATTTACATTCTGAACGAGCGATCGGACAGTGGTTTCTACTGAATACTTTTCAGCAACTTCTGTGGGCACACCTTCCGAGATGAATGCGCTTCTGAGCTTTTCTGCTAAGCTCTCCATCTCAGCTGCGTAATTTGAGGGATCTCTGGTATTTTGTTTAAAATTTAAAATTTTAGCCGTCAGTAACGCCGAGCTGTCACATTTTATATTATTTTTCAACTTTTCACTTATTTTCCTGACGGTGTCCTCATTTGTGGTAATGAGGCTCCGTGCGCTACCTGTTAATCTTGTTTTGATAAAAGCTACGGCATTGCTGGTATGATTAGTGCAATTTCCCTCTAATACTTCTAATGCATCCAAAAATGATTGTAAATTATCCGGAGATCCGTCAAACTGGGTGGGAAGTATTTTACTAGCCAAATTAAAAAAATCCTTTACATCCATCTCTGAAGCTATGTGCGCTTGCTCGATATTGCTTTCTTCGTCTGACTCTGATTCGACCGAAACTATTTCCTCTTCCGACACATTTGGGTCAATTTTTTCCAAGCAAGAAATTGGAACCTTATATTTTACGTCAAGTGTCTGAAAACATCTAACGACCTTGTCTCTAACTGATAGAAATTGCTGATTGCATAGTCTTTTTTCTAGAGAATCTAAGGAATCCCACGATCGAGCTAAGGTTTCTGTGAAATCATTATAAAGTCTTAGTAAATTTTGCCTTACTTCCTCCCGAATGGATTCTGACTTAGGAGGATGTTTCTTCAGTATTCTTTTACTCTGGCTAATTAAGTTATCTTTGAGGGCATTCAATTTGGCGCTTAACTCATCATGGTTTGCCAGCATTACTATACTAAACCTTCTTACTAACAAAAATAAAATACTGCCGCATCATACAAAACAAATAGGCTAATAGTACTTACAATTGTCCTCATATAACTACACTTCCGCAACTTACACACATTTTTCCGCGCACTCATCACTGCACCAAAAGTTCAGCAGCCGCTAATCCAGTTCCAGGAGTGGCCGATGTATGAGATACATACTCACGCAAACGATGTACGTAGTAGGCACCACTGATATTGTCTCCTTTACGCGTTGTTAACTGATGCCATTGAGATAGCTAGATCTTTGCGGACTTGCCTTTTGACGTGCTTTCTGTAGGATTTGACCACCTTCGAAACAATCATGAGGCCCAGCAAAACCAATATGAGGTACAAAATTATTTTTACGTCCTTGGTGATATTGTACTCGGATTCTTGAACTATAAAATTAGAGTTCACCACACCATTCTCCTGCAGTCTCTGCTCTGGGCCCTTAGCGTTACACATTTTATCAGCAAAGCTCACTTGTATATATCCAATCCAATGGTCCAAAATCTTGCCCAAATTTGTTTGGCAGGATCGCCATGTAGTGGATGGTAAGAAAGTCAACAGGATGTTATTAGATTGACATGCGTTTATTGAATGAATATATAATACGCTTAGCTAGCATAGGAAACATCGGTAGCTTTAGGTTCGCTGAACCAGCTAACACGTGAATGAAACGCAATGGATATACTAAACTATAACAGGAAATGCGGACACACTTACGATAGTCTGAAGGAGCAATGAACTAACCCTTACACCTTAGTGTAAAAGAACATTATCAAGAAACACCCCACGACAGAGTTTTCTAACAAAAATAGAAGCAGATGATGGTACTTTATTTCACAACATCACAAAAGTATCTCGTACGGACTTTGAATATTATTGCAGTTGGTTATACCATATATTCTATGACAGGACACGAACTATCATGATGGTATGTCACCAAGAATGCCACTGGCATTTTCATTATCTGGCTACGGGGATATAAATCTCTAATGTACCTGTTTCGAGTATCATATTCGACTATTTTCCTCGTAGTACCAGAAGTGTGCGGAATTAAAAGATCACATAAAGGTATAAGAGACAAAATACACCCCTAATGTTGTTTATTTTCTTGTTGATGTGCCCTACCGTGTTTTCATACAACACCAAGCATAAGCCATCAGGTATTATTTTATGCTATTATTTTTATAATCTGAACTTCGGACATCCCAAAATGCTTTAAACTACAAGGGCGACAGAGTGCCACATGACGCAAATGCTTGCCATGCCGCACGTCTCTTGCTACAACGTGCGAACTACTAACGATTGTGGCATATGGCCCTGTGGCATGCTACAAAGTCGCACGATGTGGCTCTGGCGTAAATTAGGCCTTATTATGCACCCCCAGACAGCGGGATCAAACATAGTCCCATCATAAGTTCTTTGCGAAATTTGAGATGCATTGAACTATGCTCTGCTGTCTTCCCTTCTATCCTACATTCAGATAGGAGTTCCTGCTTCCACTCAAGACACGACTGTCGAAGATAACGTGCTCAGATTTTTCCTCTGCCTCACCGCTCTTCCTACATAATGGTTTTATGTACACTGAACGTCCAATGACCAGTTATAAATCCAACCGCCTTTCGTAGGTAGTTCCTTCCTTCTCAGTCTGACAGCGTCTGCGGTATTAGAACACGAGGGTCCCCTCAGCAACCTCTTTGACTGAACAATCCCCACTATTCTGTCCCAGCGCTTCTGGCGTTCACTTGACACCCAACTGGTAACAGCTGACCTAACCATGTTGTATGATGCTGTTTCTGGCCCGATGAGAGGAAGATCTGCGCCTTCCTTGGCACCCTGTCGGCCCTCCTATATGACTAGACACCCAAGATGATGTTACCTAGTTGGTCTTCGCCTGTTTCTTTATGGTGTTGTGGCAGTCCCAAACTATTTTTGAAGTGTAGTGTACCAGATGATACCATTCGACATATATCGAGGTTCTCCTAGAGCCCATACCGATTTGTCATTTATGTTGTTGTTTATAATATAGGGGATTTCGTTGTCCACGACTCTTGACATTCTGTTGGGTGGCGTCTCAAGTATGACTCCAAGCATGGCCGGCGAATCCCCAGGTGCATTGCACCTGATTGGAAATTTTCCATAACTTTTACCTTTTTGTTCAAATAACCAAAAAACAGGAACACGACCAACCAGATTAAAACTGAAAATCAGTTACAATCAACAAATGTTAATTCGTAATTCTGAATCTAGTCACAAAAGAGAGCGCGAGTGGTTCTTCCTTTCTTTTTTCGTCTCAGGTGTTACCATTCTGTGATGTCTATCCGTGAATATGTGCGCGCCGTGCAGTCTACGCTGCAACCACGAGCCACCAGTTGAGAGCTGAAGCTGCCGTTGTAATATGTTTTGTGGTTAATACTGAGCAGTCTACGGTCAGCAGAGGTAGTGTTTTGTGACTTATCCTGTACCGCATGTTTACTCTGGCTGAAGCTGAACGTGGCCTGTGAGCAGAACGAACGAAGTTTGTCTACCAGTTATCTACCTGTTTTGCTTTTTGGAAATAATGATGTTAAATTGGTTAAAAAAAGGAGAAAGTAAACAAAAAAAAAATCCGATCGAAATAAGTCTGTATCGTTACCGAATGTTGAAGTTGTTCCAGCCTCTTATGTTTCTGATGCTAGTAGTGCTTCTACAAGTGAACGTGAATCGAAATCTCGTATGACCCAATATAAATCTAATAGCATTATTGTCAAAGCGCCAGCTACAGATAGCCATTCCATCCCCAACAGTAAGCTTTTAAAGTTTTTATTGTTTATAAATTACCCTAAACTGCTGTTTTAGTACACCGATTATGGTATGGGTAAAACCGAATCACTGGCGGTCATAGCTTCCTTGACAGGGGGGCATGGAAAATTTGAATGAAAAAACTTAGCAATAGGGATAGCTGCTGACTGGCAATTGCCATTGGATTGTAACGCTGTTGCCGGATTTAGATTATTCTCACTTAAACCTACTTTTTGCGGTAGGCCACGGACATTTCAAATTTGATTAAAAAATCGCTACAATGTTTTTTAGGGGGAAATTGCTATGATCACCAGTGGGCCAAATCAAGGTTTTTGATGTCAATCATTATTTCAGCCAAAGACAAACATAGAAAAGGTAGAAAATTTCTGCCAAAGTGGTCCGCCACATATCCGTGGCTGCAAGAGCAACTTACTAGTACTGCTTTAGCATAAAAAAGTTGGGCGTGTATTAAGTAAAATGAAATTAAATAAAAAGATACCTAATTAACCAATTTATCAAAGAAAAATTTGGAAAATCTGGTTAATTAAAGCACACGACGTTATTTTATACTTGCCTCATTGACATAATATGCAGGTTAGCAATTGCAATAATTAAAGACATCATACAAACCACACAGAACGTAACTCCAACATCTCTAGAGTCATCGGTATTAAGGGTCAACTCGCGAAATACCACGACCTCAAATCACTAGGGCTTGTAAGACCTTCACTAAGGTGTCAGAGGTCAACTCGCAAAGTATTCACTGCTTTGAATTAGTTACGTAAGAAAGGTCATCTCGCGACGCACTTCGGGAATATGTTATCTGTTTTTATATCGCTGAGATTCAAGAATTGAACTATCAAACCACTAATGATATAAATGTGTGTATGAAGGTTTATCAATCATTATGTAATACGTGTAAAGCATAATAAATAAACGTGCCAATAAATAACTATGGATGTATACGCCTATAGAAAATAATTAGTATAGGGTCGGCTAATGGCCATAGTTGTCGATGCCGCCTGTTGAAAAGAAAATAACTATGGAATTGGTAGAATTAGGTACTCTGTGAGATAAACTCACCTAACCTATTGCAGATGTAACACAAGATAAATCACAGCACTTGTTCAGAATGATAAGCAAAGTACCCTCAAATTATGTGAAGTTCTTTAGACTATTTAGAATACAACACGGTTGGGTTTAAGCTTTCCTTTATCTCTTCGTTTTTAAGGCATCGCTCTTACGCTGCAAGCTTAACATCGAAATCAGGGATATCATTTTCGAATTATAAAAATCTCTCACCCTGACGTTAATGTATGAAGAAATTTTTAAAATAAATAACTGCAATATTCAAATCCACACCTAGTCAAAAAGGAATTATGGAGCCATCGAAGTTGTCACAAAAACTTCATTCCTGAAAATGTTTGAGATATCTCATCTTTTTTCAAACGAACTATATTTGACTTTCTCAGTCACTTTACTGATAGATAAAAAGAGATAATAGTATCAGTTTTTCACAGAAACTAGGCTTAAACATAGTCAACAATAGCTTAGAGCAGTCGAGTTTCAAGCCTATTTCGATCCACCTCAGACCATACCTAGTCGATCAAATATTAATTGTGACACATTCTGAATAAAAAGGTAAGCGCTGCAACTTTAACATCTATTCGTACAAATAAATATCGACGACGCGACGGTTGTCTCTGCTGTGACAAGTCCTCCCGGAAAAATAGAGAATACCTTTGTCCCTGGTAAATAATGTAAACGTAGAAAACGCTATAACTTTTCCGCTGGACAGGCAAACTTCCCAATAACTCTTTTCTCACAAATATCTATAGATGAAACTTTTAGGAAACTTCTCTACACATGTGAAAGATATTTTTTGTACTTATTCTAACATAACACAGGAGTACCAGTTGTTTGCCATTTTAAGAATTCTGGAAGACAAAATTCATAAATCAGAAGTCGACAACGTTGTCTGTAATGTGTAGTGATTCAAGCATAGTAATAATTTCTGGTTGCATTGCCAATTCTTATCAAAGTAAAAAAAATTGAGGAACTCCTACCTACCCTGTCTCGAAGCAATTTACTTCACCTGTAAGATTAGAAAACGAATCTGTTGTGTCTAAACTGTCAAAAAGCGAAGTTTAAGCGATTTTGAGATTAATTTCTACTATTTATCTGCCTCCAATTCGCATATCTATTAAACACATAAATGTTTGTCGCTCATGTTATAGTACCGACATACCATAAATTAATTCTAATAATACTAGATTTTTCGAATGACGGAGTGGCGTAATTATTACTCAGTCATGCATGGATGCATTTTATAAAACTGACTTTATACGCTACAAAACTAGACCGGCCGTGCTGTTTTTCGCGAAAACAAAAATCTCTGGCTGGGCGTCAACAAACCATGTAAAATTCGCGAACTAGGACTGTTACTCCTGCCTGAGGAAAAAAGAAGGAGTATTTGCCTTTGGACGTAGCAGGCTGTCCTGCTCAAAAAATTCCGCACTAGAATTCGTTAGAGAGGACATCTTATGGCTAAAGCAGAACCACGGCTTAACAAAAAATCAGCTGTCTTGCTCAAGGTCTGGGGATGCTTTGCGCCGATCCCTTTGCGCATCGATATTTTGGGTTAGAGACAGATAGATTTCAACGGCGGCGACACGGCAGGGTTACGGATATCTGTGTAAAATATGAGTATAGAGATAAATAATATCGATCACAGCGCATATCTAGTACTTAAAGGCAGGTAAACGTTAAGGACAACATAAATTTTATGTTACCTTTCATATTTACCTTCATTTTACACAACAGTGGTTGAGTATTATTTCTTAATTCTGCCCTGTTGTACACTTTTTTCTACTCCTCCCCTGTCAGGGCGAATGAAACTATCCCAAAATAGTGTCGCTGACCTCAAATACAACCCGTTATCACAAAGGAACCGGTCGTGAGTAAGAGAATTTGTTGAGCCATGGCATAACCTCAAACCATTCGCCAAGGTCACACCTATGTATAGCGTTCACCCCCGGACAACAATTGGACTGGCCTGCTTGATTACCTGTCCGAAAACATCGACATAAGCCAAGGTCTGACACAGTTAGTGAAAAACCCCACTTCCATTCCTCGTGTCTCCTCCCACTCCACTAGCCTACTGGCTAAGGGGGATCTGTACTTGAGCGATGATAAGTGATCAATGAGCGACGCTGCGCCCAGGCAGGAGCTTCGAATTAACAGTATGTAAAGAAGCTTGTACTAAACATAGAACATTGTTTTTTTAGACAGGATATATGATGGAGTTGTGATCAGGTGCTGTCCCCCACAACATATATAAAGGCAGGCTATCAACAAAATATAAAGACGGGAGTGGCGTTTGTTGATCTCACTGCCGGCTTACGATACGGTTTTTTAGAGAGGGCCTCCTATAAAAGTTGATGCAGATAACTCCCTGTCAGACCACCGCAAGACTCACAAACAACATGTGCTAAGAAATCCTTAACGAGAAAGCAAGCAATCAGCGAAAATTGAACAACGGACTTCCACAAGGCTCAGTCATACTTTTCATTCCTTATTTATATCTGACATGCCAGTAACAGTCAGTTACAAGTTTTGCTATGCGGACGAAATATCCATAGCTTTTTCCGATAAGATCTTTCTAACGATTTGTTAACCCTAACCAACTACTTCAAGAAATGGAGACTAGGACCCAGCCTCAACAAAACTAAAAATTCCAGCTTCCAATAAAAGCTGAACATGAAATGCAGGCAATTTTCGCTGGCCAACCCCTAAAACATAACCGTTTCTTAAAATACCTTGCATCATCCGAAAACTGTGTGAAACAGCGTGGGGAGACACAAATGGCAGCCTTACCTTCAGGATCAGAACTATCCCGGAGAGAGCGGGTGAAACTTAATAGAGTCCAAACAGATCACGGCAGATGTGCCGACTCCTTTTACAAGTGAGGCTATGTACAATTTCCCTTATGCGACTGTGGCGCGTGCTGCCAAGCCATAGACCATACCACGAGGGACTGTGTACTGCGTGAATTTCAGGGAGCATGAGAAGAGTTCCTCACAGTCACATCGGTAGTGCTGAACAGGTTAAAAGTGTTGGACATCAACCTGTAAATGCCAAAGACTATGTGTTTGTAGCTGTATATATTTTTATTATAGGTTTCGTGTTATTGCTTCATATACCTTCATTTTGTACAATAGTTTTTTATCTGTATTTAATATTGTTATGGTTTGATCCAGACGATACGTAAATAAAATAGTATGGGAATTGATGGGACGAGAAAAAAAGTATAGTAAATTAAATTATGTTCAAAAAGAAGTTTACTTTTTTGGCCTACTTTCTTATTCTCTAAGCAACATCTATTATCTGTATTTAATATTGTTATGGTTTGATCCAGACGATACGTAAATAAAATAGTATGGGAATTGATGGGACGAGAAAAAAAGTATAGTAAATTAAATTATGTTCAAAAAGAAGTTTACTTTTTTGGCCTACTTTCTTATTCTCTAAGCAACATCTATTATTGGACATTGCTAATGTTTTAATTCAACGAAATGCACGCAATGATTCATAAGCTATGAATACTTCAAACAGAAAGGACAAAAAAATTGAACTGTCAATATAAGGCAAACAATTCTGAGATTTTTTTTATATTTCCCTTCGATAAATTGTCATCTAGTTTCACCCAGTTCCGTGTGTGCACTGTATGCTAGGACACCATGTATATGTAGATTGGTATTCCATCCATTAGGTCTAAAAGTTTACATACTCACATCTCTATCATTGTGATGTCCAATTCCGTGGGTAGCTTATGATTATATCGGCGTCCTCAAAGTTTCTCATTTGCAGTTTATATTTTAACTCCCAGCCCCTGTCACTGCTCACTGTTCATGTTAAGATGTAATTTTTGTGGTCCGGCTCTGTCTTGAATTTCCGAGCAGTATCGTGTGGACTATACGATTGATGTATCTTGTGATATGCTAATGTAGTCCAATTTATTTTGGCTGCTGTAATAATTTTTTTCTAAGATGATAAGTCTAAGCCTAAGACAGCTTTCCACATTAATTTTCAGTGAACAGATAAGCACTTATATTAGATTTTCAACTTGCTACAAAGCTATTTATATAAGTCTTATTGGAAATTAATTTTTTATTTATATCATAACCCTTTTTACAATCATTGAATATTATACAGGGTGTTCATTTGGAAACCTGCCTCCCCGGATTTCTCCTAAGCCGCCGACTAAAAGAAAACACGCCGAGATACGTCAAAAGATTTGTCAAGGGGAACAACTTTTTAACTAAAAACTACTTCATCCCCTTGTACCCCCCCACCAATATTATCCCCTTAAAAATTTAAATTCATAAGGGGTATCGAGTAATATACTCTGTTACCTGATACTTTGGACTGGCTTGAGGTCTATTTATTTGATAGGTATCAGCTGACGATAAGTGCATCTTAGATTTAATTTTTTAGTAGTGGTCTAAATTGACAATCCTGCAAGTAATGATCGTCTTAGTAATATTTTTACTGGATATCTCGTTGTCGAAAAATAGTGAATATTTTGGTGAAGAAGAAATTGATTCAATATCTAAAAACTCACAGCAAATATGGAACACCCATTTAACACTCCCGACCTTCGGTTTATGACAAAAAGCAACGTAACTCAATTCAAGAGTAGCAATTTCATTCACTTATCCGGAACCAATCACAGACGGCGTCGATTCGCTTTTATTAAAGCTTGTCAATGTGAAAATTTCATTTATTCGTACGAGTACGAGTTTTGCCAACTAGGCACTAGCTTGCAATTTCATATATTCGTCTGAGACCTAAATCACACTAACCAGCTTCAATAGAAGCGAAACGACGTCATCTGTGATTGGTTTACGATAAGTGAATAAAATTGCTACTGTTTAATTGAATTACGTTGCTTCTTAGCATCAACCGAATATCGGGATTGTTAAATGAGTGTTCCATAAAAAAGAGTCCGTTTTGAGAACGTACCTGCAGGTATGTTAATCTGATGTTTTTAAACGGGTCACTAAACAGCGTTCGGATACTCAAATTAAATGCTTAGGTACCGACTTTGGTAGATAGATGGCAAAACAATACTTTTTCAAAGTACTGTTTCCCAATATCTATATGTTACTTCTACCAGTATGAGTTTTTCCAACTAGGCACTAGCTTGCAATTTCATTTATTCGTCTGAGACCTAAATCACACTGACAAGCTTTAATAAAAGCAAAACGACGTCGCCTATGATTGGTTTCGGATGAACGAATGAAATTTCTGCTCCTTAATCGAGTTACGTTGCTTTTTCTCATACACCGAATGACGGGAGTGTTAAATGATTGTTCCACAAAGAAGCGTCTGTTTTGTATACTATCTGCAGGTTTCTTTACCTGATATTCACATAAAGAGTGCTCGGATGCTCAAATTAAACGCTCAGGTACGTTTTCAAAATACTGCTTCTCAATATCTGTATGTTGCTACTATTTTGACGAAAAAATAAATACACGTGACATCTCCCTAGACCCCTCCTCCCTCCTTGTGATATTTCGTGATTTTTGGCAACCCCCCTCCTTTCAAGCCTCAATTGAGTACTGTAAGTAAGTATAGCCTACAAATAAAATATGTACTCAAGAAATGTGCGGACACTATTTTGACCGATCGTTTGAGTGATTGAGACTCCTAAACTGATTTAATAATATATTTGGACAAACACAGCTGATCAGCTGTTATCGATCAACCAGCACGCTTTTGTGCTAAATTTATACAAAACTATTGATGACATTTTATGCCATTCTAAACTTATTAGAACGTTTCTTTGGAATTCAGTACATTGTTTGGATCATTTCAAAACACGATAGCGCTGTGCATCTACAAAAACATACCTACTGATATTCTTCGTCACAAATAAAAGAGGTTCTTCCTTTTCTATCAAAAACTACAAGTATAATATATATTTCCTATTTTATATTATTTAAACAACATAAAAAATAACAAACAATATATTACTTAAAAACATACATTACCGTATCGAGTATTTTTGTCATCGATATTTTTTGAGCGATTCCAAGTTTGATATGGTTGCCTTTGTATCGGTATCGATAATAATCAATTATTGAGGTAATCAATTGCACAAAATTCTCTGTACGAACTAAACGCGCTTTCGATGGCGTGTACAGCTCTGGCCAAAAAATATCAAGTTGGTATCGGTATCGATACTCTTTATTTTCACATCCCTACCCAGACTTCTCACCCATAATGGCGCCATCAAGGTCAACTTCTGTGGGAACCATTTTATACAGGGTATCCCAAAAAATAGTGTCAAGTGGAAGTCCAGAGATAGAGCACACCTAGAAGTATCTGAATCACTCCCATATATGTTGTGCAATTTTTTGTAGTTTCCGAGTTATGAATCTTTTTCTGAATGCTATAGAATTCTCTCCCTCGACAAATGAAAAACTGTTCCAAAAGAAAAATTAAAAGACTTTTCTAAGTTCTCTTTTTTGCCAATTAATCTCCAAGAGTGTTTGCTGTTTATACATAAACTGATCGACTTCGTCATGAAAATGTTAGTGTAAAGTGAAAAATTTAGGATCCGATAATTATGACTTAAATCTTCGACTCGCAAAAAAAAATCCAAAGAGGTGCTTCCATGATTTCTAAGGTCTAAAAACTTTTTCAGACACTCAGCTGTCACAGCCATTGAAAAAAGTAAAACTTAATGGGGCTACTTTCGCTCCAATCGATCTACAAGGACAAGAGGCGAAGTTTCCTTGAAATTAGCGATGTGATTTTCAATTCATTATGTTCACGTGCTAATAGTAGAATGTTTTCACCTGAGGACAACAAAAAGAGTGCTAACGCAGTAAACGAGTTAGAAAGAGATACGTATGATATTGTTGTAATGTCAAAATGAGTCGCATAGGTTGCTTTCGTTGTCTTTATTCAGTCGTATGTCTGCCTTTGCGGCTTTAAAACGATACGCTCTTGTTGGGTGAATTATTTTGGCAATTGGGTTTTCTCTACGGACTATTGAGTGCACGCAGGTTTGAAATTTGTCTTTCGCTACGGTTTGGATTGGTGTTGTTTCTGTTGTCTGACTACTTGGCTATTCCTGCGGACCTTGAGTGCACGACAACTGGATTTAGCAATGCTGTTTTCTGCAAGAGACTATGCAACAAATGGATAGGTCGTGGTGGAACCACTGAATGGCCGCCACGGTAACCTGACTTAAATTCGATAGAGTTTTTTGTTTGGGGCTACTACAGAACTAGTTTATGCTAAGGAGTGTCGAAACATGAGCGAATTACGCAACAAATTAACATAGGCTGAAAAAACGATAAAAAACAATCGAGGAGCTTTTGTTAATTTAAAAAGCAATTTTTTCAGAAAATGTAGATTATACATCGCACAAGAAATTACACATTTTGGAGATCTCTTGTGAAATTTAATAAACTTAGTGAAGAAATCTTATAATTTCGTTTCATTTTTTCCGACTTACAAAAAAGAAGTGGTACATGTAAAAAAAAATTTTAGCAAAGTGACACAGGTGGTCATCTATCGATATTCTGATCGCACTGAATGTTTTTTATTGCGGCACTGACAATCATTCTGATATTAGCGCCCTAAAATTAGTTATTGTTTCATTTAAAATCCCATCGCTAATTTCAATAAATCTCCGCCTCTTGTCGTTGAAGGTCGATTGGTGCCAAAGCCCCATTAAGTACTCCTTTTTTTAATGATTATGATAGCTGAGAGTCTGAAGAAATTTTTAGAGCTGCATAGAAATTGCATAGAAATCATGAAATCACGTCTTTAGATTTTTAATTGCGAGTCAAAAATTTAAGTCATAATTAACAAAACTACTTTCATCAGATTTACTAAGCCGATTCTTTTACGTATTAACAACAAGCTCTTGAAGATTGATTAGCAAAAAAGAGAATTTGGAAAAGTCTTTTAATTTATTTTCTTTTTTGAACAGTTTGAAGTTGTCGAGGTAGAGAATTCTCTAAAATTCAGAAAAAAAATCATAACTCGGAAACTACAAAATATTATTTGGGGGTGATTTAGATACTTCTAGGTATGCTCTACCTCTGGACTTCCGCTTGACACTATTTTTTGGGACACCTTGTATAGGATATTCTCAGATATATTCTACTAGTTGTTTACTATGCTATCCACATACTATGTGTATGTAATATTTATCTTCAAATCAAGTGCAACATGGTAATTTCGATGTCAGAAGGGTAATCAGTTGTGTACTATTCTCATATTCCGTCCTGTTGTTAGGTGGACGAAATGTGAAGCCCATAATTCTCATGAAAGTCGTTAAAGCGCCGCCGTCATCGTGTTTCTGACAAACCAGTTTCACTCCATTTCCTCCTGCAATCCACTGCCTCTCGTCGGCGTTATAAAGAACTCTAAACGGTATCCATGTTGGAGCGATGGAAGCACAGCGTGCTTTCAGCATAAATTCTCCAATATTTACGCTTGCCGCAGTCGGGAGTACGCCTTTGCGGTGCCATCGCGGAAAAAGTGGTTTTGGTTTCTTGAGATTTATGGTTCATGTCTTTGCCCTGACTTGGAAATTGTAAGGATAACATACAGTGTGGAACAGCAAAATGGAATGAAATCGATGACGAATAAATAAGGGCGTGTTGGAAAGAACGCTTAGACATGTCCATTTGTATCTTAAGTGCGCATTTTTTTCAGAAAAAAGTATACAGGGTGGGCCAATAGTGAGTGGACGGGAGATTGTGGTTTTTCAAAAAAGGAATTTCAAAAATTTGTCACCAGGTCATAGTAGGAGGCCCTAAGGGCTATAACCTCAAAATATTTTCACTTAAATTTTGACGTCTCTACAGGGTGATTCATATCAAACTTACATTTTTTGAATATAATTTCCTATATATGCAGGGTGTCCCACGACGATTAAGGCAAGCAGTATATCGGAACTGGGCAGTAGTAACGAATTTTAATTTTGGGAGTGTAAATCAGAACAAATATAGTATATTTTCTTGTTATTGCGTCACCCAATGAGGTATGTGTTTTGATGACGTGACGTCCGATTCAAAAATTTTAATGGGATACCCTGTATATTTGTGACTTTTTGTATTCCTCCCGATAAAATAATTCCAACGAACTAGCACACTTGGGGTCTAAAGTTATCAATTCAAGAGCTATAGGTAGTTAAAGATGGTACCACTGCCATTGATTATAACATGTACCTACCCATTTGGTAGTATTTCATAATTGTAGTGGTACAGTCCTTTAGGTACCTGTAGCTCTTGAATTAATCACTCTAGGCCCCAAGTGTGCTAGCTTGTTGGAATTGTTTTATCGGGAGGAACACAAAAAGTCACAAATAGACAGGGCGTCCTGTTAAAAATTTTGAATCGAACGTCACGTGACCAAAAACAAATACCTCATTGGGTGACGCAATAATAACAAAAGATACTACATTTTCTCTGACTTACATTCCCAAAATTATAATTCGCTACTACTGCCCAGTTCCGATATATTGCTTGTCTTAATCGTCGTGGGACGCCCTGTATATTTGGATTCTTTGGTAAATTTTAGTGTGCCTTTATGATTCATATAAGGAACTTTAAACGAACCGTTTAGGCGCAAATCACTATTTTTGCTATAAGTAGGTGTAAGAAAGAAAATTGAATATCGCAGCGATTATAAAACATAGAAGGCCGTGACTTTGCGGTGTTACTAAGCATAAACTGCGTCATTTTGAGTCAGACGATTAAGTTTGAAGTCATTTTGGTCCTGGAGAAATCAATAGATTAATTAAGGAAATTTCAATCACAGGTAACTTGATTCCAAATAGGAATGCCTAATTTTTTGTACTCTCATATGTAATATCTAATGGCCTTTCCAACAATATAGGATTGTCAATATCAATCTTCTTTAGTTTTCATTTTATTTCAAATTTGCAATCAAATGGGTGTTTTCCATTTTTCCAACCCATAAGTAACCTAGACGAGAATAAACAGCAACGAAACAAACATATGTTCGACGGTTTACCTGAGGACGATTGAAGATAGTAGATTAATCGGAACGTTGCTCAAAATTGTATATACAATGGAATCCCGAAACAGACCATTTAAAACATCTGCCTTGTCTACAAGCTTCAAACACCTGTTGTTCGATTGTAAAAGCTTTGGAAGGCAACCTCGCATCTTCCAATATACCAAACCAATTGCACCAGCTGTCAAAACCGATGATGACACGCGATGCTGTACAAAATTATCCAGGACCAGGCGAATCAGATTGCGGAACAGATTACCCAAATTACTACTTTTCAAAGACAGATTGAGATATCGACCATCCAGATCAGCCTTGTTGCCTCCCACCTGAATTCTTTTTTTCCATATGACAGTTCAAACTCTAAAAGAAAGGCTGGCAGCCAAATGCCGACAAATAACTGTACTGCTACAGAGGACGAAATCAGCACTCAAGATGAGGATCTGCCCCCGTCCGACGTCCTAAACGACGAACAGTATGATCTGCAGTTGACTATCCACCTCTATCTTCAAAAGCTGCTACTTCTTCTCATCCCGATATCCTTCAACTGAACAGCTTTTTTGCAACCTTCTCCTTCAACAACAAAACCAACCAGTCACACCTCCAGCACGCTTGCAAGGTACTGATGTGGCTACTGATTTAGCTGGCGATATTACGCCTATACCATCCCGCGCAACCCAAGTGACACCAGAGCTGCCATCCAAACAAGGTCATGTCACTCCAATAGTCTTACGAGATGTGATCGGTTGGCGGACACTTAACTGCAAATTTGTTAGTATTGGCATCAAAATTGAACGTGCAGTAACCGTCGATGTGGGCATTCGCATTCTTCCTAATTCTGAAGATGACTAAAAAAGATGACTAGGAAAATCATTCGTTCATTCAAAGAGGAAAACGTACCACATCATACATTTCTCTTCCCACTAATAGGAATATCCATGCAGTTATCAGAGGGATCACCGTATCCTTTTCAGAACATGAAATCAAGGAGGAATTAAAGCAGGACAGTACTCCTCTCGCCATATTATTCGCCTCAAACATAGCGGAGGCGTTCCTATGCCTTTGGCTGTGGTAATATTGCCAAAAGTCGAAATTCAAAAGAATTCTAGACTCATTGGGCAGTGCCACTGCTGTCAGAAATATCAACGCGCGCAGTCATATTGTACTGCACCTCCTAAGTATCCTACATGTGCTCAGGACCACACGACACATTTGTGCTGTCTAACAGAGCAAAAGGCGTTCAAATGTGCAAACTGTGGTGATAGGTAAATCAACGAATATCCCGACATGCAGGTATACTCCTCGAATGAACCTCCAGGTTATCGCTGAAAGGCGCGATAAATCTTACGCAGAAGCGGCTAATGTCATACTCGTACCCATATCCGCCCCTCCTATTCAAAGTTCCCCTTGACGTCTCAAAACGTGACCCGGTAACAGGGTCGAGGTCGCTACAGCAAGTAATCAGTTCACTGATTGGAGCCACCCAGGCACTGCAGACGATCTTTCCTTATGCCGGCCATACACGCTCTGGTCTACCGGAGAGGTCTACCTGTACAGGTGTACCTGCGCAGGTAGACCGGAGCGTGTATGGGACTAGACCTGTATAGTATTTTGAACCTGCACAGGCGACATGAGCAAAATCAAAAATCAATTCTTTCAGGTCTCACCGTACGGTGAGCCTTTGCGTGTGTGGCAGCTCTCCGGTCGCCTGCGCAGGTTTGGCTAGTTGTCCTCTAGAGTTTGTTGAGAGTGGTAGTTGTTCTAATCGAGGTCCGATGGCATTGCAATTAAATCTGGCTCCACCTAATCCAAATAACAAGAGATTACTTGAAGATTTTATTGAAATATATAGAAATCATCCATGCCTATGGGTCACTCATACAAAAATTAAAGAAAATCGAACCGAATGCTGATTAAGCCACGGTTGTGAAAAAACTAATAATTTAAGAAGCAATGTCAGGAACAACAAGAAGAAATAAAAAACAGTCCTTGAAGTCTGGGGCACCTGTGGATGATGCATATCATATTAAATTGTGGTACTATGAAGTATTAGAATTTATGATATACATATTATAATATACCTCTTTTTACGTCACCTTTTCCGTTTTCTTCTAACCGTATTTTTTATAATTAGAGATACCATACCGAAACGAACTGAGGACCTCTCCGGTAGGCCGGAGCGTGTGCCATTAAATGGCTAGGTATAGCAGTAGACAGTCTGCATTTATGAGAATTAAATCTGGTCAACAAAATTCGGCTGTACAAAATTATCAGAAGACCCTCAATTACTTGGCTTGGTGTTTTCTAGCTAAGATGCACATGCGAGCTTTATAGAAACTCCAAAGCAGGATCCTGAGAACTATTACAAATGCCCATTTGTATGTTTCAAACGGACCCCGAATAAAGATCTCGATATCTCTTACTTAAAGAGCTATAGCAAACCACAGGCGCAGCGTCGCTATGAACAAGCGCAATCTCAAAGCAACCCTTGCGTGGCTCAGTGAATTACACGGTCGAGCAAGTCCGCAAATATTCCACGCCGCGGCTCGCACTGTAACCAATATTAAGTCGTGATATTTTAGATCATATAAATTCACTTTCTAGCATTTTAGCAACATCTGGTCCCAACAAAATTGCGTTTACATTGTCTTGTTTCAGGGTGACTAGGTCGACAGAATGACAAAACGGATATGACATAAGGCAAAGGTCCTACGGTTCGCCTTGACAGCTAACGACAAGCAGTATCTTTCAATGTGGAATCTGATTATATGACGTCTGACTCTAATCTTTTATACAGCACTCTATTTGATCTCATATTTTCAACATGCAATACTAGGCAGTGGACTATGCAGTAGTGGAAGTTGCAGCACTCGTTAATAAATCAAGATTATCCAGCGGCAATGCAATTAGATAAGCCGGCTAATTTTGTTGTCGGGAAGGTCGGCAATATACCGCAATGGTGGTCGGTGGTTCAAAAACTTGCTCTCGGCGGTTTTTTCAGCGGTATCTCTTTTATTTATTTCGCCAAGAGATAAATGGAGGCTTGTCCTTTTTCCTGGATGCTGAGTTTCTGTGCGGGACACGTGGACTCCAATTGTGTTTGTTTGCAGATGGTCGTAGTTTCTTTGTGACATTTTTACAATTTAATTCCTCGCATGCTGCACATACGAATAATGGAACGTATATTTTGTTTGTTTTTATTGGCATCGTATATTGAATTGATGCGAAACATTTGATAGAACGGTTTTTTATTGAACGATGTTTAAGTTCACTTGAAGTTCACTTGAAATTTCAATTAATAAACTAACTTCAAACTCAATACTACTTGGTAAGAACTGCGTAACTAGCACCCTCTATGACATGCCAATCAAAATTTGTTTCTTCCACCGGCTCACAGCACCCAGAGAGGAAGGAAGGAGTATTCTTTTCTTAGCTGGTATAACACCAGCGTCGGTACTCTCTAACTTAAGGGATAGAAACATGTCTACTACGCTGTCACGGTACGCTGTCATATTTACGAGGCCACCCGATTCCATAGTACATAGTGCATAGAAACATGTTTCTGAGTTACAGAGTACCGGCGCCGGTTAAAACAAAACGCTAAATAGAAAACATTCAAGAGATGGCAAGTTAGTGAAAACAAAATTATGCTACATGTGGAAAACTTCAAAAATATATTAAAGTGGAGTGTACTCCTTAAACTGAATTCCAAGCTTTCGGAGAACTAGGGCTCCATCATCAGAGAAAGTTGCTTAGGTTAGGTTAGGAAATTCGAAATGGAACATATTGGTTAGACTATCACAAAAATTACTAAAAATATTCGATATTTATTAATATCCTCGTCAATTAGTTCATCGCACACAACATTTAGGTTAAAAAATCTATACATTGAAGTTACGTTAGAGGAATGGTACCACAATGAAGAACTTCTCGAACGCAAGACAGGGAGCAAGGTTATAAAATGCCTGGAGTGGGAGCTGTCAATCAAATGGCACATTAAAAGTGTCAATTATAATTCGAAACAGGTGCCATTTCATCGATAGTCCAGAGATGTATTAGCTTCCAAAACATATTCTTGTGAAATTTAATTACTATATTGTTAGTAGTTTCAGCAAAATCGTAAAAAATGAGTATATTTTTTCTTCGTCAACACCCTGTGCCTTGAATACGGATGTCTTTACAAAAATTGTTGCAAACCCCAATTATTTTTCAGTTTTCTACCTATTCTAGAGACGAGAGTCACCTTCTTTGAAACACCCTGCATTTCTCAAGAGAGCTTGAAGGTATTCGATCTCACACGATCCGAGGGGCCTCTGAAACGTAGTTGATGAAACAATTCTCGTATGGAGACAGGGGTCACAGAACAATGGCGAATTACTTATAACCCGATAAAAAATAATCTGATATTTTTGCATCTGTTGTGCACAAAATTAAAATGGAAGACACTCAGACATAAAAAAGATATTGGTACGCTGTGAACAGCTTCAACGAGTACAAAGAACTTCACCGCTTTGGGTGAAACCAATCTACGCTGAAACGATTTGATAATGGCCAATAAAAGAACGCAGTTTCAGATGTTACGGGTACGGGCGTAGGTTAATACAGTGTCAACAAAAGCCCAAAGTAATATATGAGTTTTCGAAGGAGAACGGTAAGCAGAGCTAGTTCGAGAAGCAAAATCCGGCAAAAAGAATGGAGTCGGATTTTAAAAGCTTTTATTTGACTTGCAATGTATGTACGCTTGTTCGGGTGGAATCATGCAACTCAATTTTGAAGCAGATATCTTCAACCGATTGAGCCGAAATTTTGCATACACGTTTAGTTTGGATGACAATGTACGATAAACTGTATGACGTCGTTCTAAATCTAATAGTGGAATAGTTATTTAATGCATTTCTACAATATGGGTATCCATATTGATATGATAACGCTGAGTAGATGTTAAGGGGAATGACAATCTGATGAGAGGATTGTCATCACAGATAATAGACCCACTGATGTCATTTTTAGTCAAATGATGAATTTTGTTGTGAGAGTTTGATGAAAATATACTATTCAAAGCCGGCAAGTTGTTTTATCACTGCACGAACCTGACGACCTGAGAGAAGAGAGTTTTTGCATTTGTCGCTCAACTAGAGGCTTGCGGTGCGGTGTGAGCCAGAATATGGCAGCAGTCAGAGGAGATTCTGGATCGAATTGTACGAGTTCCTTTATACAACCTACGCAGTGGTCATCACCAGGTTGGTATCGACGACGGTGACGGTGATGACATCGACATAATGTTAGGGGGTAGCTAACGAACTGCACTGAGCAACTCCGAAGGGTAGACCGGCGGACAGCCGCAGCCGTTGTGTATGCCTGTGACGCAACGTAAGTGGTAAAGAAGATCCGCGGTAAAGATTTTCCAATAATAAACTGCAAAGGAACATTTGGGGTGCTAGACTGACTCTGGGAAAGTAATAGGGATAAACTCGTGTCGTTAGTGGACTCTTACCACCAACACAATTTTGAGGTTATGTTTAGACCAGGGGTGTGAAACTCAAATGAGAACCCTGTGTAGCGGCGTTAGCGCTAGCCACCTAGCACACCTAGCGGGGTTGCGTGAACTATTGATCAGCCAAACAGATTTCTAGATGCATCAGTAGAAGTGGCCCAATTGTTACGCCTAACGTCATTTTGACAGCCATTGTCGTAAGTGACATTGTCGTTGCTCGCTTTTGTCGATTGGCGTCTTCTTGCAATTTTGCACTACTTTTGAGATTTTTGTCTGCCTATTGTTGTCTATATGTATTTAGGAATGGGTTCTAAATATTTACGCCATTGTCTTGCGCCAAATTGCAAGAATGTGGATGCGCGAAGGTAAGTGATTTGCCTGATTTATACCGCTCACCTCATTTTTGTATTGTGAATTTTGATGCAAAATTAATACAAGATTGATTATTTCTACATGAAATACTACACACTACTACTCATACTCATATAACTTGGGTAAGACTTCGTTTTAGCGGAAACCGAAATGGGGGTCGAGAGTGGTGTCAAACGACGTGGTTTGACGTCCAGAATCGAACGAGACCACTCCCAGACCGAGGAAACGTTCTGGTGAAGAGCTACGGCATTTTGAAGTTTCGTTACCTAACCTAACTTATCCAGAAAAGTTTACTTGTTGAGCTCAAAATGAGTGTTAATCGACATGGCTGGACATCGTGACTCAAACTTGACCACTTCCAAAGTGAAGAAACATTGCAGTGAAAATCTACGCCACTTTAAAACTTGGCAATTTCAATATCTTACCTGATGTAACCTAACTAATACGGTCAGGCTAAAAAAGGGTGTTAATCAACTCGGTTTGATGTCCTGACTCGAACTGTATCACCTAGTAGACTGAAAAAACGTTTATTTTGGTTCTCAGTTTAGGAAATTAAGCCAAAAAAGGTCTTCGAGGGTCTGCGCCTGGGGCCTATTCCAGCATACTGAAAAAACTGAACAGGTGACCTACCCTACTTACCTGGGAGTATATTACATGGAGTATTCAAAATCTACAAAATTAGTAACGTCTGGGGGGGCCAGCCCCCCAGGCCCCCCCATCTATACAAGTGAACAAACCTAATCCAACTTACCTTATTTCTAGGAACATTAAGAATTCAAAGTATCATAACTTTTTTATTTTCCATTTCTTAGTGTTGCTTCTGGTGTCATTGTACCCTACTCGTCAAGTACTTTCAAATTGATCATATATTTCATGGCAAAAATATAGAAATTTCGAAGTCGTTTTTAGGTTAGGTTTGAAATTTCAAAGAGGCATAGATTTTTATCGGGCCGTTTTCTTAGGCTGGGTATGGTCTAATCCCACTCGAGGCGTCAAACCGAGTCAATTAACAGTCCTTTAAACCCCATTTAACCTATTTTGACCTCAACAACTTGACCCGTCGGGTTAAGTTAGGTTAGGTACTGAAACTTTAAAATGCTGTAGTTTTTCACCGGAGCGTTTCCTCGGTCTAGGAGTGGTCTCGTTTTACTCAGGACGCCAAACCGAGTCGATTGACACTACTCTCAAGCCTCAAATCGGTTTCCGCTAAAACGAAGTCTAGCCATAACTTGTATTACTGTTCACAATCACATACGCTGCCATAAAGGTGTACAGCATTCCCTCTCTTTGGCAAACCATTGCATTGAAGGTGAGGTCCGATGGTCTAAAAATACATTTTTTTATTTCAGACATTAAATCCCATCTGATCAGCGTATACAGAGGCACTAGTTAGAACGGATTGGCAACCCAAACCTACAAATATACAAACATCTTGCCTGCATCAATATGAATAGTTAAGGAATACTATCTCTTTACTGTTCAAATTATATGCTATCAAAGGATTGTAATTATCATGAAATAGTGATTCTAGTGAATAAATCATGCTTTACTTTTATATGAATTGTTTTTGTACCTTGTGTAGCTGATTTTATTTAAGCAATTGTCGTATTGAAATAAATTACAAAAGGGTTTGTTTTGCTTTATTACAGTAATGCATATCTAATATATTCCCATTCTTACATAATCAGTTGGATGTCCTATACAACGTGGTAGCTTGTCACAAAAATTTACCTAACTCATGAATTACCTGTTTTGAAAATTGCACCGATTAGAAAAGTTAAAGAGAATAAGAAAGACGTCGCAAAAAGCCGAGGAAATAGTGACACTGTTGGATCCTGCTTTGATTTACAAGAGGTGCTACCAACACCTTCTGTTGGTGTTTCCACATTCTTTTATAAATGCTAAATTTCACTATCTTTGAGATAAATTCTACGAAAGGGTTTTGTTGCTTTTGGAGTGGGGCTATTGCTTCACGAAATCGCTCCATGTGTTTTTGAATACCTGTCTAAGCTGCCAGCAGGAAAAGATGTGAAACAATTGTCGAGTGGGGATGAGCAAATAAAGTACAGCTCAACGTACGAAAAACTCAGGCAACAAGACTTACAAAGAAGTCTCACAATGGCTTGCCAACCGTGGAAATGGAGGGTCACCCCATAGTCGAATCACCTTCCATCAAGCTTTTGGGGATCAACAATAACATGTCCTGGCACGACCAGGTCATCAGTATTGCTAAAACAGCATCCCAGAAGCTTGGAGTTTTGTTCCGCTGCGCGCTGTAGGAAGTTGTGTTTGGATTGCATCCCCATGTGTGGGGATGCACCCCAAAGCACTCTCTAAAGCTTCTAGACACTATCCAGAAAAGAGCAATTAGATTAATCGATACGCCTAACCTCACAAAGGACCTCCACAGCCTGGAACATCGAAGCAGGGTGGCTGATCTATCCCTGTTTTGCAGATTCTATCACGGAAGGTGTTCGAGTGAGCTCTCCCAGATGATAACACCAAAGGCCGTCCGAACCTCTGCGAGCTCATCCTTACCAGGTCGAAGTCCTTACTCCCCGAACCAGTCTCCTACAGCATTCCTTATTTTGGAGAGCTTCGATGCTGTGGAATCAGCTGCCAGGGAATTTGTTTCCCAACGGCTACAACCTGCAGCGTTTCAAATCGTACGTGAACCGACACGTATCTTCTCTCCGCGCTTCTATAGTGCCATAGGCTTTCAGCCTTTGCGGGCGGCTGACCATAAAACCACCATTCTTATAACTGTGTCGGACAGAATAAAAATAAGATTATTGTCTCTATGTACTTATATCCCATAACAAATAGTGCGGTGAACAGTGTTACTCAGAAGTTTTTAAAAATGGGTCATACTTAGAACGAAGGTGACTCTATGCGTTCAGTTATTGAAAAGGCGGACCTAATTATGTTCCCGCGCAATGGTCGCCAATGATAAGAACTTCCAAGAAGGTTGGCAACCCTTATGTGGTAAACGAAATGGCCCCTGAGAAGTTTATGGACTTCAAAGGTCTTTCCAATATATTTGGTAACAAAATTTGTAAAAATTCTGAGAATGAAAAAGTCGTTTGGAACGATATACAAGTATAGAGGGTAGAAAAAAAATATCCTGATAAAGTTTTCTACTAAACAGATTTTGATTGAAGATACATTTAAAACAATAGTTCTGTCAAGTCGTCGTCCATGTGAACTAAAGGCCTCTTTAAAGGTAGCATATCCAACTCCACTGGTGGTTAAACAGAAAACGAAAGAACATTTATTAGAATTGTGCAATAAAAACCTTATTAAAAAAGTTAATCAACCATATTATAAAAAAATCTGTTCGAATAGTTTTGCAGAAATAAAATAGTGCTTCTTAAAATTATGATTCTATTTACTGATATGGCCCCTATGATTTTGTATATACCCCAGCGCAATACTGCCATATGTTACAAAAGTCACCCAGTGGATGAAATTTTTTCTGTAATAGCAGATAAATTGGGTTGTACTTGTCAAAAGGCTATTACTACCATGCTTTCAATAGTCTAGTCCTAAAACTAGGCCAAACATACAAGAAAATCTCTTAAGCGACATCTAAATGTCTGTTTATCGCAAAACTCTTATATTTGCAGTTGCGACAGTATTGAATTGGGGGTGCGATGTATTTTTAGATATAATACGATGATCTGTTTTGTTGTACGAGTTTGGGGAAAATATACTATTCAAAGTCGGTGAGTTGTTTTATCACTGCGTGAACCTTGTTTACGATCCGAGAGAGGAGAGTCTTTGCACAGTGAAAGGGCTTGTTGAGAGTGACTCTAAAAATAATGTGACGTCATTCTAAATCAACTATGGCGGACCATCCAAGATGGCGAAATAGTTATTTTTAAGCACTACTGCAATATCGGTGTCAAATAAAAGGGCTTGCCGAGAATAAATAAAAATTTTGTTTGATATAAATGCAAGTTAATAACTAAAAAGTAAAAGATAAATTAAAACAAAAACTAAAAAAAAAGCTTTTAATAAAAGGTTGTAAAAAAAGAAAATAAAATGTTCCTTTAGAATGTTAACTATCAACTTATAGCCTTATACACAATTTATATGATCATAAAAGCTTGTCGCGCGATTGATAAAACTAGTACCTATTCAATTGACTAACTTGGAATTCTTATAGGTACTTACGTAAACCTCGCGACAAGCTTTTATGATCATATAAATTGTGTATAATGAGGCAATAAGTTGATAGTTAACATTCTAAAGGAACATTTTATTTAATTTTTTTAGAACCTTTTAATAAAAGCTTTTTTCTTAAAAAGTTTCTTTGTTTTAATTTATTTCATCTTTTTGATAAATTCTTCTGCTTTTTTATTTGCGATAGATAATAGTAAACAACCGTCTGTCTTATGTCATCTACATAATCTTGATCGTGATCATAATCATAGCTTATTTATGCTATTATACACAATACGCAAATATGTTCAGACAAGTCAAGTAAAAAGATGAAACCAATTTGATTGAGGCAGTTCACATTACATTGATATAAGTTATTATTTTGCATAGCATGAAGCTATAGTCTGAGATCCCCTGGCAAGCAAATAGTAGAGTAAAACATGAAAACACTGCTAAGCACGCAGTGTAGCAGTGCAGAAGTACAAGAATTCGTATTAGAAATGAATTTCTACAAATACCTACACACAAAAATCAGATTCTGTATAGCACAAGACACAATAAATTAAGGGCAAATGCTATGTACCATCACAGAGAAAATTTTTCACACGTTTTTCCTAAATTCTTTCATATGTAGTAATCTAAACTCAATTGGAAGCTTTACTTACTTAGCTTAATTTCCCCAAAGCTTCAGAGTTTCAAGTAATAGATATAAGTAGTCTGCTAGTCAATAGCTTAACCAGAAAAAACTGAACACATCATCACGAAATTTTGATATACGGTATGTTCATTTGACAGCGATTTGGATATAAAAATGGTTATAGCTTTTGAGATACCCTGTATAATGTAATAATACCCTATATTGGAAGAACGGAAATCATTAGCAGAATCTGAATAGGGTGTCCCATTTAAAAAAATGCATGTTTACATCACCACGTAGTTATGGATCACCCTGTACAAATCTAAATATTTTCTGAGCAAGGAGCATATCCGTGACTATAACTTTTATATGCAAATATTTCGCTATATTCTACAGTAATCGAGTTATCGATCGAGCCTGTACTAAAAACTCACCCTGTATAAGTGTAATAAACGCATCGGAACGGCATAAATGCATTTGACCGTAGGTCAGGACGGTTTTAACACATTAATCAATTATAGTAACTGTACATTTCCTCCACAGAAGCTACGAAACCATAGTTTACTATATTCATGCAGTCAAAGAAATGCAAATAGTTGATAATACAGTGGCTGATAGGTCGCCGCTGACAATACGTAAAGTCGTGTCTTGATTCGGCGAAAACGGGATTGATACGCCAATGCACATAAATTTGGCCGTGCTTCAAATTGCGACGTCAAGACGTACTGCAAAAATACACTGTCCCCGAATAAGAAATGAAAAGTGTAGGGCGTTACGTTCAAAATAGTGTAGTCACTTCTCTTTAAATCGCTCTCCTGAAAACTGAGATACGCCTTTACGTATTAGCACCGATGTGACCTATATCGCATATTTGTTTTATAAATTACATTAAAGTACCTGTTAACATAATGCTATAACATAATCACACTATTTCTGTCTCCAGATTTCAATTTTTGCAAGAAATACAATAGTTGCATTCAAACAGGTTCATAATGATTACGGTCTGGTTTATACAACATTCCCTAAATCCCACAGGCAATACTTATACCAATAATTCCGGCACGAAATTGGCGAAAATATAGCTAGTTAGCTGTTAAGCATTATGACAATAAGACCATGTACTATTATTAATTTGTCAAAAAAAAATCACACCCTGATATTGGACCGCAGACATGAAACGCTTCGTCACTCTTCAATAACCGACATCACGTCGTAAATGGCTTAGAGCGGAAGCTTGCGGAAATTATATTATTGGTTCATGGAACTTTCTACGCAATTTTTGCTACCTTTTGTATTAACTTTTCTTTAAATTACGCCATGTCATGACTCAGCACTTCCTACAAATTATCGGTGCTAACAAAAAAAATTGAAGTTTCTCTATCCCTTTCCCATCCTCATCAAAAAAGTATACAATGATCAGAGACCTTTAGAAAATCTAAAAACGAGGTTTGAACGATTTTTAATTTTTTCGATTTTTGTTGATTTCTCCTTCACCACCGGCAAGCGTTCCAACATCGATACACTGTTACCACTTACTAGTGATATGGTGTCACAATTTCATCACAATCAAAGTTTTAGTTTCCAAATTACATGTTATAGGAGAATAATATATGATTATGTCAAAACGTCAAAATTTGTTGTATAGAATATGGTATAAATGCGTTTATGTTCGAAAGCAAGACATGCGGAAAGCTGTAGAAGCATCATTTTTAGTCCAGGGCGACATGACATGAGGAAGAATGATAAAATCATCTTCAAAACAGGGCCATAAAATGGTTGGATTGAATGCAAGCGATAGGTTAGCTAAATTATAGTGTCTTTATCTACCTATAGCTCATACAAGGTGAACGCCTTCGAGGAGGTAACATTTTTGTAGCTCATAGATACAAATAGATGGAATAAAATTGAATTGAATTCGATATGTATGTCAAACTACTCCACAGATAAAATTCAAAGGCAACATTCGGATAGGTCTAAAATGGAAACGATATAACTAAAGTCGATTTTTTCAGCGCGGTGTAAAGTATTTCATAAATGCAACAAATGTTTGAATTATTGTTAAGCCCCACATCATCCCAATTTCATCCTCTCTCAAAAACATAAGGAAAATGATCCGGAACTCCTGATACAAATACAAATGAAGTTTGGGGGGGTTCTGATACCTTTTCCTTTTTTGCCAATTTCTCCGCCGCTAATACAGCAATTTTCAAAATTATAGCAGTATTACCTACTACGACCCCACACCATATTGGTGCCCAGATCATCACAATCACAATTCATGCAGCAGTTACTGAGATTACGCGGGTATAAAAACGCAAATAAACGGATAGGCCGTGAGACAGGCAGACAGACAGACGGAAATTTCATCACAATGCGTATAGCCAACAGACAGACACAGCGACAGGAATGATTAGAGTTTCGTTATGTAGATATCATAAAACGCCCAAAAAGCCTATTATCACAGAATCGAAAATTTTATGGCTCGCAATACTCAACACACCTATCGATGCGAGAAGTAAAGTGAGTCAGTAAAAAATATAAATTTGAAACGTCGTACACCATCAATACTTCTGGAGTGCAATTGGAAGAATGCCGACTTTATTCTGCTGTATGTTTTGATTTTAACATATTGTTTGTATATTTTTTACAAAAAAGTTGCATATCTATGGACGTCTGATCGATTACTCATCAAATTAGTGAACCGCGTTATATAAATTATGCAATTTTACTAATTTGTCATTCGTAGACTTAATGTGAGACCCGGTCGGGAGCAAGCTCCTCCCAAAAACGAACACAAGACGAAGCATTACAATTACAATACAACGCGGTCAGCGTGTTTTTCTCAGCTCACGTCCTTTTCTGCGTCTGTCTAAAGTCTACACTCACTATCTAACATCCTCAACAAATTATGTATTTAACAACATATGACAAGAAGCATTTAGCACAAAATCTATCATTCTACAAAAGTATCAAGGGATGAGAACATAACTGAACTGTGACGATATGTGCAAGGGGAGCTGAGAGCAAACGACAACTACAACTATTATTGGCATGCATTGCAAGACGATGGTACAACCCCAAGAAGTAGTAAATACTACCGTGCTGCGCTACCGAATCCGAAGAGTATTCGGGTGTAAAAAGCCTTCAGAAGAACCCTATGAGTTTCCACGGTGGCTAAGGCTGGGCATAGACGCTACGGTTCACCTTCCGGTTTGTGAGCCGAAAGGGAAACCTTTACTCTCGTCTGATGCATACCCGTTACTTTTTAGTTGGAGGGCTTTATTCAGCTTTCGCACATCCCATAAGGATCTCAGAAAATGATCTTCTGCTAGTAGGACTTGCAGTTGCTTGCGGATCTGTTGTTTTCAATTCCTCCATCAACTGACTTAACGCACTTAAGGGTCTAGGGTATAGCGCGCGGAATTGAGAATCCAAGAAAAGACGTGCTCCCATGTTAGCGAGGAGGGGTGGCCACCTATTCCCTTTCTTCAGTATGTGTGTGTGTAGGATGAGGGCAGATAAGTCCAAAAATCCAAAGGCAAGGTCAAAAGGTCCAAAGGTATCGTCCAAAGGTGACTATAAAAATGAATTTCGCATTTCCAAGCTCCTGAAATTACCTTTAACTTACGGTAATGACTCAAAGAGCAAATTGAAGAAGAAAGCTTGCGCCTTTTTTTGATATCGTGTTTGGTTGTTTAATTACAGGCATTTATAAAGTGTATGATTTTGCATTGCGAGCATTTTTGTACATTAAAAAACTTTTTTGAGAAAATCGAAAATAGTTGTCATTCATTACGGTCTTAAGTATCGCCTTCTGAAATATTATATATGTAGTTTGAAAATAGAGTGTGTTATGCGAGAAATTGTGAGTCCATGTTTTACATGGCAAATACGTATGTATAAATGTGTGTATCCAGGCCCCTTAACTTCACCACCTAGTTTAGATTTTACTTAATTTTCATTCCATACAACTAAGGGTCACGATTTATATAAATCTATAGATTAAGCTATAAATTCTTGCAACCACATTCTCATATCACTTATTATGTTGGTAAACGTGTACCTCCTAACCAAAAAATGCGAAACCTTTTGGCCTTCTCCCTCATTTCGCACATACACGATCAGGCTTGCACGCGGAAGGCTCGGCCAGCAGGCCAAATTTCAAGCGCTGTCAGTTTTTCTGGAAGCCGAGAGTCCAGGCCAGGTCTTGCGGCCAAAACGACCACTAACGAAATGATTTTCCTTCCGATTTATGACCAGGAAGGCCCGCCGGAAGGTAAACCTTAGCGTCTATGCCCAGCCTAAGGGCTGTGAAATATATTCAGTATTCTTGAGTGAAGTGGTAATTATGGCTGATTTCAAGCCATAGTTGTAGTTCCGCACTGTAGACTCTGACTGTAACACAGCTATTTTGAATGGCATCATAAATAAGGTGAAATTAGAATAAGCCTGTAAGTATGCATCTGCTCTGAGATTATAAACTTGAAGAACGTAGCTAAGGAAAAGATATGACGCTTTTTGCTAGAGGGCAGCGGAGTACTAATTGCTGCCCTTGTATACCTTTCGGCTATGTGATAATTATGCCGTTGAACCAAAGCCTCGTGCCCTGTAGTCGTAGAAAAAGGAGTGCTCAAGAGAGATATAAAAGCGTACATCAAATGTGGGTATGCACGTCACGTAATCTCAGATGAGATACTACTGTTTAGAAGGTTGAACCCAACTTTAGGAAGTGAAGGAATCTTTTTATTTGAGGGTCACAGAAGACACGGCTCTATACTATCATGCTACTTAGTTATAGTATTTCTAATCCGAATTGAGCCAGATAAATACACAAACAGCTCTCACGCCAAAGGTAAACCTGCCACGGGCGTCACCCGTAAGTTCGTTAACGGGATCGGTATACACAGTTGTACAGATGTAAATGCCATAATAAAACACGGATTCTCATTTCGAACTGAATTCACCTGTTTTTCAAACTACATACACGGTATTTCAGTAAGTGATAGTTGAGACCATAATGAATGACAACTATCTCGTATTTGCGATTTTCTCAAAAAAGTTTTTTAGTGTGCAAAGAATCTTGCAATGCAAAATCATACATTCCTCAAATGTCTGTAATTGAACAACCAAACCAATATCAAAAGAGGCCAAATAGGTGACAAAGCGCAAGCTTTCTTCTTCAAGTTGCTTTTTGAATCATTAATGTATGTTTAAATGTAACGTCAGGAACTTGGAAATGCGAAATTCATTTTTATGGTGACCTTCGGACCTTGCTTTTGGACATTTTGTCCTTGCCTTGGATTTTTGGACTTATCTCCCCTCATCTTGGACACACAGTGGAGAAAGGGAACAGGCGGCCACGCTTCCTCGCTAACACGGGTATACGTCTTTTCTTGGAATCTAAATTTCGCGCGCTGTACCCTAGACCCTTAATATTATTTTATGTAATATAAGGAGGCAATTTTTGAAGAGTCTCGTCTCTCACACAGTTTATCAATCACATATTCTTTTTTCAAGTTTTGAGATTTTATGGTTTCAAGTAATACTTTCTTATTTCTTAAGAGACATTTTTGCAGCCATGGTTACCTTTACCTCCCATAAAAGCTATTACATCCTCCTTTTTAGTATCATTACAAGGTATTTTATTAAGCGCTCTAGAATTGTATGAAGTATTGCCCAAAAAGACTACAAATTTTGTGGGATGTTAAGTATAAGTTGTTCGATAACTATTCTTCAAACAAGTTAGCAATCCTGTCTCGATGATAATCTGGACAAGATGTTGCTATATTTTTTCTGAAAATAGTAGGGCATTAGGTACATTCTCTTGAGCAAGACCCATTCAAGCTACAATTCTGAGATTCATCTACCTAACCACATCGAACAGCATCATCTGTGTCGGATTACGTTTCATCAAAAAGTGCACAGAAAATGGTGTTTTGTAGACCGTCTGCTACAGAACCACACTCAGAAAATCTAGAACAGTCATTTTTTATATGAAACGTTCATCAAAGGTAGTGAATTATCCATTAGAAAAAATAATTCCAATACTGAGTCTTATGTCAAATCTTTGGTTTACAGAAAAATTGGAAAAATGAAGGGAACCAGCGTCTCCGGCATTCCAGGCCGATGCATTTACCAACTACACTACGGTGCCCCGTGTTGGAGCTGATACATCGTGCCGACGACAAGGTATCGACTCCGCCGATACCCACCACTCCCACATATATCTTTGAGAACCATATGTTTCAGTCATCCAGAGAGATCTGTCGGCTATTAGTATGACAGCTCTCTTTAGTATTGAAGTACGACTTCTCAGTCGGCCAAGATTTCATGGAATGGAAGGTGCTTGCTTACTCCGCAAGAGGGAGATAATTCAAATCATTTGGTTCACAGCGTGGTGTATCAGCTCCATCACGGGCCACCGTAGTGTAGTTAGTAAACCCGTCGGCCTGGAATGCCGGAGACACTGATTCGAATCCAGCCGGTACCCTTCATTTTTCCGATGTTTCTGTGAACCAAATGATTTGAATTATCTCCCTCTTGCGGGTAAGCAAGCACCTTTTATTCCATCAATCTTATGTGTATTAAGTGTGACACCAATGGCAGGTTTTCCTTTGATGTGAGGACCTAACGTGTTTTTATCCGGTTTCAATTATCAGCATTAGAAGCATTATACCTATAGGAAGACTATTCAGTTCGTATATACTCAAGGACACGCTTCCGTAGAGAAAGTTTTCAAAATCATTTGTAAGTTAATAAAAGTCCGACGAGATGTACCCTGTAAGGAAATTACTTTGTTGAATGGCCAAATTCCACGTGGCAAACATGCGAAGGTAGTTTGAAAGTTGTATTTATAAGCTTACAAACAAACCTATTAGACTTTATTAAGGAACGCTATTCTGCTGAATCGAAAGTTCTAAAATGTTAATATATCTTCTTAATTGAAAAAAAGTCTAGCAGAATAGAAGCTCTGTGATTTCTACCTATTTGTATTTTCTTGATTATATGATGTATTCTCAGTGATCTCAGGTGACATTTTCTCATCGATTCAATTCTTTTGCAACAATAAGAACCTCTCTCGCATAGAGTGAATTTGGATGCCCGTTAGATGTCGCTAATAACTTTTTAGCAAGCTGAAAATCTTCCAGGACGTCAAGCGTGATTTACTTCATAGCTATTTTTTTCTAGAATCACTAGATAAGACATTATCTCTATTAGGTTTCATTCACATTTATTTTCAAAAATACTTGAAGCAAAGCCTCATTAGCTATATACAGGGTGATCTGTGATTCAATACAATAATTTAGGAAGGTGATAGTAAAGGCGGTAAGCTAATATACTTGACCACATACCATGTCCAATCTCTAACAGGTTCCGAGATAAATTAAATTTTAAAGATTTTCATTAAAAGGCATACCTGTAAACAAAAAACCTAATAAAACAATATTTTCTTGTCGGGTTTTAGAATTTTTGGTACTTTTCCTTACAAAATGTACTGTTACGTTATTATCGACTAAAAAGAAGTGATCATGTATCAAACACTACGCAATATAGTGTCTAAATCAGCATGTGTTGAAATGTGAATTCAAAAAATGTTACAAAAAAATTAATTTATCTTAAAAAGCCACCAAATAATAAACCATGCACTTTACGGTAAACACGTGCGCATCTTTCTAGTTATACATTGTTTTCATGAACCTGCAAATGTGGTAAACACAGCCCATAAGATTGCATTGAAGGTTAAAAGCATAATGAATCTCCGAAGGTACAAAGTTTGCATCATGATTAGTCATAAAAAGTGATCGCTTAACTAAAACTTCGAAGCAGGGTCTCAGAATTGTATGATTTTTGAAGAAAACTGCAAGCTGTAATTTAAAATTGATAATAATACCAAAAATTTAAAAATCCGATAACAAAATTTTGCTTTATCAGGGTTTTTGTTTGGAGGTCTGCATTCTAATGAAAATCTCTAAAATTCAATTTGCCTCGATAATTATTAGGAGTTGGATAGGTCAGAATATTAGTCCACCACCTCTACTATCATCTCCCCAAATTAATGTATTAAATTACCATTATTCATACACAAGGGGGCCATTCTTCAAACCCCAATATTTTTCTCTTTTTGGGCTCAGGAGTCTTTTCTCTTCTTAAAAATACCAGCTAATAATGGTGAAGACGATTATAGGTCTAATGCGGCTTGATTCTTGTTTCTGATGTATCAGTACAGCCACCAGTGCATAGACTTACAAGGGGGGCCTTATACACCTCTTCTTACCCTAGTTCCCAAGTTAAGCCCTCATCGCAAAGGTGAGGATGGCCTTGGATCCCGTCCATCTTATATCTTTAGGTCCAAAGACCTTGAACCTAATACAGTCGACCTGTGATAGCCAAGGGCGTCTCAGCAGTACAGGATGAGTACAGAGGACTTCTCCTGCTCGCCACAGTGTGCACAGGGCAGGTCGCTTGCCACCCCCATCACATACATCACCATCCAGTGAGAAACAGGGCCTAAAATAAGTTCTCTAGCTTCACGGAGATATCCACAGATTCCTCTACATCTCATAAAATGTTGATTTTGCAACCACGCTTCTGTTTTTCTTTTTACGGTGCCTGTTGCTAGCCCAGCAGCCGGCTCATGACCCAAGGAATTATTTCTTGGTCTTCACCTTGGGAGCGCGTCCACCGTTTCATTACCGCAAACTCCAGAATTACTCGGTGTACAGATAACTGATACCTGATATCTTGCCAAAATGTCATCCACATACATTTCAGGACTGTCTTGATGTAAAACTACCAGCGCTCAATTCTTTCAATGCTGCCTGATTGTCAGAATAGATAGTAGTCCGCTTCCTAGGCACCTGAGTTTCGTGAACACGAGAGGCACAATCGCAAATAGTTCTTATTGGAATACGTGGTCCAAAAGTCCTTCAAAAGAGAAAAAGAGCTTTGTTTCTGGCCCGCAAACCTCTGAGCTGGAGCCTTCGTCGGTAACTGAGCATATATATCAGACTGGCCCTACCTACACATAGACACGTTGTTAAACTCAGCCCCATGAGAATTTCATTCACAACCAAATGTCACAATAAGAGAAATAAGACTACGCCTTGCGGGCAGCCCCGCGCTACTTCAACCCGATACGAAATTCAGCGTAGCAGTAGCCACTCGACCCTCTACGGTGGAGAGGATCCCTTCCTGAGGGAGGAATTCACCCCATGCCTATCTAAGGCATGCCTTATAGAAATATATGGCTTAATTTTCTCCAGAATATTATTTACAGCTACGGAAAATAATAATTTACAATGAAAGCCGAAAGTGTAGTTCGTGCGCTGACTAAAGCAATTTGAAAACTGCAGAGAGTTTAGTACTAGTACAGTAAAGAATTTTTTGTTATCGCTTTTTAATATATAGACGGTAAGAGATCGGTTGTGGTAAACAACCCCATTTTACGCGTATATTATGTTGCTTTCGCAAATGTTCTCAAAAGCTAATCGCTTGCTTTTGATAACAGTTGATTTCAAAAAAGGTTACAGAGTTGTTCAAAATTCCTCGGGTGGAGCATTTCGAGAATACGCAAAAAATGTGGACCAATTTTTCCCGCAATGGCTTTTTTTGGCATATTTATTCTATGCAGATGATCTGCAGATGCCTGAAAGCTTAATGCTGTAGAAATGGATTACACTAGACGAAGCTCCAGAATATCACGACGAGGAAGAAAAATCAACGAAGAAGTAGGAGCTCGAATGAAAGCGGAAGAAACAGTGCTGTATCGAACAGAAACACGATCCCTGAAGTGGTTTGGACATTTATTAAGAACGGCTGATGAGGGATCACCCAAAAGAGTATTTTAGTGGAGACCACCTAGGAAAATAAAAGAGGGCAGACCGCGTAGGTCGTGGAACGAAATTATAAGAAAGACCATCAATGATCGAAATCTAGAGGAAGAGGATGCCTTGGATAGGGAGGTTTGACGAAGGATAACGGGGAAGCGGCAAGATGCTGTCAACAGTAAAATACATTTTGTATCATAGCTGCACCCGTAACATACAGGGTGAGTTTTTAGTACCGGCTCGGTCGATAACTCCACTACTGTAGAAGATAGCGAAAAAAGTTGTAAATAAAAGTTGTAGCCACATATATGCTCCTTGCTCAGAAAATATTTAGAATTATACAGGGTGATCCATTACTACGTAGTGATGCAAACATGCATCTCTTTAAATGAGACACCCTATATATTATTCCTTATTCAAATTCTACTAATGATTTCCGTTCTTCCAACATAGGGTATTGTTGAATTTTACAGGGTATTCCCAAAGTTGTGACCATTTTTATATGCAAATCGCTGTCAAATGAAAGAAAGTGATGAATTCAAAATGACTTTTTTAACACGGATGGATCAGAAACATCCTCTAGTTTTGAAATCGGCTATAAAAAAAGCCCGCGACTCATATTCGTATACAGGGTGATGTAGAATGCAAAATCTAGATTTTCTCTCTTTTTTTAAATGTAACCCCTAATATTTTATTATACGGAAGAATTGCTTTTAATATGCTCTTTCATCTTTGTATAGCACTTGTTAAGGCTGGATTCATTAGTTTCTGCGATATTTCGATTTCTCTACAAATTTTAAATATACCTTCTATTTGTTTACTAAAATTTATTCATTTAGAGAAAACACCATCAAATTTTATTTTTGCTTTTAAGCAACTAAAATATAAGGCCACCATAGCACTTGATCAAGTCAAAACGCTGAACTAACGAGATAATATAGGTCAGGTGGGCTGAGGAAACAATTTTATACGACTTACATAATTATCAAGCAGATCTATCAGGTAGGCTATTAAATATTAAACGACACAGTCTAAATAAAACGATTCTTCAGTCTTTCAAACGCATTAGTTTTAGAGTGCCTCCGTTTTGGATATTGCTGTTCATAGTTGATATACTCTAAAGGCAAGTAGGCAATTTCTCAAAGATTCTCCTAAATACCCTCAATCGAAAAATTAATTCTTAAAGCTGGTTTTTCACACAGTACGGAACTATTGAGCAGGTTATTAAAACTGTTATCTTTTCAAAGCCCACCTGATCTGCTTGATAATTATACATCACGCCTACAAAATTGTTTCCTCAGCATCCTTGACTTCATTGTCTTGATGATTTATGGTTTTGACTTCATCAAATACTATCATGACCTTATAATTTAGTTGTTCGTTAAATAAAAAACAAATTCGATAGTACTTTCTCAAAATAAATAAATTTCAGTGCACAATAAGAAGCTATATTTTAAATTTCCGAAAAACCGAAATATCTCGGAAACTGATGGACGTAGGTACAACAAGTGCTATATGAACATTAAAGCAATTCTTTGGTATAATAAGATATTGCGGGTTACATTAAAAAAAAGAGAAAATCTGGATTTTGCATGCTGCATCACCCTGTATACGAATATGCGTCGCGAGATTTTTTTATATCCGATTTTAAAACTAAAGGATATGTTTAATCTTTCTATGTAAAAAAATAATTTCTTAATCATTTCTTTTTAATATATAGTACGTTCGTTTGACAGCGATTTGGATATAGAAATGGTCATAACTAACTATATAATGTAACAATATTCTATATTGGAAGAATCGAAATCATTAGTAGAATTTGGATAAGGAATAATATATAGGGTGTCTTATTTAAAAAATGCATGTTTGCATCACCACGTAGTTATAGATCACCCTGTATAAATCTAAACATTTTCTGAGCAAGGAGCATGTCCGTGGCTACAACTTTTGTATACAACTTTTTTCGCTATCCTCTACAGTAGTGGAGTTATCGACCGAGCCGGTATTAAACACTCACCTTGTGTGTATAGTATGCACCGTGCTCAAGAAGTACCGGACCAAATGAATAACTAGGGGACTAGGGGTAGCACAAAAAAGTGCTTAAAACGAAAGTCGTAGGAAATTTTGCTGACTATCTGATGATGACCTTGATCTTGATATTAAGATTACATCAAGGTCAATCGATTCTACTTAAACAGAAACCCCTACTTTTGACGCCGAAAATGAAAAGCCCGTAAAATTCTACGTCCAGTTGTCACCTTGACCTTTCGAAATTTTGACCTTTGCAAATTAATCAAGGTCAAAGTGTAACCGGCAAGGTATCTTAAGACATACGGCTGTACAAAAAAATAGTCGTGACAAACGTCGCAGAAGCAGTTCCTGGCTATTCAACGGTAACTTTTGTGGTGACATCGACTTAGAAATCAAGGTTACGTCAAGGTCAAATTAATTTGCTTAAATGGAATCTCCTACTTATGACGCCGGAAATGAAAAGCAAGGAAAATTTCTCGTCCAGACATAGGCTTGACCGATTAAAAAATATGACCTTAAATGATTAAGTTAAAGTCCACTTATGAAAATTGTCAAGCACATGTCTAGATATATAATCCTTCGGGCTTTTAATTTCCAGCGTCAGAAGCAGGGGTTTGCGTTTAAGAAAATCGATTTAATCTGGATGTGACCTTGATTTTAAGGGCAATGTCACCATCAAGGTTGCCCTTGGGTAGCTAGGAAAAGTTCTTACGATTTTTGTCTCGACCATTCTTTTGAGCGACCTTTACTTCCCAAGATAACCTGCTAATCATATTTTGACCTTGATTAATCAATCAAGATCATTTTTTTCAAGAGGTCCACCTCAAGTTTGCACAAACGTTTTTCCGGCTTTTCATTTCCCGCGACAGAACTGGGGGTTTCAGTTTAAGAAAATTGATTTGACATGTGTGTATGTGACCATATTTTCAAGGACAAGGTCACTACAAAGGCCACCATCAGATAGTCAGCAAAATTTCCTACTTCTAGCCCAACCATTTTTTGTGCGACCCCTAGTTCCCTAGTTATCGTTTGGTCCGGTACTTTTTGAACACGGTGTATGAAAGCTTAACGCATCCTGGAGCCCCGCCATGCAACAAATTGCTGCCTATCGCACTCTCTGCACCTCCGGAACGACAAACGTTAAGTGGAATACAAACAAAAAGTGGGAACCTTCAGTGAACGATAAATCACAGAAGCGCTGCTCTAATCTGAAAGCATGTTTTGTCAGTAACAAACACCTGAGTGTAGTCAAATTGTCGGCGGCAAGGAAGCTTTTGCTGCAATAATTACTGCAGATCTCGTATCGCTGAGGTACAAATTGCTCAGAGCAGTAATGATTATTGGAACGTATGTATCTGTCAGCTGTATAACTCAGTGGTGCAGAGTTTAATGAATATTTGAAAGGCTGCAAATATTACTTGGATTTCCAAGTCTGGTAACTACTTCAAATGTTGCAACGAGCATTGCAACAGAGTTGATGATGCCGTTTCTAGTTACCTTTTTTGCAGCATATAGGTACGTCATTTGGTGTTTCATGCCGAGTGATAGGCCATGCAGCGGACTTTGCAGCACGAAACGTAGGTGAACGAAAGAAGGCATGTAAGTCTTTTGAAGCTAAAATTTCTTTAAGAAGACACCTTAAGCTATAAAACGGCGGTCTTTAGATTTTGAAATATTTATTAATTGCTTAGAGATTCACAAAAAAAGACCAATAAAATTAACAAAACGTAATTTTACAACAATATTTTTCCAATTTAGCGTACAATTCTGATATTGCACTAAAAGTTGGATCCATTGGTACATAATATGAGGTCAAAATATCAGTATCATGCCTCAAATAGTTTCAATAATATCCAAATTATCTATCCCATGGAGCTTTTTTTGCAATGCTGTAAAAACCATAAAGATACAACAATTCTACAAGCAGCGTATCAAAAAAGAAAACTTATATTTTATTTAAAAAATGGTAAAAAATAGTTTTTTAATTAGAAAATTATTTGACAATAATGCTCTAATTTTTTGCATATAAACTAATAGAATAACTTTTTCGCCATTGAGCCTACACAATTAGTTTTTTCATATATGAAAAGTAGGTACCGACAGGACTACTAAACAAAAGAAGACAAACTGTCTGTGCGTTTGGGCCAAAATTAACATTTTCTTTGTAAGTTAATTAAATATAATCTGAGAAACTTAACAGCTAAATACTCAATGTTTTTGTGAAGTGTTTTAGAAGTCATTGAACGTTTGGAAATGGTTACAGTAATGGTCGGCATTCTAAACATCTCAAATGATACAGAAGCTTTATCTTTCCCGTTTTTACAGAAACTGATACTAAACCCACTATGGACGTATTCGGAAAAAAAATATTTATTAAAATCTGCAAAAATATACAGGTTGTCCTATTTAAATTAAAAAACTTGACGGTACTCCCGGTTAAACCGGAACTACATTAATAGCTAACATAATATCTTCGGATGCATTTTACGTCACTACACTTGCCTGCAAATTTTCAGCAATATCATTCTTTCCATTCCAAAGCTATTTGCTTGGTTCCATACTTTATCCCAACCCTGTATATTAATGATATCGTGATAAATAGTCATGCTCGGGTATTATTAATTTTTGAATATTGTTTGACCAATGCATATTGAAAAACCTTTATGTATTTTGAATAATGTATATGGTTATAGAGATTTGTTAAATACAAATACCAATGTTTTACTAACTGAATCCCTAGTGCTATACTATTTCAAAATTAATTGTGATATCTTAAATAATAGATCTATGGATCAAATGATCAGAAAGGAGTCGAAAACTCCAAATCTCACGCTAACAATTAACTCGTGGCATTTGACGCAGGAAAATTAGATCACAAATGTGTCGGAATGTGTTACCTAGTACACGTTGTCATCATAAAATTCCAAGAAATAGAACTCCATATGTTTTATGTATAGAACAAAATCTCGGAATAGTATAATGTAAGCATTTCACTGAAGGATATTATTAATTTGGCCTACGACACCTTTAAAACCTATAATTCGATTCCTTCACCCCCTTCAGGTGAACTGAAGACGGTTGAAGCTAGTAGGTAAATCAAAACGTTGTACTCAAAATTATACAGGGTGTTTCCAAATCTGGGACTGTCCTTTTCAGAAACCACTGCCTTCGAAATGACAAAGCTAATGTACAGTGAATCAGAAAATAAAAAAAAATGTTAACATAATACCTACTATTTGTTCGCTGCGAAGTTTTAAGTTGGCCCTGTTACATGAGTCTTACAGATATAGTTCGTAGTTCGCAAAGCGAGACGGAAAAGTCAAGTATTTCTTCTTCAATTTCGACCATTCGAGGTTGTCTAGGTCTATGATGTGAATACAAATATCCCGTCTCTCTAGCTCTTTGCACGAGATGGACAAATTGATGGGGGGCAGGTCGGATACGGTCAGGGAAATGATCACCATACACTCACGAAGTCCGAAAGGCATTTTAGCCACACTCACATACACTAAAATCATATTCACCAGTTCATTATTGGTCATGCCGGTTGCACTATCTCTGTTGTTTAATGTCCGATGCAACACGTCACATCTGTGCTCCGCACCGTTGTAAACTGGGTTTTTTTGTTTTCTGCTGCTACGTACATTGTAAACTGGACTTTTTCGTGTTTTGTCTCTGTTTTCATCTAATCGCACAAGTTCGGCATTAGCAATGAGGATTTCATTATCGCTCAATACCTTGATATCCCTAAACAGTTCGTGTATATGTTACTGAGAAAAATCACTCCTTTTGGCGAGTACTACATGGCCTTTGGAGAAAAGTTCCAACTGAGAAAACACCCTGCATAGACAATGAAAGTCCAAAACAGATCTTCTAGTTACAGTTAGTTATATTTATGAAGAATTGACGCGCTGTCGAGGACCAGACAGGAAATATCTTAAATCCTGTGTCATAAACCAAAGTGTAGGCTGTTTTCTGTAGCTAAAATGTTTTCTAAATAAAGATGATTCCCATTGCAGCATTTAATGTTTTTTACTCAAAGCTGGTCATTTATTTATCAAACAAACTAACACCTTGTTATCAAGGCAACTAAAGACAGATTAAAACTTATTGCTTCTAGTTCATGCTCGTAGTCAGCGATCTAAAAGATTTTCAAATGTTATTATGTTCTCCGCCACTGCATTGAATTGAACACCTGAATGCGCCGATCACTTGCAATTATTATTTGGGTACGCACATCATGGAAATGTAATAAAAAATATCGGTAGTGGAGCGGTTTGCCGACGTGTCCAATATCGAAATTCCCTCCGGTGTCGGTGATAATGAAATTTATTATTGCGTCGACATGGGTTTTTATAGAATCGCACAACAGATATGATAAAAATTAATGGAGTTAGCCTGAAGGCGTTATTTGTATTATTAGTTTTTTTGCATATACTGATTACGACCGCTATGAAATTAAATATTTTTTAAGAAATACAAGGCTATAAAGTGAGTTTTGTGAATAAACTCAGTCGCCGTAAAATGCCACTTTAGCGGCCAGGACGTGTCTTAGCTCCCGTGGGTGGTAAAGGAACGTCAAAATACTATTTACTATACACATCAAAGTAAATTCTCGGACCAAGAATATGTGCTTTCATTCAAGTATACTATAGAAGTGGTATTTTTGATAACATAGGATTATATTAATTAAATACGTTCAGTTCAAAACTGGGAAGGTCTTTGAAGCTATAATACTGAAATCTTAAGTCAAGCATAATGATTATGTTTTGTTTTTATGATTATCATAATTATTATGATAGTATATACTCATTATGATAACCACGGAAACAAAATATTGAATGTCGCCTACAAGAATACTATATATTGACCGAGGCATTTCATAACCTTGGCGTCAGGTCAAGGTTTTGGCTATCCTGGAACAAGCATCTAAGGACCACTGCACACACATTTGGCAACTTTACGTTATATAGTATGTTTCCAAATTGATGTTGAAAAATGCCTATTACCACAGAATATAAAAAATATGTACTCATGAGCTTTTTATCTAAAACGTCGGGAGTAATTGGATTTTCCTGATAGGACCCCATATTTTGACCCTAGAATAGAAACAAGTGAAAATTTTAAATTCGATAATATCCTATAATAATCCGATCATAACCTCAACCAGGAGCTTTCTCCGGTGTAACATCCCGTGAAGGTCACTTCAGGGTGAAGCAGATTTTCTTAATGTTTTTTGATACCATAAATGGAAGGAGAGGAAAATCTGAAACTCAATAATGATCTTGCCCATGCCCTTCACCAGGACCTTTTTCTGGCGTAACATCCCAGGCACACGTTCACAAGCGTAAATGCCTGTTCACGCTCTGAAATACAGGGTACTCAAAAAGTTCCCTACTCACTTCTATCACAGAAAATATTGACCGGAAAAGAAATACTCAGATAAAATTTGTAGGAGTTCACTCGGGCAGTCTAATAGTGACCTTGACCTTTATCGTGAAGGTCGCTACTGAGTCAAGTGGATTTTTCTAATAGGTCCCTACATTTTTGACCTCAACATGAAGGAAAGGGAAAATTTGAAATTCGATAATGGTTGTTCATGACGACGACCCTTCTCTGGCGTAACATCCCGGGCTCTTACCGTTGCGGTCCGCAAACGCTTGTTCACTCTCTGATATACAGGGTATTCGAAAAGTTGATGACAGCCCTCTATCTTATTAAAAATTACTCAGCCAAAATTTGTAGCCTAATGTTGACCTTGACCATGAAGGTCACTTCCGGGTCAAGTGAATACTCCTAATAAAACCTTATATTTTTAACTCAAAAATAAATAAATTTGGAACTCGATAAGGACGTTAAAAAAGCTCCCGACTCTTCTCTCGTCTTAAGCAGCGGCCACACGAAAGCGACTTGCTGGTACGGTAGGGCTTACGCAATCAAGACAGTATACTGCTGATTGTCCAGACCATTCAAGTATACTCGCGCACAACATATGTCAGTTATATTTGCTGAACAGATTAAAGCTCGCTTATCGAAAAAGTAATAAGGACAGATGATGAATTTTCTTGTGAAATGCATTCTTGTATTGTTTATTAGTGGAGAAAAAAACAGTAAACAATTCAGATTAAAATTAATCCCTTGGGATAACTTCGAACGTCTGTTAGTATTTAATAATTCCGAAACTGACTATTTCAGATAGGTACTGATATCCTTAAGGGTCTAGGGTAAAGCGCGTGAAATTGAGAATCAAGAAAAGACGCGTTTCCGTGTTAGCGAGAAGGCGTGACCGCCTGTTCCCTTTCTCCAGTGTCTCTAAGATGATAGGAGACAAGTCCAAAAATCCAAAAGTAAGGTCAAAAAGTCCAAAGGTAAGGTCCGAACGTCACTATAAAAATGAATTTCGCATTTCCAAGCTCCTGACGTCACCTTTAAACTTACAGAAATGATTCAAGATCAGCAAATTGAAGAAGAAGGCTTGCGCTTTGTCAACTATTTGGTCTTTTTTTGATATCGTGTTTGGTTGTTAAATTACAGACAATTGAATAATGTATGGTATTGCATTGCGAGTTTTCTTGCACACTAAAAAACTGTTTTGGCAAGATCGCAAATAGGTGTCATTCATTAAGGTCTTAGCTACCACCTACTGAAACACTGTGTATGTAGTTTGGAAAACAAGCGAGTTCTGTTCGAAATGGGAAACCGTGTTTTATCATGGCAGATACATATGTATAACTGTGTATACCCAGGCCCCTTAAGACTGAACCCCATGTAGGCACATATCCAGGATTTAGTTTTGGGGGGTCCAGATTAGGATTGCCGTCTTTCAATTTTGCTTGAAAATAAACTGTCGATGTAAGGAAAACAAATTTTTGAGATTAAAAAGATCTTTTGCCGATAAATTATTATGGTCTAGTTGTAAAAAGAGTCATTTATGCCCTTTGTGCTGGGAAACCCTATATAACCAGCTACCGTATGAGCTACGCGGAACAACTTATTGTGATAGTTTTAAACCTATGGAGAGGAGTCTTTCCTAACAAGACCTAAATAAGTTAAGTCTCAATATTGTGCTATTCTCTGGTGTGTCTAATGTGATTCTCTTTTTTATTTCATTATCCATAAGACGATGTTTATACCCTAATTTATAATACATACATAACCACGTACTGGAATTTTGTTTATACACTGACGTGCCATATAAACTCATGGGTGAAGACAACACATATCTGTACGGTCACCTAATTTGATAGTATTGATTCATTGTACCAATATAAAACGACTGCTGTGGAATGTACTATCTATAAAGTTCATCGCACCACAAAATCAATTTTAGAACTATTTGGGGAAACCAATATATAGGTTTAACGAAATAAAATATATTTATTGCTATGTCACCGTAACCTTTACCGAATCGGGAATATATAATTGGAAATGTGCCAACATACATCTCCCAATATTGTTTCCTATAAAGCGGCCAGTACATCGATTCTGTTTGTTGTTAACAAGATTTAATTTTCTTCAAACAATAAATTTTCAAACGCTAAAAGTTTCCCTGTAAAGTCAAAAGACATGTACACTCCTGGAATTAAAACCCGACGCTATGTTCATATATCCACAAAGAGGTCAGACCTTGCCCCACTTTCTGTGCGATTTATCAGAAAATATATTAGAGAAATGTGCAATGCATTCCAGGTAAGAATTACACTGCAACTCACGAACCTCGAGCTTCTATTGGCGCTCACAATGCCATACGCATTCAAAAAACTGCTGATAATAGCAGAGCTGAAACAAATCCTTTTCAAAAAGATTTAAATCATAAATCACATATCAGCATAATTTTAAAAAAGTATTTAAATATTAAATCTTTTTGAGAGAAGAAATTCATTTAAATCAAAAATCATAATATGATTTTAACCATTCTTTTCTTGATTGAAACACTTTTTTATGATTTAAATGGTTTTTTAGTGTGTAAGTAATTTTTTATGGTTTAAATCGCTGTTGAATTGTAAATCACTTTGATGATTAAAAATCCTTTCTCAAACACCATTTCCTAATAGTCCTGCCACACAAGCTTCAGAATAAATTGAAACTGAAAACACTTAAATCACCATTCTACAAACAAGCTTCGAGAAATAAAATACAAAATATAAATATAAACACCATCTGTAAAAAAATATGTCAGGTAATATTGCGGTAACAGGCGTCAGATAAATAACGAACTCAGTACTAAGTAAAAAAGTACCTACTGTCTATCCAGTAAAATGACTTTGAACCGTGAAGAGATTTAAATCAAAAAGCATTTTAAATAACTAGCAACTGATTCTAAATCAAAAAATGATTTAAATTCGTTTGCAGATATTTAAATCAAATAACATAACAAATAATTAGGAAACTAATTTGAATAAAAAAATGATTTAAAATCATTTGAAAATGATTTCAAAACATCCATGCTGAATAGCAAATGATTTTAAATATTTTTGTCAAATCTCTTTCTCTTAAAATATTTAAGTCACAAATCATAAATCACTAAGCCGGCAAAATATTTTAAATCAAACGGTCGAAAAAAAGTTTTAAATCAAAGAACGATTTAAATCATTGGTAAAGTTTTAGCTCTGGATAATAGTATGTTATTCAATGAGCGGCAATGACGGTAATAGCTGACGCAGTTGAAGTTTGGAAATTTCCTTAATTAAGCCACCGGTTTCTACAAGTACAACATTGATTCAAATTTTACGGTCTAACCTAGGCTGGCGCATTTCATGCTCAGTCACATTGCACGGTTACAACATTCTAAGATTTATAATCGCTTCGATATTCGATTTTTTCTGATATCTTTTCATACCAAAAATCGTGATTTGCACCTAAACAGTTCGTCTTAAGTCCCATGTGGGATAGAAATAAAGTCACACTAGAATTGACCAAGGAATCTAAATGTGCAATAATATACAGGGTGTTTGGTTTAAAAAATATGACTGATGTGTGACGCCTTTACTAGATACTCTGTATGATAATATTATTTTCGCAATGTAGTCCAGCTCGATGTACGTACATTAACATAGTTATTTTTATGAAAAGAGGATACTGAAAATGTAAATTTTATAAAGTAAATAAAGGTACAATCCTCAAATCTGAAAGTATGGCTGAAAGATTATCCTTGCCTCAATCGGGGAGTTGTAGGAAACCGAAATTTCTGAATTTTTGGGGGTTAGGCCACTCCGGTTCTCTACGCTCCAATTTTCTTAGTATCATACTTGCTTAAGTAAAAGAATTCATTATTTTCAAATGACTATGAGATCGGTCGCCTATGATCATCTGACTATGCGTATGAACCAATATTATCATATTATTCGCAATACTAAAGCTGTTTATGTTCCTCATCGAAGTAGAAAGGCTTACTTGGAAGAAACGACATCCCTACTAGAAATTTTTGAAATACTTGATCGAAGAGTATTGGAATTTTTGTTGCGCGGGAAATTATTTATAGAAGCGAGCATTTTCCTCTAGAATGAGTATTTAAAATCAAAAATATATTTTTCTTGGTTCAAATTAACTCATCAGGTAGAGTTCTCAAAGCGAGGACAGATGTCCTTGTCACAAGTGTATTTTTACAAGATGATCAGAATTCTTGAGTTGGAAATTTCTCTATATTATATGTGTGTACTTATGTAACAGTCACAACAGTATAACTGAGGATCAGGTTTTCCAAGCACACATTGTACATTTTGGAATTCTCGCAGGATAGAAGAAAAACTGCTGCAAGATTATTGAAAAAATATTTGAAAAACGAGTTTCATGAAAAAATATATTTTATTATCAACAGTTTGCTATAACAAAGCTCAGCAAGTATTATTAGTTAAAATACTAATGTATAAAGAGCTGTAATGTTCACAATGAACAAATGCTACTCCATAAATAAAAAAGAATGATTTCAAAATTGAATTTTATCACATGTATGTCGTCTTTGTCCAGAAAGCGACATTCCGCATCATCTCCACCGTGGTAATAGTTCTGTCCATTGTCATCCTGATAAACTATATTTACAGAATACATCAAATGCACCACATTTGAAACATATAGCTCAAGTATTTTCAAAGCTAAGTTATGTATTTTCTTCGTCTGTTTTTTTTTAATTTGGAGACACTTTTATATTTCACGGGAAAATGGAATTTGAATGTACATGACACCTTTATACATGAAAAATTGGCATAGTCTGCATTAAAAGCATATGGAAATATCAGCTACATAGACAAACATTGTTGTTTTTTTATTGCAAAAAACACACAACCTGAAACTAATCTAATCACTAATTGGTTTTTCTTTTTTCCTTTGGATGCCCTTCGTTGTCTTAAAACATTTTTTCATAGAACCATATTTATAATCTTTCTTACCTTGACTCCTTTATCCACTGTGAAAAGTGAAAAGTATTGTACATAACACCTTTATCACCTAAATATTGATGTTATTTATGAAAATAACATAACAAAGGGACTTAGTAATGAAATGGAAGCATACTATAATATTGATGAGATATAAGGATGTAATCCAGCCGGCAACCTTCACAGGTGCATCCTCAGGAGGCAATTTGGACGGCTGCCTCCGGAAATGTCGTCTGGGGGCCCTAAGGCCAACCACCTGACGGGCCCTATCTTCGGGTTCGACCACCCCGCAAGAAAAGCACCCACACCGAGCCGGTTTCGGAAGCCGGCGTTGGGCAAGGTGGCGGTGCTTCGAATCGCCCTGTTGACGACCCCCGCAATGACATGGACCGTTTTAGGTGGACGACGGAGCTCAAGGATGACCTGCTGAGCTGCTACGAGAGCAGTAGCCCGCGCCGTAGGGGATACATGTCCCGCATGTATGAGAGGTGGTGTGAAATGCACCCAGAGCATAGCACGCTTACCTCTCAGAATCTGCGAGATTATGTATCGTACCTCCGGAGGCAGGGATATGTTCGTGCTCCAGCTCAGCCTGCCCCTTCGGCGGACGGAAGGCCTGTTAACCAGGCTGAAAGTTCGCCGGTAAGGCCCGCTGAGAGGGAAATCGACCAAGTCGTCTCACCTGGGGATTTCAGAGACCGAAGGGCCTTACATAACAACGGAAGGTCCTTGAAGCTGGCAGATTTAAAGAGAGAGGATGAGGTTGTTGGTGAACGCCTATCGGAGGCCTCTGACATTTGGAGCATCAATTGCGAAATTTACGCTGCGGCTCTGAGGCTAGCTAGACAGGGGAGAGTGAGAGACTCTCCTGTTGAGAGAGCACAGAGACGGGTGCGCCAAATGGAAGCGAAAATCCAGTTGGCTCGCCAGGAAGCATCCCGTATCCAGTGTGTGATGGAATATAGAGCGGCTGGGAAGCCTTTTACGCGCCGAGTGCGCCAGATAGCCTACGGGTTGAGGCGCGACCATCATACACTCAGTCAAGCGGTACTGGTTGTTGTCAAGCAACACTGTCTTGACAGGATACGGATGCTAATCGCTGCGAAGCGATCGTTGGTGGCGCGGGCGAGAGGTCTGGAGCAGAACAGAATGTTCTACGAAAGACCTTCTCGCCTTTTCCAACAGCCGCCTCCAGCCATAGAGCAGCCGCCAACTGCTGATCGCGTGGAGGCCTTTTGGAGGGACATTTACGAACAACCCAAACCTCTCTCAGCAGACACTCCGGCCTTGGCGCAGTTCGAGTCCGTTTGTAGGAGGACTCCTAACTTGAATGTACTGCGTCACCCGATAAACACGGAAGAAATTCTTGACGCCTTACGAGGCGCACAGAATTTCGCAGCTCCTGGCCCGGATGGCATAAACACCTACTGGTGGAAAAAATTCCCCAGTTGCCACCGGCATTTAGCTAGAGTTTTTAACTCGTGGCTAAATCAGGAGCAGCCAATTCCGGCTTGGTTTGTCGAGGGTCGAACCGTGCTTCTCCCGAAGACCGGAGATTTGTCTGATCCCAAAAACTACAGGCCAATAACATGTCTGAACGCGTGTTACAAGCTCTTCACCAGAATCTTGTACATGCGTATCCTTCAAGCTGTGAATCCTGTATTTCTCGACGTGTATGAACAGAGAGGGTCAAAGAAAGGAGTAGCTGGCTGCAAGGAGAACCTGTTGATTGACCGATGTGTCACGCAGGACTCTGTGCAGTACAAGCGAAACCTTTCTATGGCCTGGATTGACTATCGCAAGGCATTCGACAGCACGTCTCATGACCTCATTGTGCGGCTGTTGGAATGTCTTTCGGTGGATAATCAGATAGTGGGATGCATCAAACAACTGATGCCACTCTGGAAGACCCGGTTTACCATAACATCAGGTGAAACTCGGGTTCAGACAGAGTTGGTGTCATTGAAAAGAGGTGTCTTCCAAGGAGACTCCTTGAGTCCCTTGCTCTTTTGCATCTCACTTTTGCCTCTGTCCATAGCGCTGAGAAATACTAAAGGATACAGCTGTGGTACGCCCAATAACCGGAGGCACAAGGTCACCCATCTGTTTTATATGGATGACCTAAAACTTTATGCCTGCGGCCAACGCGAACTACAACAATCGCTGAGGGTGGTGCAGGAGTACAGTCATGCTATCGGAATGGAGTTCGGGACAGACAAATGTGCATTGGTTCATCTCAAGAAAGGACGAAGCGGAGATAGTGGAGATGAGGAACAGCTCGTTGATGGGAGCATCTTGCGACAACTGCATGCCGGAGATACTTATACCTACCTTGGAGTGGCGCAGCGTCATGTCCAAGAGGCAGCATTGGTTAAAGAGTGTCTCCGCCGCAAGTATTTGCACCGACTCCGGCAGATCTGGTCGTCAGAACTGTCCGGCAAGAACAAAGTCGCTGCCACAAACATGCTTGCGGTCCCATTGTTATTATACACCTTTGGTGCTATACACTGGAAAGTGAACGAGCTGAAGGAAATCGACACGAAGACCCGCAAAAGGATGAATATGGAGAGAAGCCTGCATCCTAAGTCCTCTGTCCCGCGAACATACCTCCCGCGACACCTGGGAGGGCGTGGACTGTTGAGTTTGGAGCGTCTGCACAACAGAGTAGTACTGGCCACTGCCTGCTATGTAACGAACAGCACCGATCCCCTGATCCGCTTTGTGCGAGAGCACGAGAATGCGGGAAAAGGAGCCTTTCTTTTTAGCGCAGCGAAACGAGCAGCCGAGGAGCTCAGCCTCACACTCGACTTCAAGCGGAGGTGTCAGCAGTCCATTACGGAACTTGCTCCCGCAGAATTAAAATCCCACCTTAAAACTGCCGAAGTCGACTTCCTTTTAAGACTTCATAAAGATAAGCCAATGCATGGAATCTTCTACAAACATCTGGAAGAGCATGGCTTGTCTGAGCAGTTGACCTTCTCTTTCCTAAGGTCTAGTGGGTTGAAGTCGGAGACTGAGGGCTTTATAATTGCTTGCCAAGACGGTGTCTTCAACACCTTGGTGTACCGTAAAAGGGTTATGGGTCTAGATGTACCCGACACCCTTTGTAGAGCTTGCCGACAGGCGCCAGAGACGCTTATGCATCTCTTGTCGGCGTGTAAGACGTACGCTGGGACGGCTTACGTCCATCGGCACAACGCGGCTCTACGAGTGCTCTACTATCATTTGAGGCACTCATACGGTATCGATGAGACACCGGTGCTGCCATACGCTCCAGGGGATATAGAGTCCGTTGTGGAGAACGAGAGATGCCGGATTTACTGGAACTACTCGTTCCCCACGCTCGAGCTTGTACAGGCAAACAAGCCCGACATAGTCCTTCTCGACCACCAACAGAAGACGATGTTCGTTATTGAGTTTTCGGCGCCTGCCGAGGTGAACATCGTCTCTAAGGAGGAGGAAAAGCGGACCAAATATCAGGAGTTGCTCGGACAACTTCGCAGGCTCTGGCCAGACTACACTGTAAGTCTGCTGGTTATGGTCATTGGATCCCTAGGTGGAATGAGGAATACGCTGCTCTCTGCACTGCGCAAAATACCGGTGTGCCGTGCGGCGGCGCACATCTTAGCCGCCAGAATGCAGAAAGCAGTCATCCTTGGGTCCCTTCGTCTACTTAGGGCGCACGATTCGCGGACCCAGTGATTGCTCACCTCACGGTGTGAGGAGTAGTCATTGGGTAATGGAACAGCAGCCCGGTGTGTCGGAGCCCGGGCTGCACTTTTTTGTTTTAAACACATAATATTGAATGAAATATCACTGACTACATCTTAGTAAAAAGACTGTTTCAACAACAACACCCTTACACTAAAGCATAACAAAACAGTATGACTTAACCCCAAACTCATGTGTCATGCCGCGAACTCTAGAGAGAAACTTTACTCTTAAATTCGATAAAAATGTCATGTTACCTTGACTCTTTTATCCACTGTGAAAAGTAAAAAGTATTGTACGTAACACCTTTATCAACTAAATATCGATGTTGTTTATGAAAATAACATAACAAAGGGACTTAAGAATTAAATGGAAGCATATTTTAAGCTTATTGAATCGAAAATACACATTTTTGAAAAAATGTTAGATGCCACGTTTATCCACTTGTATCTTCAACAGTGTCCTTCACTTTAGAATCTTACACTGAAGATATGAATCGAACGCCACCTTTAGGCAAAATGTTAAAAGTATGGACAATGTACGTTTAGAAAATCTCGGCAATTAATACAACAATGGACGAATATAATAGCGCTATTTTCTCATGGAATATTTGGCAATATATACTAGGTATATAGTATGAAGTATCCCCAATAAAACCATTTTCAAGATTACATCTCAATAACTCTCTCAACTATGCCAATATACCTATATCCAACTGAGGAGTTTCTGTAGGCTCATTTTATCCTCAAATATAAGTATAAACTTTGTCGTGTCATGACTTCGTATCATTTAATTAATCTACTGTCATGCTCTCAGACAATTGTCCAATAAAACACCAATTAAGTTCCTTCAAACTCCACAGTACATCGTTTAAGAGCAGAATCAGTTTCATGATCACGTTCCGCCTACTCCCTTTCCTTCGCTAACGATGTTGTCAGAGTCGTAAAAGGAGAACCGAAGATAAGGAACAATGAATTTCAGAAATGTAACATGTACTGGGTGTCCAACGATTTAGTCTAGAGTTAGTGCCTTTGTTAGAAGTACATATTAAACGAGCAATGGCAAGACGCTTTCAAAAAATAGGATAAATATTTTCTCCAAATTTAATGTATGCAAGGTGGCATTGCATCCTTTGGTAGATGAGCAACAAACAGAACAAACACAACACTGTCTCGGAACTGCTTCATTTCAGGGGAAAAGCTAACAACAAACAAACAAACAAAATCGAATTTGGAAAGAATAGCGCTTGCGAGCTGTTGCTTCAAGTCCTGTGAGATTTTGGCTTTTGTGGCGCAAATCCAATTTCAGGATTGATAAAAAATTGCAATATCACTACTTTTTACTTCCCACACTGATAGGTGAGGGGAATATTGTGAAAGCAAAAATTTTCGATTTTGAGATAATACGCTTTTTGGGTGTCTTATGAAGTCTGCATAACGAAAATCCACGTCAATCATTTCCATCGGTCTGTCTGTCTGTCGGTCTGTCCGCCTGTCTGTTGGCGTTTTTCTAGCCTCGTAATCTCAGTAACCGCTGCATGGATTGTGATGAAATTTGGGCATCGATCTGCTGTGGGGTCGTGGTGGGTAATGTTCCTATAATTTTGAAAATCGGTACATGGGTGGCGGAGTAATTAGCATAAAACAAAAAAAAATAAGTATTGCTCAAACTTCGTTTTTAGGCATTTTAGAGGTTCGTGGTCGTTTTCTACTTTTTTTCCGGTGCTTTCGGTGGGGGTGAAATTGACGTGGTTGGGGGGTAAGGGGTTGTAAAATTGAAAAATGTGTTGCTTTCATAATAGACTGTCCACTGACCTGTAAAGGAAAACCTAGCGACATAAATAACTTTAACCTGTAAAGGAAGACCTAGCGACATAAATAACTTTCTTAGGTCCATCCGAATATTGCCTTGTCTATTACAGAAATAATTGCTTCTCGTGTAAACATACAGGTATTGCTTTAGATTCTTCTATATTGTGTAACGAGTAAACTGTTGAATTAATTTTAATGAAATTTTGACACAGTATTACTACCGTGGTGAGGATGGAAGATGAATATGGTTTTTATAAATCGTGCCAGTGGCGGCGCAGAAATAATAAAAAAACTATAAATTTAGGCTCTTGACCATTATTTGCGTCTTGCTTTCGGGTGGGGTGAAATTGGGGTGGTTGGGGGTTGGGGGGTTGGAAAACTGAAAAATTGTTGTATTCATAATAGGCTGTCCACTGACCTGTGAAGGAAGACCTAGCGACATAAATCACATTTTTAGGTCCATCCGAACATCACGTTGCCTATTATCGAAACTAAGGGAATTTTCTGTGTACATATTATGCACATGCGAGTATTTATTGCTTTAGATCTTTTTGTATTTTGTAATGTGGAAACTATTAAAACGATTCAAATGGAATTTTTACACAGTATTATTACCGTGGTGAGGATGGAAAACGCGTATGGTTGTTAAAAATCATGTCAGTGGCGGCGTAGCAATAATTAAAAAGCTAAAAATATGAATACAGCTCAAATTCCTGAACTTTTTTAGGCTCATATCGTTTAGAATTGAACACTTTGAAAATGTTTCTGTATTAAGCAGCTCCTTAACGCTATTCCCCTGGTATACCTATATAACTGTAAATATTTCATTAAAATCAGAGTAGCAGTTATGGAGGGACCGGAGACAATTGCTCATTTTCTAGCACCATTGGACAGATTTTAAAAAACAACAAAGGTATTGCATCCCTGCAACCTTAGCCTACTGTAAAAGCTTTAGAACGATTAGCCCAGAACTTTCTAAGTCACAGAAAAGACAGGTGTTGTTTAAGACATCACGTTGTAAAGATCTCAATTTTTTTTTTCGATCACAACACTTCCTCGACTTGCTGACGTCGAAAGTAAAATCAGCTATTAAATATATTAATTGCCATTCAATGTTAGCTGAAACATTATTATTGTAGAGTTCGTTGCAAGTGCCTCCTACTGCTTCAACGTAAGTGGGCGACAAAGTAGCTTTTACGGTTAAGTTTACCTTCATCTTGTAGCGTCGTGTGTTTAACTCAGAAACCCTAAGCTGAAATGTAATAGGAGTACGTAGGGTAAATATACTCTATACAGATAGGAATTAGTACAGATAGTTTTTGTTACAACTTTAGCCTGTTTTTGACGTTGTACAGAAAAATTAGTATTCAGAGATAAGTACTAAAACACATGCCCTGTGTGGGGGCGGGTTAGAATATCTCCCATCGTATATCCTGCGTGTCGTAAAAGGCGACTAAAAGGAACCGAACTACTGTCGGTATAAGCAGTAACCTTTTCTCAACCAACAGCTTTGGGAGGGCAAGTCGAGAAGACTCAGGACACCTTCTTGTCCTTGGGGTGAGAAATTGTCCCTAAAGGCGGACGAACCAGTAGATACATCTGGTCAACGGCATGAGGATGCAGAAAGCAAATCTGAAACTACTGCATTAAAGATCTCAAAGATATCCCAATAGAAGCTCGTAAAATGAGTACATTTTACGAGTTCACAACATGTCTGTGAAGACATTGCGACTATGACAATGATTAAAACACATACTCCCTTTTGATCATTACTTCATATATTTTTGCACACTCACCCGCCCCTTACAATTCCGGAATCTTTCCAAAAGGCTGAAAATGAGCTTTTATCTAGCCGGAGTCAAAAAAGGGATCCGAAGTTGATTCAACAAACTACAGACTCTTCTGATTTTGTGATTAGCAAAGTGATGGAGAAATGGGTCCACCAAGCGTTCATAAATACCTTGAGCTCCATCACTTAATCAGCTATACAGACAATATGGATTCAGACACCAAAGATCAATAGGAGATTTCTTGGCTTACACGTGTGCGGAGCAATCTCATTCATCAGTTCGGCGAGGCTCACGTTATTGCTCTTGATGTCAACGGCATTTGACCAACATAGACATGCAGCCCTCCTAAACAATCCTCCATCCCACAGTGTCCCAGTTAAACTTTGCGGGTCTTTATGCTCGCAAAATCTATGTCGTGGTAGACGGCTTTCTTTCATAACATCAACACTGGGGTCCTGCATTTATCGGTATTGGCTCCAACACGGTTCCAAACCCAATCCGCATTTTTGCGGATGACATTACTTTGCACGCAGGCATCACGAGCAATCGGCAGATATTTTGTCTACTATGGATAATAATAATCAGTGTCGGAAAAATTACTACCGATTAACTTCCATGCCCAGATTTAGTTGTAGGAAATCCACCATATGGACGACGTAGGCAATTGGTAGACACATTTCCTATTAAGTCATACATAGACTTTGTGGCGACCCGAATCTGTGTTCCCCATTTAGGTGCGTATCGTTCCACCAACGCGACGCCGCGTCCGTTGCGTGTATCTAAAACGACGTATCCGCAATGTTACGAACGATCTAGTGCTGCTTGTGAATAAGACTGCGTTACCACCAGAGATGTGCGAGGATGTGTTACGAGTAATGTGCCTTTAACGAACCAATAGGATCGCTTGAATCACCCCGCCTCGTCAGCACCGCTCTAGTGGAAACGGCTTAGCGAAGCGAGGTTTTTGTACGTACAAAACGAGGCATGTTGGCGAAGAATATGTGCTAGGAATGTGTTTCGAGAGATGTGTGCTAGAAATATGTTGCGAGGGATGTGTGCTAGACACATTGACTGAGAAGCCAATAACGGCCAGTTGCGCGCCGCTCGCCGGCTATCTGAAAAGAACTCGCTACCCATCCTCGCAACGTTCATCTGTACACCGTTTCACAGCTTCGCCACACATCTTCGCACCGCTCATCTTCCTAGCACATATCTGATGGAAACGCATCCTTTATATCAAAGCGTCGGAGTCTGAGGTAATTAATTACGCCTGAATATATTTTTTTAAATGTCAGGTTACAGATATAGTAATATATCTCGGTAGTTTTGGAGCACACTGTACGCTTGACGCGCAACATACCGATACAATGTGTGTCATTTCTGAACAGCAGCTGTGTGGTGATATCGTTGGCATTGAGTCATCATTTTAGTGTCAGTTTACCCCATTAACGAATCGGTTGTTGTATTGTATCCCAAAGTATATACATTATATTGTTCTGTATACTCAAATGAATCCTTATTGTAAGCAGCTTACTGCTCCATGACATCCTATTATCTCGACAGCTACCACAACTCATCACCTTTTCACGATCGTTACTCCACAAAAGCCTATTCCCGACGATAAAATAGGTCTACGGAGAAAGCGCCTTATGTGTCGAGATCAATCGACAAGAAATCTAGCTTGCGTGGATTTCTTGAAATTCGATTTGGTTCTTGTATTCGGAGTTCCGCAGCGCAAAGTTTCCCAATCTTATTTTGTGAAAAAGTGATGTGACGGGGTCTTAAATGTATACGCTGGGAGAAAGTCAAATAGTACAGTCATTTCGTGACCAAAAAGAGAGATCTCTGAAAACTACTATTATATTTACTTTAGATTGCACATGTATTTGCAGCTCTTACAAGTCCTGTCCTTGCCTCTCCGGTTCCACTGTGTTTAAAAATTGCTACCAAAATGATCATTTCTGATAATTAATGTATTTTCGAATGAATGATATATCGTACCTCAGCCTTCTAGGCTGTAAATTAGCAAAGGTTTATAATATTATGTTGTAGGTTAAAACCTGCCTGCAAATTAAATATTGTCTATCCAGTACAATACAGAAGTATGAAACAATTCGTCTCCATAGCTTTGGGACTAACATAGATGGCTGCAAGGTCCCCGCGACTAAATATTACCAGAAACTGCTCTGAAACAGACACATCACCTATATGTATATGATAAATGTCACAAGAAGATCAATCTGCTAAAATGTGTTACCAAAGAGGTGAGCGGATCGTATTTTTCCGTTTCCTAGACTGTTGCGACTACTCATTGCCATACTCGCATAGGAAATGGAAAAGTGTTTCTTGCACTACGTCTCCTAAACAGTTTTAGCTACCGATATTTTTCTATATGCGGCTAAGTAGCCGTAATCGCATAGAAAATGTAATGCGAAAATAGACTCCGTTGCCTATACAAACTTGAAACAAGAACGTCAAGTGTGGAAGAGTCGAGCACGTGGATCGGCGACGCGTACTAAAGTGACACCTTGGAAAATTAATTAATTAATTGAAATACCTACACCACTAAAAAAGTATCGATACCAACTTGGGATCGCCCAAAAAAAATATTGTTGCCAAAAATACTCGATACTAGTGCAGAAGTATCGAACAATTTAGGTATCGACTTATCGTTATCGTCTCTATGCATGCGCTCGCTCATGTCAGAATTTAGTTATTTGATCTTATGAAATTTAAGTCTTATAAAATGCAAGTAGCTAGCTACTTAATGAATGATAACGGAGACAGAGAACGATAGATCAAATTGACAAGAAATAATTTAAAATCGACTATTCTTATCAATATAACAGCATTCAAATTATCCTTGAGATATGGGTCATGGACCCTTAGAGCGGGTAAATTTACTATTCTTTTTTAATTTGAAATGCATTTTGGCTTTGCAGTCTCTTTTTCTATCCCTAGTGCTTTCTTTGATCCTCTTCTTGTTTTCGGCATTATGTTAACACACAAAGTCCTTTCTGAATTCTAACTTCTGAAGTTTAGGGCTTTTTATGGCTACAATCCGTTGGGTACAAGTGAGGCTTGAAAATTGTTGCAGCCACTTCATACAGTAATCATCATAACTGGGTTTATTGGATATAATTGTTCTAGCTTCTTATTTTTCCCCATTTTTTTTAACAACTTCATGATTATCACCAAATTTGTCAAAGCTTGATGCAAATCACTCATTTTTATAATGCAATAATTTGTAATATAAGTAGATACTTTTAAACTTGAAATGTTTAGATGGATGCACATTAACCACCAATTAGGAATGTACAGAACGTAAACAAGGTTTTAGTGCGAAACTCAACACCATGATGCCACCATCTCATGATTGTGTAGCGGAACACTATATATTGACTGTAGAATATATTACATTTGCTATACGATTACGGCTACTTCGCCACATACAGAAAAATGTCAGTAGCCAAAACCGTCTAGTAAACGTAGTGTATGAAACACTTTTCCATTTCCTATGCGAGCGTAGTAATGAGTAGTCGCAACAGTATAAGAGACGGAAAAATGCGAGCGGATCCACAGATAGCGCTAACCTTTTACCACGCGTTTCTGATTATTTATAAAAAAATTCTCCCAATGTTTTCGAGAATACATGTTTCTGTCAAGCGATGTCAAAAAAGTTCATTCGTTGGACAAAGGCATTTCACAAAAAAATTGATATCGCTACCACCCTAGGCAATGGTAACCAACACTGCATATAAATCACTGATACAATCAACTTGAATTTATTTCTAATTATCACTGAAAGGGTTTTCAAGCCAAGGCGACAACTGAACGTCAGCTTTTCAGATGTTTGTATGTTCGAACAGACAAGCGATGAAGACTACTGTGACATTGACTTCACCACACTAGCAGTATATTTTGATATTTGAGTTTAGAATGGATAGGTGTTTTTAACTTCCCCGAGGAAGGAGAGCTAAGTTATTAGAATCGGCCCGTTTTCGCAAATTTTATTAACTTCCCCGAAGAAGGAGGGATAAGTTATTAGAATCGGCCCGTTTTCGCAAATTTTACCGGAATCAACGTGTAAAATGTCATTTCCAAGGTAAATTCACCTCCTGATTCATTTTCTGGAAACAAAATGATATGTTATATTATTATTTCTCCGAGTAACCCTAACCACCCCCACCGTTGAATCACAAATTTGCATGAAAAGTGGACCAAAAGATAGCGAACAAAAACCTCTTTACGACAGTGAAGTTTGAAGTTATATGGATAATTTTTGTGGCAGTTACTACCATTTTACAGTTCGAAAATTTACTACTTTAATTTTGATTCCGCCTTTTTGAAAATTTTGCAGCATTCGCGATAGCGCTTTTGACATAAGAGTACATGCTCTTTCTTGTGGTGGCATTAGAATTTCACCTTATGACACTATTTTTTAACTTACCCCCACCACTTTTTTATAATCGCAGCGGGACCAAAAACTAGATTTTTGTTTCTAATGATAATCTTCTTACAGTGACAAAGTTTGAACAAAATCGGAAAACTTTGATTCTTTTGATGTCCGTCTGTGTCTGTCCGTAAGTCCGCGATTTCGTTCTCCAATGATTACTCGAAAACGCCTCAAGCGATTGCTTTCAAATTTGGCCAACTTGAATTAATAAAGGTCCCTTCGAGTTGAAAAGGTTTTGGTGCCGATCGGATAATGGGGGGGGGGGGGTAAAACATTAAATTTGATAGCAACAGTTGAAATAGAATGTGTCCTTATGTCTAAAACGATATATCACATGTTATTTTTTTTTGGTATGGGGTCTAAAAAATTAAATAAGTTGAAATACTCGAATGTCATTAACTGCTGCATTTGTGCGCCTTTTGATATTAGGATAGTAAGTAACTTAAAAATGTCTACCTCAAAATAATATTACTATTCGATTTGACCCTTGAGGGTAAAAGGGAGTGGGAGTTGGATAAAAAAATTGTCATATAACACATTGATACATCCGACCGCGGTCAAAGGACGACGTGCTTTTATGCTAGAAACGGTAAAAACATGTCGCTTTTTTTCTCAAAATAGTGGATGAAAAAGTTAAATAGGGTGAAAAGTATAAAGGTCAATAACTGCTGTATCAAGGTTATGGTAAAACAAGGGCAGGGGATAAACAACAATCACTTGAGTCAGGGAAGTTCCTAGAATGCGATTCACCTCGTTCATAGTCCACATTTTTTAAACAAGAGAGGTCAGACGGGGTCTATCTTTATTCTAAAGCTACTACGGCGCAGGAAGTTAGATTACTTTTCCACAAAAGTTAATGCACTATTTGAAGTACGTATTTTAAATAAATTAATATGCATTACGTGCTGCCGCTGTGAAACATCACAAACAAGTTTTAGCTATTTTTATCGTTGCTGCTGCTAACAGAGTTTGCATCAGTAAATGGCGACAGGGTGCTTGCTCTTTTACTTCTTTAAAGAGCATTAACTACTCTGGTGCAAAAAAGCTCTGTTGTAGTTATAATGGTCACTAACCACAAGTACATTTACATTGCTGAGTTTTACGTAAATATCTGTTATAATTGTTTTATAATTCACCGTGTTTGTCAGGGACAATTAAGCGAGGCTGTGAGCAAATAATAAATGATTTCTTGAATGTAGGCCAAATTATAACTCATGTTAGACTTTATGCTTAGAAATACGTGATATGTCTCATATTTATCTAATGACCATACGAGACTTAAGCAGTGAAAATTTCCTCCTACTGAGGCAACGCTATTCTTACAATATATAATTAATTACCTATAGTAATGTGCGGTCTGTATCATGAATGCATTTAAACGAAGACGAGTTATAACCGGTTTCTACATCTAGGACATTGCTGCGCCAAAATGCAAAGAAGCAAGCAAAGGCAGATAACTTAGCGAAAAGCATTGAATCATCATACCAACAAAGCATATTTTGGAAAACAAGTTCGTAAACAACACTAACTAGTCATTCCTCGGTCATGATAATCACATGTCACCGGTGCACTAGAACTAGCGCAAACCCCCGGATGGAGGCGGATCGCGTGCCGAGAAGAAGGTGCGAGAGCGTGCAAAAGAGAGCGGACCCGCAGCGAAAGAGCCTGATGCGAAAGCTCCGTCGCGCGTTGTTGCCGCTAGTCGTCTGCAGCGGCCGCGACGCGCGCTCCGGAGATAGCCGTCAACGCCACCGCGTCACGGACGCAGTAGGCGGGACACCGACCAGGTTGCGGTACACGCACACGCGTGTCCACGTTGGGGTAGAACAGGCTATCTGTGTCGTGATAAAGGACGGGCGAAAATGCGAAAATTATCAGCCCATACTGTGCTAACGATAAGTATATAAGGACTTATATACGAGGCGTGTTTAGAGAACACGCCACCGCGTCACGAACGCAGTAGGCGGGACACCGACCAGGTTGCGGCACACGCACACGCGTGTCCGCGTTGGGGTAGAACAGGCTATCTGTGTCGTGATAAAGGACGGGCGAAAATGCGAAAATTATCAGCCCATACTGTGCTAACGATAAGTATATAAGGACTTATATACGAGGCGTGTTTAGAGAACACGCCACTGCGTCACGAACGCAGTAGGCGGGACACCGACCAGGTTGCGGCACACGCACACGCGTGTCCGCGTTGGGGTAGAACAGGCTATCTGTGTCGTGATAAAGGACGGGCGAAAATGCGAAAATTATCAGCCCATACTGTGCTAACGATAAGTATATAAGGACTTATATACGAGGCGTGTTTAGAGAACACGCCACTGCGTCACGAACGCAGTAGGCGGGACACCGACCAGGTTGCGGCACACGCACACGCGTGTCCGCGTTGGGGTAGAACAGGCTATCTGTGTCGTGATAAAGGACGGGCGAAAATGCGAAAATTATCAGCCCATACTGTGCTAACGATAAGTATATGAGGACTTATATACGAGGCGTGTTTACAGAACACGCCACTGCGTCACGAACGCAGTAGGCGGGACACCGACCAGGTTGCGGCACACGCACACGCGTGTCCGCGTTGGGGTAGAACAGGCTATCTGTGTCGTGATAAAGGACGGGCGAAAATGCGAAAATTATCAGCCCATACTGTGCTAACGATAAGTATATAAGGACTTATATACGAGGCGTGTTTAGAGAACACGCCACTGCGTCACGAACGCAGTAGGCGGGACACCGACCAGGTTGCGGCACACGCACACGCGTGTCCGCGTTGGGGTAGAACAGGCTATCTGTGTCGTGATAAAGGACGGGCGAAAATGCGAAAATTATCAGCCCATACTGTGCTAACGATAAGTATATGAGGACTTATATACGAGGCGTGTTTAGAGAACACGCCACTGCGTCACGAACGCAGTAGGCGGGACACCGACCAGGTTGCGGCAAACGCACACGCGTGTCCACGTTGGGGTAGAACAGGCTATCTGTGTCGTGATAAAGGACGGGCGAAAATGCGAAAATTATCAGCCCATACTGTGCTAACGATAAGTATATGAGGACTTATATACGAGGCGTGTTTAGAGAACACGCCACTGCGTCACGAACGCAGTAGGCGGGACACCGACCAGGTTGCGGCACACGCACACGCGTGTCCGCGTTGGGGTAGAACAGGCTATCTGTGTCGTGATAAAGGACGGGCGAAAATGCGAAAATTATCAGCCCATACTGTGCTAACGATAAGTATATGAGGACTTATATACGAGGCGTGTTTAGAGAACACGCCACTGCGTCACGAACGCAGTAGGCGGGACACCGACCAGGTTGCGGCAAACGCACACGCGTGTCCACGTTGGGGTAGAACAGGCTATCTGTGTCGTGATAAAGGACGGGCGAAAATGCGAAAATTATCAGCCCATACTGTGCTAACGATAAGTATATAAGGATTTATATACGAGGCGTGTTTAGAGAACACGCCACTGCGTCACGAACGCAGTAGGCGGGACACCGACCAGGTTGCGGCACACGCACACGCGTGTCCGCGTTGGGGTAGAACAGGCTATCTGTGTCGTGATAAAGGACGGGCGAAAATGCGAAAATTATCAGCCCATACTGTGCTAACGATAAGTATATGAGGACTTATATACGAGGCGTGTTTAGAGAACACGCCACTGCGCCACGAACGCAGTAGGCGGGACACCGACCAGGTTGCGGCAAACGCACACGCGTGTCCACGTTGGGGTAGAACAGGCTATCTGTGTCGTGATAAAGGACGGGCGAAAATGCGAAAATTATCAGCCCATACTGTGCTAACGATAAGTATATAAGGACTTATATACGAGGCGTGTTTAGAGAACACGCCACTGCGTCACGAACGCAGTGGGCGGGACACCGACCAGGTTGCGGCACACGCACACGCGTGTCCGCGTTGGGGTGGAACAGGCTATCTGTGTCGTGATAAAGGACGGGCGAAAATGCGAAAATTATCAGCCCATACTGTGCTAACGATAAGTATATGAGGACTTATATACGAGGCGTGTTTAGAGAACACGCCACTGCGTCACGAACGCAGTAGGCGGGACACCGACCAGGTTGCGGCAAACGCACACGCGTGTCCACGTTGGGGTAGAACAGGCTATCTGTGTCGTGATAAAGGACGGGCGAAAATGCGAAAATTATCAGCCCATACTGTGCTAACGATAAGTATATGAGGACTTATATAAGAGGTGCGTTTAGAGAACACGCCACCGCGTCACGGACGCAGTAGGCGGGACACCGACCAGGTTGCGGTACACGCACACGCGTGTCCACGTTGGGGTAGAACGGGCTATCTGTGTCGTGATAAAGGACAGGCGAAAATGTGAAACATTATCAGCCCATACTGTGCTAGCGATAAGTATATGAGGACTTATATACGAGGTGTGTTTAGAGAACACGCCACCGCGTCACGAACGCAGTAGGCGGGACACCGACCAGGTTGCGGCACACGCACACGCGTGTCCGCGTTGGGGTAGAACAGGCTATCTGTGTCGTGATAAAGGACGGGCGAAAATGCGAAAATTATCAGCCCATACTGTGCTAACGATAAGTATATGAGGACTTATATACGAGGCGTGTTTAGAGAACACGCCACTGCGTCACGAACGCAGTAGGCGGGACACCGACCAGGTTGCGGCAAACGCACACGCGTGTCCACGTTGGGGTAGAACAGGCTATCTGTGTCGTGATAAAGGACGGGCGAAAATGCGAAAATTATCAGCCCATACTGTGCTAACGATAAGTATATGAGGACTTATATAAGAGGTGCGTTTAGAGAACACGCCACCGCGTCACGGACGCAGTAGGCGGGACACCGACCAGGTTGCGGTACACGCACACGCGTGTCCACGTTGGGGTAGAACAGGCTATCTGTGTCGTGATAAAGGACGGGCGAAATGCGAAAATTATCAGCCCATACTGTGCTAACGATAAGTATATGAGGACTTATATACGAGGTGTGTTTAGAGAACACGCCACCGCGTCACGGACGCAGTAGGCGGGACACCGACCAGGTTGCGGTACACGCACAAGCGTGTCCACGTTGGGGTAGAACAGGCTATCTGTGTCGTGATAAAGGACGGGCGATAATGTGAAACATTATCAGCCCATACTGTGCTAACGATAAGTATATGAGGACTTATACACGAGGTGTGTTTAGAGAACACGCCACCGCGTCACGGACGCAGTAGGCGGGACACCGACCAGGTTGCGGTACACGCACACGCGTGTCCACGTTGGGGTAGAACAGGCTATGTGTGTCATGTGATTAAGGACGGGCGAAAATGCGAAACATTATCAGCCCATACTGTGCTAACTATAAGTATATGAGGACTTATATACGAGGCGTGTTTAGAGAACACGCCACTGCGTCACGAACGCAGTAGGCGGGACACCGACCAGGTTGCGGCAAACGCACACGCGTGTCCACGTTGGGGTAGAACAGGCTATCTGTGTCGTGATAAAGGACGGGCGAAAATGCGAAAATTATCAGCCCATACTGTGCTAACGATAAGTATATGAGGACTTATACACGAGGTGTGTTTAGAGAACACGCCACCGCGTCACGGACGCAGTAGGCGGGACACCGACCAGGTTGCGGCAAACGCACACGCGTGTCCACGTTGGGGTAGAACAGGCTATCTGTGTCGTGATAAAGGACGGGCGATAATGTGAAACATTATCAGCCCATACTGTGCTAACGATAAGTATATGAGGACTTATACACGAGGTGTGTTTAGAGAACACGCCACCGCGTCACGGACGCAGTAGGCGGGACACCGACCAGGTTGCGGTACACGCACACGCGTGTCCACGTTGGGGTAGAACAGGCTATGTGTGTCATGTGATTAAGGACGGGCGAAAATGCGAAACATTATCAGCCCATACTGTGCTAACTATAAGTATATGAGGACTTATATACGAGGCGTGTTTAGAGAACACGCCACTGCGTCACGAACGCAGTAGGCGGGACACCGACCAGGTTGCGGCAAACGCACACGCGTGTCCACGTTGGGGTAGAACAGGCTATCTGTGTCGTGATAAAGGACGGGCGAAAATGCGAAAATTATCAGCCCATACTGTGCTAACGATAAGTATATGAGGACTTATATAAGAGGTGTGTTTAGAGAACACGCCACCGCGTCACGGACGCAGTCAGTAGGACACCGACCAGGTTTCGGTACACGCACACGCGTGTCCACGTTGGGGTAGAACAGGCTATATGTGTCGTGATAAAGGACGGACGAAAATGCGAAAATTATCTGCCCATACTGTGCTAACGATAAGGATATGAGGACTCATATACGAAGTGCGTTTAGAGAACACGCCACCGCGTCACGGACGCAGTAGGCGGGACACCGACCAGGTTGCGGTACACGCACACGCGTGTCCACGTTGGGGTAGAACAGGCTATGTGTGTCATGTGATTAAGGACGGGCGAAAATGCGAAACATTATCAGCCCATACTGTGCTAACTATAAGTATATGAGGACTTATATACGAGGCGTGTTTAGAGAACACGCCACTGCGTCACGAACGCAGTAGGCGGGACACCGACCAGGTTGCGGCAAACGCACACGCGTGTCCACGTTGGGGTAGAACAGGCTATCTGTGTCATGTGATAGAGGACGGGCGAAAATGTGAAACATTATCAGCCCATACTGTGCTAACGATAAGTATATGAGGACTTATATACGAGGTGTGTTTAGAGAACACGCCACCGCGTCACGGACGCAGTAGGCGGGACACCGACCAGGTTGCGGTACACGCACACGCGTGTCCACTTTGGGGTAGAACAGCCTATATGTGTCGTGATAAAGGACGGACGAAATTGCGAAACATTATCAGCCCATACTGTGCTAACTATAAGTATATGAGGACTTATATACGAGGCGTGTTTAGAGAACACGCCACTGCGTCACGAACGCAGTAGGCGGGACACCGACCAGGTTGCGGCAAACGCACACGCGTGTCCACGTTGGGGTAGAACAGGCTATCTGTGTCGTGATAAAGGACGGGCGATAATGTGAAACATTATCAGCCCATACTGTGCTAACGATAAGTATATGAGGACTTATACACGAGGTGTGTTTAGAGAACACGCCACCGCGTCACGGACGCAGTAGGCGGGACACCGACCAGGTTGCGGTACACGCACACGCGTGTCCACGTTGGGGTAGAACAGGCTATGTGTGTCATGTGATTAAGGACGGGCGAAAATGCGAAACATTATCAGCCCATACTGTGCTAACTATAAGTATATGAGGACTTATATACGAGGCGTGTTTAGAGAACACGCCACTGCGTCACGAACGCAGTAGGCGGGACACCGACCAGGTTGCGGCAAACGCACACGCGTGTCCACGTTGGGGTAGAACAGGCTATCTGTGTCGTGATAAAGGACGGGCGAAAATGCGAAAATTATCAGCCCATACTGTGCTAACGATAAGTATATGAGGACTTATACACGAGGTGTGTTTAGAGAACACGCCACCGCGTCACGGACGCAGTAGGCGGGACACCGACCAGGTTGCGGTACACGCACACGCGTGTCCACGTTGGGGTAGAACAGGCTATGTGTGTCATGTGATTAAGGACGGGCGAAAATGCGAAACATTATCAGCCCATACTGTGCTAACTATAAGTATATGAGGACTTATATACGAGGCGTGTTTAGAGAACACGCCACTGCGTCACGAACGCAGTAGGCGGGACACCGACCAGGTTGCGGCAAACGCACACGCGTGTCCACGTTGGGGTAGAACAGGCTATCTGTGTCATGTGATAGAGGACGGGCGAAAATGTGAAACATTATCAGCCCATACTGTGCTAACGATAAGTATATGAGGACTTATATACGAGGTGTGTTTAGAGAACACGCCACCGCGTCACGGACGCAGTAGGCGGGACACCGACCAGGTTGCGGTACACGCACACGCGTGTCCACGTTGGGGTAGAACAGGCTATGTGTGTCATGTGATTAAGGACGGGCGAAAATGCGAAACATTATCAGCCCATACTGTGCTAACTATAAGTATATGAGGACTTATATACGAGGCGTGTTTAGAGAACACGCCACTGCGTCACGAACGCAGTAGGCGGGACACCGACCAGGTTGCGGCAAACGCACACGCGTGTCCACGTTGGGGTAGAACAGGCTATCTGTGTCATGTGATAGAGGACGGGCGAAAATGTGAAACATTATCAGCCCATACTGTGCTAACGATAAGTATATGAGGACTTATATACGAGGTGTGTTTAGAGAACACGCCACCGCGTCACGGACGCAGTAGGCGGGACACCGACCAGGTTGCGGTACACGCACACGCGTGTCCACTTTGGGGTAGAACAGCCTATATGTGTCGTGATAAAGGACGGACGAAATTGCGAAAATTATCTGCCCATACTGTGCTAACGATAAGGATATGAGGACTCATATACGAAGTGCGTTTAGAGAACACGCCACCGCGTCACGGACGCAGTCAGTAGGACACCGACCAGGTTTCGGCACACGCACACGCGTGTCCACGTTGGGGTAGAACAGCCTATATGTGTCGTGATAAAGGACGGGCGATAATGCGAAAATTATCAGCCCATACTGTGCTAACGATATGTGTATGAGGACTTATATACGAGGTGTGTTTAGAGAACACGCCACCGCGTCACGGACGCAGTCAGTAGGACACCGACCAGGTTTCGGTACACGCACACGCGTGTCCACGTTGGGGTAGAACAGGCTATATGTGTCGTGATAAAGGACGGACGAAAATGCGAAAATTATCTGCCCATACTGTGCTAACGATAAGGATATGAGGACTCATATACGAAGTGCGTTTAGAGAACACGCCACCGCGTCACGGACGCAGTAGGCGGGACACCGACCAGGTTGCGGTACACGCACACGCGTGTCCACGTTGGGGTAGAACAGGCTATATGTGTCGTGATAAAGGACGGGCGATAATGCGAAAATTATCAGCCCATACTGTGCTAACGATATGTGTATGAGGACTTATATACGAGGTGTGTTTAGAGAACACGCCACCGCGTCACGGACGCAGTAGGCGGGACACCGACCAAGTTGCGGTACACGCACACGCGTCTCCGCGTTGGGGTAGAACAGGCTATCTGTGTCGTGATAAAGGACGGACAAAAATGCGAAAATTATCAGCCCATACTGTGCTAACGATAAGGATATGAGGACTCATATACGAAGTGCGTTTAGAGAACACGCCACCGCGTCACGGACGCAGTAGGGTAGAACAGGCTATCGGTGCTTATAGAACACGTGGAACTCGAATCATTCTCACCAAATTCAAAATATTATAGTCAGCGAATTATAAAATTTAATTTTTTTTAGTGTTATACTTTTTGGTCAGTTAATTTAAGATAGCTAAAGTAGTCGAGTTCAAACCAATTTCTTTAAAAAAAACAGTGACATTTGTAGAAACAAGTTTTCATGGAGTCTGCGCATAAATCCTGTCCATATTTCAACCTTTTTTTGTTTGTTTATATGTCATTGTCTGCTTCATCTGTCGCTAGCCCATCGCATCTGCAGGAAATAGTATTTTTCATAATCGCATTGCTAAAAACTTTTTTACTAAGTATCCGCTCCGTTTAGCAGCTATGTTAAGAGGTTGACGGAGGGGAGAATTTTGGCATTCAAAGGCAATTATGACTAAACCAAAACATTCCACCTAACATCGAATACGTTATACCATGTTTCATGCTATTGCCCGCTTGTCGGGCTCTCAAATCAAGGTGCTACCAGAAAATTCCAGAAAAAGAACCGACCGCCAGCGGGCATCAAACACACGCCTCCAAAATTCTAGCCCGGCGCTCTTACCAGCTGAGCCATGACGGTCATGGCAGTTCAGTCGGCCAAGCGATCCCAAGAACCACCGAGTTATCGTCACGCCCACCGAGGGCTCCACCTGCGCCATCTTTTGGTAGTACGGAGCGGCTCTTATCGCAGGAAATCTGTTGGATCAGCATTGATCTCCGACCGCGTTCGACTCCAGACGCCACCACGTCGAACCGGCACAGACAGCTCTGTATAGGGAAATAATGTTACACCATGTTTCATGCTATTGCCCGACATGCCGTCAGTGTAACTTTTAGCTATATCGGAAACATTCAGAAGGATAAAAGCTCCGAGATTCTCCATAATACCTAGCTTTTAGTTTTTTATATATACCATGAAGTGACCTACTTTTTTTTGGTCAGAACGACCCATTTCCGTTCTTTCGAAAAAAAAATTTATTCGTATATATTAATGTGGTAGACGGGACACCGACTAAGTTGCGTAACACGCACACACGTGAACACGTTGAGGTATAACAGGCTATCTGTGTCGAGATAAAGGAAGAACAAAAATGGAAAAATGATCAGCCCATACTGTGCTAACGATAAGTAGATGAGCGTTTATGTACGTTTATGTACTATGTTCCAAGATATTATGCCCTGCCCATTGAATATTATACACTTGTGCCAAAGCCCTTTAAATCCTCTACACACCTCTCAAACCCGATCTTTGGTATTTTTGAATGACATCACATTCAATTCATTCAGCAATGCCCTGTTGCTGTCATATATGCTTGTAAAACGACGTCACTCTTGGGTTTCTATGTATTTTTCGGAATAGGAAAAGGACTGGGTTATTGAATGTATCTGATCTCTAATAATGATAATAATAATAACAAGCCCGACATAGTCCTTCTCGACCACCAATAGAAGACGATGTTCGTTATTGAGTTTTCGGCGCCTGCCGAGGGGAACATCGTCTCTAAGGAGGAGGAAAAGCGGACCAAATATCAGGAGTTGCTCGGACAACTTCGCAGGCTCTGGCCAGACTACACTGTAAGTCTGCTGGTTATGGTCATTGGATTCCTAGGTGGAATGAGGAATACGCTGCTCTCTGCACTGCGCAAAATACCGGTGTGCCGTGCGGCGGCGCACATCTTAGCCGCCAGAATGCAGAAGGCAGGCATCCTTGGGTCCCTTCGTCTACTTAGGGCGCACGATTCGCGGACCCAGTGATTGCTCACCTCACGGTGTGAGGAGCAGTCATTGGGTAATGGAACAGCAGCTCGGTGTGTCGGAGCCCGGGCTGCACTTTTTTGTTTAACACATAATAATATTCTTTGTTCAACGAATCATCTTACGATGATATGGAATGCGTCAAAACAATGTACATAATATATAACGAACAATAATGTGCAAACACTACTAGACATTTACGAGAAAAAACACGTACATAAAAAACTGTATATGGACGATAACACTACGTATATGTTTCATGTCTGTAGACGTGAAGCATCTATAAATTCTTTTACATTATAAAAGCCTCCTTTCAACAACATATACTTCAATTTACCCTTAAAGGCGCTCAGTGATGTAATCTGGCGCATGCTATATGGGAGCACGTTAAAGAGAAAGCATCCAGCATAGGCCGGCGATTTTTTATAGTATGTGTGATAAAATTTATTTGTGACAAAACGGTCTTTATTGCGAGTATTACACTTATGTTCATCAGAGTGTTTCTTTACATGCTGTTTGTTTTGAAAAAAATGTACCAAAGTTTTAAATATGTATATTCATGCCACTGTCATAAAGCGATGTTGAATACTTCTCTACAAGAAGTATTATAGGGAATTTTGAATATAAGTCTTATTATTCTTTTTTGTAAGATAAAAACGCGCTGAATGTCTTCAGCCTGCCCCCACAAAACGATGCAATAGGATATTGCCGAATAGACAATAGCATAGTAAACATTAACCAACCCCTCTGTGTCTAGAAGATGTTTAAGCGAATTGATCAAAAAATATGCTTTACTGAGCTTTAAACAAACAGCATTAATATGGTCATCCCATGACAGGTGAGAGTCCAGATAGATTCCTAAGAATTTGGATGATGTGATGTGAACTCCATAGTAACAGTCTTACTGAAATTAATTATTAAGCGATTTCTGTAACACCAGTTGTCAAATTCCTTGATAACAACTTGGATTTTATTCTCTAACGTTTCTACATTATCAGCTGAAATTATTGTACAAGTGTCATCAGCATATAGGAATGGTGTTCCTTCACTGATATATTGTGGCAAATCGTTTATGAATAATAAAAAAAGTAAGGGTCCTAAGACACTACCTTGGGGTGTACCGTGGTCTACATCAAATTCATTAGATCTTGCCTCACCAATTTTGACAAAGAAACATCTTTTTTCCAAAAACGAAGTCAGCCATGCGTTAATGCAGCCACGTATTCCAATACTATGAAGCTTAGTAGAAACAAATTTAGAGGTCACTGTATCGAATGCTCTGCTTAAATCGAAAAAAACAGCAGCGACAAGCATGCCGTTATCGAGATGATCATAAATGTGCTGAACACATTCACTGGTTGCTATTTCTGTGGAAAAACCGGCTCTAAATCCAAATTGACAGTTTGTCAGGATATTATTTCTGTCTAGGTAAGATTCAATTTTGGCAGCAATAGCTTTCTCTATAATTTTGGAAAATATGCTCAGTAAGGCTATGGGCCTATAATTTTCTGCATTTGAAGGATCACCTTTTTTAAAAATCGGAATGACGGAGGCAAGTTTAAGTGTTGAAGGAAAAATGCCCTTCACCACTGAGGCATTAATGAGCTCAGACAGTATGGGGGCAATAATATCAGCATTATCTTTTATTAACGAAACGGAAACCTCATCTGGACCTGTACCTTTTTTATTGGGTAAATTGTTAATAATTTTAGTTATATCATTGCTAATAACAGGACTGAAAAACATAGAGCTAGCTATGTCAGACATAGTGGTGCAAGTGTTAGATAGATTGGCAAAATGAAGAGACATTTTGTTATCTACGACGGTAGATAAGTATTCACCAAAAATAATAAGATTTACAATTGCTGATGAGATTTCAGGGTGGTCATTGTACGTTCTGATATATCTTTTTAAATCGCTCCATCTAATTCAATCAGATTAAAGATACAAAAATAAGGTAGAAGCCTTAAAACTTCACACCCACTATTTCGCTCCTGTTGATCGTCCTTAAGAATCTAAACGTCAACTGGGATCCAGACTGCCATTATATTATGCCCCTCTCATAACAGTGCAGAATAAGTTCAGGAAGTTTTGTTGGAAGAAAGGTCACTAACACAAAACATAAACTTTCTACTTCTTGAAGCACTGACTGCTAGTGCTTGTTTCGAATGTACTTACAAGTTTTACTTTAATATAAACATTATTTTAGTACTACCCTAGACAAGGAATGATCTGCAATGAGGGTTATTTAATAATAATCACGTATAACTGTGGGTTTGTGAGATTCACTTTTTGGGAGATTAGCGTCATAAATAAGGATTTGTTTCACCAATGATTCTACAGAATTTTGTAGAGGGCTAAATTAATGTGAAAGGTACTATATCTGATGAGGTCGCAGTTTGTGTCCCAATTGATGACTTTTTGAAATGCTGACTGCACACGTATGTGCCAGCGCATTGTTCTAAACAGCTGTGAATGGTGTCCACTGGTGATCACTTTAACATTTTCAAGGTAACCGTTATGAATAGCACCACGAGAATCGCAAGGACGACAGTACAACCCATCGTAGGCTTAGGAAAATTAACAAAGTTATCGCCATCAGTGGCTATAGAACATAAACTGAATGACTAAATTTTCCATAATTTTGACCGTAGTCTGCAGACAGACGACAGTCATGGTAGCAGCGTTGTCATTAAAATACTGCATGAGAAATTCAACATATAATAATAATAATAATAATATTTATTTGCAGCAAAATAATATCAGAAAACGTCATTAAAGAAAGGCTTGAGTGGCTACAAAAAGGACTAGTAGGCAGTCGAAGACTGATCAGAGTACTAGCCCTAATTAAAACTAAAATATTAAAAATAACAAGCAATTTTAAATTAGAACTACAAAAACAGAACGTAAATAATAAATCACAAATGAAGGAATTTCACTTACCTAAATTCAAATCAACAAAAAGAGAGGAGAAAAGGAAGAAAATAAATATGTAGCGGCTAGGAAGTTACAAGCTTTTAGAGAGAAACAATTCTTTAACTTTCTTTTTGAACGCGATAGGGCACAAAGTTTTGAATTGGAGTGGCAATTTATTATAAAAAAAGTACACATTGTATGAGTATGATCTTTTAAATAAAGCTGTGTAATGTTGTGGTGGAGATATTAAACCTCTAAACCTGACATTAACATTATGGACATCACTACGGTACTTAATTTTTTGATATAAGTAGGGAGGACACTTATAAATAATAATTTTATGAAATAATACCAGAGCATGTAGTTCACGTCTGGATTGCATATTTAACCAACCTGTGTCTGAGAGTTTATGTGAAATGTGCTCATATTTCCGTATTCCATAAATATACCTTAAACATGAATTTTGTACACGCTGAATGCGATCTGTATCAGGAAGGGCCCATATATTACATCACAATCATTGAATAACGATAGTATAAATGTTTCCATGAGCATAATCTTAATCTTAATAGGCAATATGTACCTGTGAGAAAATAACATTTTCAACCTGCAGTATGCGTTATTTATACACTTATCAATGTGGTTAGAGAATCTTAAGTTAGTATCTAACTCTACACCTAAATTTTTTGCTACCTTAACATTGGGTAATACATTGCCATTAATACTAAGCTTCAAAGATTCTGAAACCACATCCTTATGCTTACCAAAAACTAATACCGCAGACTTCGATGGATTGAGAAGTAGATTATGCTTCGTGCTTCGTTCTGCCAGGTTATTTAGCTCATTATTCAATACCCTATTAGCTTCCACAACGTTGTTAAAGGAAAAGGAAAACTTGATCTGAGTGTCATCTGCATATGTATAAGATTTAGAATACTGTAAGCAGCTACAAATATTTAAAGAATAAACAGTAAATAGGACAGGCCCCAAAACTGACCCTTGAGGAACTCCACAAGAAACAGTTTTTCTACTGGAGCAGCCAGTACTAGTTTCAACAAACTGAAGACGATTCAACAAATATTTTTTGAACAATTCAATTGCTTCTTTAGAACACCCTATATAATGTAAAACAGAAAGCATCATCTGATGATCTATCGTGTCAAAGGCTTTCGTGTAGTCCAGCAGCACGAGTGCGCTAGACTGGCCTTCATCGATGTCTCTGATAATGTCATCAGTCACATCCAACAACGCCGTAGTACAACTGTAGCCAGCTCGAAATCCTGACTGATAAGATGGAAGTATGTTATACTTATTTAAGTGAGACACAAATTGGAACTTCATAACTTTTTCAATTACTTTAGAACAAACTGGCAGGATAGAAATTGGCCGCAAATCAGAAAAATTATGTACGACTTTCTTTTTAGGTAAAGGAAATATTTTTGATACCTTCCATGCACCTGGAAAGGTATTATTCAACAAACAAGTATTAATAATATGTGTTAGCACAGGTAAAATGAACGGACAACACAATAAAATCATTTCAACGTTTAAACCATCTGCACCAGTGGCATTAGATTTAATTTCTGTTAGGTACTTGTAAACTACAGACTCAGACACAGGAGAAAAATAAAATTCAGTTTCAAACGACATAAAGCTGTTTTCTTGATAGAACTTAATTGTGTTAGTATCTACAGTTGAATCTAAATTTGAGCTTAGAATAAAATGATTGTTTATATCTTCTGGTACATCGAAATCAGCTGGTATACTAGTGTCCTTTACTTTCTCGACTATGCCCATCTTTTTTAATCCATTCCATAGTAACTTTTGACTACCATTAGAATTATTTATACAAAATTTAATATAGGCTTTTTTTCATTACGTATCGCATTAGTGATGAGGTTCTTTAAGGTTTTGTAATATTCCCAATGTTGAGCATTACGGGTGCGTTTGAATTTATTTAACGCCTTGTTGCGTAAAGATATCATCAGCTTAATTACATCTGTAATCCAGGGCAGCTTATTCCTTTTACCTCTAAATTCCTGCATTGGTGCTAAGGTGTCAAGTAAATTCAGCATAATAGAATTGAAAAAGTCACTTTTTCATTAATATCTTCAATGTAGAAAATATTTTGAAATGGAGATAAGATTAATAATTCAGTAAGTATATCCTTGTTAATGTTCTTCAGATTCCTGAAACTAAATTTTTTTTCTGAATTAGGTACTTCTAAACTCGCCTGACAGTAAACCAAATGATGATCTGACAAATTAATTACCTCCTCTGCCCCTTTTTTGTAATGGTTAGGTTATCTGGTACTAATATTACATCCAGAAGGGAAACACTGTTTCTAGTTAAACGGGTAGGCGTCTCTATGATTTGTTTCAAGTTAAAAATTCCAATACACCTGTAGAAGTTAATAACGTGACAATTTAGCATGTCCAAGCAATTGATGTTAATATCTCCGCCACAGACAATATCAGTAGAACAGGGAAAAAGGTCTGTAAAATTTACTTCTAGATTATGAATGAACTCGTTTACATTTTTATTTGGAGGTCTATAAACAGTTCCAAATATTAAGATTTCCTTATTCAATTTAAATTTAATCCATATCTGTTCTACAGCTTCACTATCAGTACATTCCACCGTTGAAAAAGACAGACGATTATTTACATATATTGCCACCCCACCACCTCTCGTATTCCGATCTTTCCTAACTAAATTATACCCTTCCAAATCGATACTCTGATCAGAAATACCATCATGAAGCCAAGTCTCACATACTCCAATAATATCGTACTTCCTTTCTAATACAAACTCCTTGAAATAACAAAATCCATTTGTGAGTGATCGAACATTAATAAAATAAAAGCTAAACTTCTTCATCAAAAACTATTGGCATACAGCAAGGAAAAATTGATTAAAATAACACCAGAACTGCTGTACATAAAAATATTTATAGCTAAGTAAACATAGATATATAATACCACGCGCAGGTAACAAGGATAACCGCGGAGCCCACTAACAACACTTCACTTTACACCTTATACCTTCCCACTTTTACATGCTAATAAAATTACAAAATACGTGTTAAGGTGCACAAAAAAAAAGAAATAGTGGTATATAAACAGTAGCAATCAAGAAGCATCATCAACATCGATTTTTTATAAAAAAAATACTTAAACAGAATATTATTTACAGGTAACTAGAACACGGAATAATCAAACCACCCTCACCAATCTCAACTCAACCACCTAAAACGTAACATCCTCTTAGTATCTTGAGGCGTGAGATGAGTAATAGAGGTGTGCTTAATGAAATTCTCGCTTTACGTGGAATTCACAATTAGTAGCGTTTAAACTTTTGATCCTTTCAGAAGGCGTTCAATAAAGTTACCCCCTATGGGGTTAAACATCATAAATCATTCACACATGTCATAGTTGTACCTCCCAAGAACATCCATTTTAAACGATAAGAACACTTTTTTAACGACTCTTAACGAAATGACGTGAAAAATCGATCTTTATGTATTTTTTGTGTTATCTACAAAAAAACAAAGAATCTTCTATCAAGTTCCGACCGGTTTCGTTGCGATTTTTTATCTTCATTTGGAAAAATCGATACGCACAAACCGCCCGTCGATATTGGATGACGATTTTCTTGAGCATTAGCTGGTAGGTGTACTGAAGTGCTATCGCATTTTCAATCGGTTACTTACCGATTCTTTTTTACGTTTTAACACCCCCCCCCCTCTATCTTCGATCCCTCCCATTTTGGGCATATCGTGCAATAACAAAAAAAGTTTCCAAACATTCTCGACACTAAAATTACGCGTCATTGCCTTAACTACTTGGATTGATACTAATAATTCGTAGTGCTTAAACATATGAAAGTCAAAACTACCACCGTATCCAGAATATAGTTGTCGGGTCACCGACCAGATTTAGGTACACTCACATGCATGTCCACGATAGGGTATAACAAGCTATCGGGTAACAAGTTATATTTTCACGAAAATGTCTTTTGCTTTGTCTTTATTGGATCACAGATTTAAATCTCTCACAGATGACACAGTTTTGCTTTACGCTGCGGCTAGTCTCCCCCATTCCAATAGTATCTCAGCAAAAGATCAGGCTTCCGAACACAATTATCGAGTATATGTAACATGTGAACACTCAAAAGCTGAAAAATAAATACCTACCAGTAAAACTCTGGTACTTAACCACCTACTGGGCCTGCTTTCAGTAAAATTACTAAAGTACGAGAGCAAACAGGCTTAGTCCCCAAGCAACTCTCAGTTCAATTGAAATTAATAATTTGTACCTTTGTAGTACCTAAAAGCCATCACCGGAGCATGAACCAAGTTGGTACGATAAAGACCAGCTAGATTACCATACACGTTGTAGAATAAGTGACTAAATAAAAAACGGGTTTTCCCAAACACTACCGACCCTCAACTCACCCGGTGCTCATGGCAAAATGAGTATACGAGGAGTGAATATTAATACATCAAGCACAACAGGGCACTAGAAGTGTTGCAAATCTCTTTTATATAAACGTGGACTGATTCTATTTTTCAGTAGGGTCACTAAAACAAGGGAGCAATAAATTTTCACTTACATTGTGATTAACAATTTCTCACATTTAAGGATATGACAGCCGTTACTGCTACCAGGATGTGAACGAATAGAGATTGGCGGGATACTAGCTAGGTTACTGTTACATCCGTATAATACCCCCGTCCACAACCTTTTATAACATGCAATCTGTGTCTAATCACTAACCATACAAGAAACAAATTTAATTTCCAGTTCCGTAACCTTAAAAAATATTCATGTAAAGGTATAAATAGTGTGCCAGTGTAAAATTGGCATCCCACCTTATCTCTGATATGATCAAAAATAAAAATCGCCATGACACGTTGATTATCATTTGAAGGGTGAACTCCTGCGAATACGAATACGCCATCATTAAGCTATCGACCCCTCACTCCCAGAAACTCCTACTTCAAAATTTTAAATGAGACCACCATACTTGTGATAAATCATTTCCGTCGATTTTCGGTATGTAGACATGATAACACGTCCAAAAAGCGTATTATCTCAATGTTTTCGCGATCACAATACTCCCCTCACCTGTCAGTGTGGGAAGTAAAAAGGATAAGACCTTATATTTTTTAAATCCTGGTATGAAAGGTCATTACCCTTGAAATCCCATGTAGTGTTCTTTTTTATCTGTTTTTTTGCAGAAATATTAGGTCCCAAATAAATTCTTATTTCATTTATATTATGCTTACGATTTTATAAAAAAATTAGCTTAGGTATAACATTAGTCACAAGATCCTAAGTGAAATGAATATCCTTCTCATAGGAAAACCTATGAGGTGCTATTTGAAAACAAAATGTTGAAGGTGAGTTTCCAGATATGACGTACAAGGAAAATGTTTTGAATGCTAGATCCTATAATACCTTCAGAATCACAACTCAGTTCTTGCTTGAACCATTTTTCGTTGGGAAAATGTCACGTGTCAAGAAAATTCTGGAGCACCGATATCAACATAACAGATATTTTAATTTTTTTGTTTAACGAATTTTATGCTGCTTAATAAAATTCAGTGTTGGAAGATTATCAAACAAGTTTGTTTTAAAGGAAGTGTCTCCGGTATAAGTTAGACAAATTAAAGTAAGAATTGTTTAAATGAGCTTCTGTTACCTAAAAATCTATCCAAAGTGACCATCTGTGTCTGAATATTATATAACAAACTTTTTAAATCCGTTAACACGTAAGCTTTTAATGACTTATACGGTATATAAAAATATTCAAGTACCAAAAAAAAATCAAAAGATTATATAATTATTATTAAAGCCAACTAACCATGTATGTATGCGACTAGTTCAACTACTATTGATACCTTTGTTATATTATCTATCAAGATAACCACAAAGCAAGATAATCTAACTAGATAAGCAATAGAGCTGTACCTCTAATGAATCTTTTCATAAAGTATCATTTTAGTTGAAACTAACAATACAATACTAGCGCTTGATAATCTATTATAATCTAAGAGTATCCTTCAGTTCTAGGTTCCTCGTAAAACTCGCACCGTCAGGGTAACTGATGCGAATAAAAGCATATATGCATATGTTTAGTGCTGGAATACGTATTGCAATAACTCAGATATTTACATATACTCAAATCGACGAAGAGACTAAGAATTCGATACAGAACATTGCTCTTATGTTAATTATTATTTGTTTGCAACATATTTACAAGGCAAATAAAACTGGCTATCGTCTCTGAAGAGTTACCCCTTATATACGGCCATCCACCACAAAGTGACAGAAACGATGAATTTGGTGCGATAGATCCACGGTTGGCTTTCTTCAATTACCTGCATCTGACGCCACTGCATTTAATTCCACTGCAACTGAGACCCCGTCACATCAAATTCTTCTCGCATATCTCCGAATATGTGAGTTGAATAGGTAGTTTCAAAGATTATAGTGAAAATATGAAGTTTGTCTATGTCACTAATTCAGTTATATAGATTTATAGCTTTTAAATTTCACAGATCATTGTGAGCTTGGTTTCTGATGATCTTATGAAGGTAGCACTCATGGCAGAAGCTGCATCGAAAAATAACGTTTGTGTTGACAATATGGTGCAATTTTGTTTTCAACTAGGATATACGGATATTATAAATTTTTCTTGGTGCCCTGTAATGATTTTACAAAGGTGATATTTGATTATTGTATATTAAAATACATAATGAAAATGTTAAATACTGTTTTCATGTTTCAGAACACAAACATACATCTTTTTAGATGGATTTCACGCCATTTCATTAAATTTGTTGACTTCTGACCAGACAATTATGCTCATAGAATATGAAATCAGCCTACTTGATCCGATTCTTTTAATATATGCTGTCAGTTCCACACTCCAGATCTTTCATTTTCTGGAAGCTAGTCCGGATCTCTATCTCGCTTGATATTAAAATTCTGCCCTCGAAGCTAAAAGATGCTCCATGTAATCGTCTTATGACTATTTATACTATATCGATTGCCCTTGCAGCTGATGTCGCTAGTGTGGCTCTTCTGCAGTTAAAAGAGACATCTTTATGCAGTGATTTTGGAAGCCAATAATGTAACTGCATTCCAGCTTACATGCATTATAGTTTTCTTACTCGTGTATTGATAATAGAAGGCTAATATTAGTGATGTTAACTAATTTGGTTTATTGGAACACACGCTGTGAGCTGATTTATCTTGGAATACATATTCAGAGTGAAATACTGTGTAGGTACTACTGTAAGCTCCGTCAGGGATGTTATGTCTGGAGCAGTATTGCGACGATTACTCATTAGTGTGTACCTAGCCCACCATGTATTATTATTATTTATTATTTAGACTGTGAACGTTTATAACCATTTCTTTATTATACAATATCAATAAAAGGAGCCAGTTTACCACTATTATTGAGACATTTTGAATCGTATATTCCAACAGATCAATATAAGTACTTCACCAGTAAAATATATGAAATACAAAGCACTCATGATTTGATAAATACAAGAATCAGGTAATAAAATCATAACATAAACACTCAGCACTCATGATTAATTCATACAAAACAAATGTTAAGAAACAAGTAATAAAAAAACCATATCATAACACTTCTGTGTTTGCTTTCATTCTCTCTGAGTTGGTACACATGCATGCTAAAAGAATCAGGTTACCACGGGCACACATACAACATTGGGTTCTAAATTCCACCACTAGACGTCTTGATCACTTTGGCTATTTCTAAATTGGTATCGGTTTTGACAGTGACCAGTTGCTCACCACAAAATTGGTGCTGTGGCCAGGATGACTGTCTCCAGGGCCCGAAGAACGTTGTTCTGGTCAAAATTGTTGCTGTTGCTAAGGAGGCATATCACTGTGTACTAATTTCAGATGAGGTATGGTTTATTAATCATGAAACACCTTTTGTCATTGTCAAGTGTGATACTGCGCAGCAATGTTTGCAGGGTGATCTATACTGAACGATGGAGAACCAAAATTCTACACCAAGAACCAGGAAGAATCTGAGCGAGTTAGATGAAGCCTCAGAGTAACAACTGAACATAGAGGTAGTAAACAAATCACTTCAGCATGGCGTGCTCAATGCCATCATCTTTTGACACTTCAGCCTACAAACATTGCCAACTAACCTGAAAATTTTTCCAATACAACCCATGTTACAAACACTGGTCTGCACTGTCCCATCTCGAAAAACTGTTAAACTACACTCGAATATAGCACAGCAAGTCTGTAAAGCTTCATTACAGTTACCAACAAATAGCGAATTCGATTTTACTGACCAAGCATAAAAGACGCATAAACAAAACAAACGTTTGACAGTCGGAGGTTACCGTAAACAAATCGCAGGAAAATTACATAGGCGTTGCAAACACCTCGAAATTTATGTAAGACAGAATTTGCGATGAAGAAACACGCAGTAACGCAGTAAAGGTCAACATATCTATTGATTTTGCTGTATTCATTTATGAACCATCAAAATACCGTCTTTTTTAACGTAGAATGGAATATTTCTGGATACTGTACAATTAAGACGATAGTAAACAATTATGATTGCCGTATCTGGTGGTCGATATGACAATGTAAGAAAAGATGTTGGCCTATTAGAATTAGTTGTTTACTACCTCTATGTTCAGTTGTTACTCTGAGGACGAAACCCAAATTTCTCAAGTCTTATCAAGAGCTGGTACACCTGATCCTGATCAATCAGACAGTATAACAGTAGAAAGCCCTTGAGAAGAATGTCAACCAGTTGAAAAATCTTCTAAGACAACCATCAGTGATGTTACAGCCTCTTGTAGACGCTTTGGCAGGTCAGTTTCATTTTTAATATCCTACCAACCATTGAGATTCTGAAAATTGTTGTTTGTTCTTTGAGAAACAGGAAAGTTTCAAATCTGATATGTTTGTTATATTGCTATTTCCCTATGAGAAATTTTACTATAATAACATATTTCTTATTTTCTTAGCTGCGGACAGGTTAGGTTGGTGAAACCATTGCAGTCACATATGAATGCGTCAGCTGATACATTAAATTTTGACAGTTCGTGACAGATCCAGCAGAGCAGCGGTCGTCAGCTATCCAGCCTTACATGTCCTCAACGTCAGTACCACCCTCATCAGCCAGTCCATCATGGCATCCAAACATCTGGTCTATGGAGTCTCCCACGTACTCTGCCACTCACAAAATAACAAATCCTACGTTTCCCTTCCCCTGAAAATTTTGAGCACTGACAACGTCAAACAAATAGTTAATGGGGGTGGGTTGGCTCAGTGGTTAGAGTCGAGGACTCGTGACCGGAAGGTCCCGCGTTCTATCCTCATTAGAAGCGGGAATTTATTTCTGGTATGCTCAATAAAAAAAATATCCATAAAAATTGCTCAGCGAGAATACCCACCTGAGCCTTCACTGTTGGCTTCTAATTAACAGGGCTGTTTCTAGAGTGGCGCCGGGAAACAGCAACAAAGCTTACACAGAACACGATGCTAATGACGCGAGAAGTCGATGTCGATGACACAGAAGTAAAAAAATAATCATACTTAAAAATAATAATCTGATCCGTATTCAGAACAGTTTGGTTCCGGAGCATTGTTTTTCTTGTTCCTATCTCCAAACATTATAAGGGCTTTACGGAAACAGTGATCTGGATCCGGATAAAAAACAGATATTTAAGAAAACCAGCTACTGATCTGAATCATCCAATCGCTATCATTTCCTATACAAAGGTGAACCGACCCTATTTCTGCCTGATCCCAGATCACTTTCCGTACGTCAAGATCAGTGATCCTTGTGATCGGATTAACCCGATCATAGTTTCCGTAAAGGCCTGAAGTCAAGCAGCGCCTGTACTCTAAGTTAGAGATAGAAACGTGCTTCTATCACCATGACGACTATGACGATCGGGCAGTTTTGGGTGCCTGCGACAACGCGCCTACTAGGCTGACATATTTACGAAACCGCCCGATCCAAAGTACATATTGCTTAGAAATACGTTTATAACTGTAGTGTCATGTTGACACTGTCAAATTGCAATGTCGCTTGAATATTTCTCTAAAAATATCAATGAAAATAATGCTTGCGGGCCATCCCGCGAAAATCTAAGTCACATAGAGCCTATTGTTATATCAGGCGATGCTAGAATCGACTGGAATGCCGAAGTAATGATGGAGGAAGGGCAAGCTATACTATCTATCCCGGATCCAGACCAAAGTTCTGATGGTTTTATTAGACCGAAGAAACGAAAGGCGGTAAGAGCAGCTATACCTAATAGTTCTGATACCAATACAATTCAAGTCACGAACAAATTCGGAGTTTTGACAAGTAGTGAAACTACGGATGACGTTTTATGTACTCAAAATTCCACCAGCAAGACTGTTTCAAAGAAGAGAATTAGGATTCCACCCATAGTTGTAACGGGTCATATTGAAGACTATAAATCTTTCACTGATAAAATTAGGTCAGTCATTAAATCAGACAATTTCACCATCAAATTTAGCCGAAACAACGTCAAAGTAATGCTGCCAGATGATGACAAATATAAAATATTAAAGAACGAGTTTTCCTTAAGCAATACTCCATATCATAGTTATACCAGCCATCATGACAAAGTGAAAAAAATTGTCTTGAAGGCGGCCCCAAACATGGATCTTGAAGATATGAAAGAAGAAATATCGAAGAACTTAGACGTAAATGTTCAAGATTGTATTCCCTTGAAAGGCAAGACAGCTATGTCCCATTCTTATTTATTAACTGTACCTCACAATGTAAATGTAAAAGAAATGACCAAACTTGACGCAGTATCTAATGTTGAAGTGCAATGGCAAAAGTTTAGCAAGAAGCACAATTATTCTCAATGTTTTAAATGCCAAAGGTTTGGCCACGGTTCTAACAATTGTAATAATATACCACGCTGTGTTAAATGCGGCAAGTCGCATGTTACTAAAGATTGTAAGGAAACACAAAAAATCGGATTTAGTGTATATTGTTGCAATTGTAGTGGTGGCCACACAGCAAATTATTCCAAATGTCCAGCTCTGCTAAACTATTTAGAATCAAGGAATATGTTTAAAAATACGCAAAAATCTAACCAACCTAATAATTCAAATGCTGTGATAAAAAATCCCAGAATAATACCAAATTCAAGTTATGTTACACCTACTAAAACCTTTAGTCACAAATAGCAAACAAAACCCTACTATAAGTAATCTTAACAACAATAACATGGACACTAGTTCAAACCTTACAAATTTTAACATTCTACTGAATGAGTTAAAAGAACTTAATAATATTTGCAACATTGATAGAATGATCAAAATTGTTAGAGAATTAAAATCCGATCTTGCTGGTTGTCAAAATGAGATCGATAAACTGAATGTTCTACAGAAGTATGCCCTTCAATACTAAAAAGTCTTTAACTATTTTAAGCTGGAATTGTAATTCCTTAAAGAACAAATTTAACGAGTTAAGATCGCAAATATCTTTATTTGACTATGGTATTGTGTTACTACAGGAAACAAAATACAAGAATGATAACAAACGACCGGCCTTGGCTGGATATCATCTATTATTCAAAAATAGACAAAACCTTAGGAGAAACGCTTGTGGAGGTCTAGCTATTTATTATAAGAAAGAATTAGAAGCAGATGAGATTAGCTTTAATGATTTAGGTGATCTGGAGGTTTTAGGAATCTATCTTGGAAATCATATAGCCATAATAAATATTTACAATAAACCAGAGAATTTGATAAATGAGCTTACTATTACCAGTATAATGGAAAAATGCAATAAGTCCATTGCAATTGGGGACTGGAATGCCAAAAATATACTTTGGAATAATAATCAAAACAATTTAAATGGACTCAGACTTGAGCAAATATGCGACGATAATAATTACATTTTATGCATTTTATGTGCACCAGATTCAGCAACAAGGTATAGCTCAAATGGATTATCAAAATCTACTATCGATTTTGCGATAGCTAAAGATGTAGTTGTTAGTACCATAGATGCTATTAATGACTTAAATTCAGATCATAGACCTATAGTTGTCAAAATAAAAGAAGCAAATGTGAATATAAAGCCACATAGAATATTTAAGGACTACGAACAAGCAGACTGGCTTAACTTTAGAAGGCATCTCAACCGCAACATAACTATCAACAGAAACGTTGACTCAATACAAAAAATTGATTCAGAAATTCAACGACTGACAGACTTAATCAAAATTGCAGTGGACTTATACATTCCAAACTTAGCTCAACATAAATATCAACTTCCTGAGCATATAGTAAACCTAATTAGGGACAGGAATAGAGCAAGAAGAAGATTCCAAAGATTTCCAGATAATAGTAATAGAGTAGACTTAGATAATTTAAGTAGCATGGTGTCCGCGACATTAAACAGTTTTTATGAGGAAAATGGAAAAATAAAATTAGAAAAGTACAACAGAGAAAAGAAAATGTTTGGAGGCAAATTAAAGCGCGTAAAAATGGGGGTTCGATTTCTATACCGCCATTAGTAGATGGCAATACTGTAGCCCATAGCAGCATTCGTAAAAGTAATATCATCGCAGATAAAATTTATGAGAGTCATTGCATGACTGAACATTTGTCTAATGAGGCAACTCAAGCGGTCGTAGATGCTGCTCTACTACAACTAGAAAATGCTACAGTTATTACTCCTGTTGAAAATTTCACATCACCTAAGGAAATATTCAAAATTATTAGAAACTCTAAACCTCTCAAAGCACCTGGATATGACGGAATTCAAAATAAAGTTTTAAAAAAGCTACCACAGAAAGCAATAGTGCAACTTTATTATATTTTTAACGCTTGTCTGCGACTTATGCACTTTCCAGATATTTGGAAACAAGCTATAGTGCTACCGTTTCCCAAACCTGGAAAAGATAAAGGAATCGCTAATAACTACAGGCCTATTAGTTTACTACCTGCAATTGGGAAGATTTTTGAAGTAATTTTGCTACAAAGGTTGAAAACTCATAATCAGGAAAATAATATTATTATTGATGAACAATTTGGCTTCCGACAGAATAGAAATACTGAACTTCAATTAGCGAGAGTGGTAGATAAAATAAAAATTAATTATAACATAAAGCATACTACCTCCATGCTTACCATAGATGTAGAAAAAGCATTCGACACCGTATGGCATAAAGGCCTTATCTACAAACTCATACTTCAAAATGTTCCTTTATATTTGGTTAAGCTAATAACAGAATTTCTATCCTGTCGTAACTTCAAAGTAGCAGTAAATGATAAACTGTCTGATGTTAAAAGTATTCCTGCCGGAGTTCCACAAGGTAGTGTGCTATCACCTGTACTTTTCATACTTTTCGTTAATGATACCCCAAAAACTGATTTCACTGACCTAGCCAATTGCAGACGACACTGCGATCATGGCTAGCTCAAGGCGGACACATATAGCAAATCAGAGATTAAACAAACATCTAGAAGTATTAGTCGAATACTACAATAAATGGAAAATTAAAATCAATAGTGATAAAACTGCACTCATTAACTTCAGTCATAAGGTTCGAGAGGCGAGTTTAAACATAGTGAAAATGAATGGGGAAACTATTCAGGAAAAACCTGTGATTAAATATTTAGGCATACATCTTGATAAAAAACTGACCTTTAGAGAACATATAATCCAGCTTAGAAGAAAGGCCGCTGCCGCAAGGCGCTATATATACCCCTATATTTATGTGCATTCCCCACTTAACCAAAAATTAAAATTGCAACTGTATAAAGCATACGTGCGAAGTATACTGTTATATGCAGCGCCAGTTTGGAGTAGTGCAGCCGATTATCTCTACCGAAATTTAGCTGTAGCCGAAAATACCTGCCTTAGAATAATAGCTAATAAAAAAAGTCATCAAATTAGCAATAGGGAACTACATAGCTTATTAAACGTCACCCCAATTGGTCATATTATATTTAAAGACACTGAAAAGTTTTTCAATGATAAAGTTAAAAAACTAAACATTACTGAAAATATTGGACAACATTATGCTTGCGATGTGCCATTTCGCATTAAGCACAGACTGATAAATCAATTACTGATTGATTATGCCGACTAATCATATTAATGTCAATTAAAAAATAAAATAAAAAAAAACAGACAAAGATATATTTGAAAAAAGAGAAAAAAAAATCAAAACATAAAAACAAAAAAAAAAAAACAAAAATTACAAAAAATCCAAAAAATATAGTCTAGTTCTAGTTTGAATATTTCTTTTACTTTACTGTAATATAAACTTACACTGTTAGATTATAAAAACTTATTTTAGTTGGTTATTAGGTACAACTGTTGAAATTGTTAAGTAGTTAGATATATTATACTGAAATGGCAATAAATCATTATTATTATTATTATGTTTTTTCAAGCTTCTCTCGCATGACTGCGGTGACGACAAATGTTGACGGGCTAGGCCAAGTCAACACCTGAACTATTACTGATCGGAATTTAGGAAAGATCGTACTATATTACAGGTCTTAAGGATTACAGACTTTTGGAATATTTTATGTAAACTTTCGTCCAGGCCTAACTGTTGTAGGTGTTGTGTAAATGTGTTCGGTGTGAGGCCTGAGACCGACATAATGAGGGGGACAATAATAACTTTATGTTGTTTCCAAATTCGCTTCACTTCTATGGCAAGGTCAGTGTATTTAGATATTTTCCCAGCGTAGGTGTTTTGAACATTCACATCATTGGGAATAGCAATATCTATTAAGTAGGTAACTTTGTCTGCCTTTATCTGAAATACTATATCTGGTCTGTTTGCATTGATGGTTTTATCTGTGTGTATTTCAACATCCCAGTATAGTTTGTAGTGATCGTTTTCGAGTACTGATGTTGGTGTATACTTGTAATATGGATCGGAGTTTTCGATTAGTTTGTTTTTTGTGGCTAATGCTTGATGTATGATTTTGGCTGCTGAGTTATGTCTAGCCGTGTACTCAGTTCCAGCGAGAGTTTTGCATGCGCTTGTTATGTGGTCTATTGTTTCCTTTTGTTGTTGACATTTTCTGCAGTTATCGTTTGTTATGGATGGATCTTTAATTATGTATTTCTTATAGTTTCTCGTCGCAATAACTTGGTCCTGGATAGCAAGCATAAACCCTTCAGTTTCTGGAAAGAGCTGGCCATCCTGCAGCCAGGTGTATGACTGTTTTTCATTTATGTGGTCTTGCGTAATACGGTATCTATGTTTGCCATGGAGTGGTTTCTGCGACCAGGTGCTTATTTTTTCTTGTTGTGATAGTGTGGGATTGTGTGTGTCTGCGACGTGGTCTGGACATGATAGGTTAAGTGGTGTATAGTTTTTGTCTGCTTTTACTATTGCTCGATGTAAATTTGTTTGTTTGTTTTGGAAGAAATGTCTGAGTGTCTTTATCTGTCTTGTGCGAAGCGAATGTATATCTGTGATCCCTCTGCCTCCTTGTTTCCTGTCTATGGTGAGCCTTTCTTTGCATGTGTTTGGATGTGACATTCGGTGTTTCGTGAGTTCCGTTCGTATAAGGATGTGGATGTTTTCTATATCAGTGTGTGACCACTTGATGATGCCAAAGGAGTATGTGAGGACTGGTATCGCAAATGTGTTAATGGCTTTTGTAAGGTTTCTGGAATTCAATTTGGTTTTTAGTAGCTTAATAAGGCGATCTCTGAACTCTTGGGTTAGTTGTGACTTGACTTGTGTGTGGTCTATTTTAACGTTCTGATTGAAGCCCAGGTACTTGTAAGTTTCGTCCTTGTTCATGTTGTCTAGTGTTTGGCCAGCTACTGTTTCCTGCTGGGGGTGGTCCTTCCATTGCCCTTTGTTGATGTGGAGAACCTTGCATTTACTCATTCCGAATTCCATCCTGACGTCTGACGAGCAAGCCTCTGTTGTTCTGATTAACTCCTTCAGTTGTACTTCATTGGCGGCATACAGTTTTATATCATCCATGTAGAGGAGATGATTGATTTTGTGTTGGTTTAATCTGTTGTGTCTAATGTTGAAACCGCAGTTTGTGTTGTTAAGTGCGTTGGATAGCGGATTCAGACAGAGACAGAACCACAGTGAACTGAGAGAGTCACCCTGGAAGATGCCGCGTCTTATGTGAAGCTCATCCGTCTTGATAAGGCCGTCCTGGGTTTTGAGATGTATGCTGGTCCGCCATGTCTCCATGGTTCTTGTAAGAAACTCACGTAGCCCCGGGTTGATTTTATATATTTGAAGAGTTTTCGCTAGCCAGCTATGGGGTACAGAGTCGAAAGCTTTTTTATAGTCGATGAAACAGGTATGAAGGTTCCTATGTTCTTTTCTGGTTTGCTCCATGATGACATTATCAATTATAAGTTGTTCCTTGCAACCTTGGCTTTGCTTTCGACATCCTTTCTGTTCTTCAGTCAGGATGTTGTTTCGGGTGAGGTGTTGTTCAATTCTTCTGCCTATTGTTGCGGTTATGATCTTGTACAAGGTGGGAAGACAAGTGATTGGGCGATAGTTGGCAGGGTTCTTGGTGTCTGCGTTTTTGGGTTTTATATACGTTATTCCTTGCGTGAGGAATTTGGGAAGCCTATTCGGTTGGAGTATGGCTTTATTGATTTGGTCCGTAAGCATTTCGTATGTTGCACTGAATTGCTTGTACCAGAAATTTTGCACATTATCCACGCCTGGGCACTTCCAATTATGGGTATGCTTTATGGTTTCAGCTATTTCCTCTGGTGTAAGGATAACGTCTCCCTGCTCCACTATATGTTGATGTTTTTCCTCTTCTTGTCTGATCCATGGAGCGTTTTCATTATGTGTTTTGGGTTCTGACCATAGGCTTCCCCAAAACTCAGTTAACTCTTGTTTACTAGGAGGTTCTATTGCTGTTATCTGGTTGTCGGCTGTTATCTTTTGGTAAAACTGTTTTTCACTTTTCTGAAAAAGATTATTAGCATCCTTTCTGGAATTGGACTCGTTGTATCTGCGGAGTCTAGCTGCATAGACTGCAAGCTTCTGTTTAAGGGTATCAGCTATTTCTGGTATTGTCTGTTGTGGTGACTTGGATTTGAGTATATTAATTGTTGTCTGTACGCGCTTTGAGCTGTTGTTATTGTTGGTGTATTGCGCGAGGTGTGCCAGATCCTTTCTGATTGTGCTAATTTTATTTTCAATTCGTATTTGCCATTTAGGTTTAGATATTTCAGTTGTGCGGGCTATAGATCGTTTTGGGAGTTGTTGGCCGTTAAGTGTGAGTGTGGTTGCTGCGGCAGCATATATAACAGTATGGATGTCCTCTAGGTCACTGTCTTTGGTTAAAAATTGCGGTATTATGTTGACATTTATTGTGTGTAATATTTGTAGAGTGTTGTTTTTAAAAATTAGTCTGGGCAGGGGATCTCGCAATGTAGGATTGGTGCCACACCATTTGTTGTACTGTGTGTTCATCACTTGTTCGGCAGATTGTGTGATGGCAGGTGGTATAGTAACGTTTTGGCTTTGTGTGGCTGTGGAAGGTAAGTTAGTGCATGTTGTTTCTGGTGTATCTGGTGTATGATCATTTTCTAGATCCAATTCTAAGTGTATGCTGGTGTTATTGGTCGTGCCTGTGTTTGGAGGTTGATTATTTCGGGTACGAATGGCATGTCGTTCTGTGATTGATTCAGTAGCTAACGAATCGTTAGGTTGGACAGCGGTATCTGGTATATGTTGTGTGTGCTCATGTTCTGGATCTGCCTCTGAGTGTATGCTAGTGTTGTCGATTATGGTTTTGTTTGAGGTCTGCGGGTGATTCGGATGGGCAGTATTTATTTCATTGGATACAAGAATCTTGATAGCTTGTAGTTCTTCGGCTGTAAGGCGGTTGATTTTTGTTATGACTCGTTTTTGGTCAATGAGTCGCTGTTCAGTTACACGTTCTGCGAGGTGTGGGTATTGTGCTATAAATAACCTGTGCAGCTCATGTCTGTAGCCTGTAGAGATTGTTTCTAGTTTTGTGGCGGTGTAGTAACAGTGCATTACATGTTTGTTGATTTCAGTAGTCCATTGTAAGCGCTGTCTGGGTTTACCAGCTTTGGTGGTTGCCGGCTGTGCTGGCAAAACGTCCGCAGCTGGGTTGTGTTCTCTGGGCTGTTCTGTTTGGGTTTGGGGTTCGGATGAGTTTAATCGACGTACCCTAGGCCGTCGTTGGTTATTTTTAGAAGTAACTTTATGCATCGTGTTCCCACGAGTAGGGACGATCTAAATGTCGCTCTCCCGGGTGACGCCCATTCCAGGAGAGAAGGGACTTATATTTACTCCGAAGTTGGCCCAAGGTGCTCCGGAGGATTTGCGACTTTACTGTCGGGTTTTGTTGAGGCTTTCTCCTCACGGGCCGGCCGGTTAAGGCAAGCCCCCCGGTTGCTTACCCCTCACGACGTTCCCCAGCTACGCCCTGCTGAAGTCGTTGAAGTGTGGGGCGCAATAACGGTGTGTGACAGAAGGACCGGCGCTCAGCCCTCTGTGGCATATTTTCCCGGATTTGCCAAACCCCTATCTGACCGAAGTCAGGATAGCTTGGGGAAAGGAGCTTGGTGCTAGGTAGTGTAAGTAAGATCTACCGAGCGCCCAGCTTCCTGGGTGTGCTAGCCTTGGTTGAAGTGACTTTTTGACCACGAAACCTGCTGGTGTCGTAGCTCTGCGGTGCTATTAAAGTCCCACCATGAGCCATCCACCGAAATAGCTCGCCTGTCAAAGAGTCACTTCCTAAGCCCCCAAACGAACGTCAACGTTCTAGCACCCGATGGGGGTGAAAAACAAAAAAGTGCAGCTCGGGCTCCGACACACCGAGCTGCTGTTCCATTACCCAATGACTACTCCTCACACCGTGAGGTGAGCAATCACTGGGTCCGCGAATCGTGCGCCCTAAGTAGACGAAGGGACCCAAGGATGACTGCCTTCTGCATTCTGGCGGCTAAGATGTGCGCCGCCGCACGGCACACCGGTATTTTGCGCAGTGCAGAGAGCAGCATATTCCTCATTCCACCTAGGGATCCAATGACCATAACCAGCAGACTTACAGTGTAGTCTGGCCAGAGCCTGCGAAGTTGTCCGAGCAACTCCTGATATTTGGTCCGCTTTTCCTCCTCCTTAGAGACGATGTTCACCTCGGCAGGCGCCGAAAACTCAATAACGAACATCGTCTTCTGTTGGTGGTCGAGAAGGACTATGTCGGGCTTGTTTGCCTGTACAAGCTCGAGCGTGGGGAACGAGTAGTTCCAGTAAATCCGGCATCTCTCGTTCTCCACAACGGACTCTATATCCCCTGGAGCGTATGGCAGCACCGGTGTCTCATCGATACCGTAAGAGTGCCTCAAATGATAGTAGAGCACTCGTAGAGCCGCGTTGTGCCGATGGACGTAAGCCGTCCCAGCGTACGTCTTACACGCCGACAAGAGATGCATAAGCGTCTCTGGCGCCTGTCGGCAAGCTCTACAAAGGATGTCGGGTACATCTACACCCATAACCCTTTTACGGTACACCAAGGTGTTGAAGACACCGTCTTGGCAAGCCATTATAAAGCCCTCAGTCTCCGACTTCAACCCACTAGACCTTAGGAAAGAGAAGGTCAACTGCTCAGACAAGCCATGCTCTTCCAGATGTTTGTAGAAGATTCCATGCATTGGCTTATCTTTATGAAGTCTTAAAAGGAAGTCGACTTCGGCAGTTTTAAGGTGGGATTTTAATTCTGCGGGAGCAAGTTCCGTAATGGACTGCTGACACCTCCGCTTGAAGTCGAGTGTGAGGCTGAGCTCCTCGGCTGCTCGTTTCGCTGCGCTAAAAAGAAAGGCTCCTTTTCCCGCATTCTCGTGCTCTCGCACAAAGCGGATCAGGGGATCGGTGCTGTTCGTTACATAGCAGGCAGTGGCCAGTACTACTCTGTTGTGCAGACGCTCCAAACTCAATAGTCCACGCCCTCCCAGGTGTCGCGGGAGGTATATTCGCGGGACAGAGGACTTAGGATGCAGGCTTCTCTCCATATTCATCCTTTTGCGGGTCTTCGTGTCGATTTCCTTCAGCTCGTTCACTTTCCAGTGTATAGCACCAAAGGTGTATAATAACAATGGGACCGCAAGCATGTTAGTGGCCGCGACTTTGTTCTTGCCGGACAGTTCTGACGACCAGATCTGCCGGAGTCGGTGCAAATACTTGCGGCGGAGACACTCTTTAACCAATGCTGCCTCTTGGACATGACGCTGCGCCACTCCAAGGTAGGTATAAGTATCTCCGGCATGCAGCTGTCGCAAGATGCTCCCATCAACGAGCTGTTCCTCATCTCCACTATCTCCGCTTCGTCCTTTCTTGAGATGAACCAATGCACATTTGTCTGTCCCGAACTCCATTCCGATAGCATGACTGTACTCCTGCACCACCTTCAGCGATTGTTGTAGTTCGCGTTGGCCGGAGGCATAAAGTTTTAGGTCATCCATATAAAACAGATGGGTGACCTTGTGCCTCCGGTTATTGGGCGTGCCACAGCTGTATCCTTTAGTATTTCTCAGCGCTATGGACAGAGGCAAAAGTGAGATGCAAAAGAGCAAGGGACTCAAGGAGTCTCCTTGGAAGACACCTCTTTTCAATGACACCAACTCTGTCTGAACCCGAGTTTCACCTGATGTTATAGTGAACCGGGTCTTCCAGAGTGGCATCAGTTGTTTGATGCATCCCACTATCTGATTATCCACCGAAAGGCATTCCAACAGCCGCACAATGAGCTCATGAGACGTGCTGTCGAATGCCTTGCGATAGTCAATCCAGGCCATAGAAAGGTTTCGCTTGTACTGCACGGAGTCCTGCGTGACACATCGGTCAATCAACAAGTTCTCCTTGCAGCCAGCTACTCCTTTCTTTGACCCTCTCTGTTCATACACGTCGAGAAATACAGGATTCACAGCTTGAAGGAGACGCATGTACAAGATTCTGGTGAAGAGCTTGTAACATGCGTTCAGACATGTTATTGGCCTGTAGTTTTTGGGATCAGACAAATCTCCGGTCTTCGGGAGAAGCACGGTTCGACCCTCGACAAACCAAGCCGGAATTGGCTGCTCCTGATTTAGCCACGAGTTAAAAACTCTAGCTAAATGCCGGTGGCAACTGGGGAATTTTTTCCACCAGTAGGTGTTTATGCCATCCGGGCCAGGAGCTGCGAAATTCTTTGCGCCTCGTAAGGCGTCAAGAATTTCTTCCGTGTTTATCGGGTGACGCAGTTCATTCAAGTTAGGAGTCCTCCTACAAACGGACTCGAACTGCGCCAAGGCCGGAGTGTCTGCTGAGAGAGGTTTGGGCTGTTCGTAAATGTCCCTCCAAAAGGCCTCCACGCGATCAGCAGTTGGCGGCTGCTCTATGGCTGGAGGCGGCTGTTGGAAAAGGCGAGAAGGTCTTTCGTAGAACATTCTGTTCTGTTCCAGACCTCTCGCCCGCGCCACCAACGATCGCTTAGCAGCGATTAGCATCCGTATCCTGTCAAGACAGTGTTGCTTGACAACAACCAGTACCGCTTGACTGAGTGTGTGATGGTCGCGCCTCAACCCGTAGCCTATCTGGCGCACTCGGCGCGTAAATGGCTTCCCAGCCGCTCTATATTCCATCACACACTGGATACGGGATGCTTCCTGGCGAGCCAACTGGATTTTCGCTTCCATTTGGCGCACCCGTCTCTGTGCTCTCTCAACAGGAGAGTCTCTCACTCTCCCCTGTCTAGCTAGCCTCAGAGCCGCAGCGTAAATTTCGCAATTGATGCTCCAAATGTCAGAGGCCTCCGATAGACGTTCACCAACCACCTCATCCTCTCTCTTTAAGTCTGCCAGCTTCAAGGACCTTCCGTTGTTATGCAAGGCCCTTCGGTCTCTGAAATCCCCAGGTGAGACGACTTGGTCGATTTCCCTCTCAGCGGGCCTTACCGGCGAACTTTCAGCCTGGTTAACAGGCCTTCCGTCCGCCGAAGGGGCAGGCTGAGCTGGAGCACGAACATATCCCTGCCTCCGGAGGTACGATACATAATCTCGCAAATTCTGAGAGGTAAGCGTGCTATGCTCTGGGTGCATTTCACACCACCTCTCATACATGCGGGACATGTATCCCCTACGGCGCGGGCTACTGCTCTCGTAGCAGCTCAGTAGGTCATCCTTGAGCTCCGTCGTCCACCTAAAACGGTCCATGTCATTGCGGGGGTCGTCAACAGGGCAATTCGAAGCACCGCCACCTTGCCCAACGCCGGCTTCCGAAACCGGCTCGGTGTGGGTGCTTTTCTTCCGGGGTGGTCGAACCCGAAGATAGGGCCCGTCAGGTGGTTGGCCTTAGGGCCCCCAGACGACATTTCCGGAGGCAGCCGTCCAAATTGCCTCCTGAGGATGCACCTGCGAAGGTTGCCGGCTGGATTACATCCTTGGGCTTCGGTATACCCTGCGGTGTCGCCACGCACCGGATAGCCTACTGATGTTGGGTGGCTTCCTGGGTGTGCTAGCCTTGGTTGAAGTGACTTTTTGACCACGAAACCTGCTGGTGTCGTAGCTCTGCGGTGCTATTAAAGTCCCACCATGAGCCATCCACCGAAATAGCTCGCCTGTCAAAGAGTCACTTCCTAAGCCCCCAAACGAACGTCAACGTTCTAGCACCCGATGGGGGTTATTATTATTATTATTATTATTATTATTATTATATTATTTACGTTTATAACTTACAGAGTATCGGTGCTGATCACGTGCCGTATGCTTGCTACTTTATCAGTTCTATCGATTTGGTCAAAACTAGCTGTTAACTGAACTGGAAAACATATTTGAATATTGACTTGGGCTATTTTTCCTGAGAGAGACAACATTATTTGAAGTCACTTGGTACCAAAAACGTCAAATCGTCGATTTCTGACCCAGTTACTTTTGCAGTAGGTATAACGACGATATATCAAATTCGAAAATTCTGTTCTGTGTTCAGAATAATCATGCATGTTAAAATTTTTAGCGTAAGAAATTCGTTTCAATGAACAGCTAAGAGGCTTATTGTGCATTGATCTACGGAGACCAATTCAAAAAAAGGTGCCACACAATTGCAATAGGCAAGAACGAGTAGCGAATCAATGAAGTCATAGGTTAGCAAAGTTCTGATGTACATTTATGTGCCAAGCGAATACCTCATACAAGGTGCTGACTTCGAGGTGGCTATACATACATGTACAGACGGTACAAATAACAAATAAATAGTTCCCTCAAGCATTAGCTTGGCAACTAAAATAAAGTCTTCTTTATTATTCTCGTTTATTTGTAATTCTTTTGTCTACCACTGGTGGTGCATATAAAGCATTCCAAAAGGAAGCCTCACAAATTTTCAGTTAACCAAGTTTCCGCTATGTCAGTTCCAATTCTGCTTCGTGTAGAACCTCATCACTGGGAGACATCTGAATTTGAATTCGCAGTCGACTGAGAATTTAATACCTGGTGGATGGAAATGAAAGATGTCAAACCACATTTCTTTTGTTAGACATCCATCTACATACATATTTGTATGGATGGAAATGACGGGTTCCATGATTTTTTTTATTATTTTCAAACAAGAAAGCAGCTGGAGTCTCATGGCGGCATTCAGCTAGCCAAGTCGATTTCAGGTTAAGGCCGTTATAACAAGTGCATTTCAGTATTTTCAATTTCTAACGTGAGATTTGATATAAATTCTTAAACCGTCGATATATTGTAATATATACTTATGATAAGTATATGTGTAGTGTTTTTTTTTATTATAACATGGCCAAGAGCCAGACTACGTTGCAGTTCCCGTAATGTACTTGTTGAATATGTTAACGCGCAGAAGACAAAAGAAAGAAGAATAAAGAAAGCAGCTGTTTTAAAATGAATCCAGAAATATACCGCGAGTCTCACCATAACTTCGAAACCTTAAGCAGGGCTTAGTAGGTGACAAAGTGTTGTACAATGCGTTTACCAAAAATCGCCACTCTCCCAAATTACTATCCAAGAAAACGTGATATCATCATGTAACGCCAGGTACTTCGAAATTCTTTTTAATATCTCTATCAAAGCATCTCAAAAATTGAAATCAAATGAACACATGCATTATTATACTTGTTTTAACTACTTTAAGGTGGCCATAGAAAACACATAATTATCCTCCAGTTACTACGTTTACACGTTTGCCTTAGAACTATAAAACACTTTAGTTAAAGCGCTTAAAGAATGAGGTTTAACGTAGCTTAAACCGGTTTTACATGCCGTGTAAACAAAGAAAACGGTTCAACCTGTTTTAGATGCAGTGCTGCCAACGACCCCTTACAAATTCAAAATCCCGTTTGCGAAATCCAAGGTTGATGTTTGTGACAGCTAACCGTAGGTTAGACCATTAAACCTGTTTATAAAATCTAACCGTTTGAACGTCAAATAACCTGTAAAAATTTTCTTATAAAGTTGCCGAAAAATTGTGGAAATTTACGGGAAAAATTTATTATGAAGTTTTAGGAGTATACAAATATTGTGCCTACGAGTCTAAGTGAAGGCAGCGAAACAGATGCAGAATATGAAGATAAGTAATCATAGAAACACGAAATCCATCGGATATTTCACTTGATTGATGGCTGTACTCAAGGTGATACCTTCCACGGACGATAGCCGGTTGATTGGCTTTACATACGAGTAAATCTTTATAAACAGCAAATAAAACATAACACATAACACGACTGCTTTAGTGAAACAAGACACAAAACAGATGCGGTTATTTACACTATCTCGTGGATAACACCTTTAGGAAAAGGTGAGGTTATTTTTTTTAATGCATTTTTATTTTGACATTTTTGATCCAATAAGTGATAGGTTGGCAGCATTATTACTATTTTCATTAGCTGATTTAAATTGGTTCGCAAGATTGACGTGTAAACCCTCAAGTAATGCGGTTTTAGTTGAACCATTTCAAAATAAAAATGGTTTAAGGAAATGTGTAAACGTAGTAAGTGTAATATTTAGGTATTTTCATATTACAAGCATTGATACCACCTAAATGCATACAGAAAGCGTTGTAAAATTGAAAAAACAAATACAAGTAGGGGGTTGCATTTTTAGAATGATTAGCTGAAATATGTTTGTGTTTTCGCTTCACCACCAGAATTTAGGACAGTACTATTATTGGCATAAATTTCCAATGCTAATAAATAATACAGGTTTTCGCGATCACGTTCCGGACTGGTTCGGATAAAAAGCGTATCCACAGTGTGGTTAAGGGCGTTTGCGGTAAGTAAATCTTGTATGTAAACTGACTCCGTTTACATCACAGAATCAGTTTACATAAGCATATTTGCAAACCGTGCAAAAACAACCACACAGTACATCAACCGTGGCAGAAATGATCTAGATATACAAGGTGATTGGTAATTCGATACATTAATTTAGGAAAGTGACAGCAGAGATGATAAGCTAATAAATTCAATACATAATCCCATGTTCAATTCCTAATGCTTTCCGAGATAAATTGAATTTCAGCGATCTTAAAATTTACACTTGCAAACTAAAACCCTAATAAAACAAAATTTTATTGTCGGATTTTGGAATTTTGGTACTACTTCCCAGAAACTATGCTATGTCGTCATAATCAACTAAAAGAAAATCATGTATCAAACACTTCGGAAGATATTCTCAAAATGAGTATGTGTTGAAAAGTGGATTCAGGAAAAGTTACAAAAAATTAATTTACCTTAAAAAGTCACCAAATAATTGACCGTGCACTTTACTACGGTAAAGACATGTCCCTCTTCTAGTTTTGTTTTGATACTATAAACTTGTAAATGTGGTAAATACAGGTATTAAGGTTGCATTTCCACTTTAAAGGCATACTGGATCTCCGAGAGTATAAAGCTCTAACAGAGCGTTTGACAAAAACCTGTCATCGGATTTCTAATTTTTGTTATGGATACATGAATAATATGCTATTAAATTATGATTAGTTATAAATAGTGATCAGTTATTCAAACCTTTGTTATAGTATCAAAATTACATAATTTTAAAAGAAGAATTCAACGTATAAATTAAAATGGCTTCGTCTGCAAATGTCGCTAGGTAATCAAGTAGAAGATGCCAGCTACATTGTAAAGTATCTTGTATCCGTATCTGTAGACGATGTTCAGTCATGTACAAATGAAATATGTATATCATATTACAATTGATTGCTAAGTAAAACCTGCGAGCAGTACAGATTAGGAACCAGTCTCCAAGTAACTCATATTTGGCCTATGTACAGGTTTTGTAGGTTTGGTCGCATATTGATGGTGCAAAAACGCAAACCAAATTAAAATAATATGAGTTTTTAATACCGGCTCGGTCGATGACTCCACTACTGTAGAAGATAGCGAAAAAAGTTGTATATAAAAGTTGTAGCCACGGATATGCCCCCTGCTTAGAAGATATTTTGATTTATACAGGGTGATCCATAACTACGTGGTGATGCCAAAATATATTTTTTTGAATGAGACACCCTATATATTATTCAATTTTTAGATTCTACTAATAATTTTTCATCTCCCAATATAAGGTATTATAATATTACACAGGGTATTTCAAAAGTTATGACCATTTCTATATTCAAATCGCTGTCAAACTAACATACTGTATATCAAAAAGTAATGCATAAAAAATTACTTTTTTTACATGGAAAGTTTGAAAATATCCTTTAGTTTCAAAGTCGGCTATAAAAAAAGCCCGCGACGCATATTCGTAGACAGGGTGATGTAGAAAGCAAAATCCACATTTTCTCTTTTTTTTTAAATGTAACCCCAATATTCTATTATACCAGAGAATTGCTTTTAATATGCTCTTTTATCTTTGTATAGCACTTGTACCTAAGTGTAAGTTTCCGAGATATTTCGATTTTTCGGTAAATTTAAAATATAGCCTCTATTTGTGTACTGAAATTTATTTATTTTGAGAAAGTACTATCGAATTTGTTTTTTATTTAACGAACAACTAAATTATGAGGTCATGATAGTATTTGATTGAGTCAAAACCCTGAATCATCGAGATAATAAAGTCAAGTATGCTGAGGAAACAATTTTGTAGGCGTGATGCATAATTACCAAGCAGATAGGCTTTGAAAAGTTTTCATAACCTGCTCAATAATTCCGTAGTGTGTGAGGAACGAGCTTTAAAAATTAATTTTTCCATTAAGGGTATTCAGGAGAATCTTCGAGAAATTGTCTACTTGCCTCTAGAGTATATAAACTATGAACAGCAATATCCAGAACGGAGGCACTCTAAAACCTATGCGTTTGAAAGATTGAAGAATCCTTCTATTTGGACTGTGTCGTTTAATATTTCATAGCCTACCTGATAGATCTGCTTGATAATCATGCGTGACGTCTATAAAATTTGTTTCCTCAGCACACTTGACCTATAATATCTCGTTAGTTCAGTGTTTTGACTTGGTCAAGTAACATTATGGCCTTATATTGTTAGGCAAAAATAAAATTTGATAGTATTTTCTCAAAATGAATAAATTTTAGTAAACAAATAGTAGGTGTATTTAAAATTTGTATAGAAATGGAAATATCTCAAAAAATTAGGAATGCAGCCATAACAAGTGCTATACGAAGATAAAGGAGCGTATTAAAAGCAATTCTTTGGTATAATAAAATATTGGGGTTACATTTAAAAATGAGACAAAATGTAGATTCTGCATTCTACATTACCCTGTATACGAGTATGCGTCGCGGGCTTTTTTTATAGCCAATTTTAAAACTAGGGAATTTTTGATTTATCACTTTTTGATACACAGTACGTTCATTTGACAGCGATTTGGATATAAAAATGGTCATAACTTTTGAAATACCCTGTATAATGTAAGAATATCTCATATTTAAAGAACGGAAATCATTGGTAGAATTTGAATATGGAATAATATATAGAGCTTCTCATTAAAAAAAATGCATGTTTGCATCACCACGTAGTTATGGATCACCTTGTATAAATCTAAATATTTTCTGAGCAAGAACCATATCCGTGGCTACAACTTTTATATAAAACTTTTTTCGCTATCTTCTACAGTAGTAGAGTTATCGACCGAGCCAGTACCAAAAACTCACCCTGTATACGCTCTGCAGCAGTCCTATAGCAAGACAGTTACAGACGTGGCTGTTCACAAAATAAAAGTACCGTATAATTTGCATTCTAAAGCTCAGACGGTTTATAAATAAACGTGACAAGCTGTCTCTCGTTTCTTCGAGCAAATAAACTGTTCTTATTGGATGCAATGAGAAAACTGAATTTCTTTTATTACCCAAAGAACTCTCTTGATACGTTTAATAGCAAGCCTGCTTCAAATAAAAGAGGCGATATGTACAAACGGATTCGTAGAAGCAGATACTAATGTATTTACCAAGGACGAGCCTCAAACAGAATAAATTCAATTTCCTTTTATAAGTTTGCCATATCCACTTGATTCCTTCTTTCCTTGATCTGAACCGATGTCGTTCTGTTTCAATTGGAATATTGCTTAGTGAAGTTTTAGCTTTGCAAAATTTTTGATCTAATCCCTATGTTCACAAACCCTTATCAGGAAACAATTTAGATTTAGAAACTAGAGGACGACATAAGATAATATTTAACATAAGTGACAGAAAAAGTACATCGCCGACAAGAGACAAGCAGAATGATGCCTGTAGATTGAATAGAAAGTTTTCCCACCGACAGCTATGTAGCATATGAAAATTGATGTTAGAACAAATTGGTTTTTGAGAGGAAGTGCTGAGTCAATCAACTTGACTCTATTTTTTTATTATTGCTCCGCCGCGACTGACACAATTTTTCCAAAACATACGCGCTTTCCATTCTCGCTGCGGTAGCGATACTGTGTCAAAATTACATTAAAATCAATTCAATGATTTTCGCGTTACGCAATATAGAACGATCTAAAACAATACTCGTATGTATACATCACAAATTCTAAGTCCCTTGGCTTCTATAGTAAGCAAGGCGATATGTTCGGATGGAGCTAAAAAAGTGTATTATGCCGCTAGGTTTTTCATTCAGAGGTCAATGGACAGCCCATTATAAATAAAACAAATTTTTCAGTTTTACAACTCCCCACCTCCCAAATACCCCAAATTCACCCTAATCTAAAAAAACGCCTAAAAACGAAGTTTTGGGAATATTTGAATTTTTTTGCTTTTTGCTAATTCGTCCCCCCGCAACACGATTCCCAAAATTATAGGAACATTACCTACTACTACCCCACAACATATCGCAACCCAAATTTCATCACAATCCATGCAGCGGTTACTGAGATTGCGACGTTAGAAAGACGCCAACAGACAGACCGACAGACAGACAGACAGGCAGACCGACGGTAATCAGTTACGTGGATTTTTGTTATGTAGACATCATGAAACGCCCAAAAAGCGTGTTATCTCAAAATCTAAAATTTTCCCCTCAGCCATCATCGATGTGGGAAGCAAAAGTATCTCAAAATCTGCCTTTGAAGGAAATTATGGCCGTCTTCAATATGACGCGAGATATAAAGCTGAACATAACTACTTCAGCATTAACAAATAGGTGGAATGAATTTAAAAAATTAATATTGCAACTGGAGCTACCAAAAAATCGCCACTTAAATATAAAATAAATAAGACTGACCTAAAACAGATGTGTGTACTGCAATTCAAAGATTACGTTACTACTTTTCGTTTTGGAAGTTGTCAGCAATAATTCTTCAATCTATTTTTTTCCAAGATTTTACAATCTCGGACTTGCTAGGAAGTTAACTCTCTGAAAAACTAAAGCTGCTAGCAGGATCACACTCAACGTCACTTATTCCAAATTCACTTTCGTCAGATATCTTGCATTGCAGAGGGGGCCGAAATGGTGGAAAATGTTTATATTTTGACAGACGGGGTTTTATTTATAAGCTAGCGACGCACTATAGACCAAGCTGGCTTCATCACAATTTCTGTTTGGACTGCCCAACAAGCATTCTAGGTAAAAATTACCTTACATCGACCACTATACAGGTTACATGACTAATTTCAAAAAGGATTATTTACCTCTAAGTGTTTTCCTTTTCCAAAAGTGGGGACTAAAACTAGTAACTTAGAAGTCAATATGAGGACGACGAGGAATTTATAACCAACAGGTCGAGAATACCATGTCATTTTGAGATAAAATTGTCGACATTATCCGTTCAGAATAACCTGTATCTAACGTAAATTTAACAACAACACAGAAAACATTATGCATCTGATCTTTTCTTTCATAAGCATGAAACTACGGGTTATAATATGGCTATATGCCTGTGTAGATATGATTCTGGTGTCTTCGTCCACTTTAAAATTTAATGACTACCCTAACACGATTTGTGAAAATTATCCTTAAGAGAATAAACATAAACATGAGTTAATTTTATGATTAAACTAAAGATGTCTGCTTTCAGAATTCTAACTTACAGGGATTTTTTACCACCATTTTTAAAAAATAGCACACGTTTTCCATAGTAGTAGTAGTTTCGAAGTAGAGGTAGAGCTAGAATAAAGCTAAACTAGGTCCTGTTGTTGTGGAGTCAGGTTCGTAGGTGACAGTGATAATTCAGTGTAGGGTGCGTTTCAGGCTTCCAGTGCCATACCCTAGGCAGCCAACATTTTATAAAACTTCTTACTTGAGTGTCACATATGAAACACTTGGCTTTTACACAAATTCTTTGTCCATTAAAATATGAATAAAATCAGTACTATTTATTGAGGTTGATGGCTCAATATTGGTTGAACAAATTACGCATGTACCAATGTATTTCGTATTATAACACCAGCACACCCTATTTTTTATTACACCATTACTAACATTTGACTAATACAGGTTAACTTTTCTTCGGAAGTAGACTTGTTTAACAAAAAACTACTTTCAGATGCCGCGGTAATTTTGAGTCAAATCCAGGAATAAGTAAGATTTTATTCAATCATGAAAATCTCATGTTTTATCATATTTTAGGTATGACGAGGCATAATTTAGGTTTAGTAATAACTAGCAAAAATGTCAACTAAATATAATATTAATAGACGAAGTGGCTACTAAGCATTTTATAATAATAACCCGTCATCCGTCTTGCACCGATACCTCCTCATGCATATCCAAAAGCTTTCAATCTATATGAGGTCATGTACAAAATTTACCTCCAGTTGGAAATTTACGTATCAACCACATTATCTACCATAAAGCATCGACTGCAGCATTCGCCAATCCAGCGAAGTTTCCCTGTACGTATAGTTCGAACCTGGCGTGAAGCGGGAAACCACTACTCATACAGCCGTAAAATCCCTTTCCGATTCTGTAATACCATCAGAGCGTGCCGTTGTGAAGTAGAATCCAATAATCTAATCTAGACGGTAAGGATGTCCGTCTCTGGCCAGTGTCCAAGTAGGCGAGACTCACAGCTGGGGTAGTTGTTAACACGATCGCCATTCGCAGTCTGGCAATCACAGTTCAGTTGCATGTTAAGCTATGCCAGGCTTTACTTGGGTTAGTGTGAAATATATGTGTCATACGAGATTATCAAGATACTTCTTGACTAGCTACTCAAATAATAATCTTTCATTAATTTAAGTTACGTTCAAATAATAGGATCAAGTATTCCACTTATTTTTTTAACGAGCTTGTGCAGAGCCTCTGTCCGTCCGTCCGTCCGTATACAAAAGATAGCCAAAGCTACAGATGCTAGAGAAAAACTAAATACAGATTCGGTATCAGGATGAAAAAACTAGTCGGGAAAAATCCAGTTCTGTCAGTATCGCCTCCGGTTTAAAAAAAAACTTTAAATTTTTATACCAATAAATTCCACATGGAGAGCGCGGTTTGAATTTACTCACTTACTCTCCTACTTTTTTCGGACATTCATTTCGTTTCAGTCAAGTCAAGTTATTGTTGATTGTCATAGCAGTCCGTGGAACCTTAACTCTTGCGTTATAGTGTCAGTTCGTTAGTCTGTCAGGTCTGAGAATCCAGGAAGCCGACAATGTCCAACAAAGAGGAAAGTAAGGAAGAAGGGTGGAGAGCAAAGATGGGGTAGAAAATATTTTAGAACAGAAGATGGTTAAGTGTTTTTGAAATGTTTCGGTAAGTTTTTAAAATATATTCGAGCGTTTAGTCTTGATTAGTTTTTTTCGTAAAATGTTTTAATTTTTACTATACTAAGTTCGCGATGCAATTATTAACTTTCCCAGCAAAGGAGGGCCGTAAGTTATTAGAATCGGTCCGTTTTTGCAAATTTTACCGAAATCAAGTTGCGAGGTATCATTTCCAAGGTAGAATCACCTCCTGGCTCATTTTTTGAAAAGAAAGCGCTATGTTCTATTATTATATTTCCAAGTAACCCCCACCACCCCCCACTACTAAACCATAGATTTGCACCAAATGCGGACCAAGAAGCTCTTTACGACAGTAAAGCATGAAATTATTTGGATCATTTTTGTGACATTTACTACGTTTCCACGGGCTTTGAAAACGTTTTGAAAACGTTTTGAGTTTTCAAATATATCGTGGAAACGTCAGTTTGATGCGTTTTCAAAACGTTTCCTGTTCAAGGTCGATTCGCTAATTTTTGAAATGGACTATGCACAACTCCTAGATGTATAATGTCACTATCGTTGGTTTATTGAAGCTTATTTGAATTCGAAACTAAATATTTATGACAAACAAGAAAATTGGCTATAAAACCAGCAAATGACATTTGTCAAGAGTGTCAGTTGAAAACGTTTTGAACGCGTTTCGAAAATCGTTTTTAAACCTGTCGTGGAAACACCGGCAATCCAAAATCACAAAACCTTTTGAAAACAGTTTTGAAAACCCGTGGAAACGTAGTGATTTATTGCCATTCTAAAGTAAATTTTTACTCCGTCATTTTGAAAATTTTGTGGCATGCGCGGTAGCACTCTCGACATAAGAAAACATGCTCTTTATTGTGGTAGCATCGGAATTTCACGCAATGATATTATTTTTCAGATTATGAGACCAAAAACTTGATTTTTGTTTCTAATGATAACCTTTTTATAGTGACCAAGTTTAAATAAAATCGGAAAACTTTGGTTTTTTGTGTCCATCTTTGTGTGTCTGTATGTCCACAATTTCATTCTCCAACGATTACTATAAAATGCATCAAGGGATTGCTCCCAAATTTGGCCTACTGGAAATGATAAAGGTCCCTTTGAGTTGAAAAGGTTTTGGTGCCGACCAGACAATCTGGGGTAGAAACAAATTCAATACAACATATAAGTTTGATAGCACTAGTTGAATGTCTAACACCCGTATGCACCGTTTGGCAATTCTAATCCTAGTTGCCTAATCGCGTTTTGCTAATCTTTGGCATCTAGCCATGCACCGTCAAGAGATTAACTGATCCAGATTGGAGATACGGCAAGGTTGTGTTCGCAAGATTGTTTTGACAGTGACAGTGTCAAAATTTTCAGTTTGCGGTGCATAGTAAACAAGTAATCTAATCCACGTTTACGTAACTAATCGTGCAATTGACTTACGGTGCATACGGGTGTAAATCCCATGTTAATCGAGGCTGAAATAATTAAGCAAATTGAAATACTCAAGTGTCATTAACTGCTGTACTTTTGTACTGAATTGTTTTATATTGGACAGTCGTAAATAACTTAATGACGTCTACCTCAAAATAATATTACTATTCGATTGAACTAGCTAAAGGGCGTGGAGGCTATACACACAATGTCGTCGTCATTCATATTAATGGTTCAAAAATATTGTATTGATTCTACTAGTTAATATCATCACAAGGTTATGGTGAAACAAGGACTGGGAATGAACAACAACCACTTGAGTCGGAGATGTTCCTAGAACGAGGTCTACCTCGTTCAATATCCACACTTTTTAGCTCACAGAGCGAGCTGAGGCCTTGTTTGCTTGCAAACGTGCTTGACTGTATAGTCCACTGATTGTTAAGGTCTCTATGGAGAGCCTCGTTTGAAATGTACCATGGGGCGTCTGTAACAAATTGTGCGTAGGGTTCTGCAAAGCAAAACCCTACGGAATGAAATGCCAAGATGCACAGACGCTGGTAGTTGCTTGTCGTATTACCATTTTATAAAGCCGAATATTTCTAATCAAGCTTAATTTTGAGTCCCTACATAGCATGGGTACAGCTGCCGAAACATAATTTGGATATAATTGACACAATTTTCCCATATACGAGTGCCATCCCTCGAGTCCTCAGTAGGGGCACCGCGACGTTTGTTTGTACAATAGATTGCCTGCGTCTTGTAATAGTTAATTTTAATCAGCCGTCGATTCGCCCATTTCAATACTCTCTTCCACCGCATCCTGCCGCTTGTCGCGGACTAGGTCACCAGACCTCGCCATGGACAAGGAGTAAATAAAGTTTTGGCCCAAGGATCGAGCCCTGCGTGACACAGGTCCTTAACGGCCATTTTGTAGATACAAAGTTGTCAATTTTCTTCCCTTCAGCCAAGACTTCCAAAGATTTAGTAGCCAGAAGGAGAAGCCCTTTTGAATCGGTTTATACTGAGGGTGTTTGTATGAGGAAACATACTGGTGCATAGTCATGTTCCTTCAGTGAAGGTGTATATCTGAAAAACAATTCAAATGACTGGTAGAAAGCAAACAAATGCATACCCAACCAGTCTAGATCAGAGACAATGGTCTTAACCTTACGACGGAGTACCCTCAATGCTTTGGAGTCTACAAAGTTCCTAGGAGTGTACATCGCTCCTCATTTGACATGGGAAACATATATCAGCTGCGTTACACCACTGCTATTAAAGTGCATTTATCTAGTACGGAATCAAAGAAATGTTATGTAGGACACCTCAGCTTCGGCTTTTTAAGACCAGAAATGGCGCCAACTTTTATGGCTAGTGTTTTACAATATTTTTCCTTAAATTATCGGGCAACTAGGACTAGGTCTTTTCTAAATGAAACTGAAGCGATATTTCATTGATAACGCATTTTACAATATCAATTTTACACTCACATAACGACTTGTCTGACATAGGCTATGCACCTTTTTTCTTTATTTCTACTTCCCATACCTACAGGTGAGGGTAGTATTGTGATCGCGAAATTTTTTGATTTTGAGATAGCGCTCTAAAGGCGTTTCAAGATCTCTACATGACGAAAATCCACATTTGTCGATCTGTCAATTGGCGTTCTTCTAGCCTCGTAATCTTAGTCACCGCTGCATGGATTCTAATGAAATTTGGGTAATCGGTGGTGGGGTCATTACAAAATTGTTTCAAATATTCCTCAAAGTTCTTTTTTAGGCATTTTGGGGGTTTCTGATCATTTTCTACTTTTTTTGGTTGGGAGTGAAACTGGGGTGGTTGGAGAGGGGGGTTGAAAAACTGAAAAAAAGTTGTATTAATAATGAGCTGTTCATTGGCCTGTGAAAGAAAGACCTAGCGGCATAATGTTTGCACTTTCTTAGGTCCGTTCCAACATTGTCAACAGAAACCAAGGAACTTGGAATTTACTGGTGTATACGTACGCATATTGCTTAAGATTGTTCTGTATTGTGTGTAACCTGGAAATTATATTATTGAATTGATTTTAATATACAGTAACATAACCCTGGCAAGGATAGAAAGCGCACGTGGCGGTGCAGCAATAATAAAAGAACTAAGAATATAAAAAATGGAGTCAAGTTAATTGACTCAGTACTTCCCATACATTACAATGATGTTTTATTATTTTCCATGTCACAAAGCTATAGTCTAAGGTTCTCTTGGAACCAAATCATCGCCCGCTCTCCGCAAAAAACATCCAACACAAAAATTCTCGTAAATAGTTTCTTTCATATATCTCCATAGGAAGTAAGACGACGCAGTTTTTATTTTGCAAGCTTTAACTCTACGAATCGCCTAAAAACGAAGTTTGAGCTGTTTTTATGTTTTCAATTTTTTTATTATTGTTGGACCGCTACTGACACGATTTCTAAAAACCATACAACCATCCAAGTCCCTTGGTTTATGTAATAGGCAAGGCAATGTTCGGATGGACCTAAGAAAAGTAAATTATGCCCTCAAAGATTTTTCAATTTTACAACCCGCACCCCCCAACTACCCCAACTTCACCTCAGTAAAAAAAAAGTAAAAATGATCAAAAACCTCTAAAACGCCTGAAAACGAAGTTTGAGGAATATCTGAAATTTGTTTGCCTTTTTGCTAATTACTCCAACGCCCATGCATTGATTTCCAAAATTATAGGAGCACTATTACGACCCCACAGCATATCGTTACCCAAATTCCATCACACTGAGATTACGAGGCTACAAGGACGCCAACAGACCGACAGACAGACAGAGCAACGGAAATGAGTGACGTGGATTTTCATTACATAGACATCGTAAAACGCCAAAAAGTGGATAATCTAGAAATCGAAAATTTTCACGATCACAATACTCTCCTCACCTATCGGTGTCGGAAGTAAAATCGTTCTAACCTCGCTTTTAGATGTTTCAAAGGTCCCTGATCATTGTCTACTTTTTTGATGAGAATGGTGTAGGGTTAGAGAAACTCCAATTTTTTTGTTAGCATTGGTAATGTGTAAGGAGTACTGAATCAGGGCACCTGACGCTATTTTTTACTTTTACACACGTTCCACTATGAAATGCTATATGTTTTATTTACTGCCAAGTACGCTGTCTTCCGGTGTATTTCTTTTTTGTATACTGTGTGTATTTAAATTTATTTTGTGCTATATACCGGCCAGGCAAAATAAAGTCCTATTTATTTGAAATTTTAAATACTGTGTTTTATTTGGAGTGAGAAAATGGCTCAGGTAAGGCGACCCTCTATCAACGATTCTTTTTAATCTGACGCTTGAAGCAATAATTACAAAAAGCAAAATCAAGACAAATGGAACCATATTTAATAACGAACACCAATGTACAGCATATGCCGACGACTTAACACTAGTAGCAAAAACAGAGAAAGAACTAGAGAAAACTACGGCAAGGGTAGCTGCGGAAGCAAGTTGATTTGGGATGGAGATAAATCAAAGCAAGACAAAATATTATGATCATGGGGTAAATAGGAAGAACTTCTGATGATCAGCCGAACCTAATTTTTATAGCCAACAACATGAAATGACTTTTTAAAGGACTACGGAATTTATGTACCTAGGGGTAATCATAGAGCAAAAGCGACAGGAGAAACAAGAAATACAGGCAAGGATCATCAAAGGAAACCAGAGGTATGGAACCCTGGAAAATCTTATAAAATCCAAATATGTATCCACAAAGACCAAAGAGAGATTTTACACAACTTTTATAAGACCAACAGCGACATATGCTTGTGAAACGTGAACTATGAAGAAAGAGGAGGAAGAAACAAGTGATGGAAGAAAAGAAATATCAGTCATCAAAGCGCACAGAATAAGCTGGCTAGGACATGTGGAGGGGCAGAATGGGATGAGAATGGCTAGAACTAGTTCTCAACCGGAGACCAATAGGAAAAAGATAAGGGTAGATCAAGGGAGAGATGGCTGAAGAAAGTAGAAGATGCTTTAAAGAAAATTAGTATTAACACTGGAATGAAAAGGTGGCAGACAGAAACAGGTGGCGTGGACTAGTGCAGGATATACTCAGAAATAGGTGGTGAAGGTACCCGGAGACAATTTTTAAGTTACATATACTTTAGCAGTATAAGATCAGGCCGTACCCATTTCTGCCCTAGGCCTTCATGGCCTGTTGTGCAAACTAATAACAATAATGATTCAGATCCCCTCAGAGAGCACCCCCTATACGCCCTCTAGAGCGCGTCGTGTGCTATCTTTGGTAACGTCAAACGCCGTGTTACCACCAACCGACGAGCCGTTGGTTGGTGGTCAAATGAGGCTAATTAACCCTTCCAGTTGGTAAGAGGGATCATTACGCTGTAGGAAGGAAGCTGTCAATGCTGTCAGCCGATACTCACCGGGACATGCCTGCGTAGATTGATGTCACAGTTGCAATTAGCAAATTGATGGCTGTCGTGTAATTATTCAGAATTATTATCAGATGCTTCCGGATCCAGCTAAGTGGCCTCTGTGGCGAGATTCAACCAGATTAGAGTCAACGATGTAAAATGTACAATGTGTAAATCGCTTTTAAGGGTAGCAATTTTAGCTAATCTATCGGCCGCTGTATAATTGATTGGGAACAACAACGGAAAGCGTAACGGTAACGAGAACGAGAACCAGAAGGGAATCTAGATCCACAATAAAGAGAGGTAAGACCCACAAAGAGTCTCATGGCGGCATTCAGGCTGCCGGGTCGATTTCAGGTTAGGACCATTATAACACCCCAGACAGCACAATATATTCCTGGAACATTCATATTTCATCCAAAATAGATTGTGAATATTCAGAACATTAACAGAATGTTCTATGGATGTTTTTATTGGTTTCATTCCCATGAGGATGTACGAAGAATATTACGTCATGATTATTCCATGAACGTGTCGATCAAAATATTCTGATAATATTCATAAATTAATATTATCTGAAGAATAGTCTATGAATATGCCTTTTGGTATGATTCTTAATGTAGGCGTGGCACCGTTACAGGTTAGGTTAGGCTAGAGAACTTTGAGGTTAGCTTCATTCGTCACGGTGGCGGTGGTCGGTGGTGCCTGCTTGTGCTTGTGCGTTTTCCCCCTGTGATAATTGGATAGTTATCTGTGTTCTGGAACATGATTTTCACTTGTTATTTAGTTTACAACTTCACCTAGGAGCGACTAGGGTGAGTGTAACTATTTTGTCTCTGTAAATTATCGACTTTGTAGCACCATGTTGTAGCAACTCTCTTGTTCGGAGTCTCTATGTTCTAGTCTTACTTGTCGTAGGTGTGCCGTAATTAATATTTATAATAACCACTAGCAACACATTTAATATATTCGTGACTATGAATTTCCAGTGTTTATTCTACTAAATTTGATTTGGTTTTTTTTATTTTGCAGGATAATACAGGAGGACGATTCCGTGCAATGAAATGTTTTTTTAATGTCTACATTAAACTTATGCAATTATAAATACAGGTTCCGTGTTCTGTTTTATATATATTTTTTTCATCAATCCCTATAATAATTAGTGTGTGCCTAAATCAATGCTACCCAAAACACTGTATGAAAGTTGAGTATTCTGAGGGAATAACCTATGCACATTTTTTGGATTCCCATTTTCACATTCCTGGAATGTTCATCAGACAATCTATATATTCATGGACTTTTCATGGAATGATACAATGTTCCAAAATGGTGATTCTTAGAATGTTCCTAGAATATATTGTGCTGTCTGGGACGTGCATTTCAGTATTTTCAATTTCTGGTCTTTGTTAATTGTGAGATTTGATATAGATTCTTAAACCGTCGATACAGTGTAATACGCGATATTTATCTTTTTACGTAATCATGACGATTTTTTGGAGTTTTGAATAAGAAGAAGCAAGTAACGATATTTTTTGCACTGTAACATGGCCAAGAGCCAAACTACATTGCAGTCCTCTTAATGTACTCGTTGATTGTTCTAACGCGCAGAAGCCATAACGATAAAAGGAAGAAAGAAAGGAAGTAAGACCCACGAAACATTGAATGTTGATTAGTAAAAAACATCTGATTGGGAAGAATGTTGAGGTTTTGGAGGTTGAGAGGTTTGGTTGAAAATTTGTTGACATGGTGTTCGTTTATCGAATGTATACGATCCATGTTATAATGTAGATACCTAATTGAATCTAGAGATGGATTTTGAAGATAAGGATTGTGTTTCATATAATTTGCCAATATAAGCTGTTCGTATTTTTACACATTTAATAGCTAACTTATATTGTATGTGATGTAAAAAATCAACTTGGTCAACAACAGTTTTGTTTCAAATTCAGGATTTAGTGTGAACATTTCACCAAAAAGAATTCAGTTTTTATTATGCCTTAAGTAGACGAAATAGATATTATTTCCTGAGATCTAGCGTTTACTGGTTTAAGTTCATTTCTAAAGTTTTTGATTTTGTTTTAAGTTTCATTTCAGTGTCAAAACTTCGCCCGCAAGTTATTTGTCAAGTTACCATTGAGATGAATAGCAAATTAAAGCGCTTGGAAAGTGGCGTATAGTACAAAAATCACACAAGTTGCTGCATTGGAAAGCATTGAATTTTAAGATCGGGAGCTGTTCACATATGATCTCGAATGAATCACTGCAGTTAGGTTAGATAATATGAATGAAAATTGGGAAGTTTCGATTGGAAAGGGTCGTTGTGATCATATTTATAAAGGCATCTGAAAAGGTCAAGCCTATATAAAGTATGTACATTGTACACTCAGATAGAATATATCAAATTCAAATAGGACCTATGCATTCCATTCCTTTTCTCATGGTGGTGCAGATGATTTGTAACACAACAGTTTTGCAAGAATGTGATCTGCTCCTAAAGGATCATGCTCACCCTAACTATATGAGTTTAGATCATCAGCAAATATTAACTTGTAACATCTAAGTGAACCACAAGAATCATTAATATTATAATGGGAGTAGCAAGGGACCTAAATTGGATCCCTATGAAACGCCAGTTTTAAAAATAATATCTAGGTAGTCTCATAATATCTTAGTAGTAAACTAAGCAGTCACTGTAACCAGATATGTTGTATTGCATATTTTGTATGTCATATTTGTTAGCTTGACTTAGACAAGAGCTAAACTTACTTTTCAATTCCCAACAACATCTAGAATTTCATTTTCTGTTATCGGTGTGCAGGTTATATCCTAGAAGTAATCAGGTTCAATGTCAAATATCAAAATTTTTGAGATCATTAGGATAGTATCTGTCCCAAAATAACCTAGCGAACCCAGTAGCAATAGCTTTTTAAGATCACTATTTATTTCATCACTTTAAGACATTTGTCCTACTAGTATGATCTTTTTGACGCATGAGGTGCCAAAACGGTTTATTTTTTATTTTAATTGATTCAAAATACTGTTCAATTAATGACTGAATGCTTCGCATATCTTTAGTGTCAACGATAATCGAAATCTACTGAATTCTTGGTTTACGCTCCTTATCTTTGTATATTTCTCAAGTGTTTGATGTTAGTTCAACATTTTTATTTGGTAGAAAACTTGCAACTGTATTTCAAACTGATTTCCTCACCAGTAATTATCGCCCACCTTATTTGTCACCATTGAGACGAGTAGCAAACAAAAGTGCTTGACTAGCAGCGTAAGTAGCAAAATGGTAGAAATCATCGCACTGGAAAGCACTGAATAACTTTTGATATATGTATAAAAGGTAACCTGATGTAAACCTAAGTAGAATATTGAAGTTTGATGAAATAAAAAGGATCCCAAAAGCTATACACTTTTCTGTCTCTGCAATGGTATTGAGATGGATTCACACTTTATCACAATTAGGTTAGTTTTTTTAGTTTTCGACGCTTCTATGTGGTATAATGTAAGTTTTCTGTTGAATTTTAATTATTTGTTTTAAATTGTAATTTTGTTTTGTGAATGTTAGTCATTTTGTATCTGTTTGGCATTTCTGATATTTCATTTTAGTTTCAATACCTGAAGGTGACGCCTAATAGAAGCGTCGAAACGCTGTAAAAATTTATATTTTGGAAATATAATAAGTGACCGTATCCCAAGATTGTTTTACTAAATAAAAATTAGGTTAGTAGTTTCCAAATTACAAAAAAAAAAACGATTATTACATCAACATCAACTCATTCAAATTGATATACCATGCCGTACTCCAAATTTCATCAAAATCGGCGCAGGAGTTACTGAGAGTAAACGTTGACAAAAATAGCGATGTACTAACAGACATTAATCTAAATCTACTCAAAACAGCTCTGAAAAACTAAAACTATGCTCTCTGGAATATTAACTGTATTCAAGATTTAATGTTTACGTTGTAAATGGTTAATCCTTCGAATAAATTAAACTAAATATCAAATTTTACCTAAAATGGTTTTATTTGGAGTCGACCTTCTGTCGGCATCGTCCTCAACTCCGCTAGAAATCAGCAAGCACTTTTTCAGCCAACCGATCCTTCGCACGAATCTGGATAACGAAATTCGTTAGGCCTTTTTACGCTTCAAAGACTTGATGTGATTAAGGCATCTCCGGGGGCATCTCGTTGTAAGTTAACAGGTTTCTAGAAGATATGATACTCCATGGACTGTGAAATATACTACAGGTCGTATTTTAAAAATGGTGTATATCTATCAAAGCTACCGCTATGTGTGAGCCTTAGGCGATTGTTACAGAAAAAATATTGAACAGTATTTATTGGTTTTTTTACCTCTGTATTGAGAAAGCATAAAAACTGCACCAAGCTTACTGGGTAGTGAAAGTGCCAGAATGGTCAGCCTTAGTATGTAAGTGGTCTCTAATTGGATTAACTGCTATCAAGTCTTTTTAAAAAGCTGCATACACTATTAGTTTTGGATTACTCACAAAGTATTATTCACAAAGAATATACCTTATTATACTTCCTATCTACATCAACAACCTGAACTTCCACACAAATAAAAAACATTAACGCTCAATCGCATATATTTAGGTACACCATATAACACATCCACGCTTTGCGCGTTCTGGAGTAAAGGTACAATAATGAGGTCGATCTATTAGTTAATTCCGAAGACAGAGTTAGTTATGTTCACAAGAAGAAGGAAATTGGACAGATATATTAGGCCAACCTTCTTTGGGACATCGCTTGAACTATCACAATTAGTAAAATCTAGGCATAATTCTAGGCCCGAAGCTTAATTGGAGCTAGACTAAGCTAAGCTAAGAGCTCGCTATGTAACAAAAGGGCCACTCGGTAAAGTAAAAATTTTGTCATTTATAGGTTCGGTAGGTATCAATATAGGGTTAGGTGGGTCGTCAGAACGCGCCGTGGATGTTGAGGGGGTCGAACATGCAACTTTGTGGGGCTAACAGCAGGCAACATTGGAAATAACACAGAGGTGTCGTTGCAAAATCAACATCTTTCAGGATGGAGAGGAATTGTTCGTCAGCTCCGCCAAGCTAGAGATGTTACTTTAGGACCTCAGGCCAAGGCGGTTGTCTCTCATGAGACAAAAACCGGCTAAGATTACTTGTGTACCTGCTATTTACCTGACCTTCAGTCGTACTTGTATGTGATAAGGCGTGGCAAACGACTAGACGTGGGCACGTCGTGGAAGGAGGAGAAATCACATACATTCCATGTCGCTGTAGTGGGTATCACAGGCAGACTACAGGTGGTCCAGTTAGTGTGTAATTCTTCGATATCTCGCAAGTTGTACTCGATATAAGAGAATGTCAAATACAAAAGTTATTTGGTTACTTAAGACGCATATTCTAAAAATATTTTGAAATATACAGGGTGTTGCGGGAAAGTTCGGTAGTGATCAACTTGATTGTTTTATATAGAACTATAACTTTTTCTTAAATTCTTCTAGTTTCCATCATTGATCTCTATTAAACCCTACAATATTTTTGTGATCGGTTGCGACGTTACCAAGTTATAATTTATTTTCTATTAATTTCCGGATTTGCAAGGTCGCAAGTAATACGTCCAAATTGATATATTCCTTTAACTTTTCTCTATAATATTATACAGCGAGTTACTTGAATATTAAGTGGATATTATTTTGGACGTTACCAGCAATTTGTATCTACATGGTGTTTTTGGCAGAATTTTAAATTACGGCAACTTGAAAGTCATTTTACCTTGTTTTACTTCCCACACCGATAGGTGAGGGGAGTATTGTGATCGCGAAAATTTTCGATTTTGAGATAACACGCTTTTTGGGCGTTTTATGATGTCTACATAACGAAAATCCATGTCACTCATTTCCGTCGGTCTGTCTATCTGTCGGTCTGTCGGTCTGTCGGTCTGTCGGTCTGTCGGTCTGTCGGTCTGTCGGTCTGTCGGTCTGTCGGTCTGTCGGTCTGTCGGTCTGTCGGTCTGTCGGTCTGTCGGTCTGTCGGTCTGTCGGTCTGTCGGTCTGTCGGTCTGTCGGTCTGTCGGTCTGTCGGTCTGTCGGTCTGTCGGTCTGTCGGTCTGTCGGTCTGTCGGTCTGTCGGTCTGTCGGTCTGTCGGTCTGTCGGTCTGTCGGTCTGTCGGTCTGTCGGTCTGTCGGTCTGTCGGTCTGTCGGTCTGTCGGTCTGTCGGTCTGTCGGTCTGTCGGTCTGTCGGTCTGTCGGTCTGTCGGTCTGTCGGTCTGTCGGTCTGTCGGTCTGTCGGTCTGTCGGTCTGTCGGTCTGTCGGTCTGTCGGTCTGTCGGTCTGTCGGTCTGTCGGTCTGTCGGTCTGTCGGTCTGTCGGTCTGTCGGTCTGTCGGTCTGTCGGTCTGTCGGTCTGTCGGTCTGTCGGTCTGTCGGTCTGTCGGTCTGTCGGTCTGTCGGTCTGTCGGTCTGTCGGTCTGTCGGTCTGTCGGTCTGTCGGTCTGTCGGTCTGTCGGTCTGTCGGTCTGTCGGTCTGTCGGTCTGTCGGTCTGTCGGTCTGTCGGTCTGTCGGTCTGTCGGTCTGTCGGTCTGTCGGTCTGTCGGTCTGTCGGTCTGTCGGTCTGTCGGTCTGTCGGTCTGTCGGTCTGTCGGTCTGTCGGTCTGTCGGTCTGTCGGTCTGTCGGTCTGTCGGTCTGTCGGTCTGTCGGTCTGTCGGTCTGTCGGTCTGTCGGTCTGTCGGTCTGTCGGTCTGTCGGTCTGTCGGTCTGTCGGTCTGTCGGTCTGTCGGTCTGTCGGTCTGTCGGTCTGTCGGTCTGTCGGTCTGTCGGTCTGTCGGTCTGTCGGTCTGTCGGTCTGTCGGTCTGTCGGTCTGTCGGTCTGTCGGTCTGTCGGTCTGTCGGTCTGTCGGTCTGTCGGTCTGTCGGTCTGTCGGTCTGTCGGTCTGTCGGTCTGTCGGTCTGTCGGTCTGTCGGTCTGTCGGTCTGTCGGTCTGTCGGTCTGTCGGTCTGTCGGTCTGTCGGTCTGTCGGTCTGTCGGTCTGTCGGTCTGTCGGTCTGTCGGTCTGTCGGTCTGTCGGTCTGTCGGTCTGTCGGTCTGTCGGTCTGTCGGTCTGTCGGTCTGTCGGTCTGTCGGTCTGTCGGTCTGTCGGTCTGTCGGTCTGTCGGTCTGTCGGTCTGTCGGTCTGTCGGTCTGTCGGTCTGTCGGTCTGTCGGTCTGTCGGTCTGTCGGTCTGTCGGTCTGTCGGTCTGTCGGTCTGTCGGTCTGTCGGTCTGTCGGTCTGTCGGTCTGTCGGTCTGTCGGTCTGTCGGTCTGTCGGTCTGTCGGTCTGTCGGTCTGTCGGTCTGTCGGTCTGTCGGTCTGTCGGTCTGTCGGTCTGTCGGTCTGTCGGTCTGTCGGTCTGTCGGTCTGTCGGTCTGTCGGTCTGTCGGTCTGTCGGTCTGTCGGTCTGTCGGTCTGTCGGTCTGTCGGTCTGTCGGTCTGTCGGTCTGTCGGTCTGTCGGTCTGTCGGTCTGTCGGTCTGTCGGTCTGTCGGTCTGTCGGTCTGTCGGTCTGTCGGTCTGTCGGTCTGTCGGTCTGTCGGTCTGTCGGTCTGTCGGTCTGTCGGTCTGTCGGTCTGTCGGTCTGTCGGTCTGTCGGTCTGTCGGTCTGTCGGTCTGTCGGTCTGTCGGTCTGTCGGTCTGTCGGTCTGTCGGTCTGTCGGTCTGTCGGTCTGTCGGTCTGTCGGTCTGTCGGTCTGTCGGTCTGTCGGTCTGTCGGTCTGTCGGTCTGTCGGTCTGTCGGTCTGTCGGTCTGTCGGTCTGTCGGTCTGTCGGTCTGTCGGTCTGTCGGTCTGTCGGTCTGTCGGTCTGTCGGTCTGTCGGTCTGTCGGTCTGTCGGTCTGTCGGTCTGTCGGTCTGTCGGTCTGTCGGTCTGTCGGTCTGTCGGTCTGTCGGTCTGTCGGTCTGTCGGTCTGTCGGTCTGTCGGTCTGTCTGTCTGTCTGTCTGTCTGTCTGTCGGTCTATGCGCGTCTTTCTAGCCTCGTAATCTCAGTAACCGCTGCATGGATTGTGATGAAATTTGGGCAGCGATATGCTGGGGGGTCGTAGTAGGTAATGTTCTTATAATTTTGAAAATCGGTACAGGGGCGGCGAAGTAATTAGCAAAAAACAAAAAAAATTAAATATTCCTCAAACTTCGTTTTTAGGTGTTTTAGGGGTTCCTGATCATTTTCTACTTTTTTTTGGGTGGGCGTGAAATTGGGGTGGTTGGGGGGTGGGGGGTTGTAAATCTCAAAAATGTGTTGTACTCGTAATAGGCTATCCATTGACCTGTAAAAGAAAGACCTAGCGGCATAATACCCTTTTTTAGGCCCATCCGAACATTGTCTTGCCTACTCCAGAAACCAAGGACTTAGAATTTGTTCTGGTGTAAACATACGAGTATTGCTATAGATCGTTCTATATCGTGTAACGAAGAAACTGTTGATTGGATTTTAATGAAATTTTGACACAGTATTACTACCATGGCGAGGATGGAAAATGCGTATGGTTTTTATAAATCGTGTCAGTGGCGGCGCAGAAATAATAAAAAAACTAAAAATATAAAAACAGCTCAAACTTCCTTTTTAAGTGTTTTAGAAGTCCTGATCATTTTCTGAGTATTTTGGGTGGGGGTGAAATTGGGGTGGTTGGGGGATAGGGGGTTGTAAAATTGAAAAACTTGTTGCTTTCATAATAGACTGTCCACTGACCTGTGAGGGAAGACCTAGCGACATAAATAACTGTTTTAGGTCCATCTGAACATTGCCTTGCCTATTACAGAGACCAAAGAACTTAGAATTTTTTCAGGTGTAAACATACGGGTATTGCTTTAGATCGTTCTATATCGTGCAACGAAGAAACTGTTGAATTGATTTTAATGAAATTTTGACACAGTATTACTACCGTGGCGAGGATGGAAAATGCGTATGGTTTTTATAGATCGTGCCATTGGCGGCGCAGAAATAATAAAAAAGCAAAAAATATAAAAACAGCTCAAACTTCGTTTTTAAGTGTTTTAGAGGTTCCTGATCAGTTTTTTTTGGGTGGGGGTGAAATTGGGGTGGTTGGTGGGTGGGGGGTTGAATACCTGAAAAATTTGCTGTATTGATAACAGGCTGTCCACTGACCTGTGAAGGAAGACCTAGTGACATAAATCACCTTTTTACGCCCATACGAACATTTACCGAAACTAAGGGAATTTTCTGTATACATACGAGTATTTAGCTTTAGATCAATTTGTATTTTGTAACGTGGAAACTATAAAATTGATTCTAATGAAATTTTGACACACGGTATTATTAAACGCGTATGGTTGTTAGAAATCGTGTCAGTGGCAGCGTAGCAATAATAAAAAAACTAAAAATATGAAAACAGCTCAAACTTCGTTTTTAGATATTTCTGATAATTTTCTACCTTTTCTTGGGTGGGGGTGAAATTGGAGTGGTTGCGGGGTGGGGGTTGTAAAACTGAAAAGTTCGTAGTATTGATAATAGGCTGTCCAGTGACCTGTGAAGGAAAGACCTAGCGGCATAAGACAATTTTTGGGGGAGTGAGGATGGCGATGATTTGGTTGCAAGGAGATCTCAGATTATAGTTTCATGGTATAGGAAAATAATAAACTGGTATCACCGTGATGTGTGGGAAGTTCTGAGTCAATCAACTTGACTCCATTTTTTTAAATGTAACACCCTCTATGTTTTATTTTAAATCGAAATATCTACGAATACCCTATCTCGCTTTGTAATATTTTTTTTCACGTTTGCGCCGTTGCCAAGTTACAAATTATTTTTCCAAATTTTTAAACAAATATCCCCGATTTTAATTTATTTTAAATAGAATCATGCACTTATTTTTACTGCAAAGTATTGCGCATGTCGAGTTTAGTGAGATCTCACAATTTCAAAATTTTGTTTCTATTAATTGTAAACGATACCAGGACGCTTAAATATTTCCAAAACTGCCACAGCTGGAGAGGTGAAATTGAATACTTGGGGGTTTATGAACATACAGAATCCAAAAACGCTAACATCAGTATTGTCAGATTTACCACTTTTACGTTAGACTTCATAAATAGGGCATTCCATTCAAAACTATGACGCAAAATTGATAAATCTGACAATACCGATGTTAGCGTTTTTCAATTATGTATGTTCAGAAACCCCCAAGTATTGAATTTCACCTCTCCAGCTGTGGCAGTTTTGGAAATATATAAGCGTTCCGGTATCGTTCACAGAAAAAGCGGTGTTGCGGTATCCCAGTAATTAATGGAAACAAAATTTTGAAATTGTGAGATCTTACTAAATTCCACATGCGCAATTCACTGCAATAAAAATAGGTAGATGATTCTATTTAAAATAAATTAAAATCGGGGATACTTGTTTAAAAATTTGGAAAAATAATTTACAACTTGGCAACGTCGCAAACGCAATAAATAGTATTACAAGGCGAGATAGGGTATTAGTAGGTGTTTCAATTCAAAATTATAAATACAGGGTGTAACATTTAAAAAACAAAGTAAAATGACCTTCAAGTTGCCGTAATTTAAAATTCTGCCAAAAACACCCTGTAAAAACAAATTGCTGGTAACATCCAAAGTAATATCCACCTAATATTCAAGTAACTTGATGTATAATATTATTGAGAAAAGTTGAAGAACTATATCAATTTGGACGTATTACTTACGACCTTTCAAAAACCTGGAAATTAATAGAGAATAAACTATAACTTGGCAACGTCGCAACCGATCCCAAAAATATTTTAGGATTGAATAGAGATTAATGACGGAAACTAGAAGAATTAAAGATCAGGTTATAGTTCCATATAAAAAAATCAAGTTGATCACTACCCTACTTTCCCGCAACACCCTGTATATTACAAGATATTTTTAGAATATGCCTCTGAAGTAACCAAATATCTTTTGTATTTGACATTTTCTTCTATCAGGTACACCTTGCGAGATATCGAAGCATTACGCACTAACTGGACACCCTGTATATTAGGTTCAATGGCTCTTGAACCTGAAGACATACGATAGGAAAGTCCCAAGGCCATCCTCACTTTTGCGTATAGGGCTGGACTTGGACACCAGAGTAAGGAGACGTACAGAAGGGACGGCTTGTAGCCCTATGCATTGGTGCTTCTTGCTACAAGAAAGTCTCTCCTCTTCTTTCATTCATTCAACCTAGTATTGGTACACATCCACGTAGCAGGCGTCTTATTGGATATATTGGATATTACATACATATTTATTTGAAAGTTAGTTGAAGCTAAAAAAATAATTTCAATAAGAGCAATAATATCAACCTCAGCAACCTGAAACAACTATAAAAAAATCATCAGTGACATTTAGTCACTAGGGAAACAAATATCGCAATGTCTCCAATAGCACTCGGAATACATTAGCTGTTAATATTTTGATATACATTGTGTTCCACCGTCATGTCGACAAACTTTGAGGTATGAAAATATAATTAAAGTTATCGAGAAAAAATGCAAAAAAGGGGTTAACCTTTTAATTAATTTTTTATTACATTTTCAATTTCTGTATCACGACTCCATGGGTTCGCGCAGTTGTAGCGCCATAGCTTGATTATTTATCGACCGATTCACGACATTTTAGACTCATTTTATAGAAGAATGACTGGGCATATCAACTAAGGCAAAAAAAGATAATACCTGACAATTTCTAAGACTAAAAAAATTCACCAAACAGAAAAAAAAAATTTTGTAATGCACTTATTTGGGTTACTTACAAATAATTTGAAAAAAGGGGTATTAGTGCCTATTTATTGAGAAAGTTTAATGTTTAGCAGGTTATTTTCTTTCTAACCACATGCAATTCGTGTATGTAGCACGAAAATTTTCGACAAAATAGGCCTTTTTGTATTATGACTTCTGTATCACAGCGCCATGTGTTCACGTAGTTGTAACGCCATATCTTGATTATTTATCGAGAGATTCACAAGTGTTTGGACCCATTTTATAGGGGAATGACCAGGCATATCAACTAAGGCAAAAAAATATTATCCGACAATTTCTAAGGCAAAAACAATCCACCAAACTTAAAATTTTTTTTTTGTTAATTACTATAACACCACTAGCACTGGGCCGAAATTTTCCATGATCAACAACCACCAAATCAAGGTATGAGCTCAAAGGAAATTTTCAGAAAGAGTATGACTAAAGATATTTTTTATGCAAATTGTTAGTCCCTTGTAAATACAAAAGACCCGCAGTTCTCATCAATTACCTATGGTATTGTGAGTAAAAGTGTCCAAAGATTCATTACGCTAAATTTAGCTATTTGCCCAATCACAAAACCTCCTAGCTACTCCGATGGAAATGAAACTGATAAAATAAATAATTCAATTTCGGACTAACAATTTTTTATCGAATTACCGAATCTCTATGTGCTAACATGCTTGATTGAAATAGGGTTTCATGAATTTTAAACCTTCCTAAAATATTCATTTGGGTATAAACGACCTTCTATCTGGAATTGCATCCAGAATAAAATTGTAGCGGTACAGTAAATTGAATTGTTGGCAGCTGCATCTGTAATTGAATACTGTGGGATTGAAGGCTTCATAATTCTGCTTTTGAAGCAACAAGGAAGATACGAAAAGACGAATGCATCACAATGTAACAATAATTGAATTAATTACACTTGTAAGAACCAAAATGTTTGGAATCCTTTAGTATATTTCCGCATAATGGATCCATACTTTAGAGACACAAAGGATTAGGAGTGAAACCAAATACGGGCTCATGTTATTGGTCAGATGCTTATGGCTACCATTTAATTGCGCTACAGACAGTAGCCAGGGGCAGGGGGCATGGCGCTATGCAGCACAGATCTGTGGGACGGCCGGGGTTCAAGACACACGGTTAAATGTAATGGATGATGCAGTCAACGTGATAAGGAATCCTTACAGAAAAATTTTGACGGCTCTAGATAAGCTAGCAGAAGTGAATGATGAAAGCTTCCATACACCAACGAGCGCATGTTTTTTATATACATCGACATTTTCTTCGAGAATTTATTCATAGATTAATCCATGGTCATCTTCAAGGTCAAGCTGATTGTGTTTTACATCTGCGAACAAAACCATGGATTTTGTGACAGCATGCAGTGCTGCCAACTCTGTTGCTGTCATATGGCTTGGCGGTTTTCGCAAGATCTATTTAATTCCTACAGTAAAACTCTCAATTTGATTACGAATTTTTATTTAGAAAATGTATACAGAGACGGATATACAACATGCATGACATACATAATAAGGTCTTATGGTTGGCACCGAATGAATGGATAAGGACCAGAGGCTATCCAGCACGGAATGTGGCTGGTGCATAGGCCACACGATGGGCCCTTTTGCGCCTCTATCCGCGCTAGTCCCTAAGACCTGCCCTTTTGGCAAAGGCAAGTACATTCTTAGGTCCTATCCGTTTTATATCTATTGGTTCCAAAGTTCCTGAGCACAGCATAGTCTACCTGTGATAACCCAGGGTTTCACAGCGACACAAGATGAGTGCCGAGGATTCTTCCTCTTCACCACACCACGTGCACGTTGGATCGTTGACCACCCTCATCACGAACAAGTGACGCCTGAAGGTGTTGTGACCCGTCAATAGGCCTACCAGCAATCTCAAGTTACTCCTATCCAGAGAGAGACAAAAATGTCCTATTCTCTCTGCAGGCCCTGCTAATAGTTCCCGAGATTGACGGAGATGACCAGAGATGTTGAGTTGATGTCTCAGAGAGTGTTGATTCTGGATCCACTCTCCAGTTGTTCAAGTTTGCAGATAGTCCTAAGGCTAGTTCCGGGCCCACAAAACTGTTGCCGGATCCCATCCTAGCCAGACGATCCGCCATTTCTTTACCCTTTACCCCAGCATGCCCAGGTACCCACATCATTGATACCTTGTGTTTAGCTGAGATGTCGTCAAGAGCCCTCCTGCACTCCAGGACCAGTCCCGACGTTATTTTCCGAGCACTCAGTGCTCTAATGGCTGCCTGACTGTCAGAGCAGATAGTAATCCGCCTCCTAGACCCGTCAATGGTTGGCACCACTGAATTTGACGTCCAACTTGACTACAAATTAGAGCAGGTTCTAATTGCGTGAAAAAATCCAAGCATATTCATGGTGATGATAGTAGAGTTGCTGTCTTTTAGTACTAAGACAGTTTGAGGTGAAAAATGTTTCCATTAGACAGAAAGTGCTGAATTTCAAGAAAGCTTCGATCAACTCCAAAATTTAGCCAAACAATAATACCTACAACAGTATTGGAAGTCTACGAGGAATACCACCGAGATCAAACTCTTCTTAACATTGACTAAAAAGACAATGGATAGACAACCCTGCAACAAGACTACTGCAATCGTCCTAGACTCCCAGACTGCTTTAGGAACCTTGGAACCCGGAGAAATTGCATCAAAAGCTTCACGCTAGTCTCTACATCTTGATTGGGTGCCAGGCCAAGCAGGCATTAGTGGCAGTGCAAACTAGCACACAAGGAGAGGCGCGAGTATAGCTGTGGTATCACCAAAGCAACAGCCTACAAGGCTATCACCTAATGGTCCAACGAGAAGGATCGTCATTAGGCAAAGAGCTGCTTACAGCCGCAAATCAGCGACTCACTAACTTGCTGCTGAGGCTCAAGAGTAATTATTTTAGGCAAGTTATTGCTGTTATTCTCTTCATAAAGCATCTATACAGTCTTGGAATCACCAACAGAGTACAGGTATAGGACCGAAAACTTTGCTATCAGTCTCAGAACACTGCTCGACATAACATTTTAGACTAGGAGGCACGCAGAGTAAGGATAACTCTGTTTGGTGTGGTGCAGCCATATAACGAAACTCGACTATAATATTCGGGAAAAGCTTCTGAACCTGGTCAAGGATATAAGAATTGGTTTACCCGACTATTATCTGACCAGCGGATCTGAAGCTACGGGGTATCGGTAAGAGGGGTATAGTTGTAAAAAAACATGGCCGCTTTCATTCATAGAATAGCTATGGGCGTGCGAATTTTACGTGAATACTTCAGGGCTATGAAGCGTCTTTCCTTTTGTATAAATGTTCATTTTTAAATAAGATAATAACAATAATAACGACGAAAAGCAGTGTACCTAACAAGCTGACAAGACAAAGAACTCGACAAAACAGACATTCAAATAGTTTGGGACAATCTGTAGAAAGATTATAAACACGACATACAAAACTTCACTGGTATTTCGATATTTCGAGACAGAGAGAGAGAGACGAACATGAAGTTGGTGGCAGGGCGGCCAATAGCAAGGTTTAATCTCCATGGCAACGGCATGGTAGCAGATCCTCGACCAATAAGGTTCCCTGACCTACGTTGGGTGACAGGATTCGTGAGTTGTTTCCGATTCACCTGAAGTTGATGATATCTTCTAAAAACATGTACGTTTTATAAGAGGAAGATTAAGAAATATCGGTTATTAAATAAAAATACATTAACAAGTATATTAAAGTAGCTATAAAAATATCTTAAATTGCTTTACCGTTAATTTTGCTTTTTTATAAATAAACTTGGCAACATCGAATATTTTTGTCCGCATAGCTGTAGCTTCAGATCCGCTGGTCAGATAATAATAGGTGTGGGGCACACAATAGGCTTCAGTTGATGTGAGAGGGCGAAGGTCCGCCCCTAACACATAAAAATCTAATCCAGTAAAATCTAGTGGTGCCGAAAGCAACAATTTGACAGCTACCATTGAAAAGAACTTATCACCCAAGCCCAGTCTTTCTTAATCAAGGAACTATAAATTGTCTACCCTAGCCTCAACATATGTACAAAGTATAACTTTTGCAAGTAGGTGTAGTTGTATTTTTTGGCACTACACCTTCTTCAGCAGTAGTTTCCAATGCGTCAAGTGGTAATTCAAAATGGTCAGATTAATTTTACGATCCGTCATTTGTAGTTTCATATAATCAGTTGGATATTTCAAAGCGTTAAACGTAATTCCAAATAGTCAATTTTAATTTCCAATGCATCAGTTGTCGTTTTAGACTGTCAGCTAAATACTAAAAAGTGTAAAATGTAATTTCTAATAGCCGTAAATGCCCAAGGGTCAACTGAACTCATAAAATATCATTTGCGCACCTACTCAAATGCGCTAATTGAGGTTTTGAATAAAACATTTTTTTGTCATAAATGGAAAGATCATATATAAGTTTTAAAACAAAACTGTTTTTGTTTTCTTTTTTTTCGCAATAATTCAAAAGTTATATCAATATAAAAATGGGTCTTTGTCATCGACTCCCGAGCCGTGTGACGTCACCATGGCGGTCAAGATGCTCCTTTAACCAACGACGTCCTACTCCGATACTAGATTCTAGATTCCCAGCCAATCGTGAAAATACTTGCTGGTAACTAGTGTATATTTGTTGCAACATAGACGATGAATGAAGTTTCCAGCTCGAGACTAAGTCTACGATCGAAATAAATATATTTTTGAATGTTTGAAGTCAGATTACAGCTTCCAGTAAGTAAGTACCTAATCAAATATGTTTCGTTGAAAAGATCTCCTCAATCGAAGGATGGTCGAGTGGTTAGAGAGTACGATAGTAGATCTCAGGGTCTTTGGATCGAAACCCAGGCCTTCCAACTTTTTTGAAACATATTTGATTAGGTACTCACCGCCAATAGAGCAGATTACTGGATCACATTAGCGAAAATCCTAAATGCGATTATGCGAACCTCAGGCACGTTAGAATATTGCAGTGGCCCCTTAGGAACTACAATTAGAATGGAAGCGTTAGAATTTAAATTTGACTATTTAAAACCACTACTTCGACGCTTTAGAAAATTAATCTACTATTTGATGGTGCAATTCACGCTTTGGAAATTATAATTGATTATTTGAAACCCAAATTGATGCTTCACATACGCACACATAAAATATGTCGTTTCATCGAATACTCAGGCTTTGATTTAATGGGATCTTACATTAAGAATTCCTCAACTACAGCAATGTCTTATCCAACGAGAAAGGTACATTTGGAAACTAATTATACCCTGTTGTCGATCTAATGACAAAGTGTCGTTGTACTTCAACTACAAGCTATAATTTAGTCAACAGATAAATGAGATAAAACCGATGGAAACATAACTTTTGATTCGAAAGTGGTCACTATAAATTGGTATAGGGGCATTAACCATATTACTCATTTCTACAACACTTCTAAGCAAATCTAATATTTAGAAATGTAGAAACAGATTATTTATTAGAAAATATGTTATCGATTATACAATTAGTAGAGCGTAAAATATAAACAATATTAATTCTCGTCCAAAAAAGTATTTCCAAACCACTGCAATTTTTTTAATTTTTTTTCTAAATTTCACAAAATGGGGATAGAACGATGCTAATATGGTTGAGACCTCCTCCTTCTTTTTACATTCACTCAATCTTGATATCAATCTAGCCCAGTACAGAGCAGTTAAGCCAACAACAAGGATCATTGAATTCAGTATTAAGCTCGGTATTAAGGTAATATTGGCAAAAGAAGAACTGATACTCTAAAAATTATTTTGTATATTAAATAAATCATACGCTTTGCTTATACAAATCATAAGTCATTTATTAAAAGAAAATAATGCTTTTATTGCATTATACGCAAATGCAGTTATTGGAATGGCAGTAAATATCATAATGAAATTAACCATTTTGAGTTTATCAGCTTACCTGGAATTCCTCGAATCTGTGAAGTAAATTGTTTGAATGACACGGATTTGAAAAACTGTAACTAAATTTGAGGTAATGGAAATGCATCCCTAAATACTAACAATTAATCGAAAACAAATTTTTTTTCAATCCACATGCGGACGTGAGCATGATAATAAAAACGTTTCAACATTTTTTCCAGTGTGTAATTTGATTCTTTGGGGCTGGTGCTGGGAAAGGTGTAGTGCGAGTTCCAGGGCAGCCTGTTGCACGCAACGGCATTCCCTCGGGAGGAAAACAGCGAGAACGAGGATACTGCAGACGGTCTGCGTTGCCATGGCGACGGCTTGATGGGCGTGGCTGTCTGTGCTGGTCGCTGGAAATGTACGTAGATTCCTGGAAGCTTTCTAATTACCGGATACTAAAGCTACGTGGTGTTTGCAGGCTCGCTCGGCAATGTTTATGTTTAACCCTAAAGGGTGATAGGAGAAGATAACAATTATTAGTATAGGCTGTCTGTTAAGTTTACGAACGATCAATCTCGTTCGATAAGTCTGCTAAGGAAAGCCGGTTAAGTAGCTGTATTCAGTACCTCCTACGCTTTTTCTGCAATAAAAAATTTTGGCGTTACCAGATATGCCACCCCCCTCATCAACGAAATTTCATCCAGTACCGATACTATCTGTGATACATCCCATATTATTGGGTGTTTGCCAACACAACTCAAAATTGTGGTCCGAAACTGTAAATTTATATGTTCAGGAGCCAGGCAGCAAAATAATGAAGCGCTGTATCCCTCCAGAAAGGTAAATAAGCATATAATTGAAGAATTTCATGCGAGACTGATCTCATATACTTGCATAATACAGAACTGTCTACAACAATAGATGTAAAGGCTGCTCAGACGCTATTAAGCAAATCAAGAGGTTATAAGAATATTATGTTCTGAAAGGCAACTTTCGGATTGGTGTAAAGTAAAGAATATGGCCATCATTTTCACTCCCCACATCAATATGAGAGGGCAGTATTGTGATCGGAAATATTTTCGATTACGAGGTAGTAGGTTTTTTAGGCGATTTATGATATCTACATAACGAAAGTACACGTCCGTCGCTCTATTACGTCAGCCTGACGGCCTGTCCGTTGGTCTATTTGTCTGTTGACGTTCTTCCAGTTCTTCTACTTTTTCTGGGTGGAGGTGAAATTGGGGTATTTGGGTGGTGGGGTTTGTAAAACTGAAACATTTTTTGTATTAATAATAGGCTAACCATTGACCTGTGATAGAAAGACCTAGCATCATTCCATACCTTTTATGTCCATTCGAACATTGCTTTACCTATTACAGAAACCAATGGACTTTGAATTGTCTGATGTATACATATGCATTGCTTTAGATCGTTCTGTATAGTGTAATGAAGAAACTGGAATTTTGACATAGTATTACATAGTATTACTTCCGTCGCGAGGATGGAAAACGCGTATGGTTTTCAGAAATTGTGTCAGTAGCAAAGCAGCAATACTAAAAAACTAGGAACATAAAAACATCCCAAACATCGTCTTAAGGCGTCGTCGTCGTAGGATTCTTGATTATTTCCCCTCTTTTTGGTGGCTGTCAAAATTAGGGTGGTTCTGGGTTGGAGAGGTTGTTTATTTTATTTAGCGTATGGCTACATCACAGGTACTTAAACTGCATTTGCAGTGTATACATACATATATACGAACAGATTGAACAACACGTTACAAACAGTCATGTTAATAAACAAACGATATTAATATTCTACAAACAAACGTCCAGGTTACAAATATACTCAATTGACTCCGTTGTCGCAATCAAAAAGTCGGATGGAGAACCATTGTAGGACCTATTCGGACATTCCTCCACCAGGTGTTGGATGGTTTGTCTTTCAGCGCCGCAATCGCAATTTGGGGATGGTATTTTTCCCCACCTGAAAAGTGAGTCGGCACACCTGCCGCAGTTCGTCCTTATTCTATTGAGTGTTGCCCAGGTTCGTCTTGGTTGGTTAAAGCCCTCCGGTTTGCTTGTGATGCACGGCATGTTCCGGTTGGCAGGTGTTGCATTTTTCTCCCACTCCTCTCTCCAACGTTCAGTTGTATTGAAGTTATTGTCAAGCAGTGTCTTTGCAGATTTTAGGGGCGGTTTTCTTGAGCGAATCCTACTTATATCATTGTCGGCAACTCCAACGTGAGAACGGAGTGCAGGATCAGCTTTAATTTTTCTGTACTCCCTAACGAGAGCATGTTCACGGCGAATGTGTGGTGGAGCTATGTGGCTTAGTGCAGGTAGCCAATAAGTGGGCGTGGGCCTGATTGTGCCTGATATAATGCGCATAGTTTGATTGAGTTGGACATCAACACGGTTGGTGTGCCGGCTGTTAATCCACACCGGTGCACAGTACTCCGCGACGGGGTACACCAGACCCAGAGCTGTTGATCTAAGTGTGGACGCTGAGGAGCCCCATGTGGTTCCACATAGCTTGTATAGGATGTTGTTTCGGGTTCTGAGTTTGGCCGTTGTCTTCGTAAGATGTTCCTTAAAGCTTAGCGTTCTATCCAGTGTGACCCCCAAATACTTTGGGTGTTTATTGTGGCTGAGCAATCTGTCTTCAAATTGTATTTTAAGTTCGTAGTTAGCCATTCTGTTATTTAGGTGGAAACAGGATACCTCCGTCTTGACGGCGTTGGGCTGCAACCGCCAGTCGCGGAAATATCTTCCGAGGGTAGCCAAGTCGTTTGTTAGGATTTGCTCAGTAATCTCTACTTCTTTGTGGCTTGTAGCAAGCGCCCAGTCATCTGCGTAACCAAACTTTTTTGATATAGTTTCGGGCATATCGGCAATGTAGAGGCTGAAGAGTAGAGGAGCCAGCACCGATCCTTGTGGGAGGCCATTGTTCAATTTCATTTGGGTACTAGTCTTATCGCCCATGATGACCTGGAAACATCTGTTAGATAGCATGGCGTTGATGACATCAGTTATTTTTCTGCATGGGATAGCTCGCATTAATTTATATATCACTCCCTGCCGCCATACAGTATCATATGCAGCTGATAAATCAATGAAAGCAGTGGACGTTTTTAGTTGTTTTTGGAAGCCTGTTTCCACATAGTTAGTCAGTGCGAGTACTTGGTCTGTACAGCTGCGGTTTGGTCGAAATCCAGCTTGTTCTACAGGTATGTGTTGCTTTATTGCGTGGCTAATCCGGTTATATAACAGTCTTTCAAACAGTTTGTAGACCATGCTCAGAAGTGCAATTGGGCGGTAGTTTTTTGGTGTGTCGTTAGCTTTCCCTGGTTTTAGAATGGCAACAATTCTTGCTCTCTTGAGTTGGTGTGGAACATTTCCTGTCTGAAGGATGTCTGAGAAGAACTTAGCAAGCTATTGTTTGGTAAATCTGCCACTATGCTTTAGGAACTCGGCATGTATGCCGTCAAAGCCGGGAGATTTTCCCGATTTCATTTCATCCAAGGCTCCTGTGATTTCTTCAGGGGTAAAGGGGTTAGAATATTCTGTTTCACATGCACAGGTAGCTTTTAGGGTCTTGAGGTCTTTTTTAACTTTAGTTGTGTGTGAGCGGTTTTGAGGTGCTCTTGAGGTGGATACTATGCGGGACGCCACTTGGTTTGGGCTCACCAGATTGGTTGGACGGATAGGTGGGTTGCTGCCTCCGAGTTTTCACAGCAGTGACCAAGCTTGTCTACGTGATTTTTGAAAATCCAAGTTTTCAAATGTCTCAGTCCATTTTTCGCGCCTAGCAGCGTCGATGCTGTGGAGCAGTTCATCGGCGATTTCCTGCTTTCCGTCCTCACAGAATTCCTCCTACAGTTTTTCGCTTTCCTCAGACCATCCCGGAATATACTCTTTTCGGTATCCTCTAGGGATTGCTGCTTTTGCTGCAGTTATTATTGCCCCCGTCAATCTCCCATAGTTTACGCACTTTGGTGGGATCCAGCCCAGGCATTTGTCTAAATTAGTAGAGAATGCCGACCAGTTTGCCTTTCTAAAGTTCCATCTGGGACGTGGGAAGGATCTTATAACTGGAATGCTAGTGCCGATTTTTATAAGGATAGGGCGGTGTTGGCTGTGAGGAAAATCGGTCATGACCCTTCTTGATGCTGGTAATGGTTGGCCTTCAGTGTCAGTGGAAATAAAACAGAGATCGGGATTATATTCCCTGTTCCAAGCTGCAGATTTGAAAGTGCCTTTGTCCTTGGCATCGAATAGGAGATGGATGCCATGTTCCTCCGACCAATCTACTAGGAACGTGCCATTCTTGTCATTGTTGGAATACTTCCACATCTCATGGTGGCTGTTAAAATCCCCTATATATATATAGCTGGATGTTCGTAGGGATTGATTACGTGGGCAGGCCAGGTGATAGCAGGAGGTTTATAGATGTTCGTTATTGTGATATTTCCGATTTTCACAGTTACTTCGTGGATGTTGTTCTTGATAGAAGTTGAAAGTAAGGACGCGTTTTCTATATTTGTGCGTACATATGTTGCCACACCGTAGACTCTGTCATAGGTAGCACCCAGTAGGTCAAACCCTGGTATTTTTCCTCTCGAACTTAGTTGGGCTTCATTTTCTGTGTGCGTTTCCTGTATTGCGACAAGGTCAACATCGTTTTCTTTTAAAAGTTTATGCAAAACCTGGCAGTTTGCTCTGCTTATGCCTTCTATACTAAAGTGACAGACTCGTATGCTAGGTCCGAGCTCTCTTGTCAGTTGGTCCTTATAAGGACCGTTCATTGATAATGTCATTTCTGAGTTTTCTTTCTCTTTGGTGCCTGTGATTTTCTTGCCAGGAGATCTAAAGATTGTCTGGCGCCTCTAATGCTAGTTCATTTAGCGTTACCCAGGGTGCACGTGTAGTATTCTACTACGGACGCGAACTAGCTTTACACCCCGGGGGGGTGGGGAGAGGTTGTAAATATTGTTGTCCCAAAGAAGCTCAGCACCTATTTATTTATTTTTTTATTTCTACTTACTTACGGATCTTTCGCTTACCTCTAAAATAGTTTTGCTCTAAAATGCATCGTAATCAGGTTGTTTATTATTTTTTAATTTATTGCCGAAATCAGTAATTGGCTTAAATTCTGGTATCTCCTTGATATTTTTAAATTAAATTCATTTAATTCCTAGTTGTAAAAACCTTCAAAGCTAAAATAGGAACATTGTTACCATTTTAAAGCTAAAAACAGATGCTTTGGCAATACCCCTCCGCGGAACGGGTGAGTCGGAGTACCAGCTTAGCACGAGTGTGGCCTCTGAGGACATAAAGTCATATGATTAACAATTGACGAAAAACATCTATATTTGGAAAATCAAAGAAACTATTTTGTGCATTGATGTTTATTTCATAAAGAAATGAATAGAAAACATGTTTTTAATACTTAAAATGCATGCTTAGCTTAAACTTTATAATATCAAAACATTCCTGTAATATATAGCTAGCGAATCTCAACAATCTCATTATTCATTTATTTGACAGACATTATTAGCACAAGGTGGTTGTACATGCTCTAAACAAACCCATTTCGTGCATATTTGGCAAAAATATCACGTATTGCGATTTCTACAGTAGACGCATTTCCCACGTTTTCGGTCTGCACTGGGTGCCTCTGTCCACCTACTATTAGCATCTAAACTGCAACTTTCTGGTAAAGTATTCATTAATCATCAGCATCCAAATCTTCTTGCTCTGTTTCGCTACCATGTTGCAGTTCTTCACACCCACCAATTTCAGAATCACCACTTTCCAGAATTTCGTTTTCGTCAACTTCGTCGTCAGATTTAACTTCCTCCCACAGAGCCAAAAGTCTTGCTCGTTCCTTTTCATAGCGATCTTTTGAAGTCATATTGCGCTAAAATAAAAGAAAATTGCTGTTTACGTCTTAAACGTCACACCAAATTTCAATGCACCTCACCTGATATTTATGTAACGTTAATGCACGGGTATGTCCTCACAGGACAAATTGCACGATATTACCAGGACGAACGTTTACGTCGCACCGATTACGTTACCGATTCGTGCTAATATAACATAGAAGAAGGTAGGTGGAGTCACACCCTCCGCTGAAATAAAATAAGAGTAGGCTTCCATGAATTAAAAAGGTGCTGTCCTCACAGGACATACCCGTTCCGCGGAGGGATACATGAGACTATATGTAAATAGATGGAATCATAATATGTAATTTAATTTTACAAATAATTCTTGTACATATTGAAATGATTTATTTATAAAACAAATAGTTGTAGCTTGGGCTACGACACACCGAGCTACTGAGCCATTAGCCAAAGACGAGTGTTCTCACACCGTGAGGTAAGAAATCACTGTGACCGCGCCCTAATTATGACGAAGGGACTCAAGGATGATTGCCCTCTGCATTCTGGCGGCTAAGGTGTGCACACAAAAAGTTGTAGTTGTAAGTAATATTGTATAACGCCCTATTCAAGGAACAGGAAGTACTAAACTTTTTTGAGATCAAACGACCGCGCTTATAGACTTTCTGACAAATTTTATTTAAGAAAATGAAAGACAAATGAGATGCCAGAATTTAAGTAAATTCTATGTTCAGGACGAACGGAGGATCCGAAGCACGCTTACCCCAAAGCAAATGAGTGGGTGATTATTTTTTTAAACATAACTAACTAGAGGTGTAGTAAATGGCAGTCAATATTTTAAAAGAACTAGCATCACTCTAAATCACCAATACCAAGAAACACACTATCACTCATCATATCAGATTTCGTGCAAAAACGCCTTAGAACCACCTAATATGTAGCACCACCACATTGAAGAACTAATCTTTTGCTCTATGCAAGTGACTGAAATTAAAAAATGACGTTTTGACTCAGTACCTCCCACACAATATCGGCGTCAACAAAAAATTTGGAGTTCTTCTATCCCTACACTACTCTTATCAAAAAAGTAGTAAAAACCAAGTGATATAGCTGAAAGTTCAACTGTATGCATCTACACAAATACAACTTTTTATGATAAAAGTAGGAAAGAATTTTTTTTATCTATGTTACTGGTTCTGATCTGAGGAAAGAATTTACTTGAGCAAATTAAAACGACGCTCTTACTGTGAACTGGGAGCGATATAGACAAAACCGGATTTTCCCCGGACTAGTTTTTTCATGCTGATTCCGGATCTGTGTCTAGTTCTTCTCTAGCACCTGTAGTTTTGGCTATCTTTTGTATACGGTCAGACAGACGGACGGACGGACAGACAGAGGCTCTGCATAAGGTATCTTACAGTGAGAGCTAATAACTACAGCACATAATGTTAATGTGATGGTTAAGACCATAATGAATAGCAAAGCAATTTAATGCAAAATCATACATTCTTCAAATATCTGTAATTTAATAAACAAACATGATATCAAAACAAGGCCACCGAGGTGGCATAGCGCAAGCTTTCTTCTTCAATTTTCTTTTTGAATCATTAATGTAAGTTTAAAGATAACTTCTGGAAGCTTCTAAATGCGAAGCTCACCTTATGGCGACCTTTGGACCTTATCTTTCGACCTTTTGACCTTACCTTTGGACTTTTGGACTTACTTCTCCTCATTTTAGACACACATACTGGAGAAAGGGCCATGCCTACTCGCTAACACGGGAATACGTATTTTCTTGAATTCTCAATTTCGCGCGCTATACCCTTTAAGTAAAATCTCGAATAAACTGGATAATATGCTATTTTAGCCCCGAGAATTTTTTTCCAATGTAAATGGACTGCAAAAACCCTTTATTCTACATGCCTGCCATGTGTTGGTATTTTTCAATAAGAGGAATGGCTCTTGAGAACGAAAGGTGATACCTTTCGGGATTGAAAAATGGAATACGGGAAATATCTATCTGAATCGTGAGTGAGGCTTACCGACTTGATCCGTATTATGGGTGAACGTGAGCAATCTACCAATTAGGTATTTTTGTCCTCTTTGTCTTGCACTGTTCGTGCTTAGACTTTACCCCATTGAATGTTCTTTTCAATCTGCTTTCCATTCTCATATTGCTGTTAGTAGTAATGCGCTCCAAAATGATGATACAGCTAATATCAAACTTTGCATTATTTAGGCAGGAGCTATGACATTATTTGTTTTAAATTGAGTTACAGTTTAGAACTGAGTCGAATAACTGCTGGGCAGTCTTGTAAAGTATGATAATTATTATTCACATCTAATAGTCCGATTTTTGGATAAAAGCCACTAAGTTGAGTTGAGAATATACATCTATTTTTTTTATCAAAAGACCCAGGGAAAAAGTAAGGTGGCGATATTGAACGGTATATGAACTGATGCTGATACTTTTCAACTTCTAACAATGGTGACAACCATTATCGTATCGATTTGACTACCTGGGTAAGCACGTGTTTTAGCCACATGCCAACAAGACTGGAGCATCCTTTGCTCATCTTACTGACTGCCTAGCAAATAGAGATTCTAAAATCCTTATGGACCACGGTCTGCACTTCGACTTATTTATTAGTATTATTTTATATTATCTATTAGTATTATTTAAGCAGGACCTATGACATTGATTGTTTCAGATAGAGTCAAGGACGTAGCCAGGTACGGGTAGAGGGGGAGCTGCTCCACCCCCCCTATGGGTAACCTCATGCTAAGAAGTTCTAAACTTAACAGTTCAGTTGAGGTAGTGCATTAGTCTTGCACGTGAGTTTATTATATGCCTTGGATTGATAGCCAAAGATTCAGGTATATTGGAACCTTTTGCTAATGCGATGCAATCAAAGACGGTCGACATGAACATATGCATAAATCATATTAAAAGAATAACGTTTATCATAAAGGATCATCATAGAAATAGGGGCAGGGGAAAATTTAAATTACTGAAAGCAATTCGGCCAGAACCACAACTGCAATTAGAGCTCATTTACAAGGTCTGCAACATCGCTCTGTCTAAGTGTATGTTTCTCTTATTCCTGACCCCCCCCCCTCCCCTCCCAACGACGAATATTTTTTTGCTGATTAAGTGTCTGTCAATCAAAAAACATTAAAAGGTATCTGGACCCCCCAAAACTAAATGCTGGATACGTGTCTGGGAGGCAGACATATTCTTTCCTGCAACAAGAAATGCCATACTAAGTTCCTTTTGGCATAGCCTTGCGCATAGCGAGTAGCATAGAAGAAATCTTTCTCTACACTTTTCCCTATACACAGAAAGGTGGTACACAAGAATGGAGATAAAATTGCAAGTGAACTATTGAAACGGTCCTACAAGGGATCTCAAAAAAAATATGCGGGCCGCTGGTGGTACCAGGCCGTAGCTGGTAAGAGCACCGGAGTACAAATCTGGAGATGGCGGGTTCGAGCGCCGCCGGCCACCGACTTTTTACTACATTGCGGATGTAAGCATGGTAGTAAAAACAATTTGATCACTTATTGCAATAAAAAGTGATATTTTTGTATGTTCTTTGATTCTATTGGAGCAAGTAAGATACATAAAAGGCCTTTACGGAAACTATGATCGGGGTAACCCTATATGGGCCTGGCCACATCTCCACGTCACGACGTCGTCAACGTGGAACGGTGCGGTGTCGCGGCAGGGTACCGTTGCCACGACGTGCTAGTGATGGTACGGCAACGTCGCCGTGGAACGCCACGTCGAACGTCGTCGCCGACGTGTGGCTAGTAGGATCCGATTTTATCAACAGGCGCATTTTAACAAAGGCTTTCACCAATCAGAGCAGCCCATTCAAGAACATGTATGTGCATGGGCTGCTCCGATTGGTCAACGCCTTTGTTAAAATGTGCCTGTTGATAAAATCGGGCCTACTAGCCAGACGTCGGTGACGACGTTCGACGTGACGTTCCATGGCGACGTTGCCGTACCATCACTAGCACGTCGTGTCAACGGTAACCTGAGGCGACATCTCTCCGTTCCACGTTGACGACATCGTGACGTGGAGATGTGGCCAGGCCCTGTCGCAAGGATCACTGATCCTGACGTTCGGAAAGTGCTTTTTATTCTTGAAACCAACTTTTCGGTTGTTCAATGTCCGTTAAATCCATGGAATCATAAATCCCACTTGCTGGCTGTTTGAAACATAACTGATAGATCCGTAAATGACCACGGATTCTAATTTTCTCGAAAACGAATTGACGGATTAAAAAGATCAAACGACAAAATAAAGGAGTTTGACATACACAAGATATTTCTCGATTCCTCTTATCATTCAAAATTTTCAAGAGGATGATGCTGGGGTTAGGGGGTACAGGGGGACGAAGTAGTTTTTGGTTAAAATATTGCCCCTCTTAACAAATGTTTTGAAGTGTTCTTTTAATCAGCGGTTTTCCAAAAGTTCGGGGTGGGAAATTTTCAAATGAACCCTGTATGTGGTTTAATTAACTATTTGAGAATATGGCTATATCCTAATATAAAAATAATCGTCGCAATATCATCACTATTACAGCAGTAGAGGAAGTTACCAGAAACTATGAACTCCTGGATGCGCTTCGTAAACTCGTATTCAAGATTCCGGAAGCTGAAGTGCATTTTCATCAGACCGTAAATTACTTTATGAGAGCTCCTGAAATTTTATACTTGCCAGGGACATGTCTACTGGTATTTTATGTAAATGCGGTTTATATTTCCGCTTGGAGATTCTTCTGAAATTCGGTTACCGCATCCTCTAGTAACTGTTTTAACAAGTGCAAAGTATTTCACCTTCAGATGTCTATTCAATAGGAAATTTATGAGTTTCACGGAAAAAATGACACTACTAATTTGTCATGTTCATTTCGATAAAGTGGTATAAACCTATAAAAATTACAATTATTACAATTACATATGCATGGCTTCATGGAATTACTAATTAGGGGTCGTATTCATAGTCCCTTAATACTTGAGGGTCCCTTAGGTAAGGAACAGCTACTTGAGGGTCTCTCCCTTGAGTAATACTGAAGTAACGAAATGTCAACATGACATCTCAATATGACATTTCGTTGAAGTCAAGGCGATTTTGTAGGTTAATTTTGGAGTACGGTTATGTCATTTTCTATCTTATCCAGAAAAATGTCCGGCAGAAAACAAGAAATACTGCCACAGAACAAAAAATGGAGTCAAGTTGATTGACTCAGTACTTCCCACACATAATGATTATATTACATCAAGCTATAGTCTGAAATCCCCTTGCGACTAAATCAGAGCCCACCCGCCCGCAAAAACAACATCCAACACAGAAGCCCTCATAAATAGTTTCTTGTCCTGTCGGTGTGGGAAGTAAAAGAGATAACAGAAAACATCAAAATGCGTAGGCATAGGCATAACAAATTGACGTATATTTGAAATATGACAACGTTGCTGAATGAACCCCGCCATCTGGTAGATGTTGTCTAGGCAACAGATACACAAGGAAAGCCACACCTGAGGGTCCCTTGAGTAACCCTCGAGTAACCCTCAAGTATCCCTTGAGTAATACTTAAGGGATACTTGAGAAACGACTATAAATACGGATCTAAGAGACTTTTGCTCGGACGGCCTACATAGGCATTTATAACAGCTGTCAATATTTTACAGCAGTATGAGAAGCGTCAAAGACAATAACATTTGACCAAGTTGTTGCAATTGTAAATTTTAAATGGTAACCTACAACAAAGCTCAGGGCTGTTAGTCCAGATAGGGGTTTCCTATTCGTAAAAGTTGTGGTAAGTGTTACTGAGAAAAAGGTAAAATGATATATGCAAAATTATTTTACATTTTTTATGTGCGACCAATAGTTTCCGTCCTACAGTGCGCCAAGATTAGGGACTGATTTGTGATTTTAGCTTAAATCAGAATTTGATAGCGGATTAATGCAAAGAACTGTATATCATAAACTTCTGTATTTTTTCCTAAAAGAATGATATTTACTCCGATATGTATTGTCGTCCAAAAAATCTTATTTGTGCATGCTTTTAGTAGAGGTGATACTATCTTGGCATTATTTAGTTAAGGTAAGATTCGATTTGCGACCTTTGAGGGTTGCCCCTGGAGGGTGGAGGGGTTTCGACAAGTAGCGTTGTTGTGATAAGTGCTATAGAGAAAAAGTTCAAGTGACGTATGAAGAGCAGGGGTGTAGGTACTGCGTTTCTGCTGTATCAATTATATGCGGCCCTCGTGACCCGAGGGGGGGGACCCAAACGCATTTTTTTCTTTTTTGAGAAATATTTATTTATCTTTCTAAGGGCATTCAAACAAATTTTTATACGCCACGCCAAGGCACGGTGTTCCTCTGATGGAGAGAACAAAATTCTGCAGAATTATGGTCTTTATATTTTTGTGTGCGATCTACAGTTTCCATTCTACAGTGCGCCAAGGTTAGGGGTTGATTTGTGATTTTAACTAAAATGAGAATCTTATCGCAGACTAAGACGAAGAACATTATAAAATGATTCTGTAACATTTTTACCGGAAGAATGATATTTCTTCATTTCTGTATTATCTGCAGCTGTCTCAACTCAACCCATTTGGTCTTATAAAAAAGTACGACATATAGGATCGCGTGGTTACATACTCCGATATGTGCTGTTGCGAAAAATATCTTATTTGTGGAAGCTTTCAGTGAAGGTGATACTACCTCCGCATTGTTTAATTAAGATAAGGTTCAAATTGCGACCTCTGGGCGATGTAGCTCAAAGGGGAGGGGGGCGGTACGAGGTGAGAACTGCTTCGCGACGCTTTTCGAAAAATAGCGCCGTTGTGTACTGTTGTGCTATCAAAAAAAGTTAAAATGACATATGGGGAACATACAATTCTGCACTATTTTGGTCCTTGCACTTTCTGTGTGCGACCGATAGTTTCCGTCCTACAGCGCATCAAAGATAAGGGTCGCTTAATCATAAAAAAAAATCAGATATACCCACAATTTTGGTATTTACATTTTTCGCATGCGACCCACAGTTTAAATTCTACAGTGCGCCAAAGTTAGGGTTTTTTTTATTTTATTTATTGATTTATTTATTTATTTTATTTGTTCTAAAATACACTATTTCCAATGTTATACCTACGTGCGTACAATCCTCTTAAATGTCTGAACATTATAATTAACGAATACATCTGAAACATTATACCTACAGAAATTCTGCAAGTGGGGAAGACAAGGCTGGAGGCGGGTGCTGCTAAGACAATCTTTTAAGAACTAAACTTATCCTGATTCTCAGTTATGAATTCCTTAACTTTGTATTTAAATTCCTTGAATTTATTTACACGTTTTAGATCTGTTGGGAGTATGTTGAAGAACTTAGGTCCTAAAGCTAATGGAACCTATACTTGATGCCTTAGATAAGTCAAAAGAGTGTGCAGCTGTGTTTCTGGACTTGGCTAAGGCTTTTGATACAATATGTCATCAAAGTTATTAGTCAAGTTATCTAACTATGGTATCAGGGGTATAGCTCTGAATCTATTACAAAATTACCTAACAGATAGGGTACAATGCGTCAAAATAGGAGATAGGGTCAGCTCAAAGAATATCATAAAAGCTGGAGTACCGCAAGGTACCGTTTTGGGGCCAATACTATTTTTAATCTACATGAACAGCATAACAAACATTATGAACTTTGAAGGTAAGTTAATATGTTACGCAGATGTTACGGCAGTTGTTATTATAGGATCTGATTGGGGGAAGTGCGCAAGAGCTTAGAAGCATGTCTAGTAAAATTTAAACAATGGTTGGATGCAAATTTACTCAAGCTAAACGTAAGCAAGACCAAATACATGCTCTTTTCACCAACTGTAGCGAACCAACCTAATATGAGCATTAGATTAATACTAGTTCTTGTAAGCGAAATTATTGTAATTGCGAAATATTGCAAAAAGAGGCTATCATTAAATATTTGGGTATCAATATTGATCAACACATTAGGTGGATAGATCATATCAATTATGTAAATAAGCGTGTGAGGGTTCTAATAAGCAAATTTTACAGTCTTAGAGATATATGTTCAAGAAAAGTTTTAATCATGATGTATAATGCACTTGTAGCTTCCGTTTTAAAATACTGCATTACGATCTGGGGAGGAGCTTTTACAACAACATTGCAAAATCTACAAAGAGCCCAAAACATTTTAATAAAAATTATTTTTAATAAACACAAACTATTTCCCACAGATTTACTTTACAAAGAAACTAATTTTTTCAGTATAAAGTTTATTTATGTATATCAGTGTCTCACAAAAATGTACCTCAAGCAAAGAAGCTTCAAGAAATTAAGCACAGTATCTAGAGCAGCAGCTAATTTATATCTGAGTATAGATATTTTTAGAAAAACACTTACACAAAAAACTTTTTTTTTATAATGGACCTAAGTAAATTCAGAATTTTATCGCGGATTAAGTCAAAGAAAACTATGAAAAGGTTCTGTAACACTTGTTCTCCTAAAAGAATGATATTTTTGATTTATCTATTCTCTGCAGCTGCCCAAACTCAACGCATTTGCTCTTATAAAAATGTACAAGTTTCAGGAGCATCCAGTGGAGATGATAATATGTCATCGTTCTTTAATCAAGGCAAGATTTGATTGCCTACCTCGAGGAGTTGTCGCTCGAGGGTAGAGAGCGGGGAGAAAGTTTTTTGTGTGCGACCAACAGTTTGCATTTTACAGCACACCCAAGTTGAACTATTTTATAATTTAAAAAAAACTCTGGATTTAATCAGGGATTAAGATGAAAATCACCATCATAAAATTATATTATTATATTATTATTGGTATCTGTTTTCGATTAGTTTGTTTGTTGTGTTTGTTGGTTGGTTTGTGTGCTTGACGTATGACTGGCTGCAGACTCTTCATTCTGTTTCTTTCTGTTAGTGATATTTTCTACAATTATTGTTGCTTATGGATGGATGACTATTATTATTATTATTTAAAAACAAGAAGGTGCAGCTCGACCTCCGGCACACTGCGCTGCTGTTCCATTACCCTACACCTCACACTGTGAGGTGAGCAATCACTGGGTCGTGAATCGTGCACCATAGGCAGACGAAGGGACTCAAGGATGACTGCATTTGGCTTTCTGACGTCGCCGCACAGCACACCGACATTTTGCGCAGTGCAGAGAGCAGCGTATTCCTAATTCCATCTAGCGATTCGTCTTCTGCTGTTGGTCGAGAAGAACTATATTAGTCTTGTTTGCCTATACAAGCTGGAGCGTGAGGAACGGGTAGTTCCAGTAAATCCGGTAACTCCCATTCCCCACAAAGGACTCTACAACCCCTGGAGCACATGGAAGCACTGGCGTTTCAATCGACAATGTATGAGCGCCTCAAACAATAGTAGAGCACCCGTAGACTCCCGTTGTGCCGATGGACGTAAAGCCGTCCCACCGTACGTCTTACACGCCGACAAGAGATGCATAAGCGTGTCTGGCGCCTGCCGACAGGCGTCGGGTACACCTACATGCATGACTCTATCACACTATACCAAGGCGTTAAAGACATCTTAGCAAGCCATTATAATGCCCTCATTCTCCGACTTCAACCCACTAGACCTCAGGAAAGAGAGGGGCAACTGCTCTGACAAGCCATGGTGTTCTAGATGTTTGTAGAAGATTCCATGCATTGGCTTCTCTTTATGAAGTTTTAAAGGGAAGTTGACTACCGTCATGAACTGCTGACAGAGCTGACACCTCCGCGTGAAATCGAGTGCGAGGCTGGGCTCCTCGGCTGCTCGTTTTGCTGTTCTAAGAAGAAAGGCCCCTTTACCCGCATCCAAGTGCTCTCGCACAAAACGGATCAGGGGATTGATGCTCCTCGTCACATAGCAGGCAGTGGCCAATACTACCCTGTTATGCAGACGCTCCAGACTTAATAGTCCACGCCCTCCCAGGTGCTGTGGGAGGTACATACGCGGAACAGAGGGCCTAGGATGTTGACTTCTCTCCATATTCATCCTATTGCGGATCTTCGCGTCGATTTCTCGTTCTCAGCTCGTTTACTGTCCACTGGATAGCATCAAAGGTGTATAATAACAATGGTACCGGTAACTTGTTTGTGGCAGCGACTTGGTTCTTCTTATTGTTATTACTATTATTACATAATGGAAAGGAAGCAGCTGCTAGACTAGCCCTTGATAACAGTTGCAGCTACCTACGGTATGCTGCCGTTCGAATGGTTGGGAATTTTATTCTGGAAAGCATAAATTGTCCCTTACGTGGAAAAGACGCTTTTGTCGCCTATTTGGAAAGTAGAAAAATATCAGGGTAACCGCCAACGACAGGCAATAAAGATCGTCAATGGCAGCGAATTTTACTGCATAGCTTCCTGAGATACTTTTCGGATAAAGAAGGGGAAATTTATGTCGTGCGGATGAAAAAAATTCATACTCGAAGCAGAATAATGGCGAACCAAGAGATAGTAGAAAAAGCAAAATTTAAGGACATAAATCATGAAAAAAGGACCCATAAAGTAACCTAAACGCCACCTTATCTTCAAAATGCAAACGTTATTGTAGAACAAAATAATGTTTCACTTAGCAAACATAACACAAACATAAAAAGTGAGAAACCGAATCAATTTTGTTATAAAGACTGATAACCTCCACATAAAGCATTACCTCTCGATTATTATTAAAAAACCTATTTCTATACTATAAACTTAATAAAGAGATAAAAATGAATTAATTAATATGCCCGTACTCTTAAGTTTGAAAAATATTAAGACAAACAGAAATGTGTAGCAAAACAGGAAGTTGCTAAGTATTATTTCATTAGTAACGGCCCGGCTCCATTGCTCCGTTGCGCTGCGTCGTCGGAACGGAGCAGCGCATGGTAGGCTCCACCGGCGCGTCGGCGACGGACGATGTCGAAGCAATGCACGCCGCGCGGCGATGCCAGATGTAACATAATTATCGAATTGTAGCATATTATTTTTCTGAAAGGCGCACTCGGATCATGTATGTACCATGATTGATAATTGTAACATAATTTAATGTCTTTCACGAATTTTATTGATATCAATATGTCATCAGTGGCAGTGGCAGTCGGGGCTAGTGCCCAGGGCACCATATATTCTGGGGCGGCAAAATTTAAAATGTGGGAAAAAACTCTAGCGTTATCAAAGTTGCACAATATAATTATTTTTTTTATTCAATGGATAATTCAACAAAATGAATTCATACACGATTTTTAAAAAAATTGAAATCTTGTAGCACTTTTAAGTGAAAATTAAGGATCAAAATAATTTATTTGTTTTATTGACGATTTGAAATTATAATATTTGATTTTATTATTTTGTGGAATTAATAAAGTTGAGTAGCAGTATTTTCGAAAAAAAATTTTCAAATATTTTTGCATTTTGGGGAAAACTTTGATACAATGCAATCAAAATTCCGAATGTCAGGTGTTTGTGCCTGTTTAAAAATGCATGTAATACAAGTATAAGTCGTCCTGAGTGCAAAATCTATTATACTTAGAGCAAAAAAAAATATTTTGTATGTTAGTGAATTATGAATAATAATTTTTTTGCAATAAATTAGTTATTGTATTATGTAAAGCTTTCGCGGCAATGACCCGATCAACTGTTAGTTCGTGGGCTGTTCGGCCGTCATCGACAGGCTCCGCCGCGTTGGCTTCGAGTTACTTGCATCAAACCCTTTCGTTTCATTAATATATTGTAGAAATGTATTAATAATAATTATTCCGACATATTGGATGTACCGTCATATTGAATTTAGAATGACGTCACATTATTTTTCGAGTTACTCGCAACAAGCCCTTTGATTTGATACCCACTTTGTCGAAATGCATTGAAAATAACTATTATGTCATATTGGATGTTCCTCTACATTCGATTGTGAATGACGCCACATTACTTTTCGAATTACTCTCAACAAGCCCTTTCATTTGATACCCATATTTTAGAAGTGCTAAAAAAATATTATTACGCCACCTTAGATGTTCCGCCATATTTGATTTAGAATGACATATTATTTTTCGAGCTGCTCTTAGCAAGTTCTTTGATTTGATACCATTATTTTAAAAGTGCGTAAAAAATAACTATTCCGCCATGTTCAGTATCTAAATATGTTGCGAATAAAAGCATTATTTTCAAAATGTAGCCCTACTCGACATACTTACATATACTCCCGTAGTGATTTTTCTGAAAAAGATATCGTTCGGTTCTTAGCTTGACTCAGATGCTACTCAATAGCAATAGTCAAAAAAAAAGAGTGAAAAAAAATTCAAATTATCTGAATACTTCGCAGTAGTAGTATTTTGGAAGTGAAGCGAAGTGCAATAGATTCTGAGGATGCCATCCACTCGTGGTGGCGAAACGTCAAGCTTTAACGCTAAACAACGCCGGCCTAAAAACCCAAAAACCACAAATTCATTGGATGATGGCTGCGAAAGCCTTACACAGTATAGTTCGCAATAGATCAATTGCAAGTGTAATAGTAGCGGCAACTCGCGCGTCGATCCGTTAAAAATGCGCATCCAGCAACGGAGACCGCAATGAAGCCACATCTCCGTTGCATGCGTAAAATATATGGACAGCGACGCTCCGGTGACGCAGTGACGACGGAGCGAAACGCAACGGAGCAGTGAAGCCACCCGGTAATGCGTAGCACATTGTTATTCTGTTAGAGCTTACCGTCTTTTACAATTTGCCACTGTGCTTTGGCTAACTCTAACCCAAAAGTACCTTTCCCTGCTTGCTGGGTTATTTTCATAAATTTATTCCAGCCTGTATGAATGTACAACCATTTCTTTTAAAATATGAATCACACCAAAAACTTACGGGAACGTTTGGTGTTGTCTGTGAGACTACGCTCTTAATTTAAACCATGCTTCTTTGCTAGGAACTAATGCAATATTGGTCTGGAGCTCTGTATGAGTCAAGCCTAGGTAGGTTAAGGATTTGATGGAAGTTAAGGGCTAACCTTTAATCTTCCTCTTCTACAAGCAGTGGCTTAGCTCAGTACGTCTTAACATTATCACTTTACGTCCCACACTGATAGGTGCCGGAAGTATTGTGATCGCGAAAATTTTTGATTTTGAGATAATACGCTTTTTAGGCAATTTATGTTGTCACCATAACGAAAATCCACGTCACTCATTTTTGTCGGTCTGTCTGTCTGTCTTTCGGTTTGCCAGTCTGTCTGTCTGTCGGCCTGTCTGTCGGTCTGTCTTTCTTCTACCCTCGTAATCTCAGCAACCGCTGCATGGATTGTAATGAAATTTGGGTGCCCATATGCTGTGAGGTCCTAGTAGGTAATGCTGCTATAGTTTTGAAAATCGGAGTAGGGGCGGTGGAGTAATTAGCAAAAAACAAAAAAAAAATATCCCTCAAACTTCGGTTTTAGGCGATTTAGGGGTTCCTGATGGTTTTTTACTTTTTTTGGGTGGGGATGAAATTGGGGTGTTTAGGGGGTGGGGGTTATAAAATTGAAAAATGTGTTCTGTTCATAATAGGCTGTTCATTGACATGTGAAAGAAAGACCTAGCGGCATAATAGACGTTTTTTAGGTCCATCCGAACATTGCCTTGGCTATTACAGAAATCAAGGGAGTTAGAATTTTCTGAAGTATACACACGAGTATCGCTTTAGATGGAATTGATTTTAATGAAATATAGACACAGTATTATTAGCGTGGAGAGTTTGAAAAATGCGCATGATTCTCAAAAATCGTGTCAGTGGCGACGCAGCAATAATAAAAAACTAAAAATAGCTCAAACTCTGTTTTTAAGCAATTTGGGGTTCCTCATTGTTTCGTTTTGTCCAGTTGAAGCACGCAGAATAAAAATGTTGTCGTTTTGGTTCCTACGGAGAGACAAAGGAAACTTTTTACTAGTTTTTGTGTTGGATGTTCTTTGAGGACATGCGAACGATTATTTGGTTGCAAGGGACCTCAGACGCTTCATGCAAAGGGAAAATAATAAAATGATATCACTGTTATGTGTGCTGTCACTCATATCACTGAGTCAATCAACTTGACTCCATTTTTTCATACCCTGATAAATCGGTAGAGCGGGCCGGCCACTCCAAGTCGCCAGTCGCCTCTAATTGAGATGGGGCGCTCTGGAAAGTGTTGTCTCAAGACAGCCATCAATACTTTTGTACCGTGTGCACCGTTGCATCATCTTACTGAAACTATATTTAATGTTCCCTAAGTTTGCGCATACAGCCGTGTGAAAAAAGCTCCTACAACATGTTTACTGTAACTGGAACATCATTTTCCTCAAAGAACCAGGAACCAATAATTTCAGCTGCGGAAAATGCACACCAGATCATGACTTTGGACCGAGGTACGACAGTTCGACACACTTGCTGTTTGTCTAAACGTCATCATCATCATAGTCACAATGTCTTAACAGACATGTTGTGAACTAGTAAAATGCATTTACTCATTTTACGAGTTTCTCTTGGGATATCTTTAAGATCTTTAATGCAGTAGTTTCCCATTTGCTTTCTGCATCCTCATGCCGTTGACCAGATGGTATCTACTGGTTCATCCGCATTTAGGGGCAGTTTCTTACCCCAAGGACTAGAAGGTGTCCTGACTCTTCTCAACTCGTCCACCCAAAGCGGTTGGTTGAGAAGAGGTTACTGTTTATACCGACAGTAGTTCGGTTCCTTTTAGTCGCCTTTTACGACACGCAGGATATACGATGGGAGATATTCTAACCCGCCCCAAACGTAGTAACCCACGTAACCATTGATTTCTGGTATGGGACAAGGGCCAACGGAGCTAAATTAAAGTGATACCGAAAGGCGCGGTGGATTGGCCACAAAGGCAAACACACGCTTTTCACTGTTCAAATACATAATAATGACTGATCCAAGCTGGAACAAACTACTGTAGTTCCGCCTATAGGACGAGACCACTGACGCTCCCCTACGACATCAAACAACTGAATGGCGCACACATAAAAAAGGAAGTTATGCTGCCGCACCCTACATAGAACCTTCTGCTAAGCGCTTTAGAGTAAGTATGATGAAGCAACACGAACCCATCGTGGGACATCATAATAGAGGAGTTGAATAAATGTGGCACACCGAGGTATTTACGGAATCTGTTCGGCAGCCATTTTAGTGACAAAGTCATAAAAATAGTAAACGTACAGTTGGAGATGTCTACAGGATCGGCTTTGGGTGCTCTTCTCGAAACACAAGGACTGTGGCGTTCGCGGTGACCCTGCTCTGGTAGTCTCCACCAAAGGCGAAAAAACTTTGGTGCAAGCGACAGACGGGACGCTGAGAAGGATAGATGAGTAGATGTCCAGGCACCAACTTCAGCTGGCACCAAGCAAAACTGAGGTGGTCATTCTCCGGGGTTCTAGGATCACTAGATACCCAGTGAGCTTCTGTATTAGAAGGTTGCAAGCGGTGCCCAGTAAATCGATAGTGTACTTGGGGATCTCCGTAGACAACGAGCGATGTATGGTATAAAGCTATGGAAATGAAAAAGCACCAGCAAACCATAGGCAGGGCGCAAAGCAAGTCGCTGCTGAGGGTGGTCAGTGCGTATCGTATTGTCTGTACCAAAGCGCTGCAGGTTATAACAGCGATGCCGCCTTGCATCTGTTGGCCAAGGAGAGGTATGTTATATGGTCCTTTAACAGATACCCTATTGTTAGCGACATTGTTGCAATAGACGTAATTTGATCTATCATAATGGTTCTTTGTTTGCAACAGTGTTGTAGCAGACGCTTAGTCAGCATAAGATAACGACTTCCCAAGTAAAGAGGCTCTCACAGCATCTCTTTGTTTAGCTAAGGTGCCCTAGAGGACACAGATGCTGAGTTAGCATTTTAAAACTATAAAAGCCGTAGCTTCCATAACACCTATGTTCGTAAACCCGGTTAGACTCCGATATGTCAGTATCTAAGAAATAAGTAACTTTGTAACTTTGTAACATTTTGTTTTGAAGACACAAGCTTGTGTCTAATAAAGTAAAATTTTTTAAAAAGTAATTTTATTTGTTACCAACGTAACAAATTGGTGTCAGAAGTGGGATACCTCAACGAGCTAGAACGAGACTTTCCCAGACCGTAGGCTTGGACCACTTCAGAGGCTCCTAGAACGGTAACGACTCAACTGTTGGGCCGTGGCGAATAGAATCTTCGGCTGCGAGCACCGGCAGAGAAAAGGGCAACCTCCCGACTGGAAGCTGAGAAAGTCTGCAAGTCATCGAGATCAAGGCCTGTCCTCGCTAGATCGGCGGATCCCCATCCCTCAAGGAGGAACTCCACAACCACAAGAAAAAAGAAGAAGACGCACAAGCAGTAAGTGCAATAAAAGTTATCATTTTCGTAATATTTAATCTATTATCTGGTACTGAATACAATTTCGTTTCAAATTAGTAGGTATCGAAACCAAAGCAAAAATAAGATTCAGTTTAATAATTATTATTTGCATTTCTCTGAAATACCAAGCGTATAAACTCACGCATTTAGTTATAAGAATATTTATCTAATTGATTAAGATTTTTCAAAATGGCCCAAAATGAAGAGTTTGGTCCAGAAATTGAGCCTTATCGCTTATCAGAAATATTTTCGATTGTGCCTGAGTATGATGGCAACCCCATCCTACTCAGTACTTTCCTTAATGCTTGTCGGACAGCACATTCAATGGCTGTCGGTGACCAAAAAGCTTTGGTCACCCTACATTTCAAAAATAAATTAAAAGGGCGCGCAGCAGAATTGGTAAATTCTCGCAACCCCAAAACATGGGAAGAGATACGAGCTCTTCTAGAAACCCATTTTGGTGACATCCGTGATTTAACTTCGTTAATTGCGGACTTGCAAAGAATCAGACAATTACCCGGCGAATCAGCACTAACATTTGTGTCAAGGTTACAGACACATAATGCTAAAATGCATTCAGCAATAAACCGTCAACAGCTGAGCCGAGAGGAAAAGCAGGCGCAATCCTCTCTTATCGAAACAATGACCCTGAACACATTGCTGACTGGTCTAGAACCACGCATCGGTTGTGTTGTTAGGTCAGGAAATCCACCCGACATTATAACCGCGATCTCGCACATTAAGCGCGAATTGCAATTGTCATATTTAGAAAACCAACGATTCGGACAACCAAAAATTAATGCACAAAACCAAAATAGACCCGTTGTATGCGCACAATGTCACAAAAAAGGACATGTTGCTTCACAGTGTCAAGTTAGAAATACTTCTAATTTTGTCCCTAGAAATCAAAATTTTAATGGACAGTTTCGTCCAAATTTTCAAAACCCTATACCCTATAGATCAAATTTTCCCCAAGCGACCAATATGCCAAATCAATTCAGTCAACAGCAGAGACCACCATCTAATTTTTCTCCGCAGTTTAACAATAATCAACAACAAAATCGACCTTCAGTCATAAGACCGAATCCCAATATGCAAAGGAACCCAAATAATTTTCAAAATAGGAATTTTGCATATCCTAGTCAAAATTCACAAAAGACCCATCATTTTAACCAGCCTCAATTTTTTGATAATTATTATCAAGATAATTATTATTATGAAGAGTATGAACAAAGCGCCACTAGTTCTTCAGAATACTTTGAGGATCGTAGTACAGACCCTTATTATGACCCTTATTATAATTCTTATTATAACCCTTATTCCGACCCTTATTACAATTCAAATGAACAGTATTTTACAACTGATGAGCATCAGGATTTTCGGAGTGGCAGTTTGAAAGAGAAACCCCCTTTAGGTCCCCTCAAGGATATGAAACAGATAGAGTACGATGTTCAGTCCCTGAGCCTAGACAATTCCAACCCCAGCCTGAAAACTGGCAGTCAGTCGAATTAGATCCAGAAAACGTAAATGCAGTTAGTTCGAAAAATTTATATTATGTGAAAGATTCATCTGGTGATTTTAAATTTCTTATAGATACAGGAGCAGGAATTAGTATTTTCAAACCAAAATTTTGTGAAAGATATAGAATCAGATTTCCAGAAAATATTGCTATTCAAGGAATTACTACTGAACGAGTAGGAATTTCAGAATCCGTACTTATACCATTTTCAGAAAATGATCCCCTTAAAGTTTATGTCCATAATTTAGATATTGAATTCGATGGAATTCTTGGAGCTGACTTCTTAGAACATATTTCTAGATTGAAAGAAATTTTTGAAAGACTCAGAAAATCAAATTTCAAAATTCAACCAGACAAATGTGAATTTTTAAGAAAAGAAGTTGCATACTTAGGTCACATCATTACCCCTGATGGCGTTAAGCCTAACCCTTTAAAGATAGAATGTATTGAAAAATTCCCAGAACCTAAAAATCCAAAAGAAGTAAAATCTTTTCTAGGATTAGCTGGATATTATAGACGTTTTATTTCAGACTTTTGATGAAGATTGTAAGAAATCTTTTGCATCCTTAAAGAACCTTTTAATTACAGCCCCAATATTATCGTATCCTAATTTCAATGAACCTTTTGTGTTAACCACAGATGCATCAGCTTATGCTATCGGTGCAGTTTTAAGTCAAGGCCCCATAGGTAAAGATCTCCCAATAGCGTATGCGTCACGTACACTTAGTAAACCTGAAACACGATACTCTACAATTGAAAGAGAAATGTTAGCAATAGTCTGGTCGATAAAGCACTTCAGACCTTATTTATTCGGAAGAAAATTTACCCTTGTTACTGATCACAGACCCCTTACATGGTTATTTTCAGTTAAAGATCCCGGTAGTAGATTAGCCCGTTGGTGTTTGAAATTAGAGGAATACGAATTTGAAGTCGTATACAAGCCAGGAAAAACTAATAAAAATGCAGATGCATTATCTAGAATAAAAATTGAAAGTACTCAAAATTCCATTGCTACATTAGCCTTTACAGAATCAGAACCTTCAACTTCGAGTAAAATTTTAGAGAATGAATATGAAACTTTTGTTGACTTATATAAGTCCCAATCTATTATAGATTATTCAAAAATTGAATTTTCCCCTGAACAGTTACTTGATAAATCACATAAACACATTTTAACGTTTATGAGACAAAATTTTATGGAAAATCTTCATGAACAAATTATTCAAGATATTTTTGAGGAAAATCTCGATCTTTCAGCAAACCAAATTAATATAGCAAATAGTGCTACAGTGAAAGGAAGGAAATATTATATAATTCCATTACCAGCAGACCCAGATTTATGTAACAGTGTACTTTTCACATCCATATTTAATTCAAAAAGTGTTTTAGATATTAAACAAACTTTATACGTTGAAAATAACTTAGATCTCCCTATTCTTGAAATGTTATCTTTCATTTATTCTGAGGAAGATATAAAATTAGTTATTTGCCAAAATATTTCAAAAAATCCAGAGGCAGATGAAATCCCTATCATACTAGAACAATATCATTGTGGTAAAAAGAACATACACCGTGGTATTAATGAAACAATTAGACGAATCAGAGCCAAGTATAATTGGACTGGATTAACAAAAGATGTTGAGAAATTTATTAGAGCATGTGATGTTTGTCAAAAAGTAAAAATATGTAGGAAAAATCTTAGTACCCCTTTAGTTATCACTGAAACCCCAAAAACTCCTTTTGAAAGAATTAATATTGATATTTTGGAAATCCCAACAAGAAATTATGCCTTAATTATTCGAGATGAATTAACTAAACATTCCCAAGCCTATAACTTGGATGACAAAACTGCTAAATCAGTAGTAAATGCACTGATGATTTATTTTCAACATTTCGGTACACCGCTGCGTATACATTGTGATAGCGGCCGTGAATTCGATAATTCTTTACTTAGAGATCTTTGTTTTCTTTACGATATCAAGTTAACGTTTTCAAGCGTTGGTCACCCACAAAGCAACGGCTCTGTGGAACGATTTAATGCGACGTTATTAGAAATGATACGCGCACACATGACAGAAAATCCAAAAGCTCACCCACTCAGTATATTACCCTACGCAATCATCTGTTATAACAATACCAAAAATAAGACTACGGGATTTACACCGTATGAGTTAATATTTGGACACACTTCTGGTCGTCCACCGGAAACTCTTTATAATGAGAAAACTTTAGTCACGAAATATATTCGCGATCTTAGGAATAAGTTAGATTATTACTACAAGCTTGCTCGAAATAAAACTATTCAAGAAAAAGAAAAATCAAAGTTACATTTTGATAAAAACATATCAGAATCGAAATACAACTATAAAGTTGGTGATTTAGTATGGTTGAAAGAATCTCAAATTTCAGGAAAGTTACGAAATAAATTTAATGGTCCCTTCCAAATTTTTGAAGTATATGATACATCAGCAAAACTTTTAAATCTTGATACTAATCAAGAAACTAAAGTAAATTTTGATAGGCTTAAACCCTATTTTTACGCGTAGCTTTTATTACAGGATTATTCTCCTGCTAGCGATAGCAATCGCTAACGTCCAGGTTCAACACCTAATTCAACCCGTGAATAACACGATTGGAGTCTACTATCATGAACAAGCAACAGTGAAAATTTCTAATGAAAAATGGACACTATTGGTATATAAAGACTTAAGTTTAATAGAAAACGCACTGCAACATAACGGTATGCTTTTAGAAAGATTAAGTGATCTTCTTTATCAACCTACGTTACGCATGACAGCATTTAGAGCACAAGTACATACACATGTTAGTCTTCTCACTCAGATATCGCTTTCTTTAAATGAAAAATTTCAAACTATTTTCGCAGATGCTCAACCTGTTTCCAGAATGAAGCGCGGTTTAATTAATGGCATAGGAACCTTTTGGAAAGCCATCACCGGAAATTTAGATTCCGATGACGGAGAATATTATAATAATTGCATTAACAAGTTAACGCAAGATGAACACCAAATGGAAAATCTTTTGAAAAATCAAATATTTGTTACTACTTCTGTTATAAAAAGCTTTAATACTACTATTCAAAAATTGATGATAGATGAACAAACATTTAATTCCGATTTAGATGGTATACAATCATCAATCTATAATATTTCTGATTCATTGGCATTTCATCAAGCTCAATTAAGCGCATTAGAATTATGCGAATCTCTCATGGAAAGTTATCTTTATTTAGAAGAAAATATAAATGATATTTTGAATTCTATTACATTTGCACATCTCCGTATTATTCATACATCAATCATTACTCCAAAAGACTTACTTTATTTATTAAAAGAGATGTCTAGAAATTTTATAAGGAACAATTTACCTTTACCATTATATCCTTCACATGTGTCAACATATTTAGACATAATAGAGCTAGAAGCTTATCAAACGGAATCTAAAGTTATATTTGCTTTGAAGGTACCTCTTGTTGAGCCAGAATCCTTTACATTGTATAAAGTATTTCCATTGCCTGTACCAGATAATAGAACTGGCCTTTTCCATGTCGTGTTGACATCACAAAGGTATATTGCGAAAAGCGATGACTCATTGTTGTACTTATCCCTGCGTGATCCAGGAAGCTGCAAAGATTTGTCGTCGCTAACTAAGCTGTGTTCCGATGTATTTGCATATCCCATAGATGACAATGCTGTTTGCGAGGCTCAGTTGCTACGTTATTCTGCAACATTGCCTAAAAATTGTCAAACAACCGTAATAGCTGCAGAGGGCTATAAAGTTCAAGAAATATCCACTAATCATTGGTTGATAATAACCACCAGTCCTGTTCCAGTAACTATAAAATGTAATGGTCTAGGAGTAATTACAAAGACCATTGGAAAAAATTCAGTTTTGAGATTACAACCAGAATGCAACGCATTTATTGGCAGTACTAGAGTTCGATCAAAATATTTTATGAATACCTACAGGAACATAACATATAAGACACATCCTGTAGAAATTCCGTATAAATGCTGTGAAAATTATCCTAAAAAGGCAGAACTTCCAAAATTGATACCTTTAAAGTTAAACAAAATTAATATGGACGATTTAGAAATAGCACAGCACAAATTGAATGAAAATGGAAAATTGCTAGATGAATTAGTCAATGAGCCCTTTATTTCAAAGCACAGATCTTGGTTTACCTACACTACTGTGGTATTACTATTTGTAGCTTTGATCATTTACATTTTATGCAAATGCAGACGACGGAAACCATGCCATTTAAGTATTTCCGCTCCAATATATCCAGACGACGACGATGCTCCAAGTCCACAAAGAAAATCCACAACCATGCGATTTTCAAAATTTTTCCCCAGAAGTCGTCCGAGCTTCCAAACCAATAACGAAGAAGAAAGTGAAGTTTAGTGTTGTGTCAGTGCAACCCCTTCTTGTACTTTTTCAAATTTTATTGTTTTATTGTAAACCTTTTTCCAATTTCAGCCTTATTGTATTATTTTTATTATTTGAGTATTTTTGATTATTTTGATTATTTTTTATTATTTTTGATTATTTTTGAATTTGGAAAAAGTTGTCGCTTAGTATAGCAACAACTTTTTGCATTAGGGGGAAGTTGTTATATGGTCCTTTAACAGATACCCTATTGTTAGCGACATTGTTGCAATAGACGTAATTTGATCTATCATAATGGTTCTTTGTTTGCAACAGTGTTGTAGCAGACGCTTAGTCAGCATAAGATAACGACTTCCCAAGTAAAGAGGCTCTCACAGCATCTCTTTGTTTAGCTAAGGTGCCCTAGAGGACACAGATGCTGAGTTAGCATTTTAAAACTATAAAAGCCGTAGCTTCCATAACACCTATGTTCATAAACCCGGTTAGACTCCGATATGTCAGTATCTAAGGAATAAGTAACTTTGTAACTTTGTAACATTTTGTTTTGAAGACACAAGCTTGTGTCTAATAAAGTAAAATTTTTTAAAAAGTAATTTTATTTGTTACCAACGTAACATGTATATCGTGGATCATACTCTGCCAGAGTGGCGGAGGACCGCCAGGCAGAAAACGATAGACGAGTAGCAGGAGATCTTTTTTTTATGGTCAGCCTCCCGCAAAGGCTGAAAGCCTATGGCGCGGTAGAAGCGCTGCGAGAGGATAAGTGTCGGTTCACGTTAGATTTGAAACACTGCAGGTTGTAGCCATCGGGAGACAATTCCCCCGGCAGCTGATTCCACAGCGTCGAAGTTCTCCGAAAGAAGGAATGCTGGAGGAGACTGGTTCGGGGAGTCAGGACCTCGTCCTAGTAAGGATGAGCTCGCAGAGCTTCTCTAGTGTTCCTGGTTCGGACGGCCTTTGGTGTTATTATCTGGGAGAGCTCACTCGAACCTCTTCCGTGATAGAATCTGTAAAACAGCGATAGGTCAGCCACCCTCTTTCGATGTTCCAGGCTGTGGAGGTCCTTTGTGAGGTTAAGCGTATGGGTTAATCTAATTGCTCTTTTCTGGACAGTGTCCAGAAGCTTTAGAGAGTACTTCGGAGCACATCCCCACACATGGGAGCAATACTACATCGCTGGAGTTGGGGATGTGTGTGCTTGTAGAGCAGCAGTTGCTCTGGTGAATACAACTTCCTACAGCGGAACAAAACTCCAAGCTTCTGGGATGTCGTTTTAGCAATACTGACGACGTGGTCGTGCCAGGACATGTTATTGATGATGTTGATCCCCAAAAGTTTGAGCGAAGGTGATTCGACTGTGTGGTGGCCCTCCATTTCTACGGTTGGTAAGCCATCGTGAGACTTCTTCGTAAGTGTTGTTGCCTGAGTTTTTTGTACGTTGAACTGTACTTTATTTACTAATCCCCACTCGACAATTGTTTGATATCTGCGTTGATCTGTGAGGCATGCTGCTGTCGCCGACGTATCGTCTCTTGGGATGGCTTGCCTGGTTCCATGCACGACACTAATGTACTGTCATCTGCGAAGCTGTAGATTGGATTGGATGTTATTTCCAGCAGCTCGTTGATGTACAGCAGAAGCAGTGTAGGGGAAAGGACAGATCCCTGAGGAACACCGGCGTTTATTGAGAATACGTCTGATGAACAGCCCTCGACTACAACAAATAGAGATCCGTCGTTCAAAAAGCTATTCAGCCACTGGTGCAGGCCAGGTGGTAGTCCATGAGCAGCAAGCTTGACCAGAAGTCCCTCATGCCACACTCTGTCGGAAGCTTTCGATATGTCAAGTGCAACAACACGGGATTCACCATGATTTTCTATTGCTCTGTTCCACAGGTGGATGACGTAGGTAAGGAGGTCACCTGTAGGCCTGTGCTTACGGAAGGCATATTGGCGATCACTTATGATGTTATTGTTGTCCAGGTATTTCAGGAGCTGTAGTAGTAGTATAGGCGTTTATTTAGCATACATCAGCTATTTACAGAAAAACAGTAAAATTAAACTAAGCCTATGATTATACATATATGATCACTCATAAATAGTTCATCAGTCTTTTTCTAAACACAATAACACTTGGAGAACATTTTATATATAGAGGGAGTTTATTATATTCTTTCATCCCATTATCAAATACACTTCTTTTGGTTATTGTTAATTTGGTAGGTCTTATATCAACATGATGCATCTGTCGTGTGTTGTAGCTATGAACATTGCTTCGGTATTGTATATTCACATATAAATAATCTGTGATTTTTCGAAGGCTTTTGACTGCGTTAATCACAGAACGCTGCTGCGGAAGCTTGAAGTCTATGGTTTTCGGGGTGTGGCACTGGAGTGGTTCAAGTCTTATCTTTCCTCAAGACTCCAGTGTGTCTTAGCGAATGGCAGAAACTCTTCTGATCATTTTATTAAGCATGGGGTCCCTCAAGGCTCTGTGCTGGGCCCAATTTTATTTCTTTTATATATCAACGACTTATTTCATCTTGATATATCTGGAAAGTTCACTGCCTTTGCTGATGATGCTACTGTGATATGGCACAAAGACGAGCCAGAAGATCTGGTCCAGACAATTGCACGTGAGATCGTTGTTATCAAAACCTGGTGTGATTCAAATGGGCTTTTATTTAACTTTAAAAAAACACAAGTTCTTGGATTTCGTGTTGATATCAATGACATCGTTTGTGAACAATTTTCCATCAAAAGCTCTGAATGTACTAGGTTTCTTGGACTGCAGCTTGACGTTGACCTTAAATTCCAAAAACATATTATCATTTTGAACAAAAAGCTTGCATCAGGCTGTTATTGCGTACGAGCTGCAGCAACAAACTTGGGCATCTCGATTGCTAGGACAGTTTTTTTCGCGATGGTGCAATCCCATCTGTCCTACGGTCTACCATTTTGGGGCTGTTGTAGCCAGTTCCTTTTCCAATCTGTCTTTAAGTTGCAAAAACGTGCAATACGATATGTTGTAGGTGCTTCTTGTAGAGATCCTTGCAGACCGCTTTTTATTCGTCTCAAGGTCCTTACACTGCCATCTCTTTTCATATTAGAGACTACGAGCCTAATACATAAACATCGTTCTTCATTCTCCGACCATCAACAAGCTTATGCAACTCGCCGAAGACATGACATTCCGCTACCAATACCTCATTCTACCCTCGTGCGAAATTCCATAATATATAATAGTGTGAAAATATATAACTACTTGCCATCGGATATTAAAGCAATCCCAAATATTATGAAGTTCCGTAAAGCGTTAAAAAAAATACTAATAACACAAGCATTCTACTCGCTGGACCAATATTTTGAATTTTCCTTCACTCAATGAGTTAGTCAACTATTGCCCCAAGTGTTTGATGAACATAAAGATAACCTTCATCTATGGGGTGTCAGTAAAATTTTTAATTTGTGAATGTCTGACTTTTAAGTATTTTATTTATTTTTATGTATTTGTATTTTAATTTTTATGTATATGTACTTTCATTATGTACTTTTACATAGTTATTTGCTTTGTCAATAAGATTTTTTATATATCTTTGGCAATAAAGCATGTTAACCAACCAACCAACCTTAGACCATTAACAATTCTATAAATAAATGTAAGCATCCGTACTTTAATATAATCCTCGACAGGCTTCCAATTTAATATTTGTTGCCATAAGGACTATATTAGTATTTACAACCCAACAACAATCTCAGGCATTTATTTTGTAACAATTGCATTTTATGCAAATCAGATTTATTACACATAAATAATATTGATAAACAATAATCAAAGTGAGGTTTAATAATTGTATTGTAAACAATATGTTTTGCAAATATTGACAGATGTTTGCTAATTCTGTACAAGAGACCAATCTTTTTTTAAATTTTATTAGATATGTAGTCAACATGCTTAATAAATCGCAAATCTTAATCTATAACGACTTCCAAGTATTTAATTTCAGTTACCCGTTGTAATCTTTTACCACTAATTGTAACACCAATATCAGACTGTATAACTGACCTATTCGAAATTAGCATGTATTTTGTCTTGGTAGTATTAACTACTAGCTTGTTATTATGAAACCATTTGCTTAGGTTTTCCACGGCTACATTTATTATTTTTAAAATTTGGTTCACGTCAGTTCCAGATAAATGTATGATTATATCATCTGCAAAAAGGTGCATGCTACATTTTCCAACGTCAGCAAAGAAAATGTCATTGATAAAAAGCATAAATAGCAGGGGTCCTATCACACTTCCTTGAGGTACACCATGCTCAACCAAAATTTTATTTGAAAATTTATCATTCACCTTAGTGTGTTGATGATAGTCTCCATAGCTTTAGACATGATGCTGAGAAGAGCCACAGGTCTATAATAATTGGTGGGATCAGTTTTTTTGCCTTTCTTAGGGATGGGTTGTACGCAGCCAATCTTCCACGAAGCGGGAAACATGCCTCGTTGATACGAAAGTTTAAAGAGCTTGCAAGAATAGGTGCAAGCTCAGCGGCACAGCGTTTAAGGACAATGGCTGGAATTTGGTCAGGACCAGTAGCTTTATTCGTGTTCATTTTTTGGAGGACGTTTTTAACATTTCGATGTTGAAATTTGACCTCTGCCATTCTCGAATTCACGCTTATGGTGGTGGTCGGAGTACTACCTTGAAAGTCTACAGTAGAATTAGCTGCGAAGAGCTTCCCCAAGATGTCTGCAGGAGATCTGATCCAGTACAACGGAGGTGGCGCAGTGGAGTAAGCGCCTGATTCCACATATAGAATTGTGGGCAGAGTGTAAACGCAGGACAACCCGCTATTACCTAATACAGGCGTTGTCGGGCTACGGTCTCTCTCGGGTATATAGACACAAAATGGGGCGAGCGACGGACGACCGTTGTTGACATTGCGGCCAGAGCTCACCTCATTTGAGTATGCGACAGATGGTCCTATTACAAGCAGGTAGCGAGAGCGAACCCGTCTGAGGACTGGATCCTAGAGAACATGGTGTCTATCACTATATCGAGCGACCAACGCTGGAAGACAGAACACAGGATGGTTCAAGACAACTTTAAATCGAATGAGACAGAGAAACGTAGGGACATGTAGAAGAAAGAAGAAGGAGAAGAAAAACATACTAAACTAGTGCACTGCACTGCGAAGAATATCGTTCACGCTGATGCCCGATGATGCTATATTATCCCTTATTACCTGGTATACTAATCTGCGCAGTCAGAGAGTCATCCTTGCTGATGAGTGGGGAGTATGCTATCTCTCTCTCTACCAATGTTAGCTTCTAGATGAAGATATATGGTTCTTTCCTTTCGATTTTTGAACCTCAAGCAGTAAATACACATGCTTGAGACAGCTATGTTTCTGTAAGGCAATTTTTGTGTGTGCAATTATGTTGTAACCGAGGTAAGGAATTTATATTCCCAATGCAAAGTCATAATGTGATTGCTATGGTTTCGCATATTTTTATTGCTTCTGTGCAGATGGAGATTTAGCAGAGATACGAGAAGAGGGAATGTGTTTTAGCCGGTCGGGCCGTGGTGACATGTCTGATGGACGCGCTTGTGTCCGTTGGACATGACATCAGAGGACTCAAGCTGGTTCAACGTCGGGCGGGCAAACTCTCTCACACTTCCTGGTGTGCGAATGTTTCTGTCCTTGCGATTAAGCCGATTTCTTAAGCCCTCTATAATAAAAAAAAACAATACGAACTGTATAGCCTGTAACTCACGGTAACCAAGAAGCGACATCTTGGCATGATGTATCGAAAGCTTGAAAACTATGTCATTCAAAATAATATCATTAACATCGGATAACATAACGAAAACCACACAAGTAAAACAACTAAACAATGGGCACCGCATGCATTATGCAGGCACTCTTTTGGTTGAGTTACTTTTGTCTTTTGACCAAAGTTTTAAAATCTTGTTAGCGTGCGGCTAGCGTAATTTGTATTTTGTTACCATTTCTAGACAATTCTGTTTTCTTAAAGTTGTGTTCCATTTTCACTTAGTTATCGTCAAAGTTTCTCTAACTCTCCTTACTTTAGTCACAGGATATAAATCAGAACAAACTTTTTTGCCGACGAACTTCTTCCCCCATCTAGCGGTGGCCAGCTACACCAAGGGGAGTTATTGATTTTCCGAGACGTAACATGAATCTCGTAGAGCTCTCTGTATACAGCAGTGGAAGTTTTCATTCACCTAAAGAGAGGGAGTCTAATAGCTGAGGAAGTTTTTAGCGCTGAATAACGTTTCAAATTTGTCAGCGCTCGTGTTCTCTACTTCAGTATAAACGTGCAAAGCCTCTGATATTTTTTGTGAATAATTTTAAACATGTATATAGAGCTTTACAATGGAGTGAACACAGTATAGTACAGAAAGAGTTGTTCAGGACAAGGAAAGGATTGTGGATAATTATAACATAGCACCATATCAACATAAGCATTATTCAGGAAATTATGTTTCCTCGCTTTTATGGATGCGTAATTGCTCAATGTCAGATTTTGTCAAAACAAAATTATAATTCAAATATGTAAAAGACGTAGTGATCGGGGCGCCACCACCAAACTAAGGCAATCAAAAATATAGATTTGCTACTTAAACATCTCTATGTGACCATAATTAGTACCAAAGTAACTAAAGTAAGGCGCCAAATATCAATTCAGTTGCCCTTATTGTGTATCGCTTGGGCATCGATTTTAGATAACACGCCTTAAGAGCATTTTATGTGCGGTGCGCTTTATTGAAAGGACCTTAGGTTCTAGTACCTAACTTTCACGTAACTTAAGGCAACGATCTAACCCTTTAGAAGAACATGATATCCACCTTACTAAAAGTAAGTCCAAGCATATCACAATATGTGTCTGGAACATATCCTGAATCGTATGAGACACGATGTTCATAGTTCACGACAGCACTGTTTCGATCTTCCGGATCTCATCAAGTGGACTTGGGTAAAGCCCGGTATCAGGCTGATATAGAAGCAGCCTAATACCAAAGGGAGGGATTCCAATAAATTTTTGCTTTTTGTTAATTTCTCCGCCGTCAATACACCGATCTTTAAACTTATAACGGCGTTACCTACTAAGACCCCACAGCATCTCACTACGCAAATTTCATTACAAGCCAAGCAGCGATTACTGAGATTACGAGTCCATTATGTAGATATCATAAAATGCCCAAAATGGAAAATTGTCGCGATCACTGTGCTCCCCTGTTCCCTATCGGTGTGGGAAGTAAAATGTGAAAATGATCAGGAACCTGCAAATAGCCTTAAAATGAAGGAGCTGCTTTGTATTTGTACTTGTGCCGATCACTAAAACCCATACGCGTTTTCCATCCTCGCCACGGATGTAATATTGTGTATATATTTTATTCCAATCAGCTCAATAATTTCCAGGTCACTGAGCTGCGCCGCCACTAACACGACCTTTAAAAGCCAAGGTAACAATACTGTGTCAAAATTTCATTGAAATCAATGCAACTATTTCCAGGTTACACAATACAGAACGATCTTAGAGCAATACTCTTATGCGTATATGAGAAAAAAAGTCCATATTGGTTCGTGTAATAGGTAACAATGTTCGGATAAACCGAAGAAAGACTATTACGCCGCAAGGGCTCTTTTTACAGGTCAATAAATCTCCCATCGCACAACCACCCCAATTTCATTCCCCCCCCTAAACAAAAGAAGAAAACGATTCCCCAAAAGCGCCTGAAAGCCAAGTTTGAGGAATATTCCAATGTTTTGTTTTTTGCAAATTTCTCCACCGCCATGCACCGATTTTCAAAATTGTAACAACATTACCTACTACGACCCCGCAGCGTATCGCTAACCAAATTTCTTCACAATTCATGCAACAATTACCTACATTATGAGGCTAGAAGGATGCTAACAGACAGACCGATAGAAAGACAGACAGACCGATAGAAATGAGTGACGTGGGTTTTCGTTCAAAATCGAAAATGTTCGCGATCACCTGTCGGTATGGGGAGTAAAACAAACGAGGGCAACAAAAATCGATCAAGGTGTGATTCATTCAATTCATTGAAAAAAGTGCATAAAACGCAGTTTTTTCCATAGCGAGGCCCAAAAATAATGGTCACAGAGAAAACACAATTTGTAACTGTCATATGAGTCGTTCCATTCCAAAAGTCTTCTCATCCAGTTTACCCAATTTTTGGCAAATGAAGAACATCGTTTTTTGAACATACTAACTACACTGTTGGTGCATTGAGAAAGTTTCCATTTTTTCAAAATTTAGTTAATCAGATAGTCCTAAAGAGTTAGAGAATAACGGCGAAAAAATTTTGTAATTATCTCCATCAATAGAAAAGTTATAGTCCTTCAAAATTTGAATTGCCGCATCCTCCGCGCGAAGCCGCTGTGACGTCACACGTCACACGACACAACGCAAGCCTGTGTGTGCCCTGTGGAGGATGCTGCTCTCGCAAGCCACCGCGCCGCCGTCACCCGCCTCCTCGTTCATGTTGTCATTCCTTGTTTTCAGTAGAGTAGGCGACGCCGACGGTGACAAAACGATACACTGCAGTTTATTGGTACTCGTATTATTAGAATATATCTAGCAGACCGAGAAGCTATAAATATTGCATTGTACTCAGGTGTACTAACATCACCATAAAAACACCAAACAAATATTTCAATGGATAGCCTATTATGAATACAAAAAAATTGAGTTTTATGACCCCCCACCTCCCACGTACCCCAATTTCACCCCCACCCAAAATAGTAGAAAATGATCACGAAACCCCTAAAGCGCCTAAAAATGAAGTTTGAGCTGTTTCTATATTTTTAGATTTTTTTTTAATATTGCTGCGCCGCCGCTGACACGATTTTTAAAAATCATAAATATTTTACATCCTCGCAGCGGTAGTAATATTGTGTGAAAATTTAATTGAAATCAATCCAATAGTTACACCATACAGAATGATCAGAGGCAATACTCTCGCATGTATACATCAGAAAATTCTAAGTCGACGATCCGTAATATTCGGATGCACCTAAAAAAGTGTATTATGACGCTAGGCCTTTCTTTCAGGGGTTAGTGGACGGCCTGTTATGAATACAATAATTTTTCAGTTTTACAACCCCCCACCCCCCAACCACCCCAATATCACCCCCATCCAAAAAAAGTAGAAAATGATCAGGAACCTCTAAAACGCCTAAAAACAAAGTTTGAGGGATATTTAAAATTTATGGTTTTTTGCTAATTACTCCACCGCCCATGCACCGATTTTCAAACTTATAGGAACGTTACCTACAACTACCCCCACAACATATCGCTGCCAAATTTCATAACGATCCATGCAGCGGTTACTGAGATTACGTGGCTAGAAAAACGCGTACAGACAGACCGACAGACAGACAGACCGACGGAAATTAATATAGACATCATAAAACACCCAAAAAGCGTATTATGTCAAAATCGAAAATCTTCACGATCTCAATACTCTCCTTACCTATCGGTGTGGAAGTAAAAGTCCATAATCATGTCATCCACTTTAGGAAGATCACTAGAATCACCACGAACGTAACCTTCCTCCATACTTCAAAAATATACTGGCGTCTGCCCGTTACAACCAACGACGTCGTTGGTTACAACAAACACCTTCGCCGTTCCACTCAAGTCTAAATGTCGCATACTGTACAGCGCAGCGTATGCGTAGCGGAGTACGGACCAGACTGTGGCTGCCGCGAACAATTAATAACATGTGACGTCATACGGGTTTTCACCTCCGCGGTCGCTTTACGCAAATATAAAATAGAATAACTCCGCCGTTTTTTGGAATATTCAGATTATTTTTCGACGTTCCTCAAGTGAAGAAATAGACTATCAGATAATAATGAATTTTCCAAATTTAATTTTTTTGGAAACTTCTCCATTATGTATTGATAAGGTGATAGCAACAGCAACGGTGTTTTTCTTTTGAAGAAAACTGGTATAACAATAATTTCAAGTTTTCCTTCGCTTGTCCTCGATATAATTATACGTTGTAGTTTCCGTGAAATCTACTTGTCAGCACGATGTTCCTAAAAATAACAATAAACGAATAACCCCTTCTATTTCATCCGCCTACCCTAGACGCTACTGCTACCATCTCATTCCGTTTTTATTGTGCTTGTCGACACAACGTGTTCCGCCGTTTACAAACTGTTTAGGTGTTTCGCAATAAAAATATGTCTAAAAGGGCAGTGTGCGTGCTCCACATAAGGAAATCAAGAGGCATAGGAGGAAGCTACTACAAATCCAGTGTGAAAAGAATTATTAGGTTTGCCTATTGTCAGACAGTTAATCCGAATCATCAGGTAGGCCTTAATGTTGTAGACAAATATACTCTTTTAGGTACGGAGGAGTCATCTATAGTGTTAATGCAGCAACCTCCCGTAAACATATATGCATCACCGCGGTCGCAGTGTGGTGCATATTCACTCCCACTTAAGATAACGTTCGTTGTCTTTTTAGCATAAATAGAATCGTTCGATTCTATTTATATGTGGGGTAGTAGAATTCATATGCATGGGAGCATAATATCTCCATATCTCCGAATCATCAGGTAGGCCTTAATGTTGTAGACAAATAGGTATACTCTTTTTAGGTACGGAGGAGTCATCTATAGTGTTAATGCAGCAACCTCCCGTAAACATATATGCATCACCGCGGTCGCAGTGTGGTGCATATTCATTCCCACTTAAGATAACGTTCGTTGTCTTTTTAGCATAAATAGAATCGTTCGATTCTATTTATATGTGGGGTAGTAGAATTCATATGCATTAGCATAATATCTCCAGAAACTCGTTCAAATAAGTAAAGTCGCTCGATTTTATTTATTTACGGCCTTGTATTGGCTCGGCATTTTTTGCTAAACAAAAACAGAATTAGCGTTCGTTAGTTCTGGGTAAAAGATCGAGTTGGGAGATGTGATGAAATTATTTCTTTGTTCATCTGTTGATCCTGTTTTTTTTTTCTGGATTAATGTGCGTTGGTCCAAAAAACAGTTAAGCAGAAGGAAAACTTCGTAGGAAAGATAAGATTAGCATGCGTTAGTCTTTATTCCTTTTTTGGTAATAAGTAGTAAGCAGAAGGCATATATTCTTCGAACAATCCTCGAAGCTGGTGGGTTCCTGTTCTAATCTCAGACTCATCGGCAGATCGGAAAAGGCAAAAAGTGTTCCACGGCTTGTTTAGACCAACGAGCATGGACGCTTCACGCCTCAAAGCCGGAACCGTTTTTTTTTACTACCTCGGCTTCAAACCAAATTTTGAATATAAGGTAGGCAGCCAATACATGACGAAATATCATTTCGTTCCAGTAGTTTTCTGCAGAAATGGCTGACAAAGAATCAAAGAGAGGAATTTTTAGGAGAATATAAAGTACCGTGCAACAGTAAGGCATTACCTTCTCCTCAAATTAGTGGCGAAATTATTCACTGTATAAAAAAAAAGACAATGGTCATTATAGATTCCTAAATCACTTACAACAACAAATGGCTGTAGGGTTAGGTGCATAGGTGCAATCGCAAATGTTATAGAAGCATTAAGGTTTGTGCAGGAACAATTAAGCAACCTCATACTTCCAGCTGAAGCTCACAACCTATTTTGCTAAGGTGCATTATCCGTTCGTTACACCGTCAATTCAGTTCCTCGTCAGAATTCAGATTGTACCAAAGGTTAAAAACCTGCTAACTTAGCTAGCACTCAGCGGGCATACACAATCATCGTTACTGAAACTACAACCTCCCTCAACTCAAATTCAAGAGAAAGAGGAGAGAAGGGGGAGAGGAAGTCGGGTCATCCACGATCAGCATATTGTAAGAAAGAAGCCAGCTAATGCTGCAAACAAAGTCATACAAAGTGTATACATGCATGTACATATATATTACTTAAGCTGGCAACCTATCAAAATATTTGCAAAATTGGAAAACCAGAAAGTCTTAGTATGTGTAATATCCACTCTTTTTTTTTGTAGAAAAGAAAAACCAGAGCTGTTGTTTATACGTTTATTCGTACTAACACAACAACCGCCCATACATACTGACTGTGCGCCTAACGCTCGGACGCCAGCCGTCAAGTAGATAGTGCTTACTCACTACACTACAGATTGGAGTGATATCTATTCCTTTTCAATTTATGCCAATGCAAAATTCCGAACTTACTATGTAAGAATTTCGGATAACCTATTCCCTGAATACCAAAGTTAATTGATCAGTTATTCAAGATTGGAGGTAGCAAAATATGTTCTCCTACTCTAAAATTCACTTCATTTTAATTTATTTTTCATTCCAAAACCACAAGGAACATATAGATTTAAGTTGAATTTAATTAATAGATTCAGCCACGCCCCCCACTTCAAGTGAGGGTCATAGAACAGTCTTAAAATTATTAAATAAAGATGCATATCTTTCCAAAAGAGGCTCGAAATCCTTCGTTAAAAAGAATCATGGAATATTTTTAAGGTTCAGATTCGACAATAAATTGTACTAATTCACTTGTCTTGCCTTTGACTTGAAGGTAGCTCTCTATATTTTCATCAAACTTCTCAAACCAGGGGCGGAAAGACTTACACTCAAAGGCGTATTGACCGTTTTTCTATTTAGACGATATCCTAGTAATAGGAAAGGATAAATTCCAATGTATGAAGAATACTCGGGAGAATACTGGAATAACCGTAATCCTCTAAAAATAAAATTAGGATCTGCTACTACTTAAATCGGCTACAGGCCATATAGTTTTTGAGTTTTGAATGTGATGCAGTAAATATGCAGATCTCACTGCAAAAACAAAAAAGACATTAAAAACTGATTTGTAGATTAAAAATAAGACTAAAAAACTAAACTTTTAATGGAAAGTTGGTTATTTCAGAAAAATTATTGCTAGAATTACAATGGTGATATACCTACAGAGATTGGAATATGGCAAGATATTAAACCTAGATCTTCTTCTATGGACGTTTTTTCGGATGCATCTCCAACAGGTGGGGGAGCCTCTTGTGGAGAAATTACTCGCCATGAGTTTTAGGATCGGTGCAAGCATATTAATTATCTAGAAATTAAGGCGGCATAATCAGGTCTTGCGATAAAAAAAAAAACTAATATTCGTATACTATTAAGAGTTGATAACCAAACTGCCATTTCTTGTATAAACAAATCATGTAGTATTATTAAGTATCCACAGTTAAATGAAACCGTGAAAGCGCTTTGGCAATGGTGTGAGGAGTAAAGTATATTAGTAGTATAGGGTAGCTATACTTGTACTTGGAAAACAAAGAAGCTGATAGAGAATCGAGGTCGCTTTCTGTAGATACAGAGTATGTAATCAACAAGTTACATAGTTTCGAGCAAAAAAAAAAACTGATAATCCCGGAATAAACTCATTTGCAAAAAAAAAAGAAATAAATATAATTCAGAAATTTATGTCCCGTTTTCCGGACCCAGAATCCTTCTACTGACACATTTACAATAAATTGGGCTACACATACTACTTGTATGTTTTCCCCATATTCAATAGAGTTCTGAAAAGAGAGAATCTTCAAGAAAGGGCTTCAGGAATTGTCGTTAATCTAGATTGGACAACACAACCTTGGTATCTCCATTTTTTTTTCACTATAAAAAAAAAAGAATACTAATAAATAATAATAACGTAATTTTTTAGCCTAATGAGTATGTATACTCAGTTCTCCTCTTTTAACAGAGTGATCCTCTGTACAAGCAGATTTTTCCTACTGGCAGGGAGATTGTACAGCGCTATTTTCAGACAGGTACCAGAAAACGTTATAGAAAGGATGATGATAGCCTCTTTAATAGAGGGACCCCCGAAACAGTACTCAGCTTGTTTTCAGAAACTACTGGAAATTTTGTAATTACAAACAAGACCTTTTTTGTGTATAACTTTGAAGTATATCTAAGTTAATTTCACCGAGAGTGAAACTCCTCAGTTTTTAAATTCCTAATTCTAATCAGTTCTAGCGAAGAAAAGATAATATGTAGAATCTTTAGAGGAGTTTTTTTATAGATATCCATCAAGACCCAAACATGGCAGACCTGGAATCCAGATCTCTAACAGGGCAAATGTTATCCGTCACACAGGTTATCATTTGAAAATCTAACACATAAACATGTTATACGTGTGGCTCTGATACTGCTAGAAGAGTTTAAGTCAACTTTATCGCCGGTGGTTCAAACTTTAACATTAATGGAGTTTGAAAGCATACAGAAATTATCTGATAAAATTAAAAAAAAAAAATCATATCAAAACCATCTAGACTGGGCAGATATCAACCGAATCTAATATTTTCTGATTTTAAAAATAAACCGGAATTGAAAATCGCGTCTACTATAGAATTTTGCATGAAAAAGAGTACCATATCGCCAAAAAAAAAAAAAAAAAACAACTCATGAAGAAGTATTCCATGCAGCTTGGTCACAGATCAGTTGGTGTAAAAAAAAAAAAAAGAAAAACGAGATTTAGCTGGAATACATACATCAAACATTGTTATAATTGTTCATCAAACTCTAATGACTTGTATTTGCATTTCATAATAGGTCCTTGGAAGATCCTAATAACTTTGCCGAGACAATTGTTAGTATGTTTATTATATGTGTGTGTATTATACATTTGTGCACACGTGTATAATGTATATATATTTTTTTGTTTCGTTGCTGTGTGATTAGTGCTGTGGAATTAATGTTGTTGGTATCAGAAATACATATGTAGGGTGTGTATGTTATTTACATTCATAGACTTATATTTGGTACATATAATTATGTACGAATTGATGTTTTCATAGTAAATTTATATTAAAAAGGATATATTTTTTTCCATATTGACCTCGGATGATATTCTATATACTAATATATTGAATTAATATATGTTGTTCAAAAAAAAAAAATCGCCCTCTTTTACTCTGAACCGCTACAACGTATAATTATATCGAGGACAAGCGAAGGAAAATTAATAGATTAATCGACTTACCTTAAGGAAGATTAATCCTAATTTTCCGAGCTTGTCCGAAGATATAATTACCCACCCGCGCTGTATCTCCCGTTGGTTAGGCGATTTTTTTCTCAATAGCACTTCAACGGAATGAGATGGTAGCAGTAGCGTCTAGGGTAGGCGGATGAAATAGAGGGGGTTATTCGTTTATTGTTATTTTTAGGAACATCGTGCTGACAAGTAGATTTCACGGAAACTACAACGTATAATTATATCTTCGGACAAGCTCGGAAAATTAGGATTAATCTTCCTTAAGGTAAGTCGATTAATCTATTAATTTTGGTTTGGATTTGGCGAGTTTTGATGTATCATGAGTTTTGATGCAAAAAACTCGTCACAGGAGGGCATATACAAAAGAAATGGTTTAATCTGAACTCAATACTCCTTTCATTCAACACAACAAGTAAGTTGTCTTTAATTATCAATAAGGAAACTAATTCTAGTTATACAACATGAAAAATAAGGTTGTTCTCAAGCAACAGAAAGCAAATTAAAGCCTATACTGTATTCACAGCCAAGCTAGACCAAATGAAAACAAGCCCGCGTGCGTGATCGGCTCGTGTCGTTGGGGTCCCTAACAGTCCAGTACATTATGTGTAAATTGTGTGGTATAATCTGGCAAGTCAAAATCTCCAAGGCTGACTGGAAAATAGATCCAAGTATGCAATGTCAAGTGTTCATTACCTAATGATCATTTCAAACTGGCAACTGGGTACTTTTGAATTGCAGTGGACTCATAGGGCAACTCTTTTAAATAGTCATATAAAATTTCATAATTGCACTGGACTATAGCTGGCGCGTTCGCAGACGTTAGCGGACAGTAACCACGCGAATGTTGCGTGCGACTGTTTATTTGGAGTCTATCTTGGGATTGAATATACTGTAGGTTTTCTACTTCCATTGTGGTAAAATATGAGTCTCCATACATTTTCACTTTTAACAATAATACCCGCTATACCAATTTGTTCTAAACAAGATAATAAAACGTGGTATTTATGATACAGGAGCTCATTACACACTAAAACACGCAACACCGGCTACACGTCTGCTAACCATTCAAAGTGCTGTGATTGGTCAGTGGGATAAGGGAACTTTTGGCGCGACATTCTGAATGGATTAAGCGAGTTTTGGAGCGATTCTCAGTTTTCTCCTTCACTTTGCTATTGCTTAAGGCAAGTTTTCTACTGAAAACGTAGAGTTTATGGCAAAGATTCCAATTGCGAGGTTAGCACAATTTTCATAAAAAGTGAATAAGACGACTTTTGAAATGGAACGATTCATATGTTAGAATGAAAGTTAGGCTTACTCGTGGTTGATCGAATTTTCATTAGGTTCGCACGATTACGCTCTCATGCGAAATCTCCCACACATATTGAACTTTTGTTCTAAGTACAAGGCAGAATAAGTTTCACAGTAGCGGCAACTATACCCCGCATCGGCGCTAGCGGTGACCTTGGGCGCTTTCTATTTACGGGTATTTTCATCAACACCAGCGTCCGGTCTGCCATATTCCGAAGAGCTAATCCGCTGTCCGGACTGTTTGTTTTTGTAGAGTGCGCAGCAGTGGAAAACATAATAGAAGACGTGATCAAATATCACCCTGGAGACAGAGCTTCTCTTCGAACCAGATGCTTTTGCACGTTTTCTCATTTCGTGTCACTCAGCAATAGCGGCAGCTAAAAGACGTGTCATGTTATACATGGTGTGGCATAAATAGTGCGCAATCAGGACCTACTTATCAGAACAACGGCAATTTTATGTTTAATAAAGATCTTACGGTTCTCGAGTAAATGGCACTTTTAGTAACTGTCTACATTTTCTAACTTGTACTAATGTTATTGCATTAATTTTTGTTTTTGTTTGGAGAAGTATGATATATCGCATTCTATGATATACCTAATTCTGCGTAATGGTAGACACTGATTTATCTTATACTTATTCATATTTATACAGACTATAGGACCTATAGAATGGCCTGCTAGATGCCCTGATTTAACGCGTTAAGTCCGATTCATAAACTCGACATTGGCGTTGCCGTTGCCGTTGCCGTTGGCGTTAACGTTCGACGTTCGACGTTCGTAGCACACGGCTGTTATTCATAAACTCGACGTCGTGCCATTAACCTAGCTTTCCCATCGTGTTTGTAAACATGTTCTATTGCGATTTATCATCAGTGTTTTTGGCTTTGTGAAAGATCTTTGAATTTTCCTAGTGAAAATGGACATAGTCCGAACCAATAACCAATACAAAAAACTTGAGAACACCCAGAATTATTTTGACAGCTAGACGTCAACAATAATAACAAATATCACATGACCGGTACCGAAGACCACGGTTGCTTATACGCCGGCTACGACGGTGGCTACGAATGGCTTACGGCAAAAGTTAAAAGATAGTTATGCCGAACGGCGCGCCCAACGGCAGACCCGACGGCGGACGTCGAATATGAATGGTCTTAGGCGTTTCCATGTAAAGTAGAGCCCAGAGATATACCATTTGTGTACGTTTTGCGCTATATAAAAACTGCATACCATCTCTTAGTACAGTTCATCATTTGGAATAGATACAGTTTTGATAATATTCAATGGTTACCATTATTTTACTTTCGTACTCGTAACCAATTCATGGAATGTGCTTTTAACCAATTTTCTAACAAAACGTAACCTTTTAGAATGGTGAAAATGAAACACTAAGTTGTATTTGAACGTAAATCTGTCGGAAGACGTTCACGATGTATATTTTGACTGAACTATGATAAGACCGACACATTCCAGGATTATTAGCGACTCGATCGATGAAGAGGACCGGACTTAGTCAAATTGTTTAGGCAGGTATTGCTACCGTTATTGATAGCAACGCCAATCTGCTTTTACTTTTGTGCGTTACTTTTCTGTCTGAATCGGACGTTTTTTTCGGAAGTGTGACAGCTAGAGTATGTTTCGGCCTTGGGAAGATAATGGGATTTCACAGCGATGTGGATTACCCTGCAGCAGTGAAGCTACGTCAACGGTTTGTCATTACGGTGGTGAAAGTAGTGACTATAGTACGGACACTGATAATGAATTTGAACAGAGGGAGGTGGAGGTAGACCAATTAAAACCTCACAAAAGGTCACATCTTAGCGCAGATGCAAAACAAATAGTACTAAATGATAATGAACTACCGAAGGGTCCAGAGAATGAAAATAAGGGGAGTATGATCAAAAAGACGTCAATTCTAACACACGTTCCTTATCCAACAGTATGTGAAATTTTGAGAAAGGGGCCACAAAACAGGAAGCGTAGGTTTGGTGCTGGTGTTTCAAAAGAACTAGATCCCACGATAACAAAATTATTGAGGAATATTGTGTACGAAAAGTACAAAATTACTGAACTACCCACAATCGAATCCGTTCAAAGATAATTGGCTAGAATGGGGTAACAATATCCAAGGAGTATATTTTAGCGATGGATTAGGAAGATTGGGTTTAGGTACAGAACTGTGAACAATCGAATGGCTATAATGGAAAGTGCAAGGATTGTGGGATGGCGGCACGATTACTTGCATAAGATAGGGCAATACCGGAACGAGGGAAGGTCAGTGTACTATCTTGACGAGACCTGGTATGATACCCATGATACCGCTAAAAAGGGATGGACCGACGGTACAAAGAAGTGTTAGCTAAAAGGCGTTCCACCAAATAAAGGATCCCGTATAGTTATCTTACACTGCGGATCATCTGACGGCTAGGTCGAAAACGCACTCAAATTATGTGGAAAGAAAATTGAAGACTGCAATATAAACTACCACAAAAACATGGACTCGGGAATATTTGAGCAATGGTTTGAGTATACCCTTATTTCCAATTTAAAGCCATTTAGCGTCATCGTAATGGACAACGCAAGCTATCACTGCAGACAAAGGTACAAAATTCCGAATTCAACGTTATCGAAGGCGGAAATACAAGATTTTCTCATAAAACAGGATTTGTACTTTGAAGAAACTTACAAAAAAAACTGAATTATTGGTCCTCCACACTGAACAGTTTGATAAACAATATGTCATAGAAAGCATAGCTAGAAAGTGAGGTCATGGTGTCTTAAGGTTGCCTCCCTATTTTTGCATTTTCAGTCCTATAGAATTAATTTGGGGACAATTAAAACAACGAATCGAACGTTAAAATTGAGCGTAGAAAGGAATAATTTACCATATGGTTTATACGGTTATATTGAAATGTCTCTACCATATATTTATCAACAGATAATAAAGTTTCAACCAACTGATATATGAGCACTTTATTGGATGGAATGAACATTTTGGTTGTTGCCCACTCCAACGAAGTCGAATGCCCAGTCCGACCCCGTTTCCTTTCTCTGTCGGCACTTTTTGCGGAGATCCTCACTTTGTAAACAAATGGTATATCTTTGGGCTTTACTATACCTATTTATGTTGCAACGACCAACGGCAACGCCAACGTCGAGTTTATGAATCGGGCTTTAGACTTTTTTATATAAGGCCATTTAAAATTCGTTGTGTTTACTCCCCAACCTAAAAGTGTGGATGACCTTCGTCAACGCATCATCAAAAGCTTCCATGATATCCCACAATATGTCCCGCAAACTAGGTGGGTCTTTCTAGGGTACTGAATGAACTATCGTGCCATGCTTTCGAAACATTCTTTTTTTCCTTCAACCCCTAAAACTCACCCCCAACTTTTTTTTCAATTAGCACCCCAAAGCCTCTCCTACATAACTGAAGTCATTACTTTATTTAAAATCTTGTAGTACCTTTGATTTCATACACTGACCATCTTTTTTGTAAAGTCATAGGCACAAGGTAAATAAGATAAGGATTTGTTTGAGGCGTAATATTTCCGTATTAAAAAACAAAATTAAGATTTTTTTCGAAAGGATGTCATTCAGTATCCTTAGAAATCCAATAATTTTGAATCTTGCAGAAAATGGCTATATTCTCATAGAAAATTCAACACTTTATGTTTCGTAAAAACAAGTTAGTGTTTAGTGCTTTATCATTTGTGTAAGCATCTTACACAGTTCTTCAACAATGGCGTTCAAACTTGAATAAACAAAAATTCTAAAGATGCATTAATCGTTGGATATTTAAAAACATTTGCTGAGTATACGAAGATTTTTTCATAAGGTCGGAAAACTTCGGATACGCATGGTCAGACGTTACATTTTCTCACTTCTACTGTAGGATGTGACAGTTGCACTCTAGATGCCTCACTAGAAAAGAAAATAGATGCCTTTGAAATGTATATTTACCGCTGTATACTCGGAATATCACGGGTTCAAAGAAAAACGAACGATGAGGTCCTTAACCATATGAGGTATTAAAGAAATAAAAAGAAGTGATGTTTACCATCGAAAAAATGAAATTCAATTTATACAGTGTTCTGAAAGTTGGGACTTGCCTTTTCAGAAACAACTGCCTTTGAAATGATAAAGCTAATGTGACGGTGAATCAGCAGCAGAAGAATAAAAATATGGTAAGGAAATAGTTATTATTCGTTTGCTGCGAAGTTATAAGTGCGGTCTTGTCATACGAGTCTTATAGATATAGTTGGGAAATCGCGCCGCGTAGCTGATAAGCCAAGTATTTCTTCTTCAGTTTGCTTGTCCAGGTAGTTTAGCGTGTCCACTATGATGTGAACACAAATATCCTGTATCTCTAGCTCTTTGCACGAGATAGACATATCGTCGGGGTACAGGGTCAATACGGTTAGGGAAATGATCACCATACACTCGTGAAGTCCAAGAGGCATTTTGACCACATTCACCGTATACTAAAATCATATCCACCAGTAAAGTTCATTATAATAGTTATACCGGTTGCGCCACTTTTGTTGTTTTTAAAGTGCGATGTAGCACGACAATAATTCGAGAAACCTCAATCGCGCGTTGCTACGTACTCGGTTTACTACGAAGCACAGATTATGCTCCATAGTAAAATGGGTTTATTCGGTTTTTTGTTTCTATTTTGACTGAATGGCACAATAACGAAATTAGAAATAAGGATTTCATTATCGGTCAATATCTATCCCTGAGTATTTTGGTAATATGTTGAAAAATGAATAAAAAATCGCTCCTTTTGGCGAGTACTATATGACCAACGAGAAACAGAGACGAACACAACGTAAGCAACCTTTCTATACTCTCAGACTCCCAATCTGTTCTTAGCAGCCTGAAAAACTACACCCCCCTCTAAAATCTGCAATATACATATTTGAAATATAAGAGACAAACTTTCACACTTGAGAAGAAGAGCATTCACAATCACATTAATATGGGTAAAGGCTCACTGCGGTATCGGCCCTAATGAAAAAGTCGATAAGTTAGCGAAGAATAGCATCATGATCGGCTCTGAACTAGATATACCTCTAAGCACTGAAGACAAGTATGTAATTTTGAAGCGCTCTCTGTATAAGAAATGGCATGCAGAATGGAGTACATATTGCTTCACTAATCCTACGAGATACACTGGTATTCATCCGACTCTCCCAAATACATATTGGCACCAAAATTTTAAAATCCCAAGGAAATATATATCTTGTATTACTCGCTTGAAATTTGGCCATGGTATCTTCCCAGCACATCTCGCGATACTTAACTTGATCTTTGTAATATCTGCAATGTCTATGGAGATCCCGATTATCTCTTTTTTGGCTGCTCTAAATTTTTACCCCATTCCAATGCACTGTATGCCGACCTGGTTAAGTGCGGTTTATCTGCCCCCTTGAACACCTCACATATACTTTCGCTTAGTAGAGCTGACGTGCTTCTCAGTATCATCAAATTCATAAAAAAGTCTGGTATCACAATTTAGTGTCTTTTCCCACTTTTTTGTTTGGCTAGTACTCCTCTGTTTTATCCCTTTTATGTGTATTGAAACCTTCCCCGTCCTTTCTAACCGAAGGCCTAATTGATGTGTGTGAAAGTTTGAAATGTCTTGCCGGGCTCCTAGGCGAGAAGAATGTGTGCCCCTGTCTAACCCACCACACTTTCTACCTAGATTTGTTCAAATAAATGTCGATGTTGTTTTTAGTTTCAACCCTTTCTTTTGCAACTGAGTGCTTGGTCTTTAAGTCTTCTTCCCATGGTTCATGAAAACTATATAAGCCACTCATCTGAACTTTTCAGAACATTCGCAATATATCTTTCTCACTCAATCTTTTATACTTATAGACACCAAACTATTCTGTTTTTCACTAAATAGTCAGTTAAATGCCTTACACATATTTGTTCAACAGATGGTGTACCCACGGTAGGCGTTCACTCTCGCCTTATTTTTTTATTTATTTTATTATTCATAATCAGTTAAAACTATGTTTTCAAAAACATTACATAATATGATGCTTACTAATGGGACTAGATCCTAGTGCCAATGAAGAAAGAAACAGGTCTCAATTAGGAAAGGTGCAAGGTAAAATGTCTGTCGGCAGATGCCCAGGTGAAGAGTATCGCAAAAACCGGCGTTCAATGCAGTCAGTAATGTAGACAGTTTCCCAAGAAAAAGTATGATAAAAATTACAACTTCGAAAAATTTATGCTAAGACAAGGTGGTCATCTTAGATGTACGATTTACTCTATTAAACATAATTGCCATTATTCATGGTCATGACAGCACATGATTTAAAGTATAAGTACCCAAGTGACGTGTATAAAATGCGGATTATAAAAATGCATGAGCTGTTGTGTTGCGCATAATAAAAGCAGTCTTTGATTGATAATAGTCTGTCCGTTATAAGTAAACAAAAGTATAACATTTGTCTCTCAAATTGAGCTGCGTATTACGACTATCGAACCAGGTGTGGTGAGGAAGATTACCTGCAGCTAATAAATTGTTTAGTTATCTAAAGCTTTATGTAACTATATTGATTGCGCATAACTAATACACTCGATTCAGAAATCCGTCGGTAGTCAGAGATAGTCAGGGGCGGAATCGGGGGTCATGATTCTCTGAAAACTATGAACATAATCAAATAAGGTGAATTGTTAGATGAGATGTAAGAATCTGCCCTTTTTGAAGATAAACAACAAGATGAGAGAGAGAGAGAGAGAGAGATAACTGTCTCCCTGCATAAAACAAATAGTTTTATTTGACCGTCGTAGTTTAGCGAACGGGACTTTATAATATATGGATGATAACAGCCACCAGTGCATAGGCCTAAAAGTAAGCCCTTCTACAGCTCTATTTGCTCTAGTTCTCGAGTCCAGCACTCATTGCCAAGGTGAGGATGACCTTAGGTCCTGTGCATCTTATGTCTGTAGGTTCAAGAATCCTTGAACCTACAACAGTCTACCTGTGATACCCAAGGGCATCACAGCGACATAGAATTCCTCCTCCTCGCCACAGTGTGCATACGTCCGTCGGTCTTTTGCCACCCCCATCACATACATGTGACGTTTGAAGATGTAATGGCCAGATAGCAAGCAAACAAGTAACCTCAGCCGGCTTTTATCCACTAAGAGACACCTTGGCCAGAAGTTGTAAAATAAGTTCTCTAGCTTGACGGAGGTGTCCAGAGATTCCTTCCCATCCTATAGCGTATTGATTTTGCAACCACAGCCCTATTTTCCTACTAATGGTTCCTGCTACCAACCCCACAGCCTGCTCAGGATCCAGAAATCTCGCCTCTCGAGCGCGTTCACCGTTTCATTACCGCAAACTCCAGCATGAGTCGACAACCACATAAGTGTCTCCTAATGTCTTGGCGAAACGTCATTCAAGACCTTTCTACACTGTGGAACGAGCCTCGTTCTAAACCTACAAGCACTAAATGGCTCTGAATCTCCTGAGTACAAAAGGCATAATCCAAAATCGTGTATAATTCCAATAGAGAGGGAGCACTTTGTTTTTGGCCAGCAAACCCCAGCGCCAAAGCTTTTGTCGGTAAGTGACCCATCTGTATACCAGACTGTCCTTCCCTCCTCAAAAATTGCTTGCCGCTTGATCCCCACTCTTCCCTTAAATTTGCAGATAAAACAATGTTTAGGAAAAACTATATCACCCCTCATACGTAGGATATGGTCATCCCTTTGGAGTTCCAAGAGGATTACAGAATGCCAGAATTCACAAAGGACCCACTCTCCAACTCTCCACTCTCCTGACTTCCGAGACAAATCCCAATAGTTTCACATAGATCAGAAAATCTTGGAGTTGTGGCCAAAATTTTGAAACCAGACTATGGGTCACAGCATAAGGCAGACTCTGGTGTCAACTGCCAAGCTTTCGGCAATGCTTATTGCCACCTTCAGAGCTTTAACGTTGAGGTTTGGCAATGGGAAACAGCACTGCATTGAGTACTAAATACTTGGTTATAATACAATCGTCTAATACAATCGTCAACAATTTTAAAAATTTTCTATGCTATTATGGTCTCTTCAACAGCAAGCAAATAACGTATAAGTGTAAAATTACAAAAAATACAACAACCTTTACGTGTTACTTAAACACGAAAGCATTGTAACATTCGTGCCTTGAATACACACATTTTTTTATCTAAAAATTTCTTAATAAAGACCTTCTAGGTCTAACAGGTGATCAAAATGGCCATTTCTTTGTGAAATGTGATATTTGTAATTTCACATTTATATGTTGTTTGTTCCTGATCTGGTTTTTGTTGAACACACCATAATAGCATAGACTTCTTTATAATTGTTGACGATTGTATTAGAGCTGGCATTTTAAGTCTTTGTACTCAATGCAGTGCTGTTTTTCATTTGCAAACCTCATCGTTAAAGCCCTGAAGGTGGCAATCAGCATTGCCGAAAGCTCTGCAGTTAAAACCATAGTCTCCCACATTCACTGACCCACAGCCATTTTTCAACATTTTGGCCACAACCCCAAGATTTTCTCATCTATATTAGGTTTTTTGGCCATAAGCTTCTTTAGTACTAATAGTTTCATAGCTATGGTTTCTTCAACACGAAGTAGCGTTGTTCCGCTTAAATGTCGTTATCAAATTGTCTTACTTTGTTATAAAAATCTTACAAACGTAATATAATTGTAATGAGTAATAAGGACGATCATCAAACTGAAAAAAGTAGTTAAGTGAACTTACTCTATTTATTATAAGTAACAAATTTAGCATTTGTCTCTCAAACTGAGTGACGTTTTACCACTAACGCACACAGTATGGTGGGTAAGATAATCTGTATGCCGCATATACATTATTTAGTACTCTATGTAACTATATTGATTGCGAATAATTGATCTACTCGATCCATAAACCAGTACGTAGCTGGGGGCTGATTCGGGGGCAATGATTTTATCCTATGTAAACTAAGTGTGTGTACATAATTAAACAAGGTGGATTGTTAGGTGAGATGTAAGACTCCGTCCCATTGAAGAGAAACAATCTCCACGTATGCAGAAAGGCTATATACGAAAATAGGGTAACAAGTTGCGGCTTGGCACCAACGAACGGTTTATATGTTGTTATCAAATTCACTTGCTTTGTCGTAAACATTTGACAACCTATGAAGATCAATTAATTTGATTTGTTTACGATGAGTTTGTATTTCTTTGACAACCCGTTCTGTACCTGCATTGTATTTGTTGCGATCAGAAGTCATCAGCGCGTGCGTGTAGGTGATAGTGTGTACAGGGTGGGCCAATAGTGCGTGTACGGAAGATTGTTGGCTTACTAAAAAATATTTCAAAAATCTGTCACTTGATCATGGTAGGGATCCTTGAGGGCTATCATGTAAAAATACCTTCGCTTAAATTTTGACGCTTATACAGGGTAATTCATACCAAACTTACATTTTTTTAATGGAACCCCCTATATATTATTGCACACTTGCATTCCATGGTCAATTCTAGTGTGACTTTATGTATCACACATGGCACTTTAAACGAGCCGTTTAGGCGCAAATCACCATTTTTGGTATAAGTAGGTATCAGAAAAAACATTGAATATCGCAGCTATTATAAAACTTAGAAGGTCGTGACTTTGCGGTACGACTAAGGATGAAATGTGTCACCTTATGTCAGACGGCTAAATTTGAATTCTTTTTGTACTTTGAGAAATCAGTAGATTAATTAAAGAAACTTCAATCACAGATAACTCGATTTGTTTAATAAGAATGCGTATTTCTGTTTAAAGAATAAAATGTAGAATTTGATTACCTTTCTAACGATGTAGCATTCTCGATATCAGTCTTTTTTGGTTTTCATTTTATTTCAAATTTTCAGTCAGCCTATTAGCTGTTAGCCAAGACCCAAGGTCAGTAAAAAAATATTTAATCAAAGGAAAACTGCTAGTGATTGTTGCTGGCAGTAGAATATCTATGTCTTCTGAATAAATTTTCACATTGAATGCTATAAAAAAGTAGCCTTTTCCGTAAGTCAAAAGTAATTATACCTCTGGCGCGGAAAATGAAACTTGAATTTAGTCTGTTTGAATTGTAAAACATAATTTAGTTTGTAGAAAACTACATGAAATAGACGCAATTACAATATAGCGTAATAAAAAAATTCTAGCAATTATTTCAATAGATCTTCAGAATGCTCCAGTTAGAGATATCTTCACTTTTGACTTAACTAAACGGAAATGATTAATTTTTTTGATCCCATTAAATGTGAAATTTCATTCTTAACGTGTTAGACTGTAAGCAAAAATCGCTGGTAGTTTTCCTTTTGTTTCAAAATTTTTAACCGCTTTGGAAAGTTGTCAAGCTCTAGTAGACCTCAATAGCTAGTAAGCTGTGAAAACAAACACTTCTGTCATACCCCAGCTACTCATTGACATTTGATATCTTGCCGCTGTTGTATCCCGTTAGAGCTAATACGTTGTAAGGAATTTTCATAATCTTGCCTCGTTACTATAGTTAATTTGCATCTTTCTACTAAGTTAGTTGGTTTCTTCCATATTAACGGGCCTTTGTTTATTTTTCATGACCTGCTAGGTTGCTTGTACACAGGAACATTGAAAAACGCCGATTTGACTAAAAATTTGAAATAAAATGAGAACCAAAAAAGACTCTTATCGAGAATGCTATATCGTTAGAAAGGTAATCAAATTTTACATTTGATTCTTTGAATGAAGATAGGCGTTCCTATTTGAAAAAATCAAGTTATCTGTGATTGAAATTTCCTTATTTGGTCTAGTGATTTCTCCAAGTAAAGAAGAATTCAAATTTAGCCGTCTGACTTAAGGTGACACATTTCATGCTTAGTCGTACCGCAAAGTCACGGCCTTCTAAGTTTTAGAATCGCTGCAATATTCAATTTTTGTTCTGATACTTACTTATACCAAAAATGGTGATTTGCGCCTAAACGGTTCGTTTAAAGTTCCATGTGTGATACATAAAGTCACACTAGAATTGACCAAGGAATCCAAATATGCAATAATATATAGGCATTCCATTCTAAAAAATGTAAGTTTGATATGAATCACCCTGTATAATCGTCAAAATTTAAGTGAAATTATTTTTAGGTTATAGCCCTCAAGGTTCTTTACCATGATCAGGTGACAGGTTTCTAAAATCTGTTTTAGTAAGCCCACAATCTTCCGTCCACGCACTATTGGCCCACCCATTTAGGCCCGATTTTATCAACTTGCATATTTAACAAACACCTTGACAAAGCTTTTCTATTGGATGTTATTTAGCAAAAGCTTTCTATTGGGTATTGAGAGCTAGGTTAATAGATATCATCCAATAGTATTTTATCAATATTGAAAACAAAATGTCAAAGCTGGATGACACTTTTCATCATATCGTATATAAGTTTTATAACAAAACTATTGTTGTAACAAGTGTATATTTGTTGCAACATAGGCAGTGAATGAAGTTTTCAGCTCGAGACGAAGTGAACGATCGAAATAAATGTCTTTTTGAATGTTTGAAATAAGATGACAAATCCCAGTAATAAAGTACCTAATCAAATATGTTTCATTGAGGCGATCCACTCTGCAAGATGCTGGGTCGCCGAGCGGTAGAGTGTTCGACAGCGAATCACTTTGTTTCGAGGGTGGTCTTGGTTCGAGACCCAGCCCAGAGAACTTTGACACATGCATGTTCTTGATCGGGCTGCGCTGATTGGTCAAAGCCTTTGTTAAAATGCGCCTGTTGATAAAATCGGCCCTTAGAAGGACATCGGTATAATTAATGTTAGGTTAGTTAATTTACACTTGGACATGAAATAAAAACGCCCTGGATATTAACGATCGCGTTTTTTGTATTTTTTATGTTAGCGCCTCCGCCTTTTGCTTGATTCGTGGACGACAATATTCCACATATTTGTTGCTGCGCGAGAAATGCAAGATAACGATACGACATTTCTTACATTTTGTAGGATTTCAAGATGTTCTGTTTAAAACAATCTAACTTTAATACGAATCAGTCTGTATAAGCATCGAAATTTAAGTGAAAATATCTCACGATTCTAGCCTCTAATGCTCCCCACCATGAACAAGAGGCAACTTTTATGGCCAGACTGTTACACTATAGTTTCACACGTATGTACAATAATGATTACAGCACAATAAAATCGTTAGTACCGTTTTTATTGAACTTTTGGAATATGTTTATTAGTCGCACGTCTACGCACTTAATATGTATTTATCAAGAACAGTTTCGATAACAGATACCAAAAATAACAAGATAATAATTATATTTCAGCACCTCATTGATTTAACGTGTTTCAATTAGTAATATTAATAGATTTCAGTTTACCTTAAACCTTTATTTTATTTAATGATTACACGTGGAGCCACTGGTCCCCAGAAGCTTGTAATGTTTTCATACTACTACCATATCAAGACTTATATATGATATTATAACCTGAAAACTTCACCCTCATTCTGTAACAGATTTCAAAAGCACTTCTGGTGCTTACAGAAATGTTAAGTAATTCGGCACATTGTGTAAACTGCAATAGGTATATGTATGTAATCAAAGTTGAAAGAACAGAACCAGTATCGAAAAGAATACTGTTAAAACTAACAACTATGCCACTACTCTGTCAAAACGTATATCTGGAAATAGGACATTCAGTTAGTTTAGATCACAAATGGACAGACAGCAGAAAAGATAGAATAATAGGAACAGACAGCAGACAGACAGAGTGTATTTTAGAGAAAACGTTTATAGTGTCGCTGCCAAACAAAACTTCACTTACAAAAAGTACATGCATGTTTAAAAATTCTATAGCAGTTTTTCGGTGTCTTTGCTTCCACCGGTTATCCTCCAGCATCACGTGCAAAAATGAAATTGTCAAATTTTCAGCGGGTTAAGCAAAGTAAAGGATTCCGTTAATTTAGTTATTCCACTCAATTTGATAATTGAATTGTCATAATCGTCACAGACTATCGAAGGCCGCTTGATCGCTAAAGTGGTCAAAATCCATCATTTAGCCCCTATTTCTTATCACGATTATCTCAGATATGAAGGCTTGTTGACGACATGCTGAGTACATTTAAAGGTAGAAGACCAATTTCAATCCAGGCTGAATAGCCCTTAAAATATCAACTGGAGCAAAAAATCACGTACCACGTGATAAGTGAAATGTGACTTACCAAGCTTCAGAACGAGGCGTGTACTTACCTGAAACAAAATAGTAATTAATAATTGTTAATTAATGAAAACGAAATAGAATTAAAAAGGAAAACTAGCTACCTACAATGTTTAAACAATATCAATGATAACTCAACCATTAACAGTATTAGACAACGACGTATTACAATACATAGAAGAAACAAATAGAAGAAATAAGGAACAACAATAATTCTTGTTTCCTTTTAAATTAACTTCACGGTTTGCACAAATGGTTCGCAAGGACCAAGGAAATCTAAATCATTTTTTGATTAATTGCACCTTCTGAGGGTACGAGAAATGAAAAACTGATAAGGATGGCTAAATCTATGAAACTGTTGATGAAAAGTTTGTGTTGTAGGTGTCTCTGTTTCCTTCTAGAAGGGGAGGGTTTCTAAGTGTAGCGATGTGCATAAGTCAGAATAATGAAATTCGTTGTTGTAAAGTTTGAATTCAAGTAGAGTACTCTGGGTGTGATCGGACATGAGAATAGTATAAAGCTCACAGTAGCATTAATGGCCGAGAAACCCCTTGTGCTGTGTTTGATAAAGCCAAGCATGGCTAATGCCATGTTTATTATGTTGTTTATATGAGCTGAAAAATCAGGATCAGAGAATATTAGCACATCAAGGTCTTTGATCTGATCCACGCAGCTCCATGGACAGCGATTAATATGATGGACAAAATTATATTGATGTTTCTTGACTTACGGAATTTTGCATTTGAGAGCATTAAGATCCATGCCATTGGCTTGGCACCACTGAGACAATCTGTCTAGATCTTCCTGAAGTACTAAAGAACCTCCTGCGGTAGTCATTTCTAGTAACAACTTCAAATCGTCGACAAATCAAAGAAAAATACTATGCTCAAAACAAGATAAAATATCATTGACAAATATATATTGAATAGCAGGGGACCTAGGTGAGAACCCTGGGAGGTGTATTGTATAAGACAACGCGTAATACCTAAGGTATCTAATTCTTCAACTAAAGCTTTGTGGCACACCCTATCAAATACTTCAGAGAAGCCAGTATAAATAGAATGTGCCTCATCACCTCTCTTTAAAGCGCGTGTCAGGGTATCCACATAAGTAAGAAGATCTAGTTCAGTAGAAGAGTATTTTTTGAAGCCAAATTGCTGGACATAATTTCAGGTGTAAGGCAAGCAGTGCAGAATTTAATAACTAGACTTCCAAATATTTTGGAATAGTATTGAGGATGCTTAGAAGGTGATTATATTTTCTGCATCACCTGATTTGTGGATAGGTACCACATAAGTTGATTTCCAGAAGTCTGGAAATATACCGTCTTGAAGTGATTTGTTGAAGATTGTATGTAAAGGACGGGATAGAACAAAAAAGAAGTTTTTTAGGACTATGGGGTGAACCTTATCAGATCCATCTTCTTTGTACTGGTTAGTATGTTCAAGTTCAGTGTAAATATCAGGAACTGCAATAGTAAGATAACATTGGTTATGAGGGCTTTAGGAGGGATGATAATATGGCACATCCAATGAGTTATCTGTATAGACTGAGCCAAAGTACTCGGCTTCGGGTTAAGCTGCTTGTGGGCCATTCGGTGATGATTTTTCATTTATAATGTAGCCGGGTTGATTGCCAGAGTTTTGTAGGGAACCTATGTATGACCAGAAAGCTATGGGATTTGCTGAAGAGGCAACTTTGTTCCTTTGATATAGTTCTGAAAACACTGCTTTGACAGACATTTACATCGAGAACGTAATTTTGAGTAAGTTTGGTAACCACGAGGAAGGTCGTTTACCTTAACATTTTTTGAGCAACCTTTTTTGCATTATGAGTAGTTTTAGGTCTTGCGAGAATTATCTGGGAAATTTCTTACTAGGAATTTTTTTGTTCGGTACAAAAATGTCAAATGTGATATATAAAATGTCATAGAACAACAGTAAGCAGTTATTTTCCAAATCGTAGCCATGGTAGTCATCATCAATATAGCACCCAAAGCTGCGCTGAAATATGGAGTGCGTCTTCTCAGTCAAAGGAATTTTTTTTGGTACAGAAAAAATGAAGTGAAGTTGATTGACTCAGTACTTCCCACACATTACGATGATACCAGTTTATTATTTACCCATAGCATGAGGTTATAGTCCGAGATTCCCTTGCAACCAAATCATCAAATCACCCCCCCCCCCCCAAAAAAAAATTGTGTTATGCCGCTAGGTCTTTCCGTCACAGGTCAATGAACAGCCTTTTATAAATACAACAAATTTTTCAGTTCTACAACCCACCACCGCACAACCACCCCAACTTTACCCCCTCCCGAAAAGGTAAAAAATGACCAGGAACCTGTAAAATGCTTAAAAACGAAGTTTGAGCTGTTTTTATTTTTTTTTTAGTTTTTTGATTATTTCTGCGCCGCTACTGGCACGATTTATAAAAACCATACGCACTTTCCATCCTCACCACGGTAGTAATACTGTGTCAAAATTTCATTAGAATCAATTTAATAGCTTCCACATTACAAAATACAAAACGATCTAGAGCAACAAATACTCGGATGTACACAGAAAATTCCCTTAGTTTCGGTAATAGGCAAGGCAATGTTCGGATTGACCTAAAATGGTGATTTGTGTCGCTAGGTCTTCCTTCATAGGTCAGTGGACAGCATATTATGAAAACAACAGAATTTTCAGTTTTTCAACCCCCGACCCCCTAACCACCCCAAATTCACTCCCTCCCAAAAAAACGTACAAAATGATCAGGAACCTCTAAAACGCTTAAAAACGGAGTTTGAGCTGTTTTTATATTTTTAGTTTTTTATTATTTATACGCCGTCGCTGGCACGATTTGTAAACACCATACGCACTTTCTATCCTCCCAGTGGTAGCAATACTGTGTCAAAATTTCACTAAAATCAATTTAGTAGTTTCCTCGGTACGATCTAAAGCAATACTCGTATGTTTACATCAGAAAAAAATCCTTTCATTGGTTTCTGTAATAGACAAGGCAACGTTCGGGTGAACCTAAAAAGGTTATTTATGATGCTAGGTCTTCCATCACAGGTCAGTAGACAGTCTATTACGAATGAAACAAATTTTTCCATTTTACAACCTCCCCACCCCCACCATCATAAACTTCACCCCCACCCAAAGAAAAGTAGAAAATCATCAGGAACACCTAAAACGCCTAAAAACGCCGCACCGATTTTCATATCGCTGCCCAAATTTCATCAAAACCTATGCAGCGGTTGCTGAGATTACGAGGGTAGAAAAAAGCGACAGACAGGCAGGCATACAGACATATAGACAGACAGACAGACAGACCGACAGACAGACCAACAGAAATGAGTGACGTGGATTTTTAGTTATATAGACATCATAAAATGCCCCAAAAGCGTATTATCTCAAAATTGAAAATTTTTGCGATCACAATACTCCCCTCACCTATCGGTGCGGGAAGTAAACGGTGATTTAGAACCCCAGTTGGTACGCTATGTATACTTCGTAACTCTTCTAGGTACATCTATGCACAAATGTAAGAAATTCCACTTCTCTGTATGTTCCTGTTTAATTCTGCATAACTATGTAAAAGCTGCATCTATTGTGTTGAACTAGCAAACAGAACTTGTGTCAATAAAACACAAGCGCACCTAGAAAGCAATTAAACGTGCCTTCCGTTTCGTCGAAAATGCAAATACGGATTTGTCAGCAACATTTCGTCGCTTTTAGCATTTATTGCATTTTCTCCGAACGATATCCATATTGAGAGTACAAGGGAAATTTTTCATTTGTAGGTAAAGTCGCTTCGTGCTCGTATTGAACGCTCCACTAAATCAATAGATAGGCTAGTTCATCTGAATGCAGTAATTGGCAATACAGTTTTGCTTGTTGTCCTTACTTCCTGTCTAAAATTATACTTGGCGGAAACACGCTTGCAGAACTAATCGAGGGTCCCGTATATTGGTATATTAGGAGCTTTCATCCTAAATTGAGAGAATACTGACTTTGAGATGTTTATGAGATGCTTTAGAGTCCAAGATCTTTGAATTTCTCATGTTTGTAAATAAAGCACTCCAAACAACGCACTAGCCAAGTAACTGATTTATTGCATTCTATAAAATGACGTAATTTTGTAAGACTTTGCCAAGTACCTAGAAACTACCCTTAACTTGACGAAAACACACTAGAGCGTCAAAAACAAAATTCTAATCACATTTTGTCAGATCTACTCTATGTTATGTAGAACTTCAAAATGGAGGTTGGTGGATAAAAAAAAACATCACGACGAACTTGTCATTCTGAATTTTATAACCTGAATACCAAAGTTATTCATAACAAATGGATTAAAATTTTCTAGAATTCGGCTTAATAAAATGTTCAAATATGTGCGTAATGTAGCCACTATTGTTCTAGAGTGCATTGAGGACTTACACCACAACCACCCCAACTTCTCCTGAAAATATATTATTAGTGTCTTGTTGTAATGCCAGCATATTTAACAGTCAAATCATCATCTGACGATACCTCACGAGTGTGAAGCCTTCTTCAGAATTTTGATCCCTTTCTTCTAGGACTATATGTGCAAGTTTACCTTACTGCAATTTTTGTGCTATTAATTTAGTCACGAGCTACACACATTACAGAATTATCTATAATATAATTGCAAAAATTATTTTTTCTCTAATACCCGTTTTACATCGACGTTTTCTCCACGAATTTATTCATTGATCAATCCATGGTCGTCTTCAAGGTCAAACTAATTGTGTTTTACATCTGTGAATAAAACCATGGATTTTGTGACAGCATGCAGTGCTGCCAACACTGTTGCTGTGATATGATTATCGGATTTCGCAAGATCTATTTAATTCGTATTTGTTTGTGGCCTTTTGACAGTAAAACTCTCAATTCTGTTGCGAATTTTTACTTAAAAAATGTTTAATAATATACAGAGATGGGAATGCAACATGTATGACATGCATCATAATATGATTTTTAAGGTTGGCACTACCGAATTTTATGTCAAACTTGACCACAGATTAGAACAGGTTCCAAATCAATGAAGAAATCCAAGAAGAAATCCATTGACTCATTTGATGTCAAATTTCTGTTTTACACTCTTGTAAATTTTGACCACGATCTAAATCCGCGAATTAAAACCATGGATTTATTGTTGATGTAATACCGGTATAAGGTAGAGGGCAGAATTTGGCTGAAAAATATATTATTTCATTCCTTTATAGAGCAATGAAGACCCCATTACGAATACAACTAAGTTCACAACTCCGTACCCCCAAACTGTTCCAATTTTACCCCTTTAAAAAATGTGGAAAACGATCAGGAACCCCTAAATTGCCATCACGTCTTCCATCTTCGCGACAATAATAGTACTGTATCAAAAATTCGTTAAAATCAAGTCAAATCAAATCTTTTCCGCGTTACACAATACGGAACGATCTAGAGCAATACTCGTATGCATACATAAGAAGACTGTTGTCTCTGTAATAGGAAAGGCAATGTTCGGATGGACTTAAAAAAGTATATTATGCCGCTAGGTCTTCTTTCGCAGATCATTGGATAGCCTATTATGCATACAATACACTTTTCGGTTTTACACTCCACTTACACTACAACCACCCCAATTCCACCCCCATCAAAAAAAGGTAGAAAATGATCAGGCACCTCTAAAACGCTTGAAAACGAGGTTTGGGGAACTTTTGAAGTTTTCTGTTTTTGCTGAATACTCCGCCGTCCATGCATCGATTTGCAAAGTAATAGTAGCATTACCTACCATGACCCCACAGCATACCGCCACTCAAATGTCGTCACAATCTATGTAGCGGTTATTGAGATTACGAGGCTAGAACTCCAACAGACGGACAGGCCAAAAATTTTCGCTATCGCTAATTGGCTTTTGAATCCGTTCTTCATCTTCATGTACGAAACGGATAAGGAATGATAATCATATTTCTGTAAAAAAATGTGTATACTAACCTGTTCACTCAATGCTTCCAATGGTGTCTTGGGCCTTATAACATTTGGTGCACCATTAGTAAGCCTATTTTAATATATAATATTAAATTCCCAATATTTATTCGTTCATTTATGTATTGTATAATAGGTAAATCCTAACTACAATAAACGATACATGTTACCATATTACAGTAGCGCCTACATATAAATGTTAATAAACTAACTAATTAATCATGGTAGCTTTAAATACTACTGCCAGGTAGCTGCGATTTGTAGTATTTAATTAGTGACATCCAGCTTCGGTGATTATGAATATTTTTATAATTCATACAAATAAAGTTAAATAGGGAGCATACCATGTAAAAAGGAGGTTTAAACAATAACGTTATTATAATAGACATTATGATAAAATGTAGTTTGATAATAATTCTCCAGCCCTGGGGCACAACGATTAGTTCAGGTAGTAAATACAGTACGGACAATCAATTTTACTATGGATTAAATCATGTAAGAATGATAAAGCAGATGTATTTTTCCTTGTTGCTAGTATGTCACTGTTAAATAGTTTAAGCAACGCAACGGACTATCATAGACAATATCAGTTGGCTTCTAAAACTTTTAAAATCCTTTCTTGAAGGAAGGAAATTTAAAATTAAAAAAGTTCCTCAGTGTTCGGTCCTTGGGCCAATCCTTTATTCACTTTTTATACACGATGTCCCTTGCCCCGCAACTGGTAAGTCTACCTCTACGCTGACGACTCTACAATTGTAGCTCAGTCGCGAACTGGAAATCTAGTTCGCGATGAGTTGCAGCTCGCGGTGGTTGATGTGTTAGAGTGGGCGGATCGGTGGCTCATCAAAATTAATCATTTGAAAACGCAGGCTATATATTGTACCAAAAAACGTCGTGGTGCCCCATTAGAGGTCTCAGTGAACGGTGCTAGGATTCCATGGGAAAATTCTGCCAAGTACCTAGGAATTACCCTCGACAGGGGCATGACTTGGCAGAAACACACTAAGGCGTTAAGTACAAAATTCGAAATTACGTTTCGTCAACTCTACCCTATGTTATGTAGAACTTCAAAATTGAGTTTGGTAAATGAAATTCGACTTTACAAGATGATTATTAGACCAGCAATTACCTACGCATGTGCGGCTCAGTGTTTCCTCGCCAAGACGCACATTCGAAACCTGCAGGTTCTGCAGAGCAGGACATTGCGTACAATAACTAATGCTCCATGGTATGTTTCTAACGAAACCTTGACCTTGACTTCCCTTAATTGAGGGATTACATTAAACAACAGGCGCAACGACGTTATAGTCAAGCGGAACCGCACAGAAACCCTCTGTTGCGCGAGTCAGTGGACTACACAGTCGAGCAAGTTCGCAAGCACACAAGACCGCGGCTCGCACTGTGATCAAAATGAAATCGTGCAATTTTGGAAACAACTAAATTTTTACCCTTCTAGATACCGAACCTTAAAATTGACCCCTTTGGTTAAACCCAAAAATTACCGAACTCAAATCGTCTATGTCAATAAGCTATACCCTCCAACCGACACACTTCTTCCTCTTTAATTGCTCTGCTCCTTCCTCCCTTTTTCTTTCCTTACTTCTCCATGACTTTGTCTGGTCTATGGGTAACCAGACCTGACAGACCTATCGACCGACACGACTGCAACTAAGAGCAGAGGTCCTTCGGACCGCTCTGACTAACAATGACGAATAGTAGACAATATCAGTGGTAATGCTATTACTCAAAAACATCTCAGTTTCCTTGTGCTTTAGCTGATTGCAATCAAGATAAAAAAAATCACATACAGTGCTTTTTATAATGCCCCTCCTTTACTTTTTGAACGAGTCAGCTCAAAAAATTGAAACTTGGGATAATAAAATCGATGCACGAATACTACATTTTGAAATAAAATTGACAGACAAAGCTTTCAAGATGGCGGCTCGCCTACATCTAGAAAAAATGATCAAATTGAAAGGGAGGGCCTTGTGATAAAACTTTTTGAAGCTCCTGATGAACCCTTAACAACTATAAAATATGAAGTCACTATGTTCATTTTCTACAAATTAATGAAACATTTAATAATTACCTAATAAAAACACGTTCCTCCGTTTTGTAGAAGAGGAATATATTGACTTAGAGTTATGGAGGGTTTCATCATCCCAAATTTCAACTATTTGAGTTGACCCGTTCAAAATAAAAGGAGGGACATTAAAGAAAAGCACTGTATATTACACACTAATGTCTATAATGAAATCTCCGACTGCAGTACTTAGCCAACTTAACAGATATTTCATTTGAAAGTTTTATTATATACACTGTAAAAGCTAGTGGAATAAAACCCTATAAAAATGGAGTAAAGTTAATAGACTCAGTACTTCCCACACAACACGGCGATACCATTTTATTACTTTCCCATTGCATCAAGCTATAGTATGAAATTCCGTTGCAACCAAATCATCGCCCACCCGCCCGCAAAAAAGCATCCACCACAAAAACTCTCGTAAATAGTTTCTTGCCTCTCCCTCCTTAGAAGCCAGGACGCCACAGTTTTTTCTACATTGCTTCAATTGGACGACAGAAAATGATCAGTAGCCTCCAAACCGTCTAAAGACTAAGGTTGTGCTGTTTTTATGTCTTTGGTTTTTTTTATTATTGCTGCGCCTCCACTGACACGGTTTTTCAAGAAGAGACGTGTTTTCCATTCCCGCCACGCTGGTGAATTCTGTGTCAAAATTTCATCAAAATCGATTCAATAATTTTCGCTTTACGCAATATATTTAGAACGAAATAAAGAAAACCTCGTATATATACATACATCACAATATTGGTTTTGTAATAGGCAAGCCAATGTTCAGAGGGATCTAAAATGTGTAATATGCCCCTAAGTATTTCTTCTATAGGTCGTTGGACAGCCCATTACGAAAAAACAATTTTTTCAGTTCTACAACCCCCCACCCCCGAACCACCCCAAATTCACCCCCACCCAAAAAAAACTAGAAAATGATCAGGAACTCCTAAAACGCCTAAAAACAAAGTTTGAGGTATTTTTATATTTTTAGTTTTTTTATTATTGCTGCGCCGCCACTGACACCATTTTTCCAAAACATACGCGCTTTCTATCCTCGCCACGGTAGTAATACTACGTAAAAGTTTTATCAAAATTAATTCAAAATTGGCGCGTTACACAATATAGAACGATCTAAAACAATACTCGTATGTATACAGCACAAATTCCAAGTCTCCTTTGGCCTTTATATAAAGCCAGGCAATATTCGGATGGACCTAAAAAAAGTGTATTATGTCGCTAGGTTTTTCATCCACAGGTTAAGGGACAGCTCATAATGAATAGAACAAATTGTTCAGTTTTATAACCCCCCACCCCTCAATCACCCCAAATTCACCCCCACCCAAAGAAAAAGTAGAAAACGTCAGGGACCCCCAAAACGCCTAAAAACGAAGTATGACGAATATTGAAATTTTTCGTTTTTTGCTAATTACTCCGCCCCCCGTACAACGATTTCCAAAATTATAGTATCATTACCTACTACGACTCCACAACATATCGCAACCCAAATTTCATCACAATCCATGAAGCGGTTACTGAGATTACGATGTTAGAAGAACGCCAACAGACAGACCGACAGAGACAGTCAGACAGACCGACGGAAATGAGTGACGTGGATTTTCGTCATGTAGACATCATGAAACGCCCAAAAAGCGTGTTATCTCAAAATCGAAACTTTTCGCGATCACAATACTCCCCTCACCGAGCCCCTCACCTATCGGTGTGGGAAATAGAATGTACGTTTTGCAGTATCTGTAAGGGAATTCAAAATTTTACAAAACAAACTATGACGCAAGTTTGAGATATAATTGGAATTACCTTATAGTTCGGGTATTTTTAGGATGTAAAGGTTCTCTTATTTGCAGAAAGATGGAAAGTCTCCTGAATATAAAAACTATTGTTAAGGTATGTAGTATCACAGATTCAATTTCTGAGACCTAAAATTACTATGTAGTTTTCCAGAGTACACTTCCCATCATGAGGATGAATTTATTACATTAAAATATGGATATGTGTAGAACTTCATTCAAAAACAGGTAATGAGTAAATGCTGTGAAAATACATTATAAATTTTCATAATTTATTTATTCTGTAAATCTAAGGCATCCAATACATGAAAAATTACATCACATCGCATACAATATGTCAAAAGCTGATGGCTTGCTACGCCATTTTTTTTGTTTGTTTGCTTGTGGGGGGCTTCAGGAATATTTTCTTATGAAAGCTTCGACTAGTTTTGGCAGCTTTTGGGTTTTACATGTACGTAATCACAGATCCATTATATTCGATAATATGAGCTTTACATTTGAATTTTTTACTGTGATACTTAATAAGAATTAGAGCATCCTCTAGATTTTTACTGGGTCTTTCCAGATATTTTCTTGGCACTCCTTGCAAGACTGGACTGCATACGGTCAATTAATTTGACCATTTTTTTCCATATGTTAGAAAATACCAATACCTTCCTTTCATCTAGATTTTCTCTCCGCGATTCTGATTGTGGGTACATCCAAGCTCTAAAACGCACACGCCGAAAGCCACTTCAAAGATAAATCTTGTTGGTATAATCCTGGCTACCAACGAAATTCGTTCTATAATCAAATCAGCTTTTATGTAACTCTCATCATGTAGAGCTTAGCGTGCATGCCAGTTTAACCGATAAAACGTAAATCCGACGCAGAAGGCGAGTGAAGTCCTTTGGAACGTTAAGCAGGCGTCTACCTATTCCTTTGCCTGACAGGGAAGGAGCTGGGAGGAAATCCAGGGATCATAGTTTGACGTTTCTTGGAATATATTTGTTCTGAAACTTTGACAATACGTGTTTTTATCACATTTTTAATAAGTAATCTTCAGCTGAGTAGATTAGACACATCAAAATACATTCTTGGACAAAAAGAACATATGAGGGGTCTAGAATCAAAATCCGCTATCTCCAAAATCTTGAATTTCTCAGGAAACAAGGAAAACGTGTAAGTCAATCTATTTCAGTGTTACTTGGTTTCTTGTATTACCTATGTAAGTATTATGTAGCATATTAACGAATCTACACTTGAAGGATTAACCTAAGTGTCAGTGGATTTGACTGTTATTTAGCTTTTTTTAATCGAGGTAGCGGATTTTGGTAAAAAAGTTTGGACATAGCGGGTTTTGAAGGCAAGCATGATGAATATGCGGATTTTCGTGCTAGGTCTATGGCTTTAAAGTCTATTGTGGCAGAATCTAACAACAGGACTTAGATTTTGTACTTTTCATTAGCAACTTTTGAAACAACAAACTGATATTCTGATAAACATTTAAACAAAAGATTCACAAAAAAACATCAGATTGATAGATTGTCAGGGATGCACATAGAGACATTTCTAGTATATTCTTCCATTCTGTATACAGTTATTTAGTCTAAAAACAGCAAATGTCTAGAAAAACCAACGAAATAGTTGAGGAGGAGCAGTACAGTAAACACTATTTTAGACAGCTCTCAGCCACGCATGTGCGGGTTACTCCGACGCCATTGGCTGAGGTGGAGATAGCGTGTTCTGATTTCACTACTCTAATGGACTTACTGGGTTTTGAAATTAACTGTTATATTCCGTATACGTTTAGAAGGGGAATCTCGGAATTATCTTCCAGATACATTTATTTTTCGATTTCAATGAAAATTCAGTACCGAGGATATGCAAAAGGTAAATTAGGATATAAAGTGGAGTTAGCGGGTTTTGATTCTAGACCCTTCATATGATTTCAATTCAAAACTGGGAAAATCTTGAAACCAAAGTACACCTCATAGTCACGTAACGTAAGACGTAACGAAAGACATAACGTAAGACGTAACGTAAGCAAAAAAGTAGGAAAAAAATTACTTGAGAAAATTCAAACGGCGCTCTCGCTGAGGAATTTGTTGCTATAAAAATTTAAAGTTTTTTTTAAACCGGAAGTGATATTGACAAAACCGGATATTTCCAGGACTAATTCTTTCATGCTAATTCCAAATCTGTATTTAGTTGTCCTCTAGTTTGTAGTTTGGGCTATCTTTTGTATACGGACAGACGAACAGACGGACGAAGAGACAGAGGCTCTGCATAAACTCTCTTCAGTGGGAGCTCAAAAGGGATTCATAGTCATGTAAGATTTAAGGGCTGGCTAACAGCTAGAAGGGTAACTGCATGTGACAAGTTTGGAATGGGTCTCACAGATGGGTCTGTGTATGGGACTATATGTTTTGACTTCACGTAAAAGCTGGAGCCTTGTGATACATCTTTTTGAAGCTCCTGACGAATCCTTCATAAATATAGAATATGAAGTCAATATCTTCATCTTCTACAAAATGGCGGAACATTTAATAATTACCTGAGACAAACACAGTCGGCCATTTTGTAGCAGACAGAGATATTGACTTCACATTTCAATGTTGTGAAGAATTCATCAGGAGCTTCAAAAAGATGTGTCACAAGACCCCCCTTTGATTTTTTTTCCAAAATGGGCCAAGCTGCCATCTTGAAAGTTTCATGTCAGTTTTACTTCAAAATATAGTATTCATGCATCAATATTATTATAATTATATGTTTTGACTTCACATAAAAGCTGGACAACTATTTTATGCTTTTCTGACTGTAATTATTTTTTGCGATTCTATGGTGGTGATTATACATATATCATAGGGTAGGGTAATAGGAATAGGGTTAGGTCTCTTTTGTTTACATTGGTTTTGTCCTAGGGCAAAAACAATAGTGTAACTTTTTTAACTCCTGGAACTCTTTTGAATGTTTGAGGATTAGTATAGTATAGTATGAAATGCAATAAATTTCTGAATGCTAAAGAAAACCGCTTTTTTACAGGTGGCGATGGGAGCTGACTAATGTGTATACAAGTCTCATAGGGCTGCAATATATATTCCTACAATTTTGAATGACGGTCCCTCATTAGGCGTGCTCTGTATATATTTAGTGGACAGTTGAGCAGTTTATAAGGTGTAAATTGTCCATGCGAAATCCATCAGTGTAAGATGTGAGGACTGTCACTTAAAAAAAATATCATGAAGTATCTATAGAATAAACAATTCGAGCTGTGAATGTTTATAAAATACTTTGTACATGTATTGCAATAGGTGTGATTTTTTAGGAGTATTTTGCTTACATGTCTTTGATTGGAAACCAAGTATGTATCCTACACTGTTTTACAAAATTTGAGAGTATAACAGCATAACATACACTACACAGGGCAAATTATGAACTATTTAAATATAATGTTCGGAAGCTATCGGTGTGCCTTCGGTACTGCATGCAAAAGTCCGTTTTTATTTTGATATAAATTTTGAACTATTGCTACAAAAAGGAAAAAATGTTTCATTTAGGGCTTTTCCATTAATCAAAAAAAATATTTAAAACCCCAACTCTCGCGATTATCCTCAGAATACTCGCATCACTGAACACCCATAATTATAGTAAACAGCGTCGGCGTTGAGCTTTTGAATAGTCGAGTATGCCATACTGCTGCAAACCTCTAGTACGTCCATGTCTCTGAACAGCAGGTGGAAATGAGGCGCCATTACATGGAAGGTTTGCGTTGTTGTTTCGGCAGAGAATGGCACTTAAAGCTAAGATGTTTTCCTGAGGTCGACCGAGAACAAGAGACGTTAAGTTTGCGGTGGCAGATTGAACCAGAGCCAACTCAGAATTTATTTTTGTACACGGAGAATTAGAGCATTATCTTGGCGGATATTCAACCGGATGTAATTTAAATGTTAACGGGTTTAAAGCTAATTGTTTTCGAGATTCGTTGATAGCTAATATATGTCTGTAATTGTATTTTTACTACCCACACCAATAGGTGCGGGGAGTATTGTGATCGCGAAAATTTTCGATTTTGAGATAAGACGTTTTTTGGGCGTTTTATGATGTCTACATAACGAAAATCCACGTCACTCATTTCCGTCGGTCTGTCTGTCTATCTGTCGGTCTGTCGGTCTGTCGGTCTGTGCGCGTTTTTCTAGCCTCGTAATCTCGGTAACCGCTACATGGATTGTGATAAAATTTGGGCAGCGATACGCTGTGGGGTCATAATAGGTAATGTTCTTATAATTTTGAAAATCGGTGCATGGGCGGCGGACTAATTGGCAAAAAACAAAAAAAATAAATATTCCTCAAACTTCGTTTTTAGGCACTTTAGGGGTTCCTGATTGTTTTCTACTTTTTTTTGGTGGGGGTGAAATTGGGGTGGGTGGGGGGGGGGGTTGTAAATCTCAAAAATGTGTTGTATTCGTAATAGGCTATCCATTGACCTGTAAAATAAAGACCTAGCGGCATAATACCCTTTTTTAGGCCCATCCGAACATTGCTTTGCCTATTCCAGCAACCTAGGGAGTTAGAATATTCATTATAAATACAAACATAGGAATATTGCTTTAGATCGTTCTGTATTGAATAACGTAAAAGTTATGGAATCGATTTTAATGAAACTTTGTCACAATATTACTACCGCGGAGAGGATTGATGACGCGTACGTTTTGGAAAAATCGTGTCAGTGGCGGTGCAGTAATAATAGAAAAACAAGAAAATAAAATCGCCTCAAACTTTTTTCTTAGGCGTTTTAGGGGTTCCTGATCATTTTCTACTTGTTTTGGGTAGGGGTGAATTTGGAGTAGTTGGGGGGTGGGGGGTTGGAAAACTGTAAAATTTGTTGTATTCATAATGGGCTGCCCATTGACCTGTGAATGAAAAACCTAGCGGCATAATACACTTTTTTAGGTCCATTCGAACATTGCCTTGCCTTATAGAAACAAAGGGACTTAGAAGTCGCGGTGCAGCAATAGTACAAAGACTAAAAATATAAAAACAGCTCAAACCTTGTTCTTAGGCGTTTTAGGAGTTCCTGATCATTTTCTACGTTTTCTTGGGTAGGGGTGAAATTGGGGTGGTTGGGCGGTGGGGGGTTGTAAAACTGATGTATATTGCGTAAAGCAAGAATTATTAAATTGATTTTAATGAAACTTCGACACAGATTTGACTATCGCGGCGAGAGTGGGAAACGCGCCAGTGTCTGAAAAATCGTTGTGGCGGCGCAACAATAATTAAAAAACTAAAAATATAAAAACAGCTCATTCTTCGCTTTTAGACGGTTTAGAGGCTCCTGATCGTTTCGCATCATTCAGTTGAAGCATGCAGAATGAAAACCGTGGTGTCCTAGTTTCTAAGGAGGGAGACGCACGAAGCTATTTACGAGAGTTTTTGTGTTGGATGTTTTTTGCGGGCAGGTGGGCGATGATTTGGTCGCAAGGAGATTTCGAACTATAGCTTCATGCAATGGGAAAACAATAAAATGGTATAATTATTATGTGTGGGAAGTACTGAGTCAATCAACCTGACTTCATTTTTTAATGAAAGGGGAGGGGGGCAATTTCATATGCAGTAGATCTAACGAATTGTTGGCGAAGGTATCTATCTCTGTTCATTACAATTTAAATTTAAATACGTACTAGAAAATGTCGGCGGCCCTCGGGAATCGAACCTACTACCTTCAGATAAGTACTGAAGCGCTCTCACCAGTAAAGCTACGGTCGCTAGTTAACTCAACCTCGAAAGCGCTGACTAGATATTCGTCCACCAGCCGACAACTCTCTGGCACCATTTTTTGGTACCACCAAGAGTCCGCAACTTAAACTATTCAGTATGGTACAGCAAATACGGATTTAATATTGTCTGGAACAATAGAGAACACTGTTTTTTTAGCAATTCCTTGGTTCTATGCTTGCAGAGTGATAACTCACTTGTCTAGACGATTTGTATATCAGCTTACGATTATTATCCCTAAATTATCTACAGCCATACACAGTTGCAATAACAGGTCGTCGATCACCTCTCAAATAGACAATGTTTGCCTTATATCGGTGTACATATCAGAGCATCAACTATTCAAACTATTGCAGAAAGGTGTGGAGTGAGCGGGGCAGTTATTGTATAGCAAAGAGTTAAAGAGTGGACAAGTATCTATAATCTATATAGGTACCCTTATACCCGACACATATACCATTTTCAAGTTTCGAAGCTCTGTGCAAGTACTGCTACTTACGAGTAACTGACACTGACGTTTTTTATGTACTTATTTCACATTTTCTTAGTTTATCCGCCGTTTTACTTCCCACACCGATAGCTGAGGGGAGTGTTGTGATCGCGAAAATTTTCGATTTCAAGATAATACGTTTTTTGGGCGTTTTATGATGTCTGTCTGTTGGCATTTTTTCAACGCCGTAGCCTCAGTAGCCGATCCATGGATTGTGATGAAATTTGGACAGCGATATGCTGTGGAGTCGTAGTATGTAGGTAATGTTCCTATAGTTTTGGAAATCGTTGTACAGTGGGCGGAATAATTAGCAAAAAAAGAAGAATTTTTAAATCTTCTTCAAACATCGTCTTTAGGCGTTTTAGGGGTTTCTGACCATTTCCTACGTTTTTGGGTGGGGGTGAATTTGGAGTGGTTGGGGGTGGGAGGTTGTAAAATTGAAAAATTTGTTGTACTCATAATGGGCTACCAGCATAATACACTTTTTTAGGACCACCCGAACATTGCCCTGCTTATTATAGAAACCAAGGGAATTTGTGATGTATACCTACATACGAGTATTGCTTCAGATCGTTCTATATTGCGTAACGCCAAAAGTATTGAATTGATTTGAGTGGAATTTTGCCACAGTATTACTACCGCGGCGAGTGTGGAAAACGCGTATGTTCTGGAAAAATCGTGTCCGTGGCGGCGCAGCAATAATAAAAACACCAAAAATAGAAAAACAGCTGAAACTTTGTTTTTAGGCGTTTTAGGTGTTTCTGACCGTTTTCGATTTTTTTTAGGTGGGGGTGAATTTGGGGTGGTTGGGAGGTGGGGAGGTTTTTAATCTCAAGAATTCGTTGTATTTATAATGGACTGTCCATTGACCTGTGAATGAAAATCTAGCGGCATAATATACTTTTTTGAGTCCATCCGAAAATTGCCTTTCTTATTATAGAGACCAATTTGTGATGTATACATATATGAGTGTTGTTTTAGATCGTTATATTATTATATTATTGCGTAATGCAAAAATTACTAAATTGATTTTAATGAAATTTTGAAACAGTTTTACTACCGCGGCGGGGATGAAAGACGCGTGTGTTTTGGAAAAATCATGTCAGTGACAGCGCAACAATAATAAAAAAAACTAAAAATATGAAAACAGCTTAAACTTTATTTTTAGGGGTTCCTGATCATTTTCGACTTTTTTTTGAGTGAGGATGAAATAGGGACGGTTGGGAGTTGTAAAACTGAAAAAGTTATTGTATTCATAATAGTTTGTCCATTGATCTGTGGAAGAAATACCTAGCGGCATATTATACTTTTTTAGGTTTATCTGAAGGTTGGCTTGCCTATTACAGAAACCAATACATGCAAGTTTTGCTTCACTTCGTTGTATGTATATTTTTTAAAGCGAAAATTATTGAATTAATTTTAATGAAATTTTGACACAGAATTTAGTGCCGCGGCGGAAATGGAAAATGCGTCCGTTTTTGAAAAATCGTGTCAGTGGCGTTGTAGCAATAATAAAAAAACTAAAAATATAAAAACAGCTCAAACTTCAATATGACACGGTTTGGAGGCTCCTGATCGTTTCGCATCGTCCAGTTGAAACATGCAGAAAAAAACGGTGTCCTAGTTCCTAAGGAGGGAGATTCAAGAAACTATTCACGAGACTTTTTGCGTTGGATTTTTTTGCGGGCGGGTGGGCGATGATTTGGTTGCAAGGGGATCTCAGTCTATATAGCTTCATGCTATGGTAAAATAATAAATAACAAAACTGGTATCAGCGGAATATGGTGGGAAGTACTGAGTCAATAAACGTGACTGTATTGTTTACTTCCCACACGGACAGCTGTGGGGAGTAATAACGATAACGGTCCTGACCTGCAGGATTGCCAATTCAGACCACTACTAAAATATTGAATCCGAAATGCACCTCTTTGTCAACTGATATCTATCAAATAGACGTCAATCCAAGGTATCAGGCAACAGACTATACATTTATATCCAGTCAAACAGTGACGAATGTATCGACCTGAAAAGCGGATCATTTTAACATATGACCTCACCACATTCGCCTAGCTTTTTTTTAAGAGGTTTATGTTAGTTTACCAGTTTCAACAAAAATTTACTCATGAAGGTTTTTTTAATAGTTTATCTTTACTATACCTTTGTACTGGCGGGAAATGAAGTACTTCTTATTATCATACAAAAGCAAAAAAGTGTAGCCCCGGCTCTGACACACCGGGCTGCTGTTCCATTACCGAGTGAGTGCTCCTTACACCGTGATCGTGTGCACTAAGTAGACGAACAGAACCAAATATGACTGTCTTCTGCATTCTGGTGGCTAAGATATGTACCGTCGCATGGCATACGAGCATTGCGCGCAGTGCAAACAGCAGCGTATTCCTCATACAACCTAGGGATACAATGACCATTATCAGCAGAGTCATCTGGTCAGAGCCTGCAAAGCTGTTTGAGACAATCTTCACCTCAGCAGATGCCAAAATCTCTACAGCGCACATTGTCTTATGTCGATGATCGAAAAGGATTAATGTCGGGATTGTTTGTCTGCAAAAGCTAGAGCGCACAACGGACTCTGTATCCTCTTTTTGGCTGCACCAGCGTCTATTGTATATCATATGGTATGAGTGCCTTAAATAGTAGAGCCGTGTTGTGCCTATGAACGTAAGCCTTACCGGTGTACGTCTTACCCGCCGACAATAGATCCGTAGGCGTATCTGGTGCCATGTCATTACTACAGTACCCCAAAAGGTGCTAAAGACACCATGTGGAAGCCATTATAAAGCCTTCTCCGACTCAACCTGCTAGAACTCGGGAAAGACAAGCCATGCTCTTCTAGATGTTTGTAGAGGATTGTATGTGTCTCATCTTTAATTATAAGGGAGCAAGTTTTTTAATGGACTGCCCACACCTCTACGTGAAGTCATGCGGCTGCTCATGTAGCTACTCTAAAAAGAAAGGTCACTTGACCCGTACCATCACGCTGTGGCATAAGGTGATTCAGGGAATCGGTGGTCCTCATGAGACAGCAGATAGTAGCCGGTACACTTGTCTACGCCACGGTCTACGCCCTCCCAGGTATCCTGTAAGGTATGTTCGCAGGACAGAGGATCTAGAATTCTCTTCATATTCATTCTTATGTTCAAACGATTTGCAAACTGCTTATATTACATTATCGATCGAGAAGGCAGTGGATTTTCTAAATACCGAACACATTTCGCTTTAGGCCAGTCTTTTACCTCCGCTGTATTGCCGAACTGCGCCATACTGCGATCACAAGGATTTTCGTGGATTCCTTATCATCTATATAGCAGCCCCTCCTCAGGGATTTGTTCCCATCGAATTATGTCCCCTAATCTTTGGATACATCGCGAGAGCGTATCATTTCAGTATTGAATTAGACGTCTTACAAATACAATTTGATTCTCAAATAATGGGGGACATACCCGTGGTGTACTAAAATGAACGCACTTGTTGGTATTGGCAGGGCAAGAAGTATTGTATTATCGAGAAATTGTTTTTTATTAGAGATCTACCAGTTTGTAAGTAAACATCAAAAAATGACGTCAAGTGCCTCAGTACTTTTCACAGATTCTCGATAATAACAAAAATTCTAGAGCTACTAAATTTCACTGCGGTCCGGTTTGATGTCTTTGCAGGACTATCGTCGCATTAGTTTGTTGTCACTCCCTTTGGAACTTGATCAGAATGTGATTCCTTATCACCTTGAGAATTTTTCTTGCATTATAATGTGACTCCTGACATCCCACTCGGGTTTCGGTATGATATATGTATATTTATATTTTACTCTAGACTTAGGAGCTTGCGATGTTGTTTTAAGTATAGTGAAGTGAATTGATGAACCCGGTAGATCAGTGCAGTGAGAATTGTTTAAACCTAGGAGTAGGTTACCAGCACCGGTACCCTGAAACTTAGAAACGTCTTTCTATGTACTATGGGATCGGTGGCTTCGTAAATATTTCAGCATGGTAGGCACCCGAAACTGCCCGATCATCATGGTCGTCATGGTGATAGAAGCACGTCTCCCTCTCTTACAGACTACCGCCGCAGGGCGCTGGTACCTGATATACGTAATAGTTCTGTGATGATTTAGATGACTTATTTATAAACCTGGACTACTTTTAGATTCACCTGAAACGGTTAAGAATTAGAATAATCAGTTGTAAGTTGCATCACCTTGCGTCCCTTGCGATACTGCTGAAGACGATTTCGCATCGACGGGGGCCGAAAGCGACCAATCCGTGGCCTACTGATAGCGTGACGTTACCTTTAAACATATAGTAGTGATTCAAAAACCAAATTGAAGAAGAGAGCTTGCGCTAGGACGATTCTGTGGTCTTGTTTTGCTATCGTGTTTGGTTGTTAAATTGAAGAATGCATGCTCTGAATTGTCCTTCATTAAGGTCTTAGCTATCACCTTCTAAAATTGTATGTATGTAGTTTGAAAAAAGAATGAATTGTGCGTCTACCTGCGAATCCGTATTTTACATGGCATATAATATTGTAACATACTGTATATTATGGTATTCGTGTATTAGTTGTCATGCATGATGTAAATTCAATGTGTTAGAGCCCGTCCAGATAAAGCGATTTACGCGCGAGTGGACTCGCGCGTAGTCAATGTATATTGCGTCCAGATGTCGAGTTTCACTTGCGTTTCTACGCTGGGAGAGATTTCCTTCCAGTTAAAAACATGGAGCTGGATACAGAAGTTGTGTTGTGGCGTGCATACCAGCGATGTAATCTTCGTAAACAAAGAGAAAGGCGACCATTCAACATGCATCCAATTCTACATGACAGAATGACGCACAGTATGTTTATAACATTATACCCAAAGCTGAGAGAACACAGTGAAAAGTGTTTCAACTATGTCTTCCCAGTTTCTACGTCTATTGGAATAATCGGATGATTCCATATCTCATATGGCTACTCTTTTTTCGACTACGTTAATGAAAACTTCTGTATCGAAGTTATCACGCTCCATTTTCAAAAACAAATACGTCCACACGCCACGGACTCGCGCGTTGTACTGGACGCAACAATGTCGCCCAAGTATCTCGACTCGCGCGGCGCTCGCGCGTACAACGGGCGAGTCCAGAGTCCCGCGCGTTACAAGCGTTTTACGCGCGAGTGAAACAACGTGCGAGAGCATCTGGACGGGATGTACGTAAAGGGTAGATATTTGAAGTGTAAATGTCATCGAATCGTCTAGAGTTTTCTAGAATGTCATCGAATTCTCTAGATGGTTCGATGAAGAGTATATAAGGCGCCACGTGTAGCGTAGTAGTTCAGTTGAGTTGAGTTGTAACAGAGATAAGGTTAAGAGATACTGTATTGAGTTGTAAAGTAAAACGGTGAAAGTTACGTCCTGATTGATTCCTGGTGTGAAGAAAAAGATACCGTCGTGACAATTGGTGGCAAAAGTGGGATTAGGCATCGAATCAACCCAGGAAAAGGAGAACGAGTGAGTACAGTGACCATTAATGCCAGTAACCAGAGCTATGGCGTCCGAAATTAGCGCATTGATGACTAAGCTGCAAGAAATGGGAAACAAATTAGAGAAAGCTGAAGCCGAAACGAGAGCATGTATGCAAGAGGCCGTGATGAATCTTAAAAGTAAGTCGAAGCACCATCAAGACGAGCATGCAACCGTTGGCGTGGACCCTAAAAAGAAGTTAAACCATCACCAAGACGAGGCAATGGCAGGTTTGAAGAATGATTTGAAGAGTGAACAGAAACAGGTGATGAATAGGCTGGAGGAGCAGGGACAATCCTTAAGTCAGGCATTAATGAATCAAGACCAGTATGTTAGTGGAGTCGATACATCACAAATGAATGCTAAGGAACAGCGAGCGACATCACGTAAGCACGTTAAGGACCAGCAAGTGAAATATCGTGTCAAGGGAATGATCAGAGACGACTTGCGAGTACGCAAAGCAAGTGAGCGTGGTTTAGCAGGTGTAATACCCGCTTTGCTTGATAGACGCAGTTTGGTAGTAATAAAGCCCTACCCATACGATGGCAAGATGCCATGGAATGTTTATTGTATGCAATTTGAAAGTATTGCACGCATGAATAATTGGTCGAAGGAGGAATAAGCTTGTATGCTGATGTCAATGCTCAGGGATTCTGCAGCAGATGTTTTGGAAAATCTCTCCTCTTCAGCACTACGTGACTATGATAAGAACACATCTGCATTAAAGTTACGCTTTGGAGATGAACACTTAACAAAGCTGTTGTATGGCCAACTGCACCAACGGAGCCAGAAAGCCAAGGAGGATTTAACGGCATTTGCATACGAAGTCCAAAGGTTAGCCAAACGGGTATTCGTCAACAGTCCCATCAAGACCCAGGAATACGTCGCTGTTCGCCAGTTTGTAGAAGGCATTGCGGACATGGACGTTCAGCTAATGGTAAGACTAGCCAGCCCGATAACTTTACAAGATGCTTTGATCAAGGATCTCCAAATTGAAGCTGCCATAAGAGCCACGCGAATGACTAGGAGGGTACGTTCTGGCGAAGAAGATAATGAAGGAGAAGCTAGAGCCACTACGTTCATTCCAAGAATAAGAAATTCCTTCCATGGTAAACCGCACAAATGTAGGAAGACCTGACAAGTTTACGTGCTGGAAATGTGGGCAGAAGGGACATCTTAAGGTGGGCTGCCGCCGCATACAGGTTAACAAGATGAGGGTTAATGTAGAAAAAGCAGATGAGTATACGTACAAAATGAAATCCATGCATGACAAGATAAACTCAATGAAGGAGCAGTTTGACAGAAATATGAAGAATTTACTAAAGCAGAACGAAGGAAGTATCGCCAAACATCAACAACAAAATGAGGTAGGTATGAGGGAACTTACAGCAGACAGGGATAGTTTGAAGCAGTTGCTTGACTCCCAGAAACGAAAAAGTATGGACATTAAGAGTCAATTTGAAAGGGACAGGAAGAATCTGCTGAAGAAGAATGAACAACACGAGGCGGATTTAAGGAAGCTCAACGAAAAACGTGACAAAGAAATAGCTGCTTAAAGGATGAAATCAAAAGACGGATGCCTTAGGATGAGCAGAAGAAAGCGAAAATGAGGTATGACCAAGTTGAAGACGAAAACGCAGTGCTCAATCAGCGTTTAATTCAGATTGAGGCTGAAAATGCATCTTTTGACAAGAGCTTGAACAACGCAGTTGCTGAAGCCAAAAAGACAGGGGCAAACGCATTGGCCGAAGAACAAGATGGTAGCACTGAGATGAAGCAGAACATTATGCAGTTAGGAATTGAGATCGATAGGAACAAGAAAGAACTGAATGAGGTCGCTGAGGATACAAACAAAGATCTGCAATATCAGCGATGCAAGATGACGATGTAAAGTTGAAGCAGCGATGGGCGCAACTGGAGAGAGAAACCGCAAAGACAGGAGCAAAGCTTGACGCTGCGCTTAAGGATGCGTCATGGAACTGTGACCAGGCCGTACAACTCAGGAATAAGAATGTTAAGCAGAAGAATAGAATTGCGGAGCTGGAAGACGAATTGAGCAGGTGCAGAGAGGAAGTGAAGAATTGCCTGAGTGATGGGAAAAAGGATGTATCGAGAGCTGACAATCTCCAAGACAAAAACGTGAAATTGAAGCAGATGATAGCAGAATTAGGAACAGAAAACGCTGCTGGAACTAGAGATAGCAACCACAAGTTGAAGAGAAGATTATCGCAGTTGGAAGATGGTTTAGTGTGGTTTTACAATCCACGACGGAGAAATGGGTGAGGTTCGAAACTACAACGCCATTTGGAGGGACCCTACGTGATGACGAAGCGCCTCAACGACGTAGTCTACAGGTTATGTACGGGAAGTGGAAAACCAAAGGTCGACTATACTGATGTCTGTGGTGATACAAGAATCGAAGTTGTTCATCAAGGACGCCGAACGCTAAGGGGAGAAGAATGTATCATACTGTATATTATGGTATTCGTGTATTGTGTATTAGTTGTCATGCATTATGTAAATTCAAAGTGTAACGTTAAATATTTGAAGTGTAAATGTCATCGAATCGTCTAGAGTTTTCTAGAATGTCATCGAATTCGCTAGATGGTTCGATGAAGTGTATATAAGGCGCCACGTGTAGCGTAGTAGTTCAGTTGAATTGAGTTGTAACAGAGATAAGGTTAAGAGATACTGTATCGAGTTGTAAAGTAAAACGGTGAAAGTCACGTCCTGTTTGATTCCTGGAGTGAAGAAAGAGAGGCCGTCGTGACAATATGTATAAATGTTTGTATCCAGCCCCATAGAAGCACTGTTTTCGCTTAGGCATCTCTGAATTTTGTTTGTCTTCTTCATAACAAAAGTTTGGATAAGCTTTGTTAACGCATTATCGAAAGCTGCCATGATATCCCACAACATGTTTTTGCAACTACTCGTCAGGAATTTGAAAATCGCCTATATCATTGTTTGGCCAAAAACATGCAACATTTGCAACACTTATCGCAATAAAAAGTGATATTTTCATGAGTTTTTGTATTTATCTGAACAAGTTAAGATACATAAATATTCTAATTTTTTTGAAAACAAATTGACCGATTTTGAAAGATTAAACGTCGAAATAAAGTACTTCGAGTAACCTTTAAAACAAGAGATTGCTCGATACCCCTTGTCATTTAAAATTTTTAAAGGGATGATCCTGGGGAGAGACGGAACGGGATGAAGTAGTTTTTGGTTAAAAAGTTATCCCCCTTGACAAATCTTTCGAGATATCTCGGCGTTTTTCTGTTAGCCAGCGGTTTTCGAGAAATCCGGGGTGGGCAGTTTTCAAATAAACACCCTGTAGAACTGAAATTATGCTGGTGAGATTATGCTATAGTCGGTTTTGTTATTTTTCGCTCCTACTACTATGTGGATCCAACATTTAACACCTTGGCTGTCGCCATAAGGACCTTAAAGTTATTCCTCAGAGGTCACAGTGGAAAATTCATAGTTTAAGCCATTTAAGCTTATTTTTTGGGATATATTACACGACAAATAGAAGGTGTTCTGTGCAATTTTTTCAAAAAAAGTTGCGACCCCCGGTGATGTTCATGGCCTCAGTAATGATTAGATATCCGTGATGCCGTGAGTATCACCAGTGGTCTCACCACTAATATATTTTTACTTACTGTTCAAACCAAATGAAGTACATTTATATATTACAGAAGGTTAGTACTTAACTTATGCTAATGCCTCTCAGTGAAACAAGTAAAACACAAAAATATATTGCACTGGCCGGTTGCTAGTTTTATGCATTCCATAAGCCTAAACTAGTAACTATCGCGCAAGGCGCCATTACTGACATAGTGTGAAATATAATCTGTAGTAGAGAAAACCATGAAACTTACCTAATTTCGCTATAAAGTGCATCAGTCAACGTACTCGATCGAATGAAAACAACATTGAAATGAGTAAACAGAGGAGAGATAAATACCTGTCGAATACCGACCTTAGAAACTAAGCCTATACTACCAACTGACAGATATGGCGACAGTATACTATCTATCAAACACTTCTCTGCGTGCCTCGTATAAATCTGAAGTGATTCCCACAGTACCGGTATTCGTAATCCGACATTAGAGTGAAGCATGATTGAGACCACTGGTGATGCTCACGGCATCGGATGGAACTTTTTTCGTGAACCACCAGCGATGCTCGTGGCAGTTAATGTGCTAATGAAAACCAAGCTTACCTGATGTTGATTACATTTCATAGTCCAAACCAATTCCATATTGGACTATGGCAGCGTAATAACTCACCTGCAAACAAAAATATGATTTCAGAAACTATAATTTTAATATTTAATTTAGAAATAGTACTGATTTACGATCATCTTCAAAGTTTTTGTGCCCTTAGACACTCTACATCATTATCAACGATCATCGCGATACGTAGTCATCTAAAATTTTGTTTATTTTATCTGTGTTTCACACGAATAAATGTTTGTACTTTTGGTGGTGGATAAAATAGATAAAATAAAACTAAAATGAAATAAACGTACGACATGGATAAAACATACTAAGCTTCGTATTCATTGACGGTTTTGCTATCAGACTTCCGGAATCTATAATTTTTAATAGCACTAGCACTCATAAAAGAAAGTACAGTACTATCCGGTGCCTCTCTTTGGAAGAATGCCTAATAATATATATGAAAAATAACAAACATACACCAAAACAAGCTCTCAGCAGTTACAATCCAGTTCTGTTATGAAAGAGGGCTGATCAGGATTATCTGAGCGCTTTAGAACATAATAAAACTATACAATTTTTTTTTTTTTGAGGTATTATAATAATTGTGATCTAATGTACGCCTATACCCTGCCACAAGGCTGAGCCTTCTAGGAGCGGCATTATTTGTATCTTGCAAATAAAATGGAATAAAATAGTCGATTCTCAAGGGTCCCTTAGTACTTGAGGGTCCCTTAAGTAAGGTTTTGTGTTTGGAAACCGTACTTGAGGTACTCTTACGTAAGGCTCCCTTGAGTAATACTCAAGTAACGAAATGTCAGCATGACATTTCGTTGCAGTCAAGATGATTTTCTAGGTTAATTTTGGAGTATGGTTTCTGTCAGATCCGGAAAAGTGTCCGGCACAAAATACGAAATACTGCCACAAAACAAAAAAAAAAAAGACAACAACAAAATGCGTAGGCATAGACATAAAATATTGACCAATATTTGAAATATTATGACAACGTCGCCAAATGAATCCCGCCATATCGTAGATGTTGTCTAGGAAACAGATACACACTTGAGGGTCCCTCAAGTATCCCTTGAGTGTTACTTAAGGGAACCTCAAGTATTACTCAAGGGACGATTATGAATACGACCCCAAAGGCCTTGAACGCACTGGGTCGGACGGTACGGTACGAACGGTACGCACGGGATTTTTCAACAATGTTTAGCATTGATTTGCCTATGGGTGCGCGCACTGGGTCGTCACTGTCGGAACAGGACCATCCGCATCTTCCGCCGTCCGATAAAATCCCGAAAGAAAGATTTCTAAGCATCCCGACCGTCCCGACCGACTGTACCGATGACTCATCGGCCCTTCGCCGCGTGTCTGCACGTGCTTGGGTACAGACGGTCCGCCGTTTTAGTTGAGCAATACTGGTTGCAAAGCGAGCATGGATGTTCCCAAATTAATTACGGTGACGCTCTAATCTCTTGCGATTTATTCTATGAATCCAAAATCTGGGTTTGCCTCAAGTTCTTGACCTTTCTTCTTCTTCTTCTTCTTCTTCTTCTTCTTCTGCTACCAACATTAGACTTACAATTATTTCTTCGTCACTCAACATAACGTTTTGGTTTTCACAATACATATCAGCACAAAACCTATTACGAGACTGCTTGTCTCTATTGTCCGACCTTCCGTCCGTCCGTTCCGTCCATACCGACCGACCCAGTAAGCGCAGTCACCTAAAAAAAGTGCCGAAGGTGCGCACCGTTCGTACCGTTCCGTCCGACCCAGTGCGCGCTTAGCTTAAGATGTTAAAGACAGAACTCCAAATTTATCCTTTTTAAATAGAACTTCGAAATAAGGTCTGGTGAACAAATTTCGGATGTAAAAGGTGAGTACTGAACAAGCAATTACATTCACGAGTGCGAATTGCTAGCACATGCGAGTGTTACAGGTGCTTCAAACCAGGATCCCGAGAACCATCACAAATGCCCCATGGTAAGTTTCAAACGAGATTTTTATATTCCTTACTGAGGCTGCGTTTCCTCTGAAGATGGGCTAGGAAAATGGACGCAGCGAGGATGTGTAGCGGAGCTGTGAAACGGTGTGGGTGTTTCCACCAGAGATGTGTTAGGAAGATGAGCGGTGCGAAGATGTGTAGCGGAGCTGTACCAGCTATCGGCGTGCATCTGCCTGTTGCAAGCATCCTACTCAATGTCCCTAGCACACATCCCTCGCAACGCATTTCCAGTACACATCTCACGAAACACATTCCTAGCACATATTTATCGCCAACATGCTTTGTTTTGTACGTACACAAACCTCGCTCCACTGAGCCGTTTCCACCAGCGCTGCGCTAATTCAAGAGGTTCCATTGGTTCGATAAAAACACATTCCTCGTAACACATCCTCGCTCATATCTGGTGAAAACGCAGCCTTAATAGACTATATCAAAATACAGTGATTGTTTCAACAAGTATTCCTTCAAGCTGCATGGCCCTGTATATCTCCTAACGGCTTTTCTTGGTGTCACCATACTTCGTAAGTCTTCGAGATGCAATGCGCTGTATAAGCGTGAGGTGAGACGTTCGTAACGTTTTTGGAATTGATTATGACGTCCTCGACTACGTAACGACGGCGGCGGTGCAATTACAAAGAGCGATGCTTCGTTTATGGAGTTCATGGAATTAGAACGCAGATTAAGCACATTGAAATGCTAATGGGTTATGTACGTCATAAAACTTTAACAGCAAATTGTTCGTAAGACGGTGTAAGTAAAGAAGGCTTCTCACAGCGTCCGCTTTAGCGATTATTCCGCCCCAATGAGCACACGAGTAGTCATCGCGTTGTAGGATATGGTAGTCGTTTAGAGATTCCACAACGTATTTTGGGATTATATATATAGTCCCATTATTCCATTAAGGAACGTAGAGCCTCTACAAGCTGATGCAAGTCCGATCAATCCTTCGCAAGCGCTTCTATATTTATCTATGTCTTCTCCATTCTTCTCGCCTTGTCTGTAACAGTTCTTCTCCAAGTCACTTCGTATATGTCTGTTTCCTAGGGGGTTCCAGTCTAACGCCGTTCTAGCTACCGGTTCTTCTGTGCATCTTCGCAGAACGTGACCTACGCAATTCCACTTTCTCTGTCTGATCTCGGTCCCTACTTCCTTCAGCGTTGATATCTTCCACAATTCTTCGTCCTATACTGTCTTTGGCCAAATAATCCGTACGACCCTCCGTGCAGATCTATAAGTGGAAACCTGGAGTTTTTGCTCATTGGCTTTTGTGTATTTACATGTGTCGCATCCAAAAAATTTCACGTTGCTATTGAGAATGTACGAGTATAATTTGGTTTTGATTGAGTACGTGATAGATTACCAAATGATCTTTTTACTTGTAGTAAATGCTGTTAAATATCTTGATCTGTCCCTGCTGTGTTATTAACTGTACTGTCGAGATATTCAAGGTAGTCAACGCTTTGAATTACTTTGCTGTGAAGCAGACGAGGTTCTTCACGTTTACTCTTAGTCCCATATTTGAGGATATGTATGACTTTGGTCCGTCTGGTATTATTCTTGTTTGTAGAGGTTTCTTTGATGAGTTGGTTTTAAGGTGAGGAGGTCCTCAGTCTCCTGCACCCGAGAGTTTCCCCTCAATTCCGTTCCATCTGTGTTAAAATGTTCTCCTTGATACTGCTCATTTGTCCTGTTTGATAGCCTTGTCGTTAGCCTACTGTCTCCTCTGTTAAAATTTGGGCTTAGCTTTTTGGCATAAGGCTGTTCTCCTCTTGGTTCCATACCATGGTCCTTCCATTCAGTATTAGTTTTTGGAATCTGACTTTGGCGTCCTCCTTTAGCTCTTTCTTCCGTCGCAGCATCCCTGATAAATTTCTGTATAAGTCTCTCCTTTTTTGTAAGTTCGCTGTCTATAAAAATGTCTTTACCCTTCAACTTGTTTTTTGCCTTGAGAATTTCCATTTTTTTGTCCCATATAGGCAGCTCTATTGAGTATTTTTTCTCGGTGATCCTGCGAACGTTACTGATGGATGCTTTAACCCCTATCCCACGCTCTATTGTGTATTTCATCTTATCTTTCAATACTTCATTATCATCTGATTCCATACGAACACCAGTTATAACTAAGTTGTGTCTGATTTTATCTTTTTCAAACCTCTCAATTTCAGCTTCGAGAACTTTAATTTTGTTTGTTAGTTCATCTTTTTGTGTATCTGAGACTTTTCACTGCTTGAATTTCTGCTCTAAGTTTTATCATTTCCTCCCTTTTTAGCATTATTTCGGCTTTCATTTCCTTCACTTCATTCCTCATGTCCTGCATGTCTTCTCTGATATCGGCTTTCATTGTCAAGACATCCGATTTCAGTTCTCTCTTCACGTTTCGCAATATTTGTGCAACTGAGTCCATTTCTAATTTTCCCAATGTTCCGTTTGCGGCTTTTGTTGGTGTTCTTATAGTCAGCTTGCTTCTTTCGAAGTGTTTCAGCTTTTCTTCTAAGTGCGAATCGTGCTCAGGCTTATTCGTCATATTAACTTTAGATGGCACTCATAAATTCCTACTACGGTTCTGCCGTGCAAGTCTGGTTACCTATATTCTTTACTGATTTTATTTCGATATTATAAATATATTATGTAGTTCAGCAATTGTTGCGCAAGGAAGATCAAAGCAAATCGACTTTTCGGACCTTGGACCTCCTATCAACAACGCCGCTATTTTCACTAAATGTCTTTTTAAAACTGGAATATTTTGCTTCCTTCACTGTTGGTTAACGTTTGACGTTTTGGGATGGCTTTGTTTTGATAGTTATTCAAACTCAACCCAAAATTACTCTGAAGTTGACGCAAAACTATCTGCTAACAAATAGTGCCGATGACCGGTGATTCCCTATTAGTGGTGGGAATGACAGTACCTATCATATACTTTGCATTTGCATTATGTGTAAATGAATTAAAACATACACATTTTTTTGTAAATCTTTTATTTAAATGCTCTCAAGAGAAGAAAATAAAAGTTTCCATTAAAATTTTAACTATCTACTTATAGCTTCATTATGCACACCTTATATGATCATAAGAACTTGCCGGGAGGTTTGAGTAAGTACTTATAAGAAAAAAACAACAACTATTTATTTGATACACATATTGTGGAAGTGCATAAAAAATAACTGTTTCGACATCTTAGGTGTTGCGCCATAATAGATTTAGAATGAGGTCAATTTTTTTTAAAGTTACTCTCAACAACTCCTTCCATTTGATACCCATATTGTAGAAATGCATTAAAAATAGCTATTCCACCATCTTCATTGGTTCGCCGTATTGGATTTAGAATAGCGTCACACAGCTTATCGTGCATTGTCACCCAAACTAAACGTGTATAAAAAATTTCAGCTCAATTGGTTGAAGATATCTGCTTAATAATTTAGTAACGAGATTCCACCCGAACATAGATACCTACATTGCAAGTTACATAAAAGTTTTTATCTACTCCCATTACGTTAATTAGACATTATCAAACCACTCCTGAACAGGTTATGCTACCTATAAACAAACATTGTGTGTTATATTCCAGGGCTGTTCCAAATTACGGTCCTATCACCGTCCCAGAACTGATTTCATCATGCCCCGCCCATTTTGTGATTCTAGAATCGATGATTAGTTGGTACGCTGGCGGATCAACGAATTACCGTTTTAGAACTGTAAATGGGCGGGGAATGATGAAAACGGTTCTGGGAAGGTGACAGAACCGTAATTTGGAACCCCCACTCCCCAACCACTCCAACTTCACCCCCACCCAAAAAAAAGTAGAAAATTACTAAAACGCCTAAGAACAAAGTTTGAACTGTTTTCATATTTTTGGTTTTTTTAACAATGCTGCGCCGTCACTGAGACGATTTCTAAAAATCAGACGCATTTTCCATCCTCGCCAAAGCAGTAATACTGTGCCCAAATTTCATGAACATCAATTCAGTAGTTTCCACATTATAAAATACAGAACGATCTAAAGCAATACTCGTAAATATGTATCTATGTATGTATCTTGTAAAACTGAAAACTGTGTTGTATTCATAATAAACTATCCACTGACCTATTGTAAAACTGCCTCGCCTATTATAGTGACCACTGGACCTATTTTCGGATGTATACATACAAATATTGCTAAGGAGGTGTGAGTTGTGACCGACACAGTTACAACTAACAACTAGAAATACATAGTTGGGTATGCGGTCAACAAATATTGCTGTAAATCGTACTGTGTAACCTGGAAAACAATGAGTTGATCTAAATGAAATTTTAACATAGCATTACTACCGCCGCGAGGATGAAAACGCGTATGCTTTTTAGAAATCGTGTCAACAACACAGATTTTGTTTTTAGGCGATTTTGAGGCTCCTGATCATTTTCCATATCTTTTTTTAGAGGAGATAAAACTGAGATAGTTTGGAGGTAGGGGGTTGTCCGGGTTGTGAAACTGATAAACTTGTTCTATCCATAGTAGGCTCTTTCTCGCCCTACAAAGGGAAGGAACGACATAATATGCTTTTCAGGTTTATCCGAATGCGGCAAAAAGTAATCTTTTGTATATGTATAGTTCTGTAATGTGTGCAGTTTATTACTAAACTGGTAGCAATGAAATTTCTAAACCCTACCGTGGGCCCTGGTAGAGATTCATATAGTCTAAGGTTTTTGAAAATTGTGTTAGTGGTGGTGAAACTAATGAAAAAAGAAACAGTACACTGCTTAAACTCTGTTTTTGGGTACTCCAGGGCTCTGATTATTTTCTACCTCTTCTGTGGGGTGGTGAAAATGAGCTAAGGTAGGAAGCGATCTCGGACAGGGCGGTTGGTTATACCCGATATTTTTGAATCTACAGAAAAAAAACCTTTTATTGCCCTTTAAAGGTTGGTACTGGTATATTTTATAACAATCTGTTTTTAGATATCGGAAAATTGGCATTCCGTGTTACTGGCATATCAGTTGAAGATTACATAGTGAAAACTCTGTCTTCTTGACGCAAGAGACTATTTATGAGAGCTTCTGTGTTGGATGTTTTTTTGCTGACGGGCGGGCGGGCGATGATTTGATTGCAAGGAGATCTTATGATTCATGCTATGAATAAATAATGAAACGGTATTACCGTAATATGTGGGAAGTGCCGAGTCAATCGACTTGACTCCACTTTCTATACCATTCTCACTAACAAGTGCTCATTACACGGTATACTGTTATAGGTTCAGTTATTTTTTGTAGGGTAAGGTCATTCAAACAAAAACTCCTTATTTTCCTATCTGCAACGTTTCGCCTTATATTAAGTCATCCTCAGGCAACAGAAAAACGAAGTTTTCATCGTTTGTATGGTAACAATCATCAGAGTTTAACTAGATAAAAATACTGGAAAGATACGGCACTTTTTTTTTCCTCTGGGAGCCGTCAGCACTTAAGCCTTTAAGGCCTATTGTACTATGACTTCCCAGAAGGGGGACGGTGCACGGCTAGCACCGTTGGAATGATTACAGCATCATCCCGGACAGTCCGACGGGGATCACCCGTCCGGGCCTTTCGGTCGACCATCCAAAGTGCCGGCCGCGTAAGATGCTCCGCCCAGCGCTCGTGTGGGCGACACAAACACGGTCGAAACTGAATGCACTGTGTATATACAGTAACCCACCCAAGCGCGCTAACCGCACACAAGGCTGCTGCTGCCCCACTATCGAAGGCAGACGCTGTTCATCGCGCAGCCACGTGGGTCCCCAACACATTGGTATTGCGCATTACCAATTTTATTCTGTTCCTGTTTATTTAAATTCATTTTTATTGTGCGTGTTGTGTGAAGTTATATTTTTAAAACCGTTTGTAGTGCCGTATCTTTATCTAGTTAAACTCTGATGATTATTATCATACAGACGATGAAAACCTCGTTTTCCTGTTGCCTGAGGATGACTTAATATAAGTCGAAACGTTGCAGATAGGAAAATAAGGAGTTTTTGTTTAAGTGACCTTACCCTACAAAAAATAACTGAAGTTCATCACAGTAGGTCAAAAACATTTACAAACTATTATAGATGACAGTATAACTACGACATATCAAGCAGTCAGCACAATATCTCCGTTTGGCGGCAATCACACGCGACTTAAATTCCAGGAACCGGCAAATCACTTTTTAAAAAATATTTATTTGTTAGTCGTACAAAATTGAGCTCTAGACTGACCGAATTATACAAAATACATGATAAGGTAAACTTAGGTGACGCAGCATGTCCTGAGTTCATCTTCCACACGCGCCGTCTGGTCAGCTGGGTCGATGTCCGGCTGGATACATAACTCGCGCATGCCGCCATTTTGGGTGAGTATCTGTCAAAAGAGGGATAAGCGTCGTTGAACACCATTGATGCAAAGCCGAGGCTCGTATTTGCTCATTGCTGAGATAAAATGCAAGGGCGTACGCTGTGAGATTTTTCATACGCGGCGTTGACAGTGTACGATCTTAAAAATGGACAAATAATAAGCTGGAAATGTGTCTATTGCTAAACATTGCAGAAATACGACTAAGTACAATAGTTTCGGAACAAGTTTTTTTTAGATTTCCTAATGATTCCGTAAGATAAGTACATATAACATACAAACAAAATATGTACTAAAAATGTACGGACACTATTTTTACGTATCCATTGAGAAGACCTAATTGATCTGATATACAGGGTGGGCCAACAGTGAGTGGACGGAAGATTGTGGGTTCACTAAAACGTATTTCAGAAATCTGTCACTTGATCATCATAGGGACCCTTGAGGGCTATAATGCCAAAAAACACACTTGAAATTTGACGTTCATACAGGGTGATTCATACCAAACTTACATCTTTTTAATGAAACCCTCTATATACTATTACATATTTGGATTCCTAGGTGAATTCTAGTGTGACTTTATGTATCCCACATGGAACTTCTAACGAACCGTTTAGGCGCAAATCACCATTTTTGGTATAAGTAGGTATCAGAAAAAAATTGAATATCGCAGCGACTATAGTACTTAGAAGGCCGTGACTTTTCGGTACGACTAAACATGAAATGCGTCACCTTAGGTCAGACGGCTAAATATTAATTCTTTTTGTACTGTTACGTGTCAAAAATATATCTAGTACGTATTTGTTTGAATGTTATTTAAATGGCAGTATCGCTCAGCATTATCTTTGGTAACCTAGGTTAAAATGTAACATATGTATATTAAATACTTACTCAGATTTAGGCTTATTGTAAATAACACACATATACGTTTATAGTATTAAGTCCATTTATTCAGCATATTGTATGTACACTGCTAGTCTAGTTTGTATTTACAAAGCATTCCAGTCTTCTATAGCTGCAGTCATCTGGAAAGACAAATATATCAATATTATATTTAATTAAATTCACATGAACTTACCATGGCATTCCATCATTCCAAAACTATTGTTTACATGTCCATGTTGATGAAGAAGAGGTTAGTCTTTCTTCCGATTGACATCTATCACTTTGTACCTGGTAGACAGTTGAACCAAGTTCGTACCACAGAATTCAATCACCACAGTTCATTACCATATGACAGGCGAGTTTAGCGCCGATTTTCATGAGAAAAAGCCATTTCCTTTTCACTTCTCGGTTTCACTTGGACCAGGTGGTCACTTCGCATACTTTGCGGATTTGAGTGAGAAGACATACTGTGTAGGATTGGATTTGCTATTTACAGTGTCTGTAGAACCACTTCTGTGGGAGTCGTATCAAATCCACCGCACACAGCTTCCAAAGGAAACCCAACACCAACGGTAGGTGCATAATAACCTACTTTCATGAGAATTGGTCATATGGCTCTCTCTATATTGCTCTTTCACATCTGTGGCCATGACTAGTTATTGCTTTAAGTGTTGCTAATTTGCTTCCAGGCATCTAACATATTCCTCTTGTAGGCTTTTTAGGCTCAACATCATAGGTTTTTAGGCTCAACACCAACGGCTTTTTAGGCTGAGTCGAAGCCCATCGCCAACTGCCAACCCTAAGAAGTGTCCAACTCTATCGCTTGCATGTCATCTCTAATTATCTGCTTGGTACTTGCTAGAACGACTGCTTCACTCTATCATTGTATGCATGCTTTGCTAACTCGCTTCAGGCCGACCAGCTAATAAGGTATTTCCAGAAGGCCCAGGACATAGTGCTTTGGAATACAGGTGGGAGATAGCATAAGTTGTAGATCCTGTAACTGCTTCTTCAGAAGAACATCTGAAAATAGGATTTAGTTTAGCTATTTTTAACTTTTGCCACTAGACAGTATACTTACCAGACATAGATATTGTAGTGGAGTAGCAACGTAAGATAGCGGGGCCCCAATCCATAATCACTGTCGTGTATTTAGATAACGTTTAGGTGTAGTTTTATCAGTCATGACCGACTGACGCATTCTAGCTTGTAAGAGACAGAGGCACTCTCCTTTCTCCCATACAGGTACTTCGCAACGTTATTGTCATTTTTGTATATATTTAATCGATAAGAAACCGTTAGGTGATCCATTGATTTCAGCATTTTAGTATCAGAGAGAATCCCAGAATTCACCCCTTGTTTGCACCCAATTTTGCACCCCTATTTCCACCCTAACCTTCAACTGTCAAACAGAGGACAAGACAGTAGAGGGAGATCACAGCATAGAAGAACCCCCGGCTGAGCTGAGCATCTCATAAATTGGTGCAGGGTGCCTAACATAAAATTGACAAAAATTGGCACCAAAACCATTTAGCAAACCCCGTTAGTAATAGTACTTGGAGAAACCAGTAGATTAATTAAGGAAACTTCAATCACAGATAACTTTCAAACCGGGTTTTTTCAATTTTCCTACGTGTAAGCAACCTAGCAGGACATGAAAAATAAACATAAGTCCGTTAAGACGAAAGAGCGATTCCAAGCTGGTATCGATACTTTTGTGGGGGTATCGGTATCGTAAATAATTAATTATTGAGGAGTGTAATCAACTGCACAAAACTCTCTGTATGACACAAACGCGACATCATTGATATACTTGGCCAAAGAATATAGAATTTGTGTCGGTATCGGTACCTTTATTTTCGCATCCCTAACCAGACTTCTCACCCATAAGGGCGCCGTCAAGGTCAAACTTTGTAGAAACCATTTTTATATAAAAAATCCTCAGAGATATTGTGCTGGTTGTTTAGTATACTGTGGTATAACATAACGTACATCCTATATCGGCTGTTCTGAACGGATACCCAGGAATAGAGTTTTATCTGGTTAAGGTGGCATGAAACTTGAATATCACCATTAAGGTGCCGCCTTTCAAGCCCGCTCAACTGTGCATTTAATTTTCAACCTGGCTTAACTTGCGGCTCTTTCAGGAGTCATCCGGCTGTGCTTTAATGCGACGATTCAACAAGTGCATTTTTACGAAAAGGAAGAAAAAGTATTGTATTTTGCAGTAAAAGCGGCGACGGAAGCGGTCGCATCAGAAGTCGGAGAGCTTAGCCGGCTGAAAAACCTTTCCTTTGGCCATAAATCAGACACAAGATGAATGGTGAGCTTTCGTGAAATATTATGTCATTGTTTTTATGACGCGATCTTTTTAACGCTGGTGCTTGGCTCTGCACTTTTAAAATGTATGTGATAGCTTGAGATTTCAACTAAGCTCGATGCTGTGAAAAATGTAGTTTCAGTATTGTGGATGATCATTATAGCATTTACCCTATCACTAAAATAATTAACGATTAAACGACTTACCTGTAAGAGTAAGGATGTTCAATCGTAATTATACGATTTAAACCCATGAGGAACACAATGATTCGTAATAATGTTCCGTCCCACGAACTGACAACACAGTTTAAAGATTAGAAGAGCTGGCTATCCCGCCCGCCTGTCACTCGCCATCCCTCCAATGTGTCATTAATGTTTTGTACATTTATCACTAGATCGCTAGGGTATGGGGTGCGATGCGACGCTATAATATAGCTGGGCGGGTGTGTTCCTCATGGGTTTAAATCGTATAATTACGATTGAACATCCTTACTCTTACAGGTAAGTCGTTTAATTGTTAATTATACTTCATTGAACCCATTCGGAACACAATGATTCGTAAGTTGTTGAAAGTATATGGCGATCTAGTGAAGAAGATGCTGCAAAGAAAAATTATTTCAATACAATTTTTTTTTTATTTCAACCAAAATAATACTATGTATAACAAAAGGTGTAGGTGTTATGGATAACACACTGCCCATACACCAAAAATGTAATAAAGTCCTTATACCTACTTATTTATCTATTTTACATCTAATATCGATTTAGCGAAAACACACCTATCTAATACTGGTCTATTGTAGAACCTAGCAAACATATCCGATTTCTCAGTCCAACCAGCCGCATTTCTTATAGTTTCTATACTTACTCCCTGCCTATTGGCAGCAGAAACAGCTGCATGTCTAGTACTATGCCCCTTAAATTTTGATATATCAATACCACTATACAAGTTTGAGAAGAAGCAACGTGATAAGGCTTTTTATATGTAATTAGTAAATAACTGTCTTCCCTAGATCTTTTGGGTCTTGTAGTATCTATATAAAATAATAAGGTTGTTGCCACACAAAGCTCTGGCTTTTCTCTAAATATAGGAAAATTTAAAGTAGGTTGAGTTCTGTTGCGAGATGATGTCTTCAAAATATCTGTAATAACAATTTCTATTCGATTTTCGTAATTATGTATATTAGGTAACTGAATTTTTGATAAAGTCTGCATTCTTTGGGCCGATGTGAGAGCTAACAGGGTAACTAGTTTGATAGATAGCATCTCAAATGAAATCTTTTCTAATGGATACAGTTTAGCTAAGTAAGATAATACTTTTTCTGGTTCCCATGTTTCTTGATATCTAGGAAAACTAGGTTTAAGTCTAAACGAACCTTTTAAAAAACGCTTTAATAATTCTGTATCCCCTGAAATACTTGTTATTAATTTTACTGCCGATAAATGGGCATTTAAAGAGTTATAAGAAGCGCCTTCCGTTAAGCACGTATTCAAAAATCTAATTACCAGCTTACTATCTGAATTAAAGACATCTAAATTATCTTCGGAGCAAAATGTCCACCATTTTTGAAGAGATGCATTGTATTGTTTGATGGTATTGTCACTTAAAGATGCTAACAAAACTGGGATGCAGTCTTCTGCTAAGCCTCTTCGTTTATAAGATTCCCTGATAGCTTCCCGGCAACCAGGGTAAGGCGCTCCCACATCGGATGACTTTTCCTGAAAGGACACAGTAATAAATCACTTTCTGGAGGAAAATAAAGGGGTTCGCAAATTAATAGTTTACAGAATTTTGGATACCAATTCTGAGAAGGCCAAAAGGGCACTACTAGTATTCCTTCTGCTTCCTCTGCAATAATCTTCGTTATGACTTTCCCTACCAAGCAAAATGGTGGGAACGCATAAAAGAAAAAATTTGACCAGTTTAATGTAAACGCATCCACACTAAATGCGTCTGGATCCCGTTTCCAGGAGGCGAAGGTCCTACATTTTGCATTAAGGGAGGATGCAAATATATCAATTTGTGGGGTTCCGAAGTTTGACATAATTTTCCAATAAACTTTAATATTCAATGAATACTTTGTTTCTACCCTTAATGACCTTGATTCTCTATCAGCTTCAATATTTTGGCGAGTATTAATGTAAGAAGCGAACACATAGATATTTCTTGCTTCACACCATTTCCATAATTTACGTGTGATAACATTAAGATTGGAATATTTAACACTACCCATACGGTTTATTAGTGATATAGCGGTAATATTGTCAATTCTAAGGAGAATATAACAATTTTGAAGCTTATCAGCGAAGCATTTAAGACCATAAAAGGCAGCTAAAGTCTCCAAGTAATTTATATGTAATGTGGATTCAATATTATTCCAAAAACCATTAGCTTTTTCATTGTTACAAAATATTCCCCATCCGGTGCTTGATGCGTCACTAAATATTTCTAGTTTATATTTTACTAGCCCAATAGATTGGTTACTGTATGGCAATTCCCTTAGCCACCAATGCAAGTCCTTTTGTGACGTTTCTGAAATCTTTAATTTCCCACTATAGTCTCCCCCGTTACATAATAGGGTTGTATATTTATCCCTTTCCATTTGTTTTAAATACATCCTACTATATTTAAAGGCAAAACACATCGAGTTTAAGAACCCAATTAATTTTGCGAATTCCCGAACTTTAACACTTTGCTTATGAATGATTCTATTAATATTAAGCTGAGCTTTATTTATCTTGGCTTCTGTTGGCGTAACAGTAAGGTCAAAACTGCTCCACTTGAAGCCTAAAAATATGCATTCCTGTTTGGGAATTAAATTGCTCTTTGAAAAATTAACAATAAATCCTAATTTATAAAGTAAATTAGTTGTTTCTATGATATTACAAGAACATTCTTCTTCAGATCTCCCTAATAAAAGATAATCATCCAAATAATTTACTGATTCAAAGCCCAAATATATAAGTTTAAAATTTACTGGCTTCAATAGCTTGGTAAATACAAATGGTGCTATACATAACCCAAATGGCATACAACAAAATTCAAAAAGGATATTTTTAAATTCAAATCGCAAAAATTTCCTATATTTTTTAGATATTGATACACCAAAGTAGGCATCCTTTAAATCAAGAGATGCCATATAACAATTTCTTGTTATCATATTTTTAACAGACCTATAGTCCTCCAACTTGAAATGGGGAGCTTTAATGTATTTATTGAGACGCTTTAGATTTAGCACGAATCTGAAACCACCACTCGATTTTGGTACTAAAAAATATGGAGATAAAAATTCGCCACGTTCATGACTGTATTTTTTAATGGCTCCAATTGCCTCCAGTTTTAAAATAGCGCGACTCAATTCCAGGCTCTCTTTCCTGGAAATTTTTGAATTCTTTGCTGCGTGCTTTTGGATGGGTTTTCTAGAAAAGGGAATCGAGTAGCCAGAAACCCAGCTTAAAATATTTGGGTCTGACGTGATGCTTTCCCATTCGCCACTAAAAAGCTTAATTCTACCTGCATATCTTCTAGGTACCTCTAATTGTAATATTTCCTGGAACCTTTCCGATGATTCTGCTGATTGGAGGGTTGTTGAAGGTTGCGGTATCGTTGTGACGGTTTCCTCCCTGTGTTTTTCTTGACGTAATTTTCCGTCTTGAACCTGGGTCTGTTGCCTTGGCGCTTGTAGTTTAAATTACTTTTCTTCTCTTTCTTGTATCCTGAGGGTCCTGCCGCTTTTAACTCCCAACTAGTTTTCTTCACTTCCCTCGCCGTCTTGTATTTTTCTTGAAAATCCTCTCCAAATAAGAGTCCGTCAATGTTCGATTTCATTGCCACTTTCTGAACCTCCGGATTCAAGAAAGGATACAATTCATGCTTCCTGTGAAAGGATATTAGGTAGTGTGCTTCGCAGATCAGTTTGGCTGCGTCAGCTAAAGCCGTTTTCGTGCTATCTTCTAATTGAATAGCTGAATCCTGTACAAGGATATCATTCAAAACCGATCCTTGTGCCACCAGAGCTCTACCCAATTTATTTTGGATGGTCATAGAAAACTGGTCCTTCTTTATTTGGGCTGGAGTCAATGACGCCTCAATTTCTGGATTAAGTTTTGGGGCATCTAACAATGAGCAGTTTTCTGGTATTTTATATTTTACAATCAGAGCATCTCTGACGTCTCTTTCCAGGCCTGCCCCCAAATAACCAGACCACCGATTAACCAAGGCCTCACATAATGGTGGACCCTTCTCTCCTGTCGACTTCGGGTCCTCCCCCAAAATCACCTTCAGGGTTGCTTCTCCCTCATCTCTCGTTCTATCATCGTTAGAAGAGATCTCAGATTCAAGATCTGAATCTGAGGATTCTGAGTCCAGACCCCAAAGACAGGAGTAATTTTCGGTTAGTTTGGGTTCGTCAATAGTTGGCTGTTGGCAAAACAACTATTATTTATATATTTGGTTGCTCAGTAAATGAGAAAACAACCCAAAAATATTCCATCAGTTGCCTCGAAATAAAGGGGAAAACAACTGCTTACTAGTTGTCCATGTTAATGGAAAAACAACTTCAATAGTCTTTAAAATGATAAATACTAATATAAATATTCCATCAGTTGCCCCGAAATAAAGGGAAAAACAACTGCTTGTTAGTTGTCCATGTTAATGGAAAAACAACTTCAATAGTCTTTAAAATAATAAATACTAGTATAAATATTCCATCAGTTGACCCGAAATAAAGGGAAAAACAACTGTTGTTAGTTGTCCATGTTAATGGAAAAACAACTTCAATAGTCTTTAAAAATAATTACTAGTATAAATATTCCATCAGTTGACCCGAAGTAAAGGGAAAAACAGCTGTTGTTAGTTGTCCATGTTAATGGAAAAACAACTTCAATAGTCTTTAAAATAATAAATACTGATATAAATATTCCATCAGTTGACCCGAAATAAAGGGAAAAACAACTGTTGTTAGTTGTCCAGGTTAATGGAAAAACAACTTCAATAGTCTTTAAAAATAATAAATACTAATATTTATATATCTATAACAATCCGCCGCGCCGTCTGGCTATTTCTTTTTTTTTTTTAATATATAAAGGTATTGATAAATAATTGGTCAAGAAACTTAAGTTCTCAACGGCATCGTTAATGTACTGAGCAACGCCCTGTGTAGAAGAACGCGCACCGAATAGTAGGCTACCGTTTCTGTGACAACAACAATCAATCAAATTTGAAATTTGTATTTATCCATTCTGTCAATTATTAACAATGGGTGTGTTCAATGGGACTTAGCCCAAAAGCGCTAGCGTGCAAGCGCCTGCAGGGGCTAGGTGTGACCGTTGGACGACTTTCTTTTTGACGTGATAAAACTGTCATATCCATCTCCATATTTTAATATTTATAATCCGTATTGTCAAAAGCCTAGGCTATAAATCACAAATCCTAATATTAAATAGACACTATACAAAGGTAACAGCGTCTCTCAGAACTACAAATAACTTTTTCTAGTTTTGTCCGCTTCGCTAACCAAATAGCGCTTTCTAAAAGCGCTAACCAAGCTGACTGGCGCTTTTTTGACAGCTTGTCGTTCATCGGTTAGTTAGCGCAAAGCGCCCACAAGCGCTTACGTCCGCTAAGTCCCGTCGAACACAACCAATAATATATAATTAATCTCATCGTTATTATATTGAATCTGGCTTGAGGTTTATCATTGCCAAAATAATAAAAATCGTATGCGTAATTTTTTGTTATTGTCGATATAAGCCACACTTTACTTACTTGAAGAAGAACTCTCCATTGATCTTTCAAACTTTTCCATTTTCTCTCTTAGATCCTCCAGCAATCGCTTCCTTTTCGCCCTTCTCTTGGAATCTTCCTTTTGTTTTCGCTTCATTTTAGCAAATTTGTACACCAATACCAAAAACGCTGTTGTCGCCGCTGAACACGAAACATTAATGACACATTGGAGGGATGGCGAGTGACAGGCGGGCGGGATAGCCAGCTCTTCTAATCTTTAAACTGTGTTGTCAGTCCGTGGGACGGAACATTATTACGAATCATTGTGTTCCGAATGGGTTTAATGAAGTATAATTTGTAGTATAGAAGAATCGGATATTCAATGAGCTAGATCTGGGACTAGATAGAACAAAAAATATTTGTATAATGATTTTGACGTACTATGATGAACTTGCCTGGGTTGTTATAGGTCAGAGTTAAAAACAAGAACTTCTTATGTTTTTACTTCTCACACCGATAGGTGAGGGGAAGTGTTGTGATCGCGAGAATTTTCAGTTTTGTGGTAACATACTTTTTGGGCGTTTTATGATGTCTACATAACGAAAATCTACGTCACTCATTTCCGTCGGTCTGTCTGTCGGCCTATCCGTCTGTCGGTCTGTCTGACTGTTGGTGTTCTTCTAGCTTCCTAGTCTCAGTAACCGCTGCATAGATTTTGATGAAATTTGGGCAGCGATATGGTGTAGGGTGGTAGTAGATACTGTTGCTACAATTTTGAAAATCTGTGTATGGGCGGCGGAGTAATTAGCAAAAAACGAAAAATTTCAAATATGCCTCAAACTTTGTTTTTAGGCGCTTTAGGTGTTCCTAATCATTTTCTACTTTTTTTTAGGTGGGGGTGAAATTGGGGTGGTTGGGGGGGTGGAGGGGTTGTAAAGTTGCAAAACTTGTTGTAATCATAATAAGCTGTCCACTGACCTGGGAGAGAAAGACCTAGCGGTATAATACACTTTTTTAGGTCCATCCGAACATTGCCTTATGTATTACAGGAACCAAGGAACTTAGAGATGTATACATACGAGTATTGCTTTAGATCATTCTGTATTTTATAATGTGAAACTTACTGAATTGACGCTAATGAAATTTCGGCACAGTATTACTACTTTGGCGAGGATGGACAACGCGTCCGATTTTTAGAAATCGTTTCAGTGGAGGTGCAGCAATATTAAAACAATTAAAAATATGAAAACAGCTCAAACTTCGTTTTTAGGCGTTTTAGGGATTCCTGATCATTTTCTACTTTCTTTGGGGTGGGAGTGAAATAGGGATGATTAAGGGGTGGGGGGGTTGTAAAACTGAATTTTTTTTGTATTCATAATAGGCTGCCCGTTGACCTGTGAAAGAAAGAGCTAGCGGCATAATTCACTTTTTTAGGTCCATCCGAATATTGCCTTGCCGATTACAGAAACCAAGGGACATAAACTTTCTGATGCATACAAAATACATACGAATATTACTTTGGATCGTTCTGTATTGTGTACGTGGAAACTTTTGAATTGACTTTAATGACATTCTGACACATATTTATTACCGCGACGAGTATGGAAAGCAGGTATTGTTTTTAGAAATCGTTTCAGTGGCGGCGCGGCAATAATAAAAAAACTAAAAATATAAAAAACACCTCAACTTCCTTTTAGACGTCTTAGGGGTTCCTGATCATTAAAAAAATGTTTTTTTGGTTGGGGGTGGAATTGGGGTGGTTCGGGAGTGGGGGTTTGTAAAACTCAAAAATTTGTTGTATTCACGATAGATTGTCCATTTACCTTTGAAAGAAGCACCTAGTAGAATAAAACACTTTTTTGCGGTCGGGCGAGCGATGATTTGGTTGCAGGGGCATCTAGACTATAGTTTCATGCTGTTAGAAAATAATAAAACTGGTATCATCGGAATGTGTGGGAAGTACTGAGTCAATCAACTTGACTTCATTTTTACTGTGAAGTTTCGACGAATATATAGCCATTATCGACGAGACGATTGATTGAATATTTAGATCCAATTAGCTCGAAACAAAATTGGATTCAAAAAAAAAAAGAAAGAAATGATCTACCAGTGAATTTTTGACTGAAAAATGTTAGATACCGCTTGCAAGATTCACAAACAGTGAATATACTTTGGCTAAATATCTTTATTGGTAAGAAATACATAAACCTGAAGAACAAGAAAAATCGAAAAAAACTGTTTCCCCTCCGCTTACCAGAAGGACAAACCATTTTAGACCTGAAAATTGAAATCATAAGCTTCCGAAAGCTTGGAACAACGCTACTTTAACCTTTAACTGCACACGCTGGTGTACTGCGTACACCATCGGATTTAAGTACGTGGCTACGTGGCGTTTCCTGAAAGATATAAGGTGTCGCCTCTGCCGTTCTACCTAACCGTCAAAGATGTTATTTACCTACTTAAAGCTTGCTTCTTCGTCAGTCGTCAATTATCTCGCAAAGTTTGCCGAGCAAGTAAAGTTTAACCGCTAGTCCGTCTGGTGCCTAGAATACACCGCGCGTGTAGTTGTAAAAAAGTATATTATTATTGTTATTTCAATTGTTTTGGGTTTTTTATAATTATGTTTTTTGATACCTACAATCCCTTCTGATAAAATAGCTATATAAGCGTAACGCAATATTTTAGCTAATGCTGCTTCTTCTGGTGCATAGAATACACCACGCGTGTACTTGTGAGACAAGAATGTATCTAGTCCGATATATTTATTCACTACATCGAACCTTTTTTTCAGCGATAAGGTATGAGAGTTTTTTTTGAAATAAAATAGTTAATAGTGTTAATACTAGATTTGTGATTAGTTTGTTGGCATTTATTACCTAAGATATAATACAAATGTAGGTAGTGTACAGAATACACCACGCATGTACTCAAGTTTTAAAACAAAGTGCGTGTAGATTGTACAGATATATACACGATTGGCAAAATTGGATCTGGAGTGCGAAATTTCCAATGCAACCAACAGAGGAGGTACATACGGACAAAGCACCTAGCCCATCATGCATCCTGCATTACAACTACATTCACAGCCAGGCGCAGTAAGAAAGTAGTTTCGGAGGAGCGTTGACATCTTACTCAAAGCGAGTACTGCATGTTTCCAAGTTATAAATGCTTGTAGCTAGCTTTCGGCAACCTTTGTCATGCATGAATGAAAATCTGCGAAAAATGGCGACTTCGCGGTTCTGAATATTAAAATTGTCAAAACCGAAATGCTCAGATTGACATATTCTGTCTGCATTTATTGTAGAGACTAGGGGCTATAATTATCCTATTGATCCTCTTGGATTCCAGGACGCTTAAGAAGCCTTGGACTCCTAGAGGAGGTTGCATCAAAACTGGCATGGGACTGTTTAAATACTCCCAGCTTACTAGCTTCACACAATGCTGTACAACCAGTTGAGTACCAGACTACGAAGGTATTGGTGGCAATGATTATACAACTGAAAACACATAAGCATTACTACGTATTTGTTTATTTTATTTCAATAAAAATGTTTCACTCTCTATCTATCTGTTTGGAACGAAAACACCTTCCCACTGAGGTCAATTTATGGTGAGACTTCTAAGGGTCACTTGCTAACCGCGAGTCAACTCCAGCTTTTCGAATAATATTTATTGTGAGGTACTGGGGCGTTTTCGAATCACCAGGAATAGAATTTCGTTGTAGGGCTGTGCTAAAGTGTGATTTTTCTGTCACAGTTCTGACCTGTGACTGTGCCATGTATGTTACTGTGATTAAAACTTGCAACTTTGTCACTCCGAAACGTAGTACATCTCACAGTCGCCACTGGTAAACGGCGATCCAATCGAAACCATGTTAGTGTCTCCTGTGACCTGTGACTCCTGTCACACCTCTCTTCTTCTCCGTTGTCACGACTATCTTAGGTGTGATTTGCGTTACGTGTTTGTTTGACTTAGTGAAGTTTGGGTTTGGTCTGTACAATGCTTTTTATGTATATTCATTTTGTTCACAGAAAGAAAATTTGTTCGTAAAATTAATAATCCATCGTTATCAATTTTCTGAACATTAATATTATGAATGGGACATTGAAACAGTGATTTCACGTCATAGGTTAATGTATTCGTACATTGAGACAATGATTCGGTTAACATTGAACAATAAATGCAAAACGTCAAAAAGCAATCATATCCGATCATGGAAATAACGTTATGCAGTTATGAACTTTGTGACGTATCCTGGGGGTGACGTCTTGTTTATATATTTATATAGCTCAGTCAGACACAAGACTGTGGGTATCTTGTTGTTGATTTAAGTAATATTTAAAACCCGATAATAATTCTGAAGCCAGGGAGGGCGCCAGCCGAAATAATCGACAGGAAAGGTGAAACAGACAAGTTGGTTACTAAGTACTAAAAAATATAATTTTTGCTAAGTACTAAAAAAAAATATGATTAGGTATCAGATTTCCAAAAGGCAAATTAAGTAGTTCTATGACGGCTGTCAATCACTAACGACTAAATGACCCGGAACAACAGTACCGTTAAGTCGGTTTACATGAACATAGATAATATTAACATATTTTAAATTGCGATGAGTAAAATGAGGAATTAAATATTGAAAATTATTAAACACTAGACTAGCCAAAAAAAACTTCAATGGCCAGGAAGGGGATCAGTTTAGTCTTCAAAGGTGTCCACAATGTCCAACTCGACGTCGACGATAAAAAGATGGCTTCATAGAAGATTTTCGTTGAACAAAAAAAGTATAAAGGGTGAATACGACCTTCAAATGCACACGCCGGCTCTCCTGGTTGGCTTAGGTTCTCACCCCCTAGGTGATAACTGACACCTCCAAATTAACGGGACTCAGACGAAGCTGTCCTGAGCTCGGGGTCTATATACTGTCTGGAGCATGGATGGCTGAAGACCTCAATCGGGCTTCGAACATAACTTTTGGGCTCGAGTACTGCACGAACACGTGCCTTGTGCCGGTGTAAAAAGAAGCCTACAATTTGAATTTCTTGAGAAATTGTCGAAACGAATGAATAATTGATTTGAGATTAAATACATTTTTTATAATAGATTACCTTAGATGTTATGAGGCTTCACACACACACACACACAAAATTACGCCTGACGACAAATCTTACATTTCCGCCATCTCCTAAATTCCTCACTTTTTTGTCCTCTAACGTTTTCCTTGTTAAATATTTGGGCAAATTATAGCCGCTCGTATAGGCAACCCATCACTCCTATTAATACCGGGCGTCCCAAAATCGAAGAAAATATATAAATAGATATCGAACCGTTACAACTTATGTTCCATATCATTGAAATAATGAAAAATCCTTCATAAATCCATAAACAGCAAACATAAAAAATTAATGAAGAGTTTGTCTTTGGTTAATGAACACTAAACGCTAATTCAACGTATCGTAAGCATTAACTTTTAACAACGCGACATTTGTTGATGCTAATACTCCATACATCAATCACACCAAACATTATTATTACGAACAGCGTTATTAGTTTTGGTACCTCTACTTCTCACATCTATTGCCCCACCATCACTTTTGGTCACGTGTTCGACGCTGTCAAATTCCAAGTCGTCGCGCCTAACTGATTAGGATTATTCGGAATGTATTGCCTGTGGTGTTGCTGACAGTGTAGCTGTGATGACAGGTGGCACTCATTATTCCGTGTGGAATAATTTGTATCTTGTGCTTCATTGCTCATATGCTCATAAGCATTATTGCGAACTAAAGAACATACGTGCGAACCTAACCCTGTGTATGTTGTATGCTTGCGAATTCCGAATTGTAACATTGTGACACAATCAGAGAGATGAGAAACGGCGGTCGATTAAACTAAAACTTTATAGAAAAGTTAGTTCTGGTTTGAGAACCGAAAAAACTAAAAGGTAAGTATATTTTGTTTTTTCATTTGTTAGCTAAATATGTGTGAATGTGGGTATTCATTCTGGCTAAGCAATGGACATCGTTAATTAGCACGTGTTACCTTTTTCTGCTTATTTGACAGTAGACTGGTAAAATAAGTGTTATCGTCTTTCTTATATTTTGAGCTCATCTGAATGTTTTACCCAGATTAAAAATTCTAGTTTTGAAACAACCGAGATCGTAAACTATTTCATAAGCACTAGCTGGAAATCGTGTCAGTTTACTATTTCTTTTTCAGATGAAAAATACGCTCCAATTTTGATGGCGATTCATGGTTACTTGGTGCCATCATCCAAGTTTTGTTCAAAAGCTAACACATCAGGAAAAACCACGCACGCTAAATACAATACTCAGAGGAATCATTTTTATTTTAAGACACAGCAAGAAATTGAAGAACACATCAATACGCTGAAATCAAGAAAGTTGGCAATTCAGCTCTTTATTACATATGTCGTAGATCGTAGTTATAAGAACATTTCAAACAATATGTGTATATTTCGACGACATTCGTTTTACATTTTCTATATTGTAAAGCTGTTAATATATGCTTCAAAATTATTAATGTATTTTGGTTGGTTGTTTAAGGTTCAAATAATTTGTTGAATCTATTTTAAAACAAAACACTTTTTCTACAAATGTGTTAAAAAAATTTTCCCAAAAAATTTAGTGTTCCTAGCACTTTTGAAGAATGCATTTTTGCGCTTTCCTAACTGGACAAACATTCACTGTTTAACACTTGTTAGAGAAAATACTAATGTCTATACCACCGTATGTAAAGAACGTGCATACGCACTCTAAACAGTGCGTAAAGTAAATAGAGTATTATTTCTAATTTTAGTAGATAAAACGTACGGTCTATGTGTAAAAGCCTTTTTTTGACTCGTCAAAAAAGTTCCACTACACACACTTATTGCATAAATAACCACTCCCACACTCCGTCTCTGTTTTGAAAAAATAAACCTTACGATTGCCTAAGTGATTACTATTATGCTAAGAAAAAATGGAGTCAAGTTGATTGACTCAGTACTTCCCACACATAATGATTTCATTTTATTGTTTTCCCATTATTTGAAGCTATAGTTTGAAATCCCCTTACAACCAAATCATCGCCCACCCTCCCGCAAAAAACGTATTGTACAACACAAAACTTTAGTAAATAGTTTCTTGCGTCTCCCTCCTTAGAAACTAGGACGCCACAGTTTTCATTCTACATGCTTCAACTGAACGATGCAAAACGATCAGGAGCCTCTAAACCGTCTAAAAGCGAAGTATGAGCTGTTTTCGTATTTTTAGTTTTTTAATTATTGCTGCGCCGCCACTGACACGATTTTTCAGACACTGGCGCGTTTTTCACTCTCGCCGCGATAGTCAACCCTTTGTCGAAATTTCATTAAAATCAATGTAATAATTTTTGCCTTACGCAATATACATAGAACGAAATTAAGCAATACATCACAAAACTGTAAGTCCCTTGGTTTCTGTAATAGGCAAGGAAATGTTCGGATGGGCCTAAAAAAGGGTATTATACCGCTAGGTTTTTCATTCACAGGTCAATGGACAGCCCATTATGAATACAAAACATTTTTCGGTTTTCCAACCCCCCATCCCCCCAACCACCCCAAATTCACCCCTACCCAAAAAAAAAGTATAAAATGATCAGGAACCCCTAAAACGCCTAAAAACAAAGTTTGAGGCGTTTTTATTTTTTTATTTTATTAGTATTGTTGCGCCGCCACTGACACGATTTTTCCAAAACATACACGTTTTCCATCCTCGCCGCGGTAGTAATACTGTGTCAAAATTTCGTTAAAATCAATTGAATAATTTTCGCGTTACGCAATTGGATAGAACGATCTAAAACAATGCTCGTATGTCTGTATCACGTCTGTATACATCACAAATTCTAAGTTCCTCGGTTTCTATAATAATCAATTGAATAATTTTCGCGTTACGCAATGTAGAACGATCTAAAACAATACTCGATGTCTGTATCACGTCTGTATACATCACAAATTCTAAGTTCCTCGGTTTCTATAATGAGCAAGGCAATGTTCAAATGGACCTAAAAAAGTGTATTATGCCGCTAGGTTTTTCATTCACAGGTCAATGGACAGCCCATTATGAATACAACAAATTTTGCAAATTTACAACCACCCACCCCCGAACTACCCCAAATTCACCCCTACTCAAAAAAAGTATAAAATGGTCAGGAACCCCTAAAACGCCTAAAAACAAAGTTTGAGGCGTTTTTATTTTTTTTATTTTTTTATTATTGCTGCGCCGCCACTGACATGATTTTTTCCAAAACATACGCGTTTTCCATCCTCGCCGCGGTAGTAATGCTGTGGCAAAGTTTCATTAAAATCCATTCCATAACTTTTACGTTGCTCAATACAGAACTATCTAAAGCAATATTCCTATGTATTTATCAGAAAATTCTAAGTCCCCGGTTTCTGGAATAGGCAAGGCAATGTTCGGATGAGCCTAAAAAAGGGTATTATGCCGCTAGGTCTTTCTTTTACAGGTTAATGGATAGCCTATTATGAGTACAACACATTTTTGAGATTTACAACCCCTCACCCCCCAACCACCCCAATTTCAGCCCCACGCAAAAAAAAGTAGAATATGATCAGGAACCCCTAAAACACCTAAAAACGAAGTTTGAGGGATATTTGATTTTTTTTTGTTTTTTGCTAATTACTCCGCCGCCCCTGCACCGATTTTCAAAATTATAAGAACATTACCTACTATGACCCCACGACATATCGCTGCCCAAATTTCATCACAATCCAGGCAGCGGTTACTGAGATTACGAGGCTAGAAAAACGCGCACAGACCGACAGACAGACAGACCGACAGACCGACAGACAGACAGACCGACGGAAATGAGTGACGTGGATCTTCGTTATGTAGACATCATAAAACCTCCAGAAAGCGTGTTATCTCAAAATCGAAAATTTTCGCGATCACAATGCTCCCCTCACCTATCGGTGTGGGAAGTAAAAATTGTCACATCAAATCAGTGGGCGAAGCTATTTTGGGTCAATGACAGATATTTCTTAATCGTATAATTTATTCATAATAACAATTCTATAGCAAGTACTCTGTTTATCACATTCGTTATCGTTTTTTTTTTATTTTTTTTATTTGTTCTAAAATACACAATTTCCAATGTTATACCTACGTGCGTAAAAATCCTCTTAAATGTCTGAACATTATAATTAACGAATACATTTGAAACATTATACCTACAGAAATTCTGCAACTGGGGAAGACAAGGCTGGAGGCGGGTGCTGCTAAGACAATCTTTTAAGAACTAAACTTATCCTGATTCTCAGTTATGAATTCCTTAACTTTGTATTTAAATTCCTTGAATTTATTTACACGTTTTAGATCTGCTGGGAGTACGTTGAAAAACTTAGGTCCATGATAAAAAAAAGTTTTTTGTGTAAGTGTTTTTTTAAAAATATCTATACTCAGATTTAAATTAGCTGCTGCTCTAGATACTGTGCTTAATTTCTTGAAGCTTCTTTGCTTGAGGTACATTTTTGTGAGACACTGATATACATAAATAAACTTTATACTGAAAAAATTAGTTTCTTTGTAAAGTAAATCTGTGGGAAATAGTTTGTGCTTATTAAAAATAAGTTTTATTAAAATGTTTTGGGCTCTTTGTAGATTTTGCAATGTTGTTGTAAAAGTGCCACCCCAGATCGTAATGCAGTATTTTAAAACAGAAGCTACAAGTGCATTATACATCATGATTAAAACTTTTCTTGAACATATATCTCTAAGACTGTAAAATTTGCTTATTAGAACCCTCACACGCTTATTTACATAATTGATATGATCTGTCCACCTAATGTGTTGATCAATATTGATACCCAAATATTTAATGATAGCCTCTTTTTGCAATATTTCGCAGTTACAATAATTTCGCTTACAAGAACTAGTATGTAATCTAATGCTCATATTAGGTTGGTTCGCTACAGTTGGTGAAAAAAGCATGTATTTGGTCTTGCTTACGTTTAGCTTGAGTAAATTTGCATCCAACCATTGTTTAAGTCTTACTAGACATGCTTCTAAGCTCTTGCGCACTTCCTCCCAATCAGATCCTATAATAACAACTGCCGTATCATCTGCGTAACATATTAATTTACCTTCAAAGTTCATAATGTTTGTTATGCTGTTCATGTAGATTAAAAATAGTATTGGCCCCAAAACGGTACCTTGCGGTACTCCAGCTTTTATGATGTTCTTTGAGCTGACCCTATCTCCTATTTTGACGCATTGTACCCTATCTGTTAGGTAATCTTGTAATAGATTCAGAGCTACACCCCTGATACCATAGTTAGATAACTTGACTAATAACTTTTGATGACATATTGTATCAAAAGCCTTAGCCAAGTCCAGAAACACAGCTGCACACTTTTTTGACTTATCTAAGGCATCAACTATAGGTTCCATTAGCTTTAGGATCGCGTCTTCAGTACTTTGATTTTTCGTGAAACCAAACTGGCTCTCCGTTATTATTTTATGCTTTTCCAAAAAAGCGTTTAATCTTTTTTTGATGACTTGTTCAAATAGCTTGGCAAAATTATTGATAACAGATATGGGCCGATAATTTGTTAGCTTCGTCTTATCTCCACTTTTGTAAACAGGGGTAACTATGGATTCCTTCCACTGCATAGGTATTTTACTACTTGTAAGACTAAGATTTATTATATGAACTAACGGACGTAAAATAAAGTTATGAATCTGCTTTATAAGTTCTGTGCTAATACCGTCGAGACCAGATGAACATTTATTTTTTAAATTCGATATATATACAACCAGTTCGCTCTCCGTTGTCGGTTCCAAAAAAATTGATGATTTGATTGAACTATCCATCATAAAGTGAACAGGTAGATTTTGCTTATTTGTTTGACAGTCAATCCCTATATTTAAAAAGTATTCGTTGAACAGATTTGCTTTCTCAACACTATTAGAAACTACCTGTCCCTCTTTCCCAATGATATCTGTATTTTTCACTTGTACGGTTTTGTTTTTATTTCCTGTAAGGTCATTTACAGTATCCCATATTTTTTTACAATTCCCTCTAGCCATATCTATCTGGTTTTTATAGTAAGTGGATTTAGCTTTTTTTATGAGCATCTGTAATTTATCGTAGATTAATGTGTATCGTTCATAAAATTAACGCTTGCAAATATTGGTCTATGTTTACTGTTGATTGTTTCAATGAACGGTAGACATACATCCATGTATGTCATTGATAGCATTAATCCCTGCAAACATTAATCTATGATTGCTGTTTATTGTTTTATGTACCATTTATTGTTTTGATGTATGCCATGGCTATGATAGATTAATGTCTATTGTTTACAATACGAATAACTTAGGGACATAGTAACAATGTTTGCGGTTAATTGTCTCAATGTAGGGCTATAACATAGATTGATGTCTATGGTTCATTATAATAATACTGCTGATTATAAAATAATGTTCATATTTCATTGATTTCACGTACGACGATCGTAACTTAATGTTCAATAAAATTTATGTACACCCGTTCATTGTCTTAAAGACAGCTGTCGTTGGCTCAAAATGAATGCTAACGTCCATTGATTTGATGTACTTTTTTATTGATTACACGTGCCATTTTCCTTCCGTATTTAGAATACCATATAATCGCTAATCGTGCAAAAATGTTTTTTGTAGAATAAATATTTAAAACAACTAAATTTTGCTTTAAACATTTTTTTAAGAAGTTAAGGGTATCCTTAATATAGGTCCACGTTTATTACGGTGACTTCATACCTGGCACCTGGGTAACTAACTAACGTAAATGTGAGCCGCGCGATGGAATGGAATCTGGACGGAGTAAACAGTAATAGTATCCTGCTTCTGAGTCCCAAAGTGAAAGCGACTTTAAACCGAATTTCCCGATAAGGATTTTGTCGTAAGACGTCAGTGTTACAACTTTTTTGGTCAAAGTGGAGCAGGTCCCGGAGCTGTGACAAAATTACAGTTGTGGAATCACACCACAGCCCTATTTCGTTGCTGTCGTTATTTTGAGCATACGCAGTGATAGAAATTACTAGGTAAATGATATCCATTCACGATAACGAAGGTCGACCAATTTTACTTCCCTGCCCCCTCTCTTGGAAGAGTCACTATAGTCAAGGTGTCCATTGATGGAAGTTAGATAATGTCAAAAGTCGCCAACTTATTGTGTCTTTTGCATCCCAAAACTCGCCAATCGACCAGCTACGATTTTTGGTCGCTAACTCGGTCTGACTTCGCCACTTTGTTGGCGGAAAATCGCCAAACCTGGCAACTCTGCGGGAACACGTGTTCTAAAGAATGTAAATGGGAGACTCGAGGATATTTTGTTATTTCTTGAATCTGTTGAAGGCTATCGGCTATATGCTTCCGATACGTACGAAAATGTACTGGTGTATCCTGTTACTACTACAGTTTTCCTTTAGCATAGGCAAATACTTTTTAAGATATTCAGAACCTTGAAAATGTAGAAAATCGTACATATAAGTCAATCTACTGAACTTCAGTTTTTTTACTTCTGTGTCATCGGCATCGACTGTTTTGTTCGTTAGCCTTGTATTCTGTGTAGGCTTTGTTTTTTTTATGGTCGGCCTCCCGCAAAGGCGGAAAGCCTATCTCTATAGGCTGTAGAAGCCCTGCGAGAGGATAGGTGTTGGTTCACGTTAAATTTGAGACGCTGTAGGTTGTAGCCGTCGGGAAACAAATTCCCCGGCAGCTGATTCCACAGCGTCGAAGTTCTCCAAAAGAAGGAATGCTGGAGGAGACTGGTTTGGGGAGTAAGGACCCCGACCTGGTAAGGATGAGCTCACAGAGCTTCTCTAGTGTTCCTGGTTCGGACGGCCTGTGGTGTTATTATTTGAGAGAGACCACTCGAAGATCTTCCGTGATAGAATCTGTAAAACAGGGATAGGTCAGCCACCCTCCTTCGATGTTCCAATCTGTGGAGGTCCTTTGTGAGGTTAGGCGTTAGGCAATTAATCTAATTGCTCTTCCCTGGATAGTGTCCAGAAGCTTCAGAGAGTGTTTCGGAATGCATCCCCACACATGGTAGCAATACTCCAGCGATGGTCGGATCTGTGCCTTGTAGAGCAGCAGCAGTTGCTCTGGTGTATACAACTTCCTACAGAGGAACAAAACTCCAAGCTTCTGGGATGCCGTTCTAGCAATTCTGACGACGTGGTCGTGCCAGAATATGTTATTGTTGATGTCTATTCCCAAGAGCTTGACGGAAGGTGATTCGACTATGGGGTGACCCGCCATTTCCACGGTTGGTAAGCCATCGTGAGACTTCTTTGTAAGTGTTGTTTTCATGAGTTTTTTGTACGTTGAACTGTACTTTATTTGCTAATCCCCACTCGACAATTGTTTTGATATCTGCGTTGATCTGTGAGGCATGCTGCTGTCGCCGACATACCGTCTCCTGGGATGATAGTGGCTTGCCTGGTTCCATGCACGACATTAATGTACTGTCATATGCGAAGCTGTAGACTGGATTGGATGGTATTCCCAGCAGCTCGTTGATCTAAAGCAGAAACACTGTAGGCGATAGGACAGATGCCTGAGGAACACCGGCGTTTATTGAAAATACGTCTGATGAACATCCCTCGACTACAACAAATAGAGATCGGTCGTTTAAAAAGCTATTCAGCCACTGGCACAGGCCAGGTGGTAGTCCATAAGCAGCAAGCTTGACCAGAAGTCGGTCATGCCACACTCTGTCGAAAGCTTTCGATATGACAAATGCAACAACACGGGATTCGCTATGATTGTCTGTTGCACTGTTCCACAAGTGAGGGACTTAGGCAAGGAGGTCATCTGTAGACCTGTGAGAAGAGACACAGGTCTATAATTGGTGGGATCAGTTTTTTTGCCTTTCTTAGGGATGGGTTGTATGCAGCCAATCTTCCACGGATCGGGAAACACGCCTCGTTGATACGAAAGTTTGAAGAGTATACAAAGAATAGGTGCAAGCTCAGCGGCACAGCGTTTAAGGACAATGGCTGGAATTTGTTCAGAACCAGTAGCTTTATTGGTGTTCAGTTTTTGGGGGATGCTTTTTACATCTCGATGTTGAAATTTGGCCTCTGCCGTTCTCGAGTTCACGCTTATGGTGGTGGTCGGAGTACCTCTTTGAAAGCCTACAGTAGAATTGGCTGCGAAGAGCTTCCCCAAGATGTCTGCTTTTTCTTTAGGAGCAGAAGCGATGGATTTATCCTCTCTGGTAAAGGGTGGTATTGACGACTAGGATAAGTTCTGACTAACAGCCTTAGCTACAGACCAGTTACAGTTACTGTTTCCCGGCGCCACTCTAGGAACAGCACTGTTAATCAGAAGCCAACAGTAAAGGCTCATGAGGGGGTTCTCGCTGTTTTTTTTTATGGATATTTATGTTTGATTGAAGAAACCGGAAATAAATCTCCGCCTTCAACGAGAATCAAACCCCGGACCTTCCGGTCACGAGCTCTCGACGCTAACTACTGAGCCAACCCATCCCGCCTGAACGTCATTTTTCAAGACAATTTCTACCTTCTGGCATCTCAAAACCTATTTGAACCTACCACGAAGCTATTGGTCTTTGTAAACGTTACCTGAGTACATACGGAACACGGAACTCGATCACCCGGTTCGGATTCCTTTGATACCACGCGACGACGTGATCCCCAATCGATTTCCCGGAAGCGGTGGGAATACATATCCTGTTTCATATCAAACTTACCCGACGAGCTTTGCGAGGGAAACAACAAAACGTTTGAAAATGTATTTGTGCGCCGACATGCATGAATAAAATATCGGATTGCATTAAAAATCGTGAGCGCTGACAAAAACTACTGAGAAGTGTGCGTATGTGTCCATAAATATTCATTGCTATTTTGGAAACAATGATTAAACTTCATATTGGTACGTTTCCATATTCCACACATTGCTAATGCATTCATCGTGCGCGAATAACCAGAAATTGATACAGCACCTGTTGAAATAAGCTCTTTACTAACTGTTCTGCCACCTCTGCAGCCTTTATCAGAGTACAAACTGTGACATTTGTTGACAGCTTGCGAGAAAGTCGTTTTTTGGTTAATTTTTTGTTTTTTGAGGATTAACATCCTAACTGTGCTCCAGTACAGCGCTATGGATCAGAAAGTTAATAGTCCGGTTTCTCAATGCTCAGTTAAATATTTTTTTTGAAGTTGTAACGGTTCACCCGTTTTCAAAATTATTTTTATATTATTTACTCGGCTACCATATACAAATAGTTTACAACTTCCATTTTTAGCAAATACTTCCTCCTTGTACTAGTAACATTTTTATAACTGTTTTACTTCTCACCTCTATCTTTTCCCATCTCGATTTATTCCAGCTGGAAATATTATTATATTCTACAAACTACGCAAGTGCGCACAAATTTTGGGAAAATCTAATGAGTGGGGGAGTGTTCTCTCTTTCTCTGGCAATCTTACCTTTTACATCCAAACACGTACCTCTTCCCTTTTTCACTTCTGAACTCGATCAGTCAACATCTCAAATAGTTATGTCTCTCTAAGATAATTTTTGTGTCTGTGCAATTATGTGGTAACCAAGTAAAACCACCTTTGTCGGGGTGCCACCATAAAACCACACTTCTTTGGAGGGGCTCTGAACTTCTTTGGGCTTCCATGAACACTTCTTTGGGGTGACACCACCAGAACCCCTTTTGAAGGAAGCCAGCCTTCTTTGGGGTGCCACCATGTGAACACCACCACTTCTCCGGGGCATCACCCTTCTTTGGGGTGCCACCAGCAGCATGTAACACCTTCTTTGGAGCACCACCTTCTCTTCGGAAGGGCACCACGAGAACTGCTCCCTGGACTTCCCTCCGAAGCTAAGTCCTTGTTTTTTTAAATAGATAGAATACAAATGTACTGCATTCATATATATGAAATAAATCTTTATTAAACCATTGTACTCCTGTTTTCATTTCTTGGTGGCTAGCTAGACTCACGCACTCACGCACGCACCCACAGGCCCTTGTTTCATGCAAACCAATTGAGCTGCTGGTTGCTATGGGCAATATGTTGGTTGGTGGTTCATCACCAATCAGCGCACTGTAGTTACAAAGTTAACGCTTAGCTATTAGATAAATTGTTTAAATAATTGAAGGTTGAATTAACGAATTCACGTAAATCTTATCTGACAGTTAATATCCATAGAAATGCTAACTGGCAGCTACCTATCTGACAATTTTAACTGGATATTCAGAAACGGGCCCTAAGTATCCTATGTCATAGTTGCTACATGCGTGTTACTGAATACTTGAGTATCTCTCAAGTACTCTTCTGCACTCTAAAAATTGTTTTGTGAAATTACTAACAAAATCGGAGGTTATTTAGTGCCACCGATTTTGTTAGTAATATTACAAATCTGATTTGTAATTTCATTTAGCAATTTTCTTATATTGTAAATTCGCAAAAACGCATTTTTGTAATATCACAACATTTGTTTGTGATATAACATGATAATTTGTAAAACTATTATGCGATTCTACTTAATTTTAAGGATATCATATTGGTTTTTTACATATACAGTGAGTTTTTAGTACCGGCTCGGTCGATAACTCCACTACTATAGTAGATAGCAAAAAAAGTTGTGTATAAGAGTTGTAGCCACGGATATGCTCCTTGCTCGGAAAATATTTAGATTTATACAGGGTGATCCATAACTACTTGGTGATGCAAACATGCATTTTTTTAAATGAGACACCCTATATATTATTCCATATCCACATTCTGTTAATGATTTCCGTTCTTCCAATATATGCTATTGTTACATTATACGGGGTATTTCAAAAGTTATGGTCATTTTTATATCTAAATCGCGATCAAATGAACGTACTGTATATCAAAAAGTAATGAATCAAAAATTATTTTTTTAAATGAAAAGATTAAAAATATCCTCTGGTTTTAAAATCGGCTATAAAAAAAACCGTGACACATATTCGTATACAGGGTGATGTGGAATGCAAAATCTAGATTTTCTCTTTTTTTTTAAATGTAACCCCCAATATTTTATTATGCCAAAGAATTGCCTTTAATATGCTCTTTCATCTTTGTATAGCCCTTGTTATGTCTGCACTGATTAGTTTCCGAGATATTTCGATTTTTCTACAAATTTAAAATATACCTCCTATTTGTTTACTGAAATTTATTTATTTTGAGAAAATACTATCAAGTTGTATTTCTGCTCAACAGACAACTAAAATATAAGGCAATAATAGTACTTGATCAATTCAAAACACTGAATTAACGAGATAATATAGGTCAAGTGTGCTGAGGAAACAATTTTATAGACGTCGTGCATAATTATCAAGCAGATCTATCAGGTAGGCTATGAAATATTGAACGACACGGTCCAAATGAAACGATTCTTCAATCTTTCAAACTCATTAGTTTTAGAGTGCCTCCGTTCTGGATATTGCTGTTTATAGTTGATATATTCTAGAGGCAAGTAGACAATCTCTCGAAGATTCTCCTAAATACAGTCAATGGAAAAATTAATTTTTAAAGCTGGTTTTTCACATAGTACGGAATTATTGAGCTGGTTATGAAAACTGTCAATTTTTCAAAGCCTACCTGAGAAATCTGCTTGATAATTATGCATCACGCCTACAAAATTGTTTTCTCAGCATACTTGACTTTATTATCTCGATGATTTAGGGTTTTGACTTCATCAAATAGCATCATGACCTTATAACATAGTTGCTCGTTAAACAAAAAACAAATTAGATAGTACCTTCTCAAAATAAATAAATTTCAATACACAAATAGAAGCTATATCTTAAATTTACCGAAAAATCGAAATATCTCGGAAACTGTTAGACATAGGTACAACAGGTGTTATACAAAGATGAAAGAGCATATTAATAGCAATTCTTTGGTATAATAAAATATTGGGGGTTACATTTAAAAAAAGAGAGAAAATCTAGATTTTGCATTCTACATCACCCTGTATACAAATATGCGCCATGTGCTTCTTTTATAACCGATTTTAAGACTAGAGGATATCATTAATCTTTTGATGTAAAAGAAATAATTTTTGATTCATTACTTTTTGATATACAGTACGTTAATTTGACCGCGATTTGGATATAAAAATGGACATAACTTTTGAAATACTCTGTACGATGTAACAAAACCCTATATTGGAAGAACGGAATTTATTAGTAGAATTTGAATATGGAATAATATAATGGGTGTCTCGTTTAAAAAAATGCATGTTTGCATCACCACGTAGTTATGGATCACCCTGTATAAATCTAAGTATTTTCTGAGCAAGGAGAACATCCATGACTACAACTTTTATATAAAACTTTTTTCGCTATCTTCTACAGGAGTGGAGTTATCGACCGAGCCGGTACTAAAAACTCGCCCTGTATATTTTGTAAAACTATTTTGTAAGATATGTAATTTCACATAATTTACTTGTAATATCACTAGATTATATTGTAAAACCATTATACGTTTTATCACAAATTTTTTAATGATTTATTTTGTAATTTACCTCATTTTATAAAATTACTTTGCAGTCTTACAAAAAACCTTTTATAACAGGTTTTAAGAAAAGGCTGTCCTTATAAACATATTTTTATTTTATGTATGGAAATAAGATAACACAACATTAAAATTCTATACAAACACAAAATAGAAAACCAACTGTTTCAGTCGTATCGGCTGACAAAAAAGCATTTTATATGAGCCTGTTGGCCAGACAAACAGCTAGTTAACGAGCCAGTTCATCAATAAAAGAAATTACTGTTTTCCTACTGAGAGTGTGACTTGACTTCTCCCAAAGTCATGATGCACTTTAATAAAATATGTTTGAGTCATTTCCAAAGTTACCGAAACATTTTTTGGATTAATCTGCATAGACTTAAAATATAAGACAAATAGTAATTTTATTGCTTCTTCAAAGGAACTTGCATTGATGAGCTGGATTTTTTCGTTGTAAATGGAAATTTTCGTTTTCCCTTCTTCATCTGAAATTAAAGAAAATATTGTTCTTAAAGTAAACTATTATGACTCGAAAACTTTTTCATTAATTAACCATATCATATCGAAGAAAAACAAAAATGAATGCATCCCTAAATAAATTTGGTATACAGGATGGCCATATTTCCAAGATGGCGGCTTACCTTGTTTAAATGCACTTTGTATCCATTTTATCCAATGAATCTTCAAACTTTTAACACAAATAGCACCACTACACGTTATATACCGGCATTTCCAAAACAAAATCCATAAAATAACGACCCGTCCGCTGTTTCTCTATTCACACAAGCCGATTCTTCTCACCCGCCAGTGCTAGCTTTCAGCGGCAACGCGTAATCTGTACTGAGGGCAAGTGGCCATATAAAGCATTTTAGTCAAATTATCAGTGATACCAACCGAAGAAATCAATTATTTTACTAACATTATTGAAGTATTTTTCTAAACTAATTATAAATTTACAAAACTAGTTTGTAAAAAAACATTTTGTATAATGGCAAATATCTTGTAATTTTGTCTTACAAAAATGCAACACAGTTTTGTAATTTTACAAATATTTTGTGAATAAATGAATTATTTGTAATTTTTCCGTAAAATGGTCAACCATTTTTACAAAATTTAGTAAATCTACAAAACTATTGTATTTTTGTTAAACTTTACTGTGGTTTTACAACATGACATAGTAAAATCGCTCCAATAGTGCTTCTAATTGTTTTGTAAAAATACCCACGTCTTTTTCAGTGTGTGTTTCACAGCAGTTCGATGCTCAAGTAACGAAACATTAACTTGACATATCGTTGAGTCAAGGCGACAAAAACAGATAACAGAAAACGTCAAAGTGCTTGGCATAGGCGCAAAAAAGTTGACTTATATTTGAAATATGACAACGCGGCCAAATGTTTTCCCTACGTCTCGTAGGTGTTGTATAAGAAACAGGTGCACAAGGACACACGAAAGTATTACTCAAGTGGACACTTGAGAGACGAGTATGAATACGGCCTTAAAGCGACCTACAGGCGTTGATGCATGCTGCCATCCCTGAATCGACTCATAGTTTCATGAAACAGTTGCATAAGTTCCTGCCCAAATTGGAACCTGTTGCGATACCAGAATCGACTTAATATTTTATGCACGTTTTATGCAAAACAAAGATAGCAGGGTGGAGTTATCTTTAAAACTATTTGCATTTGGAAATTCTTTCTTGCAGTTTTTTACAAGTTCTTCATATGCTTGGTTTCTTATGTTTTTACCTGAATACTCTTTAGCCTTTGTATTCCAAAGACACGTATGCAGATGATGAATGTTTATGAAATCTCAAAATTGTCAATCACTTTCCATCATGTAGTTGACGCACACACCAAGAAATAACTAAAATGGCCGTATCCTACTTTTGACGAAACGTATACAAAGCTGATCTGACGAAATCAAACTTGTTGGTCAGTTGCAGGATATTAGAGCGACTCATACGTGCCTTTTTGAAGTTTCTTTGCCGTACGATAACTTTGAAAGGATTCCTACAGTTCTGCCAAGTGACGAACAAACCTCGATTCTTGCTTTACTGCATACAATAGAGAAGCATCTAGAGGAATGTCATTCTGGAAGTTTGGTTTGAAGGCAACCAGAAGTTTTCTAAGAGTATTGGATGGAGACTGTATTATTCACAAAAATAACTTAAATTGCTTGACTCAGTCTTTCCTATATGTTATCAGTACCAAAATCATAATTCCAATCGACCAAATTATCTGTACCAGGAGTGACATAATGAAACACAAATATAGCAAGCACAAATAACTGCAGATGTCATCTAAAATAAATAACCAAATTGCTCCAATTGGCGGAATTTATTGACTGTGGGACAGAAAAATTTAACAAATCCTAGTGATATGTGTTTTTTCAAGTCGTAAGAACGTTATAAAGCAAATCAGATCACAAAGAATAGAGGGGTGTGAAAGGTAAGTATGCACACAAGCATACGTTAAATTTTATCACGCGCTGAATTTGCAAATTTGTATACACAGCATTATTTGAAATGATACACGAAAAGGATGTCTGGACACCCTGGACATTGTATTGTTGTATTTAAGCACAAGCCAGTGAAGCGCGAAGAAGTAAACATAATAGATGCATTTTTTAGCTTCATCCTGTGGGCCAGCTACACCACCTGAATATAGAGACATATTAATTTTTGGGTAAGCAATAAAACTGTGCAGTTACTTAATTGTTCGCTAGTTATAGTACTTTATCGAGTGTGCTCTTGTTTTTTTATTTTGTATTTCAATATGAAATGCGAGTGGGAACTACAACATATGTCGTCTCTTGCATCCAATCCTCCACCTCCTTCTGCCTTTCCACCCCATCATTTAATGTTTGTTTAAATCTTCTCCTTCTTCTTACATATAAGGGGCTTCGAATGGACTTTTTTTGATGGCTATCCCATCATGTAAGGTTTGTCTAAACTTTCCCTTTTCTTATACAGGGTGAGTTTTTAGTACCGGCTCGGTCGATAAGTCCACTACTGTAGAAGATAGCGAAAAAAGTTGTATATAAAAGACACGGATGCGCTTCTTGCTCAGATTATATATATATATATTTATACAGAGTGATCCATAACTATGTGGTGATGCAAACGTGCATTTTTTTAAATGAGACATCCTATTATATTATCCTTTATTCAAATTCTACTGATGATTTCCGTTCTTCCAATATAAGGTATTGTTACATTATACAGGGTATTTCAAAAGTTATGACCAATTTTATATCCAAATCACTGTCAAAAGGTGATGAATCAAAAATCATTTTTTTACACGGATGGATAAAAAATATCCTCTAGTTCTAAAATCGCCGATAAATGAAGCCCGCGACGCATATTCGTATACAGGGTGATGTAGAATGCAAAATCTAGATTTTCTATCTTTTGTTAAATATAACCCCCAATATTTTATTACACCAAAAAATTGCTTTTAATATGCTCTTTCATCCTTGTATAGCACTTGCTTCATTAGTTTCTGAGATATTTCGATTTTTCTACAAATGTTAAATATACTTTCTATTTGTTTACTAAAATTTATTTATTTTGAGAAAATACTATCAAAGTTTATTTTTGCTTAACAAACAACTAAAATATAAGGCCATAATTAATAGTACTTGATCAAATCAAAATATTGGATTAACGAGATAATATAGGTCAAGTGTACTGAGGAAACAATTTTATAGACGTCATGCATAATTATCAAGCAGACCTATCAGGTAGGTTATGAAGTTAATATTAAACGGCACAGTCCAAATAAGATGATTCTTCAATCTTTCAAACGCATTAGTTTTAGAGTGCCTCCGTTCTGGATATTGCTGTTCATAGTTGATATATTCTAGAGGCAAGTAGACAATTTCTCAAAGATTCTCCTAAATACCCTCAATGGAAAAATTAACTTTTAAAACTGTTTTTTTACACAGTACGGAATTATTGAGCAGGTTATGAGAACTGTCAATTTTTCAAAGCCTGCCTGATAAATCTGCTTGATAATTATGCATCACGCCTACAAAATTGTTTCCTCAGCATACGTGACTTTATTATCTCGGTGATGTAAGGATTTGACTTCATCAAATAGTATCACGACCTTATAATTTAGTTGTTCGTTAAATAAAAAACAAATTCGGTAGTACTTTCTCAACATAAATAAATTTCAGTACACAAATAGAAGCTATATTTTGGATTTACCTAAAAATCGAAATATCTCGGAAACTGATGGACGTAGGTATAACAAGTGCTATGCAAAGGTGAAAGAGCATATTAAAAGCAATCCTTTGGTGTAATAAAATATTGGGGGTTACATTTTAAAAAAAAAAGAGAAAATCTGGATTTTACATTCTACATCACCCTGTATACAAATATGCTTAGTGCGCGTTTTCTATAGCCGATTTTAGAACTAAAGGACATTTTAAATCTTTTCGTGTGAAAAAAAATTTTTTGAAACATCACTTTTTGATATACAGTACTTTCATTTGACCGCGATTTGGATATAGAAATAGTCATTACTTTTGAAATGCCCTGTATAATGTAACAATACCCTATATTGGAAGAACGGAAATTATTAGTAGAATTTGAATATGAAATAATATATAGGATGTCTCATTTGAAAAAATGCATGTTATAAATCTAAATATTTTCTGAGCAAGAAGCATATCCGTGCCTACAACTTTTGTATACAACTTTTTCCGATATCTTCTACAGTAGTGGAATTACCTACCGAGCCGGTACTAAAAACTCACCCTGTATTTAGGAGGCTTCGAATGGATTTTCTTCGATGGCCACTTCTTGCAATTCAACGTTATGCGCTCTAATACTGTGCTTACCGACTATGGATATACACTGGATGTGGAAATTCGCGACAAACGTACATGAAATGTGAATTTTTCTATTTTACATCCGTTAGACGTTCATGTTCCATTTGTGGATATACATAACCATTGTATGTACATTGTATATACGTTGGTATGTAAGTATATACATGGTATATGTTATGAATATATACATGTCTATGTTACATATACTATGCATGTACATTACATTACATATCCATTGATTCGCTATCCACTGTATGTACATTGTATATACTTTTGTTATGTGGGTGTAGACGTCCTAATTAGTAACATCCAAAATAATATTCAACAAATTTGAAGGAATAGATCAATTTTGACAAATTATTTGCGACCTTGCAAAACCACAAATTAACTGAAAATAAATACTTAGCAACACGGCAACCGATCCCAGAAATATGTTAGCGTTAAGTGGAACATGGAAACTACAGTATATTCAATCCCAAGATAGACTCCAAAAAAACAGTCGCATGCAACATTCGCGTGGTTACTGCCCGCTAACGTCTACGAACGCGCCAGCTATAGTCCAGTGCAATTATATGACACTTTATATGACTATTTAAAAGAGTTGCCCTATGAGCACATTGCAACTCAAAAGTAGCCAGTTGCCAGTTTGAAATGAAACACTTGACATTGCATATTTGGATCTACTTTCCAGTCAGCCTTGGAGATTAAACTTGCCAGACTATAACACACAATTTACACATAATGTACTGGAATATTAGGGACCCCCCCGACACGAGTCGATCACGCACGTGGGCTTGTTTCCGTTTGGTCTAGCTTGGCTGTGAATACAGTATAGACGAGGTTATAAGAAGCCCATATAAAAAATAAAATTGATCATTATTCTGCGTTCCCGCAACACCCTGTATACTTCAAAACATTTTTGGGATATGAGTTTTAAACAACTAAATAATGTTTGTACATGGCATTTTTTTCTACCAAGTATACCTTGCGAGATATCGAAGAATTATACACTATAGCATTTTATTACTGATATTTATTTTATGAGCATGTGACGTATGCACAACGTAAGATTAACGTACAAATGATTAATTAGTTAAGGCTTCGTACAACGCTGCTGCGTTTTTGCGTACCGGAAGGCTGAGAGTTGAGTTACTACTATAATCAACTGCGGTATGAGGTTTTCCAGCTTGGTTTTTCATTTGTGCCTATGGTGTATCCGTATTTTACCTTCAGGCTGATTCTCTCATTAAACCTAATGCCGGTGGACATAATTTTACCTCCAAAAATATCAATTTGTCTGTTTTATTGCCCATTTTATGCTTTAGTGTGTAAACTCCGCAAGAGGCAAATGAAAAAAGAGGATCGAGGGCTTATTAATTTTTTTGGAAAAACAGCATGAAGTAAAATATTAATTATTACGAATTTTTATGGAGCAGCGTTTAAGCAAGATTCAGTATATGTATTTATTACAGAAGCTATGTTCCACTATTACTGACTCTAGTGACTAGAGAGCCCCACTTTCGTTTTAAATTAAGTCACTTCCTGTATTGATGAGAAAACTTTTATATAAAAGACCGTCATACAAATCTAGCACGAAGACTGGTGTTTTATGTCAACTAAACTTCTAGCCACTCAACGTACTTTTCAAATTATGAGGCGTTGAAGTAGCGAAGGCTGCGGAAGTTGGAGGTAATTAGATTTTGATCCGGCTTTTGAAACCTACTTTGCAACCCCGTTTTATCGCAAAAGTTTAACACTAGAAAAACCTAAGCACCGGAAATTCATTTCACCTAGGAAGCACTGCCTAGGAAGCGATATTATATATTTTTGGTATTTAATAGAGCTGAAACCGAATCCCGAGGTTTGAAACAAAATTCAAACTATTCGAGCCCTTGATCAAGTATACTTGCTACGCAATACAGCCAGATACAAAAAAAACAAATAAATAATAGAACACATATTGGGTCAAAAATGGAACAAGGTTTCTTCAAAAATTGAATATTTTCCATTTTACTTCCCACACCGATAGGTTTTCGAAGTGCTTTGAAAGACATGATAGAAGTCAAACATTTTAATTCTGCAGGTATGCTATTGAACACCTTTATGCCGGCAAATACCGGGGATTCTTCGAATAATGCTAATGTATGCGATGGTACACCCAAATCATTACTAGCTTGGGTGGTATAGCGAACATGGAGATCATTATTTCTGGTGATTTTGAGTTTGTTTTTAAATACAAATATTGCGGACTTCAAGATGTAAATGGAAAGAAGCTTCAATAGCTTGTATTTCTTGAACACTTCTCTGCATGATTCCCAGTTCGTAATGCCAAACATTAATATAATAATTCAATTTTGGAGAATAAAGATTCTGTTCAGCATTTTTGCTGGCCCCATGCAAAAATGTTCCTCGAAAGATATGAATATAGGCACCATCGCATAATAAACATTTAATAGCGCCACTTGTGTTACGATGCGCTTAAGTTTTAAAATTGCAAAATTCGCCTTGTGTGCATTCAGGTAACCAGTAGTTAACCTGCTTTCCTGGACACTTAGAGAGATGTAACATAGTGTCCTCTACCTTCAAGGTACAGACCCAGAGACTGCATAGATGAGATAAGAGTTGTAGAGCTTTAAGTATTTTGGCTATAGGTCTGTTTTTTTCAAGCAGCAAATTTGACGCTTGTATTAGATACAATACAGGTACTAGAAACTTGTCTTTCAGGTAATCGAAAACCAATAGTTTTAGGAAAGATAAACGCATACCTATAATACATTTTTGTGTATCTGTCCATTTCGTTTCATCAGCATGATGAATAATAAATAACTAAATACAATGACGTGTGGTTAAAGTTGCAGAGTAGAAAAGTATAACTGAATATTCAAACGCGAAGTGATACTTTCAGCACATGTTCATACATTTCGTTCCTCACTCTCTGGAGCCCTCTTGCATGATTCTCTTGAGCCACGTATCCCCGTAGACCAATACGAAAGGGTGCGTTTATGAATGGGAAAATTCCATTTCACAGAAACAAAACATTGGAAATACTGCAGAGTCGTCCTGTTTACGGAGGACAACCGCGTGATGTGAATTTTAGTAGTATATTTTCAGATGCGACTCCAGAGAATTTGATTATAATGGAAAGGAAATCGTCCAAAAATAATATGATCTGCTTTGAAAGACTGTCCTCTAAGATCTATTTGAATTGGTAAGGCGGACTTGAGTTACCATTACTTAAAGTTTGAAGGACGGATTTTATGTAAGTTATGCTCAAGCTAGGTTTCTGTAATGTTTTATAAAAAAAACTGCGTCAAATACTTTCACTAGGTACCTCCTGAGCATTTTCAGTTTAAGTAGAAAATTCTGAACACCATGAAAGGCTTTACATTCCAAACCAATAGATGAGGTGAGTATTGCGGACGCGAAAGTGTTCGATTTTGAGATAATACACTTTTTGGGCGCTTAGTGATATTTAGATAACGGAAATCTACGTCACCCATTTCCATCGGTCTATCTGTCGATCTGTCTGTCTATCGGTAAGTATGTCTGTTTGTTGGTGTTCCTCTAGCATCGTGATCTCAGTAGCCTCATGGCTTGTGATGACATTTTTATATCGATATGCGTATAATACGAACATATGTTTTTGGGAAGCGGTGAAGTTGGAACGGTAGGGGGTTTGAAAACTTAAAAATGTGTTGCATTCATAAAATGCTATACATCACACAGAAAAAACTGCCCTTGGTGATATCGTGTGCCTCTCCGAATGTTGCATTTGAATTTCATATCTTCGGAATACATTAATACATACATATTATAATCCTATAACGTGCAGTTTAGAAACTACGAACTTGATTGTGATGAAATTGTGACACCATATTACCACCGTGAAGGAAATGTTACCAGTGGCAAAGACGAAATCAACAGAAAACGTAACATCGTTTGATGTTTTAAAGGTACCTGATAATTGTCAACTTTTTGATGAAGATGATGTAGGGGTAGAGAAATTTTTTCTTACACCGATAATATGTGGAAAGTACTAAACCGAGACATTTGACGCCATTTTCTCTGTTTGCTTCAATAGTCTGCACCTTTTTATATTTATATTTCCACTGGACCTTGGAAAATGGAAAAAACAATACTGTTTCCTGTCCAAAAGCTTGAATTACTCAGTTGGCCAGAAAGAATGTGTGTGCTTAGATAGGCCTGACCCTTTCTCAGTTTTTATTTCACTCGACCTCCAGACATGTAAACGAAGATTTAAGAGGGTACATGTGGGCTTGAAATGTACTGGAATTTTATTGTTTCCCTTCAAGTCGTAAAATAAACGCTTTATTGGGGTTTTGGACATTTATTTAGATGTAATTTAAATAGGGGTAAGCAGTTCGTAAAAAAAGAACATATACAAAGGTCATCTGAATTACTGTGGTGAATTACTATTACCATTTACGCAAACCATGATAAATCTATAAAAAACTAAATATTATGGATTCTTTTAAATCTTCTGTAGACTCCAACAGTTTACACACAAAACAAATATTTAACTCCACCGTAATTCAATAGCAATAGCTATCATGGTAGAGGCACAATTTATAATTAGTAGATGTGTAATTTGGATCCTCAAGGACCTTGGCCCTGCAGCTTGACATACGCAAAAGTGGGGTCAATTCAGGGCAACCTCATTGTTACTATTATATATTTAAATTTAACGAGTCGCATCCAATTCCCCCTACTAGGCCACACAACTCAAAAATTTGTTATGCCAGGGTGTATGCTCAGAGACACAAATGTCTCATTCGCAATTCACGGGTACTGTTGTATACTAAATAAAACAAATAAGTAACATGTGACCGTATAATAATTTTCTAATTGGGTAAATTAGTAAAAATATTCGAGGCAGATTACCTTTCTCTCGACCAATGAGAGTGTCGGGAAAAAACGCTGTTGAGACCGTCTTCTTGTTGGGCCGCGTGACCGTGCGTTTTTGGGTGGCTTGGCCCGCCATAATAATGGCGGCCATATTTTTTTTAGTGATACCTCGTTAAGTGATACTCCTGTATAAATATATGATTCAATTTAATTCGCATAGTTGCACTAGGAAATGATGAGACGATATCCGGTCTTCGGTGTTGTAATACAAGATGTCTCAAAACAGCACCATGGGTGAGATGTCATCCTCATAATCCATGAATATTTTCCATTGTTGAACATTTCCTAATTGTTCCTTTTTGACTCACTCTATTGTTTCCACATTACACTATTAGTTGTTAGTTTACTTTCGATGCATTAATTTCGAAACTTAGTTTTACCATAGGCAATGGTGTAAATATCTTAGCAACTTCAGTCCAATTCATTATGTATTTTTCTTGCAGTAAAATACAATTTCTTGCTTAGAGTTATTTTTCTGTCTTTCTGGTATTACGCCGTTTATTTAGGGATCACAATATAGTGTGATTTACGTCAGCCCTGTCTGTCTTTTCAGGCAGTGTCTTAGGAACATCTATGTCTTAGATATCTTCAGTGTCTTAGAAGTGTTTTAGAAACCACAGTATCTTAGAATCATGTCTTAGGGGTCTCTTAGCAGTCGTAAAAGGTCTTAGGATCATGTCAGTGTCTTACGTGGAAAATCTTTGGACCTTATGTCTCCTTTTCTGGTCTATGAGTGTCTGAGGCTCATATCTTGTCTCCGAATCACCGCAATGTCTTGAGCCTCGCCTCCTGATGATTGGAGCCTCGCTTCCTTGGCTCATCTCTGTGAGCGTGCCTTCGCATCAATGTTGGGGTTGAAAGGGACCTGGATATGTTCCTCAACTTCCCCAGTGTGTGTACACCCCCAAAGTATACAGAGTACACTACAGTAGCAAAGAATTTAGTACGGCAGAGACATTTCATACTATCAGTGGCTGGAAACATTTTTTATTATTTTTTTTAAGGACTCGTTCAGCAATATCGCCATTCATAAAATTTCTGTATCTATTTATCGTCAGGTAGATGAACTCGAGTTGAGAGGGTAATCTCTGTGTTTACAATTCTTGCGTACTTTTTACACTTCTAGTTTACTTTAACATATTTACCTTTTCACCTACGGTTATTTTTTTAGATAATCACTCGTACATTTTACCGTTCTACGTCTTTGTATGTTACAAATTGCGCACAAGTTTAGCTAAATTACTTCGCCGTATCTCCATTGTTTTTCTATATTTCATTCAGCCATTACCAGCACCATTACTACATTGAACATACTTTATTTTATTCATTTTACATTTAAATTAGTAAATATTGAAACTTTATATACTACTCGCAAGTGAAATCCGAACACCTAGAAAAAAAGATATATTTGCATTGAAATTATGCACACAGCTTGGGAGTACCATCTCTGGTACACATGTAACACTTTTTGTTCATTCAGACGTTAGTTACCTCCAAGGCGCTTCTAAAAAGCTCAAGACATATAAAAACAAAGCAGGGTTTTTTGTCGACTCAAAAACGATGACATCGGTTGTAAGTGTGGCGAGAGACCAGTTGGTTATGTAAAAGAGATGAACTGGTTATGTAAGGATGCCCCCTAGAGGACGACAGCTCCAGTCTACGCAGTTAAACCCCTTTGAACGGAGTCGGATTGTAGGCCAACGAGAACGTGGTGCTTCTTTCAGAGCAATTGCTGTAACCATGGGGTGTAGCGTGGCTACAGTTGGAGCACATGGACAGTAGAAGGGTAGAAGGGCGAATGCAGCGAGCTAGAGATTCTGGAGCACATAGAAGAACTACAGACTGGCAAGGTCGTCACCTACGACTACTGACCCTTCGAGACAAAATGCGATCCACTCAAGCTGTTGCTGATGCTCGGTATGCAACTATATAGGGAGGTCCATTAGAATCCACGCACGGTGTACCACAGATTGGGTGAATTGGGCTTAGGATCATATCGTCCGCATCTAGTGCTTCCACTCACTGCAAATCATCGTCGCCAATGGTTAGACTGGTGCCAAGAACACCAACAATGGCATGCTGAGTGGCATCACACGACCTTCTCCGACGAGTCCAGGTTTTGTCTGAGGGCACATGACGGACATCAAAGCGTAAGATGACGACGGGGTGAACGACGTGATCTCCAGTTTGCTGTTGAGTGCCATGTACACCATCCTACTGGTCTGATGGTTTGAGGTGCCATTGCATTCAACAGCAAGTCACCTTTACTTGTGATTCGTGGCACAATCACTGCGCAAGGTTATGGGAATGAGGTGTTAGAACCAATTGCCGTTCCATATGTCCGAGGCCTCGAAGGGTTCCTTCCAGAAATACAATGCACATCCTCATATTGCACGGGTATCGATGAGGTTTCTATAGGGAGCTGAGCTCAGGGTACTCCCCTCCCCACGATCAGGATGGGTCGATACATAGGCGATTTACCCAATCCTCCGACCACGTTGGACGAACTGGAACATGCTGTGAGGGCAGCTTGGGAGGCTGTACCTCTAGAGTTCATCAACAACCAGATTACGGGCATGCCGCGTAGGCTAGACAAGTGCACTCGTCAACATGGAAAGCCCACCCAATATTGATCCGTTGTTTTTTTAATAAACTAATTATGGAAAGTGAGTTCGTTTATTATTGTACGTAGTCCTACCGCATTTCATGAACTGCAACCCTTTTTTCTCAGTGTTTGGATTTCACTTACGAGTAGTATACAGGGTGAGTTTTTAGTACCGGCTTGGTCAATAACTCCACTACTGTAGAAGATAGAGAAAAAAGTTGTAGATGAAAGTTGTATCCACTGATATGCTTCTTGCTCAGAAAATATTTTGATTTGTACAGGGTTATCCATAACTACGTGGTGATGCAAACATATATTTTTTAAATGAGATACCTATATATTCCCCAACCATCCAACATGGCCGGCGATGAAGACGGCGTTGAATGTGATGCTCAGAAAAGTTGCAAATACTGCAAAAGTAATGTAGTGACTACAGTTGTAAGGTGTGTAACCTGTCAAGGAGTCTATCACCCATCGTGTTCACTAAGGGTGATTGGGCTAGTAGTGGTTGGAAGAAATAAGTGAAATGTTGTGCTCATGAATGTGAGGTTATAGCAGAAGAAGAGAAAGTGAGTAAGAACATCAGAGTGATTCTAGAAGCTAAGGATGAAACTCTAAAAAGTAAGGAGGAAGTCATATTAGAATTAAGAGCAAAAGAATCTATTCTCCTGGAAAACGTTAGACTACTGAAAGAAAAAATATCGAAATCTACAGTGGAATCTGGCAACGCCGCGAGCCGGAGCACTGTGGGTGGCAGAACTTACGCAAATTCTGCATCTATGAAGCTACCTGCCCGTCAGGCAACCAATAATACAAACAGCTGCTCCAATAGTGCAACATCAGAATCCCCAGAAGCAGTGTTACCAACCCTGTTGACCCATAACCCAAACACACCAAACTTGTCAATCTTGTCACAGTCAGCTGCTAAAGATGTGAGCAATTTGCCAAGTTCCAGCCATGTGGATGTGGAGAACAAAATGGCTAGCAGAATGGCTAGTAACAATAGTAACCACAACAGATCAGCCAGTCAACGGAAACACACGGAGATTACCATACAACAGTTGAGTTCTGGTATACTACAGGCCTGTACAGAAAATAAGATGCAGGAAGTTATCAGCTTGGGCCAGACGGAAGATGCAGAGGGTAATTGGCAGTACCAGCGTCGAAGAAGAACCCGTAAGGTCATGGTAGGAAGTAACGAGGAAGCAAAAACAGTTCAGACAGTACCCAGATTTGTGTCTCTACCTGTAAGTAGGCTTGCTCCTAACACTGCCCCTTCAGATTTGAAACGAGTATTGGAACCCAATTTTAAAGAAGTACAATGCGAGATGCATCCGTCTAAGCATCCAAACCTGTACTCATCAATGAAAGTAACCATAAGGAGAGAAGACCTTCGTAGTGCTTGGAGAAGGGACATATGGCCAGCTGGGTCATTAGTTTCATATTTTTTAATGAAAAAGAGGATGCCAACAAGTCAGATGGATCCTCAAGGACAGAACCCAGAGCAAGTAAACTGAGGTCCCATAATTTAAAAATCTTTTATCAGAACGTGCGTGGCCTACGGACAAAGAGCCATGACTTCTATACTAGCGTTCTCAGTGAGGATTATGATCTTATCTTGTTGACTGAAACATGGCTTACAGAAGGTTTCAAGAATGAAGAATTATTTGATGAGCGCTACAATGTCTTTCGCAAGGACAGGAACAATGGTAGAACCTTGGGAGGAGGAGTGCTGATAGCAGCAAAAAAGAATCTGGCAGTAGTTGATATTGAAGTGTACTGTGATATAAGTATAGAGTGCTTATTACTTAGGGTAAGATGTAAGAAGTGTTCATTTTATATTTCATGTGTCTACATACCGCCAAATACAAGTTTTGATGTTTATGAACAGCTCTTAGAAAATTTTAACAAAGTGTTGTCAGCAAATGTAAATTTTACTGTTATGGGTGATTTTAATGTACCTGGATATGTTGACTCTGGCTGTGAAAAGAGTAGGCTACTAACTCAGTTTCTAAACCTGAATAATATAAGTCAGTTGAATACCATTTTAAATTTTAAGGGCAAGTTGCTTGATCTCATACTTTCCAATATGCCTATTGAGGATCTAAATAAAGCTATGGCTCCCTTGGTTGTGGAGGATAATTATCACCCAGCTCTAGAAATGTCACTGGTGCTAAAAGCGGCTTACTGTAGCGAGGCAAATATAAAGCAGTCATATTACTATGATTACGCCAGAGGCAATTTTTATCTTTTATACCAGCTAATAATGGATGCTGACTGGTCAAGTATGTATGAGTGTGTTGATGTTAATGATTGTATTAGTGTGTTTTATAATAAACTTTATGGATGTATAGAGCAGGCTATACCTAAAAAGCGTATTAGCAATAGAAAACGGAGATATCCTTTATATTTTAGTGTGGAGTTGATTAGAAAAATAAGACAAAAAAACAGATTGCATAGACTAATTAGGACTGGTAAAGCTACTAGTACTGTTAAGTGTGAATTTAAGAACCTTAGACAGTCTGTAAAAAGTCAAACCAAAAAAGAATTTACGACTTATCAAGCTAATATTGAGCATAATATTTCGGTAGACCCAAGTAGTTTTTGGACATTCATTAAGAATAGAATGAAAAACAGAGGCTTTCCCTCAGAAATGTTTGCAAATAATTGCACATACCATGGTAGTCAGAACATTGCCAATGCTTTCTCTCAGTTTTTCGGATCAGTCTATCAAGCATCTTCCGCATATCAGAATAATAATTATTCTCATGATCAGACACACTTTAACTTTAATACCATTACTGAAAGGATGTCAAAAAAGTATCAGTAAGCTTAAGCCAAAGAAGGCCACTGGGTATGATAACATACCTTCTTATATTTTTAAAGGATGTTCGTCATTATTTTTAAAGCAATTGTCATATCTTTTCAACCTGTCTTTGAAAACAAACACATTTCCAGATAAACTTAAAGAAACTGTGATTACACCAGTACTTAAAGCAGGTGATATTAATAATATACACAATTATAGACCTATTGGGGTACTTAACACTTTGGCAAAAATTTTTGAAAGCATTTTGTACAGTGACATAGTTACAAGTTTTGAAGGAAAATTTGCTCAAGAACAACATGGTTTTTTACCTGGATTGTCTACAGTTAGCAACCTGTGTGTTTTGTCCAGTTTTGCTGGTGAAGCAATCAGCAATAAACTGCAACTTGATTTAATTATGACAGATTGTGCCAAAGCTTTCGACATGGTTGACCATGGCATTTGTGTGATGAAACTAAAGGAGTTTGGTTTTTCAGATAATGCTTGTAATTTTATGAAATCATACCTTCAGTCAAGGCGTCCATGGGTTAAAGTTGGTAATTGTCTTTCAGAGCAATTTCAAGCTACCTCAGGCGTTCCTCAAGGAAGCAATTTGGGGCCCATACTTTTTTTAATTTTTGTTAATTCTTTACCTGATTGTCTGAAATACTCACATTGTTTAATTTATGCAGATGACTTCAAACTTTTCAAGACTATACAGACTCCCAGTGATTGTCAGCAGCTACAGCAGGACATAGATTCAGTTGTAAAGTGGTTTGAAGATCACCATATGATACTGAATATACAAAAGTGTGGAGTGTTGACTTTCACACGGAAAATTAACTATGTTGTGAATAACTATGTCATTTATGATCAATGCTTAGCTAGAAAAACTAATTGTAAAGACTTGGGGGTGCACCTGCAGGCAAGTTTGAATTTTAACGAGCACTATACAGAAATTGTCAACAAAGCATACAAAATACTGGGCTTTGTCATCAGAAATTCAAAATATTTCAGCATAAACACAACAATAAAGTTATACAATGCCTTGGTTAGACCGATTCTTGAGTATGCATCAGTAATATGGGCACCTCAAGCAGAAATGAATATCAACCTTATTGAAAAGGTACAAAAAAGGTTCCTTAGATATTTGTATTTTAAAAGGTATAATTTATATCCTTACTTAGTGCCTACCAACGACTTGCTTAACATGTTTAATATGCAGTCCTTAACAAAGAGGAGACATATGCATTGTGTATTGTTCCTGTATAACATTGTTAATAATATCAAATATAAGAATTGTAATCTAATCAATTTTGTAAAGTTTCATGTACCAAAGATTACCCTAAGGGTGAATTGTAATGACCTATTTTATTTTAGTCCTTTTAATAAGTCTCCCATAAACTATATGCAGAATCAGTGTAATATTTTGTTAAAGTGCAGTAACTTGGATTTCTTCAACTCCACTGTCAAGGAGATTAAAAAATTTTTTATGGCAAACCATACACTGGCAGATGATAATCCATAAAATCACAATTTATGCTCTGTGATACTGAAGATGTGAATATGATTTTATAATTGTCTTGTTATTTTTGTTTTAGTATTTTTAGTGAGTAAGATAGTTAGTTGTTAGGCCCATAGGAATAAGCACTCTTACTTGTCATTACCACGAAAGTGGTGTTTGTAAGATTACCAATAAATAAATAAATAAATATTTTTCCATTTTTAGATTCTACTGAAAATGTTTCTTCGTACAATATAAGATATTGTATCATTATACAGGGTATTTCAAAAGTCATGACAATTCTTATACCCAAATCGCTGTCAAATGAACGTACTGTATATTAAAGAGTGATGAATCAAGAATCATTTTTTTACACGGATGAATGAAAAATATTCTCTAGTTTTGAAATCGGTTATAAAAAGGCCCGCGACGCATATCCGTATACAGGGTGATGTAGAATGCAAAATCCAGATTTTCTCTTTTTTTTTAAATGTAACTCCCAATATTTTATTACACCAAGGAATTGCTTTTAATATGCTCTTTCATCTTTGTGTATCACTTGCTGTACCTACGTCCATCAGTTTCCGAGATATTTCAATTTTTCGGTAAATTTAATATATAGCTTCTATTTGTGTACTGAAAACTATTTATTTTGAATAAAGTCAAAAGTATGCCGAGGAAACAATTTTGTAGGCGTGATGCATTATTATCAAGCAGATTTATCAGATAGGCTTTGAAAAATTGACAGTTTTCATAACCTGCTCAATAATTCCGTATTCTGTGAAAAACGAGCTTTAAAAATTAATTTTTCCATTGAGGGTATTTAGGAGAATCTTTGAGATTCTTGCCTCTAGAATATAACAACTATGAACAGCAATATCCAGAACGGAGGCACTCTAAAACTAATGCGTTTGAAAGATTGAAGAATCGTTTTATTTGGACTGTGTGGTCTAATATTTCATAGCCTACCTGATAGACCTGCTTGATAATTATGCATGACGTCTAAAAAATTGTTTCCTCGGCACACTTGACCTATAATATCTCGTTAATTCAGTGTTTTGACTTGATCAAGCACAATTGTGGCCTTATATTTTAGCTGTTTGTTGAGGAAAAATAAAAATTGATAGTATTTTCTCAAAATAAATGAATTTTAGTAAATAAATAGAAGGTATATTCAAAATTAGTAGAGAAATCGAAATATCTCAGAAACTAACGAATGCAGCCATAACAAGTGCTATACAAAGATGAAAGAGCATATTTAAAGCAATTCTTTTGTATAATAGAATATTGGGAGTTACATTTAAAAAAAGGAGAAAATCTAGATTTTGCATTCTACATCACCCTGTATACGGATATGCGTCGCGGGCTTTTTTATAACCGATTTCAAAACTAGAGAATATTTTTCATTCATCCGTGTAAAAAAATGATTCTTGATTCATCACTCTTTGATATACAGTACGTTCATTTGACAGCGATTTGGATATAAAAATGGTCATAACATTTGAAATACCCCGCATAATGTAACAACACCCTATATTGGAAGAACGGAGAACATTAGTAGACTTTGAATATGGAATAATATATAGGGTGTCTCATTTTAAAAAATGCATGTTTGCACTGCCTGTTATCCGAAATATTTTGCGGGCTTCTAGCCGGTGGGATTAGGACCAATCCGACTGCGTCGCGCTAGTGTGTCCTGCGGTAATCTGGTGATCGAAATATTTTGCGCGCTTCTGACCGGTGGGATTAGGACCAATCTGACCGCGGCGCGCTAGTGTCCTGCGGTAATCTGGTGATCGAAATATTTTGCGCGCTTCTGACCGGTGGGATTAGGACCAATCTGACCGCGGCGCGCTAGTGATCGAAATATTTTGCGCGCTTCTGACCGGTGGGATTAGGACCAATCCGACCGCGGCGCGCTAGTATCCTGCGGCAATCTGGTGATCAAAATATTTTGCATGCTTCTGACCGGTGGGATTCGGACCAATCTGACCGCGGCGCGCTAGTGTCCTGCGGCCGAAATGATGGCGATAATAGCTCACGGAGTCAAAGTGTAAACCAACAAGTGGGTTATTACCTCGAGTTGAATCCTATGCTTTGTCTACGATAGTGGCAATAACAACTTAGTCACACCTCTGTCACTGAAATAAATACTGCACGTCACTCGTAGGTGTAGGCGTCGTTCATATACAGCTTAAACGCGAGTCAACAAAAAAAATTGTTTTGTTTATAGGTAGTATTACCTGTCCAAAAATAGGTTACTAATCGATATACAGGGTGGTCCAATAAGCGCGCGGTGCTCCCTAGCGGCCACACCGTTTAAATTAGTCGAAAATGTTTCAAATAAAAAACGTTTCTTTTCAAATATTCTACATTTAGAAAATAATTTCAAATATGGAGGACTTCCGGATATACCGGAGGTAGGCATCAACTTCCTTATTTTAAGTGGAATACCCTGTATATTGTTACATTTTTGAATTCAGCATCGATTTTTAGGTTCAGTTTGTAAACCATTGTTTATGTCTACGAAGCCTATTTTCGGAGTTATACAGCAATTTTTACAAAATTTGTTTGTAGTACTTTACAAGAAACGTTAATATCTCGGAAAGTAAATGCGATAGAAAGATGCGGTTTTCGGTTTTTAAGCTAGCTAGTAACGTACTTGTGTTTTAGTAAGATTGTTGTTTCAAAAGAACATTTGTTCAATAGACTAGCAATTTTCAAATTTGAAAAGTTACAAACGTTAAAAGCTTTTATTTTTCAAATGGAATAGTATCATAAGTTTCACATCGGTGGATGCGAAATTAAATTTTCTTTCACTTTTATCAAAGTATATGTGGTTCTATTTTTGATGGTTTCAAGATATTTACGGTTTTGTAATTATAACGTAGGAATTGGAAAAATTGTAGGTGGCGAGGCTCGCAGACGAAATAATTGGCAACAAACTTTTCATCCAAAGCGTTTCGGTCTCTAATACTAAAATGTGCTTTCGCTTCATCTACCTGTGTATATGCGGTTTCCAATAATACCAGCCCAAATGCTTGGACTCTATGCTGGCTGTCAACAAACCTCTGAAAATTTGGATTTACGTCAGTATAAAATGTAAATTATGCCAGTTTATATGGCCTTTAATGATAACGCTGTAACTAAATTTCATAAAAAGGAAAATTAAAGAATTTCATAAGAAATGTAGCTTTATTCGTAAACAATACACTTTTGGAAAGGAGTTCATCTTCTTGGACTCGAGCACGACTCCACTTACAGAAATTCATTCAGTTTTCAAAGTCTTGCCTATCAATTGCTTGATTTAGCTGCACGTGATAAGGATGCTATATGTACTCCGTTAAGGTAATGTTTACAGATGTTTGACCACTGCCCAAATAGTGGCTAATTTCTACTGTAGCACTGCTATGCGGATCTTTAACTACAATTGCGAGAATGTCAAACTGACTATCTTCATGTATTACTACTACATGTTTCCTTCTCTCATACTTTACGCCCACGTAAATCCAAATTTTGAGGAGTTTGTTGACAACCAGCATGAAGTCTAAGCATTTGGGGTGGCATTATTGGAAACGGCAAAGTAAACCAATGTTTTTCAAATGTTTCTACATGAAAATTTAGAAAACCTGTTGAAAATTCACCGCTGGAGTTTTTAAGAGTAATGTGGTTACAGTTAGATGGAGCAAAAGCACATTTTAGTATTAGAGGTCGACACACTTGGGATGAAAGGTTTCCTGCCAATTGTTTCGCCTACGAGCCATGCCACCTACGATTTTTCCAATTCCTACGCAATAATTACAAAACCGTAAATATCTTAAAAATCATCAAATATAGAACCACACGTGCCTAGATAAAAGTGAAAGAGAATTTAATTTCGCATCCACCGATGTGCAACTTATGATACCATCCCATTTGAAAAATGAAAGTCTATAACTTTTCAAATTTGAAAATTGCTAGTTTATTGGTTTAATGTTCTTTTAAAACAACGTTCTCACTGAAATACAAACATGTTTCCAGCTTGTTTGAAAACCGAACACCGCATCTTTCTATCGCGTTTAGTTTCGGAGATATTAACGTTTCTTGTAAAGTACTACAAACGTCAAATTTTGTAAAAATTGCTGAATAGCTCCGAAAATAGGCTTCGTAGACATAAACAATGGTTAACAAACTAAAAATCGATTCTGAACTCAAAAACGTAATAATATACAGGGTGTCCCATTTAAAATAAGGAAGTTGATGCCTACTTTCGGTATATCCGGAAGTCCGCTACCTTTAAAATTATTTTTTAAATACAGAGCATTAGAAAGTAAACGTTTTTTATTTAAAACATTATCGTCTAATTTAAACGGCATGGTCGCGAGGGAGCACCGCGCGCTTATTGGACCACCTTGTATAACTTAATCTAAGTAGATACCGTGTAGTATTCAACTCGCAGTAGTGACATTAACTCACTTGTTGCTTCAACTTCAACTGCGCAATTTATTGCCATCACTACCGCTCGTCTAACAATATCCTATTTACAATGATAACGAATGTCATTCAAGACGAAACTGGTCGTTCTCCTTTTTTCTTCATCTTTCTCTCACTCAGTTTTGCGGGGTAGTGTATAAATAGGTCAGACGCTAAGCCCGAAGCTCTAAGATTTTAATTCAAGGCCGTCTCCAATTAATGACGTTTATAAAGTTCATTACTTTCCCCTTCCCGCATAACTGCGGTGCCGTCCTGGGATTACTTCAGGCTTTCTTAATGAACTTATAGATTCGGTTGTGATCGAGAATTCTTCTCTTTCATTCTGTGAGAAGGAACATCAAATGAGGCTTCGCAACGAGCGAAGTTAACGATGTCTTATTGAACACAGTCCAGGAACTAGAGACTTTCATTCTCAGACTACGAGCGCTTAATAATATATTGTTCAACGAGCGTTCAACGATTTTCGGTAACAACGCGTGTAGATGAAGCTTGCAGCACGAGCCGTAGGCTAATGCTCTAATTCAACAGGCTTTTTTTCCAGGAGCCGTCCGGCTTACTGTCCCCGTCAATACTTAAGCTTTAAGGCCTATTGTGTTATTGCTCCTCTCATCTACAGTATCCACTCCAGCAATCTGGATCCCTGCATAAGTTTATGCAGTTGACCTACTGGTCCTGGTGCTGAGCTGTACTCCAATTGTTTTAGCTTGGTCTTCCCAAAGAGCTGTTGTCTCTTGTGATCTAGCGCTTCGCACTCGCAAAGCACATGTAGGGCTGACTCAGTTCCTCTTCCACACAGTCTGCAGTTGAGGTCTCCATTTTATTCAGGTGTTCCTTCAGGCCACAATGTCCTGTGAGGAGACCCGTCGTTATTCGGAGCTGATTCCTACTCAAGGAAAGCAGTGTATCAGCTGTTTTCTTGCATGGAGCTTTAATGAATGTTTTTCCATGAACACATCCTGGCAACAAGTTCCACTGCTCTTTGTGCTGGTGTTTCATCCATTCTCCGACCTGGTGTCTGATTGTGCTTTTAGGCACCCCCAAGGCGGGTTCTGCTCCAATGTATAGAGCAGACGAGCCTAGTCTTGCTAGCTCGTCTGCCCTTTCATTGCCTCTTATACCTGAGTGTCCTGGCACCCACTCCAAAGTTACTTTGTTGTGTTCAGCCAGTATTCCCATTTCTTGTAAACATTCCCAGACCAGAGTAGACGTAACTTTGGGTGCTTCTAGTGCCCTGAGTGTAGCCTGACTGTCTGTAAGTATTGTGATCCTCTTGTTTCTGTAGAATCGTTGATGGCGTACACCTCTGACTGAAAAACCGAGGCGTATTTTCTTAGCGGAATGCTCTGTCTAGTTCCCCTTCCAAAGATTCCCGCTCCTGTGCCTTGCTCGGTCTTTGATCCATCTGTGTACCAGATTATTTCCCGATGCAGGTTGTTTACTCCACAGAGTTCTCGATCTCTTATTATAGTTTCGAATTTCTTGTTGAAGATATATTTTGGAGTTATGTGGTCCTTTCTAGCATCAATTATGGTGTGCCCCACATATTTGCGATTTGGTTGTGTCCAAGATCCTTGTAAATTCCTCTTGGTAGGGTTTGTAGTCTAGAGTAGCCCATTCTCGCCTCGCCCCTTAAATTCAACAGGTGAGTTATTACCATTATCTATACTTTATACTTTCTCTAGCAGGAAATACGATTTAAATACATAATAAATGCAAGCTATTGACAAATTAACCACACGTATTACACTAGTTCTGTGGCCCGCAAATTGACTTTGCTGAATCCTTTCGTATGCCGTATTCTTGTCAAAACTTAGCTGGCGATAAAAAGAACTATACAGGATGTTCTATGACGAATGAAAAATACTTTAGCGGAAGACTGTATCTGACTGTACATTTCCAACAAAAAAGGTCATATAAAGTAGGGTCCGATTTTCAACTGTTTCAGAGATAAATGGATTTTCAGAGATTTTCATTAAAATGCAGACCTCCGGACTAAAACCCTAATAAAACTAAATTCTATCATTGGATTTTGGATTTTTTGATATTAGTCCTCGGAAAATATGCTCATTATCTTTATCTTCAAATATATTTAGTTTTTTTTTGTAGAGGGGCCGTGAATCGCGATGATATAAAGATTTAACTCTGATATTGTAACCAATTGTGCATTATTTGGTTCTTAATCTGGGTTAAACCAGAAGCATCGTTGTACATTTTACCACATCTATGTGCTGCTAGATATCGAACCAAATGAGAAGGTTCTATGATATTTTGTATTCTAAATTTTATATAATAGGTGAACAAAGTCAAAAATTTTAGAATTTCTATCAAAGTTCAGAAATAATGGGCCTATACCGTGACCTCAAATTGATCAATTTATTTACTGTGGTATTATTTTTGATGATACATACGACCGTTTACTGTAAAAAGTCAGCAGAAAACTTGATCCAAATGAGAATAACACTAAAAAGAAAATTGTACTGTAATTTGCAATAGCCGATGATGACGTCACCTGTAGGGAACCAATGAGTAGCGTCCTTTCTGTAGGGAACCAATGAGAAGCGTCCTTTCGTGGTCCGATGACTACGAGCCGATGCTATTGTTTTGTACCAGTGAGCTCTTATTGGTTCCCTACAGGTGACGTCACTACCTGGGCGAGAAGTGTACGAATTCAAAAAATTCAATATTTAGAGCAATTTTTTTCGGTTACAAATACGATAGAAAAATTTTGTAAAATTATTTATGGCATCTGCGTGGTGTCAGGGTTCGTTTAAGCCAATAAATAAAAAATGTGGTATAGGCCCATTGATACAGAACTTCTAATTTCGTTTCGTCATAGTTACTTCGGAGTTGTGATCTGCTGAACAGATTCGTTTTTACTTTTGATACACTGATTTATTAAATTATCAAATATTCCCAGCTGGTACTTAGGATATAATTTGTTTTAGGTTGTTTTATCACATTGTGGATACGGACATCGTATCAACCACAATTTTAAAAGAAATGAACAGGCAGTCATTACTAGGTGATGTTAACTTTTTTCGTTGAACATATTGGACGTCAGGGAACAAAAATATCCACAGAGCGCTGTAAGTGACAAACCTCCAAAAACATTGTAACTAGTGTTCAATGCAACTTCTGTATTTCTATGCCTGTCGTTAAAACCATATATTACAGAGTAATAGACAATAATATGCATAAAGAGAATGAAAGTAGAAGGCAACGGGTATTATGAGTGCTTCAAGAAACGTTACACAAAGCTGAATTTATCTTGAAGAATCACTAAACAATTAACCGCCGCCGCGCTTCCATTGCATAAACCGTATACGAGCACAATCTCCACCAATTCCTATACATAATGAACACTAGTGAGCACACTGTAGATCGATCATGAACGTACTTACGTTAAAGCTGGTACTGTAGAGGTACTGTAGATGATTTCCGTGCACGCGTGAACACCAACGCCGTTTCCCTCTGTAAAAGTAGAGACGCAGCTATCCCAAGCAACTGGATCTTAATTTGCGCAGGCATACATTTATCACTGTCGATCCACACCATGAAATCTACAGTTTCAGCTTTAGCGTACGTACGTTCATGATTAATCCATAGTGTGTTCACTAAAAATATCATGCTTAATTTTAGACCTACTTCGTTCTAGATAATTTACGATGTCTCATTTATACATGAGTGGAAATATACTATACTTTATAACGTGGCTTGCATGTTCTGCTTGACTACCTAGCAACTTGTAAGAGATTACCTAGCGACTTTTCAAGACGAATCCATCTTAAATTACAACATGAACATGTATTTCAAAGTTATACAATTTTAGGACCTTGTACCGAAGTTTTGGTTACTTTTTATGACTAGTGATGATGTAATAGTACATTATTAAAGGACACATAACAAAAATTAGAAATCCGATGACAAATTTTTGCAAAGCGCTCTGTTAAAGCTTTGTACCCTCGGACATCCATTATGCTCTTAGAGCCTAAATGGAATCTTATTGTCTGTGTTTACCACATTTACGACAAGTTTGTGTTATCAAGGTGGTACCATGGCAACATAGGTATGTTTTTACCGTAAAGTTGACGGTTAAGTATTTGGTGATTTTTCAAAATAATTTAATTTTTTTGTAATGCTTCTTAAAGTCACTTTTCAACGCAGTCTGATTTTGACACTATCTTGCGTAGTGTTTGATACATAATTACTTTCTTCTTGTCTATAATGACAAGCGCCGGCTCACTTTGCTGTACCAGTACGTGAGGATTTGGCTCAGCGGTTTGGGCACCGTTGGATTGCTAGAGGTGAAGCCGTTTCTTGGCCTCCTAGATTACCTGATCTAACGCCGCTAGATTTTTTCTTGTGGGCACATGTAAAGTCTTTGGTCTACGAAATTCCAGTAGAAACAGAACATGACTTAATCGGACGAATTACAGCAGCATTTGAAATCATTCAAAACGAGTATCAAATTTTTAGTCAAGTCCGCCGGTGTATTCAGGTTGCAGGAAGACATTTTAAACAATTGTTGTGATGATATCATGTATAAAAGGCAAAAAGTGAATGCATTATTTTAGGCAATTCATCGTCTTTGTACATTTTAACGTTTCTTAAGGCCGTAGTTCGGTACGGACACTTTTCCGGAGATGGGTCCCTATACTCAAAAGTTTTCTACTGTTGCACTGAATAACCCCTAGAAGTTTGATCTCATAGTTCTGAAACACCCTGTATAATAGTTTTCATGGAATATACCATCTTCCTGAAAATGAGATAACTTTCACGTCTTAAAGGTACCTGAACTATAAAGTAATTCCAATTACATCTCAAAGTTGCATAGTTTATCCTGTAAAATTGTGAGTCCTCTTACAGTCACTGTAAAACGTACATCTCCTTATAAAGCATTAACCAACCCGTTTCCTACTGTGTATACTACTATGACTGGCCCAACAAATTATGCATATTAAAAAGGCCTCTAGCAGCTGCCAATTTTCATCAAGTCACCCTAGGAGCATCGTCTTATCGTCCCGCGCAGATTCCAAAGACTGAATGAAAATAGTTTGGAATTTTTCCATTATAATGGTGAATTGAATTGAGAGCACCTAGAAATTGAATGCCTTAGTAAATCCAACGTATTCTTAAGTAACCGATTCATGAAGGTTTTTGGTCGCGTGAAACGTACAGAATGAGACAAAAGTTGAACTAGCTAGCTCAACAATTTTTGTATTGTCTTAATTGCTTGGTGTTTTTGACTGATTTTTCCTAAGCGATGCCACAATGCATTTTGCATTACAGTGTTTTATAGACACCTGCGCCGGTACTCTGTAACTATGCACTATGTGCTATGGGATCGGCTGACGTATTCTCTATTTGTTGCATTGCCGCCGGCGGCGACTCGCCTGGCGATTAATATCAAACAGGTGGCCGGTTGCCATGGTGGTTGCTATGCCGTAGGCGTGTGCTTAATTTTTCATAGGAGAAGAAGAAGACCAAAGCGAAGTTGGCAACTGTTGTCAATGTCAAATTTTATTGACTTTGTAAAATCAAAAAGCAACATACAAATATCTTTTTCCTTTTCGAAGAAAAGGTTAGTTTAGTTGTTGTTGGTTATTAGTGATTTGATATCAGTGGAATATTGTACAGAAACGATTTTGAGTATTTCAGTCTATGTAAGTGACATTCGCGCGAGCAGTGATACCGGTGGGTGATACTGATGCAAGCTTTGGATCATGAGGGACCGAAAACGTACCCAGAATCATGCTCGCCTGCGGTGCAATCTTCACGAGCAGATAGTAGATATCGACCTGACAATGAGTTTAGGGCAAAATAAAGGCTCACAAAGCCGTTGTTTGGGCAGCTCTGTGACGACCTAACACTCTACCCCATTGACGCACGGCTGTAAGCGTAGTGCAAGGTGAGATTGTTTTTGTAGTTCTTTGACCAATATCATGCTCAATTAGTGTATAAAACAACATTTGTGCAAGCTCCTATGTATTTTAGGTGTTAGCAGCTCTGCCGCTGTTGTATCCAAAGCAGTGATGAAAACTTTAGATGCATTGAACAATCCTGATATTTTGACGTGTCACATTTACGTCCTTGTGATACTACAAGAAAGACAAGCTATAATCTTATCAGTGAGTAGCCAAGTATTTTCTATACATAAATATAATAAAGCAATCTCTCATAACATAACCTTGTCATCACCTAGAATACTATTCATCCTCCCGATCAAACAATTTGGTGTATTTTGTAAAATATTCATTTTTATTTTATTGCTACTTTACCCTACAAACATATTTCTACTAACTATAAGTACTAGGTAAAATATTACTTAACAATAGAGGAAAACATATTAATTATATAACAAACAATAACAGGGAAAGAGAGCCAGATAGTAGACATAGAAGTAATCATAAGACAACGCTCTTAAATTTATTTTTAAGTTATTGATGATATAAATAAATAGCACAGCCTGAGTCTTCCTTCTAACAGATAACATACACAGATCAAAGCTGCCTAGCATTGATATATGTAAGAAATCATAAATGAATATACAGTTCTTTCTAATACCTATACATGCATTGTAAAAATCTTTTTTGATCTTTTTCGATTTCATTACTACAAGCACAAGTGCTTTGACAATAATTAAATTTAAGCTGGATTATGTATTTGTCAGCCTCAACTGAATACATGGAATTTTTTATGTGCTTTCCAATATTCAGTATCATGAAGATGTAATTATTTCTTATAGAATGATGGAATACACAAAGTTAACTAATGATGGGCTACATAGTTACCGGTCAACATTTTTTGAAATACTTGCACAGATGTATATTATAATAAGTGAAGATGTAGACTGGTGCTGATATTATAACTAACAAAAACTTCTACTGTGATCAAAATCACTCCTATCATGCTGGCGAATGCATTTTAAATTCAGTGGTTTGCTACTTACAGTTTTTCAAGTAAATCTGCATTTCCTGGGTATCTTGGATGCATCGACTGCACACATGTAGTGCTGGTGAAACCGAGGGAACACAAGGAGAGATTTTTCAACAGGAAGCATTATGAGGAGAAACTTTTCAACATGAAGCATTACCATTCAGGAAATGTGCAAATAGTAAGTATAGATATTTTATTTTAGTTATCAACATGATACAACCTTATTCAGTAACACACTTGTCTGGCATGAATTTCAAATATTCTATATACTACACTATGTCTTTAGGCAGGCACATCTACACTTAAGTCATTTTACAATTACAATGTTTTAGTTTGAAATTTGAGAAGTCTGCTAATCATTCTTGTGTTATATTGTATTAGGTATTTGTGTTTTTGCATAAAGATGCACAAAGAAGATAATTTTTTAACCTACGTTAGAATTGTGCATCACTTAGTTTTAACACTAATTGTTGGAAAAAGTTTATACCGTGGTAGTTTCATCCAATTTTGGTGGTTCGAATGAAAATAATTTCTATATCTTGTGATTGTATAAAATTATGGCTCATTCAGATAAATGTACTTCTAAAAAAATATTATTTGCTTTGCAGATTGGTGACGGTGAATGAATATTTTTATTTGTCATGCAATATTTAGTGGAGTTACACTTGATGTCATATTTGGAGATTCTCTGAGGCATACAGGCATTTAGGAAAGCTTTACAGTCATTGTGAAACTGCTTGGTTGTTTGGTGTGGCTTTGAGTTACAATTATTATTATATTTGATTGGTAATTATTCTAAGAGGTGTACAATAATTATTAATCAAAATTACAGGTGACTGTGGCTACCCACTTAGACCTTGGCTTTTAACACCCATTGTGAATGCTGAGCCTGGTACTCCTGAACAGCACTACACAAGAACGCATAGCATATAACTAGGAATCCCTTAGAAGACAAAAAAAACAAGTTGATGCAATATATATATAGATTTTTCTAGAGGCTGAAACAGTATTGACCATGGTTTATTGTTTGATAAATTACATAAATTCAGCAGCATTGTAAAATTGCTTAATAACTCCTATGGTCATGTTAAAAAAACTGAATTTGGCTTAGTTCTATCTAAGAATAATGTAATGGCTACATTTGATGTGTTTTTCAATATATTCATCAATGATATAACAGATAACTTTCATTGTAGTGTATTGATTTAAAATTTCACTTTTAATTTTAATAAGATAAATGATGTTTATTTTATAAATGATCAACATATTGAATATATAACAAAAATAAGAAGACCTTAGTCATTTTTGACGAAAAGTTTGTTGAAAATATAAATAATGTTATAATGCAGGCAAGTCAAAGAGTTTTGTATCAAGAAATAGCAAGAACTTATCAATTTTTTTCTGCGAATTGTAGATGTCGGGCACAATCTCATGAGCCGTGAAATACACACTGCACAACCAGGTAGATGGCTCACGAGGTTCAGCCAGAGTTCTAAGTGCATATACTAAATTAGTGAGATCCAAATTAGAATATAATTGTGTAGTTTGGTCGCCTTATCATAACATTCACAAGTGTATTATGAAGAGATTCGAGTTTTTTTTATCATGACTATGACCACATAGAAAAGGTACTTAATTTGGATTCTGTTGAGTATAGTAGATATATAGTAGATTCTTCGCTTCAATATTGATTGCATCAGCTGTTTGATCAAATCAAATTCCATGTTCCAACAACAAACTTAAGAAACAAAAACTTGATTTTTGTTGAATATCGCAGAACTGAGTTTAGTCCGAACTCTCCCATATAATAGAATGATCAAGGAGTTATCTGATGGATTAGAATTGTAATTTCTATTTAATGTTTTTTATATAATTTCATACCTATGTTGAATAAATTGTTTTCCTTTTTTAGTGCTAGCTGATCTTAGGATCAGTTTCTAATTTTGTAAACATTTAGATGTTTGGTGAGTTTATAGGACCTTTCTAGCCCAAAACTTATTTATATATCATGTGTGAGATAGCTCTTAAATTTACCCCCCTTCAGCTTCTTCCATTAATTATTGCCACTGCCACAGAAAAAAGTGTAGAAAAAAAAGCCTCGTTGGAATAATTAAAAACACTGCCCTTAATTACACACTAAAGCAGAAGTAGAATTTTTTTTGTCTCTTTGCCCATAACCGAGATTTAAGGGATCAGATTTCTCAACATTGTAAGGTAATGTATGTAAAGAGGTATTTTTGCTACTACTGTCCACAGTATGGAATAGACTGAAGTAATAGACTTAGTAGTAATTTTCTTGTTATCTGTTTATATATTAGTATGTCTGACAAGCATTTAAATACTTCATTAAACACTATTGCAAGGTTCGACTTTGACATGTTTAGATTTGCACAGCATATTGCCTTCTCAAATTAATTATCTGACCTTCAATATATTATGCTAAAGTAACAAAGTCAATAAAGATAAGTTAAAAAATCATCATGATCAAATATATTAAATTAGTTACGTTTTATGTGTAATGAAGTTTATTCTATTGGAGTAGCTCTTAACAGCCTATAACAATTATGAATTATCGAGAATGTGGGCTATTGATATTTGAGAATTGAAACATTGATTTATCCCAAATCAAACAAAATTTATTATATAACATATGTATTTAAAATAAAGTAAGGCTTGACCATATAATATAGTTTACCTATTAATTTGATCTATTGTAGTATTACAAATTAAAACACATGCATTCAGATAAATTTTTTTTTAATAAATATAGTACTTATACATAATTCATTGTACATGAAACATTGTACAGCACTACCACTGCTCAATAAAGTTTTCCTGAAAACAAAACGATGTTAATGAAGAGTAGAAGAAATAGTTGTAGTGGAACCAAAAAGTTTGCAATATATGGAACGATAAGCTTCATATTGATAATAGGTTCATACAAAGGTAAGTAATACAGCACATTGCGGCATAAAAGCAAAAAGCAATGGAAAAACGCAAGTTTCTGATCGCAGAATTCACTTTTCAGATGACACCTCAATCTTGAATGTTGTGTTGGTATGAAAACACAACTAACAGTTGTGATTACAATATATATCTAGATATGTACTTGAAATATGTTTATAACCAGCTTTAAATTACATAAACTACATTATCCCTAAATGATTTGCTGTACTAGAGAACATTACTATGAAACAATACCATAATTATGGATTCCATTAGTATCAAATTTTGTATGTCGAATATCAAAATATGAGACCCTACTACTACACTATTGCAAATACAACAAAAGTAAACATCTTACAAAGTATATAAGCTGGTGGAGACATTGTTCACTTCATGAATAAAATAAAACTAAATCCTGGATACAGTGTCTGATTATGAACAAGATAAACAAGCATTTCACAATCCTTACCAAATACGTTTGGATACTTGATGATTTGTAAAAAACCCAGTATCATTCTACTTTCTATTTTTTTCATATACTTAGCTTTGCCATTGCTGTGTCGTTATTACTTACTTGGATTCTTCAGTCCACTTTGACTGGTAATTGAAAATTGAATGTACTATCAACTTGAAACACTTCTATGAATTGACTAAAGCAAATTGAATTTTGTGATGGGGTAATGGGGAACTAAACCATCCCTGAATTTGGTGAAAATGAGTGGGATAGATTAGTACATGTGTGCCTCATACTTACAGGTTCATTTGAGAGGCATCCAGCCTTGTTTCTAATACACTACTGTATTTGAAATTAGTGATAAAACTTGCTAAGGAACTTGATCAACGCTGTTATTTGACCATTAACAATTGTGTCCCTGTGACGTGGCAAGTGATGATTCTATTAAGGGCAGAACAGGTGGTCAAACTGAAATGAACAAAATGTTATCAAATAACAGCATGTGTAATAGTGTGATACAAAACATATTCAAACATGTTTCTTGTTTTTTACTTCCCACACCGATAGGTGAGGGGAGTATTGTGATCGCGAAAATTTTCGATTTTGAGATAATACACTTTTTGGGCGTTTCATGATGTCTACATAACGAAAATCCACGTCACTCATTTCCGTCGGTCTGTCTGTCGGTCTGTCTGTCTGTCGGTCTGTCTGTCTGTCTGTCTGTCTGTCTGTCTGTCGGTCTGTCTGTACGCGTTTTTCTGTCCTCGTAATCTCAGTAACCGCTGCATGGATTGTGATGAAATTTGGGCAGCGGTATGATGTGGGGTCGTAGTAGGTTATGTTCGTATAATTTTGAAAATCGGTGCATAGGCGGCGGAGTAATTAGCAAAAAACCAAAAAAATTAAATATTGCTGAAACTTCGTTTTTAGGCGTTTTAGGGGTCCCTGATCATTTTCTACTTTTTTTTTGGTGGGGGTGAAATTGGGGTGGTTGGGGGTTGGGGGGTTGTAAAATTGAAAAATTTGTTGTATTCATAATAGACTACCCACTGACCTATGAAGGAAGACCTAGCGACATAAATAACTTTTTTAGGTCTATCCGAACATTGCCTTATGCCTATTACAGAAACTAAAGGACTTAGAATTTTTTCCGATGTATACAGGCTGTCCATTTAGTGTGTAATTCTTCGATATCTCGCAAGGTATAGCTGATAGAAGAAAATCTCAAATACAAAAGTTATTTGGTTGCTTGAGATGCATATCCTAAAAATATTTCGAAATATACAGGGTGTTGCGGGAAAGTAAGGTAGAGATCAACTTGATTTTTTTATATGGAACTATAACTTTCTCTCAAGTTCTTCTAGTGTCCATCATTGATCTCTATCCAACCCTAAAATATTTTTGGAATCGGTTGCGACGTTGCCAAGTAATAATTTATTTTCTATTAATTTCCGCATTTGCAAGGTCGCAAGTAATACGTTCAAATTGATATATTCCTTTAACTTTTCTCAATAATATTACACAGCGAGTTACTTGAATATTAGGCGGATATTATTCTGGACTACCAGCAATTTGTATGTACAGGGTGTTTTTGGCAGAATTTTAAATTCCGGCAACTTAAAGGTCGTTTTACTTTGTTTTTTTAAATGTAACACCCTGTCTTTTTTATTTTAAATCGAAATATCTACAAATACTCTATCTCGCCTTGTAATATTTTTTTTCGCGTTTTCGACGTTGCCAAGTTATAAATTATTTTCCCAAATTTTTAAAACAAGTAGCCCCGATTTTAATTTATTTTAAATAGAATCCTATTAATTAATGAGATACGGCAACACCGCTTTTTCCAAAACTGCCACAGCTGAAGAGGTGAAATTCAATACAAAAGTTTGTATTATTGATAATAGGCTGTTCATTGACCTGTGCAGGAAAGACCTAGCGGCATATGACAATAATTTGGGGGGGGGGGGGGTACTGGCGATGATTTTGTTGCAAGGGGATCTCACACTAAATCTTTATGCTATGGGAAAATAATAAACTGGTATCACCGTAATGTGTGGGAAGTACTGAGTCAATCAACTTGACTCCATTTTTTTTTTTAACTACAATGATTCTGACAAAGGACCATTCATCAGTACAAGAAAATTGGTTTAGTTCCATTGGTTCAAATATATACTCACTAACTTGTGAAAGCCAATTTCCAATACCTTAGAGTTCCTAAGTTTACTGTACTATTGCAAGAACCATAGTACTTTAGAAAAGGCAAATCATAATGATACTTATTTACCCACCTGTTACAAATTGAGATCTGCAATATCACTTCATTGTGTTTTGAACTGTTGAAACATTTCAGAGTGTTCGAAGTACTCATATGTTATTGGAAAACACACCTACGCAGCTTCTACAATATTAAAGATGATTAAACATATAATTCCAACATATTGGCTTATGAATAAGAGTAATCTGTAAAAATTCTGTAGTAATCCCTGCAATATATAATAATGATTGCAGTTGTGTATGTTACGGCACTTGGTATCGATTGATTTTATCAATTTTGAAGTAACTTCAAAAAAAATGAGAAAATCTGTAATGAATCATGAATCATTGCATCTCAAATGCATTCATCAGCATGTCAGAACACTGATTTTTATCAGTAGAAGTTTTTGTTCATTTTATCATCAGCAGGAGTTTTCTTCTTTAATAATTCAATCAACATTGCTTTACAAACTCTTATATGAAGTTGTGCAAGAATTTTTAAAAGGAATGTTTTGTGTGCTTCCCAATATTCATGATACTGAATATTGGGAACACCGCATAACGGTCCTTGTATGCAGTTAAGGCTTGTATCTATGTTAAATAATATCATTGTTGACAAACATTATGTTAGTAGTAGTAAAATTGAAAAGGTTCAAAAAAGACTTCACGACACATGTTTATTTAAATTAACTATGTACATCAATTTATGATTTCTTACAGATCAGTGCTAAACAGTTTTAATCTGTATGTTACCAGCTAAAAGAAAGACTCAGGTTATGTTGTTTATTTATATTATTATAATTAATTTAAAGTATTAAGACTCTGATCTCATAAACTATATAAGGTATAAAAAATAAATTTAATAACATTGTTCTATGATTGCTTCTATTTAGATAATAAGAGCCTATCACTCCTGGGTAATATGGTATTGAAATATTGTTGAATAGCACTTTATGTGATATTTTCAATAATATACTTAAGGAACTAAAGTTTACAAACTGGCAGCCTCAGGGCATAACCCCTACTTTAAGTGCTGTTTATGAGTTTTGCCTATTGCTGTTATTGTTTATTATATAATAAATATAAGTGTTCCTTTATTGTTATGTTATCTTTTAGCTAGCTTGTTGCTACTAGAAAGGTGTAAACTACCAATAAGATAGACAAAAATTAATATTTTCAAAAATACACCAGGAGGATGAATAATATTTTAGGTGACTTACCCCGTATATTATAGCCTGCCTCCCTTGTAGTGACTGAGGAAAGTAAATGTGGCGCAACAAAATCTCAGGATGATTTAATGCATCTACTACATCCCTCAGTGCTCTTGATACACTTTATTGACTGAGCCCATGCAGATAGCTCATACAAATGGGTTTTTGATAGGACCTAGTAGCCAACAGCGACAGACTAGCTTACACCTAAAATACATAGAAGCTTGCACAAATTCAAATTTATACACTTACTAAACATGATATGGGTCAGACAACTACAAAAACAATCTCACCTTGCACTCTACACACAATGAGGTAGGGCGCTAGCTCGTCACACAGATGCTCAAATAAAGGCTTTGTGAGCCTGTAGTGCGCCCTAAACTCATTATCCGATAGATTGATGTAGCTTAGTTGCTGACGAAGATTGCGCCGCAAGTGAGCATGGTTATGTCGTTGTTCACAATTCTTTTCATTTCTTAAAGGTTGCAAAAGTATCACTGCTCTCGCCATAGTGACCGTACAGGCTGAAATAGTCATATGTCGTTTTTTTACAATACTCCACTCATGTCAAATTGTCATACTAACCTTTTATTCAAAAAAACTGGCAAAAATAAAAATATTTGTACCTTGCTTGTTCACATTTCACAAATCAACAGTCAACAACAACGGACAAAAAGCACTGACGTCTGTGGCACTGACAGTGACAGTACTGACAGTTGCTAACTTCGCTTTGGTCTTTTTCTTCTACTATGAAAAATTAAGAACACGCCTACGGCATGGCAACCACCATGGCAACCGGCCACCTGTTTGATATTAATCGCCAGGCGAGTCGCCGCCGCGCCGGCGGGAATGCAACAAATAGAGAATACGTCAGCGGGTGGCCTCGTAAATATGACAGCGTGCCATGACAGCGTAGTAGACACGTGATAGGCACCCGAAACTGCCCGATCGTCATGGTCGTCATGGTGATAGAAACATGTTTCTATCTCTTAAGTTAGAGAGTACCGACGCAGGATCAGGTCCCCAACAACCTCAATTTGATCCCCACCCAAAAAAATCGTAGAAAATGGTCAGGCATCTCTAAAAAAATGTTTTATCATGTTAGTGAGAACATTAATATTCTGATTCAAGAGTTAAAAATCTTTCACCATTAGAAATAACGTAATATAAATTAAAAACATGTCCCTTCGTTACTTATTTTACCATATTATTAGTGAAACAAGTTAAGTGTTTTTTTTGTAGTGAGTGGGTTATGGTTCAGTTATCCTAATGGTTGCCGCTCAACCTTAAAGGTTATTGTGTACTGTCTAATTAGTTGTTAAGTCAGCTCAAAATAAATAATAATTCTGTACACAAACTGCAATAACTTACATAATATCACCATATTACAGCTAGCTATATCTGTAAAAAGGTATTGCTAGGAAAATTTCGATATTAAGTTTTCACACCCACAAACAAGGGTTTTTTAGCGTGCAAAAAAACACCTGCAACTAAAAATCAACCAATCAAACAGGGTATAAAAACAAAACCACTGTGTTTTCCTAGCGCAAGCTTGATTTATCAGTTTGCTTTTTGAATAATTACTGTAAGTTTAAAGGTAACGTTAGGAGCTTCTACATGCGTAACGCATTTTTATGGAGACCTTTGGACCTTATCTTTGGACCTTTGGACCTTATCTTTGAACCTCTTGACCTGCCTCTCCTCATTAGGACACGCATACTGGAGAAAGAGAACAGACGGCCACGCCTCTTCGCTAACACGGGAATACGTATTTTCTTTGATTCTCAAGTTCGCGCGCCCTAGAGCTTTAAAAGTGCGACTGACAAGGATGAAGAATGATAATTAAAAACTTGTCAATACCGCAAACTCAAAGATACATATGACAGGGCGATATAGGACATCAGAATGATGCTTGCTTTCTGTTGTCTTCAGCTGTTTTCTGTTCATTTCTGTTGTATTCGGCTGTGTTTAGTAGTTTTTTGTTGTTCTCACTTTTATCTGCTTGCTTTCTGTTCTTTAGAGCTGTTTTCTGTTGTCTTCTGTTGTATTCGGCTGTGTATAGTCGTTTTATGTTGTTTCCCCGCCGTTATCTGCTTGCTTTCTGTTATTTTAAGCAGTTTTGATTCTATTCGGTTGTATTTGGTCGTTTACAGTTGTCATCTGCTTGATTTCTGTCGTTTTGAGGCGTTTCCTGTTCTTTTCTGTTGTACTCGGCTCTGTTTAGTCGTTTTCTGTAGTTTTCCGCTGTTATCTGCTTGCTTTCTGTTGTTTTGAGCTAGTTTTAATTCTATTCTGTTGTATTTGGTCGTTTTCTATCGTTTACAGTTATCTGCTTGACTTCTGTGGTTTTGAGCCGTTTTCTGTTCTTTTCTGTTGTATTCGGCTGTGTTTGCTTTCTGTTGTTATGAGCTGTTTTCTGTTCTATTCGGTTGTATTTCGTCCTTTTCTATTGTTTAGCGCTGTCATTTGCTTGATTTTTGTCGTTTTGAGCTGGTTTCTGTTCTTTTATGTTGTATTCGACTGTGTTTAGTCGCTTTCTGCTTTTTCCTGCTGTTGTCTGCTAGCTTTTTGTTGTTTCGAGGTAGTTTTGATTCTATTCGGTTATATTTGGTCATTTTATATCGTCTACAGTTGTTATCTGCTTGCTTTCTGTCGTCTTGAGCTGTTTTCTGTTCTTTTCTGTTGTACTCGGCTACTTAAATTATCATGATTTAAAAATCTCCTGGAGACGCATATAGCAACATCAAAAATAATATTCACTTGAAAGTTAATTAACTATCTGTTTAATAATATTGACTAAATTTAAAATAATACATTAATTTGGACGTATTATTTCTGATCTTGCAAATTGAAAAATTAACTGAAAAGTTTACAACCGATCAGAGAAATATATTTTGGTTGAATATAGATAAATCATGCAAACTTAACGAGCTTAAACAAAATCAATGGTTCTTTATAAAAAAATCAAGTCGATCATTACCTTGCTTTCCCGCAACACCCTGTATATTTAAGAATATTCTTAGGATATGCGTCTTAAACAACCAATTAACTTTTATATTGGCGAGAGATCAGAGAACTACACACTGATGACAGGTTTCTCAATGTCCAGTTAAATATTTATCTGCAAGATAACAGCAACTGTTAGATAAATTGTTTAAACAATTAAAGGTTAAACTTACGAAGTCACATAAATCTTATCTGACAGTTGTATCCATAGCAACGCTATCTGGCAGATACCTATCTGACACTTTAACTGAGAAGCCGGCCCTCAGGTCCGATTTTATCAACACGCATATTTAACAAAACTTTGACAAAGCTTTTCTGTTGGCTGTTATTTAGCAAAAACTTCCTATTTCGGTATTGAGGCCTATGTTAGTAAGTGTCAACCAATAGTAGTAGTAGTAGTAGTAGTAGTAGTAGTAGTAGTAGTAGTATATTTTTGTCAAATTGATACAATGTTTGCATATATGACACATCAGCTATTGGCAAAAAAAAACAATTACAAATTAACAAACACTTTACAAATTAAAAACATCGAAATATTATTCACTAGTCGCTTTTTTCAAGGAATTCCTTCACCGAGTAAAATACATTATCTGCCAAGTAGGATTTAACTTTATGTTTAAAGTGTTCATATTTATCAATGTCCCTTAAAAAGTTTGGTAGGTTGTTGTAAATTACTGTGCAATTATAGTTAGGCGACTGTTTAAAGCTATTAGTAGTGTGATTGTCTATAGATAAAAGTCTTCCATTTCTAGTATTATACTGGTGAAATTGACCTAATGTATTGAACCATGAAGGATTTCTCTTAACATAAAGTACACACTTTAAAATATATATACATGGAAAGGTTAAAATTTGTTTACTTTTAAAAATTGGCCTGCATGTATTCCCAGGTTTAATATTATACATAAGTCTTACCAAACGCTTCTGTGCAATAAAGACGCGATCTTTATCTTTTGCGTTACCCCATGCCATGATATTATAAGACATATGTGAATGTGCAAGTGCATAATACACAGATACAATCCCAGATTCATCAAGAACATCTTTTAGCTGCAGTATAGCGTAAAATGCTTTATTCAATGATTGACATACATAATGAATGTGATCTGAAAAAGTTAACTTCGAATCAAAGTATGTACCTAAAAATTTCGTATTATCTGCTAAAGCAATACCTTCCACTGTAGCAAACTCACCAGGCAGCCTTCGTAGTATTTTATCAGTATTGAAAACAAAACGTCAAAACTGGATGACACTTTTGTGAAAAATATTTTAGTATTCATGGACCAAAATCATAGCAGAATATCAGAACAAAGCGAATAATTTGCAAATTAATGCCACATTTTTCATGTTCACATTATAATTATTGTATAATTACTAATTGCAAACTGCGATAATTTGTGACAAAATCATAAAAGTACCTAGTATCAATCACAGCAACTACCTTATTTAATAATTACAAATCCAACTTCCGTCAGTCAGATGGACTTTAGAAAAAAAATACATACTTTTACGAAGAATCAATCTTTCATTTACTGGATGCATGTTTGTTATATACCTTCTTATACTTCTTATAGAAATATTCACAGACGATCTAAATGTGCAGCATACATAAAATGAGGTTATACGAAGCTAAACAGTGAACTTTGCCCCTTTTGCATGTATTTATATTGATTATCGATAGTAAATTATTGTTTTATCCAAATAATGCAGTGAGTGAATTTCTTGTCATATCATTTGATACAGCATGAAACAGTGATCAAATGTACGGCTTCGCTGGAATCTGATTGGTTGAGATTAACACTTTTTAACACAAACTTTTTGTTAAACAAGGAAATGCATTTTTTCACCCATTTAGGATGGAAAATCAGACTGGAAAAGATACTAGATGGTTCAAAATGGTCGATCGTATATGAAATATGTCATTTTTGAGCTTTTTGAGGTCAACTTCAAGAGAAATCAATAAAAAAAAATCAGAGTACTTTGACAGATGCATGTTCTTGAAAGGGCTGCTCTGATTGGTCAAAGTCTTTGTTAAAATGAGCATGTTGATAAAATCGGGCCTAAATGGACCTCAAATCTCGCGGAGGCGGTAACGGCGGCTTCTGAGGATGTCACCCACTCGTGGTGCCAAGGCTGCACCAGCCGTATTGGTGGACTATGCTCACTTTCCCAGTACAAACGGCTTTCTAACCTTGTTTGACAAATAGCTCTCCACTTAATTAACTCGTATTGGATTTCCATTGTCATAGCAGCATTATCAGTTAATTAATTCACGGATCACTCAACACAATACGTGATCTACTGAGACCCAACCCATCATATATAACTAAGTTAAAGTGTATTTACACACAGTGATCGACTATGAGATGAGTATGAAGCTGTAGTCACGCTGCTTCAAAAATTGCTCCACGCACCGCTATGATCTAAATTTATTATGACATAATCATACACATTTTAGTGGCTTGCCTATTATTACTAATTATTTTGTTCCATTTTGTTTTAAACTTTTTGTTTCAAGGATATCTAATAATACAAGCTATGTTGTCGCTTTGAATTTTTTGCGAGCAAGAGAAAGAAAGCCACAAAAACTGAAAATCTGCGAGCCCAAGACGGGGGCGGCTTAGAATATTTATTTGTAAATATGTATAGGGTTGGGATAAAGTATGGAGTCAAGCAAATAACCTTGGAACAGAAAGAATGATATTGCTGAAAATTTGCAGGCAAGTGTAGTGACGTATAATGCATCCTAAGACATTATATTAGCTATTAATGTACTTCCGGTTTAACCGGAAGTACCGTCAGCTTTTTTTATTTGAATGGGATACCCTGTATATTTTTACAGATTCTAATACATCTTTTTTTCGGATACGTCCATAGTGGGTTTAGTATTAGTTTCTGTAAAAACAGGAAAGAAAAAGCTTCTTTATCATTTCAGATGTTTAAATTGCCAGCCATTTACCTCCTGACGTCCTAACAATACTGTCAATATTGTCAAGTCTCTTGACAAATTTATTACTTTATCTCAACCCAAATCTGGTGGGCGATTGTTGACAAAGTGTCAAATTTATTCGATTAATGTCAGTACTAGTATGGTTGAATAAAAAAGCTTATCTTTCTCATTTTTACATAAACAAATACTAAACCCAGTATGGACGTATTCGGAAAAAAGGATGTATTAAAATCTGCAAAAATATACAGGGTGTCTCATTTAGATTAAAAAAGTTGACGGTACTTCCGCTTAGACCGGAAGTGCATTAATAGCTAACATAATGTCTTCGGATGCATTATGCGTCACTACATTTACCTGCAAATTTTCAGCAATATCACCCTTTCCACCATTTCCTCAATCTGAGTAAGAATAATATGTGACAAACTTAATTTCATGATTTGTTGGATGACGCTAAACCATGTTGTCACCAAAAAAAGGAGGTCAAATGATAAACGATGAACGGTGACTTTGTTACCCCGAAATTATCAGTATCACTATACAAATAAATTGTGGAAGTTTAGGGTAAAAAAAGTACTACAATTGACACCATATAAACAGATTAGCATTGCTCGAATAGTTGCGGACAGATATATAATATTTGTTTACATGTTTATTGTAACATAGAAAATATGTAATAATGATTGTGAGATACATTTATGATAATTTAGTAGCGGTTTCACTATCCGAAATGTCATTCTGGCATGAAGCGCGGCTGTCTTTATCAGAAATGCCTATATCCATCTCAGAATCATCACATATTGGGTTTTCAATCCATTGATCTACTTCGGGAAAATAATATGTCCCTTCCCATAGTCGAAGTATTGTACTCATTCTGAAGACAGTTTCACACTTACAGAAAAATTGGTAGCATTGACATATCTTATCCTCTCATGCAGCGATTACGACTGGTTAGAGACATAATAATCCCCAACGCCTACTCTGGCCTCACGCGCCGTGGTCGTTTCACTTGCACCGACCGACCGACCCCTCAAAGCAACCTCCAATACATAGTCCAATAAACATGCGTATAGATTTAACAACGCGTCAACAGGTGTCGATGTAGTTACAACGCATAATCCATTTTGTTTTACTCAAAATTAGTACTTTGAACCAGGACTTCCTTATTTGTGTTTGTGCCTTACTCAAACGTGTGCGTTGTATGGATAAATCGCTGCTTAATAGCCTTAATATTACTCATACATATATCCTAATATGACTGTACTATGTAGTGTCGGCACTCGGAAGGGCACAAAAAATGTAAACAAATGTTATGTTTCTGACCCCAATAATAAAAGACATCGTGGTAGCTCCTAACGGAGCTGGTTGAAAAATTGTTCTATTCATTTTAGAATCCAAGATCACAAGCAGAATGTAAAACACTGTTTAATGTGTCGACATATCTGACAACGAATTCGTATAGGTTAGAAGAAGCAAAGCCCATGCTCTAACAGGCATGTGATTATTTAAAAGATCATTTGGTTGTTATTTACAACGTGCTTACATCCTTACCGACGATAACATCTGCACTTATCACGCTCAAATCATCTCTTGCAAATGGTACAGCACTCCACCATCTTAGGGAATTACTTAAAATAGTCCATTTTTCCCCTATGCACTGATAGAATCGAAAATTCACTCCAAAATCGCAAAAAAAAACAAGAAATATTCAAACCAAAATAAAGCACTGCCTCTATCTGATATGTAACGTTGTCACGTTTTGTTTATGTTAATAATAATTATTCTTAAATTTCTAAAATGTCACATTCTATAAGTGTAGCTTTGATCGAGTAAACAACAGCTTTTTTCAATTTTCTGCATGATAACTAATGACAAATACATGGGATCAATGACTTCCTTTGAGGCAATAGGCTATTTTGACAAATTCTTCATATGCTCATTTAGCCATTTTACTATTACTGCAATGTATGGTCAAACCAGCTTTATTATTTACATTACGAACTAGTATATAAAGACAATATAATGACTTTACCCAGAGGCCCCAGAGGAGATGTGACAACATACTGTGCCACCATCCACCATCGGCATGCACAATGGTTCAAACTAAATCTTTGTTTCTTCTACCTATTCGAGTTTTTTTGTATATAAATTGAAATGTTAGGTATATGTCACCCAAAGTCATAATTATATTAAACTTTGGGATTTATAAATGACTCCAAATGCATGCTATTTCTGCAGCTAAGTTATTCAGTTATATTGATTTAGGTTCAACTGAGTCACCTGCCAAACAATGAATAAAGTATAGCGGTGGATGTCGAGGAAAGAAAACTCATTTGTCAAAAGTCTCCTTCGTTGTTCCTTCGAGTAAATCTGTTCGCATGTGATGTCTTGCATGTTCTTAATTAGATTTCCGCCTTGCTCAAGCAGCATGTATCGAGTTTTTACATGGATGCTGTAATGGTTTGTCTACAGCTTGGTAGCAATAATAAACATGGACAACGACCAAACCTACGAGTGCTAAGGTTTCAATCAGAACGTTAAGATAGACCACAAACAAGTGAAGGCACAACTAACACAAGAGTTTAGCGGACCACCTCAGTAAGCTGCTAAATAAAAAATTGCATTACACAAATATTATAACAGCCATTATCACATTATCGATACCGGTCCTCATACTCATTCAAAATTATCAAGTGGTCGCACACTGATGTAGAAAACATCCACATCCTCATAAGGACAAAATTCACGAAACACAGAATGTCACATCCTAACGCATGCAAGGAAACAGAAAGAAAACAAGCGAGCAGAGACATTATAGATATACAGTCACCCCGCACAAGACAAATAAAACACATTGTTTCCAAAGCAAACAAATAGTCCAGGCATGCAAGAACTATCTATACACCTTTTACTTCCTACTATCCAGACCACAGAGCAGATGCGCACAATGTTGCAGAAAGCACTTTAAGGTAAACGTAGATTCCGTACTACATAAGACCACATTAATGCAAAACAGACGTACACCTGGCTACAGGATGGCCAGCTCTTTCCAGAACCGGCGAGATTTATGCTTGCTGTCCAGGACCAAGTGATTGCGACACGAAACTATAAGAAATCCATAATTAAAGATCCATCCGTAACCAACAATAATTGCAGAAAATACCACCAATAGAATAAAACAACTCATCATACAGGGTGAGTCAAACTCAACGCCTCGGACTCTTGTGACCAAACGATACCACTTTTCGAAAAATCGGATTTGCAGGTGTATGTAGGTCGAGTTGGGCTACATTTTGAAAATAATGACTTGTATACAGGGTGTCTAATAAAAGCGTGACATATCAAAGTTATGTTTTTTAAATTGTAGCCAAACTAGACCTACATACACCTGCAAAGTCGATTTTTCGAAAAGCGGTATCGTTCGGTCACAAGAGTCCGAGGCGTTGAGCTTGACTCACCCTGTATAACAAGCGCATGCAAAACTCTCGCTGGAACCAAATACACAACCAGAGATAACCTGCAGCCAAAGTCATACATCAAGCATTAGCCACAGCAAACGAGCTAATCGAAAACACATTGCAAATATAGACCGACATCGGTACTCGACAACTATACAGTTTTTTAGTCAATAGTCAATTTAATAGATATTGCTATTCCAAATGATATGAATATCGAAAGCACCGACGCTGGAAAGATATCCAAGTACACCGACCTTGCCCTAGAAATGAAACAGCTCTGGAAACAAAACAAAGTTATTATTGTCCCCGTCATTATGTCGGTCTCGGGCCTCACACCAAATATATTTACACCACACCTGCTACAGTTAGACCTGGACAAAAGGATATACGAAATCTTAAAAAGTCTGTAATCCTAAAAACCTGTAATATTCTACGATCCTTTCCAAATTCTGATCAATCATATTTCAGGTCTTGACTTGGCACAGCCCGTCTACACTTGTTGCTAACGTAATCATGCGAGAATAACTTAGAAAGTCAGAATAATAATAATAATGAATATCGTTGGATCCTTAGGTGGAGTGAGGAGTACGGTCCCTCTGCACTACGCAAAATGCCGGTGTGTCATGCGGCGGCGCACATCTCAGCCAACAGAATGCAGAAGGCAGTCATCCTTGGGTCCCTTCGTCTACCTAGGGCGCACGATTCGCGGACCCAGTGAGGAGTAGTCACTTGGTAATGGAACAGCAGCTCGGTGTGTCGGAGCCCGGCCTGCACCTTTTTGTTTCTGAAATAAATGTTATTATTCCCACAATACAAAAACACACAGTTCTATACAGTGGGAGGGGCGAAGTTTGGCCAGATCCGCTCCTCAACTTAACCCCAGAAAATACTTAAATTTAAGCAATTGTGTTAAACATAATTTACAGACGTAGAAGCTATGGCTATATATGATTAATCAGACATTAGCGACCATTGTTTTATAGATATTGAGCCATTGAGAATAAGCACGTAGGAGCTTTTAATGTAAATTCGAATTTATTTTTTTAACAAATCTACTGGAAATACACTGTGTAAGGCTTTCGCGGCCATCGTCCAATGAATTTGTGGTTCTTGGGTTTTTAGGCCGGCGTCGCTTAGCGTTAAAGCTTGACGTTTCGCCACCACGACTGGATGGCATCTTCAGAAGCTATTTCACTTCGGCGACTTCCAAAATACTATTACTATTACTACTATTACTAATACTATTTTGGAAGTCGCCGAAGTGAAATAACTACTGAAGATGCCATCCACTCGTGGTGGCGAAACGTCAAGCTTTAACTCTAAACGACGCCGGCCTAAAAACCCAAGAACCACAAGTTCAAATCTACTGGAAGGCTAAATTGCTGCTGAATCTTGTTATAATGTTTACCTATATGAAGGTGATTTTTCAAGTAACGTAGTAGAATGATAGACTGGTGTTAATTGTGTCTTATTGCGAGTATTGCGGTTAGCAACCATGTGGCGGCAGTTTATCCTATTGTTAAATATGACAAAAGCTTGCCCTGTTTCATATTAAATTTAGTCAATACACAACAGTAAGTTCTGTAGATACAGACTCATATTAACGTATACGAAATATCAGTTTTGCAGACTTTGTATCTTATCAGTTAGAAATTTTGTTAAGCGCTTGTCACAGACAACATCACAGAAACTAAAATGTGAAGGGACCTGTTCTTCATTATAGGCATGAGTTGCGTAGAACAAAGTAGTTGTGAACCGAAACGTAATCCGAGAGCTTACTGTGATGACAAGCTCGCAGCAAATGCAAATGAAGTTGTGACTTCCTTGAAAGGGCATAGAGATGAGACAAAAATGTAGGAGATAGCTGATAAATGAGTATGTTGAACTTTAACTCAAGGTATCCACCACTTTGCACAAAATATTCATTTATTTGTGTATACCTCTTATTCATTGTTATCATGTACAGGAAACAATATTCTAGCCTACTGCGAGTACATGTACGAAACTACCAAACTTAGTTTTATACATCTGAATGGCTGTCATATTTTCTACGCTCTGTTTCCTCCAAATACAGTTTTCTTTTAGGAATAACTTCAGCTTCTATATACTGCGGTGTAACGCCCTGAGGGACTGGCGCCAGAAAACTGTCAGATAGGATTAACAAGAACCGAAGTGAGAAGGTCTTATTGGAAAGTCGGGTTAGTGTTACAAGGGTCTTCGCAAACTTCCGAGATATCCAACTTCGCCAAGGTTAAGGGCTTACGTTCAATATATCATTTAGAATTTAATAATACTGACCCGGTAGCTTTGCTTTAGGATAATCGTGCGAAATTGTGACAGTGAAAATCCGTTTAATATAATTATATGACATTAGATCCGCCCTTAATTCTGCCTTTCTTGCTCGCTCCCTCTCAGGAATTTGTAACAAATTTGAGCTCCAGTTCACTACTACTATACTGGTTTAGTGCTAAGGGACAGGCTGAGCAACAACTGATGGTATCGGAACAAAACTGAAAGCTCAGTTTTTACACCCATATCAATTTGGATGTTGCTGCCTACTTCCACAACAAAAATATGCAAGTAAACTCTGTAGATAAAAGAAAAATGGTTACCTGCGCATAAGTGCCGGAGAGATAAAGATCTACTGCTGTTACTTTTCCCCAAACTCTAATTTAGACCAGTTCAGCGAGTATATACCGACGCATTGGGATGGCGTAGTGAGAACGGAGTGGCAAGTCCTTGTATTGGGCGACCAAAATGCAAAAGCTATATCGACTGGAGATCGCCAACTACAGACGTGGACGTATCCTCTGCGGGTGCCTCCGCGTACAACATGCTTGTACTAAACGATGACCTTGGTCCTGCTTCCTACAAGAAAGATTCCCACCCCTACATCGATGTCACCATTGCGTTAGCCGGTGTTATACGTAGCTGGGAGGACCTACCTACCTACCCACTGTAGCACCAGCAGACCTGCAGTGTAGTCTGGTCAGAGACTGAAAGCTGTTCGAGCAACGCCTGATATCTCGTCTAGAAATTAAGATACATAAATATTTTTCTAATTCTCTCGAAAATAATCGACGAATCTTGGAAAATCAAATGCCAGAATAAAGGACATTGACATAGGAATGGGTGGAATAGGCTATTTAAAACAACAGGTACAAACTGTTCCAGTTTCATATAGTACCTGTTTCAAGAAAGCTGCTTCAATCCCAAACTGTTCCAAAGCGTCTGTTTCGGTCAAACCGGCGCGCCCGCAGCTGGCAGGCTTGAACCCGAGAATAGCCACCATAGAGAAGCGATATAACCTGTAGGCACCTTTGATGTTCGGCGGGTCATTATTGGTGACCTTAAATCGGCTTGAACTGACACGCATCCACAATACAGAGCAATTCCACGACCATAACCTCAAACGTCTTGATCAGCTGATATTGGGCAACAATGGCTTGTTTATACGTAGAGTTTGACGGTTTGACATTTGTCCACAATAACCCCGCGCATGCGTTATGAAAATCGGTCCCTGCTGTGTCGCTTCTCTGCGATGGCTATTCTCGGCTTGAACTGTTGGTTGCAGCGATTCAGGGTGTGCCAATAGTACACGTGTTTAATTGTTCAGTCTGTGTGCTTCAGAAAACTGTTTCGAATCATTTTTATATTTTATTTTTCGGTGGTTGCTGGTTGTTGGGTTGTTAGTAACAAACTTACTGATTCGTAACAACTTGTTGCGAGTCAGCGTGTTTACGAAACCTAATGTACGGGTAAGTAGTCTTTTTATGATTAGGCGATAGTTGATGACATCATGAGCTGTTTGATTAAAAGTTTTTCGATGAGAAGCAAGAGCAGCCCAGTTTGGATTTTTTTCTTAGTTATTGATCAGACAAATGCAATGTGTGGATTACAAATGTCATAGAAATAATCTGGCGTTTCAATACATTGAATTAAAAATACGAGATACAATAGCGGCGACACTACTGTCAGCAATACTACTAGCTCCTAGCAGTCAAGTATTCCTGCAGAGAACACCGAACGCATTCAGCCTGTTATTAAAAAATCCCGAACTATTTCGTATCGGCAATCTCGGGCAAGCCAACGGCAAGCAGCGTGGAACAAAGTGTAGCTGGAACAGAAACAGAAAGAGGAACAGACGATGACTGGCACGGATCAGTTCTAACTGCGCACATGCGCTATTCCGTGATACTAAACTGTTCCGTCGAAACAGGAAAACGTATTGAGCAACACTTGGTCCAGCCTGTTCCAAACAGAAACTTGTTTCAAATAGAATAGAATAGATCCTGTTCCAAAGTCCTATGCCTAATTCGACGTACCTTTCAAACGAGCTCTTACTAGGTACCCCTTGTCATTTGAAATTTTTCAGGGGATGACCCTGGGGGCAAAGAGTACGAGGGGGTGAAGTTGCTTTTGGTTAAGAATGTTTGCCCCTTGACAAATCTTTTGACGTATCGAGTTGACGAGTTCTTTTAATCAGCGGTTCTTGATAAATTCATGGTGGGAGGTTTTAAAATATATACAGTCCCTGTACGTTTGTTTTAGTAAACTCTGCAAACTTGTAAATGGGGGCGTAAGTCTGAATCGATAGGCAACCCCTATATGTGGTCTCAATTGCACAGTTAACCATCGATGCAAATTACCACTAAATCTATCTGGATGCAAATGGAAATTATTCATTGTCACTGTCGTGCGTACCGATGTATCACATACATCAGTTCGGATTCTCTTTTTTGTTCAATTTCTGGTTTAATTTTCGCCTCAGTTGATTTCCTGAAGCAGAAGCTTAACACACTGGACGAGACGGCCGTATTGGAACAGGTCTAACTTTGTCCTCTGGTTTACGCTGGATTTCCTAAGTTCCCACAGGCGTACGGGTCACTGAATACTTAAGGCCTCGTTCTTAGGCACTGATTTCAGTTCATCGACTTCAGTGAAAAATGTGATGTTAATTTCTATTTTAAACGAGCTAGGTGGATACCTATAGACCACATAAACCTCAGAAAATTACAGTCATTTTATAAACATAACCAAATACACAACACAATACTATACTATACACCATACTTTCAAGCATTAAGAAATAGTAGCTTTTTTATAACTGAGCAGACCACGCAGGCAGAGCCTAAATACCAGAGGACCGTTTCTGCTGTGAGAAGATTATGTTAGCCTAAAATTTCCCAGCTATAATTCTGAATGCGCTAAACAGGGTGTCCATTTAGTGTAGTGTAATTCCTCAATATCTCGCAACAATTAATTATTACCTACCGAGTCCTGCATGGTCTTTTTGGTGTTGACCTATCTAATTTATCTAGTCTACCCCCGTGTGGGGGCGGGTTAGAATATCTCCCATCGTATATCCTGCGTGTAGTAAAAGGCGACTAAAAGGAACCGAACTACTATCGGTATAAGCAGTAACCTCTTCTCAACCAACAGCTTTGGGTGGACGAGTTGAGAAGAGTCAGGACACCTTCTTGTCCTTGGGGTGAGAAATTGCCCTTAAACGCGGATGAACCAGTAGATACCGTCTGGTCAACGGCATGAGGATGCAGAAAGCAAATGGGAAACTACTGCATTAAAGATCCTAAAGATATCCCAAGAGGAACTTGTGAAATGGGTAAATGCATTTTACGAGTCCACAACATGTCTGTTAAGACATTGTGACTATGATGATATCCAGTTTATTTCGCCTTAATACAAACAACTTGAGAGGTCACAACTTTAAGCTCAAGAAAAAACTTCCACCAGACAACACTTTTTAAGCAACAGGGTATTTGATCAATGGAACCAGCTGCCTGCCGATGTAGTGAACAGTCCCTCTGTAAATGGTTTTAAAAACACATTATGACAATTGGTGCTCTGTGCATTCCTGACTTTGCATAAATATATTTGACTTTCTTCTGTATCATTGTTAACTGTCAGGATCAGGTTTTTTTTTTAGTTTATAATATTTATCTTTTGTTGCTGTTAGGGACTATAGCACATAGTGCTCAACTCTTGTTGATAGATAATAATAATAATATACCTGGTAGAAGAAAATGTTAAGTACAATAGTTATTTGTTTTTTTAAGGTGAATATACTAAATTTATTTTGAAACATACAGGGTGTTGCAGAAAAGCAGCATAATTATTAGCTTGATTTTGTTAAATGGAACCGCTTAACCTCATTCAGTTTGTCCTACTGATCTCTGTTTAACCCTGACATATTTCTGGGATCCGATACGACGTTGCCCGGATGTAACTTATTTTCAGTAAATTTTTGGATTGAGCCAAGGTCGCAAGTAACACGTCCAAAATGATGTATTTTTTTGAAATTTCTCAATGTTGTTATACAAATAGTTAGACGAATGTCAAGTGAATATTATTTTGGATGTCACCAACTATTTGCATCTACCGATACGTTCTACGTTTTCTGAGTTTTTTAAGAATTTTAGATTATGATAATTTCAATGTCAGTTTACTTTGTTTTCTCAAATACAACAAACTGTTTTACTTCAGATGTAAGTATTTACTAATACCCCCGCCCCGTAATATTTTTTAGCGTTTGCGGCGTTGCAAAGTTATAAATTACTTTTCCTAAATATCAAACATAACCATTTTTTATTAATAGAACGCACTGTATATATTATTATACATGGCTTCGCTAGTACTCGCTAGTTATGGTTTGCAGTGTGATAAACTTTGAAATAAGTTTCCTAAAATAATAAAACCGTTTTCCGCGCTCATATGCTATAAATTTCGTATATGCTTATTGCTTAATGTGATCGATCTAATAAATCCAAAAATTGATCTAGCAAGCGAGTGTCATATTGTTTGATTACTAGTCGAGTGCTAAATTGTTATGGTTTACAGCTTAACGGAGCGCCTGCATATTTACGGAGGAATGTTCGTTCTCACTTAGATGAACAGTTTCAGGAAAAATGAATAGGTCGTGGAGGTTCAGCAGCTTGGCCTCCTATTTTTTTTATGTAACTTGTTTGGATTACTTTCTGTGTAGCCATATCAAGTCTTCAGTTCATCAAATACCTACAACCATAAAAGATGACAGAAAGTAACGATAAGAGAGGTGTTTTAAAGTGTAACAGCACACATTCTATATCGCGCTAGGGAGACTTTTAATATTTGGATTCATCAAGAGTGCATAAACCAGTGCGGAAGACACCGTATTGCGGGGCGGGGTATGGTATTAGTAGATACTTTGATTTTAAATAAAACATATAGGGTGTTACTTAAAAAAAAAACCGAAATGTGGTGACTTTGAGGTTATTCTAATTTGAAAGTCTTCAGAAAACACCCTGTAGATGCACATAGTAACATCCAAAATAATGTTAAAGGAATACAATTTGAAAATGTTTCTTGTGACCCTGCAAATCCAAAAACTTACAGAAAATTATAACTTGGTAACATTGCAATCGATCCCAGAAATATGTGAGAGTTAAACAGATATGAATGATGGAAACTAAATGAGGTTAAAAAATTATAATAGTATCATTTAAAAAAATTAAGTTGATCATTATCCTGCTTTTCCGTAACACGCTGTATATTTCAAAGTAGTTTTAGCAGACACCGCATAAATCAGACAAGAGTCGTAAACGCCAGATCATACCGATACCACAAGAGCTAGTAGAAACTGTACCATTCTCACCCAGTAATCGATAATTCAAAAAGTTTCTGTCTTGATGCATGTATATTGCTAAACACATTTAAAAAACTATTTTCTAAAATCACTGCATTTCTCCCTCCCTCTCTCCCTCATCCACCGTTCTTGACATTATATGGCATCTGCGGAATCAAGGCAGTCATACTTAACCGCTCAACTATAACTACTTGATAGCTAAGGTACAACGGACAGCTCCAATAAATATAAAGGGCGTAGGGATGTGGCGACCCCATCGCCCAGAGGTGACGGTACACCTTGCACCGACGACGGTGCATCATGTACTATTATCTCTGCAATCAGCCACAGGGGGGAGAAGTGCAGTCATTTAGCTTCGTCCGCGGTGCAATCAGCCCCACATCGGAATATTTCCGGGAAACTAGAAATAGGTTCCCGGAAATAGGCGGCACCAAATGGCCTCACGGTTCATGTTCCGTCACTGGGCTGATGTTCTCGGTTTCTCATAAGTGACAAATTGAATTAATTAAAAGTAAAAAAATGCTCAATGGCTCTTCCAGGATCAAACTTCGCACTGACGACAGGCCCGAAGTCCAGAGAATTTTGTTCAGAGCCGACTTTACAAATATACGAGGTCTTGCCTCCAACATAAACTCTGTCCATCAACACCTTCAGTCAGAGAAGCCACACATTCTGGCTCTTACGGAAACTCAAGTCGGCTCATCAACAATGGATAACTGCTTTAGATATCCCGGATATGACTTATACACCCGATTTAGACGTAAGTTTGGCGTATGCGTGTATGTTAAATCTGGGCTTTCTTGTCATCGGGAAGAAGAGCTCGAACTAGAAGGATTTGACATCATACGGCTCAAAATATCCTTCCAAAACCATTCCAGATTTATATGCTGCATTTATAGGCCACCAAGCAGTAACAACCGCAAAGAGCTCTTCGAGAAGCTTTCAGCCACTGTGGACGCGCTGCAATCAGATCACCCTCATTCAGAGATAGTCTTTCTGGGTGACTTCAACGTTCACAACTCATACTGGCTGAAACACTCAATTAAAATGGACGACGAGGGACGTGAAGCTGAAGCCTTCGCTATCAGCTGCGGCTTGGAGCAGATAGTGAAAGAACCAACAAGAATTCCCAGCCGCCACGGAGATTTTGCTAGTCTGTTGGACCTATATCTCACAACTACTCCAACGGTCTACACAGTGAAGGTAACCGCCCCACTGGGATCGTCTGACCACAACACCGCCTCGACGCTATGCAGAATGCATTCTCCTGATCTCTACCATGCAAAGCCTCGTCGGGTCTGGCATTACGGATCAGCAAAGTGGGACGACCTAAGGGAATACTACCAGTCCTTTCCCTGGAACGACGTCTGCTTCAAGTCACGAGACCCATCAGCTTGCGCCCAAGAAATAACAGAGGTATTAATATATGCAGTTACCTCTGAAAACCAACATTACAGAGAATAGAGAAAAATCCAAATGCTGAGAGCCACCGCAGTTTTATCGACGCCAGAAATCAGTGTAAACGCGTAATTGACAGCAGCAAGGAGGAACACAACCAAAAAATTAAGAACAAGCTCCTCTCATGTCCTAGTTCGTCCAGAACATTCTGGCCTGTAGCTAAGGCTGTTAGTCAAAACTTTTCCTATTCGTCAATACCACCCTTGACCAGAGAGGACAAATCCATCGCTTCTGCTCCTATAGAAAAAGCAGACATCTTGGGGAAGGTCTTCGCAGCCAATTCTACTGTAGACTTTCAAGGAAATCCTCCGACCACCACCATAAGCGCGAACTCGAGAATGGTCAAATTTCAACATCGAAATGTAAAAAGCATACTCCAAAAACTGAACACCAATAAAGCTACTGGTCCTGACCATATTCCAGCCATTGTCCTTAAACGCTATGCCGCTGAGCTTGCACCTATTCTTCGCAAGCTCTTCAAACTTTCGTATCAACGAGGCGTGTTTCCCGCTTCTTGGAAGATTGGCTGCGTACAACCCATCCCTAAGAAAGGCAAAAAAACTGATCCCACCAATTATAGACTTGTCGCTCTTCTCAGCATCATGTCTAAGGTTATGGAGACTGTCATTAACACAGAGCTCCTGAAATACCTGGACACCAACAACATCATAAATGATAACCGGTATGGCTTCCGTAAGCACAGGTCTACAGGTGACCTCCTTGCCTACGTCACTCGCTTGTGGAACAGAGCAATAGACAATCATGGCGAATCCCGTATTGTTGCACTTGATATATCGAAAGCTTTCGACAGAGTATGGCATGACGGACTTCTGGTCAAGCTTGCTGCTTATGGACTACCACCTGGCCTGCGCCAGTGGCTGAATAGCTTATTGAACGACCGATCTCTGTCTGTTGTAGTCGAGGGCTGTTCATCAGACGTATTTTCAATAAACGCCGGTGTTCCTCAGGGATCTGTCCTATCCCCTACACTGTCTCTGCTGTACATCAACGAGATGCTGGAAATAACATCCAATCCATTCTACAGCTTCGCAGATGACAGTACATTAGTGTCGTGCATGGAACCAGGCAAGCCACTATCATCCCAGGAGACGGTACGTCGGCGACAGCAGCATGTCTCACAGATCAACGCAGATATCAAAACAATTGTCAAGTGGGGATTAGCAAATAAAGTACACTTCAACGTGCAAAAAACTCAGGCAACAACACTTACAAAGAAGTCTCACGATGGCTTACCAACCGTGGAAATGGAGGGTCACCCCATAGTCGAATCACCTTCCGTCAAGCTTTTGGGAATCAACATCAACAATAACATGTCTTGGCACGACCACGTTGTCAGTATTGCTAAATCGGCATCCCAGAAGGTTGGAGTTTTGTTCCGCTGTAGGAAGTTGTATACACCAGAGAAACTGCTGCTGCTCTACAAGGCACAAATCCGACCATCGCTGGAGTGTTGCTTCCGTGTGTGGGGATGTGCTCCGAAGCACTCTCTAAAGCTGGATAGAAAAGAGCGATTAGACTAATCGATACGCCTAACCTTACAAAGGACCTCCACAGCCTGGAACATCGAAGGAGGGTGGCTGACCTATCCCTTACAGATTCTGTCACGGAAGATGTTCGAGTGAGCTCTCTTAGATTATAACACTACAGGCCGTCCGAACCAGGAACACTAGAGAAGCTCTGCGAGCTTATTCTTACCAGGTTGAGGTCCTTATTCCCCGAACTAGTCTCCTCTAGCATTTCTTCTTTTGGAGAACTTCGACGCTGTGGAATCAGCTGCCAGGGAATTTGTTTCCCGACGGCTACAACCTGCAGCGTTTCAAATCTAACGTGAACCGATACTTATCCTCTCGCAGCGCTTCTACAGCGCCATAGGCTTTCAGCCTTTGCGGGAGGCCGACCATTAAAAAAATAAATAAAAAGCATGACAATGTAAATCTGTTGATAGTTTGGCATATTGCCTAGGTTAAATGGCGTAAATTTTACTTTGCACGTCCATGAACAGACTGTTGCCAGGTGCGGGTGAGACCCTGTTAACTTCATGCTTCGCAGCACTCTCAACGAGCGCACAATACGAAATTCTCCCTGTTGTCCCTTAATTGATACTGTTTTGTTCAGCCATACGTTTATTCCTTGACAAGATAAAGATGTAAACAAACTATCATCCGTAACACTTCTGTTTCTCATTATTACACTGAAATGTGGTGACATAATTAATCAAGAGCAGCTTCTTCCTGAACTCTCTATATCATACTTGTATTCAACGCAACTGGAAATTCATATGTTTATCGAATATAAGACAACAATTAGTATGACTAAATTACTTTTACTTCCTTGATGGTATGATTCAGTACCCTTGAAAGGCCCGCCTAGATTTCTTTTTTACCTTTTTACTTCCCACAACGATAGATGAGAGAAGCATTGTGATCGGCGAAAATGTTTGATTCAAGATATAATATGCTTTTCGTCTGTATGTTGGCATTTAGCGATATGCTGTAGGGTTCGGAGTAGGCAATCCTCCTATAATTTTGAAAGGCGATACATGGGCTGCGGAATAATTAGCAAAGAACGGACAATTTAAGAATTACATCAAACTTCGTCTTTAGCCAATTTAGGGGTACCTCATCATTCTTTACTTGTTTCGGGGTGGTTAAAAGGTAGCGTCTTTAGCCAATTTAGGGGTACCTCATCATTCTTTACTTGTTTCGGGGTGGTTAAAAGGTAGAGGGTTCTAAACTTAACTGAAACATGTGTTGCCTTCAATTGATTTTAGCAAAATTGTCACACAGTATTATTGCCGTGGCGAGGATGAAATACGGGCATGGTGTTTAGAAATCGTGTCAGTGGCGACGCAGCAATAATCAAAAAACTAAAAATCTAAAAATGTAAAAGCAACTCAATCTCCGTTTTTAGGCGATTTGAAGGTTCTGATCTTTTTCCACATTTTTCTGTCCACACCGATAGCGTATATGAGAATATAGCGTAAGCGTGAACATTTTAGATTTTGAGATAATGCTTTTTGGGCGTTTTATAATATCTACATAACAAAAACCCACGCCTCGCATTTCTGTCGGTCGGTCTGCCTAACGGCGCTTTTCTAGCCGCATGATCTCAGTAACCGTTGCTTGGGGTGTGATGAAATTTGTGTAGCGATATGCTGTGGAGTGGTTGCTGTTATGCTGCTATAATTTTGGAAATCAATGCGTTGGCGGCGGAGAAATTGATTATCTACAAAAAATTACCAGAACCCCTCCAAACTTCGTCTTTAGGCATTTCAAGGGTTCCTCATCATTTTCATGCTCTTTTGTTTTGGAGAAAGTGAAACCGGGGCGGTAGGGGGGCGGCGAGTTTGTAGGATCAAAAATTTGTTGTATTCATAAATTACTCTAAATTGCGCTGATAAAACTGACTTCAACACCGATTCACTACCGAGGAGAAAATGGTAACAGAGTATCGTTGTTGGAACTCTTGCAAGTGCTGGCCCGAAACGATAAATTTCAAAATCGCTCAAACGCTTTTAGATGTTTCAGAGGGCCCTGATCAATGTAACTTATTTGTTTAATATGATGTAGGAATAGACTAACTGTTTCAGGACAAATAGTCGTGTGTTGCTTAATTTGGAGACATTGATCACGAATTCGGCCTCTGTTACGAATTTTTCCGTTTTAAGTAAATTAAAAATTTTGCATTTCGCACAGATTTGCATATTTCCGAAAAACGACTTTTTGTGTGTTCCAGGTCCAATCTGAGTACGCTATTGACTTTAGCGGTCAATTTTCTATAAGCAACAGTAGGAAACGATGAGATAGCTTCCCAAAGTTAGCGATAAAGTCTATGCCCTAAAATAAAAAAATGAAGTCAAGTTGATTGACTCAGTACTTCCCACACATAACAATGATTTCGTTTTATTGTTTTTCCATTGCATGAAGCTATAGTCTGAAGTCGCCTTGCAACCAAGTAATCCAATTTCACCCCCACCCAAAAAGACGCAGAAAATGATCAGGAACCTCTAAAATGCTTAAAAACGAAGTTTGAGCTGATTTTATATTTTTAGTTTTTTTATTATTTCTGCGTCGCCACTGACATGATTTATCAAAACCATATGCGTTTTCCATCTTCGCCATGGTAGTAATGCTGTTTCAAAATTTCATTAAAATCAATTCAACAGTTTCCTCGTTACAACGATCTCACGCAATACTCTCGTATGTTTACATCAGAAAAAATTCTAAGTCCTTTGGTTTCTGTAATAGGCAAGGCAATGTTCAGGTGGGCCTAAAAAGGTGATTTATGTCGCTAGGTCTTCCTTCACAGGTCAGCGGACAACCTATGATTAATACAGCAAACCTTTCAGTTTTGCAACCCCCCACCCCCCAATCACCCGAATTTCACTCCCACTCAAAAAAACTCAGTAAATGATCAGGAACCTCTAAAACGCTTAAAAACGAAGTTTGAGCTGTTTTTATATTTTTAGTTTTTTTATTGTTTCTGCGCCGCCACTGGCACGATTTATAAAAACCATACGCATTTTCCATCCTTGCCACGGTAGTAATACTGTGTCAAAATTTCATTAAAATCAATTTCAACAGTTTCGTCGTTACATAATATGGAACTATCTAAAGCAATACTCGTATGTATACATCGGAAAAAATTCCAAGTCCTTTAGTTTCTGTAATAGGCATAAGGCAATGTTCGGATAGACCTAAAAAAGTTACTTATGTCGCTAGGTCTTCCTTCACAGGTCAGTGGGTAGTCTATTATGAATACAACAAATTTTTCAATTTTACAACCCCCCACCCCCCAACCACTTCAATTTCACCCCCACCAAAAAAAAAGTAGAAAATGATCAGGGACCCCTAAAACGCCTAAAAACGAAGTTTCAACAATATTTAATTTTTTTGTTTTTTCCTAATCACTCCGCCGCCTATGGACCGATTTTCAAAATTATAGGAACATTACCTACTACGACCCCACAGCATACCGCTGCCCAAATTTCATCACAATCCATGCAGCGGTTACTGAGATTACGAGGGTAGAAAAACGCGACAGACAGACCGACAGACCGACAGACCGACAGACCGACAGACCGACAGACCGACAGACCGACAGACCGACAGACCGACAGACCGACAGACCGACAGACCGACAGACCGACAGACCGACAGACCGACAGACCGACAGACAGACAGACAGACAGACATACAGACCGACGGAAATGAGTGACGTGGATTTTCGTTATGTAGACATCATAACATGCCCAAAAAGCGTATTATCTCGAAATCGAAAATTTTCGCGATCACAATACTCCCCTCACCTATCGGTGTGGGAAGTAAAAGTCCAAAGGTCTTGTTAAAAAATAGGCAATTCGAGAAAAAAATTAGGTTCTCAATCAGGATGAAACGTCGTGTGTTGCTTAATTTGGGGACAGTGATCACGAATTCGGCTTCTCTTCCGAATTTTGTCGTGTTTTTAGTAAACTAAAAGTTTTGTATTTCGCGCAGATTTGCATATTTCCAAAAAAATTATTTTCTGTGAGAAGGAGACATCATAGGTCGAATCTGACATTGTATTCAGCGGTCAATTTTGTATAAGAAAGAGGTGAAAGCGGTGAGATAACGTCTCAAAATTAGGGATGAGAGTCTGTAACAATATATGCGCAGCTTGGTGATGAACCACCAACCAACATATTGCCCATAGCAACTAGCTGCTCAGTACGATTGCACGAGACAAGGGCATGTGGGTGCGTGTGTGCGTGAGTCTAGCCAGCCACCAAGAAATGAAAACAGGACAACAATGGTTTGATAAAGATTTATTTCATATGTATGAATGCGGTACATATGTGTATTTTATCTATTTTTTTTTCAAACACAAGAACTTAGCTTCGGTGGGAAGTCCATGGTGTAGTTCTCGTGGTGCCCTTCCAAGAGAAGGTGGTGCCCCAAAGAAGTATGGTGCTGGCATCACAAAGAAGTATGATTATCTGGAGAAGTGCTGGTGGTACCCCAAAGAAGGGTGATGCCTCGGAGAAGCGGTGGTGTTCACGTGGTGGCACCCCAAAGAAGGGTGATGCCCCGGAGAAGTAGTGATGCTCCAGTGGTCTTGATGGTGGCACCCCGAAAAAGTAGTGGTGCCCCTCCAAAGAAGTGGTGCCCCTCCAAAGAAGGGTGGTTTCCTCGGTTACAACATATTGCACACACACAAAAGATTGTCTTAGAGAGACATAACTATAAGTACTAACTGTCAAAGATTGAAAAGGGGCGAGTGATGTATTTTTACCCATTTATAGAGGCTAACGTCGGTAGTGAGAGAGGGGGCATACTCCCCACTCATTAGGTATGCGCAAATTGTGTAATATCATGACATTTCCGGCTGAAATGAATAGAGATGGGCAAACTTAGAGGTGAACAGTGGCGGAATCGAACAGTTATGAAAACGTTGCTAGTATAATGAGGAAATAGATGCTAAAAATGGAAGTTACAAACTATTTGTATATGGTAGCCAAGTAAATAATATCAAAAATAATTTTGAAAACGGGTGAACCGTTACAAGCCAATGTTCTAAAATCGAAAAAGGCCAATGGACTTGTTAAAAAATAGACAATTCGAGAAAAATTATAGGTTCTCAAGCAGCACAAAAAGAGGTGTGTTGGTTAGTTTGGGGACATTGATCACGAATTCGGCCTCTGTTCAGAATGTTGCCGTGTTTTTTGTTAGAATAATATGTGGAGAGTTCTGAGTCAAGCCATTTGACGCTATTTTTTGATATTCTCATGACTAAAAAATGTCTCACGGAGATAACCATTATCCGCATTTCATATATTGATTTATAGTATTCCATAAATTTCGAGTTCTCAGTTATATATCCTCTATATAGCGATTATGAGGGCTGTAGATGAGCTGAATCAATTTTGTGCCCAAGAAAGTAGACACATAATTTTCTGTCTCCTTGAGCCAGGACAGCTTTAACTTTACGCTTACATTTACTCAATAAATTATGGCGCATCTGGGAGCAATTACATCTCAGATTCAAAACGTCAAGGACGTATGAATGATATAAGAACTTGGTTGTAACTTCGTTATGGCGGAGATTAAAACTCGAGATGAGGTTTTCAACTTTGCATACAGATATGAACTGAGGCGAAGTGATCCCTCTGATAGCAGTGTGCTGTAAGAAATAATATTTGACCATAGACATCATTTTTATTTTATTATGGTTTATTACAGAAACAGCTGATGTTATACAATGAAAAGATGATACTAAATCGACGAATTCAGCCCAGATAAGCTTAATTGTCAATACAGTGAGATTGATTTATGGCCCTGTACACCAAACTATAATAATTGCTATCCAGGGTGTTCTATGACGACTAGGAAATACCTTACGAGAAGACTGTACAGTTCATTTCCAACAAAAAAGACATATAAAATAGGATCCGATTTTCAGCTGTTTCAGAGATAAATTGATTTTTACAGATTTTCATCCAAATGCAAATCTCGAAAAGAACTAGTACTCTAATAAAACAGAATTTTATTGTTGGATTAGAGAATTTTTGGTATTACTCTTAAGAAAATATGCCACCACGTCATTACAGACTAAAAGAAATTGGTCATGTGTGAAACACTTCGCGAGTCAAAATTAGCTTGTGCTGAAAAGTGACTTCAAAAACGTTACAAAAAAATTAAATAATTAAAAAAATTACCAAATAATTAATGGCGCACTTTACGGTAGAAACATTCCCATCTTTCTAGTTATCCATTGATAACACAAACTTGTAAGTGTGATAAACACAGGCAATTAGATTCCATTTAAGCTCTAAAAACATAATGGATCTCTGAGAGTGCAAATTTTCAACAGAGCGTTCAGAAAAAACTTGTCATCGGATTTCCATTAAATATCGTAGTGATCAGTTAACCAAAAGTTCAGTATAGGATCTTAAAATTGTATAATCTAAAAGAAATATATAAGTTGTAATTTAAGTTGGATTTGTCTTGAAAAGTCGCTAGGTAATCTCCTAGAGGTAGATAGGTACTCAAACTCAATCAGAACATACGTACTAAAGTATCGTGTACCCGCAGATTTTCACTCATGTATTAGCGAGAGGTCGTAAAACAACTAGAATGGAGTAGGTCTGAAATTAAGCGTGATATCTTTAGTGAACACGCTGTGGATCAATCATGCACGCTGAAGACAAAAATATAGACTTTGTGCTATAGATCGACAATAATGATCGCACGTCTGCGCAAATTTAGATCCAGTAGGTTGTGACAGCTGCATCTCTAATCTTAGAACGGGCAACTGCGTCGTGTTTACGCATGCACGGAAATTATCTACAGTTTCAGCGTTAGCGTAAGTACGCTTATGATCGATCTACAGTATGTTTACTAGCGTTCATTATGTTTACAAATGAAGAATATGTGGATATTATGTTCGTATATGGTTTCTATAATGAAGCGTGGCGGCTATACTCTTTCGCTAGATAAAGTAAAAAGCAGCGCACGCCGTAGCCAAGTTAACTCATCAAATACGCATCGACCATCAGAACAAACCACCACGGCATCAGCATCGTCTTCGTCCCAAAACTCCCGCATTGCGCAAAACCAATATATAATAATAATATTATCGTTGGGACAGTGCAACCTGACGAATCTATAAATGAAGGTTTAACTGCGACAAATTATAATCATAAGACGATCCTTTACGTATCAAATCTATCCCTGCAAACAACACTCGACCAAGTTAAGAACTACATTGTGTTGAAACTTAATGTTATTTCTACAGAAGAGATCCTAGTAGAATCACTAAAATCAAACGGGTACTGTAACTCTTATAAAGTAGGGGTTGACAACAAGTATGTAGATGTGGTACCCACTCCTACCTTCTGGAATACAGGGATTAGAGTACAGAAATTTCGTACTCGGCCCTTTCGTCATAATGGACCAAACAGTAGATGGGGGAGAGGTTATCAACCAAATCCAAGGTCCAATCATCACAGATCATATGGGTTCTCACCAGGGTTCTCACAGTACAACAGGGGGCAAAGCAGAAGACGATGAGATTTTAAAAATTCTCCATTTCAATTCGCAGTCTGTACGCAACAAAGCTCTAGTAGTTGACGCATTGTTGAATGAAGGTTTAGATAATAATGCTTATGATTTTGTGTGTATTTCAGAACATTTCTTGAATATAGATGAGGTAGAAAATTTTGTAATTCCAAACTATAACATATTAGATTACTTTACCAGGGACAAAATGACAAGGGGAGGTGTTATGATACTATCTCACTCTCGACAACTAGCTAATACCTTTAAAAAATGCACAGAAATTACAGCCCTGTCAAAAGAACAAGTTCCGGTAAGTGATTTCCTACCTATTTTTGAAAAAGTGCTACAGTTATTAGAAAAAAAGAAAAAAAGAGGTTATTATTTTGGGGGACTATAATATAAAATCCTACTGCGATAAAAATGATAACTGTAGTTTCAACGACTTGATTAGATCTTATAACTATGTGCCACAAGTAAAACAACCTACACGCAGAAAAAACTGTATAGATAATATACTTGTAAGTTTTTCAGAAAACTATGTTAGTACGCAAGTATTTGAATCGGGTATTGCAGATCATAAAGCAATAGCAGCAAATATACAAATAAAAAGGCAACACTTAAAGACATCTGTCCACTCCACTGTCAAATATAGACCTATTTCTGAATACGGCAAAAATACTTATCATCAGTTATTATCAGATGTAGACTGGTCGTTTATAAATGATAACTCCCAAAATGTAAATAAAAAATTTTGTAGGTTCATGACAATTTTAAATGAAAACTTTGAAATTGCTTTCCCAGAAAAAACTAAAAAAAGTAACTGCTAACAAAGCTAAAAGTAAAACTAAATGGTTTACTCCTGAATTAAAACGAATACGGGAAAATGTAAAATTTCTGTCTGAACTGTGTACTCAATCTGGCAACGAGGTTATCCGCACCTACAGAAATACGTCTTTACTACAGAAATCAACTGAAAAGAGCGAAAAAGACATCTTATAGAAATAAAATAAATACTGCTGAAAATAAAGCAAAGGCAAGTTGGGAGATCATAAACGATCATCGTAAAAAATACAACAAGCAACGACACAATTATGCGCCAGTGAACTAAATCGTCATTTTAACAATATCGCTAACAACATAGTAAGGGATCTGTCAGAACCAAAACACCACTTCACAAAATACCTTAACAAAAATCAAAATATCCCATCATTTAGTTTCAATTTAGTTACTTTTAATCAAGTTCGCGATGCCATAGACTCTTTAAAAAACAAAAAATCTACAGATCATTATGGTATGAATGTGGCCCTTATAAAATCTATTAAAAATAAAATCTTGTCACCATTAACAAAGCTAATCAATTTATCTATCGCAAATAATACGTTCCCAGATTGCCTAAAAGTTGCAAAAGTCATACCAATTCATAAGGGTGGGGATCAAAACTTGCCACAAAATTACAGGCCCATCTCACTTCTACCGATATTGTCGAAAGTTTTTGAAACACTCCTAAGAAATCAAATAAATGACCATTTCGAAATGAACAACTCATACTACAACAACCAGTTTGGTTTTAGAAAAGGCAAGAGTACAAATGAAGCAATTGCTTATGTATGCAGAAATGTAGTCAAGGGTATGGAGGCTGGTAGGTATTCAGAAATTATTTGCTGTGACCTTCAGAAAGCCTTTGACTGCATATCACACGACATTTTGATGGTTAAACTGAACTATTACAATTTTACATCTGCAAGCAGTAGCCTTATGCACTCTTATCTATCAAATAAGAAACAGTACACCTCAAGTAATGGTCAATGCTCAGGTCTGGATGATTTGCTATATGGCGTCCCACAAGGATCGGTGCTCGGACCTGCCCTCTTCTTGATTTATATAAATGATCTTGTGAAGGGGGTACCGGGCGCTGACCTTGTATTGTTCGCTGATGATTCAAACTTGTATGCTACGCATGAAGATTTAGAAACCTTACAACTCTTAGTAGAAAAAATCCACAATGAAGCGACTGATTGGTTTATCAGTAATAAACTGTCTTTGAACGTAACAAAAACCAAACAAATGACTTTCAGCCACCGAAATATTCCTGAGGGGAAAGCCGAATGTGTGAAATTTTTAGGCGTTCAGTTGGATCCCCACTGTCTTGGAAAGAACACACCAATACTTTGGCAAAAAAATTGTCTACAAATATTTTTGTCATAAGAAATCTAGCAAGAGTAATTGACCTTAACCTCTTACTTACTGCATATCATGCTTTATTTGTTTCTCATTGCGCATATGGGATTTTGAGCTGGGGTGATTCAAGTCACATGTCCAGAATTTTCGCGTTGCAACGTAGGGCTGTCAGAGTAATGTTAGGCTTAGGATATCGCGATGAGGTCAGGAAAAAGTTCGTCGAGCTTCAACTACTTACAATTCCATCCTTGTATGTATTAAAATCTCTGATATATGTTAAAAGCCATTTAAGTGAGTACGCTACGAAATCAGAAAAACAAAAATATAACTTAAGAGAAGGACAAAATATCCGAATAGAGTACTACGTTTAGAAAGCTCGAGAAATGCATATAATTACTATGGACCGAACTACTTTAATAAACTTCCAGATGTAACGAAATTTTTGTTAATTTCGTTACACGTCGTCTGTGACTCCTTTATAGATTAATTCTTCCAGAATTATATCCGATTGACAGGTAGATATCTGTTCTTCCCGTATGCTTGGCCGTTACGCTATTAAAAGAACCACTTTTCCGCGCCTATGGATACCCATAGTATTTGTTCTCTAGCCTAACTGGACTATAACGCCGACGCGATAGGCAACACCGTAAAGGTTGCCAACGAGAGAAGAATGATTACCCAGGGTTGCCAATGTATGAGAAGTTAGTAAATATGACTATTGCGTTATTTGTAAAAGTTAACCTTGCAAAGTTGTTAGTTTCATTCTGTTGATGCATTTCTCGTTCCCTATTATGAATTTATTTCATTAATAATAGTAATTCTGTCCCGAGTTGCAATTAAGACTATAGTTACTTTGAGGTTGGGTTGGTAGTACTAGATTGCTGTGGCAACACTGCCATACCTTTGGGTAGTGAGAGTGAGAGGGGGTAGTCTCTGAGTGAGATTTGACAGTTGTCTATGGTAGTCGTGAACAATCGAGAGGTTTTCCAAGTTTCTGTGACTTCCGACGAAAAATTATAAATAGGCTCGTCCCTCCCTAGCTTTCCTCTTCTTGTCTCTCTGCAGCTGCAACAGGTCAGGTTTGTGTGTCTTCTTGGCCTTCCGCCATCTTTTCAGTACTTTCATGAAATAGTTACGATTTCATTGCCGTGGGGTTGACTTTGAAGTTTATTCACTCTCCTTTCGCGAGAGTTCTATTTGAAGTACCTAACCCAATAACACGGGCAATTATTTGTGAAAATTCCGCTATTTCGACATTTTGTTTGACCGCCATTGTTTCGTAGTGATTTCGTATTTTTGGTAGCATACCGTTGATGCCGTTGATATCGAACCTTTAGTATCTAAAATCGATATTGTCGATTTGATTTAGTTTCGTTTTCTAGTTAGCTTGTGAACACCATACTGTGGTATATATGTGTTTTCAGCTCAAGTGAGTGCATCTGCTTCCCGAAGAAGCCCACCTCGTACTGATGTCGATCTAAGGGAATACAAGCCCCTTTTTTCCACCTGCTTCTGAGACCTTGGAAGGACACACAGAGCGTGACTGCAAGCTGTTCCCGCTACTTTGGATATAGAAGGTACGTAAATATTGCTTATTTCAATTTGAACGCCATTTAGGCAGTTGTCGAGCTATTTTACGTACTTTCGTATCTAGAGTTTGTAGTCACCTCCAAGTGTGACCTTCAGTCCGCTTTTTCTTTGTTTTTTTATTTTGTTGCTCATTTGTACTTTTTGAGAGAGAGAGAGAGAGCACACCTTTTTCTTTTATTTGGTAGAGTCTGTGTAAAAATTGCATCGTTATTGTTTCCGCCATTTTGGGCAGCTAATGCGAGCACTTTTGCATAGGTGTCTAACCTTCTTCAGTTTTCTTTGTACCTCGTACAATTTTTAGAGAGAGAGAAAAGCACATTTCTTTATTTTGGTATAATTTTGATAATTTTTGAGTGTGCTGACACACACATTTTGCAAATTTTGAGCTGTAATTTTGCTGTACGATTTTGACAATTTTCCATATTTACAACCGATACAGCCTACCGAAGTATATCTATGTGAGACTGAATGTACTCATAGATTTTTGTTTCCTTTGGAGCTATAGTTTTAAAATTGAGGGTATTTATTGAGGTATAGTTGCTCGCACTTTGCAACTACTGTGCATATAGTTTCAATTTTCTGGATTATTTGTGATATTTGATTTTGAGACATTTTAGTAAACATTTGTGGGCTTGATAATTTTTTTTTGCGGTTGTATTACCTTTCAAGATTCTAACTTTCTGGAACACTAGAGCCAGCAGTAACTTAGTAGAATCATAGCCTTGATTTTCTCTTAAATCAATTAAACTGCTTTGAACTTAAGTGAACTATAGCCTTGCTCACTTCAAGACTCATATTTTTTAAGTTTTATGTTAAGTGTTAGACTTGAAAGGCCTATCAAGTATCTAGGTTAGGTGATACTCTGTGATTACGATATTGGTCCTTTATTTTAAGATTATATTTTAATTATATGCAGATTCAATTGTGAACCATTGTGGGGAGATATCTGCTACAACTTTGTGCTGAACTTTTAAGAAATTTTAGTATAGAATTTAAGCAATTTGTAAGGGATCCTTGTTAAATTTAAGCAGATATTGTTTCAACTAAGTTGTTAAATTTAAGCAGATATTGTTTCAACTAAGTTGTTAAATTTAAGCAGATATAGTTTCAACTGAATTGTTAAATTTAAACAGATATTGTTTCAACTAAATTGTTGAGGAGGGGGCTTTTAATTGTTCTATTCAAAGCCAAGTAGTACGCCTGAGCTTGCATAACCTCCTACATCCTGGGGTTTTGCCATAGAGGGTCCAGACTCTAATCCTTCTTTTTTCTATACTTTGCATGACGACGGCCGGAAGTGGTAGCCGAGCCAGACCCAGATATCCCTCAGCCTAAAAGGGGAAAAAATCAAAGAGTAGGGGTCAGGGCCAAAGGAACCTGAAGAGGCTGCCAGTCATCAGAGGGGACCCTCTGAAGGAGCGGTTAGAAGGAGCCCACAAGCCGACCCAGGAGGAGAAGACAACCTCGTTGAGCAAGCCAGGTTGTATCGCTCACTTACAGCAGTCCCTTTTTTTTACCACTGTAAATTAGTCCCCTTTCACCACTGTAAATTAGTCAATATTCACAATTCATATAGTTTATATTTTAACCACCAATATACTTGTTATTGTTTAATTCTCTTTTGAATTTTTTTTTCTGAACCCATCCCTTCAGTGTTTCTGGAGAGGTTGGGCAATTTCACTAACTTCCTTGGAGTTTGGAGGTGAAAACTCCTGGCGCCCTTTTTCTTGAGTTTTTGTTGAACCTTAGAGTAATCTCGCGATAAAAGTTAGTGATTTTGCCTGACATCTCTTATAAGAGGAAAAGAATAAGTTGCCAAGGATCCACAACCCACCGTAAGTAAACTGAGCAGCCCAAAGGCACCCCAGTTTAGCTAGATTGGAGGTCTTAACTTAGTTGAACTTTCAATCCAGCTTTTCACAATTTGGCGCCCAACGTGGGGCACGATTTGGCGATTTGTTCTTTTCTTTCTTCGAAGCCTGAAGAGAGGTGTAGAGTGAACTTTTGAAGTGAGTTGACTAGAGTCAGTTTTTTATAGTTTGCCTTTATTCAAAATTTTATTGAATTTTGCTGTAGTTATTTTGCCAATATTTCGAATAACTATTAATCTTTTGAGTTTATTTTGATATTTTGACATTTAGATTTTCTCCTGATAGTATCACCTTTGAGAACTCTTTATTGCGTTCAAGACTTTATCTTGCCTACATTTTTGAATATATCTTGATTATTGATTTTTATTGATTGCCTACATTTTGAGTATTTTTGACTTACCGAATATTTTCTGATTATTACCCATTTATCTAGCTGATTTTGACTATTTTGAGTTATTGAATATCTTTGATTATTGACCATTTATCTTATTGACTGCTGTGAGCAGTATATCTTTTGTCGACTTTTGATTACTGATTGATTTAGATTTTGATTCCCAAAATGGACGCAGGTCATTTATTGAGTGCAGAACTAGACTATGAACTCCGTGTGGGAGGTATCCAACCATCTGGTAGTATGGATGACAAACGAAAGGTACTGAGAGGGTTGTTCAGTCAAGAACGAGCTCACAGTCATTTATAGTTCAGCCTCATGATGACGATGTTGATGCAATCAAAACGTCATTGACCGATTTAGAGCAAAAGATAGCAGCCTTTGTCAGTGCTACTGGTAGTTCTGAACACAAGAGGCTTGTATCTCGTTTGACCCATGTTTCTGGTAGGATCAATCGCTTAAGAACCGATGATGAAAGTCAGGAAGCCATGAAGCAACGTTTACTTCTGCTTCTTTTAAAATTGGAAGCTGAGCTAGATGAAAAGGTTGCAGCTGCAACTAGCACTCCAGTGGAGAGAACGCCTGCAGCTCCAATTTTCTCAAACCCCAAACCTGTGTTACCATATAAGTGGAATTTGTGTTTTAAAGGGACTTCAAATGAGTCCGTTGTCTCCTTTTTAGAAAAGGTTGAGTCCATGAGACTATCCCGCTGTGTACAGAAAAATGAACTATTTCTTTCAGCTGGTGATTTATTCAAGGATAAAGCTTGGATTTGGTTTAATGTTAATAGATCTAGGTTTTCAGACTGGGACAGTTTGGTTGCTAAGTTGAAGGAAGATTTCTTGCCTTATCAGTATCAGGAGGACCTGATGCAGGAGATCAATAATAGAACTCAAGGTTCTGATGAACGAGTCTCTTTATATATTTGTGCTATGGAGGGGTTATTTAATCGTCTCCCTGAAAAACCTGATGAGAAGACCATAGTCAACAAAATCAGGCGCAATCTCTTGCCATTTTACGTAGCCCAACTAGCCCTTCATGACATCAATACAGTGTCAGAGCTGACAACTCTGTGCAAAAAGCTAGAGGAGTCTAGAAGTTGGTCCAATAGGTATAAACCTCCTATTCCTAGTAACTCTAGTTTCTTAGAACCAGACTTAGCCTGCCCTTCAACATCTAGGGGTTATCCCAGAGAAAACAGAAGGATATTTAACAGTAAGTCCTTGGGTGTTTCTTCTATATCTAAGGACGAGTGTTGGAATTGTCATCAAACTGGACATAGGTATTCCAAATGTTCAAGTCCTAGAACAAGATTTTGTTTTGGTTGTGGATCACAAGGCGTGATTAAGACCAAGTGTCAAAAGTGTTCGGGAAACGGGCAGGGTGGTTCCGCAAGACTGGACAACGCAACCACCCCAATTCAAGGTCCAGTGCAGACCGAAGCTCCGACTCAGTCGCCTTCAAACAGACGAAAAAAGTCCCAGAAAGGAGAGCCAAAACAGAAGTAGAGTTTGTTTCTCCTGTAGAGAATCCGAACCCTTGTACCTTATTGGAAGACCCATGTAAGAAGGTCTGTCCCATGTTTGTGTCCAAACCTGGTGATGAAAGACCATATCTAGAAGTCCAAATCTTAGGTGAGACTTTTATAGCTCTTGCTGATTCTGGCAGCAGTGTTTCAATTTTGGGAAACTCTGGTTTTGCCTTGCTTGAAAAATGGAATGTGAATCTTTCTTTAGATTATTCTCTGCAAGTGACAACTGCAGATGGTGTCCCACAGGCTACTATTGGAAAATTTACTGTACCCATCACTCTTGGTAACATGACAAGGGATGTACAAATTTGGGTAATTCCGTCTATTAATTATAGTCTTGTTTTGGGTATTGATTTCTTAAGAGCTTTCAGAGTTCATGCCAATTTCCCAGATAATCAGTATCAGATGTCAGTTTGTGTGGTGAACACTATCTGTCCTGCTGAAAATCTGAATTCCCAACAGAAGGCCAAACTTTCAAAAGTGATTGACCTATTTAAGTCAATTGGCCCTACTGACAGAATAGGAAGAACTCACCTTCTGACCCATCACATTGATACTGGTCAAGCCAAACCAATTAGGCAAAGACAATACCCTTTGTCACCAGCAATGCAGAAACATCTTGACAAGGAAATCGATCAGATGTTAAAGCAGGGTCTTATTCAGAGATCAAATTCCGAGTGGTGTAGTCCACTTTGGCTTGTGAAAAAAGCTTCTGGAGAGTATAGAATCTGTTTTGACGGACGCAAGCTTAACTCTGTGACTTGTAAAGATGCATATCCTATGCCCCTCATTGACTCAGTGATTAATAAGTTGAGAGATGCTAGATTCTTGTTATCAATTGACTTAAAATCTGCATTCTTTCAAATTCCTTTAGATGAGAAATCAAGACCGAAAACTGCTTTTGCTGTTAGAGGACGAGGACTTTTTGAATTTTGTGTCATGCCCTTTGGTTTATCATGTTCCGCTCAGAGCATGTGTCGTTTGATGGACATGGTTATTGGTCCAGCATTAGAACCTTATGTTTTCTATTACCTTGATGACATTGTAATTGCTACACCAGATTTTGATTTGCATTTAGACATTTTGAGAAAACTTTTTGAAAGATTGAAACAGGCTGGTCTTACAGTTAACTTTGAAAAATGTGAATTTTGCAGACCCTCATTGAAATTTCTTGGTTTTGTTGTTGATGAGAAAGGTCTTCGTACAGATGAATCTAAAGTATCTGCTATTGTTGATTATCCAGTCCCTAAGGCCACCACCCAAGTTAGACGTTTGATCGGTTTAGTTGGCTACTACCGACGCTTTCTAAAAAATTTTGCCTCAATCTGTAGTCCCATTTCTGACCTTTTTAAAGGACGAAAAAAGGGTCAAAGCATTGAATGGACAGAGGAAGCTGATCGTGCATTTGCTCAGATCAAGGAGAGCCTAACAACTGCTCCAGTCCTAGCTTCACCTGACTTTTCAAAGCCTTTTATTTTATATTGTGATGCTTCAGATACCGGAGTTGGTTCTGTATTATATCAGGAAACTGATGGCATAGAGCATCCTATAGCCTATGCTAGTAAGACCCTGAATAAGTGTCAGAGGAAGTATACCGTTACCGAAAAAGAGCTGTACAGCATTATTGTTGCCATTGAAAAGTTTAGGGGATACATCGAGGGCACACATTTTACTGTAATAACTGATCATGCTTCACTGATTTGGTTAAACAATATGGATAACCCTAGTGGCAGACTAGCCCGTTGGGCAGTTAAACTTTCTCAGTTTGATTTTACAATAGTCCATAGAAAGGGATCCCAGAATGTAGTAGCTGATGCCTTATCTCGATCAGTAGCAGTTCTTAACTTAGATACAGTAAAACTTGATGGGTGGTACACTAAAATGATTCAGAACGTCCAAGAAAAGCCTGATGATTATCCTTCTTATAAGGTAGAAAATGGCATTTTGTATAAACATATATTTAGTAGAGATCCTTTAGTGAGTAATTTAACAGACTGGAAGATTGTGGTGCCTCGAGCACATCGTAAAGAAGTAATTAAAATGTATCATGATAATGAGACCGCTGCTCATTTAGGTGTTTCTAAGACCATTTCTCGTATATCAGAACTGTATTATTGGCCATTTCTTCATAAAGATGTATATAGATATATTAAGAATTGTAAGACTTGTGCTAGTTGTAAAGTTTCTAATCTGCCTAAAGCAGGATTAATGGGCTCATATAAAAATATTAATTTTCCGTTTCAATTGGTCAGTTGTGATCTTTTAGGTCCTTATCCTAGATCTAAAAGTGGGAATCAATATCTTTTTGTGGTCATAGATTGGTTTACCAAATTCACTTTAGTTCAGCCCCTTCGTAAAGCTACAGTCCAGCACATTAATAGGTTTTTAGAGAATAATGTTTTTCTCATATTCGGTGTGCCTCAGATTATAGTATGTGACAACGGACCTCAGTTTAGGAGTAAAGATTTCAAAAACCTTATGGAGGAATATAAAGTTCAGAAAATATGGTATAATGCCAGGTATCATGCACAAATTAACCATACAGAGCGTCAAAATAGAGTTATTATCACAGCCATTAGGTCATATATTAAGGAAGATCAGAAAACTTGGGATCAGTCTATTTTCAAAATTGCTCAGGGTTTGCGTTTAGCAAAACATGATGTGACTGGGTATTCTCCAGCTTTCTTAACTTTCGCTAGAAATGTTCCTGTTTCAGGAGACTACTTTGGAAAGATTTCTGATAATGCCAGGAACATTGTTGAAATTTCTGACAAGAATGCCAGGCTAGATGATGTTCAGGGGATGACGGAAATTTTTTCGAAGGTTCGAGAACGAATCAAAAAGGCTTACCTTCGCAATGCTGAAACTTATAACCTAAGGCGTAGGCCCGCCCAATTTTCTGAGGGTGAAAAGGTTTGGAAGGTTAATTATGTGTTATCTAAGGCTGCTGATCATTTTAATGCTAAATTGTCTCCCAAATATGTTCCTTGTATTGTTAATAAGGTTTTGTCCCCTTTGGTATATAATTTGGTGGACAAGTATGGTAACGACTTGGGCAACTGGTATGTTAAGGATCTTAAAAAGGATGATACAGGGCTGGATTCTGATGATGATCCAGATCCAGTTCCAGACTTGGAACCAACCTCTGAACTAGAGTCTGAAGCCAGTGATGATGGGGGTTAATTGCCACGTCTTTAAGGACATTGCCCTGCTGATAGGGGCTGGCATGGTATGTTTGTGGGGAAAAAAGATACTTCTTTCTGCTCAAGCATCAGTGCCTGAGGAATGCTACAGCACCGGAAAATTACCGGGTGGGAGTACAAGTCTTCCGACAGGCTACTTATGGACGAAACAACATCTTTGTCTAATCACCTTAGGTGATTTACGTCCAAACAGCATTGCTGATAGCATCAGTATGCAAGAGTGTCGTTAGGGATTGTTATTGTCTGATACTTATGGTTATTTTTAATATGATGTATAAATTTGGTTTAGGTTCTTTTGTTGCAGATATGATTGGTCATAGCGTGAAATGTGACTTATCATTTTGGTGTGACAACTCATGTTTGATATTGTTCATTATTATTTGGTTCCTTTTTCCCTGATGACTCATTTGCTTATTTGAGTGCTTTTACCGATTTTGTCGTTTGTATATTAGTTCCCGGATTTGACATTTTTAGTTATTAGGTATAGTGTCCTGAATGTGAATAGGCACTTTGTATATTATTTTTGATATATGCGAGGATCTCTCCAGTCATGCCTTCAGTAGATCCGCTGTGGTATTTAGGTTAGGATATTTTAGGTTATTTTGGGTTAATATTATTGACATTCTCACCTTAGTTGTACTTGGGTTAGTGTCGGTTGTCATAATGCTTATGTATAACTTTTGCAAGGTTAGTCAGTCATTTTTTTTGTGCTCATACTGTGGTATTCTCTAATTCCAGGTTGATTAGTACCTTCATCTGTAGTTTAGCATCAGTTAGTTTGAAAATTCTCGAATGGCTTCTCGAATTTTTCCTGGTGGGAGGGATGTGTAACGAAATTTTTGTTAATTTCGTTACACGTCGTCTGTGACTCCTTTATAGATTAATTCTTCCAGAATTATATCCGATTGACAGGTAGATATCTGTTCTTCCCGTATGCTTGGCCGTTACGCTATTAAAAGAACCACTTTTCCGCGCCTATGGATACCCATAGTATTTGTTCTAGCCTAACTGGACTATAACGCCGACGCGATAGGCAACACCGTAAAGGTTGCCAACGAGAGAAGAATGATTACCCAGGGTTGCCAATGTATGAGAAGTTAGTAAATATGACTATTGCGTTATTTGTAAAAGTTAACCTTGCAAAGTTGTTAGTTTCATTCTGTTGATGCATTTCTCGTTCCCTATTATGAATTTATTTCATTAATAATAGTAATTCTGTCCCGAGTTGCAATTAAGACTATATTTACTTTGAGGTTGGGTTGGTAGTACTAGATTGCTGTGGCAGCACTGCCATACCTTTGGGTAGTGAGAGTGAGAGGGGGTAGTCTCTGAGTGAGATTTGACAGTTGTCTATGGTAGTCGTGAACAATCGAGAAGTTTTCCAAGTTTTTGTGACTTCCGACGAAAAATTATAAATAGGCTCGTCCCTCCCTAGCTTTCTTCTTCTTGTCTCTCTGCAGCTGCAACAGGTCAGGTTTGTGTGTCTTCTTGGCCTTCCGCCATCTTTTCAGTACTTTCATGAAATAGTTACGATTTCATTGCCGTGGGGTTGACTTTGAAGTTTATTCACTCTCCTTTCGCGAGAGTTCTATTTGAAGTACCTAACCCAATAACACGGGCAATTATTTGTGAAAATTCCGCTATTTCGACATTTTGTTTGACCGCCATTGTTTCGTAGTGATTTCGTATTTTTGGTAGCATACCGTTGATGCCGTTGATATCGAACCTTTAGTATCTAAAATCGATATTGTCGATTTGATTTAGTTTCGTTTTCTAGTTAGCTTGTGAACACCATACTGTGGTATATATGTGTTTTCAGCTCAAGTGAGTGCATCTGCTTCCCGAAGAAGCCCACCTCGTACTGATGTCGATCTAAGGGAATACAAGCCCCTTTTTTCCACCTGCTTCTGAGACCTTGGAAGGACACACAGAGCGTGACTGCAAGCTGTTCCCGCTACTTTGGATATAGAAGGTACGTAAATATTGCTTATTTCAATTTGAACGCCATTTAGGCAGTTGTCGAGCTATTTTACGTACTTTCGTATCTAGAGTTTGTAGTCACCTCCAAGTGTGACCTTCAGTCCGCTTTTTCTTTGTTTTTTTTATTTTGTTGCTCATTTGTACTTTTTGAGAGAGAGAGAGAGAGCACACCTTTTTCTTTTATTTGGTAGAGTCTGTGTAAAAATTGCATCGTTATTGTTTCCGCCATTTTGGGCAGCTAATGCGAGCACTTTTGCATAGGTGTCTAACCTTCTTCAGTTTTCTTTGTACCTCGTAGAATTTTTAGAGAGAGAGAAAAGCACATTTCTTTATTTTGGTATAATTTTGATAATTTTTGAGTGTGCTGACACACACATTTTGCAAATTTTGAGCTGTAATTTTGCTGTACGATTTTGACAATTTTCCATATTTACAACCGATACAGCCTACCGAAGTACATCTATGTGAGACTGAATGTACTCATAGATTTTTGTTTCCTTTGGAGCTATAGTTTTAAAATTGAGGGTATTTATTGAGGTATAGTTGCTCGCACTTTGCAACTACTGTGCATATAGTTTCAATTTTCTGGATTATTTGTGATATTTGATTTTGAGACATTTTAGTAAACATTTGTGGGCTTGATAATTTTTTTTTGCGGTTGTATTACCTTTCAAGATTCTAACTTTCTGGAACACTAGAGCCAGCAGTAACTTAGTAGAATCATAGCCTTGATTTTCTCTTAAATCAATTAAACTGCTTTGAACTTAAGTGAACTATAGCCTTGCTCACTTCAAGACTCATATTTTTTAAGTTTTATGTTAAGTGTTAGACTTGAAAGGCCTATCAAGTATCTAGGTTAGGTGATACTCTGTGATTACGATATTGGTCCTTTATTTTAAGATTATATTTTAATTATATGCAGATTCAATTGTGAACCATTGTGGGGAGATATCTGCTACAACTTTGTGCTGAACTTTTAAGAAATTTTAGTATAGAATTTAAGCAATTTGTAAGGGATCCTTGTTAAATTTAAGCAGATATTGTTTCAACTAAGTTGTTAAATTTAAGCAGATATTGTTTCAACTAAGTTGTTAAATTTAAGCAGATATAGTTTCAACTGAATTGTTAAATTTAAACAGATATTGTTTCAACTAAATTGTTGAGGAGGGGGCTTTTAATTGTTCTATTCAAAGCCAAGTAGTACGCCTGAGCTTGCATAACCTCCTACATCCTGGGGTTTTGCCATAGAGGGTCCAGACTCTAATCCTTCTTTTACTTCCCACACCGATAGGTGAGGGGAGTATTGTGATCGCGAAAATTTTCGATTTTGAGATAATACACTTTTTGGGCGTTTCATGATGTCTACATAACGAAAATCCATGTCACTCATTTCCGTCGGTCTGTCTGTCGGTCTGTCGGTCTGTCGGTCTGTCTGTCGGTCTGTCTGTACGCGTTTTTGTGTCCTCGTAATCTCAGTAACCGCTGCATGGATTGTGATGAAATTTGGGCAGCGATATGCTGGGGGGTCGTAGTAGGTAATGTTCTTATAATTTTGAAAATCGGTGCAGGGGCGGCGGAGTAATTAGCAAAAAACAAAAAAAATTAAATATTCCTCAAACTTCGTTTTTAGGCGTTTTAGAGGTTCCTGATCATTTTTTACTTTTTTTTGGGTGGGGGTGAAATTGGGGTGGTTGGGGGGTGGGGGGTTGTAAAATTGAAAAATTTGTTGCTTTCATAATAGACTGTCCACTGACCCATGAAGGAAGACCCAGCAACATAAATAACTTTTTTAGGTCCATGCGAACATTGCCTTGCCTATTGCAGAAACCAAAGGACTTTGATTTTTTCTGGTGTAAACATACGAGAGTATTGCTTTAGATCCTTCTATATTGTATTACAAGGAAACTGTTGAATTGATGTTAATGAAATTTTGACACAGTATTACTACCGTGGCGAGGATGGAAAACGCGTATGGTTTTTATAAATCGTGCCAGTGGCGGTGCAGAAATAATAAAAAAAGTAAAAGAATAAAAACAGCTCAAACTTCCTTTTTAAACGTTTTAAAGGTTCCTGATCATTTTCTGCGTTTTTTTTGGGTGGGGTGAAATTGGGGTGGTTAGGGGGTGGGGGGTTGAAAAACTGAAAAATTTCTTGTATTCATAATAGGCTGTCCACTAGCCTGTGAAGGAAGAGCTAGCGACATAAATAAACTTTTTAGGTCCATCCGAACATTGCCTAGCGTATTACGGAAACTAAGGGACTTAGAATTTTCTTTATACATACATACGAGTATTTATTGCTTTAGATCTTTTTGAACTTTGTAACGTGGACACTATTAAATGGATTCTAATTAAATTTTGACACAGTATTATTACCGTGGTGAGGATGGAAAACGCCTCGGAAAACGCGTATGTTTGTTAAATATAGTGCCAGTGGCAGCGTATATAGCAATAATCAAAAAACTAAAAGTTTGAAAACAACTCAAACTTCGTTTTTAGATGGTTTAGGCTGTCCATTGACCTCTGAAGGAAAGACTTAGCGGCATAAGACAATTTTAGGGGAGGAAAGGCTGCCGATGATTTGGTTGCAAGGAGATCTCAGACTAAAGCTTCATGCTATGGGAAAATAGTAAACTGATATCACAGTAATGTGTGGGAAGTACTGAGTCAATCAACTTGACTCCATTTTTTTCTATACTTTGCATGACGACGGCCGGAAGTGGTAGCCGAGCCAGACCCAGATATCCCTCAGCCTAAAAGGGGAAAAAATCAAAGAGTAGGGGTCAGGGCCAAAGGAACCTGAAGAGGCTGCCAGTCATCAGAGGAGACCCTCTGAAGGAGCGGTTAGAAGGAGCCCACAAGCCGACCCAGGAGGAGAAGACAACCTCGTTGAGCAAGCCAGGTTGTATCGCTCACTTACAGCAGTCCCTTTTTTTTACCACTGTAAATTAGTCCCCTTTCACCACTGTAAATTAGTCAATATTCACAATTCATATAGTTTATATTTTAACCACCAATATACTTGTTATTGTTTAATTCTCTTTTGAATTTTTTTTTCTGAACCCATCCCTTCAGTGTTTCTGGAGAGGTTGGGCAATTTCACTAACTTCCTTGGAGTTTGGAGGTGAAAACTCCTGGCGCCCTTTTTCTCGAGTTTTTGTTGAACCTTAGAGTAATCTCGCGATAAAAGTTAGTGATTTTGCCTGACATCTCTTATAAGAGGAAAAGAATAAGTTGCCAAGGATCCACAACCCACCGTAAGTAAACTGAGCAGCCCAAAGGCACCCCAGTTTAGCTAGATTGGAGGTCTTAACTTAGTTGAACTTTCAATCCAGCTTTTCACAGATAGTATCAAAACACTTCCTGAAAAAAAATTCTGTCAAACTATCAAAAATATGCTGATTAGAAAAAACTATGAAACTATATATGACATTTTAAATGATAATTTGACAGAAAGAGATTTTATATAGTTGACATTTTGGATTATGTGTGTGCTATTTTTTGTGATATACTATGTGATTGTAACTTGCGACAATATCTAATAAGTGTTATTTTATTTAGTGTTCGTTATACGAATTTTGAGACAATATGTGAAGTAAATATTTTCTTTGACATATGTAAAACATTAATGTAATGTTCAAACATGAAATATATATATTCTATTCTATTCTATTCTATCCGCAATACAGACGGTGGTACTCTAATCGCATTTAACCCAACGAAATACTTTTTCTGGGACTATTCGACATCTACATGAGACAGAAATCACTCGACGACGGACGTCTCAGTGATACCAGTAGGCCTCACCTGTATTATCATCCTGAAGTTGAGGACCAAATTTTTCGAAATGATGAACAATATCCTGCAGCATCCACTTACACTATTGCAAATCGCCTTAATACGGTATTTTGCAGTGGAAGGTGTGGTTCGCTGGGCAAACAACTGATGTGTATCCGTGCTGTTACATGCCAGTGCACATTTTGAGTCGATCCTCTCAGAAGGATGGGTTTTTGTCGGTTTATGGTTCATGTGGACGTCGAAGGTTCAACTTTTTCAAGTATGACTCTTTGGACGGATGAGTCCATACATAACTGAAAATCTACGGATACAAGATACTTTATAAAGTGGATTGCATGTTCTGCTTGCTTGCCTAGGGACTTTTTAAGGCGAATTTATCCTAAATTACAACTTGAGGTTTTCTTCTAAAATTACATTGAGACCCTATACGGAAGTTTTGGTTAACCGATCACTTTTTATGACTAATCGTGATGTAAAAGCACATGATTCAAGTACCCGTAACAGATATTAAAAAAAAACGGATAACAAGTTTTTCCAAACCGTTAAAATTTTATGCTTTCTCTCTCTCTCTCTCTCTCTCTCTCTCTCTTTCGGCGATGCATTATGCTTAAATGTAATTTTATTACCTATGTTTACCTCATTTACAACATGTTTGTGGTACCAATGAATAACTAGAAAGATATGTAATGTGCATGCTTAATTATTTGGTGATTTTTAGGATGAATTCATTTTTCTGAAACGTTTCTTGACTTTCATCACATGCAGATTTCGACACTATCTGGCAAAGTCTTTGATAAATAATCATTTTCTTTCAGCCTAGAATGACGTGATAGCGTATTTTCTAAGGAGTAATTCCAAAAACTCCAAAACTCTACAATAGCATTTTATATTATTAGGGTTTTCATTTTTGCATTTTATGAAAATCTCTAACAGTCAATTTATCTCTGAAACAGCTGACAATCGAACCCTACTTTGTATGCCATTTTTGTTGGAAAACAGTCTTCTCCTAAAGTATTCTTTATTCGTCATAGAAAACTCTGTTGAATTATCCAGTCTGCTACCGTGCCTAGACACATGTTTGAAATTCTTCTTCTCTATGTGCCATCTCCTCTTAGAAAGTTGGCTATCATCATGGCGATTCTTGCTTTAGCTGCGGCTGCTCGGAATAATTCTAGTGATGTAGTAATACCAATCTACCATGAGATACGTCTTCTCCCTGAATATTTTTCTCCTTGTATTTTCCCTTGAATATTGGTTCTAGAACGTGTTATCTTTCTATACGCATAACGTGCCCCAGTTAAGAAATTTCCCCATTTTCACAGTTCCTAATATCTTTCTTGCTTTATCCATGCGCCTAGATATTTCAAAACTTGTGACACTTTTCGTCTAAGAAGCTTTGATTATGCACCTATAGTATTCTATATACTCACATTTTGAAAGTCTCACGACTTGATCTCATAGAGAAGAATTGAGTTAACATCTGAAAAATCCGATGTTAAGCTCAGTGTTCAGATCTGTAGAGTGGAATACTCTACACTTTGTGAATGCAGCTCTAGCTTCACCTATTCTAGTTCTCAATTCTCTAGAGTGTCCTTCCGAGTGTCCTTCAGACTCGTTCAAAATGGTAGTCAGGTATTTGTATAACTTACTCGCTCGACTGCCTCATCGCGAAAAAACAATCTCCCTGGATATATGCTTTGCTGGTGTACATGAATTTTGCCTTTTGCCTCCCACACCGAAAGACGATTTGGAAATTATTGATGATTTGGTTGCAAGGGGATCTCAAACCATAGCTTCGTGCAATGGGAAACTAATAAAACGGTATCACCGTCATGTTTGGGAAGCAATGAGTCAATTAACTTGACTCCATTTTTTGATGTTGAGTGTAAGACTTGCCTCTTCACTGCTATTTACGATTTTGTCCACCATTCTTTGTAGATCCACGCTACTGCGGGCTATGCCAAGGTACTATCGTCAAAAAGATTGTTTATGATCTCATTGTTTATATTTATTCCCGTTGCTTCATCAAGTAGAGCATCTTGCATGATTTTCCATGAATAGAGGTTGAAAAGTATATGAGAGAGTAAGCATCCCTGTCTTACTCCTCTTTATCCCGTCTGAAGTTTTCCCTCTCTAAAAGCAGCTCTTTGACTGTAATACAGGTTGCTGATAATTCTCATGACGTCGAAACCAATATGCTTCTCACTCAGAATTTCCATAAGTTTGTCGACCGGAATACATCAGCTTATAACTACTTTATATTGTGAGTACACAGTAATTGTGTATCTATGATGGCCTTTCATTAATATTACGAACGACAGTATCTCAACAGCTTGGTTTGCGAAGTTCCACGGGCATTTTCGCTATAAAATTCTTTAATTTCGGCAAGAACCATCGTCAGATTTCCGTTAAATGCCGAGCTTTCATCCACAACTCCACGCGTAATCCTCAGGGCACTAGTACGACTGAGACTGACCTTATAGCAATTACCTAACCTGTAAATAACACGAAGACCATTAGCTGACCGGTATGGTCAGTTGTCATTACTTGGACATCGATGTAGACACGTCGATTATTATGGATGAACAGGGATTTCCAGAAATTATGCAGGTGGTCACTTCTCCCATAATTTAAATTATTTGAGTTTATGAGGATTTTAATGACTTCTACAACTTTTCTTTGAGTAGTATATGGGGCTCTTGCAGTAATCTTTATATCTTCAAAGACAACATTTTTATAGAAACCAGCAATTCTTATTCCTCTTTCGATTCTTATCTCGTTTGAAGTTTTTCGCCGTCTTGAAACACAGCTATTTGATTATAATTAAAGTTTGCTGATAATTCTCATGAGAGAAGTCAATATGCTTCTCACTTAGAATTTCCATAAGCTTGTCGTGTCTTGCACAAGTTTGATACCACTAACACGATTAACCGAAATACATCAGCTTATAACTACTTCAAATTGTCAGTACATAGTTATTTATTTTTGATAACCGGTCATTAATATTACGAACGATAGCATCTCATCAGCTTGGTTTGGAAAGTTCCACAGGCATTGTCACTATAAAATTCTTCAATTCCGGACGAAACCTATGTCTGATTTGCGTTAAACGCAGATTTTTCGTCCACAGTTGAACGAGTCATCCTCAGGGCTGCACTACAACTGAGACTGACCTTACCAATTACCTAGCCTGTATATACAATATGTCCAAGATGAGGAGGGCCAGTATGGGTGACTTTTAAACGAAGAGAGATATAAAGACAGCTGAATGGGGAAAAAGTTTCCTATTTCAAGGTTCTCTGAAAGGCTGTTAACAAATAATCAAAATCATTTTTTTATTTTCGAGATATTTAAAAAAAACGAAAATTTTAAATTATCGACTTGATGTTTTTTTGTCATTGTCAAGTTGATAATTTAAAATTTTCGTTTTTTCGAAATATCTTGAAAGCAAAAAATGATTTTGGGATATTTTTAGCAGCTTTTTAGTTAGCCTTGAAATAGAAAGCGTTTTCCCCATTTAACTGTATTTGTATTCCTCTTCGTTTAAAACTCATCCACACTGGCCCTCCTAATCTCGGACACCGAGGGACTACTGCCCACCAAAATCAAGTTTATAAACATTTTGTCGCGGTTCTCTGTCCCATCAATAAACAACAAATTTATTGTGTTCACAAATTTTTGGTCACCTCTGCAACTTTATCTGTATTTTTGCCTTATGAGACAATCCCGCATCTTATTTGGGATCCAACAACATACTGTAGTGAAACCAAGAAAACTTATGGCCCACAGTTTGGTTTAGAGAACTTTGATCACATTTTCACTTAAAGTATATATAACCATACTGATTTTGGTAGAGTTGTTGCATTTATTAATTCCTCACTAATTACTTTATCGCCAATATACCGATCAACAGACAGACCAACAAAAATGAGGAAAAATGTATGAAATATAGACGTCATACCACGCTCATAAAAAAATGAAGTTGAGGATGAAAAGAAGTTTGTTCAACTAGGGTGGCGTTGGAATAAAGTTTTGTAGAGTCAACAGATAATTATGCCTTGAAAGATAATATTTGGGTATAAGAAAAGAGAGAATTTCAGTGATCACAATTCTCCGCCTCAACTATGGCGTGGGTCGAACTTCTGTGTACAGTCAGAATACATACATATTATATGCCTTCAAAGAAAATCTTTGTATATGCATCTTTAGCGGTATAAATTGTGATGAAATGAGGATTTGGGGTTGAAGCCAACAGTCAACATTTCCTTGGTTAACTATTACCCTTGACAACCCTGTAACCTGATACTACGAAGCCGTCATTTAATGAAAGTAGCAGAAAAATGTATAAACACCACTTTTTATGGTATGACCTGTAACGTCCAGTATTTTATGTCGTATGGCTGTCACTCAATAGCTAGTACTTCGAACCTTCAAGCCTGTAGTTCTAGCATGTCGAGAGACATAAGTAAAACAAGAAATTATGTGTCAGACCAACTGGCTCAGGCTATTGTTTAACATTTTCAAAACACTTAAAGAGTGTCCCATTGAATTTGAGAGGTATGTTTTGTGCTACATAGGAGTTTATACAGGGTGGGTTTTTAGTACCGGATCGGTCAATAACTCCACTACTGCAGAAGATAGCGGAAAAAAGGTGTATATAAAAGTTGTAGCCAAGGATATGCTCCTTGCACAGAAAGTATTTTGATTTATACAGGGTGATCCATAACTACGTGGTGATGCAAAAAAACTATATTTATTCCATATGTATATTCTACTAATGAGTCCCGTTCCTAAAATATAAGATATTGTAACATTATACAGGGTGTTTCAAAGGTTATGACCATTTTTTTATCCAAATCGCTGCCAAATGAACGTACTGTATATTGAAAATCAACGAATCAAACATTTTTTTCCATTGAAAGATAAAAAATATGCCCTAGTTTTAACATAGGTTGACAAAAAGTCGCCGACGCATACATATACAGGGTGAGGTAGAATGCAAAAACTAGATTTTGTCTCTTTTTTAATCTAACCCCCATACTATATTATAGCAAAAAATGCTTCTAATATGCTAGTTCATATTTCTATAGCATTTCACATACTTACATCACCACGTAGTTATGGACCACCCTGTATAACGCGAAATGTTTTCTGAGCAAGGAGCGTATCCTTGGCTACAACTTTTATATACAACTTTTTTCGCTATCTTCTGCAGTAGTGAAGTTATCGACCGATCCCGCACTAAAAACTCACCCTGTCTGTCATTCAGTATCCTCACATTGTATATTGCTTATAGAATAACAGAGGTTTTAAGTTGCTTTTGATGTTTTTGGAAGCCTGCTCCTATAACAGGCGGCAAAGTGATGACAAGACAGCGGCAGCTTTGATTTAGTGGAAAGCAGCTTGGTCGATAAGGATATATTCATACAAATAATAATTTCTTAGAACTATAAAGTTATAACGACTAAAGCATAGACCTTCGTTTTCATATCAGTGCCGGTAAGCCGCTGCAGATTTTTTTCTCAGTCATTTAGACTATGGGCGATAATTTCGGAAATTATTTCGAACTGGACTATTAGCGGAAAACAATAAATCTTAACGAAGCCCTTCAAGTGCATACCCGACTTTATTTCCAGCGATAAATTTTCCATCTTCCCTTATCAATGCATGCATTCCAGGGAGACTGGTTTTAGCTTCAACATTAAATCACAGAGTGGAGAGTCTCTTTTATATTCTTTGGTTATAAAATGTGTCGCACGAGGAGGTTGCAAGCCTTGAACATTGAAATAGGACTGCGGTATCTCGAATTTTTTCGCAAAATATGTACACTGAATTGGCGTTTCCTTTGAACGTAGGTTATGAATGACAATTTTTTCAAAAAGCGTGTCTATTGAACAGACCTACATCAAGATATCCCGCGGTACATGAAAACTGAAAGGACCTGCAAAAAGAAAAGTTCCAATGCAATAATTACGTTACGCTTGGAATTAGTGAAACTTCCGCTACCAAGTTTATTACATTTTCGCAGTCTGTTCTCGTAGTTCAGTTCAAATTTCAATTTTGGATCACAGGCATGCACTTCCCACCTGTTTTTATAGACGTTTTGTAATATTTATATCATGAAAATTTATTTTACCAGTTGTCGTCATGTTGGCTGTCAGTCTTTAGCTATTTTTGAACATGCATGGCGCTCCTGTACCTTTAAAGATCGGTTCTTGTGGATGGACTAAATATTCTCAGAATCAACTCAGGCTCCGTTTTTAGACATTTTAGGTACTTTCTGGTCATTCGAAGTTTTTTTAGTGACCAAATTTGGGCTGTACGCTGTGTACGGAAGATCAGATCAAGGATTTTTTATTCCATTCACTGGTTCAGGTCCTGCTATTGGACATAATGTTTTGATATACCCTCCATAATCGTACTTAGATGAGTGATACTCATGTTCCTAATAACACTATTGATTCAGAATCAAGTAACTTGGTTCACTTAGGCTTTGGGCTAGACACAATAGTTTCAAATGAAATCTACAACTACTGTATACCAATATGTAACGTAAAATCTTGATTACAATGGCAAGTCAATTGATAACGAATATCTTCATAAACATTGAAACCCTGTTAACGTGTTAAGGTTAGGTAATAGATTTTTTTACTTTCAGCTATGCGAATGCATGAAAAACTGAAAACCACTAACGTTTTTGTCGCATCTTTCAGGAAACCAAAGGTTCCTGAAATTTAAGTATCAAAATGTCAAAGATAATAACAATCGGAAATAAATTGCTGAAAAGCGGGCAGAGAACGATCGATGGAATAGAATAGTTACAGGAGTAATAGCTTATGAAGGACGCCCTATAGTGGCGCCCCTCATACAGATTCTCCTAGAACTCACATAAATACTTGTTACTTTCAGCATCCTTCAATCAACGCACAACAATATATATAAATATAATTTTCATTACCCAGCAGACCAGCCAAGTCTAAATAGTCTTTAGCACGGGATTTGAACAGGTCAACACTCAGAGACTCGATAGATACATCTCTTGGCAGTGTACTCCAAGCCCTGGGCACCCTAGAAACAAAGGTTCAGTCGTACCGTTTGGTTCTTGATGTACGAAGAACGACCCCCTTGGGATGAGATGCATATTATGTTTAACAGTTGTACAACGTCACCGATTTCTGAGTGGACTAAGGAATATTCACCATTACAGTACTGGAGCAGAAATGCTGCTATTACAGTTAGCAAGAATACCGTTATCTGCTCCTTTTGTACGTTGTATAACTGTAGAAAAAAGGTATTTCAAATAGACGTGCCGACGTTAGTCTTGATTGTAGTGGCAGCTTCCGTGAAGCGATGGAGATAACAGTTTAATAATATTTAATTATGAATAAGTTCTCGACCACTTCGGTACACTTTCAAACTACTATTAGTGAACTTATATTGTTCTGAAGAAAATATTATAACGGCAGATTTTGTTGGATTCACCGACAAACCGTGATTATGAAACATCATTCGAAAAACTGATATTTGCTACAGAAATGTGGTCAGGCCTGTAAGACAGATCCACATACGCAATTATTCGTAACTGCATGCTCCATGACCCTCAAAATGATTTGGAGCATGGTGGATCCGTACTTGCAGAAGTGTGAAAAATGGTGAAATAAACTCCTTTCAAATGCAAGCACATCCACCATTACTCAAAGCCGCATGAACCAGCATCTGATCATGAACAATTTGTGCCACTACCTTGCAGAGTAATCGATCACCTTATTGTTCTGGCTTCTCTGTGCTCTTCTCTATGCTTGGTAAAGAAACAATATTTACTACTTTTGTGACAGGCCACTCCTTAAAGGGGTGATACACGTACGAGCAAGTACGCGTACTTATGGCTCGATGACCTTTTTCACCTGTGTGTCACCGTAAGTACGCGTACTCTAAAACCATCGCGCATACCGCCGGCGATCCAACTGGTTTGAAATCCTGCCTGTTGTGTTTGGCGTTTGTGAAAAGTTTTGTTTATTTAGGAAAATTATCAAAATTAGCTTCACGTGTGTCACCGACGTCGAGCCGAGTAAGTTCGCGAACTTAAAAACCGCGTACTTAAAGTTCGTACGTGTGTCACCCACTTTAGATAAGGAAAGAGATGGGATACCGTGCGCCTGTATGATGCTAATGAATTAGCTGTGACAGAAAACAAATAGCTGTCAAAATTTTGGTAGAAAACAAATAGATTGGTACCTTAGTATTTTTTTGTGATATTTAACGTCTTTAAGACCAATTATTGTAAAATATTGTGGTGTGCATAATGGTAGAGTGTGCAGCTCACGGTTGTAAAAGCCGCAGGAGTAGGAAGGAGCCAGGAATCGCTTTCCACAGGTAAATTTTTGTTCATATTTTTTGGTGCATTCGAAGTTTATGCAAATATCTCGATATCTTGTTCAGAGATATATACGTATCCAAAATATAATTTCAAATGTACCACTAACAATCGAATCATAATATTTTTGAGCATGTAAAGTGTAAAATTATATTTCTTCTGGTTCAAATACAATCAGTTTTCCAGTGACATATCTGTTATAGCTTACATTTTTGCAAGACAATATATCGGTCAAATAGCAGTTCACGGTTAAGTTAATGTTAATTACTTAAATTTGTACTATGGATAATAAAATTGGCCATACAAAATAGATTATTTCTCCAAATACCTTAACCATAATGCTAATCCTATTAGCTACGGCACTAGGACTAATGCTTTGGTACTTTTTGGTAACAGAGATGTCAGCCGCGCGTTCTGTCCTCTCTCTTTCCTTGTCCAAGGGTCACCCCAAATCCTGTAATATAGAACCATTGACCTGGAACTCTGAAAAGATTGACAGCAGGTGTCAGATAGCCAGGGGTTTGGTCACGGCACGCGCGTTGGCACTAGTGGCAGCGAAGCAGCAACAGCAAGTTAGCGTAGCTACGAACTGGGACAGCTACTAACTAGGACAGCCGAATACAATAGAAAAGAGCAGGTGTTGTTAGGTTTAGCTCATGTTTAACACTGTTCCTATTTATTATTTACTAGCACTATACAGTATGATGAACCCTTCTTAGTCGTTAAATTTTCTCAAGTTTTTCTAAATTTTCTAATATTCTGTATAATTTTCCTTAGATTTCTTCCTGTAAGAACCTCCTTCGAAGTAACAGCAAACTTATAAAAAAAGATGGATGAAATTGGTAAAGCCGTTCTCTCGTGATGCCGTGACCAACGGAAAAAGGGATTCATTTTTATATACATAGAGGTTGTTATTTCCTTGGGGTCATTAATTCGTTGGTTTCAAAATATATATTTCAATAAATCATTACGAAACTTTTTTGTTCAAAAACCCAAACCCAAAAATTGAGGCTCTCAACATCCAATTCTTGGCTGGTTACATTTTCCACCGCACATGAGCTGTATTGACCTCAAGTGAATAATTGACAATATGACATATGGTAAACAGAATGGCTACATAAGACTAACCAATTTGAGACTAAGGCCGCCAGAACCAGAAGCATGAGTTTTGATTCTACTGAAAGCGCAAAAGATTGCTGTCTCTGACACCGGAATAAAATTGAATTGCTCATCTATATTTGCATGTATATTGTTTTGGTAGTAGTGGAGAACTTCACTGTCTACTGGATTGTCTAATTCAGAATCTAGGAAATAATCAATCATAAACTTAAGGTTTAGTGAGAAGTTGCAATCATTTATTTTTTGTTATAGATATAGATATAAGATATAGATTCGCAACTGATTTCCATCAGCGCTTCAGGTCTGCATTACGATTAATATAAAAAATAGATCTAAAGCAAAATTTTCAGAAAGCTATATCCTTATCTTCGATGTGTATTTTAGAAAAACATTTGTATGTATTCTGGTATGTATATTTTTGTACATTTGATTACCTAATGGCTTCATACTACCATAAACATGTTTCATGTCCATAAACCGACGCCCTTCAAGCATTGATATCAAATTGAGTCAAACATAGCCATTGTACATAAAATGTAACAAAATATAATATCCTTGCAAAATTTTACTACTTATGAAATTACTTCTGGAAAGCAAATCCTTGTTTGCACCTTCGAACATAAAGCTGTGATAGCCTTTAGTTCCATAAAACTAAATTTATACCTTTCTTATGAATCTTTTATAGGTGCCGTATTCGCTGAGGAATAACCAAGTTAGAGAAAATGCTTGCTTGGAGTAAGCCCACACCATATCTCCATTCAAGATAATAAAGTTGCAAATCTGATTATACTTCCTACACCGATAGGAGAGGCGAGAATTGTGATCGCAAAAATTTACGATTTTGATATAATATCCTTTCTAGGCGTTTATGATATCTGCATAACAAAAATCCATGTCACTAATTTTTGTCGGTCTGTCTGTTTGTCGTCTTATCGGTCTGTCTGTACCAATAATCAAAACACTGGAAATAAACAGCCCAATATCCCATTTCGGGCGCTTTAGGGGTTCTTGAACATTTTCTTCTTGCTTTTAGGTGGGGTGAGATTAGGGTGGTTAGGGGGTGTGAGGTTGTCAAACTGAAAAATTTGTTGTATTCATAATAGGCTCTCCATTTGACTGAAAAAAATAAATAGCAGCATAACACACTTTTTTAGGTCCATCCGAACTTTGCCTTATTGCCGATTAAAGAAACCAAGAATCTTAGAAGTTTCTGATGTATACATAGAAGTATTGCTCTAGATCGTTCTGTATTGTGTAACGTGGAAATTATTGAGTTGGTTTTAACGAAACTATGACACAGTATTATTATCGTGGCGAGGATGGAAAACGCGTATCGTTTTTAAAAAATTAAGTTAAGTTGATTGACCTAGTACTAGTAATACCAATATATTATTTTGTTGTATTCATAACAGACTGCCCAGTGACCTGTGAAAGAAAGACTTAGCGGCGTACCACACTTCTCTAGGTCCATACGAATACAGCCTTGCCTCTATTACAAGAAGCAAGAGACTTAGAATTTTCTGACATACATAAAATATTTCTTTAGATCGTTCTGTACTGTGTAACGTAGAAACTATTAGATTGATTTTAATGAAATTTGGACACAGTATTATTACGGTAGCGGGAATGAAAGACGTTTATGATTTTTAGAAATCGTCTCAGTGACCGCACAGCAATAATGAAGAAACTATAAATATAGAAATAGCTCAAACTTCGTTTTTTGGTGTTTTCGGGGTTCCTGATCAATTTCTCCTTTCTTTGATTGGGAGTGAAATTCGGATAGTTGACGGATCACGGTCATGGAACTCAAAAATGTTTTGTATTTATAACAGGCTATCCATTGGCTTGTGAAGGAAAAACCCAGCAGCGTAACACACTTTTTTGTCGGGCGGGCGATGATTTGGTTACAAGACGATCTCAGACTTTAGCTTAATACAGTGGGAAAAAATATAACGATATCACCATTATGCGCGGAAAATACTGAGTCAATCAGCTTGACTCCATTTTTTTATCATCTTCTGCAACATCTGTCACATCGCAGAAAGTAGTTTGCTTACTAAGAAACAAACCGACAAATTTTGTAAAGGCTGACGTAGTATCAAGCAATACGAGATGCAGCGCCGAATAAGCTGCTTGTGCATTTTTTGAATGAAACATTTTCGTAATACGGACAGTTCCGATTTAAGCCACTTATGCGCGTTCAGGAACGTCTGAAGGAATACATTCGCAGAGGCGAAACGGTATTGCATACCTCCTTTATTCTTCCCGTACAATGGACCGTTCAGGCCATTCAGTCTAGAAGTGTGGCAAGGAGTAGCAGGACGGAATTGTGTGTGCATCTCGAAAGGAAACGTGCTGTTGGAGCAGCGTCGTTGTATGCGTCACACTTTCTGAATATCCGAATTATCTATTCCGTTCGACCATCTTGTAGAATGTACTAAATGCCGTAAGAACATTTTTGTAACGTCTTTGCTAAAATGCTTCATCCTTTACTTCCCACACCGATAGGTGAGGGGAGTATTGTGATCGCGAAAATTTTCGATTTTGAGATAATATACTTTTTGGGCGTTTTGTGATGTCTACGTAACGAAAATCCACATCACTCATTTCCGTCGGTCCGTCTGTCTGTCTGTTTGTCTGTCGGTCTGTGCGCGTCTGTCTAGCCTCGTAATCTCAGAGACCGGCGCATGAATTTTGATGAAGTTTGGGCAGCAATATGCTGTCGGGTCGTAGTAGGTAATGCTGCTATACTTTTGAAAATCGGTGCATTGGCGGCGGAGTAATTAGCAAAAATCGAAAAATTTCAAACATTCCCCAAGCGTCGTTTTTAGGCGTCTTAGGTGTTCCTGATCATTTTCTACTTTTTTTTGGGTGGGGGTGAAAATTGGGCTGGTTGGGGGTAGTAAAACTGAAAAATTTATTCTATTCGTAACAGACTGCCCACTGACCTGTGATGGAAGGCCTAATGACATAAATACCATTTTTAGGTCTATCCGAACATTGCCTTATGCCTATTACAGAAACCAAAGGACTTTTTTCCGATGTATACATATATGAGTATTGCTTTAGATTGTTCTGTATTTTATAATGTGGAAACTACTGAATTGATGTTAATGAAATTTCGGCGCAGTATTACTACTTTCGCAAGGATGGAATACGCGTATGATTTTTAGAAATCGTCTCAGTGGCGGCGCAGCAATATTAAGAAAACTAAGAATATGAAAACAGCTCAAACTTCGTTTTTAGGCATTTTAGGGGTTCCTGATCATTTTATACTTTTTTTGGGTGGAGGTGAAATTGGGGTGTTTGAAGGATGGGGGTTGTAAAACTGAAAATTTTGTATTCATAATAGGATGCCCTTTGACCTGTGAAAGAAAGACCTAGCGGCATAAAACACTTTTTTTAGGTCCATCCAAACATTGCCGTGCCGATTACAGAAATCAATGGACTTGACATTTTGACACAGATTTATTACCGTGATGAAGAAAAACGCGTGTAGTTTTTAGATATCGTTTCAGTGGCGACGCAGTAATAATAAAAAGACTATAAATACAAAAACACCTCAAACTTCGTTTTTAGACATTTTAGGGGTTCTTGATCATTTTCAATTTTTTTTGGGTGGGGGTGAAATTGGGGTGGTTCAGGGGTGGGGGGTTATAAAACTCAAAAATTGGTTGTATTTACGGTAGATTGTCCATTCACCTGTAAAACAAGTGCCTAGTAGAATAACACACTTTTTCTCACGGGCGAGCGATGATGTTTTGGTTGCAAGGAGATCTAGACTATAGTTTCATGCTATAGGAAAGTAACTAAACTGGAATCATCGGAGTGTGTGGAAAGTACTGACTCATTCAACTTGACTACATTTTTTACGGATTATTGAGTAATAGCGTATAGTGGATGCCTTAATGAAGATGAATAGAAAGAGCCTCAGGAACAGCTATAGCTTCAAGGACAACCTCACCTGCAAAAGGTTTTTGCCTTGCAAATGCGCTGCATGGATTGAAATATAGAGACTCATGCAAAACAGAGTTCAGCAAATTAAAAATTTCGCATCTTGAGATTATTAGCGACCAAAAAAAGTTCGAATGCCACATGACAATCCTTTCGGCTGCCGAAATGACCTTGAAAATTTAGATAATGGTCAGTGCGTACCGTTCGTACCGTACCGTCCGACCCAGTGCGTTCAAGGCTTTAGTGGAGGCTCGCTTAGATCAACTTTCTGTCAATCCATCAAGTTTAATTTATTAACACGAAATATTGTGATAGCAGTATTTTGATAGCATCGGTTTTGGCCGTTGATCTAGATCTTAAAAATATTCTTCTCTGAGCTAACTCTCGAATATTTTTTCTATCATCTCCTAAAGCCTGGTACTCACCGGCGAGCGGTAACTGAACTGCAACTGGTACCGTATCAAAGTTAATGTGTCTCGCAAATTTGTTCGATCCGCAGTGTTTCCGGTGAGCTCGTGTAGCAATGCAGAAATGGCTACCAGTGCCGCGAACATTTTAATGGAAGCGTTAGTGGAAGATAAACGCCCTAGAAGATGGTAGCGTCATGCAATATATGGAGAAAAAAGTGAATCTTCGTTATATGCAGCGTTAAAATTTCAAGAGATTAGTGGCAATACAAAAAATTTACGCACTTGTGTTCAACGTATTCCGAATATCTAATAGTTCTAAGAATGCCAATTACAGAGAAGCGATTTCAGTGCAAGACAGGTTAGGATTGACGCTAAGATATTTGGCTACTGACGAGTCAGTAAAAGTCTGCTGTATTTATTACGTATGTCAAAACAAGTCATTAGCAAGATTACCCACGAGGTATGCCAGGCAATCAGTAACGGGTTAAAGGGTTATATAAAGGTAAGCAAATAAAAAAAATAGGAAAGAATCTACTTGAGTAAACCCAAATGACGCTCTCACTGTGAACTGGAAGCGATATTGACAAAACCGGATTTTTTCCGGATTAGGTTTTTCATGAACTCCGAATCTGTATTTAGTTTTCCTCTAGCGCCTGTAGTTTTGGCTATCTTTTGTGTACGAACAGACGGAGGGACGGACAGACAGAGGCTCTGCATAAGCCCTCTTACAGTGAGAGCTGAAACGTATTTTTTTATATAGTATGAAATACAGTAAAAGTAACTAAATCGAAACGTGGACTCATTCTCAAAATAAGATTATATAATATAATAAGTATAACTAAACAAAAGTTCAACTAAACAGAAGCATCGACTCTCCACGCAAGTAACAGTATATTATGTAACAAACACACACATTATTAATCATTTGATTCACAGAAAATTTGGAAAAATGAAGGGCTCCGGCTGCATTCGAACCAGCGTCTCCGGCATTCTAGGCCAGCGCGTTACCAACTGTGCTACGGTGTCCCGTACCACATCCGATATACAGTGCCGACGACATGGTGTCGACTTCATCGGCACCCACCACTCCCCCGGATCGCTCTGTGAAACATGTATTTCAGTTATCCAGAGACATCTAATCGGCAGTTGGGTGAGTGTGAATCTACCACCTCTATTTGCACGACAACTGTCTATGTTACTGAAGTACGACTCTTCAGTCGGCCAGGATTTCATGGAATGAAAGGTGCTTGCTTACTCCGTAAGAGGGAGGTGATTCCAATCATTCAGTTCACAGAAAAATCGAAAAAATGAAGGGTACAGTCTGTATTTGAACCAGCGAGCGTCTCCAGAATTTTAGGCCAGCGCGTTACCAACTGTGCTACGGTGCCCCGTACCACAGCCGAAATACAGCGCCGACGACATGGTGTCGACCCCATCGACACCCACCACTCCCCCGGATCTCTCTGTGAACCATCTATTTCAGTCATCCAGAGACATCTAGTCGGCAGTTGGGTGGGTGTGAATCTCCCACCACTATTTGCACGACAGCTCTCTATGTTACTGAAGTACGACTCCTCAGTAGGCCAGGATATCATGGAATGAAAGGTGCTTGCTTACTCCCCAAGAGGGAGATGATTCCAATCATTTGGTTCACAGAAAAATCGGAAAAATGTGCGAAGCAAGCACCTTTCATCGCACACATAAATTAGTCGTACTAAAGGCACTTATCAAATATACAGAAATGTTGCTCCACCCTAAGTCTAAGTTACGTATGTGAATCGATCTGGAGAGCTCACGTTCACCGTACAATGTTTCTGAAAAATAATGATTTTTGATATTGCCCCAGTCGATATACGAGGGTTGCTCTATATCTCCGTCAATCCACCAGCACGCATACAGCTGTTTCACGCTTATTAGCGATCATCAGTGCGCCATAGGTCGACTGACGGAGACAGAGAGCATCAGGATTTTCCTGTCTATGAGACATGGTAGAGGGCAGACAGGCAGATCTCTTCTGCCGCCTACTCCCACATGCTTTACATGTCTGATAGACATGAAAATTGTGATGCTCTCTATCTCCGTCAGTCGAACTATGGCGCACTGTTGATCGCTAATAAGCGTGAAACAGCTGTCTGCGTACTGATGGGTTGACGGACATATAGAGCTACCCTCGTATACCGAACGTCAGATGTAGTTGGCATAGAAGCTCGTCTATCTGGTTAGGTGAAGCCGGTGAAGCGAATGCCTCATGCGTTCCGCCAAGATGTTTGCTGCTTTTTAGCAGTGACTTCCTTTGGTTTGCCGTTACCTCCGGGTACCAGATGGCGCACAGGCAGATGTTTCCTGCCGCCTACGGTCACATTACTCCAGTCGTCTGCAGAGGTTGGAATGCCTACACAGGTCAGTCCGCATAAAGCGTTAGTATTGACTGAGCAGGTATACCTGCACAGGTAGAACCCTCTGGTAGACCGCAGCGTGTGTGGCTGGTATAACTTAAGCTTCTCTCCAAGCCCCATTCTTTTCACGCCGTATACATTCCTGAACTGGGAAACAAAAACAGAAATGACTTGCAAATTTCAAGTAACATGTATGACTTCAAAAATAATTAACTTACATCGCGTTCCTATCGTACATGGCTTTAGGAAGGTTTTTGTATAATTAGAGCCGTTGACGTCAAAGGATTGTGTTTATACATCGTACGCCCACTTTACTTTGTGTTTACATAGTAAACTCTTCCAGATTCCACTATGTTGGCAGAGATGCCAGAAAGCTCACAGAGAATTTATGTAAACAAAGGCAATAGGCAAATAGAAGCGGGAACAGGTTTGCTGCGTAACTAATAGAAAAAAACAGTTAGAGTTTTTTTGTGTATCTTTGTTATGGAGAGAATATTGTGTTGCTGTTCAATGTGAGTTGCTAGTGGATAGACAAATAAGGAGTTAACGGATCCACTTATGGACTGTACATACATGTTTGTAATTATGTCTGTGGAACTAGGACAATGAAGGTCGTCAGACGTAGGTGAAGAGCAAAGTTGTAAAAGAATTTTGACCTACTGTGATGAACTTCAGTTATTTTTTGTAGGATAAGGTCATTTGAACAAAAACTCCTTATTTTTCTATATGCGACGTTTCGACTTATATTAAGTCATCCTCAGGCAAGTTGGTGCGCCAATTTCCTGTTAGCTGTAGCACAATGTTTCATCACCATCATTGCCTCTTCTCCAAAGTTGTTAGCAGTGTCTTCTAAACAGCCCATTCTTACCTAACTCTTTCTGTCAAATAATCCTACGCCAATCAAGTTTGTAAAAGGATCCTGACCTATTTCCATATTTGATAGAATGCTTTCACTTCAAGAAGTTTTTTGCTACGATTATCTGACATAGTTTAAAGCATGTCTTCATAGACTTATTTCCGCTCTGTTTCTGCAAGGACTAGCGTTTACACGTGGTTGGAGATAGGAGGGGTTTAATTGGATCCAGACGAACGTGGAGTTAAGTGTAAATAATTTTGTTTGCTCCGTTTCGAAGCTAACGACACAGCAATTAATATTAATAGCTCGTCCAGGGCAGAGGTCGAAGCGCTTTCGGCAGATTTCATTTTAGTAATAACATTAGGATTCACGCGAGTGGGAGGTTCATCGCCTTTAGTGGGGTAATCAACCTTAGTAAATTTTAAGTGGGATAATGCTAAGATGCTAACTTATGCTCTTGGAAACTGCAAATCAAATTTGACAAAATTGAGGAAAATTAGGAAAGAAGTCGCCTGTCTTATTTTGAAACAAACACTCTCCTACCCTTAGAAGATTGGAGCATTACCCACTATGATAGCATATCATTCAAAATTTCATTAAAATCGGTGCAGTGATAACTGAGATTACACAGTTAAACAAAACAGCGTCAGGCAGATCGATAGACCGACAGACAAACTAATGCTAATTAGTGATATACCTACAAATGTCTATGAGACATGGTAGAGGGCAGACAGGCAGATCTCTTCTGCCGCCTACTCCCACATGCTTTACATGTCTGATAGACATGAAAATTGTGATGCTCTCTATCTCCGTCAGTCGAACTATGGCGCACTGTTGATCGCTAATAAGCGTGAAACAGCTGTCTGCGTACTGATGGGTTGACGGACATATAGAGCTACCCTCGTATACCGAACGTCAGATGTAGTTGGCATAGAAGCTCGTCTATCTGGTTAGGTGAAGCCGGTGAAGCGAATGCCTCATGCGTTCCGCCAAGATGTTTGCTGCTTTTTAGCAGTGACTTCCTTTGGTTTGCCGTTACCTCCGGGTACCAGATGGCGCACAGGCAGATGTTTCCTGCCGCCTACGGTCACATTACTCCAGTCGTCTGCAGAGGTTGGAATGCCTACACAGGTCAGTCCGCATAAAGCGTTAGTATTGACTGAGCAGGTATACCTGCACAGGTAGAACCCTCTGGTAGACCGCAGCGTGTGTGGCTGGTATAACTTAAGCTTCTCTCCAAGCCCCATTCTTTTCACGCCGTATACATTCCTGAACTGGGAAACAAAAACAGAAATGACTTGCAAATTTCAAGTAACATGTATGACTTCAAAAATAATTAACTTACATCGCGTTCCTATCGTACATGGCTTTAGGAAGGTTTTTGTATAATTAGAGCCGTTGACGTCAAAGGATTGTGTTTATACATCGTACGCCCACTTTACTTTGTGTTTACATAGTAAACTCTTCCAGATTCCACTATGTTGGCAGAGATGCCAGAAAGCTCACAGAGAATTTATGTAAACAAAGGCAATAGGCAAATAGAAGCGGGAACAGGTTTGCTGCGTAACTAATAGAAAAAAACAGTTAGAGTTTTTTTGTGTATCTTTGTTATGGAGAGAATATTGTGTTGCTGTTCAATGTGAGTTGCTAGTAGATAGACAAATAAGGAGTTAACGGATCCACTTATGGACTGTACATACATGTTTGTAATTATGTCTGTGGAACTAGGACAATGAAGGTCGTCAGACGTAGGTGAAGAGCAAAGTTGTAAAAGAATTTTGACCTACTGTGATGAACTTCAGTTATTTTTTGTAGGATAAGGTCATTTGAACAAAAACTCCTTATTTTTCTATATGCGACGTTTCGACTTATATTAAGTCATCCTCAGGCAAGTTGGTGCGCCAATTTCCTGTTAGCTGTAGCACAATGTTTCATCACCATCATTGCCTCTTCTCCAAAGTTGTTAGCAGTGTCTTCTAAACAGCCCATTCTTACCTAACTCTTTCTGTCAAATAATCCTACGCCAATCAAGTTTGTAAAAGGATCCTGACCTATTTCCATATTTGATAGAATGCTTTCACTTCAAGAAGTTTTTTGCTACGATTATCTGACATAGTTTAAAGCCTGTCTTCATAGACTTATTTCCGCTCTGTTTCTGCAAGGACTAGCGTTTACACGTGGTTGGAGATAGGAGGGGTTTAATTGGATCCAGACGAACGTGGAGTTAAGTGTAAATAATTTTGTTTGCTCCGTTTCGAAGCTAACGACACAGCAATTAATATTAATAGCTCGTCCAGGGCAGAGGTCGAAGCGCTTTCGGCAGATTTCATTTTAGTAATAACATTAGGATTCACGCGAGTGGGAGGTTCATCGCCTTTAGTGGGGTAATCAACCTTAGTAAATTTTAAGTGGGATAATGCTAAGATGCTAACTTATGCTCTTGGAAACTGCAAATCAAATTTGACAAAATTGAGGAAAATTAGGAAAGAAGTCGCCTGTCTTATTTTGAAAAAAACACTCTCCTACCCTTAGAAGATTGGAGCATTACCCACTATGATAGCATATCATTCAAAATTTCATTAAAATCGGTGCAGTGATAACTGAGATTACACAGTTAAACAAAACAGCGTCAGGCAGATCGATAGACCGACAGACAAACTAATGCTAATTAGTGATATACCTACAAATTTCCGCAGTGTAGTTGTCATAAAATCTCAAAAAAATATTTCCTAGACAAGTTAAATACACACCCTTTTGAAAGAATTTGGACGTGAAATTGTTTTGCAGAAAAAGTGAAAGTACTAACTTCTTAAGACATTAGGACATTGAATTTACAAAGACGATTCACTACGAAATTAAAATCAAATTTATTTCAGTTGCTAATTTCTAAGATGACGTGGCTATTTATCCATTGTAAATGCGACGTAAGCTGCTTTTCAAGGACCACGCTGAAGCTTATCGGACCTACTTTAAATTTGCAGTAGAGCTGAAATTATGATGTTGAATGAACCTCTTTTAGATGAAATTTGATCAGCAGGCATCTATACTGGGTGTTCTGGAAATTAGTTTACAGGTAGTATTTTCATTAGAATAGACATTGTACTTGAAATGCATCTACATTTTATTTGATATCCGGGTAAGGAAAACGTGGATGGATTTGTACCATCAGCCTTTCCCGTCTGAAGCATGAGACTCTCCAGAAAATTGATATATTCAATGTAAGCCGCTAATCCTCCGCCATGTACTCAATATAGTAGTTTTTTATTGTTATAGAGTTGTACCCAACGAATTCGAATAGGCTAGAAGAAGCAAAGCCCATGCGCTAACAGGCATGTGAGTGTATCCATGACCCTGGTGTTATTATTTACCACTTGTTTACAAAGACGATGTTATTGTTTACAGAAATTGACAGAAATCCCCTGGATTTAAAGAGCTTTCATTATACAGACATAGACGTACGCTACATTATTTTTGAAGGAGTGATGGTCAGCGTGTGACGAAAGAGCAGCTCGGCGGGCAGTAGCCCGGGCTGCACATTTTTCTTCTTTGTTCTATGTATTAATAATAATAGTAACAAGATACGTTGAAGGGATAAGCATGTAACGGTGTGGCTATAAGATAATGACGATTACGTTGAGAATATAGAAAAGAGGAACTATTACAGAATGATAGGAAAAAATGAAAGATGCCAGATCTTAAATACTCATGGCATGGGATTTACGACCAATCGCAGCCAGACCAAATTTATTGGACTATTTATGTACCATACGGGTCCACTAATTGTTTGAATATTTGAAAGGGAACTACAAAACTACTAAGTACTTACATTGGGGTGCATTAAATGAAAACTTACACTGAACTTTTTCAATATATTTCAATATACATATTTCTATTACCAGATAATGTTAAAAATAAACTTAAATACAACAGACCTACAAAAAATACAACTTGAAGAACCCATCTACTTAGTGATCATGATTTGGTATTTGAAAGAATTTGGCCCTGTAAATATATAAAAGGAGGTTTTATCATGTCAGGCTTCTCACCTTCGGAGTGTATGATTCTCACATTGGAGCAACAAGCAGTGCAGTAATAAATTTGCTGCATTACCTATTATGGCCTTAGAAACAGAGACACATCAACTATAATATAAGGGAACGGGTATTTATGAGCATTATGTATCGCAATCTTCCCAGTTTCGAGACTATCATTACAGATCGAAACATTTTGAAGAAGGGAACCTGCAACAGGTAACCGTCTGGTACACAAATGAACAATAAAGTTTGAAGACAAGAAACGTATAAAATAAATTCATTTAAATTCTACTATTTTTTATAAATTTAGCATATTTAGCATAAATTGTTTACGGCGCAAAATAAAAATTTTTTCAATAATTCATTTTACGTAATATTTAATCAAATATCAAATCTCAGTTTTATGAATCGCGGTTAGCTAAAAAAATGCATGTTCATGAGAATTAGCTGGAATAGAAACGTAAACGAAATGGAAATACATGAATATAATATTCTCTCACTCCATGAGCTACACCCCTTTTGAGACGTCACTGGCATTTCTTACCGATGATTAGGTTTGCACGCTTCACCCAAAACAAACAATAGAACTCAGCGAGTGCGCTACCAGCGTCTGGTAAATAAAGGGTGAAAAAAGGAAAGGGTCATGGTTGGGTCGAGATCTGGGTACTTGTGAATTGGGATTTCCGTTGACGCGACGTTGTCACGTTTTTTCAGAAATATTGGCTTGACCTAATTTAGCGGAAACAGAAATGGGGGTGAGATTGGTTTGTGTGTGGACGCCACTCCCGGGCCGCTGAAAAACTACTATGGTATTTTTAAGTTTCAGTAACTAACCTAACTTAACCTCACGGGTTCAATTGTTGAGGTTAAAATGGTTTAACTGGGGTTTAGTCAATTGTTAATCCGCTCGTCTCAGTCCATGCTCTAACAGCCATGTGTATATTGGAAAGGCCTAGTTGTTATTATTTACTGTGTTCACAGGCACGATGTTATTTTTTACAGAAATCCGCGGAAATTAAATTTTGTCGAATTGTTAAAAATGATCTTTTAATACTTTATGCACCGTTAAAACCCAAATTTTACTCTAAACTATAACAATGGACCCGAAACGATCAACCTAAAAAAGCAAAAAACGAAATACAAACAGACTAGGTAGGTACGTCTTGATACACATTACACAATCAAGACTTACTTTTTTCGATCTTGTAACTCGCTTATTTTTCAGTTTTCGGGAAAGAGTTATTTGAAAAAGTTGTTTATTTTAACGACTTCTATGTACAGTTGACAAAGAAGTATCACCCTGTATAATAACAAACACATTGATCAGTATCCTCCTTTGGAGCAAAAGTCTATTTTGTGATTTTCCTCACACGCTTTTTTCAACTTTACTATTACTGCAATGACTGCAAAATATATGTTGTCAGTTCTCACAGCTAACGAAAATACAATAGGTTTACACGGAGACGATCTGGCAACGTGGCCAGGTTATCCTTTGCTATTTTTTGCGTCCGATCCTCTACCTGCCTAACTGCCTGCTACGAGCATCAAGCTGCTTGATAAACACAACGATAAACACAATATTTTATAATATGCTTGAGACCGTGGGTCCAAACAAAACCCTTGTTTACTGCTCCTACCTATTCGAATTCGTTGGTTGTACCAGTATGAATCCTCTGACGTCATGGTTACCCGACATGCCATCATGACCTGACCGGTTGAAACCTGTACCCTCTCTTCTTACCTCCTCTATCTCCACCAGCACCGGGCATAACCGTGAACGATATTCTTCGCAGCGGAAAATGAGGTATTTTCTATTCCATGGCATTCTTCTGACTATTTTGCCTTCAAAATGCTTTATATCATTTTTTGTACGATCTTCTATCGTACCCTGCTCGATATCATCACTGGCACCACATTATCAGGGGTGAAATCCTCTGGCAGGTTTGCTCTCGCATCCTATCTATAATGGGACCATCTACTGAAGTTAAACGGTGTGTGATTCGCTGTGTCCGACCCGATTGCTATGCCTATATGGTATCTATACACCCTGAAGGGTCCATGGCCTGACAGCGCTTATGTGAGGAAATACCTAGCACGTTGTTCTGTGCTTACACTCCACCCATTCCCTTAAGGACAGTATCACCGTCTTTGTACATTGCACCACCTGTGATGTATCTGCCCATAGGTGCCATTTTTCTAGCGTGCTGAATCTCATTATAGTAGTGCTTGGTGCATTTAGTCGTAGTGGTCAAGTCAGTGGCGTGGCGTAGTGGAGGAGATCACCGGGTCCTATGTAAAGAATCGGAATGGATACCTATTCAGCGGAGCACGGCTGCCACAAGTGTTGAAGTGCCGGCTAAAATGGCAGAAAACCTTGTCGTTTTATTTTTATGAGTGAAATAACTGTTATCGGTAAAGAAACATGGTCTTCCAAATCTTAAAATGTATTATTAAAGTAATCTGGAACAGGCTTATTTATTTAGACCACTTCCTATTCCCAAACAAAAATTGCAAATACGCTACTGGTCATAAAAAGTCCAAACTTCAAGTGCGATGTTATAGAATTTAAAAAAATCTTCCTTCAGTTTTAGTTTTCAGCCCTAGAGGAAACCTTTACGCGGTATAGCGTTTCCAAAAGAACAAAACATTTCGGCACAGCCTTACTGATCACTGAGGAAAACCTATGTCAGGCCATTCTCAAAATTATCTGAAAATCCTGTGCCGGTACTCTGTAATTCAGAGATAGAAACGTGTTTCTACCACCATGACGACCATGACAATCGGGCAGTCTCGGGTGCTTAGTACAAGGTGCTTACTACGCTGACATATTTACACAGCCACCCGATCCCCATAGTACATAGTGCATAGAAACACGTTTCTAAGCTACAGAGTACCGGTGCAGGATTTCTGTTGAAGTTTATCTTAAAAATGTAAAGAAGTAACATCTTATATATAAAAAGGCATTTTATTCTGAACTACCTAATATCTTCCTGAGTCTGATTTTCCAACACAAAATAGCATTCTGTTTTTCAATACGCTGATTCACGATTCAAAAAATCCCTTAGCTCAGCCAATCAAAGGGCACAAAAGCATTACCATGCGATCAGTGAATTTACGGTTTGTTAGATGATGATTATGATAACAAAAAAGGAATTTACGTTTTTCTCCTTATGACGCCTCTCCTTTCGAGTATTAGCGATCCAAATAGCCAGCGTAGTTCTAGATGCAACTATGCTGAAAATGTCAAACGATGAGCAACCAAACCATGTTCGGATGTCCTTCAGCTAAGAATTTTGTCGTCTGCCGACAGACATTTTACCTTGGACTTTTCCTTCTATAATCAGTCGCAGAAGTTCGTATTCTCTCTTTGTACGGTATGACCTATATTTAAGTTGTTTTTCGTTTATTTTTGTTTCTTTATGCGATTAAGGACCTCAAGGTTCATTATTCTTTGATCCCATGACATTCTGAGTATACGGCGGTAGATATTATGTAAAAGGCGTCTATTTTCTTCTTTTCTAGTGAGGCATCAAGACTTTAACTCTCGCATTCAGTTTAGGTGACTGCATTATTTTGATAAAACAAGTACGTTACTATCAGCAGTGAATATTATAAGTACGTGTGATATTGTATTATAATAAAAAGTATATACGCAGGTACTTCATCAGATTCCCCTTTTTCCTATTATACATATTGTATGACTGGTCACGTGCGATGCGTGCATTTATTTATAAATAACATCTTTTTAATCATTTTCATCTAACTCTTTGCTATGATTTTCATCCATGATTTTTAAATTTTTTGGCAAACGTGTTTATTAAGCCTTGACGTTTTGTTTTCAATTTTCAATAATAATGAAATACCATTGGATGATATTTAACAATAGTCCTTAATAGCCAACAATAGCCAATAGAAAGTGAGCATCAAGCAAGCATATAAGCACTGAGATCTGAGACAAGTAGTTTGACAAACTTATCGGTACGAGTATATACAGCGATGGTATTGAAGAAAATTTGTTGCGAACTGTGTAGTATACAGAAGTAGAGGGATATGGTTGCAGTTTACAAAAGTATTAGCTAGAAACTGAAGTGCATATGCAGCTTAACGTCAATCTAAAAAGTTTACTGACCATATTTCCAACTCTGTAACGTTTTCAGGTGCAGGTGGTCTGATCCAATAAAATGGAGGTTTATACTCTAGCTTTGCTGGTAGAGTAACCTTTAATGCGATACTGTTGAACAAGCGCCGCATGGCGCCGTTCAAAAGATTTTGTCTAACGTTTCGTCAGAGTAAAGCAAACTTCAAAAAGTACCCGAAGGTCTGAGGTGCGGTTATTTAAATAGTTATTTAATTTTTACTTCCTGCACCGATTAGTGAGGGGAGTATTACGACCGCGAAGATTTTCGATTTTGAGGTGATACGCTTTCTGGGCGTTTTGTGATATCGACATAACGAAAATCCACGTCACTCATTTCCGTCGGTCTGTTGCCGTTTTTCTAACGTCGTAATCCCAGTAACCACTGCATGAATTGTGATGAAATTTGGGTAGCGATATGCTGTGGGATCGTAGTGGGTAACGTTCATATAATTTTGGAAATCGTTTCACAGGGCGGCGTAATTAACAAGGGTGAATTCGGGGGGTTATGAAACTGAAAAATTTGTTGTATTCATAATGGGACCTGTGAATGGAAAACCTAGCGGCATAATACATTTTTTAGGTCCGTCCGACGATTGCCTTGCTTATTGTAGAATTTCTGATGTATACATACGAGTATTGTTTTAGATCGTTTTAAATTGCGTAACGCGAAACTATTGGATTGATTTTAATGAAATTTTGACACAAAATTTACTACCGCGGCGAGAATGGAAAACGCATACAGAAAAAAGTGCGGCGTCCTAGTTCCTAAGGAGGAAGACTCAAGAAACTATTTACGAGAGCTTTTATGTTGGATGTTTTTTTGTGGGCGGGTGGGCGGTGATTCTATTTCAAGGGGATTTCAGACTATGACTTCATGCAGTGCGAAAATATCAAAATGGTATAATCATTATGTGAGGGAAGTATTGAGTTAATCAACTTGACTCCATTTATTAATACTACAGTTACAATATAAGGAGCTATTTTCACAAAACATCTAGCACCTTGTAGAATTCAACAGTATCCCTTTCTAACATTTTCCGTTTATGATTTACTACAATATACTTTTCATTTCAAGCAATATTCAAATTTGTTACATCACATAGCAACCCACTGAGTAGCAGTGGTTTTTTTATAACTGAGCAGACCACGGATGCAAAGCCTAAATACCGCGGCTGCTATGAAGAGGTTATGTTAGAGGTAATTTGTTGATGCGGGTCAACACTCGTAGAATCAGTAAGTGCATCTCTTGGCAGTCTATTCCAAGCCCTGGGCATACTGGGTACAAGGTGCGGTCGTATAGCTCGGTTCTTGATGTATGAGTAACGACCGGGTGGGATGAGGTGCAGCAGTTCCACGGGAACATCTACTGTGTAGCTCAGTATGTGGAAAGATTGGCCGATATTGTTTCGTTACCATTGCCCAGTGACGTCCCCCAACTGTTTTACCAGGTACCCAGAATGATAACCTGTCGTATAATCACGGGCTGGAAACCTACCTACCAACCTGGACCATCTATAGACGTTAGTGGGAATAGCCCCCAACAAATCAGGTGATAAGTGTCATGTATGGCAGAACGAAGTAGAAACAGTCACTAGACACACTCTACAGGGTTAGTCACGTTATTCGACACGGAGCATTATGGCTACAGTATCTAATGAAAATGAAAATAATAATTTCGGATGGATAGGGAGCCATTAAGGTTACATTTTAAAGACATTTTTATGTTATACAGGGTATCCCCAAAACACGAAACGTATCAAAGTTATGTTTTTTCAAATGAAACACCCCATGTTGCACACTTGGATTCCTTAGTGAACTCTAGTGTGACTTTATGTATCATATATGGGGTCTAAAGCGAACCGTTAAGGTGTAAATCACCATTTTCGGTATAAATAGATGTCAGGAAAAAATTGAATATCATAGAGATTATAAAACTTAGAAGGTTGTGACTTTGCCGCGTTACTAAGCATAAGATGCGTCAGTCTAGGTTAGACAATCAAATTTGAACTACGTTTGTGCTTGAAGAAATCGGTCGATTAATTACGGAAACTTCGATCAGAGATAACTTGATTTTTTTGGGAATGCCTAATATTTTTTATGCGGTTAAATGTAGAATTTGATAGCCCTCTTAACGATATGGGGTTGTGAATATCAATCTCTGGTAGTTTTTACTTAATTTCAAATTTTCAACCAAATCGGTGTTTTTCGATTTTTCAACCTATAAGCAACCTAGCAGACCATGAAGTGTAAACAAAAACCTGTTCAGGTAAAAAAAAAATAACTAACTTTGCAGAAAAATACACACGAACTAGACTACAGGGACAAGAATATAAAAATTACTCACAACAAACAAACTCTAACCAGAAATAAGGTCGGTAACATATCTTTGGTTAAAGAGAAGCTAAGACAGAAACGGATCTTTTTCACAGCCTACTAGCTACTACAATGTACTAGAGATTGGCCAATTTCAAAACCTTAGAAAATTTTGAAATTTTGAAATGAAACGAAAACTACTAGAGAATGTTGTTTTGGCAGTTTATTATTTTCATAATAAAATTTCGCATTTAATGATTTGAAAAATATGCAACTCTATCAAAAGTCAAGTCTAAAGTACCTCTGACTGGAGTTTTGAAAATTCTTCAGTACCTGTTAGCAAGATCGTGGAAAATGGAGAATGAATTAAAATTTGTTCAAATTATAAAACATAATTTAAATGGCAGACAATTTAAATCTGATTTGCCAGTATTCCTTTTTTTCGCGATACTGCTAATAGATGTTGAAAAAATAGAAGGGTTCCAGTCAAAAGTATTGTTCCTTCGATACAAATTACTACTCTTTACAGCATTACATGTAACTGATAATTGCGTGCTGGATCAACAACCGCTGGTGCTGGTTGTTTTTATTTCATTTCATGGTTTTTAATTGTCTTGGAATTTCTTAACGTCTAATAAATTGCGGTAACCAGTAGACTGTAAAAAATATCTATTACTGTCATACTCCAACTTCTCTTTGACCTTAGAGATGTTATCGCCGTTGCTTCTGGGAGAGCTGATCTGTTGTGAGGAATTTTTATAAACTTGTCTTTTTAGTCTCTTTATCCTAAGTCGTCTGTATCTTTTTTCTAAGTTGCTTGTTTTCTTCCATCTGGACATGTTTTTGTTTATATTTCATGGCCTGCTAGGTTGTTCATAGGTAGGAAAATTGAAAAACACCGATTTGTTTGAAAACTTAGAATTAAACGAAAACTACCAGAGATTGACATTCACAACCTTATGTCGTTAGAAAGGTTATAAAATTCTACATTTAACCGTGTATTCCCATTTGAAAAAATCAAGCTATCTCTGATCGAAGTTTCCTTAATTAATCGACTGATTTCTCCAAGCATAAACGTAATTTAAATTTGACAGTCTCATCAAAGCTGACGCATTTTAAGCTTAGTAATACGGCAAAAGTCATAGCCTTCCAAATTTTATAATCTCTGCGATGTCCCATTTTTTCCTGATATCTACTTATAGCGAAAATGGCGATTTACACCTAAATGGTTCGCTTTAGGGTGTTCCATTTAACAAAATACATCTCTGATACGTTTCGTGTTTTGGGGACACCCTGTATAACATGAAAATATTTTTAAAATGTAGCTTTAATGGGTCCCTATCCACCCGAAATTATTATTTTCTTTTTTATCAAATACTTTAGCCATAATGCTCCGAGTCGAATAACGAGAATAACCCTGTATATTGACAGTATCCAGACTTCCAGGAGCAATTTAACTATCTCAACAAACCCACCACCGACAGACTCCAAATAAGTAACCAAAGTGTTACTGTGGAAGCGACGGCTAACTCAGTACCACATACCGACTTGGAACCCAAATGAAAGCCTCTCTGCTGGATCACAACTGACATAAATTACCTGGAAAAGTTTCAACAGGATTAGATGCCAAGCGGGCATGCCTGTGAATAACCTAATGAGATGAGGATACGCTGAGGATGACTTGTGTGCCTGCGGGGAGAACCAGACGATGGAGCATCACCTTTCTTGCCTATGCCTATGCACAACTCAGGACCAGTGTGTCAGATACTGGAAAGAGATGTGAGCAAATACAGACAATTATTTCTGACCTGTGACGTCTGTGATCGTCACATATATGTATTTTTTTCTTTCTCTAATTACTAATTAACTAACACTAATATACAGGGTGAGTCAACCTCAACGCCTCCGAGTCTTGTGACCAAACGATACCACCTTTCGAAAAATCAACTCTGCGAGTGTATGTAGGTCGAGTTGGACTACATTTTAAAAATAATGACTTTTATACAGGGCGTTCAATAAAAGCGTGGCATCAAAGTTGTGTTTTTGTAAATGGAACACCCTGTATATTATTACATATTTAGATTCCCGGGTGAATTTTAGTGTGACTTTATGTATCACACATGGGACATTAAGTGAACCGTTTAGGTGCGAATCACAATTTTTGTTAAAAGTAGATATCAGAAAAATTCGAATATCGCGTTTATAAAACATAGGAAGCTGTAACTTTGCCTTCTCACTAAGCATAAAATGCGTCAGCTTAGATTAGGCGGCCAAGTTTGAATTACATTTGTACTTGGAGAAATCGGTAGAATAATAATTACGGAAACCTCAATCAGTGGTAACCTGATTTTTTCAAATAGGAATGCTTAATTTTTTTTATACGATCAAATGCGCAATTTGTTAGGCTTCCGAGTGGTATCAGGTTATTAATATCAATCTCTCAACCTATATATACTCGCAAACTTAGTTTTTTGAATAGTGGTATGATTTGGTCACAAAAGTCCGATGCCTTGAGCTTGACTCACCCTGTATATAGAAGCTAAAACTGCTCCTGATCATCCAATAACGAAGAATGTTTAATTTATGAAATTTGTATCAAAATATCCCTGATAAATTTCTGCTTTTTTGCAGGACGATAGGTGGCTAGAAGGAGGCCGCCACTAGATTTTGAAATTAACTAGCATCTTCGATAACCCCATACAACCTGTAACTTTACTGTCAAGAAGGGGATCTACTAACTGTTTATGTTATTATTGAGAATTGTGGAAAGTACTGAGTTATCACCTGATGCCATTTTTAAAGCACTTTAGTCGTTTAATCTTAAGAGTTGATATAGCTTTTTCTCGCCCTGATAATAAAGGTAACAAAGGTGCACACCTAAGGCTTCAAAGGTTAGTTCTCTGATTTGAAACAATGTTTGTAGTCGTTATCGATGTTTCCCACTAAAGCTGTCTGTTTTCTCCTTCCACACTTAGCTGTTTCTATTTTATGTTAACTGCCATGATACTGTAAAACTGGAACAAGTAATATATAAAATGATATCTTAGTGCTGCTACTAAGCGGAGTGCTACTGCAGACAATCATCGGAAAAGCTGCTCTAGAATCGGATATTATCTTAAGTAGCCGTCATATCGTCAGACATAATAATGGCAATTTAGAACTGCAGAAGCGGCAAAGTTTGCCCCACAGGAGGCAGGCGCAGCCCCAATCCTGTGACGGAGGCTTTGGCGGAGGTTTGTCCACGACCTACCTGGCGCGTCCCGATGGCTGATAGGGTGTCCCCAGAGGGGTGATGCGACTCTTGATCAGCGAAATGCTGGTCTCGCCCTTCTGGGTAGGCAATAGTAAATATTGCCCGCGGATCATGTGGAAACCGAAGAGGGCCCTGGCCTTCGGAGCAGAGGGGCTCTTGTCATACCGATGCCGACAACGCGCGTACTGCGCTTGGTTGGCGTCGGTGGGTCGAGGGCTCCCGCGTTCTGCTGGCTGGGATAGCTAAGTCCGGGCTTGCCTCTTTGGTAGTGCTACGAGGACGAGGACGACCTGGCGAGGAGACGGTGATGAGTACGGAAGGGAACATACAGCGACCTGGTACCATACGATGATGACACGGCGATGGAAACGGACTCAATTTTATTAACTATGGAAGGTTCACGTAAAGGAACATTAGTTACGGAGCAGGGGGTCGGATCCCCAGTTCCGGTCGGAATCGCGGGTGAGCGAGCAGGCCCCGCCCGACCGTTATCCAGCGACTGCTCAGCACTCTCGGCGGGATGTCAGGCCGAGGTGCAGGATGCTGCTACTGACACTATGACCAACGAACAAAACGTTCGGAGTTCTGCGGTAGGCGACCAGGCCGCTTTCACTGGAAGAAAAGACCCGCTAGGCGGTAAAGAGGGTGTTAATCCCTTTAGGAGGAAGGACCTTGTTCCAAGAAGTCCTCCGAGAGGAAGATCAACATCGGTCTCAGAGCTGGACCTTAGACGCACGGAGGAGTCTTTGGACAATCCAGCAAAGCGAAAAAGACAGGACCAAGCAGTAGCTGAAGAACGCGACAGCTCTTCACCCATTATACGGAAGCTGACCGAGAAGATCGAAGAATTAAAATCGATCCTAAAGGTTAACGTCAATACAAAAACCTCAATTAAGAGAGGTGTTGACGAAATCGGAAGGCTAGTTGAAAGGCTGAAGGGTATAGACCCGACGGCGGGCTGTATAAAGCTCCCTGTAGAGAAAGCGATGCAGGGAACTCAGACTGCAGCTCGTGCAACGGCATGTGTGGCCACACAGACGGAGGGTGTGTGGCACAGCAGAAAAAGCGGGGAAAACGAACTGGTGAGGCAGCTACGTTCGACCATAACCAGAGGTCACGACGACTACAACGTTTTTGTAGAAGTTGTAAAGAAGCAATGGCCAGAAAAAACCTACCTAAATACCAAAGAGGTAATAGGTAACCCGGTATGGGGCCAAACGTGCCAAAGTGACCTCGTACTAGGTACCAAGCCAGGACACAGCTACGACAAAGGGATAAACTGGCACTTTAGGTCCAGATACCCAGAAGTCGTGACTCTCGGAGAAGAGGAAGGTGGGGTTGACGGGTTTTCGTACCTGAAGTACGAAACATGTGTCGCCAAAAGTAAAGGGCCGCAGCAGATAAACAAGAAGTACGTTTATAAAGTACTTATGGACGACGATGAGCGTAAAACGTTCCATAACTTTATGGAATTGAGGGATTTCGCCACTAAAGAGCAGCGGCTAGATATTGCAATTCCAGCCCCCGACCTCCCAACGGCGAGCAGATTCCGAAAGCTCGTTGAGTTTGTTTTTGCGGGAACGAACGTGAATATAGGAATATATTCACCCCCAAGAAGGCGGGCCAATGAAGCCAAGGAATCATCGCAAACGAACGATAGGAACAGGCAGAGGAGCAATACAGAAGCTGTAATAGTCTCTGCGAAAGACATGGATTACTTGCAACTGCTGAGGAAAGTCAAAGAGGAGGCGAAGAAAAGCGACCTCCAGATGACTGTTCAAACCATCAGGCAAACAAAAAATGGAGAACTATTGCTCACGGTTCCGAAGATGGATGGGGGAGCTGAGAAACTAAGAGACGCTATTGGAAAACTTCCAATAGAAGGAATCCACACCAGGCATTCCGGGAGGGTTGCCCTGCATGTGCGAGGCATAGATGGTGCTACCTCCGGAGCAGAAGTGGAAAGCGCGCTTCGCGAGATAGTAAACGGCGGAAGCGACGACTTACAGGTCAAAGCCTTGAGGCCTACAAGAAATGGCAATCAGGTAGCCACTGTCCTCGCTTCAAGGAAACTTGCTGATGAATTGGCCAGTAAGGGTCGTTTCAAGCTGGGGATCGTGATGTGCACGGTCCAGGAAAGAGTCTCTGTAGAAAAGTGCAGAAAGTGCTGGGGCGTCGGGCACAAAGCCAGCGCATGCAGGGGAGAAAATAGGCAGAATTTATGCCTAAATTGCGGCAAGACGGGGCACAAGAAGGCCGAATGCAAAAGCCCGGCATTCTGCCCGATATGTGCTGTCGAAGGACACAGAGCAGGTTCTTTTGCCTGCCCTGTATACAAAAAGGCATTAAAAGCCAAACAAAAGAGAAAACCGCGGACGAAACCTTTGGAGTCCGTAGCGACCGAAGGCGATCTCTCGGACTGCGAGGCAGAAACTATGGAACAGTAAATGGTGACGATACTTCAAGCTAACTTAAACAGGTCACGTGCAGCGCATGACATGGCTCATGCGCTGGCCATGGAGAAGAACATTGACCTAATATTAGTATCGGAGCCAAATCGGAAAATCTGCAGTCAATCCAGGTGGTACACCGACAACAACAACGACGTAGCGGCGTATATTCGAAATAGGAATATCGTCGTAACTTCGGTGGTTAGTGGAGATGGCTATATACGCCTAAACCTCGATAAACTGACGATCTTCTGTTGTTACTGCTCTCCAAATATAAGCATGGAGACATACGAAAGGTATATGCAGACGCTCTGGGACGATGTAGCTACGGCGGGCCGAGACGTTCTTGTTCTTGGCGATTTAAATGCTAAAGCTGCAGATTGGGGGTCACCAATCACAGATAAAAGGGGGAGAGTCCTATGCGAGTGGATAGCGGCGATGGATATGGTAGTGTTGAATGATGGCTTGCTGCCTACCTTCTGCAGAAGAGATTCGTGTTCGTTCATCGACGTCACTCTAGCATCGCAGGAGGTAGCTAAGTGCATTCAAAGGTGGAAGGTCTTGGAAGACGAAACTTTGAGTGACCATAGGTACATCTATGTTGAGATGGACATGAAACTCAAAGTTAAAAGGAGATCAACGGAGCGCCACACGCCTTTCGTTGATGTCAGCAAATTCCAAGAGGCACTTACCCGTAGACTTGAGTCCTTGCATACCATGGAAAGCGTCACTGAACAGCGGTACACGAGGCTGATACAAGCCGTTCTGAAAGAAAGTACCATAAAAAGGGGTGCAAAGACCGCTAAGGTACCGTACTGGTGGAACTCAGAAATCGAATCTGCTAGGGCGGACTGCCTTCAAGTACGGCGTAAGCTGTCACGCACACGACGTGGAAACCACCAGCCTCAAGCAGCGATAAATGCACTACAGGAAGAATACGCCGTCAAGAAAAAGCTGATTAAAGGTCTGATCTGTACCTCAAAATCCAAACACTGGAAAGAACTATGCGAAGACTTAGAACAGGACATCTGGGGTGAAGGGTACAAGTTGGTCACCAAAAGGATGATCAAGCAATCGTCACCGTGTCTACTAAGTAACAACAGAAGGGTAGAGATAGTGAAAGAGCTCTTCCCACGTATTTCAGAAGCTTGGGAGACGGACAGCACCGAAAAGAATCCGGAGATCTTTACGGTGGAAGAGATTAAGGCGGCTGCGGGGAAGATGAAAAATGGTAAAGCTCCTGGGCCAGATGGTGTCCCTCCGGAGGCCATCAAGGTGGTAGCATCTACAGCACCACAGCTGCTATTAGGTCTATTCAACCACCTTCTGAGTACGCAAACCGTACCAAAGGCGTGGAAAAGGGCCGACGTGGTATTGCTTAGCAAGATCGGAAAACCGCCAGAGCTTTCCTCTTCATACAGGCCAATTTGCCTGCTAGATACCATCGGAAAGCTGTACGAAATCCTGATAAGGCAGAGGCTCGAGAAAGAGATCGAAAAGGCAGGGGGACTCTCGCCATGCCAATTCGGTTTTCGCTCGGGGAGGTCCACCATCGATGCCCTGGAAACGGTAACGAGGATTGCCGAAGACACCAAGAAGAAATGGTGTGCGTTGGTGACGCTGGATGTCCGCAATGCTTTTAATACAGCCTCGTGGAGTATGATTATGGAGGAACTAGGAAAGCTGAAGATTTCAAAATACCTAAGGAATCTTATAAGCAGCTACCTAGACTCCAGATCAATTTGCATTGCCGGAACCGAAATCTCTATGACAACAGGGGTGCCTCAAGGATCTGCTTTAGGGCCGTTACTCTGGAACATCCTGTATGATGGGGTGCTGAAGCTTTCGCTGCCCAGCGGCGTAAAGACGGTAGCATACGCCGACGATCTGGCACTTGTTGTCGTGGCAAATGAACAGGCAGAGCTGGTTCATAAAGCCAATGCATCGCTGTGCAAGATTGACAGATGGATGTGCGATCACAAGCTTGAGTTGGCTCCTGAGAAAACAGAGGCAGTTATAATGCGCGGCCCAAGGAGCAAGAGAGCTGACGTGGTCTTCCAACTAAAGGGGGTGCAGGTCACACCAAGCAAGTCCATAGTGTACCTCGGAGTCACACTGGATAACGAGAGGTGTTATGGAGAACACCTTAAACGAGTAGTGACAAAGGCTGAGAAGAAGGCGGCAATACTTTCGCGACTGATGCCAAATGTAGGAGGGCCCAGTAGCAACAAAAGGGCACTACTGTGCCAGGTTGTACAGTCGGTCGTCCTATACGGAGCTCCTGTGTGGTGTAAAGCCACGAAAAGGAAAAGGTATCAGAAGGTCTTAGATAGCTTGCAAAGAAAGTCTCTGCTGAGGGTGGCCAGTGCTTATCGCACGGTATCTACAAGAGCCTTGCAAGTTATAACGGCGATACCACCATTATACTTGCTGGCCGAAGAGAGGACACTGATCCGCCATGGTCAAGCAGGCAATGCGATAAGCCGCGCTGAGGCTAAAAGGCTGACAGCAAGTAAGTGGCAAAGCATATGGAACGAGACCACTGATGTCGGTCAGTGGACGAAACGGCTAATACCGTCGATAAAAGAATGGGCGGAATGCAGTCATCGGCAGACGTCCTATTTCCTAACGCAGGCACTGTCTGGGCACGGGCCTTTTCGAGTGTATAGGAAACGGATAGGACGGGTGATGGACGAGAGATGTTTGCACTGCGAGGCGGAAGATACGGCCGAGCATGCCCTGTTTCTGTGCGATCGATGGGGGGCGTACAGACAGGAGGCAAGTCAAAAACTAGATGGGGAGCTGACCCCAGAGACTATGGTCCCGCTGATGTTGTCCAGCGTAGAGGCGTGGAACATCATACATGAGATGGTCAACAAAATACTCTCTGTAAAGGAGAAAGAGGAGCGGCTTCAAGGATAAATGAGGATTGGAAGTTATTCATAAATGTGTTCTAATCATTGCCTCATCTTGCACTGCGAAGAATATCGTTCACGATGATGCCCGGTGCAGATGGAGATATAACATCAGAGGTAAGGAAGAGGGAACGGGTTTTAGCCGGTCGGGCCGTGATGACATGTCGGGTGGACGTGGTTGCGTCCATTGGACATGTGATCAGAGGACTCAAGCTGGTTCAACGTCGGGCGGGCAGACTCTCTCTCATACTTCCGGGTGTGTGAGTGTTTTCTGTCCTTGCGATCAAGCCGATTTCCTAAACCCTCTATAATAAAAAAAAAAAAAAAAAAAAAAAAGAACTGCAGAAGCAGCGTTACTGGTATGGTAATAAAAGTTCTACTCAGACACTTTTATTGTCCCTTTAAAACAAGCCTGCGGGATTAGTGATGGAGCTGTTACTGAACTGGCTTTATTATAAAAAGTTATATTTAAACAAAGTTATACTTCAACATTTCTTTTCCAACCGATATCTTATTACACAAATTTTCATTTCATTTTTTGAATCCGAAGCACTCAGTGCCTGGATTTTTCTGAGAGTAAAGTAGAAACCTTTAACTACCTAACCCTAAATATCCAAGCATTATTATCATCTTCACAGTAGCTTCTAACTTGAACTCAATCTCACCTCCACTCAAAACAAAATGGAAAATGATTAGGAAACCTTAAGATGCCTAAAAACGAAATTTAAGCTGTTTTTATATTTTCAGTTATTTATAATTGCTGCGCAACCACTGACACGATTTCTAATAATCATAAATGTTTTCTATCCTCGCCATGGTAGTAATACTTTGTATAAATTTCAAAGTCACTCTAATAGCTTCCACGTTACACGATACAGAACGGTCAAAAGCAATAAACGTATGTATACATCAGAAAATTCGAAATCCGTTGTGTTTTTTAATGGGCAAGGCAATGTTCGGATGGACCCAAAAAATTGTATTATAAAGCTGGGTCTCTTTTTCACATGCCGCTGGACAGTCTATTATGAATACAACACATTTTAGTGTACTAAATTTTGTTGGCTGAAACAAAAATTCGGGTTTATTTATGGACCCCTCAAAAAAAAATAAATTTATTTATATTTATAACCCCCAACCCCCCAACTACCTCAATTTCACCCCTATCAAAAAAATTTGGAAAATTGGAAAATGATCTGGGACCCCTAAAATGCTTAAAAACGAAGTTTGAGTTATTTTTATGTCTATTTTTTATTGTTTCTGCGCCGCCACTGACACGATGCATAAAAACCATACGCGTTTACCATCCTTACCACGGTAGTAATGCTGTTTCAGAATTTCATTAAAATCAATTTAATGGTTTCTTCATTACACAATACAGAACCGTCTAAAGTAATACTCGTATGTTTACATAAAAAGAATTCCTTTGCTTTCTGTAACAAGCAGGGCAATATTCGGATGGACCTAAAAAGGTGATTTATGTCGCTAGATCTTTCTTCACCGGTCAGTGGACAGCCCGGCACGATTTATAAAAACCATACGTATTTTCCATCCTACCTACGGTGGTAATACTGTGTAATAATTTCATTAAAATCAATCCAACAGTTTCCTCGTTACGCAATACAGAACGATCTAGAGCAATACTCGTAGTCCAAGTTCTTGGGTTTCAGTAATAGGCAAGGCAATGTTCGGATAGACCTAAAAAAGTTGTGGTGGCTAGCTCTTCCTTCACAGGTCATGAGATAGTCGATTAAGAATACAACAAATTTTTTGATTCCAAAACCCCCCACCCCCCAGCCAACCCAAGTTTCACCCCCACCCAAGAAAGTGGAAAATGATCAGGAACACCTAAAATGCCAAAAAACGAAGTTTGGGGAGTATTAATATTTTTCGTTTTTTCCTACTTACTCCGCCGCCAATGCACCGACTTTCAACATTATAGCAGCATTATCTACTACGACTCCATATCATATTGCTGGCATAATTTCATCCATGCAGCGTTTACTGAGATTATACAACATTAGAAAACGCCAACAGGCAGACATACAGACAGACCGACAGACAGACCGACGGCAATGAGTGACGTGGATTTTCGTTGTGTATACATCATACAACGCCCAAAAAGCATATTATCTCAAAATCAAAAATTTTCGCGATCACAATACTCCCCTTACCTATCGGTGTGGGAAGTAAAAGAATGAAAAACTGAGTACAGCATACAACTGCACTCAATATTCTTCTGTAGAGACTCCAATCTTTTATCGTTTTTAATTAAATTTTAATTGTAACTGTCTGTGTTGTAAAAAACTTTCGTGGATATTCAATACTATGTGTGTCTTTAGTTGTATCTAGAGATAATTTTGCCATGTTGTTTAATACGATGACAACTTGGACATTGTGGTACCTGATGATGACTATAATATATTAGTTGAAACGTCGCATGGATAAAGAATACTAAGGGGTTTTTGTTTTATTGCTGACCTAATCCTAAGAAAATGAAGTCAAGTTGATTGTCTCAGTACTTCCCACACATTACAGTGATACCAGTTTATTAATTTCCCATAGCATGAAGCTTTAGTCGGAGATCCCTTGCAACCAAATAATCGCCCGCCCCCCCTCCTAAAATGGTCCTATGCCGCTAGGTCTTTCTTTCACAGATCAATGGACAATACTACAAACTTTTCAGTTTCACAACGCTCCACCTCCCAACCACCCCAATTTTACCCCCACCAAAAAAAAAAAAGGAAAATGATCAGGAACCCCTTAGAACATCCAAAAACGAAGTTTGGGTTGTTTTCATACTTTTAGTTTTTTTATCATTGCTACGCTGCCACTGACACGATTTTTAACAAACATAGGCCACGGTAATACTATTGTGTCAAAATTACATTAGAACCAATTTAATAGCGTCCACGTTACAAAATACAAAACGATCTAAAGCAATAAATACTCGTATGTATACAGAAAATTCTAAGTCCCTTAGTTTCCGTAATAGGCAATGATGTTCGGGTGGACCTAAAAAGGTGATTTATGTCGCTAGGTCTTCTTTCACAGGTTAGTGGACAGCCTATTATGAATACAAAAAATGTTCCAGTTTTTCACCCCCCCACCCCCTGACCACCCCAATTTCACCCCCACCCAAAAAATCGCAGAAAATTATCAGGAACCTCTAAAACGCTTAAAAAAGAAGTTTGAGCTGTTTTCATATTTTTAGTTATTATTTCTGCGCCGCCTCTGGCACGATTTATAAAAGCCATACGCGTTTTCCATCCTCTTTACGGTAGTAATACTGTGTCAACATTTCATTAACATCAATTCAACAGTTTCCTCGTAGCACAATATAGAACGATCTAAAGCAATACTCTCGTATGTTTACACCAGAAAAAAATCCAAGTCCTTTGGCTTCTGTAATAGGCAAGGCAATGTTCGGATGGGCCTAAAAAAGTTATTTATGTTGCTAGGTCTTCCTTCATAGGTCAGTGGACAGTCTATTATGAAAGCAACAAATTTTTTTAATTTTACAACCCCCCACCCCCGAACCACCCCAATTTCACCCCCACCCAAAAAAAGTAGAAAATGATGAGGAACCCCTAAAGCGCCTAAAAACGAAGTTTAAGCAATATTTATTTTTTTTTTGTTTTTTGTTAATTACTCCGCCACCCATGCACCGATTTTCAAAGTTATAGAAGCATTACCTACTACGACCCCCAGCGTTACCCAAATTTCATCACAATTCATGCAGCGATTGCTGAGATTACGAGGCTAGAAAAAACCGACAGGCACAGACAGACAGACCGACAGACAGACAGACAGACCGACGGAAATGAGTGACGTGGATTTTCGTTATGTAGACATCATAAAACGCCCAGAAAGCTATTATCCCAAAATTGAAAATCTTTCCTATCACAATACTCCTGTCGGTGTGTGAAGTAAAATGACAACTAAAGAGGTAAAAATCGATACACAAAAATATCAGGCCAACCTTTCATTTTAAATATTCGAAACTTCTATCTCAGTTTAACTGTACAGCTAGTTTGAACGGAGACTCGATTACCCATACACGTACAGGTTAAACTATAAAGTTGAACCAAGGCTCAACAAACAATCGGCCGCCATTCTCAAGGCCTTGGGATACTTTGCGCCGATCCCTTTGCGCTCCGCCATTTTGGGTTAGATTGGTTCTGATTTCAACAGCGGTATCACGGCAGGGTCATGGCTATCTGGGTTTCATATTTAACGAGGCGTAGTGACAATGGTAGCGTCACTAATAAAACAGCTGTCTATCGAGCTGTTTCGCGTTTTGCTACGGACTTTTGAATGGTTTGTCGTCATTTTTAGCATTTTTTCGTTTGCTGTTTAGTCATAGTGTAGGGATAAGTATACAACATATGAATATTCGAGCATGAAAACTAAAAGTTAGACATGTTTGTGCTGCAAAAAGATGCTCTTAGAATAACTAGTCTAATAAAAATGTAAGTTTTTTATGTTTCCTATAAATCCCTCAAGGTAAGAACTAAGATTTACTACTACAGATGATGTAATGACAATTACTAATAGCGATCTTGAAAGACTCAGAACTGAAACTTTATTCAAAGCTTTAAGTGTTTTATCTAAGAAACTGTCGTAGAATATACTGTGAAATGATGGTTTAATAAATTACCGTCTAGATTTGAAGCAATCTAAATTGTATCCGTTACGTTGTCCTTAATGTTTACATTCCTCTTTGCAGCACATCTGTTGATGATTATTATTTTAATTCTGCCGTGTTATACTGATGAAACCTTTTTCTACTCCACTGCTGTCACTTTTAATGGAACTATCTCAAGACGGCGTCTCTGACGTCAGATATTTGCAACATGTCATTACAAAGGGATCGATATCGAGTAAGAGAGCTGACTGTTCGTTGAGCCGTGACTGAACTGTGTTGTTCAAACTGTCACTTGGAACTGAGCGTCTGAGGCCGGCTTAAAGTTCGTGTTCGTCACTCATTACGTATAATTATTCTACGTATACGGTCGACGGTAGTAAAACTCAAATAAGTTGGATTATCCCCCTTTTGTAACCAAAAGCTATTCTCTAGTCAGCCTTCTGCGTGCTAATGACTCTTTAGCGATATGTCTATTTTTTGCAGCGTCACGCGCTTTCAGGTTGTAACACCAGATCGTTCGACAGACTCGTTCGACAGAGGGAGGGTCTTTATCCAATAAGTTAATATGTCTTCCACGCCTTCAGAAAAGCGACAGGGGACGTAAGAGCCTCCAGAATACCACCGTTTAGCAGAATAAGATACACGCTAAATATTTTCAGCTTTTCAATTATATCTGATGTAAACACAGTGAAGGAGAAACCTTTTTCAGACAAATGCATTTGCTACCGAATGACAGATAAGCATTTTTGATATTTAATTTAATTCAATTTATTTGTACTATACATAACAAGTATTGCTTCCTCGAAGACTATGCCTCGTATGCGATATAGGCAAGTTAGAAATGTACATTAAAGTTTGGCCAACCTAACTTTGCTGCTGCCTCTCTTTGTACTGCTATACTCGTACGCCTTTCAATCATTTCTTCTTCACAATCTTCAATGGATCCATCGTGGGCAGCAGCATTCATTCTTCATTAATTTTATTGAGGATTTCATCATTTTAGACTTAAAATTTGGATGTGACGTGCTGTAAGAAATAGTATTTTTTACCTTAAACTGTTCCAATTTCCGTACAATAAATTACAGTTGAGACTATGAAAAATGAGTTCACGTCTGAAGGCTCTATTTATAAGCACTCTAATATATTTAGTCAAGTTGTATTTCTAACAACACAAACTTGGTAACTCATTTAGGTAGGTTAGATTAGATTAGTTATTTGAGTTGTTTGGGGTGGGATCTAGTCCTCATATGTCAACTAAAGCTTATTGTGTGCCCATACCTATTGAATTAACGAATGAAAGCAGGGCCGTAGCTAGGCGCGAAGGAGGTTCATGGTGATCTTAGGGGGTTCCTGTATTTAAAAGAATAATTATGTAATGTCTTAATTTGCTAAAAATCTGTACAGACTGTATCGCTGCTAATGTGTCATGAGCGCCGAGGGATTGGTTAGTAGTAGAATAAATCACTAAGCTTGGAGAAAGCATCCTTGATTATTTTTATTTTGTATTATTTTGGTAGTTACTCCATTCATGGTAATACACATGGGGGGGGTTTGAACCCCCCAAACCCCCCCTATATACGGCCCTGAATGAAAGAGGGAAATAGGCTTTCTGATGGCCAGAACCACTAGTGCATAGGCCTACAAGCAGGCCCTTATGCATCTCTCCTTACCCTAGTTCCCAAGTCCAGCCCTCGTCACAAAGGTGAGGATGGCCTTGGTTCCTGCCCATTTAATATCCCCAGGTTCAAGAACCCTTGAACCCAGTATGGTCTGCCTGCGAGACGCAAGGGCTTCATAACGACATAGAACGTGTGCCAAGGACTCTTCCTCCTCGCCACAGCGTGTGCACGTCGGGTCTCTTGCCACCCGCATCAAGTACAAGTAACGTTTGAAGGTGTTATGGCCGGCCGACAAGTGACCTTAGCCGGCTTTTGTCCAGTTAGAGACAGAATCGCCCCACTTTGGCCAGAGGTCCTAAAATAAGTTTTCTGGCTTGGCGGAAATGTCCAGAGATTCATCTTCAACTTATAAGTTACTGGTTTTGCAACCACACCTCTAGCCCGTATCTATTAGCCAGGCAAGCCAATTACCGTGCCCTTGACTAGGTGCTTGAAGCTCTTTCCAAATTCCATTATCTCCGTCAGAGATGATATGTGGAGCAGTCTCTTGACTGATCGCAAAGCCTAAAGTCCTGTTCTCTGTTGATAACTCCAAATGTTACATAAAGTGGCAGAGTCAAGTAATAGGAGCATTAAACTGCCTATAACATCATACCTTTTGAGCTTCACTAGCCAGCTGGTAAACCTCTCATTTGGCACCTTTTGCCTAGTGCTTGTTCAGAGTAAGCGCGCCATTGCTGTCGATGTTCCTCGTTATGGACCGAAGAACGGCATACTCGTACATATTCGTGCAAGCTCTTGTGCACACCCATTTTCACCAATACCTGCGCGGCCTGGTACTCAAACGAAATATACAGCGTTGCTTGTAGCTAGTAAGCTGAGAGCATTGAAATAGTCCCATAACAATTTCGATGTAGTTTCTCCAGAGTCCAAGGCTTTTAGTACAGCGTGGAATTCTGATAGGATTACACTAGTTTTTGCCTGGAAGACTGTACAGTATTGTTAGAGGCTAGCACAGAGCTCTGTCCTGTGAGGTTTTTTGTGCACCACATATCCGGATAAAGCTTTTGCAAGAGATCCATCTATGTACTAGATGAGGCATCGTTTGTCTGAGAAGAGTTTTACCCCTTTAGTCTACCTTTCCCTGGAGTAGAGGTAAGCTATCAAATTCACCAAAAAAGCCACCTCCCTGCTTAAGACATCTGAGCTCATGACAAGTAAGGGGCTGTTTGTCACAACTTTCATGATAGCGCTGTGGCTCTTTCCCAACAGACTCCCTCTCCATTAATTAGAAATATGGCCAAGAGCCTGAGAGCAACTTGTATATAGTTACTTAGGGGCTACTTTTCCTGTTGCTAGTAGAAAATAAAGCCTTTGCAGCCTTTCGAGTTTGGCTTTAACCATCGTAAGGTTCAGCTTTGTCCACCGAACTACTGGACTGGACAGGCCTGCAAGTCTTCTGGCTGTTGCTGGCGCCCATTTGGTCTTGTTCTGACAGCTCTCCAGATGTACGTTCCACGTCAGCTTGGAGTCAAGTATCTATCAAGCCTAAGTATTTGAATGTAATTGGGCTTTTTACCCCTAAAAGCCCCACTTTCTGTTTGTAAAGAGAATCTGTGATCTTTCTCCTAGTAAATTAAACGACCACAGTTTTGGAAGGAATAAAGTTCAGTTCCTCCATAAGACACCAGTCGTTTGTATAGGCTGAGGTTCGTTCATTCAAGTCGGCTACTGTCAATTTGTATATCTACAAAAACAGCTACAATTCTGAATTTAATGATTACCTTCTCTTTGGACAACAGTGTGAAGAAAAAATTAGCCAAATATACTGGCTCTCAGTTTTCTTGTACTAATAACATTAGGTGATACCACAGAAACACGTAAATTGGGAACCCCTTAAAAACGTCTAATAGTTACATACAACATGCTGCTGTTCTTTGATGGTTACTTGTTACTCATATTTTTCAAATAGTAAAAATGCTCTTTTATCCCGACTGTAGTGGTACCTTAATGCAAGACTGAAATGCAATCAGATCAGTAGTTCCTAAGTTATATTAGCGTCAAGGATTATAAGACAGATAGGAGGACTCAAAAAAATTAGAGATTAGAATTTTGTGATGTAGAAGCATTCGTCTGAACAACACATCTAAAGAATTGATAATTTTAGTGAGTTGTCGCAGTATTGGACAATTAACAATGATTGATATACATTAAATAACCATTCTGAAGTTTTCGTGAAACAAGTCCAATGTCATGAGATGTTAAAGAACAGATCCCAAATTAACAAAGCAATGAATGCATAGATAAAAATGTAAAGAACCTAGACAGAAACAGGGCCGTACCTACCCGGTGGTGCAAGTGGTGCAAGGCGCCATAGCGCTGGACGTTATGGGGCGCAAAACTTTTTAGAACAGAGAAAATTTAAATATCATTTGTTAGTATTCCTTTTTTGCGATCTTGCTGATTTTTGCAGTCAGAGATATCTTTACTTTAATGTAAATTACTACTTTTTTACACCATTACATGTTATTGACAATTGGTATAGGTTTTGAATAAATTTTTTTTGTCATAAATGGAAAGATCATACATAAGTTTTATAACAAAACTGTTTTTGTTTTCTTTTTTTTCGCAATAATTCAAAAGTTATATCAAAATAAAAATGGGTTTTTGAATCGAGTACCGAAAACACGCCGACGGCTCTCGAACCCGTGTGACGTCACGATGGCGGTAACGATGCTCCTTTGACCAACGACATCCTACTCCGATACTAGATTCTAGATTCTCAGCCAATCGCGAAAATACGTACTGCTAAACTGGTAACTAGTGTATATTTGTTGCAACACAGTTGATGAATGAAGTTTGGAGCTCGAGACGAAATCGAAATAAATATGTTTTTGAATGTTTGAAGTTGAAGTCAGATTACAGATTCCAGTAAGTAAGTACCTATAATCAAATATGTTTCGTTGAAAAGATCTCCTCAATCGAAGGTTGGCCCAGTGGTTAGAGAGTCCGATAGTGGATCTCAGGGTCTTTGGGGTCTTTGGATCGAAACCCAGGCCTTCCAACTTTTTTTTATTTTTCTTTTCAAAAAATTTATTGATGTGCGTTTTGCACTTGTTACGCACACTTTTCTACGATCAACATAAATATGTGTTTGAGTCAAATTTTGTTAGACATGTTACTTGCACTGCACAGTGCTTGTTAAATTTTTATGAAAATTTAATATTGTTAAGCTTTATTGTCCAAAGTTAAATAAATAATAATACCAAGTGATAAACAGAATGTGATTACGAGTTTGAGTTACTTTCTTACATTAAAAAACTCAAAAATGAATGAATTGAATGGATGAAGGGATTTTGTTTTATTAACCAACTGTTACATTTAACAAAAAATAATGGCGATTGATATTGATGGACAAACCTCATTTCCACTGATTTTTTGAATTGTCCACCGCCTCCTGTACTTAGCTTTTACACTGTGTAGTGCAAGTAATATGTCTAACAAAATTTGATTCAAAGACATCTTTATGTTGATCGTAAAAAAATGTGCGTAACAAGTGCAAAAAGCACATCAATAACATTTTTGATAAAAAAAATAAAAAAAAATTGGAATGCCTGGGGTTCGATCCAAAGACCCCAAAGACCCTGAGATCCACTATCGGACTCTCTAACCACTGGGCTATCCTCCGACTGAGGAGATGTTTTCAACGAAACATATTTGATTACAGGTACTTACTTACTGGTATCAACTTCAAACATTCAAAAACATATTTATTTCGATCGTAGACTTCGTCTCGAGCTGCACACTTCATTCATCGACTGTGTTGCAACAAATATACACTAGTTACCAGTTTAGCAGTACGTATTTTCGCGATTGGCTGGGAATCTAGAATCTAGTATCGGAGTAGGATGTCGTTGGTCAAAGGAGCATCCTTATCGCCATCGTGACGTCACACGGGTTCGGGAGCCGTCGACGTGTTTTCGGTACTCGATTCAAAAACCCATTTTGATTTTGATATAACTTTTGAATTATTGCGAAAAAAAAGAAAAAAAAAACAGTTTTGTTATAAAACTTATATATGATCTTTCCATTTATCACAAAAAAAGTAATTTTTTTCTTAATTCAAAACCTCAATTGCATGCTGGTGCAACAATCGCTGGCAGTTTTTCTTTCACTTCAGGATTTTTAATTGTTTTGAAAATTTTTAACCTCTAGTACATTACAGTAGCCAGTAGGCTGTGAACAATATGTATTTCTATCATACTCCAGATTCTCCTTGACCTTAAACATATTACCGCAGTGGTTTCTGTTAAAGGTGATTAGTTGTAAATAATTTTTATAATCTTGTATCTTTACTCTAATTCGTCTGTATATTTCTTCTAAGTTAATTATTTTCTCTCATGTGAACATGTTTTTGTTTATACTTGATGGTTTGCTAGGTTGGCTATAGATAGGAACAATGAAAAACACCACTTGATTAAAAATTTGAAAATAAAAGAAAACTACCCGAGACTGACATTCACTCCCTTATATCATTAGAAAGGTTATCAAATTTTACATTCAATAGTATAAAAAAATTAGTCATTCCCGTTTGAAAAAATCAAGTTATCTCTGATTAAAGTCTCCTTAACTAATCAACCGATTTCTCCAAGCACAAGCATAATACAAATTTGACCGTCTAACCTGAGCTAACGCATTTCATGTTTAGTAATCCGGCAAAGCTACAGCCTTCTAGATTTTATAATTTCTGCAATGCTTAATTTTTGTTCAGACATCTACTTGTACAGAAAATGGTGATTTACATCTAAACGGTTCGCTTTAAGTCCCACGCGTGATACTCAAAGTCACACTAGAATTCAGCAAGGAATTCTAATATGTAATAATATACATATATTTTATTTAAAAGAATGTAACTTTGGTACGTTCCTTGTCTTGGGGACACCCTGTATAACATGAGAATATTTTTAAAACGTAGCCTTAATGGACCCCTATCCGTGCGAAATTTTTATTTTCTTTTTTATCAAATACTTTAGCCATAATGCTCCGTCTCGAATAACGTGAATAACCTGGAATATAATATACAAGTATATCGATTTTACTGATTTTAGATCTAATCCATCCATTTTATCTCCCACTATGCAAAGGGCGGCAACTTTTAGCTTGCATCAGGGCGCGTATGACCCCGGGAACGGCCCTGGATAGAAACACCATTAAACGATGAGTTTGGGGATCAAACATATTCATCTACAGAATAACAAACTTACTGTTTTAAGAAACTTTAATAGTTTATAGCCATATGTTAAGGGTTGTTTCCTGTTTTAAATAATCTGTGCTTAGGATGATAAGTGAATTTATATTATAGTTGCGTGTGTTTTGTATTCATTTAGTTTTGGGAAGCCTTGCAGGTTTTCCTATACATAAACTAGCAATATAAATACAAAGCAGTGATAATATATCCACCTCCTAAATGAATCTCGGCAGCTGGATCTCCTGCAAATAGCTGCTATCAAACGTAGCACCCGCTTTACTTCCCACACCGATAGGTGAGGAGAGCATTGTGATCGCGAAAATTTTCGATTTTGAGATAATTCGCATTTTGGGCGTTTTATGATGTCCACATAACTAAAATCCAGTCGTTCATTTCTGTCCATCCGTCTGTCTGTCGGTCTGTCTATCTGTTGCTGTTATTCTAGCCTGGTAATCTAATTTGGTTTATAAGGGTTGCTCTATATCTCCGTCAATCCACCAGTACGCAGACAGCTGTTTCACGTTTATTAGCGATCATCAGTGCGCCATAGGTCGATTGACGGAGATAGGGAGCATCAGAATTTTTATGTCTACCAGACATGTGAAGCATGTGAGAGCAGGCGACAGAAAACATCTGCTTGCCTGTGCGCCATCTGGTACCCGAAGGTAATGGCAAACCAGAGAATCGCTGCTAAACAGCAGCAGACTCCTTGGTGGAACGCTACGGCGCGTTCGCTTGGCCAACCAGAAGAGCGCGGTTCTATAATATGTTGCTGCATATGAGAGTCGATATACGAGGGTTGTTCTATATCTCCGTTGGCGCAGATGGCGCACAGGCAGATCTTTTCTGTCTCCTGCTCTCACATGCTTCACATGTCTGGTAGACATGAAAATTCTGATGCTCTCTATCTCCGTCAATCGACCTATGGCGCACTGATGATCGCTAATGAGCGTGAAACAGCTGTCTGCGTACTGGTGGATTGACGGAGATATAGAGCAACCCTCGCATATCGACTCTCATATGCAGCAGCATATAGAACCGCGCTCTTCTGTTTGGTCAAGCGAATGCGCCGTGGCGTTCCACTAAGAAGTCTTCTGCTGTTTAGCAGCGATTTTCTTTGGTTTGCCGTTACCTTCGGGTACCAGATGGCGCACAGGCAGATCCTTTCTGTCGCCTGCTCTCAATTTGGTTTATGATGAAATTTGGGTAGCTATATGCTGTGGGGTCATAGTAGGTAATGTTGCCCTAATTTTGAAAACCGGTACATGGCCGGCGGAGTAATTAGCAAAAAACCAGATATATCAAGTATTCCTCAAACTTCGTTTTAATGCATTTTAGAGGTTCCTGGTAATTTTCTACTTTTTTCTGGGTTTTTAGAAATTGGGACCGAGGCAATGCAGCAATAATCAAAGAACTAAAAATACAAGAACACTCAAACTCCGTTTTTAGGCGATTTGGAAGTTCCTCATCGCTTCGATTCGTCCAGCTGAAGCTTGCAGAATAAAAACTGTCTCGGGTTACGTGCTATGAAGAGAGATGAAAGAAACTATCTAAGAGAGTTTTTGTGTTGGCTATTTTTTTGCGGAGGGTGGGAGACGATTTGGTTGCAAGGGGATATTTATACAATAGTAAATAAGAAAGCGGTGTCACTGTTATGTGTGGGAAGTACTGAGTCAATCAACTTGACACTATGCTTTTAATAACAAACACCTTATGCGCTTCTGTGGATCCTGTGGCTAAGACTCTTACTGAATTTACGTGGTTGAAAAAGATACTAGACACAGGCATATCTTCAGGTACATTTCTTTCAATTTATTCAAGTTGTTTTGATCATACTATTTAGTTGGGATGATTCGTTGCCCTTAAAAAAATGTGGCATTTGATATCCTATTACGCTGTGGTTGGTAACATTTCGTCTCAAAGTCGGAAAATTGTAACAAACAATGCACTTTGCCAGAGTGTGTTTAATCTAGAATAAGAAAAAATAATCGCAATGAAAGTTTCATTCTTCAAACTCTGTTGTTGCGAAACAATGCAATTACCCTCGAATACACTTTTTAGTTTAACAGCACTCAAGCTCCTACAATAAGTTTCAGTCGGAAGTCTCATAAAATGCTACTTCTTATATACGTCTGAAGGCTCCGTTAGTAAGTACTCGAACCTATTTAATCAAACAGTATAAAAACAAGTGTTTCTAAAAGTTGGATAACTCACTTAGGTGGAAGCGAGCAACTGTTAACTTTAACGTCTACATCCGCTATTACAGATTATTTTGTTTCAGAGAAAATGCAATAATCCTGTTGCTGATGAAATTAAAGTTGCCAGCAGACGCAAGTTATTTCGAGCTCTTTAATAGAGGTAGAATGGTTTACAGACATAATTATATCAATTTTCCTACTTTAGACTTTTCCTTTTTGTTTTAGTAGCGAGAAAGTTAGGGCGCAGTTACCCTAGTGGTTGTTTCTTAGCCTAAGGCTTATTGTGCCTCCCCGATCGTACGAATCAGATAGAGTCCTATTTTAAGTTCTCTGCGAACCTTGACATTCGTTGGACTGCTATCCCCTGCCTTATATTCGGAAAGGAGTTCCTACTTTCTCTCAAGGCAGGACAGTCGAAGGTAACCGAAAAGGTGACGTTCTTACTATCTGGCCAACGGTTCTGAAGCTACGGGGTATTGGTAAGAGGATTATAGTTGTAAAAAATATGGCCGATTTAATTCATAAAATAGCCGTGGACGTGCGGATTTTACGTGATTACTTCAGGGATCTGAAGCGTCTTTCCTTTTGTGAAAATGTTCATTTTAAAATAAGACAATAACAATCATAATGTAAACAATGTAGATAACAAGCTGATAAGACAACAAACTCGACAAAACAGATATTCAAAGAGTTTGGGACAATCTGTAAAAAGATTATAAGCACGACATTCAAAACGCCACTTGTATTTCGATATTTCCAGACAGAGAGAGAGAGAGAGAGACAGGAACATAAAGTTGGTGGCAGGCTGGCCATATAGTAAGATTTAATCTCCATTACAGCGGCATGGTAGCAGATCCTCAACCAATAAGGTTCCTTGATAGGACGTTGGGTGACATGATTCGTGAGTTGTTACCGATTCAATTGAAGTTGGTGATATCTTCAGAAGATATGTATACTTTATGACAAGCAGATTAAGAAAATCGGTTATTAGATAAAAATACATTAACAAATATATAAAAATGTCAGTTAAATAAAGATACATTAACAACTGTCCTAAAGTAGCTATAAAAATATCTTAAATTGCTGTTACCGTTGATTTTGCTTTTTTATAAATAAACTTGGCAACATCGGACATTTTTGTCCGCATTCCTTTTGTAGCTTCAGATCCTCTGGTCCGATAATAGTTGTTTACTCTACTACACCGCGCTTTCTGCATGAAGTATTTGCCACATCGCTCTCCAACCTTTGCAGGTGTGCACTAAACGTCCAATGGCCAGTTATGAATTTAACCAGCTTTCGTAATTCCTTGCTGCTCAATATGAGAGCGCCAGCAGTATTAGGATACAAGCGCCCCCTCAGTATTCTCTTAGACTGAACAACCCCCACCACTCTGCCCCAGCGCCTCTGGAGTTCATTCGGTACCACCGATTTGGCCCCTAACTGATAACAGCTGTCTATGCCATGTAGTATGATATGCCGCAAGCTGGTTCTGGGCCGATGAGAGGGATTCTGCACTTTCTTTGGCACACCTGTCGGCGCTCTCATTCCCACCTCTTCCTCTGTAACTAGGCGCCCAAGGTAATATTACCTTGTTGATCTTCGCCAATGTGTTTCGGAGATTATTGCAGTTCCACACTATTTTTGAAGTATAGTGCTTACTTGCCAAGGCCATCAGTGCTGTTCGGTCTGAGTTTACATAGATATAGTCTTTTAACCTTTATCTTCATTACTTTATCTGCATATTCTGCCGCATTATTATTATTTCTGGAAGAGGGTAGTCAGCTTAGCCTGATACTTATGTTCAGCCCATGCCTAGCACCTTGTATGCCTCCTACTGTACCTAATGAATTTTTGGAGCCATCAGTGTACCAGAAGATACCATTCGGCATTTGTCGAGGTTATTCTAGTACCTAAAATGTAAACTCACCAACATCGACTTCAAAGAATATGGATTTTTAAACAACAATAAACAACGGATACGGTGCTTCTGATTCACCCGTATAGATCTTGTCACAGAAACACGCTGAATCGGAGCAGATTCGAAAAATGGCGTCAAGTCAAGACTTCTGTGACATCTAAAACGTGACTTTAGTAGGTGTGCCGTTTTAATATTAATATTGAAGTATATTTCTTTTACTTCCCACACCGATAGGTGAGGAGAATATTGTGATCGCGAAAATCTTCGATTTTGAGGTAATACGCTTTTTGGGCGTTTTATGATGTCTACGTAACGAAAATTCACGTCACTCATTTTCGTCGGTCTGTCTGTCTGTCGGTCTGTCTGTCTCTCTGTCTCTCGCTTTCTTCTAGCCTCGTAATCTCAGCAACCGCTACATGGATTGTTATGAAATTTGAGCAGCGATATGCTGTGGGGTCGTAGTAGGTAATGTTCCTATAATTTTGGTGCATAGGCGGCGGAGTAATTAGCAAAAAACAGAAAAACTAAATATTGCTCAAACTTCGTTTTTAGGCGTTTTAGGGGTTCCTGATCATTTTCAACTTGGGTGGGGGTGAAATTGGGGTGGTTGGAGTGGGAGGGTTGTAAAATTGAAAAATGTGTTGCTTTCATAACAGACTGTCCATTGTCCTGTGAAAGAAAGACCTAGCCGCATAAGACAACTTTATGGGGGGGGGGGGGGGAGGGGGAGCGATCATTTGGTTGCAAGGAATCTCAGACTGAAGCTTCATGCTATGGGAAAATAATGAACTGGTATCACCGTAATGTGTGGGAAGTACTGAGTCAATCAACTTGACTTAATTTTTTTTATTCAAAAAATCAATGGCACGTACTCGTTCCGGTTCCCAAGTGTTTTATAAAATTCGAAAGTTTTATGAAAATCTACCTTAATTTAGCAAGGATGATGATAATTATGTGCTATTCACATTTTTATTATAGATGTCGTTTTGAAAAGGCAGACACATGGGTGGGTTGCAAAATATTGGAAGGCGCTATAACGTCTCTCTGTCGTGCTAACTAAAAGGCGTTAAAAGTGACTTCTAAAATGTGATCTTGCCATTTTAGTGTATTGAAATATATACCGTTTTATTAGAAAACTCGATGGCAGACTCCTATTCCGGTTCCCATTTGTCTTATAAAGTTTCAGAAATCTTATGAAAATTTACGTTGTTTTAGCAATGACGAAAATTAAATATGCTATTCACATTATTATTTTAAGCGAATGTAGTTTTTAAAAGGCAGACGCTTGGTGGCGCACTGACAGGCGCTATAACGTCTCTCTATCGTGATAATTAAACAGCGTCAAAACGTGATCTTAGCAAGTTTAACGTTTTAATGTATTGAAGTATATACCTTTTTATTAAAAAAACTTAATCACAAGCACTTATTCCAGTTCCGAATCTATATTATAAAATTTCAAAATTAAACCCTGTATATGGATAAGATAAAGTTTATATAGAAATGCCTAGACTATCAGAACATAACGCGGCATTTTGAATCTTAAACTAAACGATCGTATAAATTGTTTAGGACTCAAAAATTTTAACCTAAATCAATTAATTTTCGAATACGAAATTTGTAAAACTAGCTTAGATGAAACTGGAGACCACCAAACTAATATTTCGTTATATAAATTCAAGATCGGTGATGTGAATTCCTCCGCGCTGTAACCACATATCATCTGTTATAGAGATGATGTATTCCTATACCTCGCAGATTTCATACACTGACAAATTACATGTTATCGTGATTGATATAAATGCTACAACGTTCGTTAAAAGATCCATTTTTCATAATCGCATGAAATGTGTATCTGAACTTTGTCATCATTTGTCGTTTCTTTAACATTACATGAGCAAATAGCACTAGGACGAGTATGCAATGGATGCACGATGTGTGCAGTAAATTTCACCGTATGGCAGATATGCGGTGTAACTGAGTTGACACAAATGTATAAATTAGTCGGATAAATACTTAAATAAAATAGAATAAAAAAGTACACCCTTGAGGGTTTAGTTACGTAAAACCTGGATTAGATTACTTGTTTGCTATGCACCGCAAACTGACAATATTGACACTGTCACTGTCAAAACAATCCTAAGAACACAACCTTGCCGTATCTCCAATCTGGATTAGTTAATCTTTTGACGGTGCATGGCTAGATGCCAAAGATTAGCAAGACGTGATTAGGGAACTAGGATTAGAATCGCCAAACGGTGCATATGGGTGTGAGTGGATGGACGATTGTGGGCTAAGTAAGAAAAATATTTCATATATCTGTCACTTGATCAAGGTAGGGACTTTTGAGGGCTATAACGTAAAAATGTTTTCATTCAAATTTTAGCGTTCATACAGGGTGATTCATATCAGACTTACATTTTTTTAGAACCCCCTATATATTATTGCATATTTAGATTTCTTGGTGAACTCTACAGCTTTTCCAGCTGTAGTTTCTAAAGCGTCGAGTGATAATTCAAAACGGTCAAGTCAATTTCCCAACTTGTCGTAATTTATACCTGTCAGTTTGAATTTACAATTGATGAGTTGGAAAATTAACTTGACAGTTTTAAATAATTATCATTTAACGCGCTAGAAACCACTGCAGCTGGAAAAGCTCTAGTATGACTTTATGTATCATACATGGAACTTTAAACGAACCGTTTGATATAAGCAGGTATCAGAAAAATATTGAATATCGCAGCGATTATACAACTTAGAATGCCGTGACTTTGCGGTACGAATAATCATGGAATGCTTCACCTCAGACCTTAGGTCAGAAGGCTTAGTTTGAATTATTTTTGTACTTGGAGAAATCTGTAGATTAATTAAGGAAACTTTAATCACAAATAGCCTGATTTTTTCAAATAGGAACGCCTATTTTTGTTTGTAGCATAAAACGTAAAATTTGATTACTTTCGTAACGATATAGGATTCTCAATACCAATCTTGTTTAGTTTTTTATTTCAATTTTTCGGACAAGTCGGTGTTTTTCAATTTTCCTACGACTAAGCATCTTAGCAGGCCATGAGAAATAAACCAAAGCCCGAGAAACCAACTAAACTAGTATAAATATACGAATTAGAATCTGTCGAGGCAAGATTCTGGAAATTCCTTACAATACTTTAGCTAGTAATTGCGAATTTGACTCATAGATGGCTTCCGTTAAATTTTTAGGTGGGCAAGGGTAGTGCAAATGTAAAAAAAATGTTGTTATTTGATAGTTGGCCATTCAGCTGAAAATCAGTAAAAAAGGTTTTTGATCGATTGGGTAGTTTTCGTTTGACGTTGGTTGAAAAATGGAAAATCAAAACGAACATGTTCGTCATATATTGCTTTTTCAGTTCCGCAAAGGGAAAAACGCACAAGCTCATAAAAAGTTATGTGCTGTTTGTGGTGACAAAGCATTAAGAGAATGGTAGTGTCAAAATTGATTTGCTAAATTTCGTTATGGTGATAATTCACTCAAAGATGAAAAACGCTCTATAGTCGTTCGCAATTAAATAGTTCAGTTGAAGAAAATCGGCCCGAATTGACAAATCGAAAAGGTGTTATACACATCTTTGGTCACTCGGCAAAAATTATTGGAGCTTGCTTTTGCCACATTCATCGTATAGGCCTGACCTTGCACCGTCTGATTATTTTTTGCTTCGATATTTACAAAACTCATTGAATAGTAAAAATTTCAATAGTGGTAATGATGCCAAATCGTACCTGATTCAGTTTTTTGCTAATAAAAACCAGAAGTTTTATGAACGTGGGATTGTGATACTGTCTGAAAGATGGCAAAAGATCATTGATACATTATACATCAATACATTACGGAATAAAGGTATTTAGTTCCATGAAAAAATTGTCTTTGATTTTCTAAAGCAAATCCACAATTACTTAGTTGTCAACCCAATACGGTAGTCTATTTGTCTCCCCATCAGTGACTTATAAAATAAAAGCACTTAAAACTAGAAATCGTCCCTTTCAGCGATGTCCATACTTGTTGAGAGTCAATATAAATCAGTATGCTTTCAAGACAACACCTGTGCAAGGCTCGGGCAGAAAATTAAATATTGAACGCCTTTTCGCAGACAAGTTCACAGAAGATGTGATCTAGTACGAATACGTTTCATCCATTACCACGGTTACTGGTAACGGTATCGGATATATCCATTCAGGACTAGAAGTGATTTCGGTTTCTCATCTGGGAGCCTAGATAAGATCTCAGCTAGAGCTACCCTGCTACCCCGTCCAAACGCGATGAAGTTCAGAGAACAACGATGAACATTAAAACAAGAAAAAACTTTTTCAAAAATAGGTTTTATTTGAAGCTCTAAAAAATGCTTTAAAATGTTAACTATTAACTTATGGCCTCATTATACAAAATTTATATGATCACAAAATCTTGTCGCGAGGTTTACATGAGTTCCCATAAGTATTTAAATGAACTGAAATTTTAACACAATTAAACTTAGCATATTAAGAACCGGTTTCACAATGTCCAGTTAAAAGTGTCAGATAGGTGATAGATGTCAGCGTTTCTATGGAAACAATTGTCAGATAAGATTTACGTGAATTCATAAGTTAACCCTTCAATTGTTCAAACAATTCATTTAATAGTTGTCCGTTAACTTCCAGATAAATACTTAACTGGACATTGAGAACCCGGCCCTAAGTCAGGCAATTAAATAGGTACTAGTTCACTTGCACAAGTTAAACATTTCTTATCGTACGTCACCCCCAAAAGTTCACCCCCAACTGCATATTTTCAAATAGCGCCTCATGATATCCCTATTTTATTTAAAATCTTGTGGTACCTTTGATGATGTACGCAAACGTATTTTTTCTGTAAAATCATGAGCATGGTTATAAATAAAATAAGAACTTGTTTAAGGCAAGAAACGGATAAAAAGAAGTCTAAGAGGATTTTTAATGGTGCTATGCATGCTTCCAAAAACATTCTTTTTTATCATTTTTTATTACGAAAATATTACACCTCAAACAATTTCTTATTTTATTTACCTTATGCTTGTGACCTTACGAAAAAACTGGTTTGTGTATGAAATAAAAGGTGCTACAGAATTTTAAATAAAATAATGACCTTGTTTATGAGGAAAAGCTGTGGAGTGCTATTTGAAAAAAAGTTGGGGGTGAATTTTAGAGGTTCAAGTACAACAAAATGTTTCGAAAGCGTGGTTTGATTCATTCAGTACCCTAGTTCCCTTTTTACTTCCCACACCGATAGGTGAGGGGAGTATTGTGATCGCGAAAATTTTCGATTTTGATATAATACACTTGTTGGGTGTTTTATGATGTCTACATAACGAAAATCCACGTCACTCATTTCCGTCGGTCTGTCTGTCTGTCAATCTGTCTGCCTGCCTGTCGGTCTGTCTGTCTGTTTGTCTCTCTGTCGGTCAGTCTGTCTGCGTTTTTCTAGCCACATGGTCTCAGCAACCGCTGCATGGATTGTGATCAAATTTGGGCAGCAATATGCTGAGGGGTCGTAGTATGTAATGTTCCTATATAATTTTGAAAATCGGTGCACGGGCGGCGGAGTAATTAGCAAAAAAAAGTTGAATATTGCTCAAACTTCGTTTTTAGGCGTTTTAGGGGTTCCTGATCATTTTCTACTTTTTTGGGTGGGGGTGAAATTGGCGTGGTTAAGGGGTACGGGGTTGTAAAATTGAAAAATTTGTTGCTTTCATAATAGACTGTCCACTGATCTGTGAAGGAAGACCTAGCGACATAAATAGCTTTTTTAGGTCCATCCGAACATTGCCTTACCTATTACCGAAACCAAAGGAGAATTTTTTCTGGTGTAAATATACGAGTATTGCTTTAGATAGTTCGAAACGTATGTGTAACGAAAAAACGGTTGAATTGATTTTAGGGGAAATTTGACACAATACTACCACCGTGCCGAGGATGGAAGATGCGTATGATTTTTATAAATCATGCCAGTGGTGGCGCAGGAATAATAAAAAAACTAAAAATATAAAAACAGCTCAAACTTCGTTTTCAAGCGTTTTAGAGGTTCCTGATAATTTTGATCATTTGGGTTGGGAGTGAAATTGAGGTGTTTGTGGGGTGGGGGATTGAAAAACTGGAAAATTTGTTGTATTCATAATAGGCTGTCCAGTAATCTAAAAAGGAAGACCTAGCGACATAGATCACCTTTTTGGGTTCATCCGAACATTGCCTAGCATATTACCGACACTAAGCAACTAAGCGAATTTTCTGTATATATTATCCGAGTATTTATTGCTTCAGATCGTTTTGTATTTTGTAACGTGGAAGCTATTGATTCTAATGAAATTTTGACACAGTATTACTACCGTGGTGAGGATGCAAAACGCGTATGGTTGTTAGAAATCGTGTCAGCGGCATAGTAACATTAATCAAAAAACTAAAAATATGAAAACAACTCAAGCATCGTTTTTAGATGTTTTAAGGGTTCTCGATCATTTTCTAGATTTTTTGGGTGGGGATGAAATTGGGGTGGTTGGGGGGTGGGGGGTTGTAGAACTGAAAAGTGTTGACAATAGGCTGTCCAGTGACCTGTGAAGGAAAGACTATCAGGCATGAGACAATTTTGGGGGAGGGCTGCCGATGATTTGGTTGCAAGGGGATCGCATACTAAGGCTTTATGCCATGGGAAAATAATCAACTGGTATCGCAGTAATGTGTGGGATGTACTGAGTCAATCAACTTGACTTCAGTTTTTTATATGTTTCTGTTGCGCCTCAAACAAATCCATATTTTGTTTACGTTATGCTTATGACTTTACGAAAAGTTTAAATAAAATAGGGACTCAATTTACGAAGGAAAAATTGTTCGGTGCTAATTGAAAAAAAGATTGGGGGTAAGTTTCAAGGGTTGTTAAATGTTTGGAAGCATGGAATGATAGAACCTATGGTACTTTCAAAAATTCCACTCAGTTTTCGCTTAAACTTTTTTTTGTTACGATAATATCACGTGTCAAGGAAATGCTGGAACACCTTGTATAGCTACGTATTAAATTATCGCTTTCCAATAGAAATGTTGTACAACAGTCCGAGTGTTGGTGATAGGTTCTCTTTCACTACATGTGAGTGGGAAATCTGTGGCAGGCTTTAAAACTACACAAAAGGCCAATTTGCTTGTAATCAGCAAACGAAGTTTTCAGAGAGCAAATTCTGCTGTAAAGCGCTAAATTGGAATCAGCGCTTTGAAAATTCTCACAAAGGGCTTTAAAAAGAGATTTTATTTTATTTAGCCTCGTACGGCATTTTATATATAACAGGATTCCTGGATGAGGGTATTATGTATGGGTATTGTTGCTAGTGCTCTTCGCTTTAAAAATGAATAAACTAATTAATGTTCGCAATCGAGCTTGTGACGTTGTTACGCGTGCAGAATTATTATGAAAGTCCACAAACTATTTTCTGCATTTCAGATGCTTTTAAATATTATGATATTTATGTACTGCACAAATGCTGTATTGACCAAAGAGATTTTAAATCAACCCACTCATGAGTTTAGAAATATGATTATGTTTTTCAGTGACCTTTAATTATTCCTATGTTAGAGATTGAGCTTTAAGCTACGTTTTCCTACAAATCCGCGAGTCGTTGGTAGCCGCGACTGTGTAGCTGCTTCCAGATCGCAAGACCTCGGCTAACGTAAATGGACTAGTATCATGAGTTTTTTTTTTGTTGCATATGATAGAATACGTCATAAAAAGCATCTCATTATTTTCTCCGATTTTTTTGGGCACAGGAAAGCCGTGAAAATAAGGAAAATATTTGAATTCTCCTAGGGCAGTGACGTCACTGCCCTAAAGGCGAACAGCCCATCTGCTGTGTTGCCGCATTCTGATGGCGCGCGAAATGCCGGAGCTGTACGTGGGCTGGCTCATCTATCTTCTCTTCTGTTCCCGTCTGATATGTTTTGTGGTTTTAATATCCCGTGATCTGAAATTCCGAAAGCTAGGTTAAGGTTCCTGATCCGTCAATCCTGTCACTCGTCATTCGGTCATTGTCAATGTCATTTCCAATTTCCATTGGGCTTTGGCTGTAATTTTCAACCACCGTTTTCAACAATCTTCAAGTTATTATTATTTGTTTTCGTTTATTTGTACAGGATATTCTTTTATTCCATTTTACTAGGTTTCAAGTTATTTTATCATAACATAACTAACAAGTATGAGTAAAATCGATAGTGGATTCACAAAAGCCGATTCAGATGTTTTGCGAGTCGGAACTGTTCTTGGCAACAATGCACTACTAATGATTCGCGCGGTTGGCACTGATCGGCTGAATTTGAATTCCTTTCTTTAAACTTTAGAATGGAGTTATTAAAAAACGAAATTATGTAGAAAGTAACGAAACGCAGCAGTACGTTTATTTTTGCATGCACTAAGCGGTTATAACAGTTAAATTATTGGTCTTAACCTCCTGATACTAGTCCATTAAATACAAACTGTTCTCCTACAAATTCGCGAGTCGCTGCTACCAAAGATTCTTCACCAATCGCCTGACTCACCTCAGAGCAGTGCAGCTTCCTATTCGCAGCGAATTTATGAATATTTCTATTGAGTTTCAAAGGTGACTTCTAATAGGGAGTCTATTTAACCCGGTATTTACGGTAGAAAATGATGAAACACTTGTTTATCTTGTTAGTAACAACCCAGAATTATATGACTGAATATCACGTTGTATCAGATTTAAAATATAATTAAACTGATACCGCGAAACTCAGAAAAGTTTTTTAAATTTAGTTTCATTATCTATTAGATGCTTTTCAATTAAAATAGACTGAGAACCTATTTGCGTGTTTTTAAATATGGTCAGTTCTTTCTGCCTGTGCCCCTCACTTTGTAGTGCCAAATGTAAAATTAAACTTTCCTCTTCGGCCTGATAATGTAATAACATTAAGATAACTGCCCTTTTACTAATATGCCATATTTCCGTTCACTAGAGCTTTGAAGGATATTCAATATGTACGTAGGAAAATAATTTTGGCAACTGTGCACCCACCAGGTAGTGGCTACCAGTGACCAGCGAATCTGTAGGAGAACATAATAAGCTAAATTCAGATGCACACGACATCCGACAAGACGACGGTACGAAATTGCTCCTATTGGTTGATATATTTAAAATGGATTGGCGCCAAACTAAACATACGATGATTTTAACTTTTACACGACGGTCGGATAAGTTGAAAATATTTATTTTAACTTTTTATCCGATGTCGTATGTAATTTGACAGCTGACCATCTCCATTAATTTGTATTCTAAAATGATAATTCCTCGGATAATTTAGCGAGCGCAATACGTAAGTTCAATAAATATTTTACTTTTATCCATCTTATGGATAAAAATGAAGAAAAGAGGAAGAACGCGAAGAATTTGGGTTCGAGACATTTTTAAAAATAGAAAGAAGCAAGGAGCGTACCATAATATGTTGCAGGAGATGAAGCTAACTGACACAAAAAAATATTTGCGAATGTCAAGCAATGCATTTAAATCTTTGCTTCAAATTATTGGTCCAGGGCTCAGTAGAATTATTTATTGTGTTCGCGAACCTATTTCGTCAGAGCAAAGACTTGCTTTAATTTTAATAGGTATCAACTATGAAAATACAAATTTCCCAAGTTTGCAACCAAATTTCGTAGGAAAATTTCGGACTCATATGAATGGATACATTTTAGATTAGACAGAGTCAGCTCGTCGTGTGTCATATGTCGGTTGTCGTGTAGATCTGAATTTAGCTATAGTCGTGGCGATTTGGTAGTGGCTACCCAGTCTCTGCTGCCAACGACTGGCGAATTCATAGGAAAACGTACCTTTAGATTGATTTTTTAGTTAATGTACGCAACAGGTCATGCTATCTTAAAAGCTTTTTCTCCAAATGGTATTCAAGGAATTACGAGGCTGCTTTTAAGACGCTATAATAGTAAATTTTTCACCACTGAGATAAATTCACATTAGAACACTTTTCAAGAAGAACAACTACTGGTATACTGTAGGTAAAATCTGTAGGTACTAAAAAACTATAAATTGAGTTGTTGATCGTCAACAGCTGTCCAACCTATATGTTGCCATAGTATAATCGTTAAAATATCAACTTCAACTGAACACTAAATGCATATACAGTAATTGAAATTGATGCATATGAGCGAAACGCATTAAGATGAATCGTAAACAATCAATATTGAACACTGTAGACTAATCCAATAATACAGTTGCGGTAATTGACTGTCATAGTCGATTATCACGATACTGTTTGCCTATGTTCACATTAGAATTTATATAGTGTGTAACTTCTGAAATTTATCTTGTAGTTGTCTGTCTGATCCATCGCTCTTTACTGGCTCGTCAAAGTCACATATGTTAAGAGAAGACCTTCTTTCTGTCCTTTCTGCCACCTATATAGCTTTGTCAAGGTACAATGTATTTGACTATAAATTAAACTGACTTACAGCTGCGTTAGGAGACATCTTTTATTTTTTCTCGAAACAACAACCCAACAAAGTTGGTTACAGAGCTCATAAGGAATACAGAGCGTTCTTCACTGTTGATAAACTCAAAATAAGGACCTCCGACATCTCAATGTCTTAAGATTACCAATAATGTAACACAGCCCTAAGACAATAACAGTTATATCGTGACTTAGACATAAAATTGTGTATTAAGTTTAATATAGGGTGGTCCAATAAGCGCGCGGTGCCCTCTAGCGGCCTTACCGTTTAAAGTAGAAGAAAATGTTCGGAATAACAAACTTTTATTTTCAAATGGTCTACTTGCAGAAAATAATTTCAAAGATGGGGGACATCCGGATATACGGCAAGGTTGCATCAACTTCCTTATTTTGAATAGAACACCCTTTATATTATTACGGTTTTGAATTTTGTATTGATTTTTAGGCTCAGTTTGTTAACCGTTGTTTACGTCTAGGAAGCCTATTTTCGAAGTTATTCAGCAACGTTTAGAAAATTTGACGTTTGTAGTACTTTACAAAAAATGTTAATATCTGGGAAAATAGGCACGACATAGATAGACTAGCAGTTTTCAATTTCAGAAAGTTTAAAACGTAAAAAACTTTTTTTTTCAAATAGGATGGTATGATAACTTTCATATCAATGGATGCGAAATTAAATTCTCTTTCACTATTATTTATACACGTATGTGGTTCTTTGATGGTTTTCAAGATATTTACAATTTTGTAATAATTATTCTGTAATGGCGCGTATGAACTAGGAATTGAAAAAGTCGTAGGTGGCATGGCTCGCAGATGAATCAATTGGCTGGAAACTTTTCATCCAAAGTGTTTCGGCCTCTCATACAAAAATGTTCAGGCGCTCGATCTAACTGTAACCACATTATTCTTAAAAACTCAAGTGGTAAATTTTCCAGCAGGGTTTCCAAATTTTCATTCAGAAAGTTTTGCAAAACATTTGAAAAACAGAAGTTTTAAACCTTCCAAAATTGCAAATTGCTTGCCTATTGCTCTAATGAAACAGTGGTCTATCTGGAATACAAGTATATTTCTTGCTCATTTTAGAACCCAGAACCGCATCTTTCTGTTGTGCCTATTTTCCGAGATATTAACATTTTTTGCAAAGTACTACAAACGTCAAATTTTCTAAAGATTGCTGAATAACTTCGAAAATTGGCTTCGGAGACATAAACTACGGTTAACAAACTGGACCTAAAGATCGATGCTGTGGTAATATACAGGGTGTTCTATTTAAAATAAGGAAGTTGATGCCAACTTCGGGAATATCGTGATGTACGACATCTTTCAAATAACTTTCTGCAAGTAGACGATTCGATAAAAAACGTTTTTTGTTCGAAATATTTTCTTCTAATTCAAACGGTAAGGCCGCTAGAGAGCACCGCGTGCTTGTTGAACCACCCTGTAAACGCAAATCTCTTTTTCCGTCTAGCTATAATAATAATAATACTGCCTTGATTTTTCGTTGTTAGTACTATGGAGAAAAAGTGCTTAAACCATTAATATTTATGTGTTTAGTCTTTTTAGGGCCTGTGCTATAATTTTATTATTGTTCTGTCGACTTGCCCAGCTACCGTTCGTACTCCGCGGTGTACCGTCGCGTCGTTCCACGTCAAAATGACGGACGATAACCTAGAAAATCAGCTCAACGATGTATATATACCTTAGACAAGGAAAGAGAGAGGACGGAACCCGCGACTGACATTTCTGATACCAAATGGCACCAAAGCGCTATTCCCAGTGGCGTAACTAATGGGATTAACGTTCTGGTTGAGCTATTTGTAGAAATAATCTTTTTCAAATAAAATTTAATGAAATATTGTTATTCAGGGTTTCTATATGGCCAATTTCGCCATCCACAATTAAAAATTAAGTGACTAACATTACCGTAACCGTGATTTTCATTCGACTGCTGTTTTGTGGCCAATAATATATAAAAATTGATAATGTATATATTTTATTCAGTCATGAACATGTTATGTTCATTTGCAGTATATGACTGATGGAAGACACGATTATACTTCTACCCAGAAAGAAAAAAACTGCTTGTAGTTTGTAGTAAATCAATTTTTTATTATTAAAGAACACATAATACCTATAGTATATTTATATTTATTGACATTATGTTTATATATAAAATACTGTCTATTACATACTGTAAACAGAAGCAGCAATAAAACATTTTTGTTATTATAGATTAGCTTACGAGATTGAGGAATTTGATGCCTTCAATCTCGGAGTCCCCATATGCAGTAAAAAAATCTACTTGCTGTTACGCTGTTACTTGCTGTTTGTAGTGTGTAATGAAGAGCAGTATTTTTAATTACTCCAACGAGGCTTTTTTATACATAACTTCTTTTTGCGACGGTGGCAATAATTAATGAAAAAGCTGGGGGGTTAAACATAAAAATTATCTCAGACATGAAATAAAGTAAGTTTTGGGCTAGAAATACAAAGGTCCTTTAATCTTATCCAAAATCAAAACATTTACAAAATTAGAAAATGACTCCTAGATTAGCTAGTAGTAAATAAAAACGAACAATTCATTCAATATAGGTGAGGTCCTATAACTTACATAGAAATTACAACTCTATTTTATCACTTAACCCCTTGCTTCCAGTAAGTTCTAATTTATTGCAGTTATGTATTTACTTATGGGGAAGTTTGGGTGAAACTCAGTATTGTGTGCTTCAACAAAAATAATTTTTTTGTAGGAACGTGGCATTTCGCTTGCTCCTACAATTGATGGCAGTCAATATTACAGTCACGAAGGTCAAAAACTACCAATATTTTACTGCCCTTTAAACAGAATCATTTTTGTTAATTGGCTCCGAACTGGATTGTCCTGTTGTGATCGAGATTTTACAATAAAATGGATTCTGATATTTAAGTATTTTGTGCATACAGCTTTTATTAAAAAATATATATGATTTACATCATTTTCTAATACGTGACGTTCTAAGCAGCTGAAAATAGGGGTGCCTAGAAAACTTGATATTATTTTGCTTATCAGCAAAGGTACAAAATGTTTGGTGTGAATACAATTTTCATTAACTCTCAGAAAATGTTCCGATTTCAAACATATCTTGATAACATCATTTGATGGGTAAGTCAGACCGCCGTGGCTTTTAAATTCAATTAGGGAATTGAGAAACCGATCTCTAGTACCAATCAATGCTGTGACACATGTTTCACATTTTATTGTTTTTTGTAATTGGTGCGAAACATAACCAGCAATATATTGCACAATTTGGGATGAACATTCACTTATCACAGGTGCATTCATGATGTAGTCATGATCCTTCCAAATAGTTTCTAGATCATCAGAAGGCTCATTTATGTCTATTAAACTATGGTTAGATAAACTACTATTAATTACATCTTCAGACCTTACATTTTTTGTAGAACTACTTAGAATAGGGATTTGATCTAATGGAATACAGTTACCCATACCGCCCTCTCTAATTTCTGCTCGAACCAGAAGCCTTTTGTAAGCAGCTAGAAACTGTCGAGCGGTTGGGTTATTATTCCAGCCACCTCTTGATCTAATTGACGAAAAGAATAATTCTAAATGATCTTGACTAATCTTGTACAACGAAGGTACAGTAATGTTTTTCTCTCAGAAACAAGTTCTTTGTACAATCCTAAAGAACTTGATAATGAAATTATTAATCCAATAAACCCAGTTTTTCTGTTAGACATGATTACTTGCTCATTATTAGATAATTTCAACTTTGAAAGATAAAAAATTGCACTATTGATAAATTCCGCAGATCGATCTATATTTTTTTGACATAATGCTTTTTTATAACCTGGTGCTACTAGGGTTCTGCTGTTTAAAATATCGAAAATGCTATTTACAATTCTAATAAATTTAACTGTTGCCTGACTACCTTTAAAATCCTCAAGATTCAGCTTTTTTTCGCAATACTCAATAGCATCGGCTACTGATGCACTAAGTAACTGAACTGCAAGCCGAACCTTCATTTTTTGTTTGAAAAAAATAGTATGAGCGCGACGTAACTTATTCCCTAAATGTAAGCCCTCGCTAGTTTGCAGCTTCTCTAGAAGCGCTATGTATTTCCATTGAATAAAATTGTTATCACAATCAATTAGGATTTTCTTTTCACCAAATGCATTGCGAACAAGTTTTATCATATGACATGGATCATAAAAAATATATACATTGTGATCTGTAACTCTGAAACTTGTCTGTATATTTGAAATGTTAAATAAGAATCCAAAGTTATGACACATAGCGGTATTAGATGGAGCACCATCGAATGTGATTGACATAACTTTGGCTCCCGTATCTTCAATCAGATGGATGCATTGAGATACAATTGAATGTTTTTGACTGCCATTCAAAGAATCTGTAAGAAAGTAACCGACAGGTAATTTCCAAGTTCCATTGATGCAAACCAACATTATAACAAAAGCTTCTTTGGCTAAAGCATTAGAGTCATCGTTTAAATTTGTACCACAGTTCACATAACCATGGAATTTTTTTCCATCCCATTCTAAATGTTTCCGTATGGCTATTTCATCGATAATTAATGAACAAATTATTGGTCTGTCAGATGATTGAACCTTATTTCTTAAGGTATTTATTGATTCCTTGGTAAAACCAGGCTCAGCATCCACATTCTGAAACCATTTAGCAATAGTTTTGCTATGCGGGAGACAAGTGTCAAAAACATCTCTCACATAGTTGTATGCCTTTGGTGAAAAAAAATTTAATGTCAGGGCAAATTTCCTAAGTTCAGGTGAATATTGAACATTTCTCCCCATTTTTCTGTTCAATATTTCTATGTTAACCTTGCTCATATTTTGAACTAAAACTAAATTTTCTTGAGATAGTAAATTTTGTCGCTCTAATTCCTCAGCAATTATTTTTAAAGAGGCTACTTTTTTGTGTGCTCTTTTTAGTGATTGACCAAGGGCACGGATTTTTTTCGTTTTTTCCTTATTCTTATCTTTTTGCAGCAGCAGTTCTCTTCTAAGTTTCTTTTTCCGGGGAGAGTCGTCCTGTGCAGCCAGAGCTGAGGTTGATGGCGATGGTTCTGGATGAACATCACGTTCACGGGGTCTTTTTCTTTCTTTTGCCTAAAATAACAGAGCTGTATATTAGACAATGTTTGAAACATTATTTCCGAAAGAAAGACAGAACAAATTAATTTATGATTTAAGTAGATGTGAATGAGTGACTGAATCTTATAGGAAAAGTGACAGTAACATTTTGTTTTGATTTCGTATCGAGTAAACACACCTAAATATAGTTGTTTAATAATGTAACTGTAACACAAGAAATTATTACATTTTTGAGGTTAGCTGCCTTTTGATTTTCATAGCTATCAATTTTTAAATCGTTATTCAGCCATTCGTAATCGTATTTCTCCTTACTTTATTGCACTGTTTATTTTGGAAACGTCATCACTAATACTCAAATATAAAACCAAATTTGAGACCATAAATATAGAATATAGGCATAAGGCATAAGAATGATTTTAAATTAATATCACACCCAAATCATAACTCATTAATGATCCAATTATATACAATGGAGTGAAGATTTATAACAAACTTCCTCCTCACAGGTTTTAGTGAATATCCCAAAAGTTTTGTTTGTTATTATATAGCTTTGTCAATAAGAATCTTGTAAATTCTTAGACTATAAAGTATATCGATCTATCTATCTATCCATCTATCCATCTATCCAACTATCCATCTATCCATCTATCCATCTATCCATCTATCCATCTATCCATCTATCCATCTATCCATCTATCCATCTATCCATCTATCCATCTATCCATCTATCCATCTATCCATCTATCCATCTATCCATCTATCCATCTATCCATCTATCCATCTATCCATCTATCATAATCCTAGAATGTTTATTATTTTAATATTGATTAAGCGTAGACAATGTAAGCTAGGAATTATAACTTACAATTTTTGGACGTAAGTATTCCGGAAGCTCGTCAAATATGGTGGGGACTGCTCCTTTCAGAAGATATACTTTTTGATTTGTTTGATGAAGGAAATTCTGTTCAAAATGCTTAGAACAAAGCCTATCGTTGCTTGTAGGCTTCCAACCTTCGATCCTCATATTTTTGATCCATAAATCATGTCTAGGAAGATCTTTAGGAAACCTGTCGAGGAAGAAAGAAAATTAATTTTATTATTCATACAACTACAAATAAAGGCCACCCTTGAAATGCACACCTTGTATAAGGGTATTGGTATATTATATATTACAATGCAAAGTCATAATATTTCTATTCAAAATGTAAGCTATAATAGATACGCCACTGGAAAACTGATTGTATTTGAACCAAAAAATCCCTTAAAAACATAATTTTTAGACTTTACGTGCTCAAAAACATTATGATTCGCATGTTAGTGGTACATTCCAAATTATATTTCGGATACACATATATCTTTGAACTAGATATCGAGATATTTGCATGAATTTCGGATACACCAAAAAAATAAGATCATAAATTTACCTGTGAAAAGTGATTCCTGGCTCCTTCCTGCTGCTGTGGCTTTTACAACGGTAAGCTGCACACCCCACCATTACGCTCACCACAATATTTCACAATTATTGGTCTTAAAAACGTTAAATATCGCAAAAAACACCACCTTGACACTACCGTCAGTTTTCCACCAGCATTTTGACAGCTATTCATTTTCGGTATCAGCTAATCCATATAGCATCAAATGGGCGTGCGGTATCCCCTCTCTTTCCTTATCTAAGATATATACCCTGTTACCCGATACTTTAAACTGTCAGCCTTGTCAACAGCGAACAGCTGTTCGGCTAGTGATAACTAAAAATACTCCAGATTGAGTCTTGACGTATCAATTTTCAGCTTTGAAGTAAAGCAGGGCTGTACCGAGTGCAAGTACTACTAATAACGAGTAGTTGACATTTGGTGACGTTTTCGTTTATGCTCTGAGGTCTATGCTTATTTTACATTTTCTCGGAAAATGCGGCATGTCTTTCAGTATATCAGTAAGGCTGGTCTGAATGATGATGATTAGGTACGCTTTAAATGAGATAAGAATGAAGATAAAAGCATTTTTAGCTTATGCTTCAGTTAAACTACCTTATTATATTAATTTTACACCATGTACTTACTTTATGCTTTTCTCCCATTGTACCTTGTACGTTTCAACTAATAAATATCCCACTAGTGATGCAAGCTATTCATTGAATAGTCCTTATTGCTAAATATAGGAGTATTTTGATAGTCTCTAACAATAAATCAATAAAATAATCTATTTCTTTTTAACCATCCATTTTTGCTGCGTATTTCTGGATGTTGAAGCAATTTCTTGTTTACAAAAATAGTCATTACTTTTTGGCAATGAGATATTCAATAAGAATATTACTAATACGGTCCTGATCGCAGAATTGCCAATCAACACCACTAGTAAAAAATTAAATTTGAGATACACTTCTTCGTCAGCTGATACCTATCAAATAGACGTCAAACCAGTTTAAAGTATCAGGTAACAGAGTATAAAAGATAACGATGATCTTGACGGCCGCCCAAAATGACAACTCAGATGTCCATGTTGGTAAGACTTCGTTTTAGCGGAAACCGAAATGAGGTTCGAGAGTGGTGTCAAACGACGCGGTTTGACGTCCTGAATCGAACGAGACCACTCCCAGATTGAGGAAACGTTCTGGTGAAGAACTACAGCATTTTGAAGTTTTGTTACCTAACCTAACTTATCCAAAAAAGTTTACTTGTTGAGCTCAAAATGGGTGTTAATCGACGTGGCTGGACATCGGAATTCGAACTTGACCACTTCCAGAGTGAGGAAGCATTCCGGTGAAAATCTACGCCACTTTAAAACTTGGGAATTTCAATACCTTAGGTACCTGATATAACCAACTAATATACAGTCGGGCTAAAAAGGGGTGTCAGTTGACTCGGTTTGATGTCCTGACTCGAATTGTATCAATTAGTAGACTGAAAAAACGTTTATTTTGATTCTCAGTTTAGGAAATTAAGCCAAAAAAGGTCTTTGAGAGTCTGCGCCTGGGACCTATTCCGGCCACCCACTATTCCGGCACACTGATAAAACTGAACAGGTAACCTATCCTACCTACCTGGGAGTATGTTGCATAGAGTATTCAAAATTCACAAAATTAGTAACGTCTGGGGGGCCAGCCCCCTCAGGCGCCCCTATCTATACAAGTGAACAAACCTAATTCAACTTAAACCTACCTAATTTCTAGGTACATTAAGAATTCAAAGTATCATAACTTTTTAATTTTTCATTTCTTGGTGTTGCTTCTGGTGTGGTTGTACCCTACTCGTCAAGTACTTTCGAAAAGACCATATATTTCGTAGAAAAAATATCGAAATTTTGAAGTCGTTTTTAGGTTAGGTTGGAAACTTCAAAGAGGCGTAGATTTTTATCGGGCCGTTTTCTTAGTCTGGGCATGGTCTAATCCCGCGCAAGGCGTCAAACCGAGTCAACTAACACTCCTTCAAACCCCATTTAACCCATTTCGACCTCAACAACTTGGCCGGTCGGGTTAAATTAGGTTAGGTACCGAAAGTTTAAAGTGCCGTAGTTTTTCACCGGAGCGTTTCCTCGGTCTGGGAATGGTCTCGTTTATCTCAGGACGTCAAACCGAGTCGATTGACACTACTTTTAACCCCCATTTCGGTTTCCGCTAAAACGAAGTCTAGCCTCCATGTTAATAATAACAATACTGATACGAATCTGTTAAAGATAGTTAATTACAAATTAGAATGTGTGGATTGTCCTAAAGTATATGTTGGACAAAGTGGGAGAGCTTTCAAGAACCGCATCAATGAACACAAGAAATCATTTGTTAACGAACTTTGTAATTCAAATTACGCCAATCATTTGATCTCCGAAAACCATCATTTTAACGAAGATTTTTAAATATTACACGTAGAACAAAAAGGACGCAAATTAAATTTTTTAGAAGCATTAGAAATCAACAAGCTCAAATGTTCAGGTAAACTACTTAACGACCAAATGGATTTAAATAATTCACCCCTACTAAATCTGTCCCATGGTTTTCGGAGAACAAACGATTAGCCATAATAGTTATACCATTAAGCATGTATATTTTATATAAATAGCCTAGTATTGTAAGTCTAGAGTCATTGTTTGAAAAAGACACTGAGTGTCGAAACGATCGTCGCAAGTTTAAATAAAAGTGGTGATTATTCATCTGGAATACTTTGTGTATCAATGGATCTCCATCAAGTAACGGCCAACTCCATCGACTAGATTTTAGATTAATTTTATGTCCACCCATAGAAAATGCCTACTGTGGATTTATTCATATTTATTTACTGTATTGTTATCGTGGTGAATAAATTATTATTATTCTTAAAAAAACACACCGAGCTGCTGTTCCATTATCCAGTGACCACTCCTCACACCGTCAGATGAGCAATCACTGGGTCCGCGAATCGTGCGCCGTTTCTGTATTCTGGCGGCTAAGATGTGCGCCGCCTCACGGCACACCGGTATTTTGCGCAGTGCGGAGATCAGCGTATTCCTCATTCCACCTATTATTATTATTATTATTATTATTTCCACGTCGGAGAGTATTTGGTTTTCCTTCAAGTATCACTGTGGACACTGTTTACCTCATAGTTAATAATAATTTGCATTTTATAGAGGGTTAGTGTTATGAAGTGTTTATTCACTATAGATACATAAGACTATTGCTTCAAGTCTACTATTTCAACCCTAGAGATAAACACAAGTTTTCGAAAGCTTTAAATAGATACTCAAAAGGGTACATGTTCTGCATTAGCTTATCGTTTCCCGTTGGATCAGTAGCAGTCTACTACCTAATTGATTCCTCTTCCGGCAGTGGCAACCCTCTTCTCTCATAACGTAATATTTTCTATGTAGTGTACCAGCATTGAGAATTCAATTATCGTTGATTCACGTACCCTCTAATATGCGTCTTTTAGCTTGAAATTCAAGCAAAAACAACACTGTTTCAAATTGTACATATACAGGGTTACTGTTAACTCGACCACGTTCCTGCAAGAGGTGATAGAGAGACTCAAATGTAATAGATTTAACCCCCATATGTAATTCCGAAAACCGATAGTCTTCGAGGTAATTAACATTTAATGTTTTTCAACCAATTGTCCAAGTTTCCGCACTAGATCCTAAACTAAGAAAAAAACCTGTTGTTGATTCTGATAATTTTTATTTTAGTATTTAAGTAACATACACAAAGCTAACTTAGTATTAAAATGTTTCAAAATACTAAACAGTTCCAAAATTAATACAAATTATTTAAAAAATAATCAATAAAATTTTTACATTCACCGTGAAAGAAAATTATCTAGCTCAACAAAAATTATACAAGCGGTTGAACAAATCGCTAAAAAAACTTTCCTACCTAATAACCTTTTCAGAAAGATTATAAACAGCAATGAATAAAAATCACCTATTCAAAAAGAACGAATGACAGTACAATCATTATTGATAACTCAGTTACTAGAATGTTTGCAATTGCGGTCGATGATTTTATCGAAGTAAAACAAATTAAATCCACTCAAAGTTTCTAGAGATCTTTCTCAATGTGTTGCCCTTAATTTCGAATACAAGTACGGATCCGCTTCCTCACTCCGGTTTTTGTAACTCGTGTTGAAAGGGTTCGTTTCATCTCTTCCGCCGCATTGATAATTTTTGGCCTTAGTTCGTCAGCAGCATTAACTGGAGTCTCGTAAACCAATGCCTTCATGTGACCCCAGACGTAAAAATCAAGAGGTGTCAGATCTGGGCTCCGCGCAGGCCATGGGAAGGGTTCACCCCTCCCTATCCATTTGTTCGGGTATGTGTTGTCCAACAACTGCCGAATTGTGATACGGCAATGTGCTGGACAACCATCATGCTGAAATATCATGTTGTTGATGATTCTGTATTATGTTGATAAATTTTGTTAAATAGTTACGTGTGGTTGTATTGCCATTCTTGTCCTTGGAATAGGTCATCAGATAAGGAAGTTTTTAAAATAATTTGTTTGACTGGTTGTGTATCTTTTTTTGAGCTAGACAATTTTCTTTCGCGGTGAATGTAAAAATTTTGTTCTTTATTTTATAAATAATTGTATGTAGTTTGAAACTGTTTAGTATTTTTACAGATTTAAATACTAAATTAGATTTGCATATGTGTCAGTAAAAAACTAAATTGGAAATTACTAAAATCGACAGCAGGGTTTTTCTAAATTTGGGATGTAGTGTGGAAATTTGGACATATCGTTGAAAAACATCAAATGTTAATTATCTCGAAAACTATCGGTTTTCGGAATTACATATGGGGGGTTGAATCTATTGCATTTGAGTCCCTCTATCACTTCCTGCAGGAAAGTGGTCGAGTTACCAGTAACCCTGTATAATTCCACTGATTGCGATGGCAATTTTTGTACACGTTGTACGTTGATGACTATTCATGATATGCCACCCATACCGAACATGTGTTTGACAAATTGGTAAACTGACGCCAATTTTTTCGGAATATGTATAGTGTAAGGCCAACCGCGTGTTCCCCATTTAACGGAGTGGAACAGGTTTTTTTCGATTAGGTAATAAAGCCACTACCCAGGGAAACATGGATTATACAGGGTGTTCTAAAAGTTGGGACTTTCCTCTTTAGAAACAACGGCCCTTGAAACGGCAAAGCTAATGCACGGTGAATCAGCAGCAAAACAGTAAACCATACGATGCTGTCGAGGTCTTCCAGCGTGTCCACCACGATGTGGAGTCAGACTTACGTGTCTCTAGCTCTTTGCACAAGCCAGAGAAATCGACGAAGTGCAGGGTGAGTACGGTTAGGGAAACGATCTGCATACACTCGCGAAGCCGCAGCGATATTTTGACCACACTCACCCTACATGAAAATCATGTCCACCAGTTCATTATTGTTATAAGCGTGCGCCATTGTTGTTGTTTTTTAAAGTCTGATCGGCAGATGTAGCAACAGCAACGTGACGTATGATGAACTGCGGAACTGCCTGTTTTTCTCACCGGCATCGGCACTTCGGCAGCGCTAGCGCTGCCTTGTTTGTTGTGATATTATGATACGGTTAGCCATTGCCCAGGGACGGAGTTAGAATTGAGGATTTCTTTAATGGTCAGTATCTTGTTTTCTCTAAATATTTCGTTTATATGTTACTGGGAAAAAACACTCATTTTGTCAAGTACTATCCGCTGCGCTGTATGGAAACAAGTCCCAAGTTATGAAACACCCTGTATGTGCATAGATGAAAAATACATAATTATTAATTAATACCTATGCAACCAAGTCAGAAACAAGCTAGTCAGATGAGTCGTTGCAAGAAAACTAATTGGGGGATAAATGTGCTTCTTCAGTTATCCTTTTAGATTGCCATTTTTAACTCGATGAATGTTGTGAAAATTCGGCACACCGTTGAACAGTGTTTTCAAATTTTGATCTGCTTTTGCTGGGAAATTTCATACTATGGACAGAATTTTTGTGACAGACACTCTAAACTTGTGGTTTGAAAATGTTTTTCCATAAAAAATTATTTATCCAATATCCAACAAGAGTTAACAAAGGTCTTTCAAATTTGTGACTTCCAAGGATCCGCGTTAAAAAAAGGATTTTGCTATTGAAAAAATCGACAAACACTACTTTTACTTCCCACACCGATAGGTGAGGGGAGTATTGTGATCGCGAAAATTTTCGATTTTGAGATAATACGCTTTTTGGGCGTTTTATGATGTCTACATAACGAAAAACCACGTCACTAATTTCCGTCGGTCTGTCTGTCTGTCTGTCTGTCTGTCTGTCTGTCTGTCGGTCTGTCTGTCTGTCGCTTTTTTCTAGCCTCGTAATCTCAGTAACCGCTGCATGGATTGTGATGAAATTTGGGCAGCGGTATGCTGTGGGGTCGTAGTAGGTAATGTTCCTATAATTTTGAAAATCGGTCCATAGGCGGCGGAGTAATTAGCAAAAAACAAAAAAAAATAAATATTGCTGAAACTTCGTTTTTAGGCGTTTTAGGGGTCCCTGATCATTTTATACTTTTTTTTGGGTGGGGGTGAAATTGGGGTGGTTGGGGGGTGGGGGGTTGTAAAATTGAAAAATTTGTTGTATTCGTAATAGACTACCCACTGACCTGTGAAGGAAGACCTAGCGACATAAATAACTTTTTTAGGTCTATCCGAACATTGCCTTATGCCTATTACAGAAACTAAAGGACTTAGAATTTTTTCCGATGTATACAGGCTGTCCATTTAGTGTGTAATTCTTCGATATCTCGCAAGGTATAGCTGATAGAAGAAAATCTCAAATACAAAAGTTATTTGGTTACTTGAGACGCATATTCTAAAAATATTTTGAAATATACAGGGTGTTGCGGGAAAGTAGGATAGAGATCAATTTGATTTTTTTATAAGGAACTATAACTTTCTCTCAAATTCTTCTAGTGTCCATCATTGATCTCTATTCAACCCTAAAATATTTTTGGAATCGGTTGCGACGTTGCCAAGTTATAATTTATTTTCTATTAATTTCCGCATTTGCAAGGTCGCAAGTAATACGTCCAAATTGATATGTTCCTTTAACTTTTCTCAATAATATTACACAGCGAGTTACTTGAATATTAAGCGGATATTATTCTGGATGCTACCAGCAATTTGTATCTACAGGGTGTTTTTGGCAGAATTTCAAATTCCGGCAACTTAAAGGTCGTTTTACTTTGTTTTTTTAAATGGAACACCCTGCCTTTTTTATTTTAAATCGAAATATCTACAAATACTCTATCTCGCCTTGTAATATTTTTTTTCGCGTTTTCGACGTTGCCAAGTTATAAATTATTTTCCCAAATTTTTAAACAAGTGTCCCCGATTTTAATTTATTTTAAATAGAATCCTCTACTTATTTTTATTGCAATGAATTGCGCATGTCGAATTTAGTAAGATCTCACAATTTCAAAATTTTGTTTGTATTAATTAATGAGATACGGCAACACCGCTTTTTCAATAAACGGTACCGGAACGCTTAAATTTTTTCAAAACTGCCACAGCTGAAGAGGTGAAATTCAATACAAAAGTTTGTATTATTGATAATAGGCTGTTCATTGACCTGTGCAGGAAAGACCTAGCGGCATATGACAATAATTTGGGGGGGGGCGGGGGGGGTACTGGCGATGATTTTGTTGCAAGGGGATCTCAGACTAAATCTTTATGCTATGGGAAAATAATAAACTGGTATCACCGTAATGTGTGGGAAGTACTGAGTCAATCAACTTGACTCCATTTTTTACATTTAGTCGACGAAGTACCCCATTTAATATACGAGATTACAAAATTTTACGGTTTGGATCACTACGAAGGACAAGGCATAGGCGTAGTTAGGTGGGGGCTTGGGGGGCTTTGCCCCCCAAGAATGAAATTAGCCCCCCAAAAATAATTCAAATACCATCACACACATGTGCATTGCACATTTAATTAAAAAAAATTGTATGGATGATATTTTATCAGCTGCATAATTTTTGTGGCCGCGCAGGTATACTATTATAAAGCACCTACAGACAGAAACAGATAAAAACATTAGAACTTGCATAAAACAGTTATATAAAAACACTAGAATATACATAAACAGTTACAGATGAAATCATTAATAGTTACATAGAAAAAGTAGAATTTTCATAAAACAGCTATAATAAAAAAATCTAACGTGCTAGAAATAGTTGGAGTATGCATATTATAAAACAAACTAATGATAAAACATTATTAAGAAGATTTTTTAGTCAAGTATCGTTTATTGGCACAGGGTAAGTCCTAAGTTGATACTTTTTATAAACTGTGTATAGATGTCGTTAAAATAAACAACTTTAACAAATTACTTTTTCTGAAAACTCAAAAATCAGTGACATACAGAATCAAAAAAAGTAAATCAGGGCTTACGTATGAAGACGTACCTAGTCTGGGTATGTTTAGTTTTTCGCTCGGATTCTTGTCTTATCGATCAGACATTGTACCTGTCAATTAGATCATATTAAATTGGTAAATCTTAGAAGTTGCTTTATAATAATGTGCCACTTTTAGGATTTACCAATTCAAAAGTAACAACGATAACCAAGAAATGACTACTGACAAGTACAATGCCTAATCGATATGACAAAAATCCGAACAAAATACTAATCATAAACAGACGAGATACGTTTTGATACACAAGTCCTGACATACCTCTATTCTTTATCTCGCTTAATTTTCAGTTTACTGAAAAAAAGTTATTTGAAAAAGTTGTTGTTTTTAACGTCGTCTACCTATACACAGTTGAAAAACAGCTTTGGACCCATCTCACCCATCCTGTATATGCTAATTAAAAATAAACGCTTGTTAACGTAAGTATGACAAATGTAGATTTTAGATAATAAAAATACTTAGAACCGCAAATGTAGCTTCTTCACTGACAGAATAGTTACTTAATATAATATATAACGTATATGCAATATTAATTTTATAAAATATACTCAACAGCATTGCGTTATTAAAAAAATACTTTAAAGGAACATGAGTCTGGTGTGTATAAATGAGAACGTTCTGTTAAGTTTATTGTATCTAGGGCGGGTCTTAAGCCCCCCCAGATTCAGAGACTTAACTACGCCTATGGGTCAAGGGTTCAAGGAGTTAAACCAAAGAGCCTCTTTTCCGATGATTTGTCATTAGACATATTATGCTTTTCATTCGCTGCCCTTCTAGCAGCCATTAAGCTTAATGAGCAACTTTCACCTTGGTTAGTTCTAGTGCAAGTAAACTGTTATAGTTGTAATAATTATGAAATATTGATTGAAAGTTTTATTGCCACACTTCACCAGAGCCTTTAGCGTAAAAAATACTAACTTTGTAATAGATTTCGTTGCCTTTAAGTTATTACAATAGTTTATAAGAAGCAAATAAACGAAAACATATTCAGGAAGCAGATGATTGGGGTTAGGTGAACAAAATGTGGACGTTGAACGAGGTCGACCACATCGCTATAAGGTTATTAGTCATTAGAAACAAAACTCTAGTGTTTCGTCCCGCTGCGATGATAAAAAAGGGGTGGGGGTAAGAGACTCAAAAAATGATGTCATACCGTGAAATTCTAATGATACCATGCTAAAGAACATGTTTTCTTATGTCGAAAACGCTACCGCGCATGCCGCAAAATTTTCAAAGTTGCGGAATAAAAATTCATAAAAGGTAGCAAATTTTCGAACTTTAAAATGGCAGTAACTGCCAGAAAAATGATTCAAATAATTTCTACGAGAACTTCTAGCTTTACTGTCATAAAGAGGTTTTTGATCTCTAACTTTTGGTCCACTTTTGGTGCAAATCTATGATTTAACGGTGGAGTGTGATAGGGATTGCTCGGAAAAATAATAACATGATATAGCAATTTCTTTCCAGAAAATCATTCAGGAGGTGATTTACCTTGGAAATGACACCATGGACGTTAATTTCGGTAAAATTTGTGAAAACGGGCCGATTCTAATAACTCACCCCTCATTTGTCGGGAAGTTAAAAAATGAGCTAGGAGTCTCTTATTTAATTTTTTGATTATTTTTTGATTTATGGGTGCTCCTTCATATTCTCCAAGTTTTTTTGATGGAAAGAGATGTGACAGTTGGGTTGCTCTGTGTTTTAAGTTATTAATAGTATTAAGTTTATGCTTGAAGTGATGTTTTGAATTACAATTTAAAAACCTCTCCAAAAAGGTAGGTTTATGGTACCAGTTAGTGACAATTACTCCATTTAAATTGATAGTTGAGACATCTAGAAAAGGGACCTTTTTGTTAGCTTTTTTTCAACAGTAATCTGAATTTTGTTGTGAAAACTCTTAAAGATCTCCAGTATGGAATCTATTTCTTCTTCTGGAATGCAGCTGCAGATATCATCTACGTGACGTTTTAAAAAAATGGGTTAAAGGAATATTCTTTTTAAACACTGTACTTGTAGCTCAGACGACAACAATTTCCCATTCTCAGACCTCTTTTTTTGACTTAACTCCAACCCTATGTTTCCTGAATTGTACTCAGTAGGTCACCAAACGATTGAGCTGAGACGGAAAGATTTATATCTCTTAATGTTCTCATTTCTTCTATTCAGCTGGATTTTTAGATCTCGCAAATTTAGGCTTGTGTTATTTCAATCCATTTTCAAGGCGATAGCGAAAAGGCAGCAATCGTATAAGCAGCTTGACAAGTAACTATGTGCTAGATGAACTCATCTTTAATTCTAACACAGCACACGTCTGAGGACACCATGATGACATTTTCTTCCTATTTTCATTAAGTTTAATATGACCAAGACGCAAAAAAGATAATATTGCATAAGCTACACCCTCGAAACGACTAATAAGAGTTAGGTAATAGATTATAATTTTTTACTAGCCATTAATTATAGGTTTGGTTCCTATAAAAATAAAAGTCGAACGATAAAGCTAATGAAAACGAGAATAAGAGTCTTGACTAGAATATGCCTTCAAAAAAATAAAATGTAGAAATGATAAAAATAACACATAAGATGCTTACTCGTACAATTTTTTTTATGGTTGGCCTCCCGCAAAGGCCTAAAGCCTATGGCGCTGTAGAAGCGCTGCGAGAGGATAAGTATCAGTTCAAGTTAGATTTGAAACGCTGCAGGTTGTAGCCGTCACGAAACAAATTCCCCGGCAGCTGATTCCACAGCGTCGAAGTTCTTCAAAAGAAGGAATGCTGGAGGAGACTAGTTCGGGGAGTAAGGTTCCGACCTGGTAAGGATGAGCTCGCAGAGCTTCTCTAGTTTTCCTGGTTCGGACGGCCTGTGGTGTTATTATCTGAGAGAGCTCAATCGAACATCTTCCGTGCTAGAATCTGTAAAACAGGGATAGGTCAGCCACCCTCCTTCGATGGTCCAGGCTGTGGAGGTCCTTTGTGAGGTTTGGCGTATCGATTAGTCTAATCGCTCTTTTCTGGATAGTGTCCAGAAGCTTTAGAGAGTGCTTCGCAGCGCATCCCCACACATGGGAGCAATACTCCAGCGATGGTCGGATCTGTGCCTTGTAGAGCAGCAGCAGTTGCTCTGGTGTATACAACTTCCTACAGCGGAACAAAACTCCAAGCTTCTGGGATGCCGTTTTAGCAATACTGACGACGTGATCGTGCCAGGGCATGTTATTGTTAATGTTGATTCCCAAAAGCTTGACAAAGGTGATTCGATTATGGGGTGACCCTCCATTTCCACGGTTGGTAAGCCATCGTGAGACTTCTTTGTAAGTGTTGTTGCCTGAGTTTTTTGTACGTTGAACTGTACTTTATTTGCTAATCCCCACTCGACAAGCAAGCTTGGCCAGAAGTCCGTCATACCATACTCTGTCGAAAGCTTTCTATATATCAAGTGCAACAACACGAGATTCGCCATCATTGTCTATTGCTCTGATCCACAAGTGAGTGACGTAGGCAAGGAGGTCACCTGTAGACCTGTGCTTACGGAAGCCATACTGACGATCATTTATGATGTTACTGTTGTCCAGGTATTTCAGGAGCTGTGTGCTAATGACAGTCTCCATAATCTTAGACATGATGCTGAGAAGAGCCACAGGTCTATAATTGGTGAGATCAGTTTTTTTGCCTTTCTTACGGATGGGTTGTCCGCAGCCAATCTTCCACCAAGCGGGAAACACGCCTCGTTGGTACGAAAGTTTGAAGAGCTTGCAAAGAATAAGTGTAAGCTCAGCTGCACAGCGTTTAAGGACAATGGCTGGAATTTGGTCAGGACCAGTAGCTTTATGGGTGTTCAGTTTTTGGAGGATGCTTTTTACATCTCGATGTTGAAATTTGACCTTTGCCATTCTCGAGTTCACGCTTATGGTGGTGGTCGGAGTACTTCCTTGAAAGTCTACAGTAGAATTGGCTGCGAAGAGCTTCCCCAAGATGTCTGCTTTTTCTGTAGGAGCAGAAGCGATGGATTTGTCCTCTCTGGTCCAAGGTGGTATTGACGAATAGGAAAAGTTCTGACTTACAGTCTTAGCTACAGACCAGAATGTTTTGGACGAACCTGGATATGAAAGGAGCTTGTTCTTAATTTTTTGGTTATGTTCCTTCTTGCTGCTGTCAATCACGCGTTTACAGTAATTTCTGGCGTCGATAAAACTGCGGTGGCTCTCAGCATTTGGATTTTTCCTCCATTCTCTGTAATGTTGGTTTTTGCATCTCTGCAACGCTGATTGAACCATGGCTTGTTTTTGGAGGGATGCTTGACGACATGAGGAATATAGGCTTCCATGCCGGATATTATTACCTCTGTTATTTCTTGGTCGCAGGCTCATGGATCTCGTGACTTGAAGCAGACGTCGTTCCAGGGAAAGGACTGGTAGAATTTCCTTAGGTCGTCCCACTTTGCTGATCCGTAATGCCAGATCCGACGAGGCTTTGCATGGTAGAGATATGGAGAATGCATTCTGCATAGCATCGAGACGGTGTTGTGGTCAGACGGTCCCAGTGGGACGGTTACCGTCACTGTGTAGACCGTTGGAGTAGTTGTGAGATATAGGTCCAACAGACTAGCAAAATCTCCGTGGCGGCTGGGAATCCTTGTTGGTTCTTTGACTATCTGCTCCAAGCCGCAGCTGATAGCGAAGGCTTCAGCTTCACGTCCCTCGTCGTCCGTTTTGTTTGAGTGTTTCAGCCAGTATGAGTTGTGAATATTGAAGTCACCCAGAAAGACTATCTCTGAATGAGGGTGATCTGATTGCAGCGCGTCCACAGTGGCTGAAAGCTTCTCGAAGAGCTCTTTGCAGTTGTTACTGCTTGGTGGCCTATAAATGCAGCATATAAATTTGGAATGATTTTGGAAGGATATTTTGAGCCATATGATGTCAAATTCTACCAGTTCGAGCTCTTCTTCTCGATGACAAGGAAGCCCAGATTTAACGTACACGCATACGCCAAACCTAAGTCTAAATCGGGTGTATAAGTCATATCCGGGATATCTAAAGCAGTTATCCGTTGTTGAAGAGCCGACTTGAGTTTCCGTAAGAGCCAGAATGTGTGGCTTCTCTGCCTGAAGGTGTTGATGGACAGAGTTTATGTTGGAGGCAAGACCTCGTATATTTGTAAAGTCGGCTCTGAAAAAGTTTCTCTGGCCTTCGGACCTGTCGTCACTGCGAAGTTGCTGCGAAGGAAGGCTTCTGTTGTTAGCCTGACGAGGAGTGGCAGCACAATTTTTTAAACAAACTTCGCTTAACGTTCCCCCCGTACCACCTGGCACCCGGAGATCCGAACGGCCAGGTATTTTACCTCCGGCATCTTTTGATCCTGGAAAAGCCATTGAGCATTTTTTTACTTTTAATTAATATAATTTGTCACACAGCCCTGCGACGGAACATGAACCATGAGGCCATTTGGCGCCGCCTATTCCCGGGAACCTATTTCTAGTTTCCCGGAAGTATTCCGATGTGGGGGTGATTGCACCGCGGGCGAAGCTAAGTGACTGCACTTCTCCCCCCTGTGGCTGATTGCAGAGATAATGCTACATGATGCACCGTCGTCGGTGCAAGGTGTACCATCACCTCTGGGCGATGGGGTCGCCACATCCCTACGCATACACGCATGCATAAGTTTTGACTACTGATATCAAGTAACCTCCGTTATGCATTTTCTTTCACAGATCCTATCAGTGTATATTAAAACACAAATATTTATTTCAAGTTAACACTATAAGATCCTACTAGATTAACTTTCAGCTTCAGAAATGTACAAATTATTCCTCTTCAGAAAAGGCCAGTGACGTCACTTACCTGATGACGTTACGGCGAAGAATACTCTAAAATATATGAAAGGCGTATGTTGGCCATCGTCGACTCAGCAAAAATTAATCCAGCTATTATTAATAGTGACATGTTACATTCTGCTCGCACTACATTCTCTACGTTATTAATAATACTTAAGTGTAGCTCTTACCTCTGCTTGCATTGCCTAAAAAGAATGATACTTTTAATTTCAAATCATTATCAAATAGAAGACAAAAATGTAAGAGAACGCTAAAAAACTGTGGTGATACATATGTATTCATACTCAAGTCTACTGGATAGTGGAGCTAACAACTCAAAGTTTGATTGCGACTCGTAACTGATGACCGCTTTATTTTAAAATTATTACTGAATCTATGCGCTATAACTTATTTTATTACATCTGAGCTTCTCATTAAATACGGAGCATCTAATTGAAGATATATCGCATCCCATGTCCGGGTAAAATGCATTAATTCATTCACTCATCCATTCTTTTTTGATGAGCTTGCAGTATCAGTATATCATAATTATTATTTCCTTGAGCTTAGTCTCTCTAATAACGGTAAGAATGGTTAGCGTGTGCTGAAAAAAGATTGCAGTAGACTGATATGTATCATATTTAACACCTCCAGCTTATTCAGTAAACTACATCTGCTACAAGGAATTGTTAACAGAAATAAGAGGAGTCTATAGTCTAAACAAACCGTACGAATGATCACAATATGAATTGTCATTAATAGAAACAAAGAAAATATTTAGTAGGTGAGGAATCAAAAAGGTATCACAGAATGATAAACATGCACTGTTTAAAGATAAAACTTGATAATTTTTATACAGTTCATCTTCTGTCTTTTAGTTTCTAATATATTTGTGTTCTTGCGCATGTTTGAATAGTTATAATTTATTTCTAATTATAACTATAACAAACACTATACAATCTGACCACTCTCCAAACTCTCCAAACCAACAGGCAAAAATGGCTGCATATGAAATGCAGTGCCATGGCAACTGGTTTTACCACCCTGCCATGAAACACACCACGACATTTGACAACCTGAGGTGCGACATACTTGAGATGCCACCCGAATGAATGTCAAGAGTCCTGGACACCGAGATCTCATATAAAGTCAGCCTAAGCGACAGATCCGAATGGGCTCAAGGAGAACCTCGATACATGTCGAATGGTATTACCTGGTACATTGATAGCTCCAAAAATTCATCAGGTACAGAAGGAGGCATATACGGTAGTAGGCCTGGGCGGAACATAGGTATCCATCTAGGTAAACTGGCTACCGTTTTCCAGGCAGAAATAGCAGCAATTTTGGAATGCGGTAGAATATGCATAGATGAAGGTTACTACAAAAAAACTATCCACGTAAACACAGATACCGAGCGGCTCTGATGGCCTTGGAGAGTAACCACTAGACTTCAAAAATAGTGTGGGATGGTTATGATACCCCAAAGACCCTGGCGAAGACCATCCGGGTACATTATCTTGGCTGCCTAATCACATAGGCGCATTCAACAAGCACGTGTGGCCATGACAAAGCTTACTAAAATATGGCGTGACCATAACATCACTAAAGCTACAAAAATGTCGTTGGTTCAGTCTCTTGTGTTCTCCATATTTTTGTAGGCCTCGGAGACTTGGACTGTTACAAAGGCAGATCGAGATCGCATAGATGCTTTTGAAATGTGGACGTAGTGGAGAATGCTGAGAGTCTCGTATACCGCCCATCGAACTAATGTTTCCATACTGGATGAGCTCGGTAATCCAAAGAGACTATCCTCCATTGTGTCGACGAGAAGGCTTACGTTTTTCGGACATAGACATGGGAGCTATAATATGGAGAAATTTGTAGTTCAGGGTCACGCTCCAAGTGGGCGGCACCGTGGCTGTTCCCCTACACGCTGGGTGGGTATGACGAAACAATTGCTGGATATGAGAATCAAGAGCGCCACTGAACTGACAGTAAATCGCAGATGATGGCGAACTACAGTTCTCAAAACTATTGATAATATTCGTGTCGTAAATACTCTAGCTCCGACTTAATGCATTTTACGAGTTTACAACATGTCTGTTAAGACACTGTGACTATGATGATGAATCACATCGAAGTGGGCGGTAATGAGAGGGCCGACAGGTGTGCCAAGGAAGGCGCAGAACTCGCTCTCGTCGGACCAGAACTAGCATGTGATATATCATACAACATGGTTCGGACAGCTGTCACCAGTTGGGTGCCAAATGAACACCGGAAGCGCTGGAATAGGATGGAGTGGTGGGTATTGTTCAGTCTAAGAGGATACTAAGGAGATCCTCGTGTTCTAACACCGCAGACGCTATCAGACTGAGCAGAAAGGAGCTACGAGAGATGATTGGATTCATAACTGGCCATTGGGAATTCAATGCACATCTGCAAAAGCTGGAGATTGAAGTGGCAAACCTATTATGCAAGAAGTGCGGTGAGGCAGAGGAAACAGCTAAGCATGTTATCTTCGACTGTCCTGTTTTGAGTGAAAGCCTCATCTTCTATGTGAATGTGAGCTAGAAGGCAAGACAGAAAAGCACAATCCAAAGCATCTCAAAGTTCGCAAAGTACCTAGGATGGGACTCTGATTTATCCCTTCGACTGGGGGTGCACAATAAGCATTAGGGCTGAGCAGCAACTATTAGGGCAACTAATTGAACCCTTACCCCCACACTCAAAAAAAAAACCCAACAGGTGTCTTGCTAACTGAGTTAGTGCCTTCAGGGAAATATTCATAGTCTATAAACCGTAGTTAATGAAACACATTTTGAGCTAGGAAAAAATCGGTTTGTCGAGTGGTTCGATCATGTAGTGGTTACCAATCCGCCAAAGGATCAAGTGTCACTTTAGTCAAAATTGCAATAATTGTATGAAGCATTTCATGCATTTTCAGTGTATTGTGGATATGCTTGATCTTCTGCGAATCAGCGGATTCTATGTTTATTGCAGACTGTGATAATTATTATGTATAGAAATGTCTTCCAGCAGTTCTGTTAAACAAAGTAATGTTATTGAATCATAATATTATATCTAGTAAAGGTCTCCTCAAACCAGTGCAGGACTGCGGGAACGGAAGCGGGAGCGGAGCTGGCCTAAGAAATGCGGGATGCTTTTTACCTTCTATTTTTATATTATTGATCAAAAAGATATATCAAATAGGATACCCTTGCACAACCTGCACTATTCATTCTATCAACGACATTTCACACCTATACGTATTCAAAATAAGTGAGGTTAGTTCAGTTTAGCTGCCAGGAGTGACACGCAGAAACAGTGCGGACCGCGGGAACAATAGTGCATCCTGCGAACCGTAGAACTTCGCAGCACGGCTGCGTTGCTATCGCAACGGTTTGTATGCTTGTATCTTCCGCAGTGTAAAGAGCTGTTTTAGTGGAGCTAAACTCGAACACATTCAGGACCTGAGCGCATGCGCAGTTGTAAAGTTGTTGTTCATGGTAAAGAAAATTCTTGTTCTGTATGAAAAATTCCGTGTTGGCCAGCATGCTTCTGACGTTTGAACACGTTCGTAATGGATTCAATAGATTTTCAAATCGAGGCAGCGATATTTAATTCTGAAGTTATAGGTATACCTTAGTGTTCTGTTCTGAGTTGGAATATAATACAGATTTAGAGAGATGTTTATTGCTAATTTGAAAACAATTATATTACATCGCTATATTTTGGACGATGTATTCAAGTCAAAGTGATGAAGTATTCAAAATTTCAAATCGTATTGTTCTGTGGCCTCTACTATAGACTCTTTCGTCATAGAACTTAAGACAAGCGTGCGGAGCTGAAAAATTCGAAGATGTGTCTGCGCATTTGATAAATTGCTAATTTATTCTGCTTATATTCCGTACATGTTCGGGATCTGCTTCGCGAAAACAGCTGTGAAGTGCAATGCGAATCCCGCTTCCGCTCCCATCCCCGCAGTCCCGCATTGGTTTGTGGTAACCTTTATTGCTTTGTCTATTATAGCCTAAACGTCATCATGCAATGCTGTGTCTTATACGAGAATAACAAAACTGACGGGAAGCGACAGCCCAATCTTAATCATATGTGCGCATGCGCCAAATATGCTGTTTCACAGACCGTAATTGTAGCCCGGTGTCAGCCGAGAATATTTGTTAGTCTCGAGTGTGAGTATTCGGGTCATGTCAAGCTTCTGTACAACAATTGAGGAGCATACTTTCAAAATGCATTCTGTCCGAATTTTACATATTTGAGATAGAGGTGGTGCTGTACATTCCTATCATCAAATACTTACCCTTTATGAACAACAAGACAGACCAGATGCATTTAGTCTCTGTTCTATCAGGTAGGAAATTATACCCAGACAAACCCATAAACATGGACAAAATGCATTTTGACTGGGATTTCGTTTTCGTATATTATATGAAACAGACCTAAAGCTGAAATACTAGATAGCTGCAGTACGTGAAAAAGCTGTGGCAAATTAGTTTTTGAGCCGATGAGCACAGGAACAGCGTAGAAGTATTTGAATGCACTGAGAATGATTTCATTTTAAAAAAATCAATAATCGTCTACAATTACTATTATACTTCTATTATGTTTTTGTTTTTCTAACTGAACAATGAAACTCAAATTACCTTTTGTCCAGTAGTAAAAACTAACAGTAATAACAACTAACTGCATTACGTCCACTAGAGACTAAATGCATTATGACCAACAGTTTTTTTTAATTTTTCCAAGTTGTTTTTCGACTTTCTTGTACCAAATTTTGCGATTTTGCTCCATACGCCCTATATCATTATATGAGGAGCATACTTTCTAATCGCGCATTGTCCATATTTTAAGATTTTCACCTAAAGATGACATTCGGTTGATGATACTGTTCAGTGTAAGGTTGTAAACTGAAATGTCGCACCAAACTTCAAGGCGCGAACAGCGCATGCCTATGCAGACCTGTTGTTACTGTTTGGGTAAACAGACATAGTCATTGTTTTTGGGACTCTGCACGTTCCTTTTTGTATCTTTCAATATGGAGTGGATGAACAAGATTACTTTCCAGTTCATTAATTTCTATGAAAATGAACCCGCACTATAGAATAGAAAAATTGATAGCCATAAAAACAGAAATGAGCAGCAGGATCCTTGAAGTCGTATTCAAGATAAACTAAAAAGCAGTATTGGTAACATAACGTCAAGGAATTGAAAAAGAGGAGGGACAGTTTGATGTCAACGTATAGAAAATTAAGAAGCAAAATCAAGGAACCAACCCCGATCACCAGTAAGCACAGAAGTATCTGATGGTTTTGAAAAGGTACTCGGGCACAAATGTGCGCCTGAAGCCCACACCTATAGCGTGGTGTTGTGGAAATCAGCTCCGTTTTTGTTGACTTCCCAAAAAATACTGACTGGCTCAAATGTTAAACATCTGAAATTATTTTCAGATGAATGTGGGGGTCAAAATAAAAATGCACATATGGTGTACGCACTGATGTTGTTGCTATTTGATGACGCTCCAACATCGACCTAAACAATTACAGTGAGATCTCCTATTCGTGGCCACCCACTTACGCCTGCTGAAGAATATTGTAAAATTTACCCTAAAAGGGACCATGTCCAAAAGCTTGGCTATGATGGACCCTTCACAATATTCAAAATGCGACTGCGTCACTTAAAAAGATTGCAGACATTTTCAAAGCAAAAAGAATACTCTTAAAAAGTTCAAAATTTAATAGTCGTCAAGATAAAATCTTTTATAAGAACTTTTATATAGAAAAAATTACCCTTCAAATAAATGCTTACTTAAGCCGAAGAAAAAACTAAATGATATATTATTGCCAGAATTACCACTCAAGCATGGTCTTAAGGGGCCTGGGTACACACATTTATACATATATTTGCCATGTAAAACACAGACTGACTTTTGTCCATTGTGGGCATCCGAAGAGCACGATGATGTGCTCTTCGGATGCTGTCTGTCCGTCTGTCTGTCTGTCTGTCGGTCTGTCGGTCTGTCGGTCTGTCGGTCTGTCGGTCTGTCGGTCTGTCGGTCTGTCGGTCTGTCGGTCTGTCGGTCTGTCGGTCTGTCGGTCTGTCGGTCTGTCGGTCTGTCGGTCTGTCGGTCTGTCGGTCTGTCGGTCTGTCGGTCTGTCGGTCTGTCGGTCTGTCGGTCTGTCGGTCTGTCGGTCTGTCGGTCTGTCGGTCTGTCGGTCTGTCGGTCTGTCGGTCTGTCGGTCTGTCGGTCTGTCGGTCTGTCGGTCTGTCGGTCTGTCGGTCTGTCGGTCTGTCGGTCTGTCGGTCTGTCGGTCTGTCGGTCTGTCGGTCTGTCGGTCTGTCGGTCTGTCGGTCTGTCGGTCTGTCGGTCTGTCGGTCTGTCGGTCTGTCGGTCTGTCGGTCTGTCGGTCTGTCGGTCTGTCGGTCTGTCGGTCTGTCGGTCTGTCGGTCTGTCGGTCTGTCGGTCTGTCGGTCTGTCGGTCTGTCGGTCTGTCGGTCTGTCGGTCTGTCGGTCTGTCGGTCTGTCGGTCTGTCGGTCTGTCGGTCTGTCGGTCTGTCGGTCTGTCGGTCTGTCGGTCTGTCGGTCTGTCGGTCTGTCGGTCTGTCGGTCTGTCGGTCTGTCGGTCTGTCGGTCTGTCGGTCTGTCGGTCTGTCGGTCTGTCGGTCTGTCGGTCTGTCGGTCTGTCGGTCTGTCGGTCTGTCGGTCTGTCGGTCTGTCGGTCTGTCGGTCTGTCGGTCTGTCGGTCTGTCGGTCTGTCGGTCTGTCGGTCTGTCGGTCTGTCGGTCTGTCGGTCTGTCGGTCTGTCGGTCTGTCGGTCTGTCGGTCTGTCGGTCTGTCGGTCTGTCGGTCTGTCGGTCTGTCGGTCTGTCGGTCTGTCGGTCTGTCGGTCTGTCGGTCTGTCGGTCTGTCGGTCTGTCGGTCTGTCGGTCTGTCGGTCTGTCGGTCTGTCGGTCTGTCGGTCTGTCGGTCTGTCGGTCTGTCGGTCTGTCGGTCTGTCGGTCTGTCGGTCTGTCGGTCTGTCGGTCTGTCGGTCTGTCGGTCTGTCGGTCTGTCGGTCTGTCGGTCTGTCGGTCTGTCGGTCTGTCGGTCTGTCGGTCTGTCGGTCTGTCGGTCTGTCGGTCTGTCGGTCTGTCGGTCTGTCGGTCTGTCGGTCTGTCGGTCTGTCGGTCTGTCGGTCTGTCGGTCTGTCGGTCTGTCGGTCTGTCGGTCTGTCGGTCTGTCGGTCTGTCGGTCTGTCGGTCTGTCGGTCTGTCGGTCTGTCGGTCTGTCGGTCTGTCGGTCTGTCGGTCTGTCGGTCTGTCGGTCTGTCGGTCTGTCGGTCTGTCGGTCTGTCGGTCTGTCGGTCTGTCGGTCTGTCGGTCTGTCGGTCTGTCGGTCTGTCGGTCTGTCGGTCTGTCGGTCTGTCGGTCTGTCGGTCTGTCGGTCTGTCGGTCTGTCGGTCTGTCGGTCTGTCGGTCTGTCGGTCTGTCGGTCTGTCGGTCTGTCGGTCTGTCGGTCTGTCGGTCTGTCGGTCTGTCGGTCTGTCGGTCTGTCGGTCTGTCGGTCTGTCGGTCTGTCGGTCTGTCGGTCTGTCGGTCTGTCGGTCTGTCGGTCTGTCGGTCTGTCGGTCTGTCGGTCTGTCGGTCTGTCGGTCTGTCGGTCTGTCGGTCTGTCGGTCTGTCGGTCTGTCGGTCTGTCGGTCTGTCGGTCTGTCGGTCTGTCGGTCTGTCGGTCTGTCGGTCTGTCGGTCTGTCGGTCTGTCGGTCTGTCGGTCTGTCGGTCTGTCGGTCTGTCGGTCTGTCGGTCTGTCGGTCTGTCGGTCTGTCGGTCTGTCGGTCTGTCGGTCTGTCGGTCTGTCGGTCTGTCGGTCTGTCGGTCTGTCGGTCTGTCGGTCTGTCGGTCTGTCGGTCTGTCGGTCTGTCGGTCTGTCGGTCTGTCGGTCTGTCGGTCTGTCGGTCTGTCGGTCTGTCGGTCTGTCGGTCTGTCGGTCTGTCGGTCTGTCGGTCTGTCGGTCTGTCGGTCTGTCGGTCTGTCGGTCTGTCGGTCTGTCGGTCTGTCGGTCTGTCGGTCTGTCGGTCTGTCGGTCTGTCGGTCTGTCGGTCTGTCGGTCTGTCGGTCTGTCGGTCTGTCGGTCTGTCGGTCTGTCGGTCTGTCGGTCTGTCGGTCTGTCGGTCTGTCGGTCTGTCGGTCTGTCGGTCTGTCGGTCTGTCGGTCTGTCGGTCTGTCGGTCTGTCGGTCTGTCGGTCTGTCGGTCTGTCGGTCTGTCGGTCTGTCGGTCTGTCGGTCTGTCGGTCTGTCGGTCTGTCGGTCTGTCGGTCTGTCGGTCTGTCGGTCTGTCGGTCTGTCGGTCTGTCGGTCTGTCGGTCTGTCGGTCTGTCGGTCTGTCGGTCTGTCGGTCTGTCGGTCTGTCGGTCTGTCGGTCTGTCGGTCTGTCGGTCTGTCGGTCTGTCGGTCTGTCGGTCTGTCGGTCTGTCGGTCTGTCGGTCTGTCGGTCTGTCGGTCTGTCGGTCTGTCGGTCTGTCGGTCTGTCGGTCTGTCGGTCTGTCGGTCTGTCGGTCTGTCGCGTTTTTCTACCCTCGTAATCTCAGTAACCGCTGCATGGATTGTGATGAAATTTGGGCAACGTTATGCTGTGGGGTCGTAGTAGGTAATGTTCCTATAATTTTGAAAATCGTTCTACAGGGGGCGGAGTAATTAGCAAAAAACGAAAAATTTCAAATATGCCTCAAACTTCGTTTGTAGGCGTTTTAGGGGTTCCTGATCATTTTCTACTTTTTCTTGGGTGGGGGTGAATTTGGGGTGGTTGGGGGGTGGGGGGTTGTAATACTGAAAAATTTGTTGTCTTCGTAATGGGCTGTCCATTGATATGTGAATGAAAAACCTAGCGGCATGATACACTTTTTCGGTCCATCCGAATGTTGCATGCTCATTATAGAGACCACGGGACTTAGAATTTGAGATGTACACATACGAGTATTGTTTTAGATCGTTCGATATCGCGTAACGCGAAAATCGTTCAATTGATTTTAATGAAATTTTGACATAGTATTACTCCCAAGGCGAGGATGGAAAACGCGTATGTTTTGGAAAAATCGGATCAGTGGCGGCGCGGCAATAGTAAAAAAACTAAAAATATGAAAACAGCTCAAACTTTGTTTTCAGGCTTTTTAAGGGTTTTTGATCATTTTCTACGTTTTTTTGGATGAAGGGTGAAATTGGAGTGATTGGGAGGGTGGGGTTGTAAAACTGAAAAATTTGTTGTATTCACCATGGGCTAGTGGCCTGTGAAAGAAAGATCAAGCAGCATAATGTATTATGCTGTCCTAGTTCGTATAGAGATGCAAGAAACTATTCACGAGAGTTGTTGTGTTGCATGTTTTTTTTTGAGGGCGGGCGGGCGATAATTTGGTTGCAGGGGGGATAAGATAGAATAATATCATCGTTATGTGTGGGAAGTACTGAGTCAATCAACTTGACTCCATTTTTTTAGTAAGCTGTTAACATTTGTTGAGCTTTGTTACTATAGCAAACCTTTAATAATAAGAAAAGTTTTTTCATCTTTTACTCGTATGTCTAATGTTAGCAATACGCCTACAGCAGTTTTTCTCCTCTCCTATAAAGAGTCCAAAATGGACAATTTGGGATTGGAACGCCTGCCCCTCGTTATTCCAAATATTTTCTTCTCTATGATTTCGTTTCTCTATACTGGTTTTTGCTTCTCTTGAAAATCCTGACAAAATGCAGTTTGAAAGTTCGCTCGTCAATTGTCAACAGCAAAATAATTATGTTAATTCAACATCAAACGAGAGCATTCAAGGTCTTCAAAAATGGTGCCTTCGACATCAAAAGAAGGCCAAATACACCGCCGGTTGTCGCCTCTCGTCAGTTTTGTTATTCTCGAGTCTTATCAAGATATTTAATGGCAGACAGTCTGGAATAAAAGTCTGCATAAATTTGTACTAAGAATATCTTATATAGTTATAACTAACATGCACAAATGTATTGAGAAACAAGGCGCTAAAAGATGCTGTTTGTCTTACTTGTTGAGTCCCGCGTGTTCCATTTGTAATTCAGCTTTAAGCTAGATCCAAAACATTGATGACAAAAATATGAATTTGATAGTGGAAAATGCGTCTGCCTCCTATAATAGAGTTTAGGGCAACGTTAAATATTCAACTTGGTACCTTCTAATGCACTGCAGTACTACTGCAGTTAGTATAGTATAGTATTTTTTTTTTTTATGGTCGGCCTCCCGCAAAGGCTGAAAGCCTATGGCGCTGTAGAAGCGCTGCGAGAGGACAAATGTCTGTTCACGTTAGATTTGAAACGCTGCAGGTTGTAGCCGTCGGGAAACAAATTCCCCGGCAGCTGATTCCACAGCGTCGAAGTTCTCCAAAAGAAGGAATTCTGGAGGAGACTGGTTCGGGGAGTAAGGACCTCGACCTGGTAAGGATGAGCTCGCAGAGCTTCTCTAGTATTCCTGGTCCGGACGGCCTTTGGTGTTATTATCTGGGAGAGCTCACTCGAACATCTTCCGTGATAGAATCTGTAAAACAGACATAGGTCAGCCACCCTCCTTCGATGTTCCAGGCTGTGGAGGTCCTTTGTGAGGTTAGGCGTATCGATTAATCTAATTGCTCTTTTCTGGATAGTGTCCAGAAGCCTTAGAGAGTGCTTCGGAGCACATCCCCATACATGAGAGCAATACTCCAGCGATGGTCGGATCTGTGCCTTGTAGAGCAGCAGCAGTTGCTCTGGTGTATACAACTTCCTACATCGGAACAAAACTCCAAGCTTCTGGGATGCCGTTTTAGCAATACTGACGACGTGGTCGTGCCAGGACATGTTATTGTTGATGTTGATTCCCAAGAGCTTGACGGAAGGTGATTCGACTATGGGGTGACCCTCCATTTCCACGGTTGGTAAGCCATCGTGAGACTTCTTTGTCAGTGTTGTTGCCTGAGTTTTTTGTACGTTGAACTGTACTTTATTTGCTAATCCCCACTCGACAATTGTTTTGATATCTGCGTTGATCTGTGAGGCATGCTGCTGTCGCCGACGTACCGTCTCCTGGGATGATAGTGGCTTGCCTGGTTCCATGCACGACACTAATGTACTGTCATCTGCGAAGCTGTAGATTGGATTGGATGTTATTTCCAGCAGCTTGTTGATGTACAGCAGAAACAGTGTAGGGGATAGAACAGATCCCTGAGGAACACCGGCGTTTATTGAAAATACGTCTGATGAACAGCCCTCGACTACAACATACAGGGATCGATCGTTCAAAAAGCTATTCAGCCACTGGCGTAGGCCAGGTGATAGTCCATAAGCAGCAAGCTTGGCCAGAAGTCCGTCATGCCACACTCTGTCGAAGGCTTTCGATATGTCAAGTGCAACAACACGGGATTCGCCATGTTTGTCTATTGCTCTGTTCCACAAGTGAGTGACGTAGGCAAGGAGGTCACCTGTAGACCTGTGCTTGCGGAAGCCATACTGGCGATCATTTATGATGTCATTGTTGTCCAGGTATTTCAGGAGCTGTGTGTTAATGACAGTCTCCATAACCTTAGACATGATGCTGAGAAGAGCCACAGGTCTATAGTTGGTGGGATCAGTTTTTTTGCCTTTCTGAGGGATAGGTTGCACGCAGCCAATCTTCCACGAATCGGGAAACACGCCTCGCTGATACGAAAGTTTGAAGAGCTTGCAAAGAATAGGTGCAAGCTCAGCGGCACAGCGTTTAAGGACAATGGCTGGAATTTGGTCGGGACCAGTAGCTTTATTGGTATTCAGTTTTTGGAGGATGCTTTTTACATCTCGATGTTGAAATCTGACCTCTGCCATTCTCGAGTTCACGCTTATGGTGGTGGTCGGAGTACTTCCTTGAAAGTCTACAGTAGAATTGGCTGCGAAGAGCTTCCCCAAGATGTCTGCTTTTTCTTTAGGAAGAAGCGATGGACTTGTCCTCTCTGGTCAAGGGTGGTATTGACGAATAGGAAAAGTTCTGACTAACAGCCTTAGCTACAGACCAGAATGTTCTGGACGAACTAGGACATGAGAGGAGCTTGTTCTTAATTTTTTGGTTGTGTTCCTCCTTGCTGCTGTCAATCACGCGTTTGCAGTGATTTCTGGCGTCGATAAAACTGCGGTGGTTCTCGGCATTTGGATGTTTTCTCCATTCTTTGTAATGGTGGTTTTTAGAGGAAACTGCATCTCTACAGCGCTGATTGAACCATGGCTTGTTTTTGGAGGGATGCTTGACGACATGAGGAATATAGGCTTCCATGCCAGATATTAATACCTCTGTTATTTCTTGCGCGCAAGCTGATGGGTCTCGTGACTTGAAGCAGACGTCGTTCCAGGGAAAGGACTGGTAGTATTCTCTTAGATCGTCCCACTTTGCTGATCCGTAATGCCAGACCCGGCGAGGCTTTGCATGGTGGAGATCTGGAGAATGCATTCTGCATAGCGTTGAGACGGTGTTATGGTCAGACGATCCCAGTGGAGCAGTTACTTTCACTGTGTAGATTGTTGGAGTAGTTGTTAGATATAGGTCCAACAGACTAGCAAAATCTCCGTGGCGGCTGGGGATCCTTGTTGGTTCTTTGACTATCTGCTCCAAGCCGCAGCTAATAGCGAAGGCTTCAGCTTCACGTCCCTCGTCGTCCGTTTTGTTTGAGTATTTGAGCCAGTAGGAGTTGTGAACGTTGAAGTCACCCAGAAAGACTATCTCTGAATGAGGGTGATCTGATTGCAGCGCGTCCACAGTGGCTGAAAGCTTCTCGAAGAGCTCTTTGCAGTTGTTATTGCTTGGTGGCCTATAAATGCAGCATATAAACTTGGAATGATTTTGGAAGGATATTTTGAGCCATACCATGTCAAATCCTTCCAGTTCGAGCTCTTCTTCTCGATGACAAGAAAGTCCAGATTTAACGTACACGCATACGCCAAACCTACGTCTAAATCGGGTGTATAAATCATATCCGGGATATCTGAAGCAGTTATCCATTGTTGAAGAGCCGACTTGAGTTTCTGTAAGAGCCAGAATGTGTGGCTTCTCTGCCTGAAGGTGTTGATGGACAGAGTTTATGTTGGAGGCAAGACCTCGTATATTTGTAAAGTCGGCCCTGAAAAAGTTTCTCTGGCCTTCGGGCCTGTCGTCAGTGCGAAGTTGCTGCGGAGGACGGCTTCTGTTGTTAGCCTGATGAGGACTGGCAGCACAATTCTTTAAACAAACTTCGCTTAATGTTCCCCCCGGACCACCTGGCACCCGGAGATCCGAACGGCCAGGTATTTTACCTCCGGAATCTTTTGATCCTGGAAGAGCCATTGAGCATTTTTTTTTAATTAATCCAATTTGTCACTTATGAGAAACCGAGAACATCAGCCCAGCGACGGAACATGAACCGTGAGGCCATTTGGCGCCGCCTATTTCCGGGAACCTATTTCTAGTTTCCCGGAAATATTCGATGTGGGGGTGATTGCACCGCGGGCGAAGCTAAGTGACTCCACTTCTCCCCCCTGTGGCTGATTGCAGAGATAATAGTACATGATGCACCGTCGGCGGTGCAAGGTGTACCATCACCTCTGGGCGATGGGGTCGCCACATCCCTACGCCCAAACCACATCCCTACGCCCAAGTATAGTATAGTATAGTATAGTATAGTTTATTGGTGCTAAATACATGTAAATGCTTGCACAAGTCAAAAAAAAAGTAAAAAAACAATAGTACAGTAACACAAAAGACAAACAGTATAAGTACAGAAAAAACTGAATTGGTTACTCTTATATAAAAGTATGGTTCAGCTAGACAGTTCTGTGAAGTCACTATTCAGATACTCATCAAAATTATAAAATGCTTTTTTGATCAAGAACGACTTCATTATTTTTTTAAAATTAGATGCCTCTAGGTTCTTTATGGCCTCTGGAATCACGTTATAAAAAACTATACCAAAGTAGTTTGACCCATTCCTTGTTTTCTGCAGACGGCTATATGGAACCACTAGAGTTTTCTTATTACGTGTATCGTAAGTATGTAAATTATTGTGTGTGGTATACTGGTTTGATCTATGTTTTACATGTAATATACATTCCAGTATAAAGATACATGGAATTGTCAAGATTTTCAGGTCAATAAAAGCATTTTTACAACAATCTCTGTAATTTAAACCTGCAATAATCCTAATGCATTGCCTCTGGACTGCAAATATCATCGAAACATGTGGGGAATGACCCCAGTTCAAAATACAATATTGTGAGTTTGACTGAAAATACTCGAAATAAGCCAGCAACATGGACCGCCTCGATGCTATATTGTTAAGATTTCGAATCAAATATGTAATCTTAGACAGCTTCTTGGATAGATTCCTGATATGTGGCTGAAAGTTAAAGCTATTATCTATGAGTACACCCAAAAATTTAACTGGGCTAATTTGGCTAATGTTGTTATGGAGACGAGTGCTAATTACAATACTTTGTGATTTATCCGGGTTCATTGACAGTTTGTTACTAATAAACCAATCCTGTAGTTCTAATCGGTTACTTTCTGCCTGTGCTAACAGTTCGTCATAATTTTTGCTCGTACTAATCGAGGAGGTGTCATCGGCAAAAAGGATGCATTCACCACTAGTACAGGCAGGTAAATCATTTATGTAAATTAAAAACAGGATAGGCCCTAACACGCTGCCTTGAGGTACTCCGTGTTCAATTGTAGTGATCTCCGATGAACAACCATTATACGCAACATATTGCCTTCTATCGGACAAGTAAGAATCAATCAAGGATATGCTGCTTTTGCTAAATCCATAGGTTTTTAATTTTTTGAGTAGTATGTTGTGTTGAACACAATCAAAGGCCTTGGTGAGGTCATGGAATTCGGCAAATATAAAGCGATGATTTTCAAGAGCATCATTAACAACGTCACTGAAATGATTTATAGCTAACGTTGCTGATGTATTGCCACGATAGCCGAACTGAACAGAGGAATAAAGGTTATTTGATTCAAAGTACTCATTTATTTGCATTTTCAGGAGCATTTCAAAAATCTTAGCTATGATGGGGAGGAGTGAAATAGGCCTATAATTGTAAGGATCTTCCTCACTCCCCTTTTTATAGATTGGAACTACTTTCGCTAATTTTAAGTTATTGGGAAATACGTTATGTTCAATACACATGTTTATTAGTTTTGTTAATGGCAAAATAACTAGATTTGAAATTGTCTTTAATATTTTTACATTAATGTCATAAGGATCCCAGCTTTTAGTATTTTTTAAACTATATATTGCATCCCTAACTTCTATGTAACTCACTTGACGAAAGCTGAACGATAATCTGGTATCACTATGATCTGTTATCTCAAACCTATCAGTATTCATCTTCGGAAGTTGGTTGACAATATTTTTGGCGATGTTTGTGAAAAATTCGTTAAAATTATCTGAGTTAAGAGTGGATGATTTTTTATTCGAACTTGTTTGTTTTCCTCCATTTTGTTTGATCAAATTCCACATTGCCAGATTCTTATTGGAAGCTTGATTTATATACATGTCAACAGCATTTTTTCTTTTTATTTTTATTAGATAACGATACTTATTTCTAAGATTATTTAGCTCCTCTCTAGGTATAAGTTCTGGAAAAGCCTGATGAAACTGTTTCATAATAACTAATTTTTCCCTCAGTTGTTTCAGTTCGTCATCAAACCAGTAAATTTTGGGTGGGCTACTCTTATCTACTAGTTTTGATTTCATTGGCAAACAACTGTCTACGCAATGAACGATATTGTCCAAAAAGTTTGAAAATTTTTCTTCAATATTCGAATCTTGATCAAATAGTAACTGCCAATTAATATTCTCAATTTGATTGTGAAGAAGGAAAAGCCCTTCATCGGGGATGGGTCTATACATAATTTTTGTTTGACATGGTTTTTCATAAGTATTAGTGAAATCAAAACTAACAGCTAAATGATCCGAAAAACTAGTATCAAACACATTCACCTCGATATGAGACTGATTAATATTAGTGAAGACGTTGTCCAAGCAAGAGTTATTTCTGGTATTTTCTTTAACAGTTGGGTACATTCCAAAGGATGCAAAAAGATCACACAGACTATCTGCAAGCTTATCGTTATTGTTAAATTTAACATTAAAATCACCAGTAAAGATTATGTTCCTTTTGTAGTCTAACTGACTGAGCAACATTTCCAGCTTATACATAAACAAATCAAAGTCACCGTTAGGTGATCTGTACACAGTTAAAATTTGTAGCCCGTCGTAACATAGAACTCCAGCTATTTCAAAATGTAATTCATTCGAAGCTTTTAAGATGTTGTCATTAATACTAGTTGCATTATGCTTGTTATTAATATATACACTGACACATCCATGAAGTTTAATAGACCTACAAAAACTAGATACTACAGAATATCCACAAATGTTCAAGGTCTGTAATTCGTCTGTTGTTAACCAATGTTCATTCAAACAGATGAAGTCATAACTACACTGATTGAGAAGCAACTCAATTTCACTAACTTTATTTCTTAGGCACTGTACGTTAAGGTGTAATAATTTCAAGCTATTATTACTCTTGGCAGATCTTTTTATAGAGGGAGTATCATTGTCTTTAAAATTGAAATTTAGATTTGAATTTGCTGCTTGTTCAGCTAAATAAGTAGAACAAAAGTTAGGTGTATTTCTAATGGTAGATAAGCTGCTTTGGGTCATTGTGTCCCTGCTTGATTTGTCCCTCGAGAAAATACTGACCAACAGAGACCTTTTTCAAGACAATTGAGGACCTCGAGTTATTAACAATGTATCTGCTAACCGATTTAATAATTTTCATTTTTATACCTGGCGTACGTAAGTCATAATCAAAGTACAATGAACAATTCCTATTAATTTTTTTGTATGTGGTAACTTGGTTAAGTATTTTACTAATAACGATTTTATCTGCTTTATTATTCCTTTCAATTAAGAATATGAGATTCGTTGTTTTACTTAATGATAAAATACTACTGATACCTCTATTAAGTGACTGTGTGTTGCTTATGTTGTTTGTATTAACCAATACAATGACAAAGTCATCTTTACCGTAGTGGATAGTATCTTGAAACAAATTTTTTGCAAGACAAGAAAATTCGATATATGGGTGTAATTTAGCCTCAATATTAAAAGGTTTGTCAATACATAAGTTTAATGCTTGCCTAAAGGATCTAGCGTATTCATCCCCATAGATAAGAATCATCGATGATTTGTTCCTACTTCCTTTGGACTTCTCTGGTGGTGCCGTTTCATCGCCATTCGACAAACCGCCTTGGATCCTGATTTCTTCTGGGGATATACTAGTAGTTTTTGAAACTTCTGCCGTAGTTGTTGACTTTGAAGTTGAATGGTTGTTGGCCGATGTTGTGTCATGGTGGTTATTTGTTCTCATGCATTTGTTTTCATTCTTTTTCTTATTGTCAGCTGACACTCTATTTTTTGGTTTGTTTGGTGAATCTGTCTTACTCGTGATTGATGCCAGATTTCTCTGTAAGACACATATTTCATTCCGTAGGCTTTCCTCATGGTCTTTCAGTCTCTGTATCTCTTCCCTCAAAATCCTGTTTTGTTGGTCTTTTTCATCAAGTTTACCATTCAGATTATTGATAATTGTTTGGTTTGAATTAATTTCTTCCCTGTAGCTATTTTCAATTTCTATGACGTCATCTTCGAATGCGTTACTTTTTCTTCTCAACCTTTCAATGTGCTTATTTTTGTCTTCATTTTCCTTTAAAGATTCCGCTAAGCACTGTCTCAAGGTATTTATTTCTTCTGCATCTTCTTCCGCTTTCTGGGCACATTTTTTCCCACAGTAGATTCTGTGCTTCCCCAAAAAGGCTAAGTCTTTCTTCCTTGTGCTGCAGCTTTTGTGATAAACCTTCCAACATGTAACACATATATAATTCAGAAGCTCTTTGGTCTTGCAACACTCAAAAGAGATTGCATTGCATTTGTTGCTTTCCGTCATGGCTTAAGCTGGCCCTGTATCCTGTACTATCGTCACGCACTATTGCGCTACCTGAAGTGTGAAGTTATTTGTTACGCCACTGGATGTTGTTGTGTTAGCATTCTTTACATTCCAATACAGGCATTTTGTTTCATAAAATATATGTTGATTCAAATTTAGCGAAAATTCATTGCAAAACACTTACTTACTTACTTAGTTAAAATCTAATGGGTTTTGACGTATCCTTTATTAACGATTAACTGTTTATACTACTATACATCTTCTTTCGGCTGGTATTATTCTATTATCAATATTTTTAGGTAGCGCCTGAAGTTTAAATCAGAAGAGGTAGACGGCATCTTTTGGGTATGTCACTTTAGAAATCAAAATATACAGGGTGTCCCTGAATTTGCTTGACACGTGATATTCTCGTAACAAAAAAGTGTTGAAACAAAATCTGAGTGGAATATTTGACAGTACTACAGGGTCTGTCATACCATGCTTTCGAAACATTTTTTTTGTACTTTAACCCTTGCAACTCACACCCAACTTTGTTTTTTCAAATAGCACCTAATAGTTTTTCCTACACAAAATAAGTCCTTATTTTATTTAAAATCTTATAGTACCTTTGGTTTTATACAAAAACTTATTTTTTTCGTAAAGTCATAAGCATAAAATAAATAAAACAAGGATTTGTTCAAGGCACAATATTTTCGTAAGAAAAACAGACAAAAAATAATACTAAGTGGGTCGTTCAAGGGTACCAAATGACCTATCATACCATGCTTTCGAAACATTTTTTTACTTCAACCCCTAAAACTTACCCCCTATTTTTTTACAAATAGCACCCACAGTTAGTAAGGTCATTATTTTACTTAATACCTTGTAGTGGCTTTGACTTCATACCCAAACCAATCTTTTGGCATAACATTAAAATAAGATAAATAAAATGAGGATTTCAGGCGAACATTTTCGTAACAAAAAAGCATAAAAAAGGCATTTGTTTTCAAAAGCATGTATTATAGCTCATTCAGTACCCTTAAAAACCCAACTGGTTTTATTTTCAACCGTTTTTTGCGTCAAGCAAATTCTTATTTTAATTATGTTATGCTTATGATTTTACGAAAGAAATAAGTCTGCATATAAAATCAAAGATACTACAAAGATTTTAAATAATATAAGGACTTGATTTTTTTAGAAAAAACTATTTGGTGCTATTTGAAAAACAAAAGATGAGGGTGAGTTTTAAGGGTTGAAGTACAAAAAATGTTTTAAAACCATGTTATGACAGTCCCTATAGTACTTTCAAAAATTCCACTATGTTTTTGTTTGAACTTTTTTTTGTTACGAGAATATCACGTATCAAGGAAATTCAGGGACGCCCTGTATACGCCCCATTGTGCAACATACACCTTATTTAAATATCGCTTGTAGGAATTTTTCGTTACTTTTTCTTACTGAAAATGATTTACTAATTCAAAATTGTGTCTCCTGTGTTTGATCTGGTTACCGTACACATGTGGTCAAATTGCGACATACCAATAAATTTTAGGTAGATATAGAATTGCTTTGGTAAAGATTCTCAATAGGGGAATCAGGTCTTCCGCATATGGATCGACACACGCGCAATCAAAAAGGCCTCGTTTCAGTGGACACGTGTTTGAAATGAATCGTATTACAAATACCGTAGACTCAATGCAGCGTAGAAACATTTATCAATTTACGATTTACGCTAGTAGTTTTCGAAAACAACGTTCTGGGACAAATGTTGTGGGGTTTAGCAGAACACGAACTTCTGTAACAAAGTATTGAGATATTTACTGGAGTTGAATTTATACGTCTAGAAATAATGTGTTAACCCTTAAATGGCCATGCGGGGTCCTCTTTGAGACGTCCAGTGATGATTTCATGCAGTATATTTTTTATTTGAATATACTAGCAACATTGCATCTATGTCTTGGTAGATACGTGCTCCACTATTTTTTAGCGTGATGCGTCACTTTGGGGCTGTTACTCCGGGGAAATAAGATAAAAACAAGGCTATCTCTGGAATGAGGCCGAACAAGCTTAATTTTTGCGGAGACCTTCGTTCTAATGTTCCAATGAGCAACGAAAAATCTCATATGCCTACCCTTATGTGTCTTGAGGTAGCGAAGGTCAAATGTCATGAAAATCGGTTTTTGTTAAAAAAACAACTGGAAACAACAGAAATAGTGTAATAGTGACATTCCGCTTTGTCTACTTTGAAAATTGGATTTTTATGTGTACCATTTTTATACAAAAACTCGTTATTTATCTAGGGTCTCTAAACTACACCGCAACGGCATGAAGGTTGATTTAAAGGTCATAGACGCTTAAGGATTAAGCAGAATACTTTGTCCAAATTAATTTGGAAATTTCCACAAGCAATCTCACCAGAGCAGTCTTCACTTCTAGATGGAGAGGGAGAGAGAAATGGAGCCTTTGACTGAATTGATTATATGAGAATAAACTGAGCCCAAAACCATATTTTTAAAAATTCACTTAACTACGCACTTCATTCCATCACTGGCCGTAAAAACACGCCCAAGTCGACGATTGAAATCTGATTTGTGCGTCATGAAAAATGTGTATGAAGAAAAGTCGGGCCCAGGTCCTGGACTTGGGACCGTTTTACTTTTTACTGTTGCACCACGAGTTTTAGTTATGTTATGTTTTTCTTTCACTGTCACTCTGGTTTCCCTCGAAATGGATTTTGATAGCGAAATACCGTCTAAAAGTAATCGAAAACGTGATAGTTGGAGTGTTAATATCAGAAAAAAATGTTTTTTATAGTTTGAAAATAAAACTGGCCCAAGTCCATATTTTTGTTATAGTTTTTTTTTTGTAGTATTTTGTGGACACTTAATGGCGTATCCTTTCAGTGTTGGTATCTAAAGTATCATATATTTGATGTTGGAAAGGTAGGAAAATATATGATAAATTACAAGAAAAAATATGGAAGCCAAATATTGATTTTGTTAATTTTCCAGAATTCTTCCTGTTGGACTTAGGCCCTTTTCGTTCCCATATAATCAATGCATTAAATGCTGAGTTTTTGTCCAAGTTTGGTACAGCCAGAAGTTCAAACCACAAGTACGAGGGGGCTAATTCTGATAGTGAAACTTTGTGCGTTTTGAAGTCATTGAAGTTATAAAATATCGGAATATTATATATCACTAAAATTGCAATTAAAATTCTAGATTTATTCGAATTGAAATCCAATATGGCGCCCATCTCAAAAAATGAACTTGATGATGGATGGTGAAACGTCAATTTTGATCTAGCCTAATTATGTCATTCTGTATTCAAAATAAAGTCAGAAATTGAAAATAGATGTAGTTTGCAAATACTAAAAAAACACGCTTTTGAAGAACATCGAACTAAAAAGGTAAAAGTAACTTCTGGGATAAGCTTAAAGCAGCAATGGACGAAAAATATGTATGTTTGAATGCTTGTGAAAAAAGCAAGGGCGCTTTGTGCCATATTAATCGTAAAGCCGGCGCCACATATGCGGTATTCGGCGAGCAACGAACCCCGATTATTTGCTATTCGGCTGATAAAGCCGCGCCACATATGCGGTATTCGGCGAGCAACGAACCCGATTATATGCTATTCGGCTAAAGGGCGATACGTGCTCGCTATTCGGCGAGCAATGTTGAAAAACGGCGAATATTGATATTCGGCAAGTACCCGCATATGTGGCGCCGGCTTAATACGAACACCCGACGTTTTTTCACAAGCATATTTAGTAGTATTTTTCGTTCATTGTAGTTTAGTTTAGTTAGTTTGAAGATTATTTTTAACTTCTTAGTTCGATGTTGTTTAAAAGCAGTTTTCTATTAGTTATTTAAACTATCTTTATTATTAGTTTTTTTGTTAACTTTATTATTAAACCTTCTTTTTAATTTCTTTGAACTATACTCCATTAATTTTGTAGTTATAAACTAGCGTCCTGACTGTAGCGCTATCCGCCAGACATTATGCAAAAAATTCCCTGATTAACAACTTGTTAATTTTAAATTTCATTGAAGAGGCATTTAGGATTATAAAAACCAACCTTTATTAAAAAATAATAATATTACAACGCAGCGTTTACAAGTGATCACCGTCACCTAATCAAGTACTAACCGCACTCGGCGCTGCTTAGCTTCGGCGATCGTCGAGAGTCGGCGTTTCCAGTGTGACATGTAGCATAACCGTTACCTGATGAAATAGTTGACTGTGTCCCGTATTTAAAGCCTACTCTGCATGTCGTTTATGTCTGTAATTTGTGTAGCAGGTCGCGCAATGTGTGGTTTGACACGATACCTAAAGGTGAACCAAAGAGCTGCCCACTTTATTTCATCTATTATTTGTGTATTTTTAATTGAACTCAAGCTACACATCCTGGATAATTGTTCAATTTGGTACTCCTAATTCTATTACCACTGTCCAAGTATCGAAAACTAAGAACACAGAGCAGTCTGTTCTGTTAAATGCAAATCCCAACTCAGACGAAAAATGGCGCCAAAGTTCCGCACCGTTAGTTGTAGGTGGCTATAACTCAAGGATAACTATGTACAGTTAAAAACAACAGATGGTGCTGTGCTGCAGTTAGATACTATCATACGACTGATAAAATCCAACAACTATCTTTCCAGGAACATGGGAAAGAATACTTATCTGACGTTGGCACTTTTGGCAGTGCTGTTGATGAGTAGAAAGAATGTTTTTGTTTTTTACTGCCTATAAGTATCTGAAAATATTTTGATTTTCAAAATTTCCTAAATGCTGTAGTACTGGTGGTGCAAAGTGGATGATATCTATCCAGAAGAAGATACTCGTAATGGATATACTATTGACTCGATTCAACTTATTAAATTTAGGGAAACGTAGAAATTATGCCGGTTCTATATTTCTAAATAATTTCTTTAATAGCAGTTAATGACCACAGTAGTCGATGCTGCTAAACACAAAAAAAAGTTGTTTGATAGACGTACTGATTGTCCCTCACTCTTAGCAAAAATTTTTTTACACATCCCCAGTTTATATACTCGTCATCGCGGTAACATTTTGTTCTATTTACCTTTTTCGAGGACAAATTTGTTGCTATTTTCTCCAATTCATATTATGTGCAATGTATGTGAAAGTGCAAATGAAGTTGACGTTTTCCGTTGCAACAGTGAAACTGTTAGCAGGTGTTTGTAACCGTTGGTTGACTATTACCGCCTCAGTTTATTTTCTATAGTCCGTTGAGACAGTGCGTAGTTATAAAATAATTAACCTTATACAAAATTCAGTATTCAATTATAACAATCAATCATTTTCGTTATCCGGTATTTCTGTTTCTCCCTTTCTCATATGTAGTAGTAGAGTTCAATCAACATATTGGGAACATTAGGTAATACCCAATGTCTCAATTATGGTCATACTAATCACCGAAGTAACGGTTATAAAGTAAGCCAACAGCCTCGTTCGTATGTGATAAAATCTCAAAACTAATCTATCTAAGGTAACGGTTTACCTTTAATACTATATTTTTATATTCGTGCAATAAGATGCAGCTTTTATTTATACAAAATGTTCTCAGAGTGTTAACACTAGAACTAAACTGATTACACTGACAAGTTTTATGGCATTAACGTGAACCTGCAACTTGCATTCGTAAGAAAAAAATGAAGTCTAATTTATTGACTCGGTAGTTCTCCGGTACTTCCCACTCATTACGGTGATACCAGTTTATTATCTCCCCATAAAATGAAGCTATAAGCCGAGATCCCCCTCTACCCAAATCAACCCTCCGCCCCAAAAAAATTGTGTTATGCCGATAGGTCTTTCATTCACATGTCAATGGACAGCCTATTACCAATACAAAAATTTTTTCGGTTTTACAACCCCTCACCCCCCCAACCATACCAATTTCAAATACATCAAAAAAAAAGTAGGAAAATGATTCGGGACCCCTAAACACCTAGAAACGAAGTTTGATCTGTTTTTGTATTTCTAACACTGTGTCGAAATTTCATTATAATCACTGCGGTCATTTCCAAGTTACGCGATACCGAACGATCTAGAGCGATTGTCGTATATATATCTACATACATCACAAAATTCTCCCTTGGTTTTTGTAATAGGGAGGGAAACGTTGGGAAGGAAAAAAGGTGTATTATGCCGCTAGGCCTTTCTTTCACAGGCAATGGATAGTATATTATGAATACAGCTAATTTTTCGGTTTTTCAACCTCTCACCCCCCAACTATCCCAAATTTTAGCCCCACCAGATAAAAAAATAGAAGATATCCATGATCCTCTAAAACGAAATGTGAGCTGTTTTTGCCTTTTTTAGTTTTTTTATTAATTCTGCGCCGCCACGGGCACGATTTATAAAAATCATACGTATTTTCATCCTCGCCGCGGTAGTAATACTGTGTTAGAATTTCATTAAAATCAATTCAACAGTTTCTACGCTACACAATACAGAACGATCGAAAGCAATACCCTTATGTATGTTTACATCAGAAAAAATTCCAAGTCCTTTGCTTTCTGTAATAGGCAAGACTATGGTCGGATGGACCTAAAAGAACTATCTATGTCGCTAGGTCTTCTTTCACGGGTTAGCTGACAGTCTATTACGAATAGAACGAATTTGGCAATTTTACAGCCCCCCACCTCCCAACCACCCCAAATTTCACCCCCACCAAAAAAAAAGTAGAAAATGATCAGGAACACCTAAAACGCCTAAAAATGAAGTTTGGGGAGATTTTAACTTTTTCGTTTTTTGCTAATTACTCCGCCGTTCATGGACCGATTTTCAAATTTATAGCAGTATTACCTACTATGACCCCACAGCATATTACTGCCCAAATTTCATCAAAATCCATGCAGCGGTTGCTGAGATTGCGAGGCTAGAAGAACTAGACCGACAGATAGACACACCGACAGACAGACAGACTGACGGAAATGAGTGACGTGGATTTTCGTTATGTAGGGATCATAAAACGCCCAAAAAGCGTGTTATCTCAAAATCGAAAATGTTCGCGATCATAATACTCCCCTCACCTATCGGTGTGGGAAGTAATTAATACATACATATTTACACATTGGTATTGGATTATTTATAGAACCGCCTGTTCGTAATTTTCATCAGGAGCCAGATAAATATCTTCGCCTATGTTGACCTGTTACTCTGAGGCTGTATCTTTGGTAACTGCACAATACCCAGAGTACATCAAAACTTAGATGAGCTTTACTCATTATTGTACAACGTTATCGATTATGTCAGCGCCCCTTTTGAAAGCCCATATAGATGTTATAATCCTTTCAGGCTCTCGCTAAAACCATAATGAGCTTTTACGAGTAATTAAATTTTAATTATACTTAAATTGTCGTCACTCAGAACTGCGTAGCTCCACCTCTGTCCCTGATGCCCATAGAAGTTTCCACATCAAATCGAATTAATATCTGCGTAAAACTGGGGCAAATGAATAATAATCGTTCCACTTCAAGCATTTAAATATAAAATTTGAACATTAAATTACATTATAAGGATACTGCTATACAGGGTAGGCCAATAGTGCGTGGACGGAACATTGTGGGCTTACTAAAAAATATTTCAAAAATCTATCGCTGGATCATGATAGGAGCCTTTGAGGGCTATGACGTAAAAATATTTTCACCTAAATTTTGACGTTTATACAGGGTGATTCATATCAAACCTGCATTTTTTTGAATGGAACCCCCTATATATTATTACATATTTGGATTCCTTGGTGAATTCTAGTGTGACTTTATGTATCATACATGGAACATAAAATGAACCGTTTACGCGCAAATCACCATTCTTGGTAGGTATCAGAAAAAAATTGAATATCGCAGCTATTATAAAACTTAGAAGGCCGTGACTTTGCGTACGACTAAGCATGAAATTCGTCACTCTAGGTCAGACGGCTACATTTGAATTCTTTCTGTGCTTGGAGAAATCAGTAGAATAATTAAGGAAACTTCAATCACAGATAACTTGATTTTTTCAAATGGGAATGCCTATGTTGGTTTAAAGAATCAAATGTAAAATTTGATTACCTTTCTAGCGATACAGCACTCTCGATACTTATTTCAAATTTTCAGTCAAATCGGTGTTTTTCAATTTTCCTGCGTGCTAGCAACCTAGCAGGCCATGAAAAATAAACAAGAGCTCGTTAGTGTGGAGTCGCAGTGGAAGGAGGCAGCTCTGCCCCACTCACTTTCAACCTAGTGTGGAAGAAACCAACTAACTTAGTAGAAAGATGCAAACTAACTGGAGTAACGAGGCAAGATTATGAAAAGTCCTTACAACATATTAGCTCTAACCAGAAACAATAGCGGTAACAAGAACGCTCATTTTTCACAGCCTACTAGCTACTAGCCAATTTCCAGTCAGTAAAGAAATATTTAATCAAAGGAAAACTACTAGTGGTTGTTGCTGGCAGTAGAATATCTATGTCTTCTGAAAAAATTTGCACATTTAATGCCATAAAAAAGTAGCCATTTCCGTAAATCAAAAGTAATGATACCTCTGACTGGAACCTTTCAAATTCTTCAACGGGTAATTCTACTAACTAGCAAAATCGCGGAAAATGAAACTTGAAGTCGTAGAACATAATTTAGTTTGTAGAAAACTACATGAAATAAACACAATTACAACATAGCGTAATTAAAACATTCTAGCAGTCATTTATAGACATGTTCAGAATGCTCCAGTTAGAGATATCCTCACTTTTGACGTAACAAAACGGAAATGACAATTTTTTTTATAAACCAAGTGAAATTATTTTTATGTTATAGCCCTCAAGGTTTCCTACCATGATCAAGTGACAGGTTCCAAAATATATTTTAGTAAGCCCACAATTTTCCGTCCACTCACTATTCCCCCACCCTGTACAGTATGCGTCTATTGGTGTAAATATGTTAACATGCTAATTTTTATGGATAGATTAAAGCCATATTAACAGCATTCCATATACCGCCATTACTCGTATTTAATTCAGTATTGTTGTTACAGTCCAATCGTTACGTCGTAAAGAAAGGCTTTTGCCAGAGAAAGGTCGGAAAGAGCTGAATTTTGTTGGTGTGATAGATATTTGTTCCCTGAATCTACACGAACGAACGTTACCAGGTCTACTGATTTTTCAGTAGATCTACTGCTTTTGGGTCTTTGTCTGCCGAATATGCTTTTAAGGTGGAATATACTGATTTTTTCGGTTTTCAAGAACTATGAGAACTACTTTTTTTGTTTTTCAAGAAATTTTATAAGGTATAACATAACATGTTTGATTTCCAAAGGGACCTTCTGAAAAATGTATCATTGGTTGAGCCCTCAGCAGCTTTGGATGGTCAGTATCCTTCAGTGATGCCACTTGCCAAACCTTTTTCAAACTCAGTCAATCCTAATAAAATTCAATAGCTCGCTAATGAGTGGCGACTTATACGAAATAGTGACCACACACGTCACGTGGAATCAAAGCGAAAGTGTGACTGAGTTATGTAAAAAACATACGTCTTTAGGAGATGATAGTCCCATGTTTTTCGTATTATCCGAATTTATGTTGAATACGCAAGTTTTGCCACATTCATCCGCAAATGTGGAAAGAATTTTCTCAGATGCTAATCTTCAAAAAACAAGTATATGCTATCGTCTATCCACATGATGTGGCATTTTGCATACAAAATGAAAACGAGAAGTCGAAGTTGCTTTGATGTGGATTTAAATAATTGTATTAATCTACTTACACAACAATATAATATGTACCAAAGAAACGTAGACTTGTCACATTGAGATCTAGATCAATGAAGGCGTGCATTGTTTTTTCTATCTTTTAGTCTTATTAGCTAAGCTATATTAAAAGTCTACGTGCTGCAAAGTTACGTTTTTTTTGTACCTTTATTAAAATTATGTTTTACTCGAGCAATTACGTTTTTTGTGGTTTAGTAATAAAAAATGTACTTAGAGATGTTTTGTCTGTGGTTCGATGTTGCACTGTTTATTTACAAAAAAAATCTACTGTTTGTTTTATCTATAATCTACTACTTTTTTTAAATACGACCTCGCAGCGCTGACCTACACCTAAGTCTGCGCGATCCCCGATGGTGGCCGCTCGAGGGGTGGGTGATAACTCTGCCTCGCGACGATTTTCGAGAAATAGCGACGTTTTGGTAAGTAATATTGAAAAAAACAACCAATTATTTATAGAGAGAACATAACTCTGCATACTTTTGGTCTTTACATTTTTCGTATGTCACCACTAGCTTCCATTTTACAGTGCTCCAAAGTTAGGAGTGGTTTTTGATTTTTACCACCCACAAAATTTCATTTATTTCTGACCTTTTGCTGTCAAAAAACTCCTACCGCCTGTGCTATTAGATTTTCCCATGGATCAAATCGCTGCGGTATACCGTTTTGCAAGAATAGCACACTTATTGAAAGTGATCCACAAGTGCATGGCTTAAAGGTGATATCCAATTAGAACTACAGATGTAGAGATAAACTATAGATATACACACTGAACTGAGATGGATACATTTTTTAAAGTAGATTGCTGGTGGTGTCGTAGTAGAGAAAAAGACTTTGTGTAGGTCACTTAGGTGCCAGTGATTGTGAACTGGTAATAACAAAGACGTTCAATTACTTCGGAAAATAGATCACGTTGGTAATTAAAAAGCAAATCATAGAGGTAGGATTGATTTTAGTAATCATGTATTATCTAGGCAGCCGCAGACAATAAAGATACCAGAAATGTTATTCTTTTCAGACAATTATGGACCAACTTCTTTATATTACTTTACTTAAAAAAAAAACTTTAAATTTTTATACCAAGAAATCCCACATTGTGGGCGCCATTTGAATTTACCCAAGTAAATTCTTTCCTACTTTTTTTTAAATAGAACACCCTATATAACATTGCATATTTTTATAGTGTGCATGTATCACATGTGGGACTCAAAACGAACCATTTAGGCAAATAACAAATTAACTTGGTTTACTTAATTGGGAATGTCCAATTTTGGAGCGATCAAATGTGTGTGAAGTTTGATAGCCATTCTAATAATATAATAGGATAAATAGCAATCTCTTGTAGTTTCTACTGTATTTTAAATTTTCAATATATCGCTATTTTCCGAGTTGTCTACCTATAAGCAACCTAGAGGGCCATGAAATAGAAAAAGTGTATAAAAGGTTATAGAAATTCCTTTACAACATATTATACAGGGTGAGTCAAGCTCAACGCCTCGGAATTTTGTGAGCAAACGATACCTCTCTTCAGAAGGATAGCTATGCGAGTGTATGTAGGTTAAGTTGGACTGCATTTTAAAAATAGTTACTTTCATAAAAGCGTGACATGTAAAGGTTGAGTTTTTTTTAATATAATACCCTATGTATTATTTGACATTATGTACTACATATGGGTCTTAAACCATTTCGATGCAAATCACCATTTTTGGTATAAGTAAATATCACAAGAGAATTGAATATCGCAGATATTATAGAACTTCGAAGGCCGTCTTTGCCGTATGACTAAGCATGAGATGCGCCAGCTTAGGTTTGGCGATCAAAATTAATTTGCCCTTGTATTTGGAGAAATCAGTATATTAATTAAGGAAACTTCAATCAGAGATAACTTAATTTATTCAAATGGGAATGCCTATTTTTCATACCATTAAGTGCAAAATTTGATAGCCTTTGTAATGATACAAGGATTATAAGGTTGTGAATATCAAACCCCGGTAGTTTTCGTTTAACTTTAAATTTTCAATCAAATTGGTGTTTTTTTTTAATTTTCTTACCATAAGCAATCTAACAGGTCGTGAAATATAAACAAAGACGTCCTCAGATGGGAGAAGATAGCAGTTATTTTCTTAGTTAGATACTAACTTAGTAGAAAGGTACTGACAAACTATTGAAACCATCTCTGATTGATTGAACAGAATGGGCAATGGGTAAACGTGCCAGTGTCGTTCAAACTGAACTGAGTGGCATATCGATACCTGCAAACAAACTAACCAAGGGAGGTGTCACTGACAAGACTGTAATAATCTGCACTGACAGTAGACAAGCACTTCTAACCCTGAAAAGACCTCGCATCACATCAGGGCTAGCAATGGAGTGCCACCAATCTTTAGCCCATGCTTCAGACAAAACTGCTATATGAAGCTGAACGCGAATAAAGCTACTGGTCCTGACCAAATCCAGCCATTGTTCTTAAACGCTGTGCCGCTGAGCTTGTACCTATTCTTTGCAAACTCTTCAAACTTTCGTATTAACGAGGCGTGTTTCCCGCTTTATGGAAGATTGGCTGCGTACAACCCATTCCTAAGAAAGGCAGAAGAACTGATCCCACCAATTATAGACCTGTGGCTCTTCTCAGCATCATGTCTAAGGCTATGGAGACTGTCATTAGCACACAGCTCCTGAAATACCTGGACAACAATAACATCATAAATGAAATGGCTACACACAGGTCTACAGGTGACCTCCTTGCCTACGTCACTCACTTGTGGTACAGAGCAATAGACAATCATGGCGAATCCCGTGTTGTTGCACTTGATATAGGTATCGAAATCCTTCGACATGAGGGCATGAGGGACTTCTGGTCAAGCTTGCTGTTTATGGACTACCACCTGGCCTGCGCCAGTGGCTGAATAGCTTTTTGAACGAACGAGCTCTATTTGTCGTAGTTGAGGGCTGTTCATCAGTATTTTTAATAAACGCTGGTGTTCCTCAGGGACCTGTCCCATCTGCGCTCCGAAGCACTCTATAAAGCTTCCGGACACTCTCCAGAAAAGAGCAATTAGATTAATCGATACGCCTAACCTCACAAAGGACCTCCACAGCCTGGAACATCGAAGGCGGGTGGCTGACCTATCCCTTTTTCACAGATTCTATCACGTAAGATGTTCGAGTGAGCTCTCCCAGATAATAACACCAAAGGCCGTCCGAACCAGGAACACTAGAGAAGCTCTGCGAGCTCATCCTTACCAGGTCGAGGTCCTTACTCCCCGAACCAGTCTCCTCCAGCATTCCTTCTTTTGGAGAACTTCGACGCTGTGGAATCAGCTGCCGGGGAATTTGTTTCCCGACTGCTACAACCTACAGCGTTTCAAGTCTAACATAAACCGACTCTTATCTTCCCGCAGCGCTTCTACAGCGCCATAGGCTTTCAGCCTTTGCGGGAGGGTAACCATAAAGAAACCTTACATTTAAATCAAAATTAAGCTGGCTTATAATTCTGAATAATTAACTTGAGTATTTGAAAAGGGACACAATAGTACCTTCCAAATTCCGACTTTTACAAGTGCACAGAGCGTTAAAAAATGTGTTTCTGTTATTCGTCTTACAGTATTTTGCGGCTATCAGATTCTCCGTTTCTATGAAAGATTCTCAGTGACTTGCTGAAGCGGGAAAGCTGACAGCTCAATTCTAAATATAGATTTATATTCAACACTCAAAAGATACAAAATGGAACGTGCTGATCGCAAGGATGACAGTCAATTTCGACCATCTGTTATTGCTTATGAAAAAATGGAGTCAAGTTGATTGACTCACGACTTCCCACACATAATGTTGATACCATTTTATTATTTCTAATTGCATGAAGCTATAGTCTGAAATCCCCTTGCAACTAAATCATCGCCCACCCGCCCGCAAAAAGAACATCCAACACAAAAATCCTCGTAAATAGTTTCTTGCGTCTCCCCCTTTAGGAACTAAGACGCCATAGTTTTCATCTGCATGCTTCAACTGGACGATGCGAAACGATCAAGAGCCTCCAACCCGTCTAAAAACGAAGTTTGAGCTGATTTTATATTTTTGGTTTTTTTAATATTGCTGCGCCGCCACTGACACGGTTTTTCAAAAGCCGAGTCGTTTTCCATTCTCGCCGCGGTAATAAATTCTGTGTCAAAATTTTATTAAATCAATTTAATCATTTTCGCTTTACGCAATATACATAGAACGAAATAGAGCAAAACTCGTATGTACAGATCACAAAATTGGTTTCTGTAATAGGCAAGCCAATGTTCGGATGGACCTAAAAAAGTGTAATATGCCGCTTGGTCTCGCGTTAGGTCTACAGGTCAATGGACATACTACTCTCAATACAACAAATTTTTCAGTTTTACAACCCCCCCACCCCCCAATCGCCCCGATTTCACCCCACCCAAAAAAAAAATTGAAAATGATCAGGAACCCGTAAAACGCCTAAAAACAAAGTTTGAGCTGTTTTATATTTTTAGTTTCTTTATTGTTGCTGCGCCGCCACTGATACTATTTTCCTAAAACATACGGGTTTTCCATCCTCTTTGCGGTGGTAATACAGTGTCAAAATTTCATTAAAATCAATTCAGTAGTTTTCGCGTTACGCAATATAGAGCGATCTAAAACAATACTCGTATGTATAAATCACAAATTCCAAGTCCCTTGGTTTTAATAATAAGCAAGGCAATGTTCGGATGTACGTAAAAAGTGTATTATGCCGCTAGGTTTTTCATTCTAAAATCAGTGGACAACCCATTATGAGTACAACAAATTTTTCAGTTTTACAACCCCCCACCCTCCGAACACCCCAAATTCACCCTCAGCAGCAACCCCTAAAACGTTTAAAAACAAAGTTTGAGCTGTTTTTATATTTTTAGTTTTTTTATTGCCACGCCGCCATTGACCTGATTTTCCAAAATAAACACATTTTCCATCCTCGTCACGGTAGTAATACTGCCTCAAAATTTCATTAAAATCAATCGAACAATTTTCGCGGTACGCGATGTCGAACGATCTAAAACAATACTCGTATCTATACACCACAAATTTTAAGTCTGTTGGTTTCTATAATAAGCGTGCAACCTTCGGATGGACCTAAAAGAGTGTATCATGCCGCTAGGTTTTTCATTCGCATATCATTACGAATACAACAAATTTTTCAGTTTTACAACCCCCCCACCCCCCAACCACCCCAAATTCACCCCCACCTAAGAAAAAGTTGAAAATGATCAGGAACCCCTAAAACGCCTAAAAACGAAGTTTGAGGCATATTTGAGATTTTTTGTTTTTTTTAATTACTCCGCCCGCCCCCCCCCCCCCCGTATAAAGATTTTCAAAATTATGAGAACATTACCTACTACGATCCCACTGCATAACGCTGCCCAAATTTCATCACAATCCATGCAGCGGTTACTGAGATTACGAGGCTAGAAGAACGCCAACAGACAGACAGACCGACAGACAGACAGGCAGACAGACAGACCGATGGAAATGAGTGACGTGGATTTTCGTTATGTAGACATAAGACGCCCAGAAAGAGTATTATCTCAAAATCGAAAATTTTCGCGATCACAATACCTACTCCCCTCACCTATCGGTGTGGGAAGTAAACATCAAAATTCTCGTAACTTGTAACATCAGCTTTGATGTTATGCATAAAATTTTATTTTTATAGCCAGTTGCTTTCTCAAGAAGCTATATTGGCTTCTGTTAAATTAGAAAAATATTTGTTTTATTATAATCTCAATCTACAAAAAAAACGAAGTATGCGAAAATTATACCTACGGAACAGCTTACAAAATTATATGCTACTTTCAATCAATAGGTTGAAGACAAATAGCCTACATTAGTAATAGAATTCTGCACTTATTTTTGTTTGGTTGTCATGAAACTCAGAACTGTGACTGAATAATAGTTTGCGGTACCTATTTTTCATAGAGTAGTTGACTTCAGTCTGTATTTCAGAACAACGTACTATGCATCCGTAGGTTACAGCTCTAGAATTTAATTTGATTTTCCTGGAGCGCCACGCAGGAGAACTGTTTCATTAAACAGTTCAGTTGTGCGACACTAAGCTGCGCCTAAATTAAAATAGACGTGAAAGAAACCATGCCGATGTAATAACCAAGGTAGCCCAGATGCCAGGTTAGAACATGACAGTTTGGTAGCCGAACTAGGAAACAACAATACATTTCATGGAAACCTCAAATCATGACGCCTATGAGTTAATACTTACCGACTTAGCGTTTATTGGCGGACTATACAGGGTGGGCCAATAGTTGGGGCCTTGAGGGCTATAACCCTTAATATGTTTACTTAAATTTTGTCGCTTATACAGGGCGATTCATATAAAATTTACATTTTACTTCCCACACCGATAGGTGAGGGGAGTATTGTGATCGCGAAAATTTTAGATTTTGAGATAATGTACTTTTTGGGCGTTTTATGATGCCTACATAACGAAAATCCACGTCACTCATTTCCGTCGGTCTGTCTGTCGGTCTGTCGGTCTGTCTGTCTGTCTGTCTGTTGGCGTTTGTCTAGCCTCCTAATCTCAGTAACCGCTGCGTAGATTTCGATGAAATTTGGGTAGTGATATGGTGTAGGGTCGTAGTAGGTAATGTGCTACAATTTTGAAAATCGGTGCATGGGCGAAGGGGAGTAATTAGCAAAAAACGAAAAATTCCAAATATGCTTCAAACTTCGTTTTTAGGTGTTTTAGGGGTTCCTGATCATTTTCTACTTTTTTTTGGGTGGGGGTGAAATTGGGGTGGTTGGGGGGTAGGGGGTTGTAAAGCTGAAAAATTTGTTGTACTCATAATAGGCTGTCCACTGACCTGAGAGAGAAAGACCTAGCGCTATAATACACTTTTTTAGGTCCATCGGAACATTGCCTTTTGTATTACAGGAACCAAGGGACTTAGAGAATTTTTCGATGTATACATACGAGTATTGCTTTAGATCGTTCTGTATTTTATAATGTTGAAATTACTGAAGTGACGTTAATGAAATTTCGGCACAGTATTACTACTTTGGCGAGGAAGAAAAACTAAAAATATGAAAACAGCTCAAACTTCGTTTTTAGGCGTTTTAGGGGTTGCTGATCATTTTCTACTTTTTTTTGGGGTGAGGGTGAAATTCGGGTTGTTGGGGGGGGGGGGGGTGGGGGGTTGTAAATCTGAAAAATTTGTTGCACTCATAATGGGCTGTCTACTGACCTAAGAGAGAAAGACCTAGCAGCATAATACACTTTTTTAGGTCCATCCGAACATTGCCTTGCCGATTACAGAAACCAAGGGACTTAGATATTGTGGTGTATACATACGAGTGTTGTTTTAGATCGATATATTATTATATTGCGTATCGCAAAGATTATTGAATTGATTTTAATGAAATCTTGACACAGTATTACTACCGCGGCGAGGATAGAAAACGCGTATGTTTTGGAAAAAATCATGTCAGTGGCGGCGCAGCAATAATAAAAGAACTAAAAATATAAAAACATCTCAAACTTTGTTTTTAGGCGTTTTAGGGGTTCCTGATCATTTTCTACTTTTTTGGTTGAGGGTGAAATTGGGGCGGTTGGGGGGTGGGGGGTTGTAAAACTGAAAAAATTTGTTGTATTCCTAATAGCTTGTCCATTGACCTGTTGAAAAAATACGTAGCGGCATATTACACTTTTTTAGGTCCATCTGAATATTGGCTTGCCTATTACAGAAACCAATTTTGTGATGTATACATCCGAGTTTTGCTTTATTTCGTTCTATGTATTTTGCGTAAAGCGAAAATTATTGAATTGATTTTAATGAAATTTTGACACCGAATTTAGTGCCGCGGCAAGAATGGAAAACGCGTCTGTCTTTGAAAAATCGTCAGTGGCGGCGCAGCAATGATAAAAAAACTGAAAATACAAAAACAGTTCAAACTTTGTTTCTAGATGGTTTGGAGGCTCCTGATCATTTCGCATCGTTCAGTTGAAGCATGCAGAAAAAAAATGTGGCGTCCTACTTCTAAGGAGGGAAACGCAAGAAACTATTTACGAGAGGTTTTTGTGTTGGATGTTTTTTTGCGAGCGGCTGGGCGATGATTTGGTTGCAAGAGATTTCAAACTATAGCTTCATGCAATGGGAAAATAATAAAATGGTATCATCGTTATGTGTGGAAAGTACTGAGTCAATCAACTTGACTCCACTTTTTTGAATATAACCACCTATATATTCAACAAACCGTTTAGACGGACATCATCATTTTAGGTATGACCAGCTACCAGAAAAAATTGAATATCGCAGAGATTATAAGGCTTAGAAGGCTGTGACTTTGCGGTGCAACTAAGCATGAGATCCGTCACCTCAGGTCAGATGGTTAAATTGTTCTTGTACCTGTACTTGAAGAAATCATTGGATTAATTAAGTAAACTTCAATCGCAGGTAGCGTGATTATTTTTTTATAGAATCAAATGTTAAATTTGATTACATTTCTAATGATATAGTTTTTAGTTACAATTTTATTTCAAATTTCCAGTGATATCAGTGTACTTCAACTTTCCTAGGTATAAGCAACTCAACAGGCCACGAAAAATGAACAAGAAGCCGTTAAAAGTGGTCGAAACCAACTAACTTAGTAGAAAGATACAAATGAACTAGAGCAACGTGGCAAGATTATGAAAATTCCTTACAACACATTATCTCGAGGCTAATGACCAGAGCAGCCGATGCCGATGACACAAAGTAAAAAAAATGTAGTCAAGTTGATTGACTCAGTACTTCCCACACATTCCGATGATACCAGATTTATTATTTTCCCACAGTATGAAACTATAGTCTTCTAGATGCCCCTGCAATCAAATCAACGCTCGCCCGACCGCAAAAAAGTGTTTTATTCTACTAGCTGCTTCTTTCGCAGGTCAATGGGCAATCTATCATGAATACAACAAATTTTTGAGTTTTATAAACGCCCACCCCCGAACCACCCCAATTTCACCCCCAACAAAAAAAAATCAAAATGATCAGGAACCCCTAAAACGTCTAAAACGAAGTTTGACGTGTTTTTTTTATATTTTTAGTTTTTTTATTATTGCCGCGCCGCCACTGAAATGATTTCTAAAAACCATACGTGCTTTCCGTACTCGTCGTGTTAATAAATCTGTGTCAAAATGTCATTAAAGTCAATTCAGAAATTTCCACGTACACAATACAGAACGATCCAAAGTAATACTCGTATGTATTTTGTATGCATCAGAAAGTTCAAGTCCCTTGGTTTCTGTAATCGGCAAGGCAATGTTCGGATGGACCTAAAAAAGTGTATTATGCCGCTAGGTCTTTCTCTCTCAGGTCACTAGACAGCCTATTATGAGCACAACAAATTTTTCAGATTTACAACCCCCACCCCCCAACCACCCTAATTTCATCCCCACCCTAAAAAAAGTAGAAAATGATCAGGAACCCCTAAAACGCCTAAAAACGAAGTTTGAGCTGTTTTCATATTTTTAGTTTTTTTAATATTGCTGCGCCGCCACTGAGACGATTTCTAAAAATCAGACGCGTTTTCCATCCTCGACAAAGTAATAATACTGTGCCGAAATTTCATTAACATCAATTCAGTAATTTCAACATTATAAAATACAGAACGATCTAAAGCAATACTCGTATGTATACATCGGAAAATTCCCAAAGTCCCTTGGTTCCTGTAACACACAAGGCAATGTTCGGATGGACATAAAAAAGTGTATTATACCGCTAGGTCTTTCTCTTTCATGTCAGTAGATAGCCGATTATGAGTACAACAAATTTTTCAGCTTTACAACCCCCCACCCCTCAACCACCTCAATTTCAGGCATATTTGAAATTTTTTGTTTTTTGCTAATTACTCCGCTGCCCATGGATTGATTTTCAAAATTGTAGCAATATTACCTACTACGACCCTACACCATATCACCACCCATATTTCATCAAAATCTATGGAGCGTTTACTGAGATTAGGAGGCTAGTAAAACGCCAACAGACAGACAGACCGACAGACAGACAGACAGACCGACAGACAGACCGACAGACAGACCGACAGACAGACAGACCGACAGACCGACAGACCGACAGACCGACAGACCGACAGACCGACAGACCGACAGACCGACAGACCGACAGACCGACAGACCGACAGACCGACAGACCGACAGACCGACAGACCGACAGACCGACAGACCGACAGACCGACAGACCGACAGACCGACAGACCGACAGACCGACAGACCGACAGACCGACAGACCGACAGACCGACAGACCGACAGACCGACAGACCGACAGACCGACAGACCGACAGACCGACAGACCGACAGACCGACAGACCGACAGACCGACAGACCGACAGACCGACAGACCGACAGACCGACAGACCGACAGACCGACAGACCGACAGACCGACAGACCGACAGACCGACAGACCGACAGACCGACAGACCGACAGACCGACAGACCGACAGACCGACAGACCGACAGACCGACAGACCGACAGACCGACAGACCGACAGACCGACAGACCGACAGACCGACAGACCGACAGACCGACAGACCGACAGACCGACAGACCGACAGACCGACAGACCGACAGACCGACAGACCGACAGACCGACAGACCGACAGACCGACAGACCGACAGACCGACAGACCGACAGACCGACAGACCGACAGACCGACAGACCGACAGACCGACAGACCGACAGACCGACAGACCGACAGACCGACAGACCGACAGACCGACAGACCGACAGACCGACAGACCGACAGACCGACAGACCGACAGACCGACAGACCGACAGACCGACAGACCGACAGACCGACAGACCGACAGACCGACAGACCGACAGACCGACAGACCGACAGACCGACAGACCGACAGACCGACAGACCGACAGACCGACAGACCGACAGACCGACAGACCGACAGACCGACAGACCGACAGACCGACAGACCGACAGACCGACAGACCGACAGACCGACAGACCGACAGACCGACAGACCGACAGACCGACAGACCGACAGACCGACAGACCGACAGACCGACAGACCGACAGACCGACAGACCGACAGACCGACAGACCGACAGACCGACAGACCGACAGACCGACAGACCGACAGACCGACAGACCGACAGACCGACAGACCGACAGACCGACAGACCGACAGACCGACAGACCGACAGACCGACAGACCGACAGACCGACAGACCGACAGACCGACAGACCGACAGACCGACAGACCGACAGACCGACAGACCGACAGACCGACAGACCGACAGACCGACAGACCGACAGACCGACAGACCGACAGACCGACAGACCGACAGACCGACAGACCGACAGACCGACAGACCGACAGACCGACAGACCGACAGACCGACAGACCGACAGACCGACAGACCGACAGACCGACAGACCGACAGACCGACAGACCGACAGACCGACAGACCGACAGACCGACAGACCGACAGACCGACAGACCGACAGACCGACAGACCGACAGACCGACAGACCGACAGACCGACAGACAGACCGACGGAAATGAGTGACGTGGATTTTCGTTATGTAGGCATCATGTCATAAAACGCCCAAAAAGTATATTATCTCAAAATCGAAAATTTTCGCGATCACAATGCTCCCCTCACCTATCGGTGTGGGAATTAAAAACACATTATTTCTAACTAGAGAAACAGCGGCACGATATCTAATGTCAATGAGGAGCTGGACTAATGACACGCGCACATAAATCGGCATCGGACGGACGGTACGGATGGATCGGCCGGTACGGTACGGATTTTTCATAGGGTATCGCACATAGCTGATCGGAATCGACGAAAGAATTGGAAACCAGTTGCAAATATGCAAGTGATCTACATGCAGTGTTTTCCAGGCAGATCAGATTGAAATTCGCTACTGAGCCGCCTTGAATGTCGCTACGCTGTCGCCCCACAAAAATAACGTACATTGCAGCCTATGTATAACTTTATTGGTGGTGGGGGGCTGCAATAATTGATGTTAGGTATATGTATAATATAACCTTCCATTCAAAAATAGTGAATTATTCGATACATAGTCTCGACACAGCATAGTAAACAACCAGCAGAATATCTCTGACGGTTTCCTATAAAAATGGTTCCCATAGAATTTGACCTTCGATTGATTTTACGGGTGTGAAATCTGGGTAGCGATCAAGTCAAGTCATTGTTGATTATCAGAGCGGTCCGTGGGACCTTAGCTCTTATGTTATAGTATCAGTTCGTAAGTCTGTCAGGTCTAGAAATCCAGGAACCAGACAACGTCAAAGAAAGAAGAGAAGAGAAAAGTAAGGAAGAAAGGTGGAGAGCAAAGTGGGGGAAGAAAATCTTTTAGAACAGGAGGCTCTTAGGCATTTTTTTTTTAATATTTCGGCAATTTTCAAAATATAATCGAGAGTTTAATTTTGGTTCGTTTTCGTGGAATGCTTTAATTTTTAAAATAAATTCGCGATGCAATTTTGTTATTCACAGAGCGAGCCGCGGCCTTGTATGCTTGCGAATATGCTCGACTGTGTAGTCCACTGATTCGCGCAACAAAGGGTTGCTATGCGATTCTGCTTGGCTATAGCGTCGCTGCGCCTGTTGTTTAATGAAGTCCCCTAAATAAGGGATATCAAGGTCTCTATGGAGAGTCTCGTTTGAAACGTACCATGAGGCGTTCGTAATTGTGCGTAAGGTTCTGCTTTGCAGAACCTGCAGGCCTCGCAAGTGGGTTTTGGCAAGAAAACACCAAGATGCACATGCATAAGTAATTGCAGGTCGTATTACCATTTTATAAAGCCGAATCTTGTTTTAATTTTGAATGTCTACACAACAGTGGGTACAGCTGCCGGAACGTAATTTGGAATTTGGTTTTTAATGCCTCAATGTGATACCGCCAGATCATCCCTTTGTCAAGAATGACACCGAGATACTTGACTGAATTTTCCCATGGTATACGAGTGCCATCCACTGAAACCTCAATAGGGGCACCGTGACGTTTTTTCGTACAATAGATTGCCTGCGTCTTAGAATGGTTAATTTTAATCAGCCACCCATTCGCCCACTCCAATACTTCTTCCACCGCATCCTGCAGCCTGTCGCGGACTAGCTCACCAGAACACGACTGAGCTACAAGAGCAGTGTCGTCAGCATAAAGATAGACTTCACAGTTGCGTGGGGAAGGGACGTCATGGACAAAAAGTGAATAAAGTATTGGCCCAAGGACCGAACCCTGAGGTACACCGGCCCTTACCGGCCGTATTGTAGATACAATGTTGTCAATTTTGATCCGAAATTTTCTTCCCTCGAGGAAAGATTTCAAAAGTTTTAGTAGCCAGAAAGGAAAGCCCTTTTGAATTAGTTTATAGAGGAGGCCAGCATGCCACACCTTGTCAAATGCCTTCGAGACATCCAAAAGCAAGATACCAGTACTTTTGTTTAGAGTGAAACCCCTGGTAACACGCCCCACTAGTCTAACTGCCTGTAACTCAGTACTATGCTCGGATCGAAAGCCAAATTGCACGTCAGGAATCACGTGATGTTCTGACGAGAAATCCAAAAGGTGGCGGTGAATCACCTTTTCTGCGAGTTTAGACGGAGCCGATAGCAGGCTGATGGGACGATAATCCTGAGAGAATATCGAGCCCACCTTCTTTGGGATCATGATGACGTGAGCCATTTTCCACCCAACAGGAAAGTACTGCGTTCTGAGCATCGCATTGATTATAGTCACCAGATACATCAGTGCTTTTGACGAAAGAAGCTTTAACGCCTTATTGGTAATTTGATCTTCTCCAGGCGCTTTACGCACCTTAAGGCCTTTAATGTGACCTTGAAGCTCTACTGGTGTGCAATGAGGAACCTCGTAAGATTCCGCTAATGTGCTATGTGAAGCTTCTGTGGAAGAGTGGAAGAGTCTTCTGAAGAAGAATCTTCCGAAGAGTATTCACCTACGTTAGCGACACCTCTGACGTCATTGGCCCTGATGTATCTCCTGACGGTTCTTACAATCTGTTGCTCTTCATCAAGGTCATTATCCAGATCATAATTGGGTGAGAATTGTCGTTCCATGGCATCAGCAAAAACCTCGGCTTTCTCCTCAGCCCTGAAGACAATTCCTCCAGGACCATGGATGTGCGGAAGCTTCTCCCGTCTGCCATTTTTGAGCAATTTCGCTACTCTCCAGAGAGGAATACTTGAGTCAAGCATTCCCTCCAGATAGTCATTCCACTGCTCATTTCGGAATTCATGAAGTGCATTTCTCACTTCGTGGACAAGGTTCGTTGCTCTGCGGATATCATTTGGATGACAAGACCTTTTTGCTTGCTTAATCGCAGCCCTTTTATCAGATATTTTTCGTCGAATATCCGCTGGAAGAAATGGCCTGCCCAGTCGCTGTACAGGTAGTACCGCTGCACGCTGAATAGCTTGCTGAACGAAACTTGTCCACTCAGATTGAGCAGCATCTACTCCATTCTCATCATTTATGATCGGGATACTGGGAAACTCTCTAAGCAGCAACTTGTATAGCTCCCAATCAATGCGTTTCCTTGGAGACGTATCCTCCCCCAAAGTTTGCTCATTACCTACCTCCAAGACGACCGGTAGATGATCACTAGAGATATCATACATGATCCGAGAGTTTATGCTGTATCTGCAATTTTTGGATATAGCGAAGTCAATGACATCTGGTGCCTGAAGATGATCAAATGGATGATGAGTAGGCTCAACCGTGCTGTCTATGAGGTACCCGTTTCGTATTACATGGTTATACAGTCGAATCCCACTAGTGGAATTCAATCTGGAGTGCCACGCTTGGTGTTTGCTGTTGAAGTCCCCTGCTACAATTAGCGGACCCGAGCAATCCAGAAGGACTTCCAGGTCAGCCTCCTGCAGCCTGGCACCACACCTGACATACACCGACGTAATCTTCAACGGGACACCTCCCGCCATATTGACCACCACAGAAGCTGCCTCGATGGTTTGCATCACAGCATTTGTACTTCTGTAATAGTTTGACAAGCACCGCCAAGCCGCCGCCTCGTCCATTCAATCTGTCAGCGCGAACAACATCATAATTTGAGAAAGTTAGACGATCTCCCGGGTTTAGCAATGTTTCCTGAAGCAAAGCCACGTCTATATTTTCATCCAAAAGGGCTTGATGAAATTCCCGTCTTTTAGGAATATCCCTTAAACCCAAACAATTCCAAAAAAGAATTTTGATAAATGCAGGCTGGCGTCTATTGTACTTAGCCATTTGTGGGAAAGATCGCTTGCAATGACTGAGTTGCACTGATCAGTGGACTTATGATCTGTTGTAAGGACCTTAGCGCGGCTGCCAGGTCCACGTTCTGCGGGGTCGCAGAAGAGTTCAAAGAGGGGGCAGTCAAGGTTGCGTCTTTTGCTGCATCCGCGTATGTGACGTTACGCCTTTGCGCTATCACTTGCAAATTCTTCCTAGGGGCAAATCTGCAAGTTGGGCTATTAGCAGGATGCCCATCTCCACAGTTTGCGCACTTTCGCTCCTCTAGTCCTGTTTTAGGGCATAAGTGGGTCATGTGGTCAGAAGCACATTTTAAACACTTAGGTGGCGCGGTGCAGTACGTTTGCGCATGCCCATATCTTTGGCAGCGGTGACACTGCCCAATGAGTCTAGAGTTTTTCTGAACTTCAACTCTTATAGCCAACCCTAGCAGCTCATGTTCATTAAACACTTCCCTTGATTTATCTAGCTTGGGCAAGATCACTACCACCAAAGGCATAGGAGTGCCGCTGCGTTTAAGCCGAATAATGTGTAGAGGAGCATATCCCCTCTGTTGCAACTCTTCCTTGATCTCTACTTCCGATATGGTTGTAGGTACTCCTCTGATTACCGCATGAATATTTCTCTCCGAAGGGAGAGGGAACGTGTGGTGGGGCACATCCTCCTCTCTGAAGAGGCGCACAATTTTGCGATAATCATCCTCGGACTTAGGAATTATCCTAATCCCTGCATCGACAGCAACCGCGCGTTCAATTGTAATGCCCAAGGAAGTGAATTTATGATTTACAGTACGCCATTTCGACGCATCCCGAAGAACAACCGGAGTAACACGCAATTTCCGTGGTTCAGTCGTTTCCCGGGGTGCCTGCGAAGATGGCTGGTCACCAACGTCAGTCAACGAAATGTTTATTGGTTGTGATGCTGTATTTGCTTCACCGGCTGACGTCGAAGGCGTGGTAGTTGATAGCAAAGACACAGGCTGTATATTGGTCGAAGAGGTAGTGTTCTTAGTGATTAATGATTTAGGCACTGGCAGTGGTGGAAAATCTCCTGTCATGTCAGTCTTGTTTGTTTTGCCGGAGCGTCTTTTCCTGGTTTTTGCCTTAATAAAACCGTCATTTGATGCGTCATCGTCAGTGGTACTCATTTTTTCGTCATTCGTAGAATTTTCTAGCGGTCTTTTCAGATTGACAGCTCTGTCAGAATTTTGAGTATTTTTATTATCATATATTTGTTTGGAAGAATTATCGGTAAGCAGTACCTGGATTTCAAGTAGGCGGTCTATCTTTACCATTAGCTCAGTTATATGTTTTTGTTGGGCTGCGACTAGCTGGGTAAGTTCATCAATGGTTTTCTTAGCCGCTGACTGCTCCTCATCTCGGCGTGACAGCTGGCGTGACGGTTCCTTCTCGCTTTTCAGGCATCTCTCCTTCCAAGGGTCGTTGCTCGGTTCGGCTGCAGTATCGGTGGTGGTCGAGGAACCTTTGATCGTTCCTCCGGAGTCTTCCTCCATATTTAAATGGTCCGCTTTCTTCGTAGATATACTATTACTTTTGGAGCGAACTTTTTCTGACGTTTACGTCTGAAGCCTATACAGGGCCCTTATCTGGGTAGCGATGCGAAAATAAAAATATCGATACCGGTACCAATGCGATATTTTTTAGCAAGTATGTAGCTGTACACGCCAATGAAGGCGCGTTTGGTTCGTAATTATTTTCGATACCGATACCGCTACAAAAGTAGCGATACCAGCTTGGAATCGCTCAAAAAGTACTGATACATTTCAAGTGTCGAAGTATCGTTAGCATCCCTACAAATAATCATCCAAACTCATCCTGAGATATTGTGCTGATTGTTTACTAGGCTGTGGTCTCGACACTAATACAAGACAGTCTCGCCAAAACCGAAAAGGAGAATAGACAAGTAGTAATCAGTGGCGAAAAAAAAATCGGTTTATTTTGTTAAATCGCCGCTACGTCTCAACGTGACTAAAACGTCGCTATTTCGCGACGAGTTGCTATGAATGGCAACACTGTCTGCAGGCAGTACAGGTAGAAACTTGGAAAACGCCGACGGTGCCTCGGCAATCGCGTGATCAGCATCGCACATACGTCGGTATCGGCACGCACGGCATGCATCGGCCGACTTTATTTCTAGTTGCTATATTTTCGCCGGATTTTGAAAATCCGATGCCCACCGTCCCGACCTATGTGCGATGGTCCATTAAATTTAATAGAAAGTAATTTTCTCTGATCCGTACCGTCCATACGATGCCGATTTATGTGCGCGTACAATATGACAGAAGTGTTTTTTGCACAGCTTACTAGATATTGAGATCTACTGGACCTTGACATCTCTCCAAAACGATTGAAAATTTTGAAACAAAATGAAAACTTCTAGCTATTGTTGCTGACAGTGTAGCAGCTTCAGAATGAAGTTTCACATTTAAGGGGTAAAAATGTAGCCTTTTCCGTTAAGTCAAAAAGATATCTCCAACTGCAGCATTCTGAGCATCTGTTGAAATGGTTGTTAGAACTTTTTGTTACTCTATGTCCGCCTTGCGAGCCGTAAAGATACCAATTACACAGCATATCACTTCCCAAATTTCATCACAATCCATGCAGCCGTTGCTAAGATTACGAGGCTAGAATGTCGCCAATAGACAGACAGACTAAAATTGACGCGATAACAATGCTCCCCTCACGCGTCGGCTCGTTTAGACTAAATAAGTTAACTGATCTGCCGCGGTGTCGTAATGAGACCGAAACTTAACGACAAGGAGATTGGGTTGACGCCGGATTACTCTCCAACTTTATGATAGTTCCCTTAGAACATCCTAATAATCGTAAATGTTGTAAGAAGACGAATCTTAGCATCCTTTTTACATGTTTCGCCGTAAAGTGTCATCTAAATTTACGACTTGTGTGACAGCCAGCGTTACAAGGTTGCTGTGTGTGGGAGTCCTCTAGCAGAGCTGCTTTCCAATTAAGCAAGCGGCGAAGGTTTCCATGGGGTGAACTGGAAGATTCAATTTGTGTACGGCAGCGAAGCTAATTCCTAATTTAGGCTTTTTAGTATCCATACCTCTTGGCTGCATAGCTTATTATTTACTTGCTTTGAAGCTGTTCTAATATATTTGAGACTAACGTAGAATACAAGTGGTGTATAAGACAGGAGGATGCTAATATCGCATATTTTCTAAGCCAGTGAGCTGAATCCACGTACTTTACTCGTTGATAGGTCGTTTAAAAATAAATCACATACATGTGATTCATTCAGCAAATGGATATACCAGTATTTGTACCAAAATGTTCGACAACAGTCGATTTAGGGCCGGTTGTACAAATGCGGGTTTAGCACGAGCTTTGTTAAGTCTAAGCTTAGCTAAGCTCAGGCTTAAAGTCGACACCCATTGTACAATGGTCGGCTTAGTTAAACCTGGTTGATAATGAAATTCACTACAGTTGGCATCAATGAAGCAATACGTACTGACATAATCATCCGAAAAATTTTTGGTTAGGCACTTATGACAGTTTGTGTCAAATTTCGGCAACGACCGTTTCTGTCTCTGTTCTTTCATTTGCTCTCTTTGTTAAATTAGACACAAATCTTTCAAAAAATATGACCTAATAAAGTGACAATCAATTTGAAGGTTTCTTCTTGACATATCACGTCACTTGTATCAGGTTAGGTTTAAACCTCAGCTACTCAACTAAGCTCGCGTTAAGCTTCGGCTTACGTAAGCTCGTGCTAAGCTTGGAGTGGGGGGCTAAGCTAGCATTGTTCAACGGACGATTTGCAACTGACGTGGTTTAACGTCGACTTACCTTAAGCCGAAGCTTAAGCTTGCATTGTACAACTGGCCCTTAGCAGATTGTCCCGTATGGAAAATCTGATTTGCATCAGAGATATAGTGATAGACGCCGGATAAAACGCGACCTTTTTTTTACTCCTTAGCTGCGCATTTTTGCTAGCTGTTTTAGTCGAAAATTAGTCATATTGCACCCCGTGTTGCACTGTCCATATATCGGTGTTTACTGTAATTGTTGTCGTAATAATACTCCAAACTTTTTATAGATTTTTAAGAATCTTTTATCAATTTTATTAATAGATATGGATATTTCTGTAGCATTAGCATATTTCGTTAATTATAATAGTAGTACATATAAAGGGGCTCCCTGTAGTACATATATACCTGAATTTCCTTGTCACGTGATATTCTCCTAACAAAAAAAAGTTCAAGCGAAAACAGTGGAATTTTTGGAAGTGCTACGGGGTCTATCATACCAGGCTTTCAAAACACTTTTTTTGTACTTCAACCCTTCAAAATCACCCCAACTTTCTTTTTTCAAATAGCACCCATTAGTTTTTCCTACACAAATTAAGTCCTTATTTTATTTGAAATTTTGTAGTACTTTTGATTTTATATAAAAAACTATTTCTTTCGAAAAGTGATAAGCATAAGATAAATAAAATAAGGATTTGCTTGAAGCGTTCGTAAGAAACATCAGATAAAAAGGAAACTAGGTGGGCCTTTCAACATTTAGTACCCTTAAAAACTCACTTAGTTTTATTTTTGTCCGTTTTTTGAGTTGAACGACTTCTTATTTTATTTATATTATGCTTATCATTTTACGAAAAAAAGTGAGTGTATCAAATCAAAGGTACTACAAGATTTTAAATAAAAGTAAGACCTAATTTGTGTAGGAAAAACTGTTTGGTGGTGTTTGAAAAACAAAAGTTGAAAGTGAGTTTTAAGGCTTGAAGTACAAAAAAATGTTTAGAAGCATTGTATAATAACTAAGCCTATATTACTTTCAAATATTAACTCAATTTTCGTTTGAGCTTTATCTAGTTACAAGAATATTACGTGTCAAGGAAATTCAGATACTGACATTAGGAACACTATCGTTTTACTGAAACTTAAATGATTTTGATAATCTTCTGGATGAGGCCTTGGGTTTAACGTTTATCCTATTACAAACTTAGATCTCTGTTATTCACTGCATTGAAAAATATTTCCTACTTCGTCCAAATTTATGAATAATATTCCTAGACAGCGTAATATTGTCGAATCAAAGAAGAATAATTTTGTGTTGATAAAGATAATGGCTCGGATAATAGCAGTAACAGGAATAAAAGTCAAATATTTTTTACTAACTATGAGGGATGATCAGAGATAACTGGTATAGATTACTTGTATTAGAGGCTACATCAAGCGGACATAATATAAACACACGAAGCTTTCTGTTTGGACACAGCAAAGATGTACGTAAAGTATTATATTCATGGCATCTAGTAACACATACTTTTAACAAAATTTTACATCATGGGTATACTGTTATTAAAGAGGCTTTGTTGCCTTTAGGAATGATGTCTGAAGAGGGCGCTGAGGCGGTTGATAAGCACTTTCGGTCATACCGTCAAAGTTATGCTCAGAAATTCAGCAGTCCTGCAATCTCGATACAAAAGATAGATTAACTGTTACTGATCTCGGACCCCCTGATTACTGACTTACATCCAGAAAAACTACAAAACCGTTCCCCAAAGCACCTGTTGCGTTGCTTTTGCCTGCAGAAAGTGTGTTCCTATTAGTCTTGTTGGTCTTACAATGAAGACGTATCAGAAAGGGTGGAGATGACTGTTCAGATGAATCTCTTGAATCTTTAATAACATAGTCCCTATACATTTTTGAAAGCTTTTATTTAACTTGCAATGTATGTACGCTTGTTCGGGTGGAATCTTGCTACGCAATTTTGAAGCAGACATCTTCAACCGTTTGAGCTGAAATGTTGTAATCACGTTTAGTTTGGTTGACAATACACGGTAAGCTATGTGACGTCGTTCTAAGCATAATATTGGAATAGTTATTTATTGCATTTCTATAATATGGGTATCCATATTGATATGAGAATGCCCAGTAGATGATAGGGGGAATGGGGAATCTAATGAGAGGGATGTCATTACTGACAATAGATCCACTGATGTCATTTTTAGTCAAAACGATTGATAATTTTATTTGTAAGAGTTTGGGGAAAATATGCTACTCAAAGACGACGAGTTGTTTTATCACTGCTTGAACCTTACGACCTGAGAGAAGAGAGTTTTTGCATTTGGCGCCCAACTAGAGGCTTGCGGTGTGAGCAAGAATCTGGCAGCAGTCACAGGAGATTCTGGATCGAATTGTACGAGCTTCTTTATACAACCTACGCAGTGGTCATCATCAGGTTGTAACTGCGAGGGTGACGACATCGATATGAGGTTAGGGGGTAGCTAACGAACCGCTGAGGCTAGGCAGTGAGCAACCATGGAGGGTGGACCGGATAGCCGGTGTAGGTGATTTTGATGCGACGTAAGTGAGAAAGTAATAGGGATAAACTCGTGTTGTTAGTGGACTCTTATCACTAACACAGTTAAGAGTATGTCTAGAGTAGGTCTATATTTTTTGTTCAGTTTAAGGTTTTCGTGATACAAGGAAATCTACGAAAATGAGTAGATACCAGGATAGCGCAAATTCGGAGTTACAAACTATCGTTCTAATGATGACAAATAATACGTAGTTTTAGATATAAGATATATTTTGTTAGAGTTTGGTGAAAATATAGTATTCAATGTCGGTGTGTTGTTTTATCACTGCATGAACCTTGCTTAGGACCTGAGATAAGAGAATCCTTGCACAGTGAAGGGCTTGTTGAAACTAACTCGAAAAATAATGCGACGTCATTCTAAATCCAATATCGCGGACCATCCAAGATGGCGAAATAGCTATTTTTAATGCATTCTACAATACGGGCATCCAACGAAAGGGTTTGCTGATAGTAACTCGAAAAATAATGTGACATCATTCTAAATCCAATATTGCGAAATAGTTATTTTCAATCTACTTCTACAATATGGGTATCCAATGAAAGGGCTTGTTGAGAGTGACTCGAAAAATAATGTAACGTCATTCTAAATCAAATATGGTGGACCATCCAAGATGGCGAAGTAGTTATTTTTAATGCATTCTACAATATGGGTATACAATGAAAGGGCTTGTTGAGAGTAACTCGAAAAATAATGTGACGTCCTTCTAAATCCAATATACCAATATCAATATAATGTGACGTCATTCTAAGTCAAACATGGCAGACCATCCAAGATGGCGAAATAGTTTTTTTTATTCACCTCTGCTATATGGGTATCAAATATATGGGCAAGCCCATAAGTAGAGTAGAAATTTTCTCATATGAATGCAAGTTAACAATTAAAAAGTAAAAAATTAAATAAACCAAAAAATAAAAAAAGCTTTTATATAAATGTTCAAAAAAATTAAATAAAATGTTCCTTCAAAATGTTAACAATCAACTTATAGCCTCATTATACACAATTTATACGATCATAAAAGCTTGTCGCGTGATTCACTTGTGTAAATGAACTAGTACCTATTCATTTGACTAACTTGGTCTGCTAAGTTTAATTGTGTTAAAATTTCAGTTTAATTAAATTCTGATAAGGTACTTACGTAAACCTCGCAACAAGCTTTTATGACCATATAAATTGTGTATAATGAGGCTATAAGTCGATGGTTAACATACATTTTATTTTCTTTTTTTTTAGAATATTTAAATAAAAGCTTTTGTTAAAAAAGTTTCTTTGTTTTAATTTATTATGAATAATATCTAGATTTTCAGTGCAATTATTGGCCACATTGCAATTAATTACACTGTTTCAAGCAAATTTAGACTAAAATATAGTTTGGCATTAACAATGGTGAATAGTTTTCTGTGACAATAGTCATTATTTTGGAAGCTTAGAATTATTTTTAAAAACCTCTGAGATTTGACGAAAAAATTCCTTAAGTTTTTCTTACTGCGTTTTGTCTAACACGGTGTGCTTTAATTTATCTACCGGTGAATTGATTTGATACAAATTTTTGGCTTTATTTTTATTGGACGCAAAATAACTAACTTGTACTAATATATGTAACTAGTTAAAATCGCATACTGCTACCTATATAAATTGTTAGATGAAGTTTACGCCGACGCTTCTCGAATCCAATATAATAATGGTAAGAAGTTTCAAAATAAGGCTCCGCTATGTGGTTTCAACAGAAATACTGTTACTTAAACAATTTTAGAAATACATGAATATATGAACATTATAATGCTTACCAAACAAAAAGTGCTTTCTATAGCTATACTTGATTAACATACACTGTGAGTCGAAAGCCTACAGAAATAGATATGGTTGACGTTTCTTTTCCTTTGACTATCCAAAAATGCATTTTTTTAACTGATGTCTAAGCATTATAATAGTAATTAAGATTATGTGTGAAAAAATTCATTCAAGTTCGTTAAAAACTTCTAAAAGCTTTGATCTGGATATACAGGGTGAGTCAAGATCAACACCTCGGACTCTTGTGACCAAACGATACCAGTTTTCGAAAAATCGACTTTGCAAGTGTATGTAGGTCGAGTTGGACTCAATTCTAAATACAGGGTTATTCACGTTATTCGACACGAAGCATTATGGCTAAAGTATTTGATAAAAAAGAAAATAATAACTTCGGATCGATAGAGACCCATCAAGGCTACATTTTAAAAATATTTTCATGTTATACAGGGTGTCCCAAAAACACGAAATGTATCAAAGCTATGTTTTTTCAAATGGAATACTCCGTATATTATTACACATTCATATTCCTTGGTGAATTCTAGTGTGACTTTATGTATCATACATGGGCCATAAAACGAACCGTTTAGGTGTAAATCACCATTTTCGGTATAAGTAGATATCAGCAGAGACTGTAAGATTTGGAAGGCTGTGACTTTGCCGTATTACTAAGCATAAAACGCGTCAGCTTTGATGAGACTGTCAAATTGAAATTCCGTTTATGCTTGGAGAAATCGGTAGATTAATTAAGGAAACTTCGATCAGCGATAACATGATTTTTTCAAATAGGAATGCCTAATTTTTTTTATACGGTTAAACGTAGAATTTGATAGCCTTTCTAATGATATAAGGTTGTGAGTATCTATCTCTGGTAGTTTTCATTTAATTTTAAATTTCCAAACAAATCGGCGTTTTTCAATTTTCCTACCTATAAGCAACGTAGTAATATCGCAGCTATTACAAACCTTAGAGGGCTATGACTTTGCCGTGTTACTAACCATAAAATGTGTCAGCTAACGTTATATCGTCGAGTTCGAATTGCATTTGTACTTGGAGAGATCGGTGGATCAATTAAGGAAAACTCAATCAAATGTAACTAGATTTTTTCAAATGGGAATGCATATTTTTTTTAAACGGTCAAATTTGGTAGGGTTTCTAACAATATCGGGTTGTGAATAGCAATCTATGATAGTTTTCATTAAATTTTGAGATTTCAGTCAAATGAGTGTTTCTCAATTTCCCTACCTATGAAATATAAACAATATCGTATTATGATGGACGAAAACAACTAACTTAGCAAAAAGATCCAGAAGAACTAGAGTAAAAGGACAATGTTATGAAAGTTCCGTACAACAAATCAACACTAACCAGAAACAACGGCGGAACATGTCTAAGGTTAAGGAGAAGCTAGAGTACGACAGAAATGGTTAATTCTTACAGCCTACTAGCGACTGCAGTGTGCTGGAGATTAAACATTTCCAAAATCACTAAACACTTTGAAATGAAAGCAAAACTTTCAGCGATTGTTGCCTTCAGTCCAATATCTTCAGAACACAATTTCACACTTAAAGGTATAAAACAGTCATTTCCGTCAAACTCAAAAGTAATGATACCTCTCAGTGTCGTGTTTTAAATTTTTCAGTATCTATTAGCAAGATCGCAAAAAAAGGAATACTGTGAATTATCGATTTTTAGAATATTGTGGTAGCCGGTATGCTGTAAAAAATACCCATTTCTGTCGTACTCCAGCTGCTTTTTGACCTTGGATGTGTTATGTCTGTTATTTCTGGTTAGGATTGAGTTGTTGTAAGTCATTTTTATAATTTTGTCCCTTTACCCTAGTTCGTCCGTAACTATCCGCTAAGTTAGTTGTTTTGTTACATCTGAAAAGTTTTTTGTTTATATTTCATGGCCTGCTGCTCATAGGTAGGAACATTGAAAAACATCGGTTTTATTGAAAACTTGAAACTAACTCAAAACTACCAGAGATTGATATTTACTACTGCATATCATTAGAAAGCTTATCAAATTGCACACTTGATCGTAAAAAATTAAGCATTCTCATTTGAAAAAAGCAAGTCACCTTTGATTGAATTTTCCTCAATTTCTTCAAGTACAAATGTAATTCGAACTCGACCGTCTAAAGTGTGATGACACATGTATACAAAAGCAAAGCCACAAAGCTACTTATACCAAAAATTGTGATTTGCACCTAAACGGGGCGCTTAAAGTCCCATGTGTGATATTATAAAGTCACACTAAAATTCACACGGAAATCTAAATATCCAATAATATACAGGATGTTCCATTTTGAAGAACACAGCTTTGATATGTCACGCTTTTATTAGACACGCTGTATAAAGCCATTATTTCTAAAATGTAGTCCAACTCCACCTACATACACCCGCAAAGTTGATTTTTCAAAAAGTGGTATCATTTGGTGACAATAGTCCGAGGCGTTGAGCTTGACTCACCCTGTATTTAGGAGAAGAACTAAAATAGAAGAACTGGCGAGAACCAAGAAGGTACGGACAGCTGTCACCGGATGTGTCACAAATCAGCATCAGAAGCGCTAGGACAAAGTGGTGGGAAATGTTCAATCTAAGAGGACCCTTGTTTCGTAATACCGCAGATGCTCTCAGATTGAGCGGGAAGGAATTACAATAGGTGGGTGGATTTATAACTGGCCATTGGACGTTCAGTGCACACCTTCAAAAGCTGGGAATCAATCTGACAAATCCTTTATGCACGAAGTGCTATGAGGCAGAGGAAACGGTTAAGCATGGTATCTCCGACTGTCCAGGAAGCAGGGACTCCTATTTGAATGTAGGGCAGGAGGGAAGACATGAAAGAATAGTTGAATGCAGCTCAAAGTTTGCCAAGAACTTGGGATGGAACCCTGTCTGATCTGTGCACAATGTGCCTTAAAGCTGGGTGACTACTATTAGGGTAACTGGACCCTAACCGCATCACTACTAAAATAACGATTTCTGTGTTACACAACCGTATTATTAATCCATCGTTATTAAACTGTAAACTGTGTCCTAACTATTTTTCAGCGATCCTTATGATTTATTCCTAGTTCCCAAATGCGCCGTATTCATATAGTTATCTAGAAGTGCCTTATATGGTCCCTTTAGACCCAAACTGTAACGTATTCCTGCGATATTGACTATCCTTCTGAACTTGGTAATAAAATGCTTGAAACGTTATGTAACCAAGGGGCTATATTCATTATTAATAATTTTTCCACGTAGGGTGTCCTCTTAATTATCTTGTCCGCTGAAACACCTGACAAACCATTCATATATAAATAATAAAAAAAAACTGGAGAAAACAGCCTCCTGCAGGGTTTAGATGGGATTATACAAAGGCGCTCCAAATGAACTGTGTGACGCTTTGATAAATGAGCTTCGTGCGACATCACGGAAAAGTTAATGGACGCCTCGTCATATTCCCACAGACGGAAACTAATCCAATCAGGATCCAGGTTTACGCCGCCGACAAAAAAATCAATTTCAATCAAAATGAGGTTGATATATCTTCGTACGCAGTGTCAATCAACACTGCTAGAGGTAGCACGCCCTCGGGAATTTATTGTATTGGAAGAAACATACTAGTTTTACCTTGACTGATAACGCTTCACTCAATACATTTAGTCCAGCGTGTTTCTAGTTTCCTTACTTCTTCTAAATAAGGCGTTTTTTTAGGTTATCAAAAAGCTTTTTTTTCACAAAGATGACCTCTTCATTTCATCCGAATCTTCCCTACCTTGCTATGTCTTCAAGTTTCGAGATGGGAAATAGTGCTAAATCTGGAGAATATGGTGGATGGGGTGCTAGTTCGCTAAGTAAGTATTGATGCATTTTCTCCATTATAACTAAACATGTATAGCATAACATGATTTCCACATTACCCAAGATGAGCTCAAGGAATCACAATGCTTGCAAACAAGGAGTTCCAAAGAACTTTCCCTGAATCAGAATGTGCACTGCTTCGATCTCTGGAATCCCATCAGATGGACCTGGGTATCAGCCTGATACGATAGCAGTGGACCGACAGACATACTACAAAATCCCACAGCTCTATCCTGCAGGTATCTGTCTTTTTATAAAATTAATTTTAAATGAATATTGAGAAAGTACTGGATGGATTAACGAAATATTGTCTTTTAAACGTTGCCTGTGACTAATTTTAGTATTTGACTCATTTTAATAAAAATGGTGTAAAGAATTGAAAAAAATGGTTACCAGGTGTGACATTAGTGTTAGTTATCTGCACTCACCTGCTTTTATAAATGTAATACAAAACTAAAGTTTCATTCATATTAATTACAAGAATCCATGGTTATTAGTTGGAAAATGGCCCCAAAGGGAGGTTGCGACTACTGTTATGAACGAATCTCGTTCCAGGTAAGCGTTTTCCCTATTTCCCAAATGGCTGTTTAGAGATACTTTAAATCTAGCACACTTGATAAACTAAGAATTTTCCATGATTTAGAGAATATAGTGATAGATTACAAAAACCAGTGGTGGATATGGATGGATGGATATACAATTGGCCTGTAAGTCAGATTAACAAATAATAAACAGATCTGCTTTAACCTAGTGGACCTTCGGAAGTATTAAATAGGTGAAAATGTCAAAATCTACTTCCAGATTATCTAATATCAGTATTCCTACATAACCGGAGAGAATCGCAAATATCTCTAAAACGGTTCCTTGTATGAAAGAAATGTAAGAACACTTTTTTGTTTTGAAAAGCATCAAGCATTGAATAATGTTATTTTCATTTGTAACAAAGTTTAGTGGGGTAGGAAAATTCAAAATTTCTCTAAACCGCCGTTGAGGGAATATAAAAAAAACACCAATTTTTTGAATTATATTGAGTCACACAACCATACGTAATTTGGCATATATCGAAAGAGGTTATCTGCTAATTGCCCCAAAAGTATACTAGGTACATGTGGGGTCATATATACATACAACCAATCGGGTGACGATAATAATTTTTTTTTAGATAGCCCGTACCGAGACCTATCCAAAACGCCCTCGTGTATGTGTACCGATTATTGATAGTTTTCGAGTTATGATTTTTTTTTTGAAAACTTAGAGATTTTCCAGTTTTTCCAAGAAATCGTCAAAAACAAAAACAAGAATGCTTTTTGGCTTTTATTTTTTTCTGCATTTATACTCAGTATTAAGCCTATTTTAATATTCAATAAAGAGAACCTGTACATCCGAACAATAATTATGTACATTTTGGGGCCAAAGTTTGAAATCTCTGTTTTTAGTCAGGAGACCAAAACCTTCAAAATAAGATTAAAAATACTTATGTCTGGTTCTGGAGCATCAAACCAATCTTAAAAACTTTGCAAGACATTGCACTTTCGAAATAATAATGAAAAAGTAGCACTTATGGGGACATTTTGCGCCGTACGCGAGTGTTAAATGTAAAAAGGTGATAATTCACGAATTTCCAAAATGATTTAAAAAACGATTATTTTGCTTTGTTATGACAAATTAAAGAAAAAAACTTGTAACAACTAATAAACCCGATAATCATTGATGTTTTGATGAGTTTTAATAAAAAAGCTAATACCGAAATTGTGATTTTTGAAGTGTTTTTACTATGTCTATTGAACTTCTGGTAAATTAAGTTGTATGGAAAGTTAACACAGGAAAGGAATAATAAACAACAATCTGACTTCCAATTTCATGGCAGAATTATCTGGGAAGCGATGTCGTAGCATACGCCATCCCTTTCTTTCAGAGTAGCTTTTTGCGAGCTCATGTCGGCGAAGCGCAGTTGTGTTAATTAATTTTCGGTAATAGGCAAGGCAATGTTCGGATGGACCTAAAAAGGTGATTTATATCGTAGGGTGTAGGGTTGTGTTGGAGAGGTAGCACCTTTTGTCTGGGGGCGGTCACTCCAAGCTTGTAAAAGGGCGGAGGCCTCAGATAACTGGTCCTCACGAGACACCCAACTCTTACTTGTTGGCTCCAAGCGCCACATCCTGGTACACTGTGTTGACCCACAGGCTAAACCAAGTGAGGGTAGCCAGATATGGTGAAATCGCAGCGTCTGACCCAGAGTGGGCGGCTGCAAACAGCGTCTGTTCTCCATGCTAGCAGCGGCTGACATAAAACCAGAGAAGGCAACGGGAAACCACTCTGGTATTCCTTTCCCAAGAAAATCACAATGGCAGTACAACAAAATTCAATGGCCCCTAGTCCCCGGCAGGACTTAAATGTCCAGGGGGTGCGAAGAATCCCCGGGTTGGCTACGTTAAAAACCTTACAAATGGAATTTAAGATTGCGACATGGAATGTAAGAACTCTATTTGAAACAGGAAAATTTGCAAATGCATGTCACGAGATGGAAAGGCTAGGCATCCGAATACTCGGCTTGAGCGAAGTTAGATGGCCAGGCTCAGGAATAACCAGAGCAACGAATAAAACACTTTACTACTCCGGCAATAACGACTCTAAACATCACAGTGGAGTGGGAGTAATTTTGGAAAAAGAATTCAGTCAGGCAGTTACAAACTTTCTACCGGTCTCTGACAGAAACTTGCTAATACAACTTTCTGGAAAACCTATGAATATGAATATAATACAGACGTATGCTCCCACAGCCGATAAATCCGCAGATGAGCTTGAGGCTTGGTACGCAGAATTGGAGGAATTAATAAAGATAACTAAGAAACAAGATCTCACCATTATCATGGGAGATTTTAACGCCAAGATAGGACAAGGGCGAGTGTCGGATTTGATTGGAAATTTCGGACTAGGCGACAGAAATGACAGGGGCGAAAGACTTATTGAATTCTGCCAACAACACAACATGGCTGTAACAAACACCTGGTTCAAGCATCACCCTCGCAGGCTTTATACATGGACATCACCGCAACACACGAATACCAGAATAGTCCGAAACCAGATTGATTTTATAATGATAAATAAAAGATTCCACAACTCAATTATCAATGTCAAAACCTATCCAGGAGCCGACATTGGCTCAGACCATAGCCCGGTTGTAGCTAGGGTGAGACCCAAATGGAAAATCATTAAAAAGCCAAAACCTCAAAATAAACCAGATGTAGGACTTCTACGAGATGTCACAATAAAACAAAAAGTAAGTCAAGAATTGAACGAGCACCTCACAAATATCTCCCGGGACCCTATCCTCACCACCGATGTGGATAGCACGTGGAAAATTATAAAGGATGCCTTGAATAAGACCGCTGAGGCAAATCTGAAATCAATTCCTAGAAGAAACAAGAGGAAGTGGATGACAGAGGAAATCTTGAATTTAATGGACACTCGGAGAGAATACAAAGCTGCTGGTAACATAAATAAATACAGACAGCTGAACAGAGTAATCCGCACCAAAATAAAACGTGCTAAGGAGAGCTGGATAGAGGATAAATGCTCGGAAATTGAGGAACTACAGCGGCGGCATGACCATTTCAACCTACATAAGAAAGTGAAAGAATTCACAGCGACGAACAAAAGACCTACAGCCCACAACATGTTAGGTTCAGACGGGAAACTATTGGACTCCACAGAGGGAAAAATACAAGAATGGGAAAGATACATCAAGACTCTGTTTGAAAACGATAGAGCAGAGCCCTATCAAGCAGGTGTTAATATGGAAGAACCAAATATTCTGAAATCCGAAGTAGAATATGCAATAAAACAACTCAAGACAAACAAAAGTCCAGGGCCAGACGAAATATACCCCGAAATATTGAAACTAGTAAGCGAAGAAAATATTGACCTGCTCGTTGCTCTCTATAACCGCATCTATGAAACTGGCAGAATACCTCAAGAATGGTTAGAATCGATTTTTATACCACTGCCAAAGAAAACAAACCCCTGTGACTGTGGAGACTTCCGCCTAATAAGTTTAATGAGTCATGCATTGAAGGTCCTACTGAAAATAATCCATAACCGCATCTCCGGCAAATGCGAAGCGAACATTGGAGATGACCAGTTTGGCTTCAGGGGCGGGATGGGCACGAGAGAGGCTTTATTCAGCTTACTGGTGCTAGCGCAAAAATGCTATGATCAACAACGAGACATCTTCATTTGTTTTATCGATTTCGAAAAAGCATTTGATAGAGTGAAACATGATCTGCTGATGGAGTCTCTTCGTGGTGTGGGCCTGGACGAAAAAGACATTACTCTGATACAGAACCTATATTGGAACCAGAGCGCTAGAATCAAAGTTGAGGGATCCACATCCGAGCGAATCGGGATTGGCAGGGGAGTTAGACAAGGCTGCGTCTTATCCCCTTTGCTGTTCAACCTTTATTCAGAGCTTATATTCGACAGAGCTCTGGCAGACATCTCAGAGGGAGTTAAAGTTAATGGCGTGAACATAAACAGCATCAGATACGCTGATGATACTGTCTTGATCGCTGACTCAGATGTGGGTTTACAACGACTCCTCAACAGCGTTCATAATGCCTGCGAAGAGTTCGGTATGACAATAAACGTCAAGAAAACCAAGATAATGGTGATCAAAAAATCCAAGACTGTGCCGCAACCAATCCAAATAGATGGAAAAACTCTTGAGCAGGTAGATAGGTTTCAATACCTGGGATGCTGGGTGGACAGCAAACTAAATCCAGACACAGAAATAAGATCAAGAATAGAACAATCCAGAAGATGTTTTGTACGTCTCAGAAAGCTCCTCTGCGATTCACGCATCAGTCTTGACCTGCGTTTAAGACTCTCAAAATGCTATGTATGGTCTACTCTCTTGTACGGAGTCGAAACATGGACACTCAAAACACAAACCATCAATAAATTGGAAGCTTTCGAGATGTGGACATACCGCAGAATACTCAAAATACCATGGACATCGCGTACTACGAACGAAGAAGTTTTGCGCAGGCTGGGAACAGAACGAGAACTATTTAAAATCGTAAAAATACGTAAAACAGCATACCTGGGCCATATACTAAGAAATGATAAATATCGATACGCACAACTTATCGTAAAAGGAAAGATCGAAGGCAAGCGGGGGCTGGGACGGAAAAAACTGTCATGGCTGAGGAATATACGTCAGTGGACTGGCCTGGGATTCGAAGAATTGATAAGAACCGCTGAAAACAGAGAAGAATTTGCCACTGTGATATCCAACCTTCATTGATGGAGATGGCATGTTAAGAAGAAGAAGATATCGCTAGGTCTTCCTTGATAGGTCCGTAGACAGCCTATCATAAATACAAGTTTTTCAGTTTTTCAACCCCCACCCCCCAAACACCCAAATTCCACCCCCACCCAAAAAAAAAACGCAGAAAATGATCAAGAACCTGTAAAACGCCTAAAAACGAAGTTTGAGGAATATTTGAAATTACCTACTAACACCCCACAGCATATTGCTGCCCAAATTTCATCACATTCCATGCAGCGGTTACTGAGATTACAACGCTAGAAAAACGCGTACAGACAGACAGACCGACAGGCAGACCGACAGACAGACCGACAGACAGACCGACAGACAGAACGACGGAAATGAGTGACGCGGATTTTCGTTATGTAGACATTATAAAGCGCCCAAAAAACCTATTATCTCAAAATTTTCACGATCACAATCCTCCCCTCACCTATCGGAGTGGGAAGTAAAAGGGATGGCGTATGCTAGGATAACGCTTCCCAGGTAATTCCGCCATGGAATTAAAAGTCAGATTGTTGTTTTATTATTCTTTTCCTTTGTTAACTTTCCATGCAACTTAGTTCAGCAGAAATTCAATAGTACACAGCAAAAAGCACAGGCATCGATTTTTTTATTAAAAATCATTAAAACCTCAATTATTATCATGTTTATTAGTTGTTATGAGTTTTTTTCCTTAATTTGTCATAATAAAGTAAAATAATAGTTTTTTAAATCATTTTGGAAATTCGTGAATTATCACCTTTTTACATTTAATAGTCACGTACGGCGCAAAATGGCCCCATAAGTGCTATTTTTTCATTATAATTTCGAAAGTGCAATGTCTTGCAGAGTTTTTAAGATTAGATTGTAACTCCTCAACCAGGCATAAGTATTTTTAATTTCATTTTGAAGGCTTTGGTCTCCTGACTAAAAACAGAGATTTCAAACTTTGGGCCCAAACTGTACATAATTATTGTTCGGATGTACAGGTTCTCTTTATTGGATATTAAAATAGGCTTAATACTGAGTATAATTGCTGAAAAAAAGAAAAGCCAAAAAGCATTCTTGTTTTTGTTTTTGACGATTTCTTGGAAAAACTGGAAAATCTCTAAGTTTTAAAAAAAAATCATAACTCGAAAACTATCAATAATCGGTACATATACATGGGGGTGTTTTGGATAGGTCTCGGTACGGGCTATCTGAAAAAAAATTATTATCGTCACCCGATTGGCCACCCTGTATAGTAGGTAATGTATTGTGTAAGGCTCTTGCGGCCATGGTCCGATGAATTGTTAGTTCTCGGGCTGTTCGGCCGGCGTCGAACTAAACACGCCGATCAAGAAAGAGTTTCTGAAGATGCTAGCGAAACGTCAACCAGCAAAGCGTGGCGGTGTCAAGGCGGTGCAGCCTATCGACGCCGGTTGGTCAGCCCAATAACCAGTTCAATGCTGCTTTAATTTTGGAAATTGGTGCATGGGCGGTGCAGTAATTAGCAAAAAATAATATTCCTCAAACTCATTTTTGAGAGTTTTAGGGGTTCATTTTCTTCTCTTTTTTTAGGAATGGATAAAATTGCTGTAATCGGGGATGGGTAGTCGAAAAACTGAAAAATTTGTATTCATAATAGGCTGTGCATAGTGTCCATTGACCTGCCTTGCCTATAACAGAAACCAAGGAACTTTACTGATGTATATACATGCTGGCTGTTTACTATGCTGTGTATATACACACCATAGTAAACAACCAGCACAATAACTCAGGTTGGCGGTAATTACACGCGCATCCCCCCTTTTGGATGATTTTTTGTAGGGATGCCAACGATACTTCGATACTTCTGCACTAATATCGAGTGTTTTTGTCATCGATACTTTTTGAGACATTTCAAGCTGGTATCGATACTTTTGTATCGGTATCGAAAATAATTGTATAATTATTGAGGGGTGGAATCAGTTGCATAAAATGCTGTCCGAACCAAACGCGCCTATTTGGCTAAAAAATATCGAGTTGTTACCGGTAGGTATCGATATTTTTATTTTCGTATCACTACCCAAACTTCACAACCGTAAAATCATCCCAAGGTCAAATTCTGTGGGAACCATTTTTATATGGGAAATCGTCAGAGATATGCTGGTTGTTCACTATGCTGTGGTACACACGAGTATTGAAGATCTGCATTTTGTAACCTGAAATTATTGAACTAATTTTAATGAAATTTTGATTATTAGTAGTATTATTGCCGTGGCAAGGATGCAAAGCACATATGATTTTTAGAAATCGTGTCAATGGCCATGCAGCAATAATTAGAAAAATACAAAAACCGCTCAAACTTCGTATTTCGTGACTTGGGAGTTCCTGATGGTTTTCCATATCCTGTAGCGGGGTAAAATTGCTGTAATTTGGGTGTGCGGGTTGTGAAAGTGAAAATTTTGTTGTATTTATGGCAGGCGCTTTCAATGAAAGACATAGTATAGTTTTCAGCTTGATCCGGCTGGCCTAACATAGAAAAAAATAATTTTTGAAATCATATTATTGATGTGCGCAATTCTGTGTCGTGTGTAGCTGATCACTAAATAAGATAGCTATGAAATTTATAAACCGTACTGTGGGTCGTGGTAAACAATACGGTTTTTGAAAATCGTGTTAGCGACGGTGAAACTAAATTAAAAAAGAAGCTGTTCAAGATAAAACTCGTTCATATTCTGTTTTTGGACTTTTTAGGCATCTGATCTCTGATCAATTTCTACTTTTTATTTTATACTGGCTAAAATGAGCCAGAGGTAGGATGGGGTTTGTGATAGAGTGGTTGAAAAACCCCGTAACATTGCCCTTTAAAGATTGATACTGGATACTGGTAACATAATCCGCTTTTAGACATCAGAAAATTGGCATGCCGGCCGTGTGATTAGGTTAGGCTACGGTGAGAGAGTGCATCCGCATTCGACCCATGTTTTGCACTGGCGTATACGTCCGACAACGATGGAAAAAAAATGTAGCCAAGTTGATTGACTCGGTACTTCCCACACATTCCGATGATACCAGTTTTATTATTTTCCCGTAGCATGAAAGCTATAGTCTAGATACCCTTGCAACCAAATCATCTCTCGCCCGACCGCAAAAAAGTGTTTTATTCTACTACGTACTTCCTTCACAGGTCAACGGACAATCTATCATGAATACAACAAATTTTTGAGTTTTATAACCCAACACCCCCGAACCACTCCAACCCCCCCCCCCCCCGCACAAAAAAAATAGAAAATGATCAGGAACTCCTTAAACGCCTAAAAACGAAGTTTGAACTGTTTTTATATTTTTGTTTTTTTTAATATTGCTGCGCCGCCACTAAGACAATTTCTAAAAATCAGACGCATTTTCCATTCTCGCAAAAGTAGTACTACTGTGCCGAAATTTCATGAACATCAGTTCAGTAGCTTCCACATTATAAAATACAGAACGATCTAAAACAATACTAGTATGTATACATCGGAAAATTCTCTAAATCCCTTGGTTCCTGTAATAGACAAGGCACTGTTCGGATGGACCTAAAAAATGTATTATACCACTAGGTCCTTCTCTCTCAGGTCAGGTGGCAGCCTATTATGATTACAACAAATTTTTCAGCTTTAAAACCTCCCACCCCAACTTCACCCCCACCCAGAAAAAGTAGAAAATGATTAGGAACCACTAAAACACCTAAAAACGAAGTTTGAGGAATATTTGGAATTTTTCGTTTTTTGCTAATTACTCCGCCGCTCAAATTTCATCAAAATCCATGCAGGGGTTACTGAGATTAGGAGGCTAGAAAAACGCCAACAGACAGACAGACAGACAGACATACCGACAGACAGACAGGCAGACCAACAGACAGACAGGCATACCAACAGACAGACAGACAGACCAACAGACAGACCGACGGAAATGAATGACGTAGATTTTCGTTATGTAGGCATCATAGAACGGCCAAAAAGTGTATTATCTCAAAATCGAAATTTTTCGCGATCACTATGCTCCCCTCACCTATCGAGTATCGGTGTGGGAAGTAAAACAAATCCGGAAAATTTTAGCCAGGCGCAGGCGGTCACAGTCATGCGCATCAGTGCTGGATGGCGCAACTGTGACCGTCTTGGTTAGATTTGCCGGATTTGTTTTTTCCACCGTGGTCAGCCGTATACGCCAGTGTAATAAATTGGTCGGATACGAATGCACTCTGGCCGTAGCCTTATCAGTTGAAGCCTGCAGAATAAAATCTGCGCCTTTCTAGTTCGTACGAAGAGAGGTGCAAGAAACTATTTACGAGAGTTTTTGTGTTGGACGTCTTTTTGGGACCGGGCGGGCGACTATTTTGTTGCAAGAGAAAATAATAGAATGGTATCGTAGCGTGTGAAAAGTACTGACTCAATCAACTTAACTCAATTTTTTGTACCTTGTGGACCTCAATGATCTGCAGCCACTTGAACAACGACATGGTAACTCAGGCACGTTTAAATATGTAGCCTAGGGTATGGGATGAACCCAAATCCACGCCAAGCTATTGCAGGCTGGAGGTATCTAGTTCCATCTAATGCATATTCATTAGATGAGCTATGAAATAATTCAGACCGATGTTGGATGAAATATATTTATGCACACCAAAGTAACTTCTGGAAGCGATTAAATTCCACATGCCATCATTTACACAGTACTTAGACAGCCCTCTCCTTATGTAGGGCACGGATTCTGCAGCTTAATATAACTACCAGGGATGTCGTATAGGGGGCAAGATCTAGCGTTAATTAGATTTTAAGAAGCCAATATCAGCAAGCTGTTCATGCTGCGGCTGCAAATACAATTGCTTCAGCTTCGTCTAATAACAGTATCCAGCAAACTTCTGCCAACCGTGAGATCATTGCAGGATTTTGACAGTCTCCCAACACACTAACATTAATAATAATGTTGCTGAGAGTAGCGTTACTACTGAGGTTGACATCGTGACAGAAATGCTGAACGTTATCTATTCTTCCAGTGTAGCTCAACTCTTAGATATTTCCCGACTAGGTATGCCACAAGTAAACCGGCAAAGGCCCCTCAAAGTCTCATTCTCAAATCCGCTCACTGCCAAAAGTATTTTTCCGTCGTAAAGCAGCTTTACGCATCCGATCCCGATTCCCGATGAAGAACGAACATTTTATTGAATACAGGTCAAACTTATTATTCAAATTTTAGGCTAAATTTGAAATTTGGGAATGTGGAGCAACTTAAAAAAATAAAGGAATTCCTATATTTTAAGGTTTTTTACGTTTGCTTGATAATTCTAGAACAAACGTCAATTGTAATCTGTCTGGTGGGATCATGTAGGTTCATGTGTTATGTCACTGACAGATTTGCTTTCCCTCAACATCTAATAGAAAACAACTTCCTAACTGCTTTGAACTGATAAATTAAATGTGACATCCCATCTACTGCCTTTCTTTCCCGTAGATTCCGATAGAGCTCAGCACAAGTATAAGACAGAGTAAGCTATAATCAAGCTGACGGAAGGGCTGTGTGTGTTTTGCAAACGAAGCTAATGGAATTCATTGAGAGACGATAGCGGTTCATAATGGGGACTCGAAAGATGCAATTTGAGAAGTTGTACGTGATATCGTCGGAAATATCAAAATAGAATTTTGGCAGAATGGTAAATCTATTGAGATATCGATTGGAAACCTCAGAACAGAAACACAGTGCACCCAATAGAGTCTTTTGACTAGAGGTGCTTTGCTGCCCACGCTTTGAATCCAGCGCAAACTATGAGTGCCTGATGTAAGGATTTGGCTCATGTATATACTTACGTGATTTTAGATATATACAGGAAGACATAACGCAAAAGTACGCCCATATATAGCATCTAATTAAAGAACATGACAAGTTTTCATTTTCGAAGGAAAACCTTTAACACCTACTGCAAAGCTTCGACCCCTTAAGATGTGGTATCGTCACACACATTTCCTTATGTAAATCAGAGTTAGGTGATATCATGTTGTTGGTGATGGAGAACTATGTGATAGTGACGTAAGTAATTAAAATATTACCACAACAGCAACTACAAGATCAGAATGTACTTAAGAGAATACGTAATTACTATAACAATTACTTGTAGAGAGATATAAAAAATACACGTCTTCTACCCAAGGATGTTAAACAAATATGTTTTAATGATTAGTCAAAAATACAAAATGACAGAACAATGGTACGCCCTGAAGTAAAGTTTGGTTGAATCTCAACATTCTTACGTAAAAGACCTGCAGTTTTGCGGTGTACCAGTAATCTATGAACATCCTATATACAGGGTGGGCTAATAGTGAGTGGACGGAAGATTGTGGGCTTACTAAAACATATTTCAGAAATATGTTGCTTGATCATGGTAAGGAGCATTGATTTTCTTTTTAATTGTACCACCTAGATATTATTGCATATTTGGATTCCTTGGTGAATTCTAGTGTGACTTTGTATATGATACATGGGACTTTAAACGAAACCTTTAGGCGCAAATCACCATTTATGGAATAAGTAGGTATCAAAAAAAATCTATATCGCAGTGATTATAAAACCTATAAGGCCGTGACTTTTCGGTAAGACTAAGCATGAAATGCGTCTGACCGTCACATTTAAATAATTTTTGTAGTTGGATAAGTAGATTAATCAAGGAAACTTCAATCACAGATAACTTGACGTTTTCAAATGGGAATGCCTATTTGGTTTATAGAATCAAATGTAAGTTTTGATTACCTTTCTGAAGATATGAGATTCTCAATACCAATTAACCTTTTGGTTTTCGTTTTATTTCAAATTTTCGTCCAAATCGGTGTTTTTTAATTTTCCTACGTGTAAGCAACCTAGCAGGCCACCAAAAACAAACAAAAGCCCCGTTAAGATGGAAGAAACCAACTAGCTTAGTAGAAAAAAGTAGTAGAAACAAATGTAGAACTACCAGCGACTTTTGCTCACAGTCTAACATCTTCAGAATTAAATTTCACATTTGATGGGATAAAAAATAGTCATTTCCGTTAAGTCAAAGGTAAATATACATCTAACTGGAGCATTCTGAGCATCTATTGAAATGATTGCTAGAATTCTTCATTACTCCAAGCTGAAATTGTGTTTATTTCATGCATTTTTCTACCAACTGAATTATGTCTTATAATTCAAAGAGACTGCAATTCAGCTTTCATTTTTTGCGATTTTGCTAATAATTAGAAGTACCTACTGCAGAATTTAAAGGGCTTCAGTCAGACGTATCATTACCTTTGACTTACAGAAATGACTACCTTTTTATGGCATTAGATATGAAAATTTATTCTGAAGATATATATATTCTACTGTCAGCAATAGTAGCTGGTAGTTTTCCTTTGATCAAATTTTTTCTACTGAATTTGGAAGTTGGCCAACAGATAGTAGGCTGTGGAAAATAAACATATTTGTTGCCGCTGTTGTTTCTGATTAGAGCTAATATGTTGTAAGAAATTATCATAATCTTGCCACACCACTCTATTTCGGTTGCATCTTTCGACTAAGTTAGTTGGTTTTACACGTAGTAAAATTGAAACACCTTTTTTACTGAAAATTTGAAACAAAATGAAAACTGAAAAACATTGATACTAAGAATCAAATATCTTAAGAAAGGTAATCAAGCTTTACATTTGATTCTGCAAACAAAAATAGGCATTCCCATTTGAAAAAATCACGTCTCCTTAATTAATCTAATGATTTCCCTAAGTAGAAAGAGAATTTAAACTTAACCGCCTGATATTAGCTGACGCATTTCATGTTTAGTTGTACGGTAAAGCCACGGCCTTCCAAATTTTATAATCGCTGCTGTATTCAATTTTCTCTGATACCTATTTATACCAAAAATGATGACTTGCGCCTAAGCGGTTCGTTTAAAGTCATATATGATACTTAAAGTCACACTAGAATTCACCAAGAAATCCAAATATGCAATAATATTTAGGGGGTTTCCTTTCAAGAAAATGTGACTTTGATATTAATCATCCTGTATAAACGTCAAAATGTAAGTGAACCTATTTTTACGTTATAGCCCTCAAGGGCTGATCAAGCAACAGATTTCTGAAATATGTTTTAGTAAGCCCACAATCTTCCGTCCACTTACTATTGGCCCACCCTATATATAAAGGTACGTGCCCGTTAAGTGTGACCAGTATCGTTAGTACAGCGAGTTAAGATAGATCCAGCCATTTTATCTAACCCTTACAAGCAGTTGTTGCAAATAATCACATATTTTATTTACTTTTTGTATCCTGACGATTGTGATCCAATATTTTGTAATAAAATCCTGGGATACGGTCAAATCATATATTTAAAACATTAATGGATATCTAATGGCCAACGTTTCGACACTAGAAATGCGTCATCCTCAGGGCGTGTGTGATATCTAGAATTATATCACAACACCTCTGTTGAAATATAAACTCTACATCTTAGTCATACCTATGTCTTTTATTATAACCCGATTGTCTACATTTCAACATATTTGGTCTCAACTATGGAGCAACAAGAATCAGAGACAGAACCGCAGGATAATTTCAGATATTACGCTTACTTTTATTAGGTATCTACGCTTTCCCATTTCCCAAACACATTTTTATAACTAATTTTACAATATCTGAAATTAAGAGGAAATGGAAACTTATGTTTGATTTTACAAAAAGACATTTGGAACTCAACAAGTAAATTGACAGATGGAACAGCATGCTTAAATTTTTTCTTGGTTGTATACATCACCTTTTGAAATGGTTTAACATGCTTAACAGCCACAGTGTTTTCAACTAGATGCGAGCCAAAAAAAACTAGTAAATCATATTTACTAATTCAATAAACATATCTACGTACGTCTAGTCTACTATTTCCACATTACAACTGGACAATAAATTTCAACTTTTTTATCATTTATAGTATGCTCGACTACACATTTTCCAGCTATAGTTTCAAAGGGGTCAAGTGATGACTCAAAATGGTCAGGTTGACTTTACAATTATTCATTTGTAGTTTCAAATTGTTAGTTGAATATTCCAAAACGTCAAATGTAGTTTCAAATAATAAATTTTAAACTGTTATGAGTTAATTGAGGCCTAAAATAGTCAGATGAATATTGAAAACCATCAAATTTAATTTTCAATAGTTAATTGTAAATTTCAAAGTTACAATTGAGACATATAAGGTCCAATTTGAAGCTTTAAATGCGTGTAAATTACAAGATATCGTTTTTAGAATTTTATCTATGTTGAATATCCATTTTTTTTCAAATGCTACGTCATTATAGTCCTGCCTTAATGGGCATACATCCAGTTTGCTACCGCGACCGCTGACCGCAACATTTTCAAAAAGCGAAAAAGTAAAATTAGATCGTATTTGAAACGGATTTTGTTCAAACTATGTGATGAGATAGGAAACACCCTTCTCCTAAACCCTGTACAAACGATCAAGGTTTCCGGTAATGTCACGTTGTTATTACACCGAGTGTGTCTAATTTGAGTCAAATTTATGTGTAGGAGGCAACGACATAAGCAATAGGTACAGGAAATACAGAATATGGAATTGCAAATATGTAATTGCCTTTGTGATTGGGCATGAAAACTCGATATGTGAATGCGAAAAACCTTTGTTACTTGCTTTTGCTTGATGTAAAAACAACCGAGATTGTCAAAATTACGCGTTTTACGAAACGGTATGTATTTTTGACTATGCGGACTTCAGGCACGTTAGAATTCGAAAATGATGCCTTAGAACAGTGGTTCCTATCCTGGGGGTAATTACCCCCGCAGGGGTAAATCAGCTATTTTACGGGGGTAACAAGGAACCAGTAATTAGGATCGTAAAGTAAAAAAATACAGAAAAAAAGTTACACAGCACTGCGCAATCTCAGCACATTTTGGCTAAAAGCAGGCGCATATCCTGTTTTAGCCAACAGAGCTTTAAAAATGCTAGTACCATTTGCTACCATCTACAGATGTGAGATTGATTTTTCTACTTTAGTAACACTCAAAACAAAGGCCAGAAATCATCTCAATATGGAACATGATCTGAGATGCGCTTTAAGTGAAGCTAAAACCTAACATTAATAAACTTGTGAATGCAAAACAATACCAACCTTCACATTAAGCCAACATTCATTAGTTCTTTATGTTAGTATTAGTTTCACTATTAGTCAGTGTAATTGGGTATTATTAATCCTTTGCTTACACATATAAATTAGTTAAAATTTAAAGGCTGTTGTGCAAGTCAAGATAAATAAAGATGGTTGTATTTGCTTGTACTGTTTGTTCTGATAACATTGTAAAGGGGGGTAAAATCAGTTTTCCTCAAAGGTTATAGGGGTAACAATATTGAAAAGGTTAGGAACCACTGCCTTAGAACAACAATTGACAGCTTAGAACTTTTATTTGACTGTATGATGCTTTTGAGTATTCAGGTGATTTTTTAAAACCACATTCGACGTGTTAGAACTTAAAATCGACAATTTGATACTACAATTGCAACTGATACTTTGAAAATTATTATTGACTATTTGAAACTATGTTGCTTTAGAAATGTAATATGATCGTTTGGAAACGGCGGCTGGAAAAGGTGTAGATATAAGTACATAGTTGAAACAAAATAAATTCTATTCTAAATATATAAAATGAGTCTAGTAAAATTTTTTAGCGTTTGGAATATTGCAAGAACTTTTGTGAGAGATAAACTGTTGCTGGCGTATCAGCATAACCCGGAAACTTTATGGCCGCTAATAAACTCTGCTATACCTATGTTTAATCTAAACTGACATGCACAGATAACTTAATAACTTTACTCACCCTCGTTCTGCCTAGTAATAGTGCGTCCATTTCTCCCTCAGGTTGAGCGGTGATGCCACTCACAGTAGAAATCACAGGCTTAATAGGCACCGAATTGGCCATTTCCTCAAACCACGCACCTTGAACTTCACGATTTACAACTTCCCGAAACTTAATTACGCCTCTTTGCGGTGTGGAAGTGTATTGTGTTTCTATGTGTAAATGGGTAGGGTATATGAACTTTTTTTTGTAAAAAATTATATAGGATTTGGATCTACCTGATTATTTCTTGGCACTGGGGTAATACGACATGGACCCAAAGACATCAAAGGGATATGAACATCAATATCAACTAGTTGAGCACATATAATCTACGACTAGTGAACAACAAATCTAACACTTATCTAATTCCTCTAACAAAAATATTTTGTATACTGGCCCCAAATAGTTAGTTATCAAAAATACTACTTGAAATATATATACTCTCCTTAAATCTACTCTAGGGCATTGTTTTCCTTCCTGTTTCTTGATATGTTACTCTAACTGCTTATCTATCTTCTTCTACATTGCTCCAGTTTAATTTAGACAAGTTGGGGGTTGCTTTGGCGAGGTATTTCGGAGCTGTGCTGGAGCAACTTCATTTTTAGGTTAACTTTACACTCGATGTTTTTGACAGTTTGGTGAGAGTGTGGAGTGCGTGCGTACTCTGTTACTGTTGGAGAACGAGTGGCAGCGTGGTAACCAGAACTCCTTCATTCAGGAGAAGTAGGCGGAGTTGTATTTCAGCGATCCTAGCGGCCGAAGGCTGAACTGGGATCCGGTATTGATCTCCTTTGGATGAGAGGTCTGTAGTTTTCTGCAGCAAACAGGGTTGAGCCTCATATTCACACAGATAACTCAGACAAAAAAATTGTGGTTGACTGTAGTAGATCAATGTCAGTAAGACTGTGCAGGTAAATGTAACGTGGGAGCTTCATTCAGCCGCGCATGCAACTGACAAACATGGTCATGCTTCTTTAAGTTTTTGGTAACAAGTGTTTGAACGTAGCCCCATAGATGGCTCTGTACATAAACTTAAGTATGTTAAGTATTTTTATGCAGAATAATAGGCAGGGCATTTTACCTCTACTATATCTTGTGGTATTAAGTAACGTTTACCATCAGAAAAGGTTAGTAAGTGACATCACACATTTGAAGACGTACCTGAAAAGAAACAATGCGAATGACACATAGTTACTGATGTACCACTTCTTTTTTCAGTTCAAATTTGAATAGTAGCATAACGCAAAAATTGGTTACTTTGGACACTTCCTATAATTACTTACTTTTGAGCTTGATGTGTAGTATTAGTAGTTGCCTCCTCCTCTCGCAAAGCAAAATATAGCTTTAGAAGGGTGCAGTGCCACCTTACTATGCGTGATGAATGAGAATCAATTTGGACGACATACTTCCTCAACATTGAAGTGGTAAAGGAGCAACACTAAATTGACTACAAACACCCCGTAACTTAACAAATTAACCTTCAAATGTCTATGTGGGGTCCTATTGAGACCCCGAGTGATGATATCATCTAGTATATTTTTGATTTTAACATCCTGGCATCTAAGTATGTCTCGCTGAGTGCGTGATGTACGATCTCTCAGTATGCTGTGTAGGTTTGTGGCTGTAGGGTTGATAGTAGTAGAAGAGTCCTCCTCCTCTTGCGATCCCCATTCAGCATTAAGGGATGAAATATTCATCTGGGGTGTCTAAAGGATCCCGGAATGGCTTGTAGGTTGCGGGATCCTTTAGAGAGAGGGCATATATGCAATTAAGGGTTTGCTTTTTAAATGGAATGTCCTAAACCTAGGCAAATGGCCACATAGTGGCTAAACCAAATTATGTTGGCGACATTAAAACCAGAATACAAACAGGTGTGATAAATTATGTGCACCATGAATTCGAGTACACAGCCGTAAAGACTGAACAGTTTAAATCGAGGTTTAAACAAAACAAAGCGCTGCCATTCTCTGTTGCTTATACCTGTTCGCCCAAGGTCGGCAGACGGTCCGATATGATGTTGCCACGTTTTGTGAACAATAACTGTTTATACGACATATCACTTGACCACCGCCCCGATAAATGTTCTTGAATTTTTTGAATGGACATTCTATGCTGGTGTAGTTTTCGTCGGACTAGTAATAGCTTTTTTTCATTTTCATATAAGATATAATAACAAGTACATTGCATCAGTATCTCATTTTGAGGCAATAGGCTATTTTGGGATCTTTCTCACATGCTTCTTTAGCCAATCGTGAGATTTACATTATGGCACAGTATATGTGGAAAATCATTGACTTTACTCAGGGGATATCGATCTCCTGGCATCCTGTGCCACCATCCAAAATCATCAAGCAGGATGGTTCAAACAAAAGAATATTTCCTTACTTCTTCTTATCTATTCAAGTTCATTGAATGTTACTAACTCGTTTCGCACGTTGTAGGTGGGGAGTATTATAGTAGCGAAAATTTTATATTTTGAGATAAGGTATTTTGACCACTGATGATGTATACATGATGAAAGTATGTCACTCACTTTCCTCTGTTGTCATCATTCTAACAGCTTAATAACAGCAGGCATAATAACACATTTTGATTGAATGAGGGGTATTGGATCCCATGGCGTCGATAGGCAGAGCAGTGGAGTATGTAGCAAAAATAGTGTGGGCTCAGAACTGCTCCAAGTTTGGCTTCTACACCATTTCCAGCAGTAGCTTCTAAAGTGTCAAGTGATAATTTAAAACGGTCAGGTTAATTTTCTAAGTACTTATTTGTATTTTCAAATTTTCAGTTGAATATTCCAAAGCACCAGAGGTCAATTCAAATAGTCAGTTGTGAATTCCAACACGTCATTTGTAGTTTCAAATCGTCAATTGAATATTCAAAAGTGACAAATTTAATTCCCAATAGTGAGGCGCTGCGAGAGGATAAGTATCGGTTCACATTAGATTTGAAACACTGCAGGTTGTAGCCCTCGGGAAACGAATTCCCTGGCAGCTGATTCCACAGCGTCGAAGTTCTCCAAAAGAAGAAATGCTGGAGGAGACTAGTTCGGGGAGTAAGAACCTCGACCTGGTAAGGATGAGCTCGCAGAGCTTCTTTAGTTTTCCTGATTCGGACGGCCTGTGGTGTTATTATCTGAGAGAGCTCAATCGAACATCTTCCGTGATAGAATCTGTAAAACAGGGATAGGTCAGCCACACTCCTTCGATCTTCCAGGCTGTGGAGATCCTTTGTGAGGTTTGGCGCATCGATTAGTCTGATCGCTCTTTTCTGGATACTGTCCAGAAGCTTCAGAGAGTGCTTCGGAGCGCATCCCCACACATGGGAGCAATACTCCAGCGATGGTCGGATCTGTGCCTTGCACAGCAGCAGCAGTTGCTCTGATGTATACAACTTCCTACAGCGGAACAAAACTCCAAGCTTCTGGGATGCCATTTTAGCAATACTGATGACGTGGTCGTGCCAGGACATGTTATTGTTGGTGTTGATTCCCAAAAGCTTGACAGAAGGTGATTCGACTATGGGGTGACCCTCCATTTACACGGTTGGTAAGCCATCGTGAGACTTCTTTGTAAGTGTTGTTGCCTAAGTTTTTTGTACGTTGAACTGTACTTTATTTGCTAATCCCCACTCGACAATTGTTTTGATATCAGCGTTGATCTGTGAGGCATGCTGCTGTCGCTGACGTACCGTCTCCTGGGATGATAGTGGCTTGCCTGGTTCCATGCACGACACTAACGTACTGTCATCTGCGAAGCTGTAGATTGGATTGGATGTTATTTCCAGCAGCTCGTTGATGTACAGCAGAAACAGTGTAGGGGATAGGACAGATCCCTGAGGAACACAGGCGTTTATTGAAAATACGTCTGATGAACAGCCCTCGACTACAACAAACAGAGATCGGTCGTTCAGAAAGCTATTCAGCTACTGGCGCAGGCCAGGTGGTAGTCCATAAGCAGCAATCTTGGCCAGAAGTCCGTCATGCCATACTCTGTCGAAAGCTTTCGATATATCAGGTGCAACAACACGGGATTCGCCATGATTGTCTATTGCTCTGTTCCACAAGTGAGTGACGTAGGCAAGGAGGTCACCTGTAGACCTGTGCTTACGGAAGCCATACTGGCGATCATTTATGATGTTATTGTTGTCCAGGTATTTCAGGAGCTGTGTGTTAATGATAGTCTCCATAACCTTAGAGATGATGCTGAGAAGAGCCACAGGTCTATAATTGGTGGGATCAGTTTTTTTGCCTTTCTTAGGGAGGGGAGTTGCAAATTCCAAAATATCAAATGAGTATTCAAATCACAAATTTCAGTAGTAAAGTGAATTAATATATTTTGTAGCAAAACGATTTCCTTGGTGCCATGATAGCTCAGCGGTCAAAGGCGCTAGCCTCCTACCACAAATGTTCGGGTTCGAGCCCAGGGCATAACATTTCTTATTTTTTTACAAAAAAATTTGATGCTACACAAGTTTCGTTCTTCAACCGAAATACATGTGTTTGTAAATCGAATTTTGTTTAGACTATTTTACAAGTCTGGCACTTATTAAATCTTATAATTCTTTAATTCCGCTATTGCCCAATAGTCGGCGAATATCATTATTAATATCAGTTGTTAAGTGAAGTTAAAATCTTTTTTATGTAAACTTCTTACTATTTGCACTATGTACTGCAAAAAAGTGCATAAAGTTACCGAGTTAACCAAACCCGGGAATCAGTGGCAGTGAATCTATACCGTGTAATAAAAAAAAATAGTAGCCCAGCTTGGGAACCGATCCGGGCACCTATGGATTAAAATGGCATAACCTACTGAACTACCGAGCCCTTCGGTTTCGCTTTAGCAAAACCTTAATATCAATATCCATGGTGTCATCTTTTTAATCCTATTTATGATTTCAAAGTGTAACAATAAAAAAATCAGCGTAAAGTTATCGTGGATAACTGTCATTAAAGCATTTTCCCCATTTATGAGTAGGCACGCCGGTTGTCATTCGAATTCGTTGGTCGCGGGCTATTATATCTATTAATCTGTACTTTAATATACCCATGTGCCTACTACAAAGTAAAATTGCGAGGGCTTTGAAACGCAATTTGTCGGAACCTCCTCTGGTAATGTCATTGCGCAATTATACAGAAATTACTGTGTGTCTAATTTGCGTAAAGTTTTTTGTGTAAGGGACATCTACAGAAGCAATTATTCGAGATCGAGGAAATGGGATCGCAAATAATTCTCCTTGTCATAATGGGCCATTGTGATTATGCATGTGTAGATCTGAATGATCTGAACAACAACTTTTGAAAAAACATGAGATGTAGGAATGCGAAACACTTTTGCTACGTTTTACAATACTGTATTTATTTTGGACTATGCGGACCTCAGGCACGTTAGAATATCGAATTGTACTTTAGAAACTACAATTGGTGAGTTAGGACTTTGATTTTACTCTTTTGGAAATTAATCTGATGCTTTCGAATGTTGATTATTTGAAAGTACACCCGTGTGGGGGCGGTCTAGAATATCTCCCATCGTATATACTGCATGTCGTAAAAGGCGACTAAAAGGAACCGATCTACTTCGGTATAAGCAGTAACCTCTTCTCAACCAACAGCTTTGGGTGGACGAGTTGACAAGAGTCGGGACACCTTCTTGTCCCTGGGGCGAGGAATTGTCCCTAAAGGTGGATGAACCAGTAGATACATCTGGTCAACGGCAAGAGGATGCAGAAAGCAAATGGGAAACTACTGCATTGAAGATCTTAAAGATATCCCAAGGGATACTCGTAAAATGTACCCATTTTACGAGTTCACAACATGTATGTTAATACATTGTGTCTATGATGATGGTTTGAAACTACAACTGACGCGTTGGAATTTACAATTTATTGTTTGAAACTACATTTGATGCTTTAGAAAATTCACCTGACTACTTAAATTTAAAATTGACTGTAAATTACAACTGACGCTTTAGAAATGTAATTTGACCCTGGAAACTACTGTTGGAAATGGTGCAGTCATATTAGAGATTATTGATCATTCCAAATGAGAAAATATCATGTTTCACCTGTGCCCGGACTACTATTTGTTCAAGATAATAAAAATTAATATTCACACAGTGTTCATATAAAGTACACTTCAATCCTATCTATTCCAATATTTGACCAATTAATGGTTTAATTTATTATGCGTAACTTTATGTAGATTAGTATTTTATATTGAAACAGGTTGACCTTTTTATCAATCACCTGATACAGATTTCCAAAGCGGAAGAAGAAATGTCGCTACGTAATAATTTCGCTTAATCGCTTTGCGGAAGCATATAGTCTATTGAAGATTTGTTAATCATATGAGAAGTTCGTTTACGCTATATTTTCGACAAACGTGGCCATAATTTCAAAAATAGTTTTTCTAAAAACTATAATAAAACTTATGTTCGTGATAAAAAAGTTGAATATCTATATAGTTTCTGATAGAAACACACAAATTTGTTAATATTTGTGAGATTTTTATGAACCTTCAGAGATTCATTATATCATGTACACCTTGATAAGACCAGTGCGGACCTCCCCCCTTCAACAAATTTTTTAATGTGCCACTGATATAAACCCTGACCTTGTGATATAGACCAGTACTATCCAGGGTGGGAAAACGCACTTCGTTGCCTACCAAACACAGGCATATACAGGTTATTGTTCTTCTAGTCTCATAAGTGGAAGGTGCACGCTCATGGTTCTGTAACCTATACAAGTCCCTACCAAGAATTTGAGTTTGAATTTATAAACTCTAGCTGGTTATTCCTTCGGCTTGAATTAGTACTTTTGTGTTTGGAATCAGGCACCCTCATTCTCTGCTACGTCTCAGAATTCCAATTAGTTGTGTCAGTGAGATCTTTCAGTTTGTGAATGTGGAAACTCGTCTTAAGAAATATAAGGCTATGCACGTAAAGTTCCAACGTTCTGTACGACCAAGTCCAATGCGCTTTGATTAAAGTTTGTGTATTTTAGAAGCTCTTGCTTGGCGAAACGCAGCACAAACATGCTTTGTGTCAAAATTGTGTTTCGGATGATGCAATCCAAATCATTACATATTCGAGCATTCGGGCATGAACAGTGTCCTTGCTGCAACGGGTTTTCAATTTCTTATACAATGTCTACGATTTTTCCGACACATTCAATCACTCTGCAGCTGTAAGAAGATTACTGGATTTTCCTTTTGACAAATAAGCACCCGCTATGTTGACGTCAGTTCCAGGCCTTCTTTATCTTATTTCCAAGATAAAAGATTCGCTTTGTTCTTTTATTTATGCATTCTTGTGCCTTATTACGCTGTGTACTCCAGTAACTTGCAGCCATTTTTCTCCAGCAAATAGAAATGATGAATTCTTATTCAGGGCAGCTGTTTGTTATTTGTGTGTCACTATGTCATTACTTGCTATGTCCCTAACAGGCCTATTGAGAATGTTGTCACACAACTGATACTTCTTCGACAATTCAGGAAATGGAAGTACTATTCACGTTTCATTTCATAACAGTATACAAGTTATCTTAACCAACTTTAACTCAGGTAAGTGTAGTCCAGGGAAATAAGCAAAAAATGGCATGGGATTGGACACTCATTCCTCCAGGAATCTGGAAAGTTTTTTTGGACCATATTTATCTACAAGACCAAAACCTAACTCCTTGCTGCGCGAGATTTATGGGCAAATAGAACTCGTAAACAAATAAAAGGTAAAAATGACGAATTTTGTTTGTTGAACTGTAGGTGTTCTTAAGACAAACTGTCTTTAGCCTTCTGGAACTAGCGCTCTGTTTTTGAAATTGGTCTCTGGCTGCGGACTGATACTTTGCATGACTGTTTTAGCCAATTAGCTTTCTTTCTAAATTTTACCTTTATTCATTGAGATACAAAACAGTACTGTTTTAAATTATATTAATTTATTTCAAATGTCATTTAACAATGAAAAATTCAAAACTCACTTTAAGAAGAACTCAAATTGAATAAGTGATGACAAACAGGCCCAGAACGTCTAGTTACACTACGGAGATGCAATGCGGTGGAATCCAATGAATCAGTTTTGAATGTTAAAATTTTGGTTCGTGTAACAATTGCAATTTCCAACCATAGTGTATCATGATTTGCGGGATAATTTATTGATTTGTACTTTAACTCTCAACAACATTGATACGTCAACGGTCAGATGTAGTGTGAGAGACTACGACTTTTAGATTCCTACAGATGGCAAAAAATGACTGTAAAATAAATATTTTACTTACTAAATATAGCACAAAAACAATTAAATATGAACATATTAAAACGAAGCAGTTTAGTAAAAAAAACTGTAAGTCTCCACATAGAAACTTATCTTTCTATTATAAGCTTAATAAAGGTAACAAACATAAATATGTCCTTACACTTAAGTTTGAAAAAACATTAAAACAAACAAAAATGTGTAGCAAACCAATTGCAAACATTTGTATTTATAGCATATTGTATCAAGTGTCATTCTTTGCTTCTTCATCATCATAGTCACAATAGTACGTACATGAGAGCTGTTTGCAATGGTTCAGCTGTAACCATTTTTGGACCATTAATTTCGACAATTCTGAACTGAAAAAAATATGAGCATGAAGGAAAGAAATGTTGACGTATTTTTTTAAATTTCCGAATAGACAATTATTAAAAAATTGCCAAAATTGATGTTTTTTTGACTAACTTCACGGTCTCGTTAACTACACTATATAAACTTACTCTGAAGTCTAGATCGATATTTCTCTGGATTGAAGTCTTAAGAAAACGCAAATGAGATTTTTGTGTCAAAAATTATTAACATACAGGGTCAAAAATAGTTACAGCTAGAGCCTTTCATTGAACCATCGCGCGCCTATTGGGACACTGATAAAGGCGCCACCAATACAGAAGTATGTAAACGTCAGTTTATTAATGAGCTGAGGTTCATTCATTTCTGGAATGAGATACCTAGATATTAGTTTGTGCATCAACTAAATTTGTAGTCGGTGGTTTTGGGTGACTTATCCATATACACTGGCAGGCCAAACGTTAGGAGCTACTAAAATTTAAACAAATGGCGGTAATTGGTTTTGAGCAGTTATCATTTTCAGGATTACTGCGAAATCTTACAATTTTCAACCAGATTTTTAAGCAATTAGAATTTGAATTGCTAGCAGGTCCAGACCGAGAAGTTGGGCTCACACTTTTTTGCGTCGCGAATAGAAATACATTTTTTACTTTGTAACATAAACTGATAAAAACCTTGTATTTTAATTAACATTTATTAATTCCAGAAGTCATCTTCCTTTGCTAAGTTCTCCAGTTTCACGATTTTTTGTGTTCAGGCGGCAAAGTAGCAATAGTAACTTTTTGTGACATGACACTGCCACTGAACCTGATAAAACCAATTGTGGTTTCTCTTTAACGCACCACTTTCCATCAAAAAAGTCATTTTTCTTCTCTGAATACCTTCTTCATTAGGTGTCATATATCAGGTAAAATAAAGACATCTATTATAGTCCGCAAGTAATACTCGCATGTTGTTATTAATCGCTCAACATCAGAGAAAGCAAATTTTTCTTTTTCTTCAAAGTACATAATCGTCTTGGTATAGGTGCATAGGCATATCTGTGTTGGAGGTTTATAGATTTCACAGTTTTTAAAATGCGTCCTCTTTTATACTTCATCGAAATACCGAATTTGGCGGCTGTAACTCAGAATGCAGGTAGATATAGTTTCACTATGGGGTGATATATTTTTGGTGCCCTACCAGTGGGGGGAGGGGGGCAGGCATAATTTGGTTTATTCTTCTGAAGTTTGTTGTGAATCCAATAATAATTTTGCTGACGCCTTCTGGGGGTGTTATAGGATAGGCAAAAAGTATGAGACATGATAGTTTTCTTTAATTCGTAGTTCCAAGGGGTGGACACGTCCCCCCTATTTCCCCTATTTCCCCTATTTACGCCAATTCTGTAACACGTTTACATCTTTCAGTTTTCTAACGGCATTGGCATGTCTAAAAAAACTGCTCAATGTAAAGTGAACTTCACTGAATTTAGTTGCTTTATAAATAACATATACACGCATAATATTGTCATTGGTACTACTGTTCACCTTATTTTCCATTTTATTTTCGCTCTTGTACATACAATAAATTCATTTTTTGTGTGACAACTCAGTTGTACTTATAAACAACTCTTTATAATTATGTTGTATTTATTATTACCTACATGTATCTACATAGGTATATCCCTGAAATACACAGAAAAGCGATCAACTCTGTTGCCAGGTATAAATTATTAGCAATGTCTATTTCTCAACGACGGACGATCAAAAAAGGTCTGAATACTTTTTGCATGACGGCAACGGGTTTAGAGTCAGCGGGAGCTCGCTTCGGCATCATCCAAAGAGAGCGGCGTCTGCAAATATTTTTTATGACTTGTAGTAGAAATTATAGTGAATAGGCCACGCCCACTGTAGCTCGACTTTTTATCTCTCCCCTTACCCCGCAAATGTGTTATCCGCCAGCAGTTTACTATAACCTCCACTTCTTAAGTCTGAGCTAGAGTATTGCCGACACGAATATTATCACTAGGACACAAATGACACAAATTACGTTTTTCAAGAAGCAGGTTGTCGGTTGTGATTTATTTTTCTGATCCTTGAGCTCCAAGTATTCTTCTAGTGCGCATGCAGCGAAAGAAACTAAGGCCAGAGCAAATCATAGCAGAGCTTCACGATGCCTATAAATTGATAAAGAAAAAGCTTGCAAAAGTCATTTGCTTTGCTAAGAAGGATCACTGGAGGAAGCTATGCAATAGCCTAGAGAATGATATCTGGGGCGAAGGCTACCGCATAGCCACCAAGCAGCTGCTAGGAAATACACCGGCATATGAATTATGCGACGATAGGAAAATGGAGATCGTATGTGAACTGTTTCCAACCAGACAGGACACGTGGAAGAAAGAAAGCCCAGACGAGAACGTCATCTTGTTCAGCTTGGAGGAACTGAAAGATCCAGCGGATAGATTGAAAGCAGGAAAGGCACCCGGCCCGAATAACATACCTCGGAGGTCATAAAGGGAATAGTCGACTCTGTTCCCGTTTTCCTGCTAAATCTGTTAAATGGGCTGCTCAAGACGCAAACCTTCCCAGAGGCCTGGAAAAGAGCCAAGGTGATATTGCTCGGTAAAGGCGGTAAACCACCTGGGCTCACATCATCTCACAGACCTATATGTCTACTGGACACCATATGTAAGCTGTTCGAGATAATGATCCGTCAGAGGCTACAGAAAGAAATAGACGAAGGAGAAGGTCTCTCGGAGTACCAGTTCGGTTTTCGTACAGGCAAGTCTACCATCGACGCCCTTGAGACGGTAATGGGCATAGTAGAAAAGTCCAGGAATAGTTACCCTTGACGTTAGGAATGCTTTCGATACTGCTTCCTGGGGCATCATAATGCGTGAATTGCGAATGCGAAACATCTCGAAATATCTTCGTAATATAATAAGCAGTTATTTCGAGGACAGGACCATATCTATATCCAAGGTAGACCTCCTAATGTCTACCGGGGTACCACAAGGGTCGGCACTAGGACCAACCCTCTGGAATATCCTGTACGATGGGATATTGTAGCTACCGCTACCCGGTAGCGTTAGAACGATAGGCTTTGCAGATGACAGCTTTAGTCGTGACAGCCAAGGACGAGGTATCCCTCGCATACAAGGTGAACCGAGCCTTGCAAAAGATTGACGACTGGATAGGTGATCATTTCATTTTCATTTTTCGTTTCATTTATTTGCACGAAACATACAAATAATGCCACCCCTAGAAGGCTGAGCCTTGTGTCGGGGTATGGGCATACATTAGATAATCATAAATCACAAAAATTTTATAGTTTCATCTGATATCCCTCACCCTTTTATATCAGAACTGGATCGCAACCGTTGACAGCTTCTTTGGATTATGCTTGTTGCTTTTCCATATGCTTTATAGAACATTCTGCAGTGTGTTTCACCTGAACCAGGCAAGGATGAGCTTCAGATAATATCAATGATGCTTTTGTAAGTGTAAGTACTGTTAGAAACTAAAAATTTTAAGGATCTGAACGCACAACTGTCATTTGATTTGACATTTCTTGGCACACCTAGATTTGGCTCCAGAAAAGACTGAGGCAGTTATACTACGAGGATATAGAATGCAGCGGAGGGACGTGAACTTCCAGCTTAGAGGCAAAACGATAATCCCCAGTAAGTCTGTGAGGTACTTGGGTGTCTATATAGACAACGAGATGTGCTTCTCAGACCACATAAAGAAGTCAACCCAGAAGGCAGAAACTAGAATAGCAATGCTCTCTAGACTGATTCCGAATATTGGGGGACCCAGCAGTAGAAAAAGGGCACTCCTGAACGGAACCGTCCAGTCGATTGTCCTTTACGGAGCGCCAGTTTGGCATAGGGCACTCAAAAGGAAAAAAACACCAGCAGGAGCTAGACAGGCTCCAGAGAAAGTCACTGCTAAGGGTAGCCAGTGCCTACCGTACAGTATCCAGCAAGGCCCTGCAGGTGGTGACAGGGACACCACCCTTGCATCTGCTAGCTGAAGAGAGAAGAGACATCTACGTCTCACAAGGCGACACAGAGACGAAGCGGAAAGAATGCAGAAAACGGACCATGGAGAAGTGGCAGCAGATATGGTCGCAAACGACTGAGGTTGCGCAGTGGACAAAAAGACTCATACCATTAGTCGGAGAATGGGTAAACTGCGAGCACAGGACTACCTGCTATTTCCTGACGCAGGCTCTGACGGCACATGGCCCGTTCCGCGTCTATCAGCAAAGGGTAGGAAGAGCTACAGACGACCAGTGCCGCCATTGTGGACAGCTAGATACTCTCCGAGTGTGAGAGGTGGCTCACATACAGACAGGAAGCCTGTGCAAACCTACCTGAAGATCTGAAGGCAGATAACGTGGTGAGACTGACGATCTCCCATAAAGTCCATTGGAAGACCATCCACTGCATGGTGAGCAAAATTCTGAGCACCAAAGAAAGCAAGGAACGCAGAAGTGGTGATTAAACCACAAGATTAGAGATCTCGGACCAGCCTTACACTCATGTTGTTATGTCGTTCGACGAAGGTTCCGTGAGTGGTAGGAGGGCTTGAAGGTAAGAAAAGAGGGAACGGGTTTTAGCCGGTCGGGCCGTGGTGGCATGTCGGATGGACGCGTTCGCGTCCGTTGGACATGCGATCAGAGGACTCAAGCTGGTTCAGCGTCGGGCGGGCAGACTCTCTCTTCGGGTGTGCGAGAGCTTCTGTCCTTGCGATAAAGCCGATTTCCTAAACCCTCTATAATAAAAAAAAATAGTAGCGCGTAGATCACTGTTATACCGTTATATAGCCAAACGGCTCTTCATATGATTTCGCCACTAACTGTTTTGCTAACTCCAATCTGAAAATACTTATTTGCCCTGTTTGCTGTGTTATTTTTATAACATTGATATAGCCTACATGATATTATTACAGGCATTTCTTTCAAAATCCGGAACACACCAAAAACTTACACAAACAATCCGGAGTTGTCCGTGAGGCTACGTTCGAAATTTTAACTGTGCTTGCTTGCTAGAAACAAATGCAATATTGTTCTGGAGCTGCTTATGTTTATGAGTTAAGTCTGGGTATGTAACATATATTTCCTTGTAGCCTGTACTTTGTCAGACTACGTCGGACTAGTTAAGGGTTAAGAAGCCTACAAATACAGCTGAAACCCTAGTTTTAAGTTTTTCTCCTAATAGACAGTTCTACGAGTAGATAAGTATTTATTAGCCATTATAACGCGATGGATTCAAGACTATGCTGTCATACTGATTTTCTTCACTGTCTCAACGAAATCTTTGAGTTAATAGTCATCAAGGGCAGATATTCTGTTTCCGCGATTGAAAGCTGGCAGCAGTTTCGTTCAAAAAGAAACCTTTGTGGGAAGAAAATTCAGCTTTTGTGGAAGCTAAAGAAAGGTCTCTGGCTTGAAAGCCGCCAATGATGCAGATAAAAGGGCCATTAGGCTAATATAGGTCTTTCATGGTTTAATTAAAGCGGAGAGGCACAAAACAATTCTTACTACACTGTATGCACGAACACGAACATGTAAAGTTGTATGCAGACTACAATACATAAAGGAAACTCTAAACAGAATATTCCTGTTAACTGGGTAACTTTATCCTGAAATTTATTAATTAATATACTCATTACTTGCCTAACATATAAGTGTCCAGAGGTGTTTAAGAAAGGCTTATACTTGTACAGGGTGGGCCAATAGTGCGTGGACCGAAGACTGTGGGCTTACTAGAAAATATTTCAAAAATCTGTCACTTGGTCATGGTAGGGTCCCTTAAGGGCCATAACGTAAGAATATTTTCACTCAAATTTTGACGTTTATACAGGGTGATTCATATCAAACTTAAATTTTTTTAATGGAACCTCCTATATATTATTGCATACTTGAACTCCTTGGTCAACTTTATCGTGACCTTATGTATCACACATGTAACTTTAAACGAACCGTTTGGGCGCAAATCACCATTTTTGGTATGAGTAGGTATCAAAAAAAATTGAATGTCGCAGGGACTATAAAACTTAGAAGGCCATGACTTTGCGGTACGACTAAGCATGAAATGCGTCACCTTAGATCAGACGGCTAAATTTGGATTCTTTTTGTACTTGGAGAAATCAGTAGATTAATTAAGGAAACTTCAATCACAGGTAACTTGTTCTTTTCGAATGAGATTCCCTATTTTGGTTTAAAGAATCAAATGTAAAATTTGATTGCCTTCCTCACGATATAGCATTTTCATAACCTTGTCTCATTACTCTAGTTAGTTTGCATCTTTCTACTAAGTTAGTTGGGTTCTTCCATATTAACGGGCTATTATTCATTTTTCATGGCCTGTTAGGTTGCTTGCACGCAGGAAAGTTGAAAAACACCGATTAGAATGAAAATTTGAAATAAAATTTAAACCAAAAAAGATTTATATCGAGAATGCTATATCGTTAGAAAGGTAGTCAAATTTCACATTTGGTTCTTTAAACCAAAATAGGCATTCCCATTTGAAAAAATCAAAGTTATCTGGGATTGAAGTTTCTTTAATTAATCCACTGCTTTCTGCAAGTACAAAAATAATTCAAATTTAGCCGTGTGACCTAAGGTTACGCATTTCATGCTTAGTCGTACCGCAAAGTCACAGTCTTCTAAGTTTTATAATCGCTCCGATATTCAATTTTTTCTGATACCTACTTATACCAAAAATGGTGATTTACGCCTAAACGGTTCGTTTAAAGTTCCATGTGTGATACATAATGTCACACTAGAATTGACCAAGAAATTCAAATATGCGATAATATATAGGGGGATCCATTCTAAAAAATGTAAGTTTGATATAAATCACCCTGTATGAACGTCAAAATTCAAGTGAAATTATTTTTATTGTTATAGCCCTCAAGGTTCCCTACCATGATCAAGTGACAGTTTTCTAAAATTCATTTTAGTAAGACCACAACCTTCCGTCCACGCAATATTGGCCCACCCTGTATAATTATTATACCTATTATTGGGCCGTATTGTCCCATGTCAACACTGATGTAGAAAGATATTTAATTTATACCAATATTTATACTTCATTAACATTAACATCCAAAGGTTTTTATTACCCGATCATTTAATACAAATCATCAACATTTGATTAAAAGTTTGTCAAGAAAGTTACCGAATAAAAAACCAGCTCAAAATGGTCGAAAATAACTGCGCAAATATAGGAATCATTTTCATTTTTACTATTCGATAGCTATATACTCACTGATTGCGATGATTTGTGACATACTAATGAAAAATGGCGTCAAGCGTCTTGACTCAGCACTTTCACACATTATCGGTGCTACCAAAAAATTTGGAGTTCCTCCATATCTACAACATCCTCATCACAAAAGTAGACAATGATCAGGGACATTTGAAATATCTAGAAACGAGGTTTGTGTGATTTTTAGTTTTTTGTTTTTCATCACAATCAAGCTCGTAGTTTCCAAGTGACATGTTATTGGGTTAATATGTATATATCAAATTATTCCACAGACATAAAATTCAGAAGCAACATATTCAGATAGGACTAATAAGCACACTATATCACCAAAGTCATTTTTTTCAGCGCAATGAGCATTTTATGAATACAACAAATGTTTGAGTTTCCAAACCTACCACCAAGATTTGACCACATCCAAAACAAAAGAATGGAAAAGGATCAGGAACACCTAGAGTGCCTGAAAACAAAGTTTGGAGGGTTCTGATAATTTTTTGCCACAGGCAGACCGACAGACATTGAGACCGACGTAAATGAGTGACGTGGATTTCCCTTATAGAACATCATAGAACATCCAAAAGGCGTATTACCTTAAAATTGGATCGCGATCACAATACTCCCCTATCTCCTATCGGTGTGGAAAGAAAATGTGGAAAGCGATTAGAAACTTCCAAATCGTCTAAGAGCAAAGTTTGAGTTGATTTTATGTTTTGAGTTCTTTAATTATTGCTGCGCCGACACTGACACGATTTCTAAAAACCATACGTGTTTGTTTTCCATTCTCGTCACGGCAACAACACTGTGTCGAAATTTTATTAAAACCAAATCAATAATTTATAGGTTACATACTGAGTTGGATTTTTCTTATAATTATATGTAAATTTTAGTGAGATAAAATTGTATATTTAAATATTGTGTATAAAAATTATTTGTTCAACGATCTAAAACAATATTCGCAAGTGCACATCAGAAAGTCCCTTGGTTTCTGCAATACGCAAGGCAATGTTCGGAAAACAGGTGTATTGTGCCGCTAGCTCTTACCTTCACCGGTAAATGGACAGACTATTATAAATAGAACAAATTTTTTAGTTTCACGACCCACCAACCACTCCAATTTCACATTCACCAAAAAAAGTAGCTATCGCACATTACGTATAATAGAAAATAAACGTCTGCTGTTGTTACTGTTTACCCAACATTCAGTTCTACGGGTACGGTAGGTGGTAGGAAAGGGAAATCTTAATACTCGGAGACTTGGATGCTGGAGCAACAGAGTGGGGGTCACGAAGTACGGACAGAAGAGGAAGTGTGCCTTCCGAATCGCAAGTGGCAGCGAACATGGTTGTGGTACACGACAGTCTCCTTCTGACTTTCTGCAGGAGGAATTCCCAGTCATGCATCGACGTCACGTTTGCTTCACAAGATCTTGTGAAGAGTATATCCAAATGGCAGGTCCTAGGAGCCGAAACCTAAAGCAACCACAGGTTCATATACTTCGAGGACTCCACAGAGACAATCACACAGAGTCTGTATACTTACGTCATGAGGCAAACGTAGAGGGAGTGTACGGAAAAGAGAGGAACTAGGCCAGCGAGGGTTTCCTTTTCGTGGAACTCTGCAATCGAAGAGAAAAGAGGCAACTCCATTGCAGCACGATGGAAACTGGTACACATGCAGCGAAAGAATCCAAGACCAGAGGAAATCTTAGCAGAGCTTCACGATGCATGAAGTGACAAAGAAAAAACTCGCAAAGCTCATTTACTTCGACAAGAAAGATCACTGGAGGAAGCTATGCAACAGCCTAGGAAAGGACATCTGAGGCGAGGGTGATATGGCGGAATATACGCTCTTCGGGTGTGAGAGGTGGCTCACCTACAGACAAGATGTCTGTGCAAACCTTCCTGAAGATCTGAAGGCAGATAACATAATGAGACTGATGATCTCCCATAAAGTCTATTACAAGACCACCCACTGCATGGTGAGGAAAATTTTGAGCGCCAAGAAAGCGAAGAACGTAGAAACGATAATTAGACCTCCAACGAGCTCCGTGAGTGGTAGGAGGACTTGGAGGTAAGAAAAGAGGAAACGGTATTTAGCTGGTTGGACCGTGGTGGCATGGATGCGTTTGCGTCCGTTGGACATGTTATCAGAGGACTCAAGCTGGTTCAACGTCGGGCGGACAGACTCTCTCTCACACCTTCGGGTGTGCGAATGCTTCTGTCCTTGCGATCAAGCCGATTCCGTAAACCCTCTATAAGAAAAAAAATATTACGTATAGTACATCCCAAAGATAAACATTTTTTTACATTGGTCTGTGCTTAGCAATAATGCAGTTTGTGTAGCGCAAGGCGCAATATTTCAGTGATATAATGGTCTACTGCTGGTTTTGTCATGGTATTTTTTAACTGGCTGTTCTATTATGGTTCGTTATCGTTCTTGCGGAATTTCCCACATACCACGCCGAAAACAGGAAGTCAAGTTGATTGACTCAGTACTTCCCACACATTACGGTGATACCAATTTATTATTTTCCCATAGCATGATGCTATAGTCTGGGATCCCCTTGCAATCAAATGATCGCCAGCCCGATCAAAAACGAAAGTGTGTCATGCCGCTAGGTCTTTCTTTCATAGGTCAATGGATAGCCTATCATAAATACAACAAATTTTTGAGTCACTCTATCTTAACCCCCAACCAAAAAAAAATATAAAATGATCAGGAACCCCTAAAATGCCTAAAAAACGACATTTGAGCTGTTTTCTATGTTTTTAGTTTTTTTGTTATTGCTGCCCCGCCACTGACACGATTTCTAAGAACCATGAACATCCTTGCTACAGCACTGTGTACAATTTCATTAGATCCAATCCAACAGTTTCCACGTTACACAATACAGGACGCCGCTAGGGCTTTCTTTCACAGCCCATTATGAATGCAATTTTTTTTAGTTTACAACCCTCGACCCCCTACCACTCCAGTTTCACCCCCACCCAAAAAAAATTAGACCAAGGAACCCATAAAATGTCTAAAAATGGAGTTTGAGCTCTCTCTCTATTTTTAGTTTTTTAATATTACTGCGCCACCACTAACACAATTTCAAAAATCATAAACGTCGTTCATCCTCGCGACGGTAGTGATACTCTGAGAAATTTCATTAAAATCAATTCAATGGTTTCCACGTTACGCAATACAGACGCAATACTCGCATGTTTACATCAGAAAATTCTAAGTTCCTTGGTTTCTGTAATAGGCAAGACAATGTTCGCATGGACTGTCAAAAGCGTATCCTTACGCTAGGTTTTTCTTTCTCAGGTTATTGGACAGCCTATTATGAATACAATTTTTCAGCTTTACAACCCCCCACCCCCCAACTAACCCAACTTCACCCCTACCCCCTACCCAAAGAAGTAGAAAATGATAGGAACCTCTGAAACACCTAAAAATGAAGTTTGAGGATTAGTTGATTTTTTTGTATTTTGCTAATTACTCCACCGCCCATGCACCGATTTTCAAAATTATAGGAAAATTACCTTCTACGACCCACAGCATATCGCTACCAAAGTCGAAAATTTTCTCGATCACAAGCATCCCCTCACATATTGGTGTGGGAAGTAAAATGAATTGATATGTAGTCCTGTTTTTCTGATCAGCACATACCACGAAGCTTCGACTGTGATATGTGAAACTAAAAATATTTCGCAATCACATATTTTCAAATTGCACAGGAAGTAGACAGTTAGACGCCACCCAGTACTCAAACAATTTTGCATAGCGCAGCTTAAAACATATTCCCATCATTTCATTTCTATAGACCACACGGCTGAAAATTTGCTGCCTTATAAATTTTGCAGAGTCCGAAACAGAGGACCATAGGACCATTTCATAAATTACTGGAGTACATTTGGTGGCCGTTAATAAAATTAAGTGCCTTTAGTGAGTCGGACAGGATCCAAGTCATAATTTCCACTTATCTACCTGAATGCCTTCATTACGAGTAGTTAGCTTTTTTTCATTTAAAAGGGCGCTTGCACGCAAAATGGCTCTAAAAACAAAGGAATGTTTTTTGCGGAGCCAGCAGGTGATAAACTTTCGTTTTACTGGCGGGACATACAATGGTAAAACCCTCGAGACACCATCTAGGTAAAACGGGATCCTTCCCAGCAACCATCGCTTTCATGTCTGATTTAATGCTGTAATATAAACTTACTTACATGTTTAAGTTTGCGATAAAGTAAAAGTGCTGTAAATATTATACAAGGTGAGTCGTAACTTGATACTTTGTTAAAGTGTGTATAGAAGTCATTAAAATAAACAACTTTTTATAATAACTTTTTTCATGAAACTGAAAAAAAAGCGAGATACAGGATGGGAAAGGTATATTTGGGCTTGTGTATCAAGACGTATCTAGTCTGTTTATGTTTAGTTCTTGGCCCGGATTTTTTTCAATCTATTAGGCCTGTCAGATAGTGCAGTAGCATCTTTTTGTTTATTGTTGTTGATCACGTGGCCGGGGACAGGTGCCTCATTGGGGGGCACAGTGATAGGAGGGGATACAAAGTTTGCTCTGGTTTACACTCCCAAAATTGTAGTTCTCTGCTAGTGCCCAGTTCCTATGTGTTGCTTCTCTTGATCGTCGTGAGACACACTGTATATACATGAGAGATTGCTCGTATCTTAAGCACGTTACGTTATGTAGCAACCTGTCCTGCTCAAGAGCTCCTTCATTAGAATCCGGCAGGAAGAACATCTGATGGCTCAAACTTAGCCTCAAACTATTCTCCAAGTTCATTTGTTACCTCTACCGTTCACCTTCAGACAACAATTGGACTGATTTTCTTTATGACCTGTCTGAAAATATCGACTTCCTGAATACCAAATATCCGTCTTCAAAGGTTGCACTCTTGGGGGATTTCAACATTCACAATGAAGCTTAGTTAGGCTCCAACAAAACTGGCGCAGGGGGGCGCACCGTCGAAAAAAAAAGTCAAGGTCTGACACAGTTATTGAAAGAACCCACTTTCTTTCCTCGTATCTCCTCCCAGTCCACTAGCCTGCTGGATATTTTTCTGACGACTCATCTTGTCCCTTACAAGATCGACGTATCTTTAGGCAACTCCGATCATGGCTTAGTCGAAGTTACGTTCCCTTCTGCGACAGATGTGTCTGTGCAAATTCAGCCAAGCCGCAAAATCTGGCACTATGGGCAAGTTGACTGGGACGGTCTAAGAGACCTTTCTTTCATCTTTCTCTGGAGCGAAGTTTGATTTGCAAAACATGATGTATCAACTGTCTGCTCAGAAATCACAGAGGATATAAATGTCGGCATGTGTGCGTACACTCCACATTTAACCGAATCATACAAACTAGGTTCTAACGGCTGATTCGACAAGTCCTGTGACAGTTCCTCTGAAGAATATTCTGGCTCACCGAACTTAGGGCCTGCAACATCTCCACGTCACGACGTCGTCAACGTGGAACGGTGCGGTGTCGCTGCAGGGTACCGTTGCCACAACGTGCTAGTGACGGTACCGCAACGTCGCCGTGGAACGCCACGTCGAACGTCGTCGCCGACGTGTGGCTAGTTCTTAACGTACGTAAGGAATAACATTCTCGTTCTAGATATGGACCTCACAATACGTATTCTGCTTCTGCTATTGTTAAAAAGACGGAGAGAGATATTGAAAAAAATATGTGAAAAGACAATACTGGGTGCACCACTATCTTTCAATTATGAATAGTTGATAAAATCGGACCTACTAGTCACACGTCGGCGATGATGCTCCACGGCGACGTTGCCGTACCGTCACTAGCACGTCGTGGTAACGGTACCCTGCTGCGACACCGCACCGTTCCATGTTGACGACGTCGTGACGTGGAGATGTCGCCAGGCCCTTACTTACAGAACCCCACCGACGAGAACAGACAGGCTGATATTGAGTCCAGGAATAGATACAATGAAACCGTCCGACGTGCATAAAGCCAAAACGATGCCACAGCATGGAGCTTTAGTCTGAGATCCCTTGCAACCAAATAATCGCCAGCCCCCCCCCCCTAAAATTGTCTTATGCCGCTAGGTTTTTCCTTCACAGGTCAATGGACAGCCTATTATCGATACTACAAACTTCTCAGTTTTACAACCCCCCACCCTCCAACCACCTCACTTTCACTCCCACCCAAAAAACTGGTAGGAAATGATCAGGAACCCCTAAAACATCTAAAAACCGAATTTGAGTTGTTTTAATACTTTTCGTTCTTTGATTATTGCTACGATGCCACTGACACGATTTTTAACAAACAAGCGTTTTTCATTCTCACCACGTTAACAATATACTGTAAATATACTGTGTCAAAATTTCATTGGAATCAATTTAGTGGTGCTCACGTTACAAAATACAAAACGATTTAAACCAATAAATTCCCGTGTGTATACAGAAAAGTCCCTTAGTTTCCGTAATAGGCTAGGCAATGTTCGGATGGACCTAAAAAGGTGATTTGTGTTGCTAGATCGCTAGATTTTCCAACCCTCAACCCCCCAACCACCCCAATTTCACCCCCACCAAAAAAACGCAGAAAATGATCAAGTTTGATCTGTTCTTATATTTTTAGTTTTTTTATTATTTCTGCGCCGCCACTGGCATGATTTATCAAAACCATACGCGTTTTCAATCTTCGCCATGGTAGCAATACTGTGTCAAAATTTCATTAAAATCAACTCAGCAGTATCCTCGTTACAATGCTTGCTTGCTGTAATAGGCAAGGCAATGTTCGGATGGACCTAAAAAAGTTATTTATGTCGCCAGATCTTCCTTCACAGGTCAGTGGACAGTCTATTATGAAAGCAACAAATTTTTCAATTTTACAACCCCCCACCCCCCTACCACCCCAATTTCACCCCCACTCAAAAAAAAGTAGAAAATGATCAGGGACCCCTAAGACGCCCAAAAACGAAGTTTCAGTAATATTTATTTGTTTTTGTTTTTTGCTAATTACTCCGCCGCCTATGCACCGATTTTCAAAATTATAGGAACATTACCTACTACGACCCTACAGCATACCGCTGCCCAAATTTCATCATAATCCATGCAGCGGTTGCTGAGATTACGAGGCTAGAAAAAAGCGACAGACAGACAGACTTACAGACAGACAGACCGACGGAAATGAGTGACGTGGTTTTTCGTTATGTAGATATCATAAAACCTCCAAAAAGCGTATTATCTCAAAATCGAAAATTTTCGCGATCACAATACTCCCCTCACCTATCGGGGTGGGAAGTAAAAAGGAGGTTATGTCACGTCCTGGTAACCGCTCCTTCTGGACTCTGACCAAACGAATAGAGGGTAACTTCTAGAAGAGCAGATTCCCTCCGATCACATGTGCAGATGGAATAGTTGCAACTGCTTCCACGGACAAAGCTGAAATTATTTGCTAAGAATTTGCAGCAAATTCCACTCTAAATATCCCATCCAGTTTCCAGGTACCATCCATACCGAGAGTACCCCAAACTGTGACCGAAATAGCGTTCAGAACGAAAAAAGTCCGGAAGCTGGAAGTTATTATGTAAGTATTATTACTCGTTTGGCCAAAAATGTAACCGAAAGTCTTTTTGCGGAATACACAGTTCCAGCGAGCGCCAGTCCAACCTTTTTTTGTAATTTCTTTATTTTTTATCGTATGCACAATCTTTCTTTTCTTATTTATCTGCATTCAACCAATTTCATGTTACCAGTAATGAACAGTCAGTCGTTATCTAAGAAAGGATTTACTCATAGTAGAAATTGAACGTCATTGAACTGTAATCATGCTGAAACATGGATACAATCCAAATAATAGGCACATTCACCATTTCTAGTACTTACTAGTTTCACCTTAACACACTCCCAATTTTTTGGCAGGCTTTATAACTGCAAACACTCAGTTTAAAACCAACTTTATATTGCTTGTGAAAAATATCATAGTAAGAGTAGCCGAAAACCACCCTTAATGACTCTCGATTGCTATTCATAGTTCGCTCTGGGTAATTTATTCGACCCGAGAAGGTCTGAAAGCGTTTTATAGAAAAATGTGTAACATTACAACAATATACGCGCACTTCAATAACTCGGCGACCGTTCAATATATATCAGACAGACAACAGATGAAAACTCAAATGTGTTCCTTTTTTCGAGTGATGAACCAGCAAACACCACCATCCACACCATTGAAGCCGTAGCTTTTTGTCAACGAATAACCATCACGGCAGTCATGTCATGATTTTACGATTTTTTATCTAAGTTGACAACCAGAGCTGAAAAAGGGAAACAAATGAATTGTGAAGGAGTGATGGTGCAAATAGCATTGTATTTTTTGTATTTATAGCAATATCGTGCGGTTACGTTGTCTTTGGAGATTAGACACATTCAGGCAATCATGAGTATGCATTTCCATTATTCCTCAAAATTCCCTGGAAATTAATTTGCCTGAACAATAGCTAATAACAGCACTCTCGTATCTCAAGACTTTCTAGTCTACATATCTGCTATAAGAATCTGGTGAGATTAATAACCTCTAAACGCCATTTGAACCGTAGCATAGAGTAGATATGTTTCGTGCTAGCTCTTCGTTAAAATTCAAAAAAAGTAGCAATAATCGGAGTATTACCGTCAGACAACATCCTGTATATACAGGGTGTCCACTTAGTGGGTAATTCTTCGATATCTCGCAAAATATACCTGATAGAAGAAAATGTCAAATACAAAAGTTATTTGGTTGCTTAAGATGCATATTCTAAAAATATTTTTAAATATACAGGGTGTTGCTGGAAAGTAGAATAGTGCCCAGCTTAATTTTTTTATAAGGAACTATAACCTTTTTTTAAATCCTTTAGTTTCCATCATTGATCTCTATTCAACATTAAAATATTTTTGTGCGACGTTATTTTCTCTTAGTTTCCGGATTTGCAAGGTCTCAAGTAATACGTCCAAATTGATGTATTCCTTTAACCTTTCTCAATAATATTATACAGCAAGTTACTTGAATATTAAGTGGATATTATTTTGGATGTTACCAGAAATTTGTATCTACAGGGTGTTTTTGGCAGAATTTTAAATTACCGCAAATTGAAGGTCATTTTACTTTGTTTTTTAAATGTTACACCCTATATTTTTTATCTTAAATCGAAATACCTACTAATACCCTATCTGGCCTGTAATATTTTTTTTTCGCGTTTGGGGCGTGGCCAAGCTATAACTTATTTTTCCAAATTTTTAAAAAGTTATCCCCGATTTTAATTTACTTTAAATGTAATCCTCTACTTATTATTATTGAAATGAATTGCGCATGTCGAATTTAGTAAGGTCTCACAATTTCAAAATTTTGTTTCCATTAATTACTGAGATACGGCAACACCGCTTTTGCAGTAAATGGTATCGGAACTCTTAAATATTTCCAAAACCGCTACAGCTGGAGAGATGAAATTGAATACTTTTGGGTTTTTGAATATACTGAATTCAAAAACGCAACAGCAGTGTTGTCAGATTTACCACTTTTACGTTAGACGTCTTAAATAGGGCATTCCATTCAAAATTATGACGTAAAACTTCTAAATCCGACAACACTGCTGTTAGCGTCTTTGAGTTATGTATGTTCAAAAACCCCCAAGTATTCAATTCCACCACTCCAGCTGTGGCGGTTGTGGAAATATTTAAGCGTTCCTGTACCGTTTACTGAAAAAGCGGTGTTGCCGTACCTCAGTAATTATTAAAAACAAAATTTTGAAATTGTGAGATCTTACTAAGTTCGACATGTGCAATTCATTGCAATAAAAATAAGTAGAGGATTATATTTAAAGTAAACTAAAATCGGGGATAATTTTTGGAAAAATAATTTATATCTTGGCAACGCCGCAAACGCGATAAAAAAATTACAAGGCGAGATACGGTGTTAGTAGATACTTTGATTTAAAATAAAACATACAGGGTGTTACATTTAACAAAACAAAGTAAGATGACCTTCAATTTGCCGTAATTTAAAATTCTGCCAAAAACACCCTCTAGATACAAATTGCTGGTAACATCCAAAATAATATCCACTTAATATTCAGGTAAGCCGCTATATAATATTATTGAGAACAGTTATAGGAATACATCAATTTGGACGTATTACTTGCGACCTTGCAAATCCGGAAATTAATAGAAAATAAATTATAACTTGGCAACGTCGCAACCGATTCCAAAAATATTTTAGGGTTGAATAGAAATCAATGATGGAAACTATAAAAATTTAAGAAAAAGTTATAGTTCTATAAAAAAAATCAAATTGATCACTATTTTACTTTCCCGCAACACCCTGTATATTTTAAAGTATTCTTAGAATATGCGTCTGAAGTAACCAAATAACTTTTGTATTTGACATTTTCTCCTATCAGGTATACCTTGCGAGATATCAAAGAATTACGCACTAACTGGACACCCTGTATAATAGATTGTGCCGTATCGACCAGTGAGACGATAGCTTCCTAATATGGTCATAACGAAAGAAATACGAGATGAAATTGAGTCTTCTGCGTAAGTAATAGCATTAGCTGTGCAGTTTGCATTTAAGAATTTTATCAAGATAGTAACAAAAAAGTTACTAATAATATAGCAAAAATCCACTATGAAAGAATTTCTAAACTGAAGTAAAAAATTTAAAAGGTAGAAATGGATTTTAGTATAGCCGTCAATAAGATCATTGACGGCTATACAGTGTACATCAGATGAGAGAGGAGTCTGCACTGCTGAGATCTAAAAATGACTCCTTGCTTAAGAAAAATGATGACATTGGTGAGGAGAACGGAACCAATTTCTATGAGAATTTTTAACTTAAAAGTAAAGCTGCAAAGAAGAGGAATGATGGAGTTATTCAGATGATCCATTCTTATCTTGGGATCACAATAAAGAATGATGACATCTTCGACTGTAGGACGGAAGCAAGTTTTGAAGCGAGAAGGTGTTATAGTCAAGCTAATAGTGCTACAATGAAATCCAGTAACAAAAATCTTGTGTGTCAGGTACTCAACTTTTGTTAAACATGTAACATCCATAACAATTCGGAGGTAATAAGTACAGTTTTTTAATAAACCTTCTTTATAGGGTATATGACCATATTGCAACGAACTTGTCATATATTAGACATTACGCAGATTATGTATTCAGTTCAGTATCAGTGCCATAAAAGACGTGCAAGTTGTTAAAACCAACTTAAAAAAGTATAATTTATGAATTTGTATATGGAATGGTTTTCAAGTATTTCCATGTAGGAACGAAGTACTATTATACAGGGTGGGCCAATAGTGCGTGGACGGAGGATTGTGGGCTTACTAAAAAATATTTCAAAAATCTGTCACTTGATCATAGTAGGGACCCTTGAGGGCTATAACGTAAAAATATTTTCACTTGAATTTTGACGTTTATATACAGGGTGATTCATATCAAACTTACCTTTTTTTGAATGGAACCCTCTATATATTATTGCACAGTTGGATTCCTTGGTCAATTCTAATGTGACTTTATGTATCATACATGGAACTTTAAATGAACCGTTCAGGCGCAAATCACCATTCTTGGTATAAGTAGGTATCAGGAAAAATGGAATATCGCAGCGATTATAAAACTTAGAAGGCCGTGACTTTGCGGTACGACTAAGCATGAAATGCGTCACCTAAGGTCAGGCGGCTAAATTTGAATTCTTTTAGTACTTGGAGAAATGAGTAGATTAATTAAGGAAACTTCAATCACAGATAACCTGATTTTTTCAAATGGGAATGCCTATTTTGGTTTAAAGAATCAAATGTAAAATTTGATTACCTTTCTAACGATATAGCATGCTTGATATCAATCTCTTTTGGTTTTCATTTTATTTCAAATTTTCAGTCAAATCGGTGCTTTTCAATTTTCCTACGTGCAAGCAACCTAGCAGGCCATGAAAAATAAACAAAAGCTCGCTAATTGGAAGAAACCAACTAACTTAATAGAAAGATGCAAACTAACTAGAGCAACGAGGCAAGATTATGAAAATTCCTTATAACATATTAGCTCTAACCGGATACAACAGCGGTAAGATATCTAATGTCAATGAGTAGCTGGGGTATGGCAGAAGTGTTTGTTTTTTACAGCCTACTAGGTCTACTAGAGCTTGACAACTTTCCAAAAAGATTAAAAATTTTGAAACAAAAGGAAAACTACCAGCGATTTTTGCTTACAGTCTAACATGTTTAAAATGAAATTTCACATTTAATGGGATAAAAAAATAGTCATTTCCATTTAGTTAAGTCAAAAGTAAAGATATCTCCAACTGGAGCATTCTGAACATCTATTTAAATAAATGCTAGAGTTTTTTAATTACGCTATGTTGTAATTGTGATTATTTCATGTAGTTTTCTGCAAACTAAATTATGTTTTACAATTCATACAGACTGCAATTCAAGTTTCATTTTCCGCGATTTTGCTAATAAGTAGAAGTACCTACTGAAGAATTTGAAGGGTTCCAGTCAGGAGTATCATTACTTTTGACTTACGGAAATGACTACTTTTTTATAGCACTAAATGTGAAATTTTATTCAAATTTATTCAGAAGACATAGATATTCTACTGCCAGCAACAATTACTAGTAGTTTTCCTTTGATTAAATATTTTTTTACTGGCTTTGGAAATTGGCTAATAGCTAGTAGGCTGTGAAAATGAGCGTTCTTGTTACCGCTACTGTTTCTGGTTAGAGCTAATATGTTGTAAGGAATTTTCATAATCTTGCCTTGCTGCTCTAGTTAGTTTGCATCGTTCTACTAAGTTAGTTGCTTTCTTCCATATTAACGAGCTTTTGTTTATTTTTCATGGCTTGCTAGGTTGCTTGCGTGCAGGAAAATTGAAAAACACCGATTTGACTGAAAATTTGAAATAAAATGACAACCAAAAAAGATTCATATAAAGAATGCTATATCGTTAGAAAGGTAATCAAATTTTACATTTGATTCTTTAAACCAAAATAGGCATTCCCATTTGAAAAAATCAAGTTATCTGTGATTGAAGTTTCCTAAATTTATCCTCTGATTTCTCCAAGCACAAGAAGAATTTAAATTTAGCCGTCTGACCTGAGGTGACGCATTTCATGCTTAGTCGTACCGCAAAGTCAAGGCCTTCTAAGTTTTATAATCGCTGCGGAATTCAATTTTTTTCAGATACCTACTTATACCAAAAATGGTGATTTACGCCTAAACGGTTCGTTTAAAGTTCCATGTGTGATACATAAAGTCACACTATAATTGACCAAGGAATCCAAGTATGCAATAATATGTAGGGAGTTCCATTCAAAAAAATGTAAGTTTGATATGAATCACCCTGTATAGACGTCAGAATTTAAGTGAAAATATTTTTACGTTGTAGCCCGCAAGGGGCCCTACCATGATCAAGTGACGAATTTCTGAAATATTTTTTAGTAAGCCCACAATCCTCCGTCCACGCACTATTGGCCCACCCTGTATTGCATGTATGCAGGTCAATGAATACTCACCATACAGCCACCGGCAAGATGTTTAACATACAAGTACGTACCTGCAAAGAAAGTAATAAAGCGTTAGTGACTTGAAAGCAGGCAGATTACATTAGAGTAAACTAAACCCAAGCAGTCTAAGGCTTATTTCACATATATCCGACATTCCGGTTAAACGACATCTTACCGGCACCGACATGATTTAATATATAACTACGTAAATAGAACAAATATCAATTTCTTATGATTGAAAATATAATAATGACTGCCGGCTTAAGGTTAATTCAAATGCACACGACACCGCCGATACGACGGTACTAAACTGTTACTATTGGCTGATATATTTTGATTTGACATCATTTCGAATTTTTCAACCAATAGGAACAGTTTCGTACCGTTGTATCGTCGGATGTCGTGTGCATCTGAATTAGGCTTAAGTGCCACATTAAGTGCGAAATGCTCCACTTGTAGGACGACACTGACCTGGTGATCTGTGATACCGACAGTCGGCTTCTGCTACGGGGCAGTCGGGTTCCCTCGATGCAAGAACGACAGTCGAGTGTCGTTTGCATGGCCAGGGTATTTCTCGGGAAAATATTAAAAGCTAGATAATATAATCTCTACCCGCACAGTCGGGTAAACGTCACCCGATACACGACAGCCAGATGTATGTATGTAAAATAAGCCTAAGGTCATTTTCTTTAGTTGCGCATACGTCACTTCAAATATACGCGATGTCGCCTCCGACGTCGCTTCGACCAATAACAACATAACGACCTATATTTGTAGGTACCTAAATAGGGAGTAAACACACAGAAAAGTCTGTCGTTTTGTCAAAAACTTACGCTTTGACTCAATAGGACTTTACACTCAGCATTCCTTAAACACAGCGATGTTTTATCCAATGGGAACGATTATATCGTATTGTCTGTTCAACTTCAAGATGTCATTGGACTACAATGAATGATACAATCGCAGCCTGTCGTTGAATTGAACCTGTGCTTTATAGTTGATTCTAAACTACTTTCTTTTCCTTGGACCAACACATTTTATTGCGAGGATATCTGATAGATTCATTTGGACGTTTAATGGTGTGATTTTGTAGGAAGTTATAAGGAGTATGATATAAGGATTAGACATAAGCCTGCATTAGTTCTTGCATCTTTGCCTGAAATATAACTGTCTGACTAATCTAAATACCTACATTCAAATGTGGGCATTAGCTCTTCAATAGCTGCTGCAATACGCGAAACCACGAGATGACACAATACGGAAAACAACGACACAATACAAGGAAACAATCTCGTCCATGTTTGCGCAGATAACACTAAGACGGTCCTCCTCTTCTTTCTTTTTACGTTCATTGAATCGGGACATCAGTCTTGCCGAATAGTGATTCGGCGAACAACAAGGGCCATTGAATTCGATATATGATGTTGGTACGAATACTACTTACCAATTTCTCTAACAGCATAGACAATGCATGGGTTATTGTTCGTGTAATAGTTACCTTTTGAGGCAAAATATATTTTTTTCCCATGAATTATCACGAACTGCTGTTGCAGGAATCATTTTTGTACGTTAAATAGATTGTATGCTTTGGTTAAATGAAACAGGGCAAATTATAAAATAAAAGGATGATTTGATTGCATTATATATCAATACTGGTATTAGAAGGATTATACATACCATTGGAACGCATATAAAACTATTTTGAATTTATTGGCGTACCTGTGATTACTTCGATATTAGGATTAAATTCTTTCAATGACATGGATTTGAATCAACTGTGAATATATTTAAAGCGATGGAAAAACATCCAAATACTAACAATGAATTGAAAACGCAAAAGTACTTTTTTCTGTGAAGATTTTGATTTCTCGAAAAAAGGTGTAATTTCGATTTACACAAAAACTAGACAGAATTTGAAAAAAAACTTAACAGCAGAAACATTTGGAAAAGGTTGACATTGATTCAGGCACAGCAGGCCACCCTGTAGATACAAAATTATAATAAAATAAAAGTCTAACATCAAACAACATCAACTTTTTGTTCTATCTCTTACAGTTTTTGAGATACATTCTGAAATTATTTCCGGACAACTTCAAATGCTCGCCGCTTGCCAAAAGCTACACCATATTTACAAAAAACGCGATACAAAGCCTCAAAGCTGGCGTCCGTCAGTACAGAAATAATCAGAATATTATCTGGTTTAATTAAAATTAACGCAGTGAAAATACTACTTAGAGTTCCGTTAATGCCAAGCTAGTAATTATAAGGCGCAGGATTGTACTAACAACTTTAAAGTAATGAAAGTTGCTAATTTCAGCTCGTTTTAATTACCCAGTAAATAGCTTAGTCTGGAGAAATAATGTACAAAATGGGCTTTTCTCAATTTATTTGTTAACTTGTTGACTTTAACTAAATTGCCTTGCTTCATATGTGTGCTGCAAGCTGGATAGGTTTCGAAACACTCCGGTTATTATACGAGAGACTCCAAAAAAATTCTCAATCGGATTGGTATTACAGCCAAAGTTGGGCGATGTCACAGTATATCCATGTTATATGTACACAGCAGCGCAACGAGATTCGCGCATCTCACCCCGCGCATCGCTCGTGAGATGTAGTGCACGGCGATGTCCTCACTCCTCAGTCGCGTTCAGGCTATGAGAGCGAAGGTAGTGTCTTTGACAGAACCGGATTAAGGAAATTTAATGATACGCAGATATGAATACCGGGACGCCTAGAGTCGAATGTTGCGCTGCTTTTATGTAATAATAATATAATATTAAAACTGAATAAATTACGATCGCTTTCTATATCCAACTTACTCGAATGCAATCTTTGAGTTTTTTACACAAAATTATTATCACTTACCCTTCTTACCTCAAAGACAAATTATATCTTAAGCATGACATACAACCATTTATTATTAGTTTTCCTAATAATTTCTCACTGTTTCCTCACAGAACCACAACGTTTAACAGATCTTTCAGGACATATAACAAATTGATGTGATTATGTATTCCAACTTTATGAGATTTTAATCAGATGGTGAAGTCCATCTTAGTGGATGGTCAAATAGAGAATTCGCAATAAAAAGAATCAAGTGCTAGTTTCAAAAATATATCATTTTCCTCTATAAACATGGATTATTTTCTTCAATATGTCTATACACATGTAACATGTAATACACAAATACAGAAGGAATGGTAGCCTCGGTAAACTAGATAAAAACAGTTTTGGACTTACAATAAAATCGAATGAATGGATATAACTTACAAATTGTAATTCAGAATTCCAAAGACAACTGCCTAACTTCGAAGAATGAATGAAGAATATCACAGCATTATTACACTGCTCTCAAAATTAACTCTTCTTACAAGATAATCGCGTCCATAAAAGTTATTGCAACACAATTACGCTTCTTCATTGGACTACTCATCAGTATTGCTAAGCCGACCCTATGCTCAAAACGTGAACTGCAATACTCGCGGCTAGTGCTGAGGAGCGCACGTGGGGTTACCACGGATCATTTTTTCGGAGACAAATTGTTTTCATGATTTCTACGGAGTTGCTCTATTGTATAACATGGATATACTGTGGCGATATCGAGAATGTTATGTCGACGATTGAATTGTTGGCGTGTCAACTATGGTGTCGATGTCGAGTGTATAGATGACGTAGGTGTCGATAATTTATTCAGCTTAAAAGCTACAGATACATATATCTGCTTTTGTTGAATAACCTGTTAAAAATATCACGAAACAATAGGATGGGTATTCTTCCTAAAAAATATGGAAAAATAGATATTATGACAAATAATCGGACATCCTCTTCTGTTTCTGCGTTGCTATCAGAGCTGAGTGCTGAAACAGCCTGACAATTCATTCTATTGTTCTCATTTTGCTGTGTAAAATATGTACGCCCTCCATAATTCATCTATAACGCTGCGATTACTGAGATTACATATAATAACGCCGATGGTTCTAACGACAGTCAGACAGGCTTGTGATCATGCATGACATAGTTTTTGAGACATAGACGTCACGAAACGTCTAAAAAAAGGATTATATCTTGTGACCACTGCCAAATCAATGATATTCATGATAGCATGTAATTACATGATACCTATTTGAAAAAGAAATATTTCTTAGAGCATCAAACTGAAGGAAATTGTCATATCGCTTGAAATCCATTTAACTACATTTCCACCTAACCTAAATTTTGCGGTGTGCTCACCATCCACTTTTGCAAAGTCAAATTTTATTTTTTGAAGGTTCTCAGTACACTTCCTGTACCTCTCGTTTTTAACGTTCACAACACAAAATCGTAACAAGTATCGGTAATAATCGGAAAATCACAAACCTAACCTCGAACGCCAAACCTGCGACAATTCTTGACATTGTCGACTTTAGAGTCGACGCCCATCTCTGATTACAGCCTCATTCTTTGAAGAACAGAATACGTATAAATAAGTTAAAACAAAAAAAATTAAAAAAAGCTTTAATGATCATATAAATTGTCTATCATGAGGCTATAAGTTGATAGCTAAAACTCTAAAGGAACATTTTATTTTCTTTTTTAGAACCTCTAAATAAAAGCTTTTTTAAAAAAGTTTTTTGTTTTAATTTATTTTTTACTCTTTAGTTATTACCTTGCATTTATATCAAAAAATTTTTTTATTTATTCTCGGCAAGCCCTTTTATTTGATACCCATATTGCAGAAGTGCATTAAAAATAACTACTTCGCCATCTTGGATGGTCCGCCATAGTGAATTTAGAATCACGTCACATTATTCTTCGAGTCACTCTCAACAAGCTCTTTCACTGTTTTCTCTTTCTCCTCTCAGGTCGTAAACAAGGTTCATGCAGTGATAAAACAACTAACCGACTTTGAATAGTATATTTTTTCCAAACTCTTACAACAAAAGGCATCATCGTATTATATCTAAAAATGCATATTAGTTGCCATCATTTGAACGACTTGAACTTAGAATTTGCGCCATCCTGATATCAACTCATTTTCCTTTTATTAGACATCATGAAAACCTTAAACTAAATTAAAAATATAGACCTTCTCTAAACATATCCTTACAACTGTGTTGGTGATAAGAGTTCACTAACAACACGAGTTCATCCCTATTACTTTCCCAAAGTCAGTCCAGCACCCCAAATGTTCCTTTACAACTTATTATTGGAAAATTCTTACCGCGGATCTTCTGTATCACTTACGTCACTGTCACAGTCATACTCACCGGCTGTCCGGTCTACCCTTCGTGGTTGGGTGCACCAGCGGTTCGTTAGCTACCCCCTAACCTCATGTCGATGTCGTCACCGTCGTTGATACAACCTGGTGATGACCACTGCGTAGGTTGTATAAAGGAACCCGTACAATCCGATCCAGAATCTCCTGTGAATGCTGCCAGATTCTTGTTCACACCGCAAGCCTCTAGTTGAGTGCCAAATGCAAAAACCCTCTTCTCTCAGGTCGTCAGGTTCATGCAGTGATAAAACAACTTGCCGGCTTTGAATAGTATATCTTCCCCAAACTCTCACAACAAAATTCATCGTTTGACTAAAAATTACATCAGTGGATCTATTGTCAGTGATGACATTCTTCTCAGTAGATTGATTCCCCTTACCATTTACTGGGCGTTCTCATATCAAGATGGATACCAATATTGTAGAAATGCTTTAAATAACTATTCCACTAATTCCACTATTCGATTTAGAACGACGTTATATAGCTTTACGTATATTGTTATCCAAGCCAAACGTGTATACAGAATTTCAGCTCAATCGGTTGAAGATGTCTGCTTCAAAATTGAGTTGCAGGATTCCACCCGAACAAGCGTACATACATTGCCAAGTTAAATAAAATCTTTTAAAAAGTAGGAAAGAATTTACCTGAGTAAATTCAAACGGCGCTCTCACTGTGGAACCGGAAGCGATATTGACAAAACCGGATTTTTCCCGGACTAGTTTTTTCATGCTGATTCCGAATCTCTATTTAGTTTTTCTCTAGCACCTGCAATTTTGGCTATCTTTCATATACGGACAGACGGACGGACAGACAGATGCTCAGCATAAGCTTTCTTCAGTGAGAGCTAAAAGTGGGATATGGTGTTTTAAATCGTCCATCGGCTGATTCTACGATTTATCTAGAAAATTAAGATACACAGAGCGTTCCTGAATTTCCTTGGCACGTGATATTCTCGTAACAAAAAAAAGTTCAAACGAAAACTGAGTCGAGTTTTTGAGTACTATCAGGTCTATCATACCATGCATACAAAACACTTGTTTTGTGCTTCAACCCTCACTCCCAACTTTTTCTTCTTAAATAGCACCCAATTGTGTTTCCTACACAGATTAAGCCCTCATTTCCTTTAAAATATTGTAGTACCTTTGAATTTATACACAAACCCATTTTTTCGAAAAGTCCTAATTATAAAATAAATAAAATAGGGATTTGTTTAAGGCATAATATTTTCGTAAGATAAACAGTTAAAAAGAAAACTAAGTAGGTTTTTCAGGGGTACTGAATGGCCTATCAAACTATGATTTCGAATTTTTTTTGTACTTTAACCCCTAAACTTCACCACAACTTTTATTTTCAAACAGCACCCCTCAGCTTTTCCTACATAAATGAGGTCATCATTTTATTAAAATCTTGTAGTGCCTTTAACTATACATCATACTCAAAGCAATGTTTTCCCACTTTTATAAGCATAAGATAAATAAAATATGGATTTTTTTTGAACCGTAATACTTTCGTAATAAAAAAGCACAAAAGAGACTTGTTTTCGAAAGCATGTATGTATAAAATACCCTTTAAAACCCACTTAGTTTTCTTTTTTTCAGTTTTTGCGTCAAATAAATTCTCATTTTATTTATACTATGCTTTTGATTTTGACGCAAAAAATAACTTTGCATATAAAATCAAAGCTGCCACAGAATTCTAATAAAATAGTGATATCATTTATGTAGGAAAGGCTATGGGATGCTACTTGAAAAAAGAGTTGAGGGTAAGTTTTATGTAGGAAAGGCTATGGGATGCTACTTGAAAAAAGAGTTGAGGGTAAGTTTTAAGGGTTGACGTAAAAAAAATGTTCTGAAAGCATGGTATCATAGACTCTATAGCACCTTCTAAAATTCCATTCAGCTTTAGTTTGAACATTTTTTGTTACGAGAACATCACGTATCAAGGAAATTCAGAAACACCCTGTATATATCCCCTCATACAAGGTATAACCTTCGAGGGTAGCAATCTTTGTAATACACTTTTACAAATACGTGAAATGAAATATACTATATTATCATTTGATTGTATGACATCAAAAAGAACATCGTTGTATTTGTGCTATCTTATCGATGTATGCTAGCAGACTTTGTCCATGTTATCGATCGCTGTTTTCTGGTATCATAGTCGGCCACTAACTACATGCAGGCCTTCTTTTACTTTTCTTTAAAAATCGACAATAATTCTTGACCCTCTTATAGCCTCATCAGCATTTCCTGGTGCTATTCTCACGACTTGATATTGAATTCAAGTAATGTATTTTGATTCATAATGCTTATAGAATATCTATAATTTTATAAAATGTATTTCACAAACTAACCAAACTTTTTTCTATAGTGATCTGTCAGAATATGCTAAAGCCACAAACGTCAAAAGTCAAACCAACAAATGTCAATGTTAAACCCGAGAATAGCCACCATAGAGAAGCGACACAACCTGTCGGCACCTTTGATGTTCGGCGGGTCATTATTTGGTGACCTTGAAACGGCTTGAACTGACACGCATCCACAATATAGAGCAATTCCACGACCATAACCTCAAACGTTCTTGGTCAGCTGACACTGGGCGGCCGCACGTATAGTTTGAGGATTTGACATTTATCAACAATAACCCCGCGCATGCGTTATGAAAATCGGTCCCTGCTGTGTCGCTTCTCTGTGATGGCTATTCTCGGGTTAAACTCTACTTTGACTATGGCGTAAGGCTAACTATGGGTTTGGCGTTAACAGCAGGTTTAACTATGACTGTAAAATTGGCAACGCTTAAGGAACAGAAGTACCTTTGAAATACGAAAAATAACTGCTGCAACAAGAAAATAGCAATAAATGAAATGAAATATACTATATCATCATTTGATTGTATGACGTCATGAAATACATGGTTGTATCTGTGCTATCCTATCGATGTATGCTAGCAGACTTTGTCGATATTATCGCTCGCTGTCTTCTGGTATCATAATCGCCCACTAATTTCATGCAGCCCTTTTTTTACTTTTCTTTAAAAATCGACAATAATTTTCGACCCTCTTCTAGCCTCATCAGCATTTCCTTGTCGTATCCTCACGACTTGATATTGGAATTCAATTAATGTATTTTGAGTCATAATTGCTTATGGAACACATATAGTTTTATAAAACGTATATCACAAACTAACCAAGCTTTTGTCCTGTAGTGGTCTGTCAGAATATTTAAACCCACAAATATCAACAGTTAAACCTACAAACGTCAAAGTTAAACCCTACTTTGACTAAGGCTTAAAGCCTACTATGAGTTTGACGTTAACAACAAGTTTAACGATGACTGGTGCAAACCGCTGTAAAATCGTCAACGCTTCAGGAACAAAGGTACTGTGATAATACGGAAAATAACTTGTTTAACAAGAAAATAACAATAAATGAAATGAAATATACTATATCATCATTTGATTGTGTGATATCAGGATATACATGGTGGTATTTGTGCTATATTATGGATGTATGCTAAATAGCAGACTTTGTCGATGTTATCGCTCGCTGTCTCCTCGTATTATAATCGGCCACTAATTACATGCAGACCTTCCTTTACTTTTCTTTAAAAATTGACAATAATGCTCGACCCTCTGCCAGTCTCATTAGCATTTCCTGTTCGTATCCTCACAACTTAATTTTGAATTCAAGTAATGCATTTAGATTCATAACTGCTTATAGATTATATATAATTTTATAAAATGTATTTCACAAACTAACCAAACTTTTTTCTGTAGTGATCTTTCAAAGTATCTTAAATCCACAAATGTCAACAGTTAAACCAACAAACGTCAAAGTTAAACCCTACTTTGACTATGGCTTAAAGATAACTATGAGTTTGGCGTTAATAACAAGTTTAACGATGACTGGTGCAAACCGCTGTAAGATTGTCAATGCTTTAGGAGCAAAGGTACCGTGGAAATACAAAAAATAACTTCTGTAACAAGAAAATAACAATAAATGAAATAAAATATACTATATCGTCATTTGATTGTATGACATCAAGAAATACATGGTTGTATTTGTGCTATCTTATCGATGTATGCTAACAGACTTTGTCGATATTATCTCTCACTGTCTACTGGTATCATAATCGGCCACTAATTACATGCAGACCTTTTTTTACTTTTCTTTAAAAATCGACAATAATTCTCGAGCCTCTTCTAGCCTCATCAGCATTTCCTATTACGTCGCCGACGGCGAGGCATCCAATACGACGCCATCGAAGGAATTCTAATGACCAAGGCAGCTTGAATTGGCATTGGCCTGGAAGGATGCGGAATTATGTGCTGCCGCGTCGACGTCGGCCAAGTGTAAGGGCACGGACGACTGCAGCGAGTGATCCTGTTGTCTGATAAGGACAAGCGAGGTTACTACATGCCACATAACAAAGATATATACAATGTACATACATTGGATATCGAATCAATGGATGTATATATATCCACAAATGGAGCAAGAATGTCCAAAAGATGTCAAATAGACACCAAAAGTATACATTGCATGTACGTTTGTCGCGAACTTTCACATCCATGGCATACCCATAGAATGTACCAAAGTATAACCAATGTACATACAATGAATATGTATATCCACAAATGGAGCATGAACGTCTAATGGATGTAAATTGACTTAAACAAATTTACATTTCATGTACGTTTGTCGGGAATATACACATCCATGGTATATCCATTAAATGTACATTCATGTAATTTTAATGCACATGCATAGTGTATGAAAGTTCAATGTAGAGGCAGAAAGATAAACAAACTTTATACTTGCATTATGTATTGTTATTGATTCAATTTCTAGTTACAATAATAATACTTGGCAAAATCGATTACTGTGATTATCCTCTCTTTCCTGTTGCATGGCATGTCTAAAGTCACAAAGAAATCAAGGTGATTTGTTCCGCTTACGACTTACCGTCAAACGCTGGATGCGAGTGTTATCAGTAGCCAGAAGATAAGTGACATTGCACAATATTACGCTCGATCAGGTAATCAGACACAACCAGCACCAGCACACACACACACTAACTACGACGAATGGCTAGAAATTAGCAATGGCGGCACTAGCTGTCCTTCGCGCAGGCGTAAACTACTAGATGTATATATGATACATAGATCAACATCTTATGTATATTCACATATGTATATACCTACGTGAATATATATACACTAGTGTATATCATTTTTTATATGTACATTTAACGTCCTATGAATATTCAAAATATACATGTTCAAACTGGAATATCTAATATACATTCTGTGGATGTACATATCCATATAGTGTTATGCGGGATCTTTCAACTGTACATATACGTCCTTGGAAGACAATTTTTTGCAGATATATAGTAAGGGAAAATTACAGTCACGAAGTTGAACGAAGTTATATCGATATGGGATAGTCTTTTAAAATGGTTATCATCTATACAATGGGGACAGCAGTACATAAACAAACTTTTTCCCAGTGCATAGTTGCATTGATAGTTACCCCTTAATTAAAGTAGGCACTGCACGGTTGAGTAGCAGTATCCAAAGCTTCTGCACATAAAGTTTCCGGAAAATTACCACTGTGCACCATAGTTCTTGCAACTTCAACCAAGTAACGATGGTCTCTTTCTGCTGTCCCGTATATTCTGGCGTGTATCGAATAATTTTTCTATGATAAAGACCATAGTCTTCTGTAATTTTATGAACGTCAGCTTATCAAATTCTTCACCATAGTCTATAGTGATTAAGGGCCGGTTGTACAATGCAAGCTTAAGCTTCGGCTTAAGGTAAGCCGACGTTAAACCACGTCAGTGGCAAAATGTCCGTTGTACAATGCTGGCTTAACCCCCCACTCCAAGCTTAACACGAGCTTATGTAAGCCGATGCTCAACGCGAGCTTAGCTGAGGTTTAAACCTAACCTGATATAAAAATGACATGATTTGTCAAGGATGAACCTTCAAATTGCTTGTCACTTTATTAGGTCAATTTTTTTGGAAGATTTGTGTCTAATTTAACAAAGAGAGTGAATGAAAGAACAGAGACAAAAAAAATTGACACAAAACGTCATAAGTGCCTAACCAAAAAAGGTAAGTTTTCAGATCATTATATCACTACGTATTGTGTCATTGATGCCAACTGTAGTGAATTTCATTATAAACCAGGTTTAACTAAGCCGACGATTGTACAACGGGTGTCGACTTTAAGCCTGAGGTTAGCTAAGCTTAGGCTTAACAAAGCTCGAGCTAAACCCGCATTTGTACAACCGGCCCTTAATGTACAATATGATCCAGGACCTTCACCTCATTTAGTCGTCTAAAATTGTCAATGCTTTAGGAACAAAGGGGCCGTCGAAGTGCGAAAAATAACTGATGTAAAAAGAAGTTTATACAGTATGCAAGGTGCCCATTATGTATAGAACATAGTACACATCTCAGTAAATAATGATAGTATGATATATTTGCATATAAGTTGTTTATAACCGGTTTCACCACCTCCTGAAAGGCATCATATAGCTTAACTGACAGTTTGTCACTTTATTATGTCAAGTGACAGAGCCAAATTATGTAGACAAGCTATCTGACACTTAAGGAGGTGGTGAAAAACTGGCCCTTAATATTCGATTTCTCATAAAACGGCAGTGCTTCTTAAAACAAATAACGAAAATAATGTTTAAATAGCAATACTCTTCCATTAGGGTCATTAGGTTCAATGACATGACAAGTTAGTACCCCAAAAATTTTTTGAAAGGAGTTAAAAACTTTATTGGGCTTATTACATCAATAACTCAAATCTATTTACCAACTTTCGGCAGACTCGATGTCCCTATACCGCTTCAGAGTCTTGGTAACTGCTTACTGGGTGATGGGTTCTTGATTTGGATGACACTGTTGGAAAATTTCATTTGTTTCTACTTGTATTCGGCTAGTCTATAAGTGACTATAATCAAAACATCTATGCGTTCAGATTCTTTCAAATGAACCATTTCTAACTTTTGATGACCGACTCATTAACAATGTCAAACATATTAATGTATGACAATAAGTTTTTGTCACATTTACTCGCAACAGATATCTCAGATATCTAGACCAATGTTATTCTTATAATAAACTTAATAAATTTTTTAATTTTCTTGAGATATTTTCTAGTATTTGAGTACAGACGGGTTACGTCATTAAAAAGATAACAAAATGTATTCCAATATTATATGGCTATCTAAAAAATCAAATCTTTTTCGTCACGCATTTGCTTTCTGTAGCATATCGACTAAATACTGCCTTGTTATGGAAAATGCGATATTAAGTAACTTCTTTATGAATAATATTTTTATATAATCATTATTTACTGAGGCATACAGTGTTTCCCAGCTAAAATTTGCCAGCACCCTTATTTCTGAAATGATAAAAGAAAATAAAAATCGCCGTGACAAGTCGATTTGTATTTCGAGGGGGACTCTTCCACCAAATAGGTCATTATTGTGCCATTAACCTCCTCTCACTCAGCAACATCTGCGTCAAAATCTTCAATGAGACCACCGTACTTGTGATACAGCATTTCAAAGGGAATTCATTGAAAAATACAACAGTGTAATAGGACTGAAGGCTGATTCCATATCGTGGAAGTTAACGAAAAATATTGTGAAGCATTACATTTATTAATATTATGGTAAGAAGGTTCCAAATAGGATTCATTTTATTCCATACAGACGTACAGGCAATACAATAATCTGTCACATAAACGTCCCTGAAAAAATAGTTGTTCGCTGATTAGTATTGGACAGGACTTTTTTTATAGTCAACCTCCCGCAAGGGCTGTGGCCGTTGATTGAAGAAATCAACGCTATGGTGTTGTAGAAATGCTGCGAGAAAATAAGTGTCGGTGCACGTTAGATTTGAAGCGCTGCCAGTTGTAGCCGTCGGGAAACAAATTCCCCGACAGCTTATTCCACAGCGTCGGAGTTCTTCAAAAGAAGGAATGCTGGAGGAGACTGACTCGCGGAGTAGGGACCTCGACCTGATAAGGATGAGCTCGCAAAGCCTCTAGTGATCCTCGTTTGGACGGCCTTTGGTAGTATTAGCTTACTTAAACATCTTGGGTGATAGAATCTGTAAAACAGGGACAGGTCAGCCACCCTTCTTCGGTGTTGCAGGCTGCGGAGGTCCTTTGTGAGGTTAGGCGTATCGATTAGAATAGTTGGTTTCTTCTGGATAGTGTCCAGAAGCTTTGAGAGTGCTTCGGAGGCATCTTCACACATGGAAGCAATACTCCAGCGATGGTCGGATCTGTGCCTTGTAGAGCAGCAGTAGTTGCTCTGGTGTATACAGCTTCCTACAGCGGAACAAAACTTCAAGCTTCTGGGACCTGTAGAAATTGTGATTTACATACCCTGTAGACTGATTAATAAAACTTTCTCATCCTATCAATTATAAACGATCTGTTTACTAAGCTTTATCAGTTTATTATATTTCATTTAAATTTCTGACAGTTACAAATAAAAAAAAATTCCATCAGATAGTCAGGTTTTTATGATATCTAGAGACTAGATTATGACCGATGCGTAAATATATCTATTTCCGAATTTTCGAGAGAAATGCATTATACATATACCATTTTTGCCTGGGAAGCAGTTTTTCTTAACGACCCATTCCAATGCTTCCTTTAGCAAAAATCTCATCTACCCAAATGGATACAAACGACTTAACTGTTTCTAGAGGAAATTGGGTTAACCAAAGTGTTCAACTCCATAGTACATTTTAGGATATTCGGGGTATAACATGCTACTCGGTATTACGGAAGCATGGATTTTATCGAACGGAGTCAGTTGCATCGATAATAGCTCAGTGAAAATAAACATACAGAGTGAGTCTAAAGTATGGAACGTCTTAATGGGGTATTTTCCGAACAAAATTTTATGACGGAATATTGATGTGACGTCCCCAAAAACCATGTGACTAACATTTTTACGTTTTATGGTGTACGCGAAGTGGCTTAAAAGCACCTGCAAAGTTCAAACATAAAATTTCGCGCCAAAGCTGTGACGTAATAAATCTAAGCGTGACATAATAAGTCTTTCGTGGAGCTATCCTTAGAATGTGACTGTACCTTGTCGTCTTTTCTCCATCTACAGACATAACCTCCGCTTCGTGTTGATATTGACAGATGTTTGTTTACATCATTCCATGATCTATCTTGGTTAAATGAGATACCGTGACACTAGGGGAGGTTATGTATGCATGACACTAGTGACAGGCTGTTAAAGACGAGTGTTGCCGAATGACGAGTAAAATTGTAAAAAGTAACTATGAAGCATTCTCAGAGTAAACTGCTAATTACATAACAATGCAAAAAATGGAATACCTGTGCAACATAACATTTATAGTCTACAAAAAGGGGGAAACTAAATAAACGTAAAATAAAGTTTACATCCTTTATAGAAAAGCTATGCAAAGTATTAGCAACGTGACAACCTTAAATCTACGCTCAATTCAAATTAAAATAGTCACATCCTATCTACATCCGGCATAAAAATCACTTTTGATTGGTTGATTTCTTAGGCGGGAGGTTTAAGGGTTTAAATGAGCTCTTTTCAAAGGGATGATTTTCTAAGTCTATCTTTACTACACGTGGACAGAAAAAATTGAGCAAACACTGCCATCATTACAAATTAAATACAAGCAATCCATTTCAGCCATTAAACAGGCAATGTTAGCAAGTTGGAAAATACCCCATTGTCTCGGAAACGGTTTGCACGATTTTTATTAATATTGGAATAGAGGGTTTTCCAATTACGACCAATCTTGCGATGGTATTTGCAATGTTGTCAGATCTACTGGTTTTCCAGAAATATAATACATTTTGTTATGTCAAATGGATCTTCCTACATATTTCTTCATTTTTGATACCCTTGGAAAATTCAAATAATTTTTTGTACAATTGTCCTATACCTAACGTCGTAATTTTTAAGTTACAACTAAATTTACAGCAGACGCTCAAAATGTTGGCCATTTACTTCAATACAACAAGCCATGTGATTCTCGATGCTTTGCAGTACATTTTGCAACATGTCTGAATTTTCAGCAGTAATCATAGTCATCTTATTTAGTTATTTTAACTTGGGTGAATCCAATGTAAATTTAGTTGTAACGCCGGAATTATATTGTTTAGGTATATGGAATATTATACAAAAATAATCAGTACTTTTTAAGGATCTCAAAAAGGTAAAAACACACAGGGTGATCCATTTAGAATAACAAAATTTATTATTTTCCAGAAAAATTGTAGATACGACAGCATTGTAAATACCACCGTAAAATCGGCCGTATTTCAAAACCTCTATGGTTGTTGGGAAGAATTATGTCTTTGCTGTGTAGCTGTTGTGTTACAGTTTCACGGCAAAATTCGTTACGCAAATAATTTTTGGTATAAGGTACCATAGAAACAGTAGATTTTACATTTTCAAAACAATTCCTATGCTCCATTCAGGAATCCTCAGCAATTCAGTTCCTCAAAGGTCTATCTACAACAAAGGCCATAACCGCATTTGTCAACATAGTTTACTACAGAATCGATAAAGTCGGCAAACCAATTGGAATCTTCTTATATCTAAGTAAAGCCTTTGACCTGGTGGACCATGCTTTATTATTGGACGAATTGGAACGATATAACATGAGAGGATTGCCACTCAGGTAGTTTATTAGCTACTTGAGCAATCGTCATCATTATGTCCAAGTAAGCAACAGTCATTCTAATGTACTTAATAGCGCGATATGTCTACCACAAGAGTCTATACTGGTACCGCTGCTCTATATTACTTTTGTGGACGATTTTGATAGTAACAATTATAACATGTACGCTGATGATATGTACATCACTCCTTATTAGTTCCCCTACTATACCTAAACTACAATATCTGCTAGTAGTAAACTTACTCGTCCTACAATAATGGTTCACAAACAATGGTCTCTTCTAAATAAAGAAAAGACAATGTTTTGCTTACCAGAGTACAATCATAGCCTTTTAGTTAAATCGCAAGAAGGGTCTATCAAACAATCTGTAAGCGGAATTTGAACACAAATAGTACTTGTAAGAGAATAATACCTCTAGCTTACTGTACAGGGTGTCCAGTTACTGTGTAATTCTTCGATATCTCGCAAGGTGTACCTGATAGAAGAAAATGTCGAATACAAAAGCTATTTGGTTACCTAAGACGCATATTCTGAAAGTATTTTGAAATATACAGGGTGTTGCGGGAAATTAGGATAGTGATCAACTTAATTTTTTTATATGGAACTATACCTTTCTTTAAAATTCTTCTAGTTTCCATCACTGATCTTTCTTCATCCCTAAAATATTTTTGGGATCGGTTGCGACGTTGCCAAGTTATAATTTGTTTTATATTAATTTCCGGATTTGCAAGGTCGCAAGTAATGAGTCAAAATTGAAATATTCCTTTAACTTTCCTTAATAATATTATACATAGAGTTACCTGAATATCAAGTGAATATTATTTTGAACGTTACCAGCAATTTTTATTGACAGGATGTTTTTCGCAGAATTTTGAATTACGGCAACTTGAGGGTCATTTTACTTTGTTTTTTTAAATGTAACACCCTGTATTTTTTATTTTAAATCGACATACCTAGTAATACCCTATCTCGTCTTGTAATATTTTTTTTGCGTTTGCGACGTTGCCAAGGTATAAATTATTCTTCCAAATTTTTAAACAAATATCCCCGATTTTAATTTATTTTAAATATAATCCTCTACCTATTTTTATTGCGGTGAGTTGCCCATGTCAAATTTAGCGACATCGCACAATTTCAAAATTTTGTTTCTATTAATTACTGAGATACGGCAACCCCGCTTTTTCAGTAAACGGTGCCGGAACGCTTAAATATTTCCAAAACTGCCACAGCTGGAGAGGTGAAATTCAACACTTGAAGGTTTTTGAACATACAGAATTCAAAAACGCTAACATCAGTGTTGTCAGGTTTACTAATTTTACGTCATAATTTTGAACGGAATGCCCTATTTATGAAGTCTAACGTAAAAGTGGTAGATCTGGCAACACCGCTGTTAGCATTTTTGAATTCTGTATGTTCAAAAACCCCCAAGTATTGAATTTCACCTCTCCAGCTTTGGCGGTTTTGGAAATATTTCAGCATTCCGGTACCGTTTACTGAAAAAGCGGTGTTGCCGTATCTCAGTAATTATTAGAAACAAAACTTTGAAATTATGAGATCTTACTAAGTTCGACATGTGCGCTTCATTGCAATAAAAATAAGTAGAGGATTCTATTTAAAATAAATTAAAATTTGTTTAAAAATTTGGAAAAATAATTTATAACTTCGCGACGTCGCAAACGCGAAAAAAAGTATTACAAGGCGAGATAGAGTATTAGTAGATATTTCGATTTGAAATAAAAAATACAAGGTGTTACATTTAAAAAAACAAAGTAAAATGACCTTCAAGTTACTGTAATTTAAAATTCTGTCAAGAACACCATACAAATTGCTGGCAACATCCAAACTAATATCCGCTTAATATTCAAGTAGCTCGCTGTTTAATATTATTAAGAACAGTTAAAGGAATATATCAATTTGGACGTATTATTTGCGACCTTGCAAATCCGGAAATTAATAGAAAATAAATTATAACTTGGCAACGTCGCAACCTATCTCAAAAATATTTTAGGGTTAAATAGAGATCAATGACGGAATATGCGTCTTACATAACCAAATAACTTTTGTATTTGACATTTTCTTCTATCAGGTATGCTTTGCGAGATATCGAAGAATTAGCCACTAACTGGACACCCTGTATAAATCGACTAAGATTTTTTTTACTGTCACCGAACAATCTCTTATGTAATCATTGCCTGAGCCTTGAGTCTAATTTGCCTCTTGGCGACAGTCGCTAATTTGGCGGATTCGAGCAATGGGAGCTAAGTATTTACGAGGCAGCCGACAACACTTTTCGATGGTCGCGTAAATACTTTAGCTCCCACTGGTCGAGTTCGTCAAAAGCGACTGTCGCCAAGAGGCGACCGTCGCCTCCGAGTTAGTATCAAGGCCCTAGGGTGCATCTCGCCATGCACACAGGATCTTTATAATTCCGAAAACGTTTGTAGGAATGATTGTTTTATTAAACTGAACATCTCACTGCAAAGATATTTTCATGAAATTAAACATGCTTATACTGCCCTGTATCTACATGTACTAAGTGTTGCTGCACGTCAGTTGCTTTCAGGTCCTCAGTTCACACAACTGTTACAACAATTGAAATCACATAAATTCACAAATTCCTGCACATAGATTGCCACTAACGGAAAACAGTCCCAAATATTTAGGGTATTAAATTATTATACAGGGTGAGTTTTTAGTATTTGCTCGGTCGAACACTCCACTACTGTAGAACAAGTTTTACATAAAAGTTGTAGCCACGGATATGCTCCTTGCTCAGAAAATTTTTAGATTTATACAGGGTGATCCATAACTACGTGGTGATGCAAACATGCATTTTTTTTTATATGAGACACCCTATATATTATTCCATATTCAAATTCTACTAATGATTTCCGTTTTTCCAATATAGGGCATTGTTACATTATACAGGGTATTTCAAAAGTTATGACCATTTTTATAACCAAATCGCGGTCAAATACTGTATATCAAAAAGTAATGAATCAAAAATTACTTTTTTTATATATTGTTTTATATATAAAAAAAGCCCGTGACGCATATTCGTATACAGGGTGATGTAGAATACAAAATCCAGATTTCCTCTCTTTCTATAAATGTAACCCCCAATATTTTATTATACCAAAAATTGGTTTCATCTTTGTATAGCACTTGTTGCACCTACGTCCATCAGTTTCCGAGATATTTCGATTTTCCGGTAAATTTAAAATATAGCTTCTATTTGTGTACTGAAATGTACTTATTTTGAGAAAGTACTAGCGAATTTGTTTTTTATTTAACGAACAACTAAATTAGGCCGTGAGGAAACAATTTTGTAGGCGTGATGCATAATTATCAAGCAGATTTATCAGGTAGGCTTTGAAAAATTAACCGTTTTCATAACCTGCTCAATAATTCCGTACTGTGTGAAAAATCAGCTTTAAAAGTTAATTCTTCCATCGATGGTATTCAGAAGAATCTTTGGAAAATTGTCTACTTGCCTCTAGAATACATCAACTATGAACAGCAATATCCAGAACGGAGGCACTCTAAAACTAATGAGTTTGAAAGACTGAAGAATCGTCTCATTTGGACTGTGTCGTTTAATATTTCATAGCCTACCTGATAGATCTGCTTGATAATTATGCATGGTGACGTCTATAAAATTATTTCCTCAGCACAATTGACCCATATGATCTCGTTAATTCAGTGTCTTGACTTGATGAAGTACTACTATGGCCTTACATTTTAGTTGTCCATTAAGCAAAAATAAAATTTGATAGTATTTTCTCAAAATAAATAAATTTTAGTAAACAAATAGAAGTTATATTTAAAATTTGTAGAAAAATCGAAATATCTCAGAAACTAATGAATGCAGCCATGACAAGTGCTATACAAGGATTAAAGAGCATATTAAAAGCAATTCTTTGGTGTAATAAAATATTGGGGGTTACATTTAGAAAAAGAGAGAAAATCTAGATTTTGCATTCTACATCATCCTGTATACAAGTATGCGTCGGGGGCTTTCTTTAGAGCCGATTTTAAAACTAGAGAATATTCTTAATCTTTTCCTGTAAAAAAATAACTTTTGATGCATTACTGCGATTTGGATATAGAACTGGTCATAACTTCTGAAATACCCCCCATTATACATAATGTACCTAACAATATCCTATTTTGGAAGAACGGAAATCATTAGTAGAATTTGAGTATGGAATAATATATACGGAGTCTCATTTAAAAAAATGCATGTTTGCATTACCCCGCAGTTATGGATCACCCTGTATTAATCTAGATATTTTATTAGCAAGAAGCATATCCGTGGCTACAACTTTTGTATACAACTTTTGTCGCTATCTTCTACAGTAATGGAGTTATCGACCGAGCCGGTACTACAAACTCACCCTGTATATAAACTACCCAGTTGCTTAAAACTTGCTAGTCTATATGAATTCAAAAGACATATGAAGTCACTACTTCTAAAAGAGGTTTATTACTCTGTCAATATGTACCTCTTTGATGACTCAATTTTCATTCCATCTTTATTTTTCTATGCGAGTGTATATTACTGTTGTCTTTGTGTGATCATTCACTGTTTAATATTTTTAAATATGTACGTACACTATGCTTTATTATTGTATATTCACTATGTCACTATGTCCATACATTCTAAGTCATCATCGATGATCTCTGAATAAAGCTGATTACTATAACAGACTGACACATAAGATAGTTGAAGCCGACCTATGTAAGTAGGTACTAACAAAAATACAAAAATGATTACCTGAAAAATTCCTATAGTATCAGTTTCGCATATATTATAGTTTCCGATACTGCATTATATAATTGCATATATTTAGGGTTGTTTAATAATACTCTTGTATATGGTACTCTATAAAATATGTATGCTACACCAAACACGATATAACGCTCAACGACCTTCACTGCTGCGGAATTCGAGATTGATAGCATTTGCCTTCAGATAAGTATTTATGTGAAATCAATATCACATCGTGTCCATGTCCATGCAAGGGCAACTCCAACTGTACGATAGTTGTTGACCATCTCAAGATGTATCGACCTGATTTGGGAAAGGACATTCAATCGATTCGTCGTCAATCTCAATGCGCTTCCATTCATGAATGCCGTTATGCTGTCTTTCTATGAGGTTACTAAGGGCCCAAGCAGACGGGCTACTTTGTGGCGCTGATAAATCGCGACTACTCACGGGAGTACACTCGGTCACTGGTGTGAATGGTTTGGCGATGTCACTGTTTTGGTAAATAATTTTATTCACGACGGAGGTAGAAGAAAATGAAAACTGGCCTTGCTTGATGTTTTACTAACAAAAAATAAGTTACATTAGGACACAAGGTATATAGAAAACCAGCGCATACTGACCGGTACTTACATAACGAGTCAAACCACCACACACCTTAGAAGTACGGAATTATTAGAACTTTGTCATAACGGGCTAGAAAAGTGTGCGAAACAGAGGAACTCGATACCTAACTGGAACACGTAAAGAATGCTCTTAAGGCAAAAGGTTATACAGAAAATGAAATAACAAGAACAATGAAAAGAGATAGGGCAAAGCAACAACACGAACCGTTAGCAAAAGCCTTTCTATCCAATGTGCCTTGAATAACAGACAGAATAGGAAATCGTCAAGACCACCTACAAGCCCACAAGAAAGATGCAGGCATATTTGAGAACGGTAAAGGAGAAAAGAGACCCACTCACAACACCGGGGCATGTGCACATGTGGGAACGTATACATATAAACAACGAAGCGATCGATAAACACAAGGATTGCTGAACATAAGGCTAACCGTTGACTAGGTGATACGGACAAATTAGCGGTAGCCGAACATGCGATTAAGGTCGAAGGCCATAGGATCAAGTTTGAAAAAACTCAGGTTCTTGCCGCAACATCTTCATACTATGCCAGACTTCACAGATAAGCCATCGAAATACAAAAACATCACAATAATAGAAAGAGAAACACAGAAAGTCAACCAGACGTGAGTACCCATCCGAAAGGACCTGAAAACACTGCCATATCGTGAGGAAGCGGGGCTACCAACGCTATCTGGTTGGGCCACGTCACCGTTAACAGGTACAAAAAAGTGGCAGATCCACCAGCCCTCAGTATTTTGGAAGTTGCCAAAGTGAAATATCTTCTGAAGATGCCATCCACTTGTGGTCGCGAAACGTCAAGCCTTAAGGCTAAACGACGTCGGCCTAAATAAAGACCCCAGTACCACAAATTCATAATTATACTATATCTAGTGCACTACTTTAGTTTTGAAATGGATTATGACGAGGAACACCTACAATACAATCGATCAACTATCGATGGTGAACGCATGAAGGACAATGCCACGAGTGGCACGTCTAGACAGGTCAAGTGACGCTATCACCTGTTCGAGCTTCTTCAAGCTCGAGCGATAGTCGTGCACCACTCTCACTTATCAGAATAGCATTTGAAAATACAAAACTTTGGCACGCGTGGCCAAACGGCTTATTTATACCAGTTGCTTGAATAGCATTTGTAAAATATGCTAGTGTCTATAAATAGGAGAACCGCGATCCGAGTATACAGCGCCTATAATACTATTTGTGCTGGTGTGGCTGAGGCGATTGCTGGTGTCCTGCCTATAAACTTAGCAATTAGAATGAGGAGTGAGATATACGGTACCTCACACATAGTGGCGACATACAATGAACTGCTCAACGCGTGGCAGCTACGTTTCCGTGCAACTAGTAAGGCGAATGGACCAGAAGACTTCTACCTTAAGCAAATAAAGCTTTTTGGGCATGGTTGCTTCCAACAGTATTTGTGCCGTTCTGCTATACGAGATTATCCTGCCTGCTGGTACTGCAGAAGAAACGATGATGTGGAACATACAATCTTGCACTGCTCCAGATGGCAAACAGCCAGAGATAAATACAACTCGTACCTTGGGATGGGCATTCACCCAGAGAATATTATAGAGCTCATGCTGGCATCACCTGAGAACTGGAACACTGTTGCTCCAATAGTGAGAGATATACTGGAGTGCACACGTCAAGAACATCTAGTGCCAAGCAGACATGAAGTATTGGAATAAAGTGCAGGATATATGTATAAGGCCAAGTCTGATAAGTGATAAATACACCCGAAGTAATGTAGTAATGCTAACGATAGTTCCGTTGCTGTTTGGAGAAGAGGCAGCATGCAGGCAGGACTCCCAGTCGCTGCAAAGAGTGGTGCATGCCATCACAAATATGTCGAAGACCATCATTCTCTGCCGAAAAAAATCTGTAACATCTAGTGATTTCTGTCGTCTGTCTAGTATCTTGGCATCAGCATATTCAAGCTTTCCAGGGTGTAGTGCAGACCTTTTGTATATAAGCGGGCGCCACATATGCAGTAATCGGCGAGCAACGAACCCCAATTAATTGCTTTTCGGCTATGTGGCTGCAGGATTTTACCCGAATACTCGCCATATGCCAAGCACCGAGCATTCAGCCGGCGCCATAGCCGGCGCTACACATGCGGCATTTAGGGAACAACGAACAGCGAATATTCGCAATTCCGCAAACGCCTACTAGTGTGGCTGGAGCAGTTTGTGCGAATGGTCGGAATTTGCCGAACACAAATAATACTGACACAGAAACAGGAACAGGGCCGGACTAGAGAATTAAAAACTTTATTCGCATTGTTTATTTGTTAACATTTTTGATTTCTGTGTGTTCAAAAACCCCCAAGTATTGAATTTCACCGCCCCAGCTGTGGCAGTTTTGGAAATATTTAAGCCTTCCGGTACTGTTTACTGAGAAGGCGGTGAGGAACACCAGTTGAAACTTGTTCATACTGTAAACGCGAAAAAAATTACAAGGCGAGATAGGGTATTAGTAGATATTTCAATTTAAAATAAAACGTACAGGGTGTTACATCTAGAAAAAACAAAGCAAAATGACCTTCAAATTACCGTAATTTAAAATTCTACCAATAAAACCCTGCACATTGCTGAGTAGATATTCAAAATCTTCGGAAGACATTCTGCAAAAATTTTCAAATAATTCAGACGGTTCTTTTAATAAATCGGCAACTAGGTGTGGTCCGCCATACCTGAAAATGTGTTTAACATTGTGGTTTGATGTTACTGCTAATTATTTTATTATCTCTCTCGGCTTCTATTTAATGAGACCATCCACCATCGCCTCCTTCTTGGTTGATTTTTTATTTTCCTTATTAACATATAAGCACTACACATAACAAAAACGGCACTTGCTGCCACGACTATATTGCACTATGTTAAAAACAAAAAAGTGCAGTTCGGGCTCCGACACACCGAGCTGCTGTTCCATTACCCAATGACTACTCCTCACACCGTGAGGTGAGCAATCACTGGGTCCTCGAATCGTGCGCCCTAAGTAGACGAAGGGACCCAAGGATGACTGCCTTCTGCATTCTGACGGCTAAGATGTGCGCCGCCGCACGGCACACCGGTATTTTGCGCAGTGCAGAGAGCAGCGTATTCCTCATTCCACCTAGGGATCCAATGACCATAACCAGCAGACTTACAGTGTAGTCTGGCCATTGATGATGACGTTGATTCTACTGTCGATAAATTTTAATAATAAATAAGTTTCAATTTGCTACGAATATTCGGGCTTTCCCATTCCCTTTCTTCTCGAAACTAAACATAGCCAACTACGCACATGTAGGGCGATACGTGCTCGCTATTCGGCGAGCAAGGTTGAAAAACGGCGAGTATTGATACTCTGTAAATACCCGCATATGTGGCGCCGGCTATAGATTAATTGGATAGCAAAGGAACTAGTCGGAGTGTGATCAGCAGTGAAGTGTAAAGCTCAATATTGGTAGTAGCTCTGGGGCGGCCGCGCCTGGTAATAGGCCCCAGTACGCCCCTTTTCCCATCCCCGAATATAACCTCTCAGCTACCACCGCCTGCCTCCCCCACCCTGCCAAACCTTTCCAACCTTTTAACAAAGGCCAGTACGTCGGACCGACAGACACAATTTATTGCAACAAGGATAACTAGAAAATTTCATTTAAAATAACAAAATTATGCCGCGCAACGTAAATCTGGCAACATTTTTGTTGGCATTTTTGAAGTTCAAAGGTTCGAAAACTTCCAGGTATTGAATTTTATCGTTCCAGCTTTGGCAGTTTTGGAGATATTTAAGCGTACCGATCCTTTTTACCAACCCGTCATATAACTGCAGTTTCGTTAAAGTTATAGAAATACTGCGCTAGTGAGGTATAACCTGAAATAATTATATACCCATTTATAAATTGTTCAATCAAAATGCCTTAAAATTACGATGACGTGAAGTCTACAGGCGTATACAAGGGGGGGGGGGAACAGGGGTAATCACCCCTCCAAAGATTTTCGAAAAAAAAGCTCGATTCAACTTTGACTTATTTTATTTGACTTATTTATTTAAGCAATTGTCGCACGGAAAGAAAAATCTTTTTTTGCAGTAACTAAATAACAAAATCATTTGCTTTGCATTATTACAGTGATGCATATCAAATATATTCCAATTGCTACATAATCAGTTGAATGTCCTATATAGGGTGTCCAGTTAGTGTGTAATTCTTCAATATCTCGCAAGGTATACCTGATAGAAGAAAATGTCAAATACAAAAGTTATTTGGTTACTTATGGCGCATATTCTAAAGATATTTTGAAATGTACAGGGTGTTGCGGGAAAGTAGGATAGTGATCAACTTAATTATTTATATAGAACTATACCTTTTCTTTAAATTTTTCTAGTTTCAATCATTGATCTCTATTCAGCTCTAAAATATTTTTGGGATCGGTTGCGACGTTGCCAAGGTATAATTTATTTTCTATTAATTTCCGGATTTGCAAGGTCGCAAGTAATACGTCCAAATTGATATATTCCTTTTACTTTTCTCAATAATATTATACACCAAGTTACTCGAATATTGAGTGGATATCACTTTGGATGTCACCAGCAATTTGTGTCTACAGGGTGTTTTTGGCAGAATTTTAAATTACGGAAGTTTGAAGGTCATTTTACTTTGTTTATTAAATGTAACACCCTGTATGTTTTACTTTAAATCGAAATATCTACTAATACCCTATCTCGCTTTGTAATATTTTTTTTCACATTTGCGGCGTTGCCAAGTTACAAATTATTTTTCCAAATTTTTAAACAAATATCCCAGATTTTAATTTATTTTAAATAGAATCATCTACTTATTTTCATTGCAATGAATTGCGCATGGCAAACTTAGTAAGATGTCACAATTTCAAAATTTTGTTTCTATTAATTACTGAGATACGGCAACACCGCTTTTTCAGTAAACGGTACCGTAACGCTTAAATATTTCCAAAACTGCTACAGCTGGAGAGGTGACATTCAATACTTGGGGTTCTTGAACATACAGAATTCAAAAACGCTAACATCAGTGTTGTCAGATTTACCAATTTTACGTTTTGCGTCATAATTTTGAATGGAATTCCCTATTTCTGAAGTCTAACGTAAAAGTGGTAAACCTGACAACACTGGTGTTAGCGTTTTTTAATTCTGTATGTTCAAAACCCCCCAAGTATTGAATTTCACCGTTCCATCTGTGGCAGTTTTTGAAATATTTAAGCGTTCCGGTACTGTTTACTGAAAAAGCGGTGTTGCCGTATCTCAATAATTAACAGAAACAAAAATTTTGAAATTGTGAGATCTTACTAAGTTCGGCATGTGCAATTCATTGCAATAAAAATAAATAGAGGATTCTGTTTAAAATAAATTAAAATCGGGGATATTTGTTTAAAAATTTGGAAAAATAATTTGTAACTTAGCAACGCCGCAAACGTTGAAAAAATATTACAAGGCGAGATGGAGTATTAGTAGATTTAAAGTAAAACATACAGGGGTGTTACATTTAAAAAAACAAAGTAAAATGACCTTCAAGTTGCCGTAATCTAAAATACTGCCAAAAACACCCGGTAGACACAAATTGCTGGTAACATCCAAAATAATATCCACTTAATATTCAAGTAACTCGCTGTATAATATTATTGAGAAAAGTTAAAGGAATATGATATATATATATATATTTGGACGTATAACTTGCGACCTTGCAAATCCGGAAATTAGTAAAAAGTAAATTATAACTTGGCAACGTCGCAACCGATCCCAAAAATATTTTAGGGTTGAATAGAAATCAATGATGATTTTAATACTATTAACATTTTCCTTTTCTCTTGCATCAACGTCCTTCACGAAGGTATTACAAAAAATTGTGAAAGCACACACAACTTCATGCCCCGCTACCCCTCCCAAGACTGAGCTCTGGATACGCCCCCGACTAAGTCACTTCTTGTGCTTGAATTTTTACTCAGTGTACGAAAGTTACTCCAAAGAATCACTGCTTTGGAAAATGAAAGTTAACAGAGTAACGTCGTACACCCTAATCCGAGAAAGCATTGTTGACACCCATGTACTGAACTGTTTCTCGTGAAACTATCAACAAACACAATGCCAGACAGGGCGCAAAAGAAAGTTCAGCTAACAGGGTACGTCAATGTTTGCCATCCAATATAATCAGATATAAATTCCTACAATTTGTACGGTAAGGTCGGAAAACTGACGTCTCCTATTTACCGCTCTGCGAAACGAGAAAGGAAATTGTATTTGCACAAACCCTTCGAAACTCGACTTCGGTCATAGCGTACGGTCAACAAACCCTTATATATTTTTTCGCAGCACGTGTATTTTCTATGCATTGGAATAAAATTATCTCATCCATATGAATTTCTTATTACATACTCAACTGGAGATTCTTCTATGCTGTGATCTTCATTGATTTATTGTCTGGTTTGGCAGTTGAGGGTTAGGTTAGGGTAGATACAGGTACAGGGAGTGAATTTCCCCTATACTGAAATACTGAAATGAACGAATTACTTACTGATTTATTATTGATTATTTACAGAAATGGCACTAAGGTTGCTAAACACTTTTCTGGGTGAGAGTGCGGCCCGTCTCTTACAAGCTATTATACATCAGCTGGTTACGGTTGGAAGAACTACACCTTAACGAGTTGAGCCGTACTCAACGACGACAAAACTCTGATAGACCTCTTATGTTTACAAAAAAATTCGTCAGACATTGACACGTAGTTGCCACAATTCACCAAAAGTCTACAATAACATTTGTTTTTGTACATAGCTATTTCACAAGATCTAAACGAATTTCTCTGCCATTATGTAGTAAGAAAAGATTAAAATAAGTTCATAATTTACAATGGTAGTCACACACCTCACATACCAACTGGCAACATGGCTCTATAGTAAATTATTACCGGTACTAGGCGCTACGTATCATTTTTCAATTTGCAGGTTTGAACGTATGTCGTTCGTGATGTGGACCGAAAAACCGCCAACTGTCAGGAGTGTCAAGTCAACAGTGTCAACCGTAGTGAATTTTGACGTGATTTTGACGTGGGCGTTTGTTAGCAAACGCATTTTTCGTCATTTTCTCTGCTCCATCTATCGATATGTAGCTCGAATTTCGTTTATTTGTTGCCGTAATGGTTAAATACTGTTATGTGTGTAAGCTGTTCAGCAGCCAAGCTGAAGCTGCAGGTGACGTCATCGGTGTTTACAAAAGAAATTACGGTCTCCATCAAGCGGCCATTTTGTCACTTTTCTCTCACACCGCTAGCTCCCTCGCCCAAAGTAATGTATGACTGTGAAGATACATGAATTTATGGATGAGATGACAGGTCTTCAGTTGTTCTATCGTCGTTTGCCGTACCTAAACGTCATCTAAAGATACTGCCAATTGATGTAATAATAGGGACCTTTTGCACGTCCGTTTATGATGTTATTTCACGTTATCGGCTATTTGTGGCATGCGCAGTTCTCCCGAAATGACCGAATCGACGAATAACCGATAAAGTTGTATGCTCTCTACGAAAGGTTACGGTACGATATCATTACGTTCGGTATTGCCAGGTCTAAAAACCACTATGCGACAATAAGAATAGAACCGTGATGATTTTGATAGCAATAATACTTATTTTGTGATTTATCATTGTAGAAAAGGATCTCAGGTTTTCTTACATCAGTTTTTATTTGACAGTATTTTCCAATAAAAGCTACAAAATCCTGCAAAACCTATATTATTATGTGTTTATTTGTTTATGATTACGTCCAATATGCCGCCGACGCCTGAAAACGATATCTAAAGCTTGTTCCATTTTTAGTGTTTGCAATACAAGGTCTCTAAAAATAACAAAAAAACACAGAAAGCCTAGAGCACGAACCTCACTTATTCTACGCTACGTTAAACAAAGGTGCATGCAAAAAGTCAAAATTGTATACTCTACATAGCGTTACGTTGGAATCGTTTGGTGACGTCAATAACCGTTAACGTTTTACTACTGACACTTTGGAAAAGGTCCTGCAAAAGGTCCCTAATGATTTGGCCCCGCTGTTTTACGTTGCTATCCAGCTACTATATTATATGTCTGGTAAGTATACTAACTAATAATAAAAGCTGATAATAGCTAAAGTAATGCCTGATTTCAGATGCTCATCCAGTGAAGAAGTTACAAGATCTACAACTTATGCCATCTGCCACCTGTATTCCAAAGCAGTAAGTCGTGGGTCTTTTGGAAATACGTTGCTACCCAACAGGCACTAAAGTGTGATAGCAAAGCAAGCAAAGAGACATTGACACCTTTCGTGAAATAGCTGTTCTTCAAGCAGATATGCAGCGAAGCAGAGGCTCTAGCAAGTACCTAACAGATTATTAGAGGTGACATGCAAGCAAAATGTTGGATAGTTGTTAGGGTTGGTAGTTGGCGATATTGCTCGACTTAGCCTAAGATTGGTTGATGGTTAAGCCTAAAAAGTCTATAGCAGAATATGTTAGATGCCTGGAAGCAGATTAGCAACATTTAAAACAATTAGTCGTGGCCACAGATGTGAAAGACTAATTCAGATAGCCTCGTATGACCAATTTCCATGAAAGAAGGATATGCACCTTCCATTGGTGTTGGTTGGCTTTAAAATATTTCCTTTGGAAGCCGTGTTAGATGGAGTTTATACGTATCCCACAGAAGTGGTTCTACAGATAACTGTAAGAGCAAAATCCAAGTCAAGACAGGCTTTCTTTCCTCACAAATCCGCCAAGTATGCTGAATGATCACCAGGTCTGGTGAAAATAGAGAAGTAAAAGGAAATGGCTTTTTCTCATGAAGATAGACGCCAAACTCCCCTGTCATATGGCAATGAACTGTGGAGATTTAATTCTGTAGTCCGACATTGGTCCATCTCTCTACAAAGTACAAAGAAACAGATAGATGTCAATCAGGAGCAAGACTAATCTGTTATTCATCAACATTGACTTGTAAGCAAGAGTTCTGGGTTAATGGAATGCTGTGGTGTGTTCATACGGATTTACTTGAATGCAATATTAATATTGTCTGTCCCTCTAGATGACTGTAGCCCGATATACCTTTTAGAAGGCACTTCGTAAATGGACCAATCGTAAATATATACTGGACTAGCATTACATATCATACATTATAGTGAATAAATGGACTTAAATGCTATACACGTACATGTGTTGTTTACAATAAGCCTAAGTCTGAGTAAGTATTTAATGAGTAGGTATGTATGTTAGATTTTAAATTGGGTTGCCAGTGAGTGGACTTGTGAGCTAATACAAACTCCTCTTGTCAAAGACAATGCTGCGCGATGTTAACAATTTAGTAACATACAGTAAGCAAACAAGTAAAAGATACATTTTCGATAATAACTACGTAATAATACGTAATAACTGGTAACAACGAGACTTCGTGTAAGAGTTCTTCTTACGCCGGCTCCACACATTGGGGCCAACGTTTGTACCAACAGTGTTCGTCACATGTGTGGATGAGCGGAATACCATTGGCGCCAACGCTAGATGATGTTGGCGCTCATGTTGGGAGCTACCATTTGGTTATCGGTTTTCCTGAGAAAGATCAAAGAGGCACGTTGGGTTATTCTTCTGACCGACCATGCACTGGTTTCATATTCAGTCGTAGTTTAAACGTCAATGCATTCATGGTACATGTGGAGCTATTCAATATTAAAAATGGCTTCGTGTTGGACTAATGAATTAGTCTTAGAATATATCAAGCGGGACCAATTATATGGAACTACCGTAATTCTCGACGTAAAAACAGAAATGCGGTGATAAACCCAAACTTTACAAGTTGTAATGAACTGTTGGAAAACGAAATTTAAAATATAGTTGTTGACACTTGCATCACGGCATATGCATACAAGCACATTCACCTACACAACGTAGTATCTGTTTTGCGCCCAGTCATATTAACGTTGGCCAGTTGCACAAAGGAGTGACCTTAGTGCCAGTGTGTAGACACTTCTTACAAACGCACCATGAACATAGCCAAGTTTGTCCAAACTTTGGCGCCAATGTTAGAACCAATGAGTGAAGCCGGTGTTATCAGGCTGCCTCTTTTCGAAAGTTGGCGATTGAAATAGCTAACCTACCTCTAGATACAGCCATGTAAAAAGCGTCAAGAGATGAGCAACCAGATCATCTTCGTATGTCCTTCAAGCAAGAATTTTAGACCTATGTATGTTGTTTCTCATTCCTTGATGGTGGACATGATTTCTTTTTGTTTCTTCATGCGATTACGGACTTCATCCTGCATTATTCTTTAAACCCATAATATTCTGAGAATACGGCGGTAAATATACATCTCAAAGGCGTCAAAATAAGAACAAAAAGTAATAATTTCGCATTGTCTCCGCGCATCCGGCCTGCCACAACGTCAGCTGTAACATTTACGCTGTCCTCCTATACAGTAGGGAATATCTGTATGTTCTATACTGTTTGCTCCACCAAGCTTGCCGAAAAGAGACTAAAGGTCACCTCGGTAACTTTTCGTTGGATCACCATGTGATCTTCGACGTTCAGTTTGAGTTCTCGTTCTGAAATTAGGACGGAGTTGCGGACAGTCAGGCCGGTAAACCATACAACCTGCAGATTTACCAAAGACAAGAGTATTGTCTTCTTACTTCTAGATATTCCAAAGACTTTTAGTAAGTTGTGGCATGATGGCTTTCTCTATAGAATAATTCAAAAGGTCTTTCACCTGTTGCTTCTAAATCTCTTAAAATGCCTTCTCAAAGGAAGGGAATTTAGAATACAGATGAATAACGTCATTTCATCATTACTTTTTTTTATTATAGGCAGCGTCGACTACTGTGATCATTGGCTGCCGTTATCACTATTTACAGTTTTGCGAGTTTTACTTTACAATCTCCAATAGAGTCCGAAATTTTTTATGTACAGCAGAATGTTCTTAACCTTATCAGGGCTATTAAAACAACTATGTACGTCACGAGGTATTTCATACAGTTGACGCAAGTGATGGAGAGATGGATACTCGCAGATTATGTGGAGGATGGTCAGACGGATACCACAGAAACTACAATCGGGAGGGTTGGTGCCGAGCAAAAGGTGGGAGTGGGTGAGGGCAGTGTGTCCGATACGCAATCGATGCAATGGGACTATCTGCGCGGGGAAGTATAATGGGGGGTGTACATGGGTAAACTGTCCTTTTTGAGTTTTTGAGAAATGTGTTCTCAGTATCCCACTGTGATTGCCATAGATCACGGATGCATCGTATTACCGGAATTTTGAGCTCATCTTTTTTGACATAGGGATTATCGATAGCTACTGTTAGACAAGCTGCCTGGTGGGCAGCGCGGTCAGTGGCTAGATTGCCATGTATTTCTACGTGTCCGGGAACCCAAACAAAGCTACCTTCTTACCGACGTCTGCCAAGGATTTCAATAAAGATAGACATTTCCGGATAAGTGAATCGAGTGAGTTTCGATTTCTCAAAGCTATTAGTGCGTTAAGGGAATCGCTTATAATTGCTGCAGAGGGTGACGTTGGATCCATTTCAAATGCTTGCAAGGCTTTAAAAATTGCATACTGCTCCGCGGAGAAGATTGAAGTAATCGGTGACAGTGTCCAGGATCATCATTACTTATTTATTTATTTCTGACTGTCTACTGTACGAAAGGAGTACTCCATTCAGCAGGCAGACAATGAGCAAAGGTACAAAATAAACTGAGAGGGTGAGAGGTAGAAATAGTGTCAATGACATGGGAACCAAAAACAATTTCCTTCATTATAATGGTCAAACTGGAAACACTATCACAGGGTATTTTTACACTACCCAACTTCATCGAAACTTTAGTGACGATGTGATTTCTACGTAAAATTTTCAACAAATATGTTTTCTTGAAACTCGGTCCCGAAAACACCTTGTACAGAATGTACACAAACTTCCTTGCTATAAAGTTACTAGTTCTCGCTTCTTTTTTGACTTGGATATATAAAACTTATAGAAACCTCCAAGCAGTAGCGTATCTAATGTACACACATGAAAATATATTCTCTATTCAAGAATTCTGATAACTTGTAAAGATTACACTAGCGACAAGAACACGCGTTTCTGCTCTGAGACATTTTTCTTGATGAGAAAATTATGGTTAATTTAAGGCAAGAAAAATATATTTTGGATTTCAATACTTAGTCTAAAAAAATTCCCTGGATAAGAATATAATTTTCTTTACAACAAAATTTCAATATTCTTCGACCAGGTATTTCATAAAGCCTTAGTAAGGGTGTCATCATATTTTTCAACTGATATAAAATACAAGCAGCTTGACAATTTATTGTGAAGTGCCTCCATTGAAATTATAAAATATATCTTGGTTCATGCACACTGACAGATCGTCACATGCTCCATAGTCATTTGTTAATAATCCATAATTTTACCTGTATTTGTGTGTTATACAGAGTGAGTCTTAAGTATGGAACGCCTCAATTATCTCGGAAACGGTTTGAGCGATTTCCATTAACTCTGGGACTTACGGGTTTTATAATACGGGTCTTTTGGCAGCACTCACATTGTTGTTATGTCTTCCGTTTTTTCTTCAGAAAATATAGTGAAATTTGTTATTTTAAATGGGTCACTCTGTATATTATTTTATTTTTAAAATCCTTGAAAATAGTGACTAATTTTACCCAAATATTCACAACACTTTAAATGCCACATTTTGCGAGTTACGCCTAAATTACATTTACATTTACATTACATCCACTCAAGCTAAATAAGACAATAATTTTAAAAACATATTGTTAAAGATGCACTGAGAGAAAACTTTTATCGCTACGATTAAAATTTTAATCACCGCAATTAAGTTTTGCATCAAATTACGTGACAATTAAACTGTTTAATTGCTGCAATTGAATAGTGAATTCTGTTTAGAATTAATTGTGGTAGTGAGCAATATCAAATCAGTGGTTGTCAGAAAAATGTCACTGTGACTGTAGCTTAGTTTAATAGTTACAATTAAACCACTTCTTCAAGGTTATTCACTTGTTTAGTACCTTCAATTAAGCAGGGTTGTTTATTACGGTTATCTATTTGTGACATTCTTTTTGTCATTGTACTACAGATAATGAACTAAACTGTTATAATGAAAAACTTTAATACCAATACTGATTTTTTTCTCAATTTAATACGTATAATTCCTACACTCAATTAGAGCAAAAAAAGCAAACAGATTCAAAAAAATCTTTATTCCTGGTAAAATAATTAATTAAGAATCATTATAACAAAAATTAAAATCTTTAGTTTATCACAACAAAAAAGTTATTATTGCACATAAAACGTCTATTACACCTACGAGCACATAATGTCATTGGAAAATTGTTACATATTTTGACCTTAAAGCAAAGTTACCGGAAATGTACAACTCATGTACTTCAAAGCCATATTTGAACATGTAGGTACCTATTCTGTTCCACACACACAGACACAAGCACGCATAAAACTTATAGGAACACAAAATAGTATGTGATAGTAAAACCGAACAGCGAATGCACCTCACACCTGTAACCGTGCTGTAAGTACTAACGACTAACTGAAATGAACAGCAGTGAAGAGCATCTATCTCTATCGCACTCGCTTGCCCTCTACAAAGAAGAAAAGAGATGGAGCACCTCGGGAACGACCGTTTTGCATATTTCGTGACTTATCACAGCTGTAATAGCCTTTAACTCTTGCCATTAAAATGTTTAATTGGAAATTGCAGTACTTCAACCAGTTTAATTGTCATTGTAACCTGAAGTGTCTACGATAGGAATACTCATACCGACAGTTACTAATTTATGTTTATAGTAACTCTCGTTAATCATTACTATTAAAATGTTTAAGTGAAAGTAGTAGTACTTAAACCAGTTTAATTGTTACAATAATATGCGTTTTCTTTGACAAAATCGAAGTGTTAAGCCTCGTTTACACCGGAGTTAATAACACAATTGTTAATAACTTTTGCTTATAACTTTTCTTAATAACAAAGATTATTAACAGAAAGTTCCTAACAAATTAGTTTTCACTTTTAAACCAATAACATTTGTTAATAACATTCGACTCTTGTCAGCCATCTTGTCTTGCCCAGTACACCAGACAATGGTGCGAGAGACGGATGTGGCTCTCGCTGCAGCTGCGTTTGTCATTTTGGCAGCCACCAAACGGAAAGGTAGAAGGTTCTGGGTGAAACCGTCACTCAGAGCAAGAACGGTGTATAGTGGAGGTGATTTGTTGCATGATCTCCAAGAGGATGATCGCGATCCTCTTTCAGGCGAATTGAGGTGCGACGGGAGTGTGAAGAATTTTTTGCGCATGACCAGCAGTGATTTCGAGTGGCTGATAGTAACGATAGGACATCAAATTGGGAAAAGAGACACAAACTACAGAAAAGCTATTACTGTGCGAGAGCGGTTGGCCGTCACCTTACGGTATTTAGCGACAGGGGACTGCTATGCAAGTTTAGGATATTTATTCAAAATATCCAAATCAACTATCTCACTGCTCATCCCCCAAGTTCTAGACGCTTTGATTGATTGTTTCAAAGAAAATATAAAGGTAAGTGAATTAAATACAAGTATTAACAACATTCAAAACTCTATATTTCCTGTGTTCAGAGAAAGAATACCTTATTACATTACAAAAATATCAAATAATTCAAAATATTTCTATGATGTCACACAATATGTTATTACTTTTAATTAAACATTGCAATTATTTAGGCTACATACGTACAAGTATTTGTGTCTTGTAAAACTTTACTTGATACGATTCAATAAAGTGTTTATGAACTGATCAGTTGGATCATCATTTGGCATGTCAGTAGTGATGTGTCCCTGTAGAAATTTGCAGTTGCTGATGGCTGTCATTGCTGCTAGTTTCTAGGAATAGGGGAGAATTAAAATTCGAACTGCAAGCCGATGAGGAACTGCAAGGGCTATATGGAGGTCGAGTTGCGTTCACTACTTCCATTTCTAAATTAAACAACAACTCATTGATCTTGTGTTTAGCTCTCGCTTGGTAAAACCTGGCCCCAAGATTCCTAATTTGGAAAGCTACATGCTTTCCAAAAGCATCAAACTCATCGTCTTCTGACCCTTGTTTTAGTTTGGTCATTACTCCATACGCCTCCTCGACCATTTGGGCTTGTGTCTTTTTCTTGGATCTCTTAGCAGGAAGCGGAAGAGGGGGTTTTAGACTCGATTCGGACTTATTGGTCTCTGAAGTAGAAGAAGGAGGAAGGGGAGACTTTTGCTGTTGGCTTCCCGATGCAAGAGGTGCTTGTGAACCACGTGACATTTGAGTCGTTTCAGTCCCAGACGTGTCCTGTTCATCTACTTCTTCTGGCTCACTAGCTCCAACCTAAAAAAGTAAACAAAAAAATTATAGCATTTTCCAGAAAGTTCAAAACTAACTTTATTTGTATGCTATAGGTTATATCCAACGACATCCAGAGGCCGTACCCAGCTGAAACGTACAGTATGCATACAACGATAACTTAATGCAGTTTCTTACCTTTTAGGTACCGACCACGCCTGAGGAATGGCTGCACCATGCAAATGAGTATCTTCGACTATGGAACTTTCCTCACTGCATTGGAGCCATGGACGGAAAGCATGTGATGCTCCAAGCTCCAGTACATCCCGGGAGTGACTACTTTAACTACAAAGACTTCTTTAGTATCGTCATGCTGGCTTTGGTCGATGCTAACTATTGTTTCACGTATGTGTCAGCTGGGTGCCAAGGAAGATTGTCGGACGGTGCAGTATTTGCAAACAGTGCCTTGAAAGATTTCTTGAATAACAATACACTCAATCTACCTCTCGCCACCCCTTTACCAGGAAGGACCTTACCCGTCCCATACTTCATCGTAGCTGATGTTGCTTTCCCATTGCAACCAACAATCATGAAACTTTACCCTGGTCTTCATGAAAAAGGCAGTGAAAAACGAGTATACAACTATCGACACTGTCGTTGTAGAAGAGTTGTGGAAAATGTGTTCGGAATTGTATCAGTCGTGTTCAGAGTACTGAGGAAACCTATGTTACTTGAACCAGATCGAGCACAAAAGGTTGTGTTGGCTTGTGTTCATTTGCACAACTTTTTGAGGCAAAGTAAGTCGTCACGTGGAACGTACACCCCTTCAGGGACTTTTGATCAAGAGGACCCCAACACAGGCCAACTAATTCCTGGTCAGTGGCGAGTTGAAGGTATACCATCGGGAACCCTACTAAGGTTGAAAAAAACACCTAAGAAATCTTCTGACATCGCAAAAATAGTTAGGAATGAACTTTGTGCGTATCTTAATAGCCCTGAGGGTTCCGTGTCTTGGCAAAACAAGATGTGATGTGATTTAAAGTTTTTTGTAGTTGTATGTAAAATATTTTTGCAAATCAAATACATTCATTCTATAAAATAACATAATGTATTATTTTACTTACCTCATTTGTCCCTAGGCCGACCTCGGTCGTTGGTTTCGGTGCGGTTTTGTCCCTCAAAAACAACAGTTGTTCGTAGGCAAACCACTTGATTTTCACATGGGCTCCAGATCCACTTTTTTGTTTTTCGTTTTCTCGTTGAAACTGGCCTATAACTTTCTTCATCTTATCCTGGACCTCAATTTTGGTCATGCTCATGCCCAACGCAATTTCTGACCAAGCGTAGTTCTTCAAGTTCCTGTCCTTATAATCTGCACAGCCCGGATCCCACAAAACAGGTCTTTCACGGTATAAATCGATCAGTTGTATAACTTGGTCGTGATTCCAGTCCAAAGTCTTGGATTCACTTTCCATCCTCACAAACAAAATCGTAATTTTGTCAATTTCTAATTGTAATAAGTCAAAGGGATAAAATTTACACGCGTGGCGCAATACACAAAACTAACCTCAACTCAAGGCACGTGTCGTCTGCGGTGTGGAGCGACTGGCGTGCAGGATGCCGGGCGCAGGGGTAGGGGGGCTTGTTATTAACAAAAGTTACCGAACTGAAGAGACCAGTAACATTTGTTATTAACAATTGTTATTAACTTCCTTTGATCTTTTTCACATTTACCGACTTCATATGGGTAACATAAATTCTGTACATAACATGGAAATTTCTGTTACTAACACGAGTTGATAACTTTTGTTACTTGAAATTTTGGGCGATCCTGAAATGTTATTAACTTTTTGTTAATAACTTGTGTTATTAACTCCGGTGTAAACGCGGCTTTAGAATTCAGTTTTTATGCCTGACTATGAAGCTTCATTACAGAAACGGTACGCAACTTTAATATAGGCTATTAAAAATGTACCAGTTAAACGCTTTAACAGGGCTGGTGTTCTGAGTGTGAACTTTAAATCAACACTAATAATGACACTTTGTTGAAGCGTCAAAGTTGCTGTTCTTGCAGTTATAGCCATCATACAATTATTTTAACTTGGGCGGATACAATGTAAATTTAGGTGTAACTCGACCATTATTATGACGCTAAACCCTGTAGAACGGCGCTCTCTGGTGGCTTAAGCGGACGCGCCCTGGCGTTCCACCAAGAAGTCTGCTGCTGCTTAGCCTTCGGGTACCAGATGGCGCACCGGCAGAACCTTTCTGTCGTCTGCTCTCACATGCTTCACGTGTCTGGTGGACATGAAAAATCCGATGCTCTCTATTTCCGTCAATCGACCTATGGCGCACTGATGATCGCTAATAAGCGCGAAACAGCTGTCTGCGTACTGGTGGATTGGCGGAGATATAGAGCAACCCTCGTAATTTACAACATGATTTTGTGGCGCTAGTATGTTATGCATAGTCAAAGATATGTAAACAGATGTATCTAACCATCATTTCTGTACTCCAATCATATAATCTTTTCGTGTATGATTTGATTTTTCCCACAAGGAAATGAGATTTGTCCTACGACAAACGATTTCTCATAACCGAGGTAGCATGCTTTTTTCTAGGAAAATAAGTTGCAGTTTGCCGCAAGCGATTGGTTTATTTCTCACAGCCAGGCTTGCCTGCTTTTCAAGAAACATTAATTTGATAAATTATACAAGAAATGGATTTATTATACCATCGGTTTGGTATCAGCTGGTCCACGTAGACGTTATTTGAGTATAAAGATAATTTCGCAGTGCTAGTTTAGGAATTAGAATTATTAGTATGTGGAAGAAACAACGCAGCTGAGGTATTGAATATCTAGTGCTTGGGAGGGCTGAGACATGAGACCCCTGCTAAGAAAACTGCATACCTTGCTTTCATAGACACAGAAAGCGACCAAATAGCCTGTTTGGCGTATACTATTACGATATACAGGGTGTCCCACGACGACGACGATTAAGACAACAATATATCGTAACTGGGCAATAGTAGCGGATTATAATTTTGGGGGTGTAAATTGGAGCAAGTATCTTTTCTTATTATTGCGTCACCCAACAAGACATTTGTTTTTGGTCACGTGACGTTCGATTCAAAAATTTTAATGGGACACCCTGTATATTTGTGACCTGTTATGTTCCTCCCGATAAAGCCATTCCAACAAACTAGCACATTTGAGGTCTAAAGTGATTAATTCAAGAGCTACAGGTACTTAAAGGATTGTACCACTACCATTATGAAACACTACCAAAGTAGGTAATTTAACTGTAGGAGTACATGTTATAATCAGTGGTAGTCGTAACATCCTTTAAGTACCTGTAGCTCTTGAATTAATCACTTTAGACTCCAAGTGTGCTAGTTTCTTGGAATTGTTTTATCGGGAGGAACACAAAAAATCACAAATATACAGGGTGTCCCATTAAAAATTTTGAATGGGACGTCACGTGACCAAAAACAAATACCTCGTTGGGTGATAATAAGAAAATATACTATATTTGCTCTAATTTACACCTCCACCATTATAATTTGCTACTACTACCCAGTTCCGATATATTGCTCGTCTTAATCGTCGTGGGACACCCTGTATGTATTACAGTAAAAGCTTAAGTGAGTTCAGACAAAAACCACTGCAAAATACATTTTACTATATATCTAACGCTTGGAAATATTCGAGACGCGATATTTTCTGACTGTCTCTTTCTTCGATCATATATAACTAGATAAGTAATCGTAGATATTCAACACAGTGTGCTTGCATCACCTTAGTAGATTTTGTAAACATCCAAGATATTTACCCTAGATAGGACACAGACGGGTGCTTATACATTCGAAAGAGGGTTACGAACTTCTATCTGAGATTGATTTGTAAATGTGCTCAGTGTCGTCAGTCCACATTTAACAAAACAATATACTGAATATGGGAGTTGATTGTTAGCTCTGTTACATCAAAGTACTTGTGAATGAAACAGTATACAAAGTAAACATTTCATCAGTCCTTCAAAAGTAATGAAGTAGCTTACAGTTGAGGACAAAACAAAATCAATGAAATCATCATAGTATATCACTCAACAATAACAGATATAATTTGTGTTAAAACAGAGATAGCAGAACACTGTATCTACAACCAAAAGGATACAGATGGACCGATAATGTGCTCAGTGCCGTCAGTCCACATTTAACAAAACAATATACTGAATATGGGAGTTGATTGTTAGCTCTGTTACATCAAAGTACTTGTGAATGAAACAGTATACAAAGTAAACATTTCATCAGTCCTTCAAAAGTAATGAAGTAGCTTACAGTTGAGGACAAAACAAAATCGATGAAATCATCATAGTATATCACTCAACAATAACAGATATAATTTGTGTTAAAACAGAGATAGCAGAACACTGTATCTACAACCAAAAGGATACAGATGGACCGATAATCTTTCAAATGACCCTTTTAGGGTATAGAACATGGCAAAAGATGAATTACATACATAAAATAAAATTAATGAAAATATACAATCATACAAAAATGTGTACTCATCTATATATTCGTCAAACTGTGTACAATACATATTCATATTAAAAGTTCATCGGTACTTCATATGAAATGTCTATACATAAAAAAGGACAAAAGTAAATAAACTGAGCAGAATTTCAATATAGTCAGTGGAATAGTACAGACAACTTATTCCGAATCTTTTCAATTGAATATTTGGCCATTTTAGCACTAAATGGAAAGTTCATCCCATAATAAGCTACTTCATTTTTCTGATGATTGGACATTGTAAGCTGCCTTCAGGAAAATTATTATTTTTTATTAGCTCGTGCCTTTGCCTATTCCAAGATTATTAATCTCCAAACTATACTCCTCATTGATTTTTGAATAAAAAGGTTTTGGTGAAAGAGCACATACCGTAAAGTTACGCCACTGAAAATATGGTATAAACATTATATACGTGTGTCTCTTCCTTCGTTCACAGACAAAGCGCGCCAAATTGAAGATCTACCAATGTATACGCGACTTGCCGCTTGTGTGTATATATCTCTGTCTTGGACTCAGAACTAGTATCTGCATAATTTATCTAGTTATATATGATCGAAGGTCTCTTTGTATCTTTAACTTCCCCAGCAAAGGAGGGGTAATCAACTTCCCGTGCAAAGAAGGGGTAGATTATCAGAATCTGCCGGTTTTCGCAAATTTTACCGAAGTCAATGAGCGACATATCATTTCCAAAGTGAAATTACCTCCTGATTCATTTTCTAAAAACATAATATTATTTTTCCGAGTAACCCCCACCACCCTCACCATAAAATCATACATTTGCACCAAAAGTGGACCAAAATATAGAGAACAAAAGCTTCTTTATGGCAGTAAGGTTTGAAATTATGTGGACCATTTTTGTGACAGTTACTGCCACTTTTAATGAATTTTTAGTCCGCCTACTCGAAAATTTTTGGTAGCGTTTTTGCATATCATCGCAGCGGAACCAAAAACTAGATTTTTGTTTCTAGTGATAAACTTTTATAGTGAGCAACTTTGAAGAAAATCGGAAAATTCAGGTTTTTTGATATCCTGGTGACAAGAGAGTCCCACCTTTCTTACTAAGGACGGTTTCTGATGATCTCTTGATGATTATTATACGGGTACTCGCCCGTATAATAGCTTATGCAGACGATATTGTAGTACTGTTCAATAATTAACAATGATTTGCGAACGCATGCACCATGCCTCACGGATTATGGGGAGCATAGATGGGAAGATGGTGTGGTGAACATACATTGTCAGTCAATTCAAACAAATAAAGCAAGTCTGTAGCTCCCAAGCTATATGAAGCGGATAATGGGTACCTGAAAGATAACAGGCTGCAGGCAGACTGGCAAAAATGAATAAGGTTATTAAAGGTATCTATAACCTCGAACTTTGGGATAAAGTACTGCAAGAGGTTTTTTACTCAAAGAGTCGACGCTTTGGCATTTATTTTACGTTTTCTTCAGGGCTAAAATTCATATGATGACGAAACAATATATAAGTAAAAACATTAACTGAACAACGTTAAATATTGACAACTCAGTCTTACAAAAGAATACGCATAAAACTCTCAATTAATATTTAAAAGATTTGATAATTTTTTACAAAATACAACTAGGAGAAAAATAATCAAAATTAGGAAAAAAATATGAAAGATCGGTACACTTAACTATAGACAAGTTGCATAACACTATCGAAAATATAAAATATGTAATACAATTTCCACTTCTATATCATTAAAATGTAAAAACAACTATGAAATTTAAAGCATACATCCTTACCTGTCGAGCACACCCCTATAGCGACAAGAAATAGCGTTATCCCTTTGGGTCAAACAAAAAGCATTCCTGAAGATGGTTAAATAATTACAAATGCCGTATATCAATATACCTTGGTATCTGCTGCTGTACACTGAAACCAGTGTGAGAAAATATGAGTATTTATACTTACATATTTTTGACAGATATACCAGGTTCAGTCATAAAGGCAGACAAATATTTTTTTTTACGGTCGGCCTCCCGCAAAGGCTGAAAGCCTATGGCGCTTTAGAAGCGCTGCGAGACGATAAGTATCGGTTCACGTTAGATTTGAAACGCTGCAGGTTGTAGCCGTCGGGAAACAAATTCCCCGGCAGCTGATTCCACAGCGTCGAAGTTCTCCAAAAGAAGGAATGCTGGAGGAGACTAGTTCGGGGAGTAAGAACCTCGACCTGGTAAGGAGGAGCTCGCAGAGCTTCTCTAGTTTTCCTGGTTCGGACGGCCTGTGGTGTTATTATCTAAGAGAGCTCACTCGAACATCTTCTGTGATAGAATCTGTAAAACAGGGATAGGTCAGCCATTCCCTCCGATGTTCCAGGCTGTGGAGGTCCTTTGTGAGGTTAGGCGTATCGATAAGTCTAATCGCTCTTTTCTGGATAGTGTCCAGAAGCTTTAGAGAGTGCTTAGGAGCGCATCCCCACACATGGGAGCAATACTCCAGCGATGGTCGGATCTGTGCCTTGTAGAGCAGCAGCAGTTGCTCTGGTGTATACAACTTCCTACAGCGGAACAAAACTCCAAGCTTCTGGGATGCCGTTTTAGCAATACTGACGACGTGGTCGTGCCAGGACATGTTATTGTTGATGTTAATTCCCAAAAGCTTAACGGAAGGTGATTCGACTATGGGGTGACCCGCCATTTCCACGGTTGGTAAGCCTTCTTTGTAAGTGTTGTTGCCTGAGTTTTTTGTACGTTGAACTGTTCTTTATTTGCTAATCCCCACTCGACAATTGTTTTGATATCAGCGTTGATCTGTGAGGCATGCTGCTGTCGCCGACGTACCGTCTCCTGGGATGATAGTGGCTTGCCTGGTTCCATGCACGACACTAATGTACTGTCATCTGCGAAGCTGTAGATTGGATTGGATGTTATTTCCAGCAGCTCGTTGATGTACAGCAGAAACAGTGTAGGGGATAGGACAGATCCCTGAGGAACACCGGCGTTTATTGAAAATACGTCTGGTGAACAGCCCTGGACTACAACAAACAGAGATCGGTCGTTCAAAAAGCTATTCAGCCACTGGCGCAGGCGAGGTGGTAGTCCATAAGCAGCAAGCTTGACTAGAAGTCCGTCATGCCATACTCTATCGAAAGCTTTCGATATATCAAGTGCAACAACACGGGATTCGCCATGATTATCTATTGCTCTGTTCCACAAGTGAGTGACGTAGGCAAGGAGGTCACCTGTAGACCTGTGCTTACGGCAGCCATACTGGCGATAATTTATGATGTTATTGTTGTCCAGGTATTTCAGGAGCTGTGTGCTAATGGCAGTCTCCATAACCTTAGACATGATGCTGAGAAGAGTCACAGGTCTATAGTTGGTGGGATCAGTTTTTTTGCCTTTCTTAGGGATGGGTTGAACGCAGCCAATCTTCCACGAAGCGGGAAATACGCCTCGTTGATACGAGAGTTTGAAGAGCTTGCAAAGAATAGGTGCAAGTTCAGCGGCACAGCGTTTAAGGACAATGGCTGGAATTTGGTCAGGACCAGTAGCTTTATTGGTGTTCAGTTTTTGGAGGATGCTTTTTACATCTCGATGTTGAAATTTGACCTCTGCCATTCTCGAGTTCACGCTTATGGTGGTGGTCGGAGTACTTCCTTGAAAGTCTACAGTAGAGTTGGCTGCGAAGAGCTTCCCCAAGATATCTGCTTTTTCTTTAGGAGCAGAAGCGATGGATTTGTCCTCTCTGGTCAAGGGTGGTATTGACGAATAGGAATAGCTCTGACTAACAGCCTTAGCTACAGACCAGAATGTTCTGGATGAACTAGGACATGAGAGGAGCTTGTTCTTAATTTTTTGGTTGTGTTCCTCCTTCCTGCTGTCAATCACGCGTTTACAGTGATTTCTGGCGTCGATAAAACTGCGATGGCTCTCAGCATTTGGATCTTTCCTCTGTTCTCTGTAATGTTGGTTTTTAGAGGTAACTGCATCTCTGCAACGCTGATTGAACCATGGCTTGTTTTTGGAGGGATGCTTGACGACATGAGGGATATAGGCTTCCATGCCGGATATTAATACCTCTGTTATTTCTTGGGCGCAAGCTGATGGGTCTCGTGACTTGAAGCAGACGTCGTTCCAGGGAAAGGACTGGTAGTATTCCCTTAGGTCGTCCCACTTTGCTGATCCGTGATGCCAGACCCGACGAGGCTTAGCATGGTAGAGATCTGGAGCATGCATTCTGCATAGCGTCGGGACGGTGTTGTGGTCAGGCGAACCCAGTGGGTCGGTTACCTTCACTGTGTAGACCGTTGGAGTAGTTGTGAGATATAGGTCCAACAGACTAGCAACATCTCCGTGGCGGCTGGGAATCCTTGTTGGTTCTTTGACTATCTGCTCCAAGCCGCAGCTAATAGCGAAGGCTTCAGCTTCACGTCCCTCGTCGTCCGTTTTGTTTGAGTGTTTCTGCCAGTATGAGTTGTGAGCGTTGAAGTCACCCAGAAAGACTATCTCTGAATGAGGGTGATTTGATTGCAGCGCGTCCACAGTGGCTGAAAGTTTCTCGAAGAGCTCTTTGCAGTTGTTACTGCTTGGTGGCCTATAAATGCGGCATATAAATTTGGAATGATTTTGGAAGGTTATTTTGAGCCATATGATGTCAAATCCTTCCAGTTCGAGCTCTTCTTCTCGATGACAAGAAAGCCCAGATCTAACGTACACGCATACGCCAAACGTACGTCTAAATCGGGTGTATAAGTCATATCCGGTATATCTAAAGCAGTTATCCATTGTTGAAGAGCCGACTTGAGTTTCCGTAAGAGCCAAAATGTGTGGCTTCTCTGCCTGAAGGTGTTGATGGACAGAGTTTATGTTGGAGGCAAGACCTCGTATATTTGTAAAGTCGACTATGAACAAGTTTTTCTGGCCTTCGGGCCTGTCGTCAGTGCGAAGTTGCTGCGAAGGACGGCATCTGTTGTTAGCCTGACGAGGAGCGGCAGCACAATTCTTTAAACAAACATCGCTTAATGTTCCCCCCGGACCACCTGGCACCCGAAGATCCGAACGGCCAGGTATTTTACCTCCGGAATCTTTTGATCCTGGAAGAGCCATTGAGCATTTTTTTACTTTTAACTAATCCAATTTGTCACTTATGAGAGACCGAGAACATCAGCCCAGCGACGGAACATGAACCATGAGGCCATTTGGCGCCGCCTATTTCCGAGAACCTATTTCTAGTTTCCCGGAAATATTCCGATGTGGGGGTGATTGCACCGCGGGCGAAGCTAAGTGACTCCACTTCTCCCCCCTGTGGCTGATTGCAGAGATAATAGTACATGATGCACCGTCGTCGGTGCAAGGTGTACCATCACCTCTGAGCGATGGGGTCGCCACATTTCTATGCCTGATTGATTATGTTGTTTTGAGGTTAATGTAGTTTGTGATCAATTATTGTTATTTTAACATTTTAATTATATGTAATGGAAAATTGCATTATATTTTTTATATTCTTAATAGCGTTGTGCAACTTGTCAGTATTTAAAATGTGCCAGTTTGCCGAGTTGTAGTTTTTAAAACAGATCAAATCTTTTAAGTGTTAATTGAGAGATTCATGTGTAATTTTTATTAATTATCTCACAGTATGCATTTTTTGTGGTTACAATAGTTCCTTCAGCTATTAGCGCAGGAGGTAAGCGTACTAACTATGCTCGAAAGCACTAAATATATGTAATTTTATCATTTTCATTATCATTGTTTTAGATGTACATAAGCGTAAACTTAAAATGCCACTCCTTCATTTGCTACATTTCCACTATAGAGCAATGAAGCCATAATTCTTACCAAAGTATGGGGAAGTACTTACGTGATGGAACTATCAGTTTTAAAAATTATGCGACCTATGGAAATCCAACAGATAACACAAATTAGGCACTTTAGCTTTGATAATTTTATATTGAAAATTGAATTGAAAGAGAGCTATTCGTTTGTGTCGATGTGTCAGGTAAACCGAAGGGACCAAACGCTGTTCTGTTGTGGTTGTGAACATAAGCTGCCTTCAACTTTGCTGGATTCACGTAATTGTATTTCCATTCTCAACTCACAAAATATGACTATTGTCTAGTTCCAGTTGGAAATACTTGGACTGTATCATTACGTAGATAGATGGTATCATATCCGCACACTTTCATAGTTCTCTCAACGTCGCAGCCGGAGAACTTCAGCCACTTTCAGGCTTTTACTTCGGGAGCTAAATATCAAGATAGGGAAGGGAAGGGAAGGGACCGGGTCCAGATCGCATTCCCTCTGAAGCTGTCAAGATCGCAGTTAAAGTCGCACCCGATATGTTTCTTAAGGTGTTTAACCAGCTACTCAGAAACCAAGATTTCCCAAAAATTTGGAAGCAGGCCTCAGTGACCCTCATCTGGAAAGGCAAACACGCAGAAAATCCGTCGGCTTTCAGGCCAATCTGTATGCTGAGTATGCTAGGAGAGCTATTCGAGCGAATGATTAAAGTCAGGATTGAAAATGAACTCGAGGAAAAGGGGAATCTATCTGAGCAACAATTCGGCTTCAGAAAGGGCCAGAGCCCTAGAGGTGGTAATGACCTGGATTGAAAACTCCAGAAAGAAGTGGTGCGCTCTGGTGACAGTGGATGTGGCGAACGCCTTCAACTCGGCAACATGGAGTTTAATCATCAGAGAACTCCATAAAAAAGGCATTTCGCAGTACCTGATCAATATTGTAGAGAGCTATCTTTCTGACCGCATAATCTCCATAACCCGGAACACCAGCCGGAGGCTAACGGCAGGGGTACCGCAAGGATCGGTCCTCGGACCGCTACTGTGGAATGTCCTGTACGACGGGGTGCTGAACCTGCAACTGCCAATTGGAGCGAAAACATTGGCCTACGCGGACGACCTGGCGGTGGTAGTCGAAGCCGACCAAGAACAACAACTAGAGAACATCACGAACGAAGCACTAGCCAGAATTGCCATCTGGATGCAAGAAAACAAGCTTAGCTTAGCTCCGGAAAAGACAGAAGCGATAATCCTGAAAGGTCCTCGCAAAAGACATCCAGACTGGAAGCTAAATCTGATAAAAGTAAAAATTACTCCAGTCAGGCAGTTGAGATATCTGGGTGTAATGTTAGATGACAGGAGGACTTTTGGCCCCCACATCAAACATGTGACGGAGAAGGCGCAGAGAAAGATGGGGATTCTAACCAGGATTCTTCCAAATGTAGGAGGTCCTAGCAGCGCCAAGAGAGCGGTACTGTGTGAGGTGATACACTCCATAGTATTGTATGCAGCGCCAATTTGGGTAGGACGCCTGAGAACTCAGAAAGAGGAGAACATGTTAGCCGCTATACAAAGGAAGGCACTCCTGTGAATTGCGAGTGGATACCGTACCGTGTCCACGAAGGCAATCCAGGTTATATCAGGCATTCCGCCAATATCATTACTTGCGGACGAGAGAAGCCGGCTTTTCAGGACCGAAAATGCGCAGACAAGATCAGCACGAGACAAAGAGAGAACTGTAACACTAAATAAGTGGCAGGAAATTTGGAACACTCATTCAGGCTCGGCCGAATGGACCAAATTACTCATACCGGACATAGAAAGCTGGGTTAAGTGTGAGCACAGAGACCTGGATTACTTTCTGACGCAGTTCCTGTCTGGCCACGGATACTTTGGTAGCTATACCAAGAAAATGAATATAACGTAATCCAGCTTATGTGGCTACTGCGGGGCCGAGGACACTCCAGAACATACAGTGGTAATCTGCAAGAGATGGGAAATACCGAGAATGGAGCTACAGGAACAAATAAACAGCGGGATTAATGTAAGAAGCATAATTGGAGAGATGATGGCCAGCAAATGGAAATGGTGCAAAATAAAAACTTTTATAGGCCATGTCATGAAAACGAAGAGGGACGAAGGAAGGCTGCAGTAACCCCGAACTCCTAATCCCCATGACCAACTGGGGGACGGGAGACGTAGGGCCACAGGAAAAAAGAAATGACAGCGAAGATGAAGGACTGAAGAGAAGACAGCCTGTTGCCTCGACGATATGTCGCTATCCGTGATGCTTCCAAGGCAACAGGCGGTTCGCCGGAGCCACTTGGTCTGTGCGTGCACATTCCAACGCTCCCATAAAAAAAAAACTTCGGGAGCTTGAAATAAAGAGCTACACTTAGTATGGCGAGACATCGTATTAAAATTCCAGCAAAGGAATTCCGCCGTTAGCTGCTAAGTTATCATGGCAACATTAGATTTTCAGCATTTTTTCTGCAGTAATCTATTTCCATTTCATTGATAGATAGATTTATCTTCCGACAGGTACAAGTGCACCCAATCACAGGAAATCTTGAAAAAATACAACTTAATCATATTTGCAGTATTAAAAAAAGTACATGCTTACAAGCTTATGTCTAGTAATAGAAAAGTGGATATCACATGTTTTGCTAACGAGATGGAAATTTGTACACATCACGGTAACAGGTGATTTGCGCGGAATATTATTTGTTCGCGGCGTTTGGCAATAAAATGTAACTCCATGTCTCGTGGCTATGTATTGTACAATGTAGTAGATTGTTAATTTTGCTCAATAAATGAGGAACCGATTTCGCTACGCAATACCATAAACAAACAGAATATTGAGCTAAGAATTCGCCTAGCAACAAGTAACCACCACCTCTGTCAGGGTAAACTCCCGACATCATCATCATCATACAATGTCTTAACAGATATGTTGTGAACTCGTAAAATGTACTCATTTTACGCACTTCTCTTGGGATATCTTTAAAATCTTTAATGCAGTAGTTTACCATTTGCTTTCTGCATCCTCATGCCGTTGACTAGATGTATCTACTGGTTCATCCGCCTTAGGGACAATTTCTCACCCAAAAGACAAGAAGGTGTCCTGACTCTTCTCAACTCGTCCACCCAAAGCTGTTGGTTGAGAAGAGGTTACTGCTTATATCGACAGTAGTTCGGTTCCTTTTAGTCGCCTTTTACGACACGCAGGATATACGATGGGAGATATTCTAACCCGCCCCCACGCGGGGTAAACTCCTGACATCGTGAAATACAAATACTTCAAAAATTTAGTTTGGACTCGTTCAATTGTATAATTATATCGGATAAGAAACAAAGAGAAGTGTTGCTAACATTTAAAGAAAAGAAAATTACAGTATCTGGGACACGTCACGAGAGGACAGAAATATCATCTACTTCAAGTAATAATAGAAGAAAAAATCGCAGGGAAAAGAACAATAGGAAGGAGAAGACATTCGTGTCTGATGAATCTGAGGGATTGGTATAATTGCTCCAATAACCAACTATTTAGAGCGACGGTTTCCAAAGTTCGAATTGCCTTGATGACTGCCAACCTCCACTTGACATAATTTTCACAAAGCGCAAAAAACCTTTTAATGGAAATACAGAAATATCAGGTAACCAAAAATTGACAAGTGGAAGCATTATCACAATGGGGGTCGGATTTCAGCACTTATTGAAATCTAGTTTTCTTCATGTCGGAGATATTTACGAAAATAAAATGGATAAGGCGAATTTTGATATGTTAGCTTGGGGAAAGCAAGTTATGGAATGATAAAAGGTGTCACAAGAGTAATATTTATTTTGATTTAATACAAAACTCAGGCAAAAAGAAGATTCATTATGCCATTATGTGGCCAAAAAAACAAATTTTTTTTCTGAAAACACTATCGCAATAATACTACGTCTTCTTTACTCGGCAGCAAGTCAAATAGCCCGAAGTATGATCGCTTGATGAGTAACAATATTGTGCAATCATGCCACACAGATGCCGAATTTCTATTGATCACCGTCGGATAAAGCAAGTCTTAGAATGATATAGGCGATGGATAAAGCAAGTTATGGAATGATGCAGCAACATTTGGATGTTTTTAACATTGGATGTAGGAGCTTTTGACTTATTTAAGGTGGATGATCATATAGTTGACTGACTGTTCATATAAGACATAGACATCGCTATCTCATTTTTCGTAAAAAGTGGATAAGGCGAGTTTTGGAATGGAATCAAAATTACTGTTCATCCGTTAACCCCAGATCATATAGGTATATCCCCCATTTGGAGTAAAACCACAGTATGTTATCCATATCTCATACGATTTGCCGCCCCCCTCCGCTTTGGTAAGGCACCTAAAATAACTAGTAGATGCATCGCTAACTTCAGACCATATAAATCTTCCCCCCCACTATGAAACTGTATCTACGCCACTGATTGGCACCTTCAGTTCAAACATTTTTCTGGTACAGCAGCCATTACTTGACCAATGTCATGCTAGAAAGAAACTAAGGATATTTTATTTTTTATTATTATTAGGAGGTCTGGAATGGTATAGGCAAATATATTTCTGTTCTATAGAGCTTGAACCTCTCAGTGTCTCTGCGTCCGTCCGCATAATTCTGCTACGTTAAATATAACAAAAATTTGCAGATGAATATGCAGATACATTTTACTCTCAGCTATTTTGTTAGCAAAAAGCAGAGCAGAATGTTAACCGCTATCAGGCTTATTTCAGTAACATGCTATTCGTGTTGCGGCTATTAAATGACACCCCGAGCCACAGAGACAGCCGTTGCACAAACAAAATTAATTTGTTTCGCGGGGCTTATGAAAATACAGAGGAAAAACAAATGATTTTATTATTTTCATTTCGGCTTTCCAAGCTGCAGCGCCGTATCGGATATGACTCCAAGTAATAAGCGAACTCAGCTGCGTGTCTTCCACAATGGTACTAGTAGACGTCATACAACTAAGAAACTCAGTTTCTTGGAATACGCCAAACAGGTAACAGGTTCTGAGGATGGCAACCACTCGTGTTGGCGAAGCGTCAAGCAGCGAACCGTACCGGTGCCAAGGTAGCGAAGCGTGTCGAAGCAGGCCGAATAGCCCAAGAACTAACAGTTCATCGGATCATGGTAGCGAAAGTCTTACACAATGCATGACTAGCAGTGAATATGTTTGATCAATAGTTAGATTTTGTAAGAACGTATTTTTTATTCTACAAAGACAATTATATCCGCGGTACTCTGGTATTTAGGCTCTGCCTACGCGGTCTGCTCAGTTATAAGAAAAAGTAGCAGAAAATGGTGAGCGAGAAAAAATCTGATGCCCGCAAGTTTCTGACTCCCATTTTTGGACTTACAAAGGACAGTGCTCCTCGCAATTGTTAAATACGATATGAATGATGCATTCTTGTCTTTGATCGCTTTTACATCAGATTTCCTCGATTCCATGTGGAATAGGCTCGTTCAGCATATCTTTTTATTGCATATTCTAAAAGGGTGCATTGAGTTTAGCAGCTGTGCAAAATTTCAGAATTTTCTGAGCTCGATTTCATATTCTAATAAATTATCAAAGTGCTGCAAATTGAAAACGCGCGGCACTTGCGAGTGTGCGACGGTGACGTCACTACACCTCTCAGACCGGCGCGGCGCGGCATCTTGGCCACGCATTGTACGGGTGCTTGGTAAATAATAACGCTGCGGCGCATCCTACTTGCTATGCAAGCTTTGCGAACTGCATACGCGTCTATTGGATAATTTATTTCATTGTTTCATCGACACTGAATACTTACCAAGCTATTCGAATTCGTTGATATTGAGTATAATAGTTGTAGGAGGACAGATGAAGAAAAATTATAAATATTGTATGGTTCCCCAATGTGAAAATACGACAGTGACCACTCCTGATGAATTGCTAATTGGTTTGCCACGAAATATAAAAATCAGGAAATTGTGGCAGAGAGCTATGCGTAGGAATGAATTTGTAAGCGATAAGCCAACAAAGTACTCTGTGAGGACCGTCTTAATATATAGGTATTTTTATAACTAAGTGAATTGTATTATTATCAAGAATCCGCATTTGTGAATGCCATTCTAAAGGTATATTGACGTCAGCTGTTAGCAGATTTTGCTGGTACTGGTACACTAAAACGTAAGAGATACAAGTAGATTTTTTTTAATCCAAATACTAAATTAATCATATACCTAACAATTATAAAAGAATTGGAGAAATCAATTCTCATTGATATGTGGAACATGTGAAAGGCTGTTTTCAGTCCTTTGATATAACCAAAATTCATATGTATTTTGGTCATGTAGAAAAAATTGTTTTATATTATATTATCTAGTTCTTTGTGTATCACATTTCTGTATTTTGGGTAGAAAATCGTGGGTACTCAGCCTACAAAATATCCCTATTTCAAATGTGTATCTCAGTGTTGTATATTTTGTTTAAGTGTGAGGAAGATGTTGAAAGTTACATGTGTTACGAACTAATGAAAGATGTAAAACTTGACATGAAACCGGAAGTAGTTCCGCACATTTTTGTTTGTCAAAAAGACCAACAAGAGATGAAGATGAGATGAAGAAGAGATGAACCTAGTACCAGCACAAAAAAAACTCGATGTTCGTCACCAAGCAGCGAATCTAGCACCAATGTTTCGCAAGTAGAACTAGAATGTACTGAAGACGACGAGAGAGGGAACGTTGGAAGACAGATAAGTGAGTCCAAGTCAATATAAAGGCCAAAGTTATATCAAAATATGTTGAGTGCAATATACTAAGGCAGCCACTAAGGGAAAGCAGAAACAAATGCCATTAAAGCATATCCCAAAATAATATTACTCCTTAACCGCTGCATCGAGTTCGGATCATTCAATAAGGAACTTGTAGAAAAACGAACTGCTTTTCTTATAGAAAATAATCCGAAAATTTATATCGGGATACCCAGTCACTCATTATTTATAATTAATATGCTTGCTTGTTGCTTGCTACAAAGTTGACAAAAATCGAAATATTTGTAACTTTGAAAAAAATGAAACTTAATCTTCCACATAAAATTATAGCAGACGATTTCTGTATATATCAACAGTTTGCTCAATAACTAAAAAGAACCGTTCCAAAATTAGTCGAACATTTAAAATTATTTATTCGAATTTCCATCCAAAAACAAAGAAACCTAATCCTGCAGTCATTCCCCTGGTCAGAATATAAAAAAGCAACACTATCAAATATCTTATAGCTTGTACTCCTGATGAGCTTATTTCCTACTTATCTAGAGGTTTTGGGAACTACCGATAAAATGATTGTAGAAGAATCTGGATTTTTGAATGCGTTAGAAAAACCACCCGGTCAAACAAAAGATAGCATCAACCAAAGCACTTGAACGTATTACAAGCGTAATATGCTGGGCGCTGTCGCTGTACAGCCGCCAGCCGGTCTGGGCTCGCCGACAAACCCAATGACGTCACCGATGAATTTTGAGTGCATGAAATATTTTAATCTTTGAAGGCGCGTAACTTTTTCAATTCTCATCCAATTAAGTTGAAATTTTTTTTGTATGTTATATGTAAGTAATACTTCATGAAAATGCGTATAGATATGGTTATTGGAATTTCACTGAACGACCCTATTGCTATTTTATCGAGTTTTAGTAATAAACAGCTATATCTAAAAAAAAGTTCGACACATGTAAAAATTGTTGTGAAGTTGATGTTTCTGAATACAAAGTTACGAAGCCTTAACTCTAAGCTAAACCCAAGCTAATATGTATATACCCTAAAGTGATCTAGTGAATCCTGATGTCAAAAAATCAAGAGAGGTAAACTTTGAATTTGCCTTCACATTTTTAATTGCAATTATGGAAAATATTCGTTTCACATACCACATGAGCCGTCATTAATCTCCTGGATATTTTATGTCATACTTTTGGTCATTCTCACATCCGTAATAGTTATTTATGTATCAAGGGCGTAAAACTAGCGTTTATGGACCGCAACATGTAAATAAAAGCACGAGCCGCCAGGCGAGGGCGATTAAAAGGTAAGGTCCATAAACGCTCTTTACGCCAAAAATACAAAATTTTATATCGCTCGATTTTGTAATACTTAGTGATGATTAAATAACAAATAAAATGTTTTTCTCTTCCGCCTTCTGTGACTAGCTTATAATATACAGGGTGGCCAATCGGGTAACGATAATAATTTTTTTTAGATAGCCCGTATCGAGACCTACCCAAAACACCCCCATGTATGTGTACCGATTATTGATAGTTTTCGAGTTATCACTTTTTTTAAACTTAGAGATTTTCCAGTTGTTCCAAGAAATCGTCAAAAACAAAAACAAGAATGCTTTTTGGCTTTTATTTTTTTCTGCAATTATACTCAGTACTAAGCCTATTTTAATATCCAATAAAGAAAACCTATACATCCGAATAATAATTAGGTACATTTTGGGCTCAAAGTTTGAAATCTCTGTTTTTAGTCAGGAGACCAAAACCGTCAAAATAAAATTCAAAATACTTATGCGTGGTACTGGAGCTTCAAACTAATCTTAAAAACTTCGCAGGCCATTGCACTTTCGAAATAATAATGAAAAAGTGGCACTTATGGGGACGTTTTGCGCCGTACGTGACTGTTAAAGGTAAAAAGGTGATAATTCACGAATTTCTAAAATGATTTAAAGAACTATTATTTTACATTATTATTACAAATTAAAGAAAAAAAAACTCATAACAACTAATTTTTTTTTTTTTTTTTATTTATGTTATTGGCTCTGATCTGAGATCAACTGGCCAGTTCTATTTTGGATAGACATCTATTTTTTCGTAATAATACGAACATTGTTTTATATTAGTTATAGTTGAAAGTTACAGTGTTATTTTTAGTTTCTGTGTGCAAAAGTTATATAATAGTTTGTATGCACAGTTGTTTTCACTAGCTAGTATAGAGATCATATTAGCAGGTAACGGAATATAGTTTGACAATCTGTGATACAGGTCTGTTACCTCATTACTGATCAATTGACATTCTAATATACAGTGTTGAGCAGTACCAATTTCTCCACATCTGCAGTGAGGGTCATCGTCTAGCCCTATTCTAGTTTTGTGTTGAGGGCTTAAGCAATGACCACATCTCAATCTGCAAAGTGTTCTCACAAGTGGTCTATTCGTTTCTCTCTTAAACCAGGGTTCTGTTCTTATGTTCTGTTGAATCTGTTTGTATATCGTTCCGGATGGATTTCTACGGTAGTGTTCACTCCACTTTTCTTTCAGGTTCTTGTTTAATTTACTGTTCAAGTCACTGTAGGGAATTTTAAAATCCCTCATCAATATTCCATCTGTAGTCGCCATCTTTGCGAGTATGTCAACTGTGTCGTTTTGAGGTATACCTGTATGTCCTTTAATCCATACAATTTTTACATTTTTATCCAAATTGTTGTGTCTGTAACTAAAATAAACAATGATATTAAACGAAATAATCCATACCCCCCCAATTTTAATATAACTCCCGCTAAAATCATAGAACCAGAGTATTTTTCTTTTTTTTTATGTAAATTTAACCTCCTTGTATAGTAAATTTATAAAAATGTAATAAAAATCTCATATAATCTACGTGCATTCGCAGCAATTTATTTATTTGCTTTTTAAGTTTTTAGACATTGTAGAATTCTTTGTTAGATTATTAGTGTTTGTTTATTCTTCTTCTTATTAGGTTGACGATTTCTGTTTTTGGAAGATTTTGAACATCTGTTTGTTTGAGATTCAATAAAACGAACATAACCAATTCTATAATATTCTCTACATAATCATCTTCATTACCGTTCTGGTTGTTACTATTAACTTCATAATTTGTACTATTATAAATTCCCCCTGAGGTAGACGGAATATTTATTTGACTTATTATTTGTTTTCTAATTTGATCTGTAGTGTCTCTCGTAGGAGATACGTATCTTTTATTTGTTTTTCTGGGAACGACTTGAGTGAATCTAGATCCTCTCTGTCTAGTATTATCATTACCTGATTGATTACACTCAGGTTGTATATTTTGAATTTTTGAACTTGTTGAAGGGGAATTATATGAATGTGTGTTTATTTGATTGAAGGTTTGTGTTTGGCGGTAGATATGATTTTCTAACCCGGTTTTTGTAACGCTTGCATAGGTTACTCTAGGAATCGCTTTTTCTGCATCTCTATAAGATGTATTAGTAATCGACATATGTTTTTTAATCTCCTTTTGTCTTTTAAATTCGTCACACTTTCTCATCTCGAAGGTATAGTGATTTCCCTCACAATGAAAACATTTTGGAACACATTCATCCATTTGACATGAGCTAGTAACGTGTCCTCCGTGACATTTTGCACACCTTGGTTTGCTTTTGCATTGTCTGCCCAAATGTCCATAACGCATACAGTTGTGACATAGAATTACCTTTTGAATATAATTTGTAACTTCAAATATAACGTGGTTAATAGCAACATATTTTGGTAATTCCTGTGTTTCAAAGCAGACTATTACTTTATTTATCGGAACAAATTTTGTGGTATCGTTTTCAACTACCTTCCTGTACATACGTTTTACAGATTCTATAGTAAATTTACAATGAAAATCGTATGATTTTATTTTTTCTAGAATATATTCCTCTGTAAATTCTTTGTCAATTGGGATTATACCCTGTCGATATATAATAAATTTTGGAATGTAAAAATCTAAGTTATAGTTTTCCAAAAGATTTCTTGCTTTAAGTAGCGTATTTGCAGCCAGTGCATTTCTAAATATAATCCTAATTCTATTATTGCCTATAGATTCTATTTTCCTTATTTGATTGTCTAATTCTGGTAATGTTTTTAAAATTATTTCACCTACCTTTACGGGATTCAATTTACCTTTGAAATTATCTGAATTATTTTCTCCATAAACATGAAATGGTCCGGTATCTGTTTGTTTATAAAATACAATTGGCTTACCGTTTTTTCTTTCCGTTGTTATCTCCGGTTCTGCTTTTGTAATCGTATCCATACTTACATTCTGAGTTGTATTATTTGTCACTGTTTTACAAATTTGTTTGTCACAATATCTGTCTCCCATATTATCTGTGGGTAATTGTACTATATTCGGTACATCCTCTTTTCTCTTCTTCTCGGGAGGAGTGCCCCCACTGGCCGCACTCATCCCCTTTCTCCTCAACGATTAATCACTGTACAATTATCAATCTACAACTACAAAACTATCAATAATCTATTACTGGAATTAAATGGATATACTTAGCTTTTAAATACACTGCTGTTTTTACGTATTCTGCGTATATAAGGAGTAATTCTCTCAGTTATAAAAATTTTCGACAGTTCAGTTGACAGCTTGCGTCAAAGTCGCGACAACTAATAAACACGATAATCATTGATGTTTTAATGACTTTCAATAAAAAAATTACTACCTGTGCCTTTTGCTGTATACTATTGAACTTCTGCTAAATTAAGTTGTTTGGAAAGTTAACAAAGGAAAGGAATAATAAAACAACAATCTGATTTTTAATTCGATGGCGGCATTACCTGGGAAGCGTTATCGTAGCATACGCAAGCCATTGCACTTTCGAAATAGTAATGAAAAAGTAGCACTAATGGGGACATTTTGCGCCGTATGTGAGTTAAAGGTAAAAACGTGATAATTCACGAATTTCCAAAATGATTTAAAAAACTATTAATTTGCCTTATTATGACAAATTAAAGAAAAAAACTTGTAACAACCAATAAACCCGATAATAATTGATGTTTTGATGCTCGTTTTGATGACTAAATAAAAAAACGTATAACCAAATTGTGATTTTTGAAGTGTTTTTGCTATGTACTATTGAACTTCTGCTAAATTGAGTTGTATGGAAAGTTAACAAAGAAAAGGAATAATGAAACAATAATCTGACTTCCAATTTCAGGGCAGAATTACCTGGGAAGCGATGTCATAGCATACGCCATCCCTTTCTTTCAGAGTAGCTTTTTGGGAGCCCATGTCGGCGAAGCGCAGTTGTGTTAATTAATTTTCGGTGATAGGCAAGCCAATGTTCGGATGGACCTAAAATGATTTATATCGCTAGGTCTTCCTTGACAGGTCAGTAGACAGACTATCATGAATCAACAAGTTTTTCAGTTTTTCAACCCCCCACCCCCCAAACACCCAAATTCTACCCCCACCCAAAAAAAAACGCAAAAAATGATCTAGAACCTCTAAAATGCCCAAAAACAAAGTTTGAGGAATATTTGAAATTTTTGTTTTAATTACTCCGCCACCCATGTACCGATTTCCAAAATTATAGCAGCATTACGTACTAAGACCCCACAGCATATTGCTGCCCACATTTCATCACAGTCCATGCAGCGGTTACTGAGATTACGAGGCTAGAAAAACGCGTACAGACAGACAGACCGACAGGCAGACCGACAGACAGAACGACGGAAATGAGTGACGCAGGTTTTCGTTATGCAGACATTATAAAACGCCTAAAAGACCTATTACATCAAAATTGTTAATTTTCACGATCACAATCCTCCCCTCACCTATCGGTGTGGGAAGTAAAAGGGATGGCGTATGCTACGATAACACTGCCCAGGTAATGGCTCCATCGAATTAAAAATCAGATTGTTGTTTTATTATTCCTTTCCTTTGTTAACTTTCCAAACAACTTAATTTAGCAGAAGTCCAATAGTACACAGCAAAAAGCACAGGTATTAATTTTTCGTGTTTATTAGTTGTTATGAGTTTTTTTCTTTAATTTGTAATAATAATGTAAAATAATAGTTTTTTAAATCATTTTGGAAATTCGTGAATTATCACCTTTTTACCTTTAACAGTCACGTACGGCGCAAAATGCCCTCATAAGTGCTATTTTTTCATTATTATTTCAAAAGTGCCATGTCTTGCAGAGTTTCTAAGCTTAGATTGAAGCCCCCGAACCAAGCATGAGTATTTTTAATTTTATTTTGAAGGTTTTGGTCTTCTGACTAAAAACAGAGATTTCAAACTTTAGGCCCAAAATGTACTTAATTATTATTCGGATGTATAGGTTATCTTTATTGGATATTAAAATAGGCTTAATACTGAGTATAATTGCAGAAAAAATAGAAGCCAAAAAGCATTCATGTTTTTGTTTTAGACGATTTCTTGGAAAAACTGGAAAATCTCTAAGTTTTCAAAGAAAATCATAACTGGAATACTATCAATGATCGGTACACATATATGGGGGTGTTTTGAATAGGTCCCGGTGCGGGCTATCTAAAAAAAAATATTATCGTCACCCGATTGGCCACCCTGTATATCGTTGCAGCTTGCTTGAATCTTATACTTTGGTGGCTCTGCTGCAACTCATAACAGATTACAAAACAATAATCTGGACACCTATGTCCGCGTTACAATAGCAACTAAGTAAATAAGACGGGAATAAATGGTCACCATTTTTAACAACAGTTGGATTCCAAATTCCAAGTTCTATACGTTCGTACGTCAGAATATTTTCGATTTTTTTTTGATATCATGGAAAGTAGTGACGATCAAATGGTTTGTGGAACACCACCGGAGATTTTTAAGGCATCAGCGGAAGATGCAAAATTAAATTCACTATCCGCAAAATCAGAGAAAATGCGGGCGGAAGAGAAGCCCGCGGGCGCCAAAGGGCACTTTGCGCCCGCTAAATGTGTCAATAATGTGCACTTTATCGCCCGATCATGCATAAGAGTATTTTATACGTAAAACTGATAGATTCCAACAGTCAACTTTTTGAACAGTAGTATCCTGAATCGGTCATTGCGTTGTTACAATTAGTTAACTTGGTGAAGTGAAGCAACAAAAAAGCTCACATTATATAGTAAACACAGAGCATGGAAATTTTACTATGTTCTGCATCAGTATGACATAAAATTAGATTAGAAATCTATGTTTCACGATTATTAAGCAGTGAGTTTTATATTTGTAACAATGTATATTTCGTAGTAAATCCATAAGCACCAAATAAAATACACAATAAGCGGTTATCATTTTTTAGGCACTAAACATTCGTATTACCAGTCTATACTTATTACGTTTTTGAAAACGCCCCAAAGTTAGTGACTCTCAACGATGAATCGATCACCACTAATATCAATATTTTCATTAGGTGTTTGACGCTACTTTTGTTGGAATTATCTTTAACCTGCTTTTTCTACACCAAGGTGGTACCTGCTGTTGTATTATTTCGTTGTTCGTGAAAAAGTATGGTGCCATAGTTTTCTCTTGGACAGAAAGTGTTCAATGTATTCGTCTAACCAGTAAAAGGTTTAAGGAACGAATAAATCACGAGCTGGATTGTCATGAGTTGGTACTTTCAAGCACCTAGTTTAGATATCAATATGATTTGTTTTGTTTCCACTAGCCGCTCTTCTAGATTCATATAGTAGAGGTGCAGCAAACAAAAGATAAACGTTTTTACATAACCTCTAAAATTAAGAGAAAACACGCTTTTGAAATATCAAATTTCGTGGCACACAGTTTTTATTTTTTATTTTAAGCGGATTGTAAAACCTTCCTGAATAGAAAAGTACGGTATACCTCCAATTTTCATATAAACCTGTTTTGCTATAAAAAACGTATGTTAAAAGGTCCTCTTTGTTTTGAAAACAAATCTTTCATGATTTCTTGGAGAGTGGAATACAATTTTTGTCGACTCTTTGTTTTCATTTTAGAATACATTATATTTTTCAAGCATGATCTATGCCTGAACAAGGTATCCAAATGAAACTCGGAGAAAACTGGTTCGCTCTGTACTAACTCGTTTCTCCAAAAGTTTACTGCTATTTGAAAAATGAAAATGATATCCTTCGTGGTATCCAGAGACTATAGGTAATAACAGAGTACGAATGCAACACGTTATATTTTATTCTACTATGTACATACTCTGAATGCTTTCGACATGCACCAACAAAGTACCAAGGACAAACCCTGCAACCTTTGTTTATCAACATCCTGAACAGCTCTCCATGCATGAACAATTATGACACCAGTAGCAATATATTCTTGTTCTATTAAACACTGCTATTCAGACATGAATAGATTATGACATTTTTAGGTATCATAAATGTTTCTACAGATAATCAACATGGTTTTTGCAGTGGAAAATCGCGTTAAGATTTTTTCAAAGGCTGGTTTAACTGATAGAAGCTGAAGAATGTCATGTTACCTCACCAGGCACCCGACTGCGTAGATCACGAGATGCTTCAAAGGAATTTATTGCATTATATTGTAGCCGAGCCACCATATAATTGGGTTCAATCATCTGTACACAGGGTCCCAATATGTATGAAATATATATAGTATAACCGGGTGTCCGAGAAATTCGTTGACATGTAACATTCTCGTATTAAGCACCCAATAGTTTATCCTACACAAATTAAGTCCTTATTTTACTTAAAATCTTGTAGCACCTTTGATTTTATACAAAAACCTATTTTTTCGTAAAGTCATGAGGATCTGTTTGAGGCGTAATATTTTCGTAATAAAAAAGAATAAAAAAGATTTTGTTTCCGAATGGTATATGATAGATCATTCTGTACCCTTAAAAACCCATTCAGTTTTCCTTTTTATCAGACTTTTTTGTAAAAATATTAGGCGAATATTAGGATTTTACGAAAAAATAAAAAAAGTTTGCCTATAACATCAAAGGTACCACAAGATTTTAAATGATATAGGCATATCATTTATGTAGGAAAATCTATGGGGTGCTATTTGAAAACAAAAAGTTTGATGCGAGTTTTTGGGGATGACGTATAAAAAAATTATATGCAATTTATTACAACTCAGTCGTTGCTTAAACCGTTTATAGGTACGAAAGTATCACGTGTCAAGGAGATTCTAGGGCACACAGTATATCTCAGTAAAAAGTGATTCTATAAGCTTTTTTATATAAAAATTGTTCAAAATAATTGCATTTCCCCTGTTCAGTTTTTTTTGTTTCAGAAAACGAAGGAGTAACGAGAAACAATTTGTCTTTTCTAAATAGCAATGCACCCTTTCATTAGGCTCATTTCATGAATACGTTTTGTTTGTTTTCAATGGCTTAACATCAACAACAAGTACAAAAAATGGAGTCAGGTTGATTGGCTCAGTACTTCCCACACATAATTAACGATTAAACGACTTACCTGTAAGAGTAAGGATGTTCAATCGTAATTATACGATTTAAACCCATGAGGAACACAATGATTCGTAATAATGTTCCGTCCCACGAACTGACAACACAGTTTAAAGATTAGAAGAGCTGGCTATCCCGCCCGCCTGTCACTCGCCATCCCTCCAATGTGTCATTAATGTTTTGTACAATTATCACTAGATCGCTAGGGTATGGGGTGCGATGCGACGCTATAGTATAGCTGGGCGGGTGTGTTCCTCATGGGTTTAAATCGTATAATTACGATTGAACATCCTTACTCTTACAGGTAAGTCGTTTAATCGTTAATTATACTTCATTAAACCCATTCGGAACACAATGATTCGTAAGTTGTTGAAAGTGTATGGCGATCTAGTGAAGAAGATGCTGCAAAGAAAAATTACTTCAATACAATTCCGTTCTTTTTTTTTTTATTTCAACCAAAATAATACTATGTATAACAAAAGGTGTAGGTGTTATGGATAACACACTGCCCATACACCAAAAATGGAATAAAGTCCTTATACCTACTTATTTATCTATTTTACATCTAATATCGATTTAGCGAAAACACACCTATCTAATACTGGTCTATTGTAGAACCTAGCAAACATATCCGATTTCTCAGTCCAACCAGCCGCATTTCTTATAGTTTCTATACTTACTCCCTGCCTATTGGCAGCAGAAACAGCTGCATGTCTAGTACTATGCCCCTTAAATTTTGATATATCAATACCACTATTTTGCAGTGCTTTCTTTATCCATCTGGACAAAGTTTGAGAAGAAGCAACGTGATAAGGCTTTTTATATGTAATTAGTAAATAACTGTCTTCCCTAGATCTTTTGGGCCTTGTAGTATCTATATAAAATAATAAGGTTGTTGCCACACAAAGCTCTGGCTTTTCACTAAATATAGGAAAATTTAAAGTAGGTTGAGTTCTATTGCGAGATGATGTTTTCAAAATATCTGTAATAATAATTTCTATTCGATCTTCGTAATTATGTATATTAGGTAACTGAATTTTTGATAAAGTCTGCATTCTTTGGGCCGATGTGAGAGCTAACAGGGTAACTAGTTTGATAGATAGCATCTCAAATGAAATCTTTTCTAATGGATACAGTTTAGCTAAGTAAGATAATACTTTTTCTGGTTCCCATGTTTCTTGATATCTAGGAAAACTAGGATTAAGTCTAAACGAACCTTTTAAAAAACGCTTTAATAATTCTGTATCCCCTAAAATACTTGTTATTAATTTTACTGCCGATAAATGGGCATTTAAAGAGTTATAAGAAGCGCCTTCCGTTAAGCACGTATTCAAAAATCTAATTACCAGCTTACTATCTGAATTAAAGACATCTAAATTATCTTCGGAGCAAAATGTCCACCATTTTTGAAGAGATGCATTGTATTGTTTGATGGTATTGTCACTTAAAGATGTTAACAAAACTGGGATGCAGTCTTCTGCTAATCCTCTTCGTTTATAAGATTCCCTGATAGCTTCCCGGCAACCAGGGTAAGGCGCTCCCACATCGGATGACTTTTTCTGAAAGGACACAGTAATAAATCACTTTCTGGAGGAAAATAAAGGGGTTCGCAAATTAATAGTTTACAGAATTTTGGATACCAATTCTGAGAAGGCCAAAAGGGCACTACTAGTATTCCTTCTGCTTCCTCTGCAATAATCTTCGTTATGACTTTCCCTACCAAGCAAAATGGTGGGAACGCATAAAAGAAAAAATTTGACCAGTTTAATGTAAACGCATCCACACTAAATGCGTCTGGATCCCGTTTCCAGGAGACGAAGGTCCTACATTTTGCATTAAGGGAGGATGCAAATATATCAATTTGTGGGGTTCCGAAGTTTGATATAATTTTCCAATAAACTTTAATATTCAATGAATACTCTGTTTCTACCCTTAATGACCTTGATTCTCTATCAGCTTCAATATTTTGGCGAGTATTAATGTAAGAAGCGAACACATAGATATTTCTTGCTTCACACCATTTCCATAATTTACGTGTGATAACATTAAGATTGGAATATTTAACACTACCCATACGGTTTATTAGTGATATAGCGGTAATATTGTCAATTCTAAGGAGAATATAACAATTTTGAAGCTTATCAGCGAAGCATTTAAGACCATAAAAGGCAGCTAAAATCTCCAAGTAATTTATATGTAATGTGGATTCAATATTATTCCAAAAACCATTAGCCTTTTCATTGTTACAAAATATTCCCCGTCCGGTGCTTGATGCGTCACTAAATATTTCTAGTTTATATTTTACTAGCCCAATAGATTGGTTACTGTATGGCAATTCCCTTAGCCACCAATGCAAGTCCTTTTGTGACGTTTCTGAAATCTTTAATTTCCCACTATAGTCTCCCCCGTTACATAATATATATATATATATATATATATATATATATATATATATATATATATACAACGCGATTTAGAGCAGTCGCTGAGGGTAGTGCAGGATTACAGTCAAGCTATTGGTATGGAGTTCGGGATAGACAAATGTGCCATGGTTCATCTCAAAAGAGGACGTTGCGGAGATAGTGAAGATGAGGAGCAGCTCGTTGATGGGAGCATCTTGCGACAACTGCATGCCGGAGATACCTATACCTACCTTGGAGTGGCGCAGCGTCACATCCAAGAGGCAGAATTGGTCAAAGAGTGTCTCCGCCGCAAGTATTTGCACCGACTCCGGCAGATCTGGTCGTCAGAACTGTCCGGCAAAAACAAAGTCGCTGCCACAAACATGCTTGCGGTCCCATTGTTGCTATACAGCTTTGGTGCTATCCACTGGAACGTGGAAGAGCTGCGACAAATCGACATAAAGACCCGCAAAAGGATGAATATGGAGGGAAGTCTACATCCTAGATCCTCTGTCCCGCGAATATACCTCCCGCGACACCTGGGAGGGCGTGGACTATTGAGTTTGGAGCATCTGCACAACAGAGTAGTACTGGCCACTGCCTGCTATGTTACGACGAGCACCGATCCCCTGATCCGCTTTGTGCGAGAGCACGAGATTGCGGGTAAAGGAGCCTTCCTTTTTAAAGCAGCAACACGGGCAGCCGAAGAACTTAGTCTCACGCTCGACTTCACGCGGAGGTGTCAGCAGTCCGTTACGGAACTTGCTCCCGCACAATTAAAAACCCGGATTAAAACTGCTGAAGTCCAATTGCTTTTAAGACTTCACAAAGATAAACCAATGCACGGAATCTTCTACAAACATCTAGAAGAGCATGGTTTATCTGAGCAGTTGACCTTCTCCTTCCTAAGGTCTAATGGGTTGAAGTCGGAGACTGAGAGCTCTATAATGGCTTGCCAAGACGGTGTCTTCAACACCTTAGTATACCGTAGCCGGATTATGGGTATGGATGTGCCCGATATCCGCTGTAGAGCCTGCCTGCAGGCGCCAGAGACCCTTACGCACCTCTTGTCGGCGTGTAAGGTGTACGCTGGCACAGCCTACGTCTATCGGCACAACGCGGCTCTACGAGTGCTATACTACCATTTAAGGCACTCATACGGTATAGATGAGACACCGGTGCTGCCATACGCTCCAGGGGACATTGAGTCCGTTGTGGAGAACGAGAGGTGCCGAATTTACTGGAACTACTCATTCTCCACGCTCGAGCTTATACATGCAAATAAGCCCGACATAGTCCTCCTCGACTACCAACAAAAGGCGATGTTCGTTATCGAGTTCTCGGCACCTGCCGAGGGGAACATCGTCTCTAAGGAGGAGGAAAAGCGGACCAAGTATCAGGAGCTCCTCGGACAACTTCGCAGGCTCTGGCCTGACTACACTGTGAGTCTGCTAGTAATGGTCATTGGATCCCTAGGTGGTATGAGGGATACGCTGCTCTCTGCGCTGCGCAAAATGCCGGTGTGCCGTGCGGCGGCGCACATCTTAGCCGCCAGAATGCAGAAGGCAGTCATCCATGGGTCCCTTCGTCTGCTTAGGACGCACGATACGCGGACCCAGTGATTGCTCACCTCACGGTGTGAGGAGTAGTCGCTGGGGAATGGAACAGCAGCCCGGTGTGTCGGAGCCCGGGTTGCACCTTTTTTGTTTTTGTTTTGTCTTATATATATATATATATATATATATATATATATATATATATATACATCATTATAACAAACCTGAGCCAATTGGAAATTGACCATATACTGAGCCACCTACTTAGAGATGTGCTAGATAAATAATAGTTTTATTTTCATCTCCAGATATATTGTGTTGTATCTAAAAACCGTAATATACATAAGAAATTATTTAAAATAAATATTTTTGAAAATGCTTATATATTCATATTTATAGTACATACATGAGCCATGCATACATTGAATACCATTGTGAGCCTTTGATATACAAGTTTATGTAAATTATCGAATCTTCCTGAGCCAAGCAATGTTGCCAAGATTACAGCTGGGTTTCGGCTCAGAACAGTTAGCAATCAAATATATACAAATAACACGCCCACTTGACCTTGACTGGGTGGAATTATTACTCCTGATGTACTGTGTGAGGCTTTCTCGGCCACCGTCGAGTGAATTTGTGGTTCTTGGGTTGTTAAGCCGGCGTCGTTTAGCGTTAAGGCTTGACGTTTCGCCACCACGAGTGGATGGCATATTCAGAATCTATTTCACTTTGGCGACTTCCAAAATACTGTAATTTGGATTTTGGATACTGTAATTTGTATTGGTCAATATGGTCAAGTCATTCTCACGTGATGCCGTGACCAAGGGAAAAGGGATTCATTTTTATTCAGGGTGTTAATTAAGTATGTTAACAAACTTTAACCACGAATAGTACTCTGAAAAATAGAAAGAAAATGTCATATGAACATGGGTCCGGAAATGCTTCCTAAGGGAGCTACGCTCCTTTGCATGGGGCACCCTGAAGACGGTTTTCCCTCGATATTCTCGAAACCATTCATAACAAAATTACGAAATTAGGTACGATGGGTAAACTTTTGACGCTGGATCTGATTCTGAATTCAGAATTTCATAATTTTAATCAGAGGCGTATCATACGGGAGGAGTTAGGGGTAAAAATAACCCCATTTTCTAAATGGTAATTTTTTTACATTTTGATTTTAGAATATGGTGTTTCAGAGTTTGTTGTCAAGTAGAAGTGTACTGATATTCAGCTGGTGGCGGTCACTTCCACTTTAAGAAAACATTCTCTATTTGTCTTAGTATTTTATTTCTTATTTGTTCAAACTCTTATTAAATAATGTTACTAAAAATAATACCTAAATGTTTTGTAATAACTCTAAACTGAATAAACTGACAGTTCTTAAGTTGTTTATCAATTATTTCAATTGTTTTTCACAGCACACTTATTAAATAAATGAACATTTATTTATTTACAATAGCCTGCATCGATTCAATGCTTTGCATTTTTCTCGAAAATGGTTAGCCCTTTCGAGATGTACCAAAAAACCATTTGTACGTAGAAATCTCTGAACTGTCTGTCTGTTGGCGTTTTTCTAGCCTCCCAATCTCAGTAACCGCTACATGGATTGTGATGAAATTTGGGCAGCGTTATGCTGTGGGGTCGTAGTAGGTAATGTTTCTATAATTTTGAAAATCGTTATACGGGGGGCGGAGTAATTAGCAAAAAACGAAAAATTTCAAATACGCCTCAAACTTCGTTTTTAGGCGTTTTAGGGGTTCCTGATCATTTTCTACTTTTTTTTGGGTGGGGGTGAATTTGGGGTCATTGGGGGGTGGGGGGTTGTAATACTGAAAAATTTGTTGTATTCACAATGGGCTCTCTAATGACCTGTAAATGAAAGACCTAGCGCCATAATACAATTTTTTAGGTCCATCCAAACATTGCCTTCCTTATAATAGAAACCAAGGGACTTGGAATAATTTGTGATGTATACAGGGTGGCCAATCGGGTGACGATAATAATTTTTTTTTAGATAGCCCGTACCGAGACCTATCCAAACCACCTCTATGTATGTGTACCGATTATTGATAGTTTTCGAGTTATGATTTTTTTTTTGAAAATTTAGAGATTTTCCAGTTTTTCCAAGAAATTATCAAAGTCAAAAACAAAAATGCTTTTTGGCTTTTATTTTTTTCCGCAATTATACTCAGTATTAAGCCTATTTTAATATCCAATAAAGAGAACCTGTACATCCGAACAATAATTAAGTACATTTTGGGCCCAAAGTTTGAAATCTCTGTTTTTTGTCAGGAGACCAAAACCTTCTAAATAAAATTAAAAATACTTATGCCTGGTTCTGGAGCTCCAATCTAATCTTAAAAACTCTGCAAGACATTGCACTTTCGAAATAATAACGAAAAAATAGCACTTATGGGGGCATTTTGCGCCGTACGTGACTATTAAAGGTAAAAAGGTGATAACTCACGAATTTCCAAAATGATTTAAAAAACTATTATTATACTTTATTATGACAAATTAAAGAAAAAAACTCATAACAACTAATAAACATGATAATCATTGATGTTTTAATCACTTTTAATAAAAAAATTAATACCTGTGCTTTTTGCTGTGTGCTATTGAATTTCTGCTAAATTAAGTTGTATGGAAAGTTAACAAAGGAAAAGAATAATAAAACAACAATCTGACTTTTAATTCCATGGCGAAATTACCTGGGAAGCGTTATCGTAGCATACGCCATCCCTTTTACTTCCCTCACCGATAGGTGAGGGGAGGATTGTGATCGTGAAAATTTTCGATTTTGAGATAATAGGTTTTTTGGGCGTTTTATAATGTCTACATAACGAAAATCCGCGTCACTCATTTCTGTCGTTCTGTCTGTCGGTCTGTCTGTCTGTACGCGTTTTTCTAGCCTCGTAATCTCAGTAACCGCTGCATGGACTGTGATGAAATTTGGGCAGCAATATGCAGTGGGGTCTTGGTAGGTAATTTCAAATATTCCTCAAACTTCGTTTTTAGGCGTTTTACAGGTTCTTGATCATTTTCTGTGTTTTTTGGGTGGGGGTGGAATTTTGGTGTTTGGGGGGTGGGGGGTTGAAAAACTGAAAAACTTGTTGTATTCATGATAGGCTGTCTACTGACCTGTCAAGGAAGACCTAGCGATACAAATCACCTTTTTCGCTCCATCGCTTCCTAGGTAATTCTGCCATGAAATTAGAAGTCAGATTATTGTTTATTATTCCTTTCCTTTGTTAACCTTTCATACAACTTAATTTAGCAGAAGTTTAATAGTACATAGTAAAGACACTTCAAAAATCACAATTTGGGTATTAGTTTTTTTATTAAAACTCATCAAAACATCAATGATTATCGGATTTATTAGTTGTTACGAGTTTATTTTCGTTAATTTGTCATAACAAAGCAAAATAATAGTTTTCTAAATCATTTTGGAAATTCGTGAATTATCACCTTTTTACCTTTAACACTCACGTACGCCGCAAAATGTCCCCATAAGTGCTACTTTTTATCATTATTTCGAAAGTGCAATGTCCTGTAAAGTTTTTAAGATTAGTTTGAAGCTCCAGAACCAGACATAAATATTTTTAATCTTATTCTGGTTTTGGTCTCCTGACTAAAAACAGAAATTTCAAACTTTGGCCCCAAAATGTACTTAATTATTGTTCGGATGTACAGGTTCTCTTTATTGAATATTAAAATAGGCTTAATACTGAGTATAACTGCAGAAAAAAATAAAAGCCAAAAAGCATTCTTGTTTTTGTTTTTGACGATTTCTTGGAAAAACTGGAAAATCTCTAAGTTTTCAAAAAAAAATCATAACTCGAAAACTATCAATAATCGGTACACATACCTTTTTTTTTTTTTTTTTTTTATGGTCGGCCTCCCGCAAAGGCTGAAAGCCTATGGCGCTGTAGGAGCGCTGCGAGAGAACAAATGTCTGTTCACGTTAGATTTGAAACGCTGCAGGTTGTAGCCGTCGGGAAACAAATTCCCCTGCAGCTGATTCCACAGCGTCGAAGTTCTCCAAAAGAAGGAATGCTGGAGGAGACTGGTACGGGGAGTAAGGACCTCGACCTGGTAAGGATGAGCTCGCAGAGCTTCTCTAGTATTCCTGGTTCGGACGGCCTTTGGTGTTATTATCTGGGAGAGCTCACTCGAACATCTTCCGTGATAGAATCTGTAAAACAGACATAGGTCAGCCACCCTCCTTCGATGTTCCAGGCTGTGGAGGTCCTTTGTGAGGTTAGGCGTATCGATTAATCTAATTGCTCTTTTCTGGATAGTATCCAGAAGCTTTAGAGAGTGCTTCGGAGCACATCCCCATACATGGGAGCAATACTCCAGCGATGGTCGGATCTGAGCCTTGTAGAGCAGCAGCAGTTGCTCTGGCGTATACAACTTCCTACAGCGGAACAAAACTCCAAGCTTCTGGGATGCCGTTTTAGCAATACTGACGACGTGGTCGTGCCAGGACATGTTATTGTTGATGTTGATTCCCAAGAGCTTGACGGAAGGTGATTCGACAGTGGGGTGACCCTCCATTTCCACGGTTGGTAAGCCATCGTGAGACTTCTTTGTCAGTGTTGTTGCCTGAGTTTTTTGTACGTTGAACTGTACTTTATTTGCTAATCCCCACTCTACAATTGCTTTTATATCTGCGTTGATCTGTGAGGCATGCTGCTGTCGCCGACGTAATGTCTCCTGGGATGATAGTGGCTTGCCTGGTTCCATGCAAGACACTAATGTACTGTCATCTGCGAAGCTGTAGATTGGATTGGATGTTATTTCCAGCAGCTCGTTGATGTACAGCAGAAACAGTGTAGGGGATAGGACAGATCCCTGAGGAACACCGGCGTTTATTGAAAATACGTCTGATGAACAGCCCTCGACTACAACAAACAGAGATCGATCGTTCAAAAAGCTGTTCAGCCACTGGCGCAGGCCAGGTGGTAGTCCATAAGCAGCAAGCTTGACCAGAAGTCCGTCATGCCACACTCTGTCGAAGGCTTTCGATATGTCAAGTGCAACAATACGGGATTCGCCATGTTTGTCTATTGCTCTGTTCCACAAGTGAGTGACGTAGGCAAGGAGGTCACCTGTAGACCTGTGCTTGCGGAAGCCATACTGATGATCATTTATGATGTCATTGTTGTCCAGGTATTTCAGGAGCTGTGTGTTAATGACAGTCTCCATAACCTCAGACATGATGCTGAGAAGAGCCACAGGTCTATAGTTGGTGGGATCAGTTTTTTTGCCTTTCTTAGGGATAGGTTGCACGCAGCCAATCTTCCACGAATCGGGAAACACGCCTCGTTGATACGAAAGTTTGAAGAGCTTGCAAAGAATAGGTGCAAGCTCAGCGGCACAGCGTTTAAGGACAATGGCTGGAATTTGGTCTGGACCAGTAGCTTTATTGGTGTTCAGTTTTTGGAGGATGCTTTTTACATCTCGATGTTGAAATTTGACCTCTGCCATTCTCGAGTTCACGCTTATGGTGGTGGTCGGAGTACTTCCTTGAAAGTCTACAGTAGAATTGGCTGCGAAGAGCTTCCCCAAGATGTCTGCTTTTTCTTTAGGAGCAGAAGCGATGGACCCGTCCTCTCCGGTCAAGGGTGGTATTGACGAATAGGAAAAGTTCTGACTAACAGCCTTAGCTACAGACCAGAATGTTCTGGACGAACCAGGACATGAGAGGAGCTTGTTCTTAATTTTTTGGTTGTGTTCCTCCTTGCTGCTGTCAATCACGCGTTTGCAGTGATTTCTGGCGTCGATAAAACTGCGGTGGTTCTCGACATTTGGATTTTTCCTCCATTCTTTGTAATGGTGGTTTTTAGAGGAAACTGCCTCTCTACAGCGCTGATTGAACCATGGCTTGTTTTTGGAGGGATGCTTGACGACATGAGGAATATAGGCTTCCATGCCAGATATTAATACCTCTGTTATTTCTTGGGCGCAAGCTGATGGGTCTCGTGACTTGAAGCAGACGTCGTTCCAGGGAAAGGACTGATAGTATTCTCTTAGGTCGTCCCACTTTTCTGATCTGTAATGCCAGACCCGGCGAGGCTTTGCATGGTGGAGATCTGGAGAATCCATTCTGCATAGCGTTGAGACGGTGTTATGGTCAGACGATCCCAGTGGAGCAGTTACTTTCACTGTGTAGATTGTTGGAGTAGTTGTTAGATATAGGTCCAATAAACTAGCAAAATCTCCGTGGCGGCTGGGGATCCTTGTTGGTTCTTTGACTATCTGCTCCAAGCCGCAGCTAATAGCGAAGGCTTCAGCTTCACGTCCCTCGTCGTCAGTTTTGTTTGAGTGTTTGAGCCAGTAGGAGTTGTGAACGTTGAAGTCACCCAGAAAGACTATCTCTGAATGAGGGTGATCAGATTGCAGCGCGTCCACAGTGGCTGAAAGCTTCTCGAAGAGCTCTTTGCAGTTGTTATTGCTTGGTGGCCTATAAATGCAGCATATAAACTTGGAATGATTTTGGAAGGATATTTTGAGCCATATGATGTCAAATCCTTCCAGTTCGAGCTCCTCTTCTCGATGACAAGAAAGCCCAGATTTAACGTACACGCATACGCCAAACCTTCGTCTAAATCGGGTGTATAAGTCATATCCGGGATATCTGAAGTAGTTATCCATTGTTGAAGAGCCGACTTGAGTTTCCGTAAGAGCCAGAATGTGTGGCTTCTCTGCCTGAAGGTGTTGATGGACAGAGTTTATGTTGGAGGCAAGTCCTCGTATATTTGTAAAGTCGGCCCTGAAAAAGTTTCTCTGGCCTTCGGGCCGGTCGTCAGTGCGAAGTTGCTGCGAAGGGCGGCTTCTGTTGTTAGCCTGACGAGGAGTGGCAGCACAATTCTTTAAACAAACTTCGCTTAATGTTCCCCCCGGACCACCTGGCACCCGGAGATCCGAACGGCCAGGTATTTTACCTCCGGAATCTTTTGATCCTGGAAGAGCCATTGAGCATTTTTTACTTCTAATTAATCCAATTTGTCACTTATGAGAAACCGGGAACATCGGCCCAGCGACGGAACATGAACCATGAGGCCATTTGGCGCCGCCTATTTGCGGGAACCTATTTCTAGTTTCCCGGAAATATTCCGATGTGGGGGTGATTGCACCGCGGGCGAAGCTAAGTGACTCCACTTCTCCCCCCTGTGGCTGATTGCAGAGATAATAGTACATGATGCACCGTCGTCGGTGCAAGGTGTACCATCACCTCTGGGCGATGGGGTCGCCACATCCCTACGCCCAACCTGGGGGTGTTTTGGATAGGTCTCGGTACGGGCTATCTAAAAAAAAATTATTATCGTCACCCGATTGGCCACCCTGTATATCCGAGTGTTGTTTTAGTTTTAGATCGTTCTTTATTGCATAACGCCAAAATTATCGAATGGATTTTAATTAAATTTTGACACAGTATTACTGCCACGGCGAGGATGGAAAACGCGCATGTTTTGGAAAAATCGTGTCAGTGGCGGCGCAGCAACAATAAAAAAACTAAAAATGTAAAAATAGCTCAAGCTTTGTTTTTCGGCGTTTTAGGGGTTTCTGATCATTTTTTACTTTTTTTGGGTGGGGGTGAAATTGGGGTGGTTAGTGGGTGGGGGGTTGTAAAACTCAAAAATTTATTCCATTTATAACAGTGTCCATTGACCTGTGAAAGAAATACCTAGCGGCATAATAGACGTTTGTTAGGTCCATCCGAACATTGCCTTGGCTATTACAGAAATCAAGGGATTTGGTATTGGTAGGGGTAGGTATTGATTTAGGTCGTTCTGAATTTAGTAACATGGAAATTATGGAATTAGTTTTAATGAAATTTAGACACAGTATTATTACCGCGGCAAGGATGAAAAATGCGTATGGTTTTCAAAAATCGTGTCAGTGGCGGCGCAGCAATAATAAAAAAACTAAAAATATAAAAATAGCTCAAACTTCGTTTTTAAGCAATTTGGGGGTTCCTGATTGTTTCGTTTCGTCCAGTTGGGGCTGAATTGTGTCGCCTACGGAGAGATTTAGGAAACTATTTACTAGTTTTTGTGTTGGATGTTTTTTGACGACAGGTGGGCGATGATTTGGTTGCAACTGTTATGTGTGGGAAGTACTGAGTCAATCAACTTGACTCCATTTTTTTTTGTTTAACAAAGAGTTTAACAATTGCTAATCTCAACCAATCAGATTCCACAGAAGTGGAACATTTAATCACTGGATTATTTGATAATGATATAATGATGACAAGAAATTAGGGTTTTGAATTGAATACATTTTTTAGTGATACATGGAAATAACATTTAAGTTTTATAACAAAACTATTTTTGTTTTTTTCACAATAATTCAAAAGTTATTTCAAAATAAAAATGGGCTTTTGTATCCACTACCGAAAACACGCCCAAAGCTCCCGAACCCACGTGTCGTCAAGTATGGTTCGTTGAAGCGATCCGTTCTGCAGAGGGTCACATGACGTAGTGGTAAAATTCGATTCAAAAACATATTCATGTCGATGGTACAAAACAAAATGTGTGTAACATGAGTGAAAAGCATATCAATATATTTTTTGGTTAAAAAAAAATAAAAAAAAAGTTGCAAGCGTGTGTTTCGAGCCAACACCCGCTTGAACACAGCAATTTGCTGCATAACACTATACCACTACGCCACCCGACCCACCACTGCTGAGCGGATCGCTTCAACGAAACATATTGACTTCACATGGGTTCGGGAGCCATCGGAGTGTTTTCGGTACTGGACTGAAAAGCCCATTTTTGTTTTGTTACAACTTTTTAATTATTGCGAAAAAAGAAAACGAAAATAGTTTTGATACAAAACTTATATACGATATGATCAAAAGTGACATCCAGCTTTGACGTTTGTTCCCAATATTAATAAAATGCTATTGGATGATATTTATTAACTTATCTCTCGATACCCAATAGAAAGCTAAATGTGAAAATAAGCGCGGTAAAAAGAAAATAACTATAATACCCATATATCCCTAATGAGAATCACTCGGAGGTGACGTCACGCGCACAGCAGGTGAAAAACCGGACAGCGGAGCATCTAGCCCTGATAAAATAGCATGGACCTGATGATCGGTGTTGCCAAATCCTCTGGCTCATGTTTATAACAATTTCCGGTATATACTTGTATATAAATTATGAAATCGCAGCGCCATTTGTGGAAATTCTGTGAACTATATTTCCTAGCAATGGTATTAACCTGAGCCACCACATTATGACGTTTATTACCTTTCTGACATTAGAGCACGGAACATGTTTTCGTTATTTACAATCTGTGACATTTGATCTACCAAAGCTTTGTCTGAAATTGACTGTAGTAGGCCAAATGTACCGAGAAACAAAGGCAAACGGACCTGAGCCGTCTATATGGCTCACATCCGTCAAAGTGGCTCAGGTTAATACGCTCAAGTTCCTATTAGTGGATCAGGTTAGTATCAAAGAGGAAAATATATATATATATATATATATATATATATATATATATATAACAGCACTTCAGGCCTGGAGGCCCATGGCTTCAACTTTCTTGACCACGTCTCTCCATAGATTTCGGTCTTGTGTGGTTTTTTCCCAATCTGGTAGATTCAGTACACGTATATCGTCCTTGACACATCCGAACCATTTTTTCTTGGGTCTTCCTCTTCTTCTTCTACTGCCTTCTCCTCCTAGCAATACTTTTTTGGCCGTTCTACATGGAGCCATGCGGTAGACGTGTCCTAGCCAGCGTACCCTTTGAGCACGGATTTTTTGCACTATACTGGGCTGGTTATATAACTCCATCACATCTTTATTGGTCCTTCTCCTCCATACACCTTCCTTATTTTTTGTGCCGCCGAAAATTTTTCTTAATATCTTCCTCTCCCATCGTTCTAACCTTTGTATATTTTTTTGGCTTAACACCCACGTTTCACTACCATATGTTACCGATGGCTGAATTACTGTTTTATATATCTTTATTTTTGTAGCTCTAGAAATTAGCTTGGACCTCATCATCTTAGTCAAACTCCCCATGGCTTTACTTCCTTTCATGATTCTTTTTTCAATTTCCATGTCTTCATCTGCCTTATCTGTGAGTGTAACCCCCAAATATTCGAAATAATTTACTTTCTCAAACAGGTATTCCCTGCCACATCGGCTCTTTAATTTTACTTTTGTTCCTGTAGCTGTTTCACTTCCTCTCATCTCCAAATATTTTGTTTTGTCCTCGTTTATGTGGAGTCCAAATTGTTTAGCAGTTTCTTCCAGTCTCTTGAACATCTTCTCTAGTTCCATTTTAGACCTAGTAATTATAGCTATGTCATCAGCATTTGCAAGAACTTGCTGCTTTTTGTGGTATATTATTCCTTCAGCTTGTATGCCACTCTTTTGTAGGATTGCTTCCAAGGTAAAGTTGAACAAAGTTGTTGAGAGTGGATCTCCCTGTCTCAGCCCCCTTCTTACTTTAAAAGCCCTCGACAAGTTACCTTCCACTGCGACTCGATTCATCGTTTCATTCATCGTCATTTCAACTAACCTGATCAACTTCATTGGTATTTTCAGCAATATCAGGGCTTCACATAGCTTGTCCCTGTCAATAGAATCATATGCCTGTTTAAAGTCAATAAAAAGTACATGCAGACCAAGATTTTGCTGATAACTATTATGGAGTAACTGCTTCATCGTAAAAATTTGATCTATTGTTGACCTGCCTCTTCTAAAACCTCCTTGGTATTCTCCCACTACCTCGTCTTCATAATCTCTTAATCTATTTCTTAATAAGGTGGCTAATGTCTTGTATGTTGTGTCTAATAGTGCAATACCTCTGTAATTTCCACATTGTGTTTTATCACCTTTTTTATGTATCGGGCAAATAACTGCGTTTTTCCACGTATCTGGCATTTTCTCTTGTCTCCATATATCTTTGATTAAACTGATGATACGTTTGTGTAGGTACTCTCCTCCTGCCTTCAATATTTCTGCTGATATGCAATTTTCCCCTGGGCTTTTATTATTTTTTAACTCTTTTAATGCCTCTCCGATTTCCTCCTCTGTTGGTTCACACAAGTATTTTTCATCGTCTATTGATAATGCTACTGGTACGTTCCCCTGGTGGTCCCTCGATTCGTCGCATACATTCAAAAGCACCTCAAAATAATCAGCCCATCTTTCTAGTTTTCCTGGCAAGTCCCCTATTAAGTTTCCTTCGTTATTTCTAATAAAGCATGTACCCCTTGGCCCTCCAGATTTATTTCCTTTCACGTCTTGATAGAAGTTCCTGATGTCCTTGTTGATCATATGGTTTTCTAACGCCTGTAGTCTCCTTGTCCAGTACTCTCGTTTCTTCTTCCTACATATATTTTTCACTTTACGTCTAGCTTGTTCATAGCAGGCTCTCGTCTCTTCCGTGTTTGACATGTTCAAAAATAGTTTTGCTCTTCTCCTATTCTCTAACGCACGTTCACACTCTTCATCAAACCAGTGGTTATCTTTTCTAGTCGTCCAGCTATTTCTCAACATTTGTTCTGCTGACCTGGTCATTATGGTCTGGATTTGACTCCATTCCTGTGCAACATCATCCATTACTGGTGTATTCTGGAGTCCTGTTGTTACTAGCTCCTCATATTGTTGCCTAATTTGATCGTTCTTCAATAGACTTGATTCATACCTCCTAATTGCTTTATGTTTGAGCTTCTGCTGTTTTGGGAGCTGCTGTTTGAGGGTTGCTACCACCATAAAGTGGTCTGTGTTACTATCTGCTCCTCTATAGCTTCTGATGTTCTGCATAGCACAGGCATGTTTATTTTCTATCAATACGTGATCAATTTGGTTAGCAGTTCTACCATCTGGTGAGATCCACGTTGTCTTATAAATGTCTTTTCTGTCAAAATGGGTACTCATAACTTTGAAGTTTTGCTCGATTGCGAAATTGATAAGTAGTTTGCCATTTTCGTTAGAGAATTCATGTTTACTTTTTCCTCCTGTGACTTTTTTGTAAATGTCCTCTCGTCCCACTTTTGCATTACAGTCGCCTAGTACTATTTTTACATCATATTTTGGCAGACTATCTATCAGATCTTCCAACTGCTGGTAAAACTCGCTCTTGGTATCTATGTCCTTGTCTTCACTTGGTGCATGTATATTAATGATAGTTATTTTCCTGTATCTTCCTCTTAGCCGTAACCAGCATATCCTCTCCGAAATTGGTTTAAATTCTACCATGACCTCTTTAATGTTTACGTTCATTAAAAAACCCGTTCCCAACATTCTATTTGTTCCACCACTATTGCAAAGGACAAATTTTTCACATTCTGATATTCCAGTTTGCTTTAATTTCGTCTCCTGAAGGGCAAGAAGATCCAATCTGTACCTTTTCATTATATTGACTAAGTTTTTCACTGCACCTTCTTCATAGATACTTCTTACATTCCACGTTGCAATTTTAATTTGGTTAGCTTTTAATTTCTGGATAATTCTTTGCCCTCTCTTCGAATACTCTTGCTCATGTCTTGCCATCCTTGTTGCCATGTTAATAACTATGTTATCATTACTCGTATTCCTATTCCTTGCCTGGTCCGCCATAGTAGTTTCACAATCTTCCCTTGCAGCTAGTTTTTTGGCGGATCGCCAACATTTGGACTATGAGCTTTTATCAGACTCTTTAGTCTATTGTCCCACTTCCATGTCACTCCATCTATTATTAATTTTTTGTAGCCTATTCTGGTAATCCTGCCTTTCATTCTCTCTTCATTTGATTTTCGCCTAATCACCTTTTGAATGTCCCTTTCTGATTTGGATAAATCATCATTAATGAATATCTTCTCATTCCTAATTTTTCTCAGTTTACTTTTGTTCTTCATAACCAGGTACTTTTCGCTTTCTGTTTCCATTCTAATCAAGCAAGTGTTCTCCCCTAGTTTTATTGCTGATTCTACTTTAACTTTTAGTTCTAAGTGTTGTTCTATCAAGTTTTCCATTTTGTTTCTCAGTACATCCTGGTCCTGAGTATCTAATTTTATACCCTGCAGCACTATATTTTTTCGTCTTTTTTCATTTTCCAATTTCTCCAGCCTCTCTTCCATTGTGTAAATTTTATTACTTAGTTCCTGCTTTTCTATGTTTAATTCAATGATTTTTTGTTTCAAGTCTTTTACTTCATTTATATAATCTTGCTGATCCCTTCTCACATCCCTCAATTCATCTGACATATCTTGCTGATGCTTTCTGAAGTCCTCCAATTCATCTGACATATTTACTATGGATTTTTGCATATTTTCCATCATTCCCATCTTCTTTTGCTGGCTGTTTCTTATCCGGTGTTCTGTATATTTTTTTACTCCTAACAAATATCAGATCTTCTCCGTTCGTATCCCTTTTTCTTTTGCTTTCATCCGTGGAATAATCGTCGCTGTCCATATTTACTTAGTCCGGTCCTGTTCTTTTCCTGCTGTCACCGATTGCGCCTGCTCCGCTAGATCTCCGATATTCGGCAATGAGCGGCAACACCGCAAGATAAACTGGTACGACTTCCCTCCAATTCAACCTCAAAGTGACCTCAACTCATAACCTCACTTTCGGTTCAAGTATCTGCTGCTCTGGTTCAGAAGTTTATAGTCCCATAAACCGCACTGCACTGGATGTACTCTGTTTATTTCACCTTTACGCACACTTTTCCACAAATAATCCCTGCTACAACTCCCAGTTTTTGAGTTTGATTGTAGGCAAAAATTAGATGCGTGTTTACACATTCAGTGCTACGTTGCCACCCCCCGTTACATAATAGGGTTGTATATTTATCCCTTTCCATTTGTTTTAAATACATCCTACTATATTTAAAGGCAAAACACATCGAGTTTAAGAACCCAATTAATTTTGCGAATTCCCGAACTTTAACACTTTGCTTATGAATGATTCTATTAATATTAAGCTGAGCTTTATTTATCTTGGCTTCTGTTGGCGTAACAGTAAGGTCAAAACTGCTCCACTTGAAGCCTAAAAATATGCATTCCTGTTTGGGAATTAAATTGCTCTTTGAAAAATTAACAATAAATCCTAATTTATAAAGTAAATTAGTTGTTTCTATAATATTACAAGAACATTCTTCTTCAGATCTCCCTAATAAAAGATAATCATCCAAATAATTTACTGATTCAAAGCCCAAAGATCTAAGTTTAAAATTTACTGGCTTCAATAACTTGGTAAATACAAATGGTGCTATACGTAACCCAAATGGCATACAACAAAATTCAAAAAGGATATTTTTAAATTCAAATCGCAAAAATTTCCTATATTTTTTAGATATTGATATACCAAAGTAGGCATTCTTTAAATCAAGAGATGCCATATAACAATTTCTTGTTATCATATTTTTAACAGACCTATAGTCCTCCAACTTGAAATGGGGAGCTTTAATGTATTTATTGAGACGCTTTAGATTTAGCACGAATCTGAAACCACCACTCGATTTTGGTACTAAAAAATATGGAGATAAAAATTCGCCACGTTCATGACTGCATTTTTTAATGGCTCCAATTGCCTCCAGTTTTAAAATAGCGCGACTCAATTCCAGGCTCTCTTTCCTGGAAATTTTTGAATTCTTTGCTGCGTGCTTTTGGATGGGTTTTCTAGAAAAGGGAATCGAGTAGCCAGAAACCCAGCTTAAAATATTTGGGTCTGACGTGATGCTTTCCCATTCGCTACTAGAAAGCTTAATTCCACCTGCATATCTTCTAGGTACCTCTAATTGTAATATTTCCTGGAACCTTTCCGATGATTCTGCTGATTGGAGGGTTGTTGAAGGTTGCGGTATCGTTGTGACGGTTTCCTCCCTGTGTTTTTCTTGACGTAATTTTCCGTCTTGAACCTGGGTCTGTTGCCTTGGCGCTTGTAGTTTAAATTACTTTTCTTCTCTTTCTTGTATCCTGAGGGTACTGCCGCTTTTAACTCCCAACTAGTTTTCTTCACTTCCCTCGCCGTCTTGTATTTTTCTTGAAAATCCTCTCCAAATAAGAGTCCGTCAATGTTCGATTTCATTGCCACTTTCTGAACCTCCGGATTCAAGAAAGGATACAATTCATGCTTCCTGTGAAAGGATATTAGGTAGTGTGCTTCGCAGATCAGTTTGGCTGCGTCAGCTAAAGCCGTTTTCGTGCTATCTTCTAATTGAATAGCTGAATCCTGTACAAGGGTATCATTCAAAACCGATCCTTGTGCCACCAGAGCTCTACCCAATTTATTTTGGATGGTCATAGAAAACTGGTCCTTCTTTATTTGGGCTGGAGTCAATGACGCCTCAATTTCTGGATTAAGTTTTGGGGCATCTAACAATGAGCAGTTTTCTGGTATTTTATATTTTACAATCAGAGCATCTCTGACGTCTCTTTCCAGGCCTGCCCCCAAATAACTAGACCACCGATTAACCAAGGCCTCACATAATGGTGGACCCTTCTCTCCTGTCGACTTCGAGTCCTCCCCCAAAATCACCTTCAGGGTTGCTTCTCCCTCACCTCTCGTTCTATCATCGTTAGAAGAGATCTCAGATTCAAGATCTGAATCTGAGGATTCTGAGTCCAGACCTGTAAAACCCCATTATTATTAGGGTCTTGGCATAATACTTACTGTCCCCAGATATTTCAGTTAGTTTGGGTTGGTTCATAGCAACGCACTATAATAATTAATATTATTGGATGTTCAATAGAGAACGAAAGAAAAAATAATACTAATAAAAAAATTGTGGAAACAATATAAAAATATCGCTATGAATTACCCCAAAGACAGGAGTAATTTTCGGTTAGTTTGGGTTCGTCAATAGTTGGCTGATGGCAAAACAACTATTATTTATATATTTGGTTGCTCAGTAAATGAGAAAACAGCCCAAAAATATTCCAACAGTTGCCCCGAAATAAAGGGGAAAACAACTGCTTACTAGTTGTCCATGTTAATGGAAAAACAACTTCAATAGTCTTTAAAATGATAAATACTAATATAAATATTCCATCAGTTGCCCCGAAATAAAGGGAAAAACAACTGCTTGTTAGTTGTCCATGTTAATGGAAAAACAACTTCAATAGTCTTTAAAATAATAAATACTAGTATAAATATTCCATCAGTTGACCCGAAATAAAGGGAAAAACAACTGTTGTTAGTTGTCCATGTTAATGGAAAAACAACTTCAATAGTCTTTAAAAATAATTACTAGTATAAATATTCCATCAGTTGACCCGAAATAAAGGGAAAAACAACTGTTGTTAGTTGTCCATGTTAATGGAAAAACAACTTCGATAGCCTTTAAAATAATAAATACTGATATAAATATTCCATCAGTTGACCCGAAATAAAGGAAAAAACAACTGTTGTTAGTTGTCCATGTTAATGGAAAAACAACTTCAATAGTCTTTAAAAATAATAAATACTAATATTTATATATCTATAACAATCCGCCGCGCCGTCTGGCTATTTCTTTTTTTTTTAATATATAAAGGTATTGATAAATAATTGGTCAAGAAACTTAAGTTCTCAACGGCATCGTTAATGTACTGAGCAACGCCCTGTGTAGAAGAACGCGCTCCGAATAGTAGGCTACCGTTTCTGTGACAACAACAATCAATCAAATTTGAAATTTGTATTTATCCATTCTGTCAATTATTAACAATAATATATAATTAATCTCATCGTTATTATATTGAATCTGGCTTGAGGTTTATCATTGCCAAAATAATAAAAATCATATGCGTAATTTTTTGTTATTGTCGATATAAGCCACACTTTACTTACTTGAAGAAGAACTCTCCATTGATCTTTCAAACTTTTCCATTTTCTCTCTTAGATCCTCCAGCAATCGCTTCCTTTTCGCCCTTCTTTTGGAATCTTCCTTTTGTTTTCGCTTCATTTTAGCAAATTTGTACACCAATACCAAAAACGCTGTTGTCGCCGCTGAACACGAAACATTAATGACACATTGGAGGGATGGCGAGTGACAGGCGGGCGGGATAGCCAGCTCTTCTAATCTTTAAACTGTGTTGTCAGTTCGTGGGACGGAACATTATTACGAATCATTGTGTTCCGAATGGGTTTAATGAAGTATAATGAGGATACCATTTTATTATTTCCCATTGCATGAAGCTATACTCTAAAATCCCCTTGCAACTAAATTATCGCCCATTCGCCCGCAAAAACGACATCCAACACAAAACACCCTCGTAAATAGTTTCTTGCGTCTCCCTCCTTTGGAACTAGGACGCCACAGTTTTTTTTGCATGCTTCAGCTGGACGATGCGAACCGATCAAGAGCCACCAACCCATCTAAAAATGAAGTTTGAGCTAATTTTATGTCTCCGGTTTTTTTATTATTGCTGCGCCGCCACTGACACCGTTTTTCAAAAACAGAGTCGTTTTCCATTCTCGCCGCGGTAATAAATGCTGTGCCAAAATTTTATTAAAATCAATTCAGTAAATTTCGCTTTACGCAATATACATAGAACGAAATAAAGCAAAACTCGTATGTACAAATCACAAAACTAGTTTCTGTAATAGGCAAGCCAATGTTCGGATGAACCTAAAAAAGTGTAATATCCCGCTAGGTATTTCTTATACAGGTCAATGGACAGACTATTATGAATACAACAAATTTTTCAGTTTTACAACCCCCCCCAATCGCCCCGATTTCACCCCACCCAAAAAAAAAAAATTGAAAATGATCAGGAATCCGTAAGTTTGAGCTGTTTTCATATTTTTGGTTTTTTTATTATTGCTGCGCCGCCACTGACACTATTTTTCCAAAACATACGTGTTTTCCATCCTCGCTACGGTAGTAATACTGTGTCAAAATTTTATTAAAATTAATCAATAATTTTCGCGTTACGCAATATAGAACTATCTACAACAACACCCGTATGAATACATCACAAATTCTAAGTCCCTTGGTTTTTATAATAAGCAAAGCAATGTTCGGATGTACGTAAAAAGTGTATTATGCTGCTAGGTTTTTCATTCAAATATAAATGGACAACCCATTATGGGTACAACAAATTTTTCAGTTTTACAACCCCCCACCCTCCAACCACCTCAAATTCACTCTCACCCAAAAAAAACGTAGAAAATGATCAGAAACCACTAAAACGCTTAAAAATAAAGTTTGAGCTGTTTTTATATTTTTAGTTTTTTTATTATTGCCGCGCCGCCACTGACCCGATTTTTCCATAACATACGCGTTTTCCATCCTTGCCGCAGAAGCAATACTGTGTCAAAGTTCCATTAAAATCAATTGAACAATTTTCGCGTTACGCGATATCGACCTATCTGGAACAATACTCGTATGTGTACATCACAAATTCTAAGCCCCGTGGTTTCTATAATAAGCATGCAACGTTCAGATGGACCTAAAAAAGTGTATCATGCCGCTAAGTTTTTCATTCACATAGCAATGGACAGCCCGTTACGAATGCAACAAATTTTTCAGTATTACAACCCCCCCCCCCCCCCCAACCACCCCAAATTCACCCCCACCCAAGAAAATAAAGTTTGGGGCATATTTGAAATTTTTCGTTTTTTGCTAATTAGTCCGCCCCCCGCATAACGATTTACAAAATTATAGGAACATTATCTGCTACGACCCTACAGCATAACGCTGCCCAAATTTCATCACAATCCATGCAGCGGTTCCTGAAATTATGAGGGTAGAAAAACGCGAACATACCGACAGACAGACCGACGGAAATGAGTGACATGGATTTTCGTTATGTAGACATCATGAAACGCCCAAAAAGTGTATTATCTCAGAATCGCAAATTTTCGCGATCACAATACTCCCCTTACCTATCGGTGTGGGAAGTAAAAAATGTTAAAAAATTAAAAACCTTCTTACATTATCTTTCCCATTACTTTAAATTAATGCTGCTCATAAGGCTCACTGAGTGTCCATTGATTTGTTGTACTGTTTTGTAAATATCACGTACCATCTTCTTTCAGTGTATCGTCTGTGCTTTTACAAAGTGAGTTATGTTAGGTCCTCCGTCTGCGTGGAACAAAATCAAATATGTGAAAAACCTTAAAAGCTTGATAGAGCCGAAAGTGCTATCTACCCCACTATCCGCCGACACTGTTGCTCTGTCCATGTATGGAATTGTCGGCACTACGCCTCGCATTTCAGGACACTCGTGCAACCGCAGATTGGGATCTGTACTTCTACTATACTTTTTCCGCTAATGAGGTTACAGTTTTCTGGAAAAAAGTTCCTCTGAAAAAGTTTTGTATCTAGCAGCCCTACATTCGCTCCACCAGATGTAACGCGTAGGCAACTTAATGAACAATTTAGAGAGCGCCGATGGCATCTAAAGCGCAGCGATAAAAGGTCGTGTTAAACGGTGCTGTAAGGAAGCGTGAATAGAAGATTATTTTTTTCTTTTCCCTATAAACCGGATGTTTTCTTTCCGGACGGGTACTTTTGCTGCTGGGGCGTTAAGAAGTCGTTCAACTGATACACTCCACTAGGATGGAAGTTGTGAATTCGTGTAATGAGGATATTGAAGTTCAGGAGGACTCAGCCGCAACATTTCCATAGCACAAATTAGAAAGCCACGACCGCCATGGCTCAGCTGGTAAGAGCGCCGGACTAAAATTCCAGAGGCGCGGGTTCAAATCCCGCTGGCAGTCCGTTTTTTCCGGAATTTTCTGGTAGCACCTTGATTTGATAGCCCGGCATGTAGAAAGAAACATGGTATAACATTCATTTCTTACACAGGGTCTGTGCTGGCTCGACCTAGTGACATCTGGTGTCGAATGTGATCAAAGATCAATGTTGACCCAACAGATATTCTCGGTACGATACGTCGTCATCTTTGTCAGTGTGTAATCTCAGTAATCGCTGCACGGATTTTCATGAAATTTGAGATGCTAGATGATGGAGCGTTACACTAGGTGGTTGGTGGAGAGCTGGGTGGAGAAGTATTTAAGAAAAGAAAAACGAAAAATAACACTTTTTTGGTCTTTCTTGACAGGCATAAAATTTAGGTAGGTAGCATCAGGAACGAACTCTGGGAAATTTTTGTGAGTAGCGAGAACATGTGAGAAATACTGAGCGAAACTACGTCAAAATAGGCGATAAAAATTAAAGAGAAAAGATATCGGTGAACTTATGTGTTTACCGCATACCTTCGGAAATAAAGTGAAGTTCCAAGTGGAAAGGTAACGGCAACCAAAGAAAATCGCTGCTAACAGCAGCAAAATTTTTGGTGGATTGACTGAAAGATAGAGCAACCCTCGTATTTCAAAGTGCAATTTAGCCGCTTATATGCGCCTCATTTTCCCCACTTAACGCACTCCGCATCTCCGCCCGCGGTTTAAAAGATCCTCATGTAGAGAGTCGAATTCGAATATCCCGGTACACCAAACTATGTCTACCCCTATAAGTAATAGCACGCCACACGATAATCCCTATAATTTGGTGCACATGCCTCGCAAAATTTAACGGTGCGACATTCCCTGCGACGCGCGACGCTGTGTAATCCCCACAAAGTAACTATGGCCCCTCAACAGAATTTTGATTCAACACTGAATACCAACTTATACGCCTTTCAAGGTACCGGCACCGAATCTCTATACTCTAAGTAGGCATTCACAGTAGCGGCAGTTAGGAGCGTTGGAGAGCGTTGGAGTGCGTTGGCCAATGCCGAATCCTCTCGGCAGGTAGAAGCAGGCCAGCGCCGGTTCCGCACGCAGTCAAGCACACCAGTGCATGGTACAGTGAAAACAGACAAGAAAAAGAGTACAAAGATTGGCCAGCCGCATCTAGACACGGTATAGGAAACATGCAATAAGGGTTCAAAATGTTGCCCATTATTGGCAAAACAATGAGGGACAGTTGCAGAAAGACTGGAAATGTTTCCCCTGATGGGCTAGGGGGTACAATAGGGGGTGAAATAGTTGTTGGTTAAAAAGTTGTCTCTCTGGACAAATATTTTGACGTATCTTGGCGTTTTTTCGTTTAATCAGCGGTTTGTGAAAAATCCGTGGTGGGAAGTTGTCAAATAAACTATTAGTACATACACATGTAGATTCACATTATATACATTAGAACCATTAAGTTGAAATTTGTCAGTCAGATGAATTTGTGACTGATACTGTACATGTTCAACGAATTCTTGTGCGCGTCTTATTAAGGAAGCTATCCACTCTGGTAGAGACTGTTTGAGTCGCTTTGTAAACAAGTTTTTGCTATCAAAAGGTGGAAGTGTTGTATCATTTTGGCGCTAAATTGAGATATGACCGCCGCATGACTGATATGTTTGGTTTGGGAATTATTGAGGCACCTAGCCTATATCTAGTGTTGTAGTTGTGTATAAATGTGTTATGGTCATTTGAATACATCTATGATACTAGGTAAGCATTAATACTAGAATAGTTTTTACTTCCGATACACACCGATAGGTGAAGGGAGAGTTGGGATCGCGAAAATATCGATTTTGAGATAATATGCTTTGTGGGCATTGGGAACAACATTGACATTGGACGCGCTACATAAGGAGGCTTCTGCACTTGGCAACGCATGAGGAGCGACCTGGGTTCAGTGGGAATTCCCGTGTCGGACAGATACTTCGCATTGGCCCGCCAGGTATAAGATAATTATAACATCATTTAATGCTCATTTTGTTACCTCATATATTTATTTATTTATGTTTTATACTCAACCATTTTTTACCATATTTATACTATATTTTGATGCACATTTCTCACTCAAACTTGTTAGATTTCTATTATCCAAAGTTTACATGATAAAAAGAGTCAGTTTTACAGGAATTTACTGATCTTGTAAAGTAGTAAAGGTGGCCCAGACCCGTTGATATCTGGACGAGATACCCCACAATAAAGAAAAACTAAACGTTCTACGTTCATTTCATAATTCAATTCATAAGTTGCATTCCAAATGTTTATAAGCAGCCGAGATATGATTTTTTTAATAAAATATGTTATGTTCGTTCCTATTACTCGTACCGACGTACGTCGTTTTTTATCAAATTAAAGGTTTTTTTAATAAGTTTTCCAAACAACTTTACTGCAAATAGATGTGACAGTAAACGCAACAGTTATGGAATTTGTTTATTAGAAAAAAGTGACTCCATTTTATACGACTTTATTTAATCACGATTTCACCATAAATGAATAACATATTCAAGTTGATTCGACTCTCAACCTCCGATGCAACTATTCTGCTTTACTAAATAATCCTTTACAGTGACGAAGACGTACAATGGCGTTATTTTCGTGGTATTAATTATTATGTATACATAATAAATATTTCTCACGTTATTATCAATCATTCAATTATTAGGCAGGTTGTTCCAATTTACACGAAAATTTATTGATGGATTTTAATGGTTGAAAAATCATATTAACAGCCGTTTAACTAGCTACATTACTATAGACGGTAGCGGTTATGGCAAATCTCAGATTCCGAAACCATCTCATCTTCCTCAAACACGAACAAAGGGACCTTTTGTGCTAACAAGTGACGAGGCATATCCACTCTTACCACTTCTTTTGAAGCCTTTTGGTGGAAAAGATATACAGTTTGAACAGGAATGCCTCATACGCCATTATCTTGGGCTATAAAATGGATTAGGCGTAATTACCAGTAAATGCCTCCAAATGAGACCAAAATAATACGAGATACCTTTGTTAAATATCTTGCAGAGCACCTCTTATCTTATCTATCACTACCACATTTATAACAAATTTCTTGATGTATTACCTCAGTTCCAAGCTTATGAATAATATATCCAAATAACTATTGTATAAAAACTTACCGTCTACTTTTATAACCGCACTTATTTCCTTCCAACATTTTTCTATCGCAGTGCGGTTATAGTTTGTGTCTTTTATCCCAAATAGGGGTTTTCGCAAACACTGAAGCTATAAGTAACTCTTTATCGCTACTCATCTTCGACCGGCACAGACGAAACCAGGTAACTAAATTTCTGTTACTATAAAGGCGTTCAAGCGGGCTTCCGACGCTGGTAAGCGGTCGAAAACTCAATTGAGCAGGTTAGCCTGCATGCGGTACCTGCACGCCTTCGCACGCCCTTGCACGCTCACAAAAAAGCCCCACTGTGTTTGCGTACTAAGCGCTGCTGCTAACGATGGTAAGCCGTAGTAAAAGAGGTTAACGAAATAGTTGTAATTCATATCATAGACTATAGTTTAGTTATAGTGTTCAGATCATGTATGGTATATAATTTGGAGTGTTGTAGGAATGACTCTAACTAGCTACTGATTGATTGCCAGTACATTTGGTACTGCTGAACGGGTCTCTTGGCACAACTCAAAGATGTTAAATGTTGAATGAGACAACAGATCTTATTTCGAATTTAAGGCTATGGCATCTGGAGTTCCACAACGTTCCATTTCTGATCCTTTGCTATTTATTATACTATACATCCGAAATTATTAAAGTTGTAAATAATTCTAACATTCAAGGATATGCAGATGTTATTCAACTATGTCTGTTATTTGATCCAAAAGTTGTCAGCATAGCATTTACTTGTATTTATCAGATTTACATAAATACTCATCAAGCACAACCTGAAGCTTATTTCTGATAAATGCCGAGTTCTTATTGTTCAATGATTTGCATTTTTCTCGAAAACGGTTAGCCCTATCGAGATGTACCAAGAGACCATTTTTACGTAGAAATCTCTGAAATACCATATTCTAAAATCAAAATGTCAAAAAATTACCATTTAGAAAACGGGGTTATTTTTACCCTTAACGTCTCCCGTATGATACGCCTCTGATTAAAATTATGAAATTCTGACATCAGAATAAGATTCAACGTCAAAACCTTAGCCATCGTACGTAATTTCGTAACTTTGTTATGAATGGTTTCGAGAATATCGAGGGAAAACCGTCTTCAGGGTGCCCCATGCAAAAAAGCGTAGCTCCCTTAGGAAGCATTTCCGGACCCATGTTCATATGACATTTTCTTTATATTTTTCGGAGTGTTATTCGTGGCTAAAGTTTGTTAACACACTTAATTAACACCCTGTATATTGATAATGTAAATTAAAGGATAGCGTGTCATTAGCAACAAGACGTGTAATGTGGTTTATGCATGATGGTACACCACCACATTTTAGTTTGGTTGCTCGTGCATATTTTACGAAGATCACTGGATTGACGAGATGAACTTAAAACGCTAGATTGTTGTTTATGGGGTAATCTAAAGTCACTATTTTACGATACTCCAGTAGAAAATTTAGACCACTTGCGGAATCGCACAATTGCTGGATGTAACCTTATTCAAAACGAACCTGGTCTGTTCGAAAGAGCTAGGCAATCACTGACGAGAAGATTGCCCATTTGTATTCAAGTGGGTAGAAATCATTTTAAAGATCTACAACAAGATTGAGCAATTTTTTGATAATAAAATGTTGTAGATCTCGCAATCTTTTTCATCTGGTATCTTTAAAATGAAGCGGTTTGTCAAAAATCATCAAAGAACAAAGTATTACTTCCCACACCGATAGGTGAGGGGAGTATTGTGATCGCGAAAATTTTCGATTTTGAGATAATACGCTTTTTGGGCGTCTTATGATGTGTACATAACGAAACGAAACGATTGTGATGAAATTTGGGCGGTGCGATGCTGTGGGGTCGTAGTAGGTAATGCTGCTAAAATATACGTTATACGGGGGGCGGAGTAATTAGCAAAAAACGAAAAATTTCAAATATGCCTCAAACTTCGTTTTTATGCGTTTTAGGGGTTCCTGATCATTTTCTACTTTTTCTTGGGTGGGGGTGAATTTGGGGTGGTGGGGGGTAGGGGGTTGTAATACCGAGAAATTTGTTGTACTCGTAATGGGCTGTTCATTGATATGTGAATGAGAAACCTAGCGGCATGATACTTTTTTAGGTCCATCGGAACGTTGCATGCTTTATAGAAACCACGGGACTTAGAATTTGTGATGTATACGTACGAGTATTGTTTTAGATCGTTCGATATCGCGTAACGTGAAAATAGTACAATTGATTTTAATGAAATTTTGACATAGTATTACTACCAAGGCGAGGATGGAAAACGCGTATGTTTTGGAAAAATAGTGTCAGTGGCGGCGCAGCAATAATAAAAAAACTAAAAATATGAAAACAGCTCAAACTTCGTTTTTAGGCGTTTCACGGGTTCCTGATCATTTTAATTTTTTTTTGATGGGGTGAAATCGGGGCGGTTGGGGGGTGGGGGGTAGTAAAACTGAAAAGTTTGTTGTACTCATAATAGTCCGTCTTTTGACATGTAGAAGAAATACCTAGCGGCACATTACACTTTTTTAGGTCCATCCGAACATTGGCTTGTCTATTACAGAAACCAATTTTGTGATCTGTACATACGAGTTTTGTTTTCTTTCGTTCTATATATATTACGTAAAGCGAACATCATTGAATTGACGTTGTTAAAATTTCGACACAGAATTTATTACCGCTGCGAGAATGGAAAACGACTCTGTTTTTGAGAAACCGTGTCAGTGGCGGCGCAGCAATAATCAAAAAGCCAAAAACATAAAATCAGCTCAAACTCCGCTTTTAGACGGGTTGGAGGCTCTTGATCGTTTCGCATCGTCCAGTTCAAGCATGCAGAAAAAATTGTGGCGCCCTAGTTACTAAGGAGGGAGACGCAAGAAACTATTTACCAGGGTTTTTGTGTTGGATGTTGTTTTTGCGAGCGGATGGGCGATAATTTAGTTGCAAGGGGATTTTAGACTATAGCTTCATGCAGTGGGAAATAATAAAATGGTATCATCATTATGTGTAGGAAGTACTGAGTCTATCAACTTGACTCCATTTTTTTTTATTTATTTCAAAGAATCACTTTTTTTAATTTTTGTCGCATTTTACCAAAACGTCTGTATAACGGTATATATATCAGTACAAAAACGGCTAGTGATGTAACTTCTTTCAAACGTAGATTCTCGTAACACACAAAATGAGACACAAAGGCCATATCAAGGTGCTACTAGAAAATACCGGAAAACTAACCGTCTGCCAGCGGGATTCGACCCCCTGCCTCCGAAATTCTAGTCCAGAGCTCATACCTGCTGAGCCATGAAAGCCATGGTAATCCAGCCGGCGAAGCGACCGCAAGAAGCACGGAATTCTCTTCACACCCATTGACAACTCCACCTCCACCATCATCTGATAGTAGGGAGTGGCCCGTATCCGTCCATCAAAGGAAATCTGTTGGGTCAGCATTAATCTCTGACCGCATTAGACTCCAGACGCCACCAGGTCCAGCCAGCACAGACAACTATATGTAGGCAATTAATGTTATAGCATGCTTCATGCTACTGCCCGCATGTCGGGCTCTCAAATCAAGGTGCAAGAGCTGTCTGTGCTGGCTCGACCTGGTGGAGTCTGGAGTTGAACGCGGTCAAAGACCAATGATGACCCAACAGATATCCTTCGATGCACAGATGCGAGGCGCTCCGTACTACCGGAAGATAGCGGAGGTGGAGCCGTCAGTGGGCGTGGAGAGAATTCGATGACTAGAATTTCGGTGGCATGTGTTCGAATCTCGCTGGCAGTCGGTTCTTTTTCTGGTGGCGCCTTGATTTGAAAGCCCGTCATGCGGGCAATGTCATGAAACATGATATAATAAAAGCCATATCTTTAATGTGTTTTCGTCCAAATAGGCTTTGATTTAACGCTGCCGTATGTTAGATATTACTTACAGAAATATCAGTGCTTTGCATACCCATCGAAAAGATGAAGGTGGATCGAAGGTATTCAATCAAATTTTGTGTTCCGTCGTGTCAGACACCAACTGTCTGAGCATCAAACCCGCGACGCGCGATATCCCCTTCCTTTCCTACCACTAAGCCTTGGAAGGATTTGTGTCAGTAGGGGTTCGTCTTAGCGAAACTCGAAATGTGGGTTGCCATTGGTGACAATCGTCGCGGATTGACGTCCTGAGTCGAAAGACATCACTTCCAGACTAAGGAAACGCTCCGGTGAAAAACTACGGAATTTTGAAGACTCAGAGCCTAACCTAATTTAACCAAACTGGTTGAATTGTTGAAGGCGGTCTGGATGCTAATTGACTCGGCTTGAAGTCCCGAGTCGAACTAGACCACTCGCAGAACGAACAAACATTCTGTTGACAATCTACGCTACTTCGCAAATTCCAATACCTAACCTAACATAAACTAACCAAATCGATCGACGTCAAAGGTATGTCAAGCGACTTTGCTTCATTTCTTGTGCCGATTTGTTCTAGAGAGTCAATGCAGACTACTGTCGTCGGTAGTACATTCTATCACATTGTACGGTGCTCCGTTCGGCTGGTTTGAAGTTCTCCAGAAGGAAAAATATAGGCGTATGCTAATGGGTCTACAAAGAAGAATGGCAATCCGGGTTAGCAGCGCATATCGCACTACATCAACAGAAGCGTTTCTAACGGTAGCGGGGATCCCACCGATAGACCTGTTGGCAGTCGAGCGTGTTGCTGCACTCAGTGACAAGAAATCCTGTCGATTATTACACGATACCACTCTCAATAAATGGCAGGACAGATGGCAGCAAGATAGTGGGGTAGCTGCTTGGACGAAGAGGCTGATGACAGATATGAGGATATGGTCGCGACGCCAACATGGCGAAGTAGATTACTGCATCAGTCAGATGCTCACTGGCCATGCATGCTTTCAAGCTTATCTCAAGCGCTTCAACCACATATAGATCTATGCTGTGATTGTGGTTCAGTTCAGTTCAACTAGAGCCCAGGCACAAAGGGACGTAGATAAAACCGTGACTCCAGAAAATTCGGTGGAAATTATCCTAAGTAGCGAGGAAAATTGGAAAGTAATACAAAACATGGTGGCCAAAATTGTATTGATGAAAGAATCTGAAAAGAGGGCCAGAAAAGTTAACTCTAACTAATGCACGTCCCAAGAAAGATGTAAGGTAACAGTCTGGAATGATAGAAGGAAATAATATACACATCAAGACATAGAATTAGTGCTTACGCGGTTCCTGTGCCTTGAGAGAGCCGGAGAGGGAAGGGTTTTAGTCCGTAGGCACCTTAGTGAATCGGACACCTCTGAGTATTAGATGCAGATATAGCCAGCTCAGAGTGTCTTTTGAAGATTTCCAACCCCCTCGTTAAAAGAAAAAGATTCTCAATTGGAAAAAAAATCAAAAAAGGTCCTCTGGGGCCTACCCCGGCACGGTATAAATGCCAAACAAGTGACAACCCTACCTGATGACCTGTTGCTTAGGGTATTCAAAATATTGGAAGTCAGTGACGTTTGGAAGCGTCAGGCCCTCCCAAGCCCCCCTAGTTACATGTGTGCATAAATCTAGTTTAACCTAAACTGACCTGATTTTCAGTTATGTATATTTCTCCAATAGCTTTAGGACGAAATATTGGAAGTATCGTAAAACTTTTACTTTCCATTTTCGGGTATTGCGACTGGTCTCGTTGCGCTGAACTCATCTAGTACTTTAGCATGATATATAGTTTGACCATATACTTCGTGAAGAGTCATCGGAACATCGAAGTCATTTTTAGGTTAAGTTTGAAATTTTGAAGTGGCGCACATTTTCCTCCGAGCGTGTCCTTGGTCTGGGAAAGGTCTAATTCGACTTAGGACATCAAGCAGAATCAATTAACACTTATTTACTAACAATTAAATCCAATTTGACCTCAACAAGTCGACTGTTTGGCATAGGTTAGGTACTGAAATTTTAAAGTGTCGTAGAATTTAACCGGGGCGTTTACTCAGTCTAGGAGTAGTATCGTTCTACTCAGGGTGTCAATCCGCGTCGATTGATACCCTTCTCCACCCTCATTTCGAGTTTCGACAAAACAAACTCTAGCTTTTGTGTCTATTTTAACAAGGAAACCAAATAAAAGAACATAGACAGAAACAGTCGTTGCACTGGTCATTGCCTGAATTTGACAGAAGCTGTCACAAGTGACAGACCAGAGAAGGTTATATTTTTAAATAATTATGACAGCCCGCACGATTCATTAGTGCCATAGTGCTAACCATAGTGGATTTTATTATCAAACAGGTTTAACTAAGCCGACGATTGTAAAACTGATATCAGTTTTAAGCCTAAGCTTAGCTAAGCTCACGTTTATTAAAGCTTCTGTCAAACCGCAATTTGCACAACCGGCCCTTAATGATACAACTTCAATGTCGCTGAACGTAAATGCTTAATCCACGTGAACTGAGCTGTGATACGAAATTTGCATATACCGATAATTACGCCACCTTATTTCTCACCATATACCACCAGCATGTATATTCCAAACGTTAATGGCTTCAGTTTGTAATCACCTATTAACTGATGTCGTAATACGTCTAGCTCGGGAAGTTAGCGAAGTGGTTTACTTCCGTCTACAACCAGCAACGTAGTGCTCAATAGCTTTATTATGCAGCTGTCAGAATCAGGGGTTGTTTACTTGCTGTTGTGATCGGATATCGAGAAAAGCACTTTGAGGTCCCTTATATCATTATACGCTAATTGGTGTTGTAGGGTAGGGCTTTCTAATCTATTAACAGCTGTGTATTTTGATAAAATTAGGTGACTATAATTATGTTTTTACATACGCAAACTCCATTTTATCGAATGAAATGATACACATCAAATATAGAAGAAATATAAGTTTACACTGCCATTCTCATCTGTCTCGGAAGATCTACAATGCTCTGCCTCATAGGTACGTATCGCATTTATTTAAACCGCATACACTCGCTGAGTATGATAAAAAATATTTTTATGTAAATGGATGAAAAACACTTTTTTAGTAAAGCTTTTATTTAAATGTTCTAAAAAGAAGAAAATAATTTTTTTCTTTAAAATATGTTAACTATCAACTTATAGCCATCTCAGAAGTATGGAATCATTAGAACTTTGACAGAACGGGCTAGAAAAGTGTGCGAAACAGAAAAGCTCGACACCAAACTGAAACTTCTAAAGAATGCCTTTAAGGGAAATGGTTACACAGAAGAAAGGAAATAACAAGAGCAATGAGAAGAAATAGGGCAAAACCAGAACCTATACCGATAACAAAACCTTTTCTGCCTTATGTGCCTGAAATAATAGACAGAATAGGAAAATTGTTACGAAAGGAAAACGTCAAGGCCATCTACAAGCCCACAAGAAAGATACAGGAATATTTGAGAATGGTGAAGGATAAAAGAGACCCACTCACAACACCGGGGGTTTATCGCATACCATGCCCATGTGGGAGTGTATACATAGGAACAACGAAGCGATCTATAAACACAAGAATTCCAGAACATAAGACTAGCTATCGACTAGGCCATACTGACAAATCAGCGGTAGCAGAACACGCGATTAAGGAGGGAAGTCACAGGATCAAGTTTGAAGAAACTCAGGTTCTTGCCGCAACGTCTTCATACCATGCCAGACTTCACAGAGAAGCCATCGAAATTCAAAAACATCATATTAGTTTCAATAGGAAAGAAGAAACACAGAAAGTCAACCGGACATGGGTACCCATCCTAAAGGACCTGAAGACACTACCATATCGCGAAGGGGCGGGGCTACCAACGCTAACTGGTTGGGCCACGTCACCACTAGCAGGTATAAATACAGGTGCAGATCCACCAGTCGTCAGTATTTTGAAAGTCGCCGAAGTGGAATAGCTTCTGAAGATGCCATCCACTCGTGGTGGCGAAACGTCAAGCTTTAACGCTAAACGACGCCGGCCTAAAAACCCAAGAACCACAAATTCATTGAACGATGGCCGCAAAAGCCTACATAGTATAAAACCTTGACACCTTGTATCTGAAAATTAAGCATCTTAAGACCTCAGGTTCCTATCTCATTTCATGTTCATAGAAAAGTGAGGTCTAGCACCTGTCAAGCGTTGTCGGTCGAATATTCGGACATCCTGTACATTATAAACAGAAATAGCCGCAAAATTGTGCCCTGACGCACACCCTTATCCACTCTAACATTTTTCTATTTGGCGCAGGGTTAGCAGTCACACATGTGATAAAACATACTGCTCACGATCATCTAGAAACGGTTACTCCTCAATAACTTTTAACTAAAAAGTGCTTGCTGTAATGAATAAGATAAGGTACCGGATGAAATGTCATGGACATTGCAAGAGATGCTGCTGAACTTGCATGACATGATGAACCTGCAACTAGCAGTTTAACTTTCAGTCGCCAAGGATTTTCGAGCAAAGCTCGTGATATATCTGGTATATCTCCGTGCGTTGAATTCTCATAAATAAATGGATTTTCGCGTCCAGTCCAATATTTCACCAGCAGCTGCTGTAACGAATTTGTAATTCCCGGAAGATTATCAGCCAGAAGAGAAAAATTTGCCAATCGGCAGAACTGATTGAAATATCTGCGATATCTATCCAAAGGTCCTGATAGTGCAGAGAGTGTACTTGCAATTTAAATAGTGACATTTTGAGAGCGCTATGTTTTTTCCGGCTGCTGTGATAATAATAATATACGGGGTAAGTTCTTAGTACCGGCTCGGTCGATAACTCCACTACTGTAAAATATAGCGGAAAAAGTTGTAGATAAAAGTTGTAACCACGGATATGTGCCTTGCTTGGCAAACATGCATTTTTTTAAATGAGACCCTATATATTGTTCCTTATTCGAATTCTACTAATGATTTCCGTTCTTCCAATATAAGGCATTGTTACATTATACAGGGTATTTCAAAAGTTATGACCATTTTTATATCCAAATCGCTGTCGAATGGACCGTATATCAAAAAGTGATGAATCAAAATTTTTCTTAACACGGATAAATAAAAAATATCCTCTAGTTTTAAAATCGGCTATAAAAAAGTCCGCGACGCATATTCGTATACAGGGTGATGTAGAATGCGAAATCTATATTTCCTTTCTTTTTTTAAATATAACCCCCAATATTTTATTATACCAAAGGATTTTATTATACCAAAGGATTGGTATAATAAAATATTGAGGGTTTATTATTATCATTAGTTTCTGAGATATTTCGATTTTTCTACAAATTTTAAATATAGCTTCTATTTGTTCACTAAAACTTATTTATTTTGAGAAAATACTATCAAATTTTATTTTTGCTTAACAAACAACTAAAATATAAGGCCACAGTAGTGCCTGATCAATTCAAAACACTGAATTAACGAGATAATATAGGTCAAGTGTGCTGAGGAAACAATTTTATAGACGTCATGCATAATTATCAAGCAGATCTATCAGGTAGGCCATTAAATATTAAACGACACAGTCCAAATAAAACGATTCTTTAATCTTTCAAACGCATTAGTTTTAGAGTGTCTTCGTTCTGGATATTGCTGTTCATAGTTGATATATTCTAGAGGCAAGTGGGCAATTTCTCAAAGATTCTCCTAAATACCCTCAATGGAATAATTAATAGTTAATTTTTGCAAATTATTTGTAAAGCTGGTTTTTCACACAGTACGGAATTATTGAGCAGGTTATGAAAACTGTTAATTTATCAAAGCTTACCTGATAAATCTGCTTGATAATTACATATGCATCACGCCTACAAAATTGTTTCCTCAGCATATTTGACTTTATCATCTCGATGATTTAGGGTTTTGACTTCATCAAAGACTATCATGATCTTATAATTTAGTTATTCGTTGAATAAAAAACAAATTCGATAGTACCTTCACAAAATAAATAAATTTCAGCATACAAATAGAAGCTATATTTTAAATTTACCGAAAAATCGAAATATCTCGGAAACTGATGGACATAGGTACAATGATAGCTATACAAAGATGAAAAAGCATATTAAGGCAATTCTTCGTTATAATAAAATATTGGGAGTTACATTTGAAAAACAAGAGAAAATCTGGATTTTGCATTATACATCACCCTGTATACCAGTATGCGTTTTGGGCTTTTTTTATAGCCGATTTTAAAGCTACAGAATATTTTTAATCGTTCCATGTAAGAAACATATTTTTTGATTTATTACTTTTTGATATACAGTACGTTCGTTTGACAGCGATTTCGATATAAAAATAAATAAAATAACTTTTGAAATATGTACCCTGTATAATGTATCAATACCCTATATTGGAAGAACGGATATCATTAGGAGAATTTGAATAAGGAATAATATATAGGGTGTCTCATTTAAAAAATGCATGTTAGCATCACCACGTAGTTATGGATCACCCTGTGTAAATCTAAATATTTTCTGAGCAAGGAGCATATCCGTGACTACAACTCTTATACACAACTTTTTTCGCTATCTTCTACAGTAATGGAGTTATCGACCGAGCCGATACTAATGATGAATATTCTGCTTATAACCGTCGTAATGTTAAGACGTGTGTGAGAGTGTCTCCGCAGCTACAGCTAGAATTCGTGAGTTTAACCACATTTTTATCAGCATTTCTTTACTGCTATCGCTTGTTGACTTTTTCTCCGCATTACCTATATGATGCCTACCAGAACACAAGCAGAATTTGAGAGATCTCTTATCGAGGCTCTCAGATCCAATAACGTAGCTAATGCTATCAGTGATGCAATAATCACGAATATCAGCAAAAAATTAGCCGAAAAGTTTCATTATTATGATGCTAAAATTGCATCGTTGGAAGCCGAAATTCAGTTGTTAAAATCTACTAACAGCGAGGCAGCTGAACCAAAAGATGACAATAGCAGGATTGAACAAAAAGTCGACATGCTGCAGCAGCAGGCCAAAAATAATAGTATTCGCCTGATAAGAGTGAAAGAAAAAGCAAACGAAAATACCTCGACCATTGTCAAGGAAATATTTCTAAATAAATTAAACATAAATATAGAGGAAACCGAGATTGTTGCTGCATACAGGGTTGGGCAAAAATCTGACGGACGTCCGAGGCACATAATAGCGACATTTAAAGATAATCAATCTAAGTGTGCTGTATATGGTAAGAAGAGGATGCTGAAGGGTTCTGGGATTGTTATGAAGGAGGATCTTACTGCCCAGCGTCTGAAGATTGTCAAGGAAGCATCAGAAAAGCATGGTTTTAAAAATGTGTGGACGTTCAATGGCAATATTTTTGCGAAAACTGATAAGGGTGTGGAAAAAATATATATTACTTCTATTCATTAGCTGGATTGCGAAGCATTACTCTAATTGTCGTTGTCGTTTTTTTTATTTAATTTTAGTTAAGTTATGAATAAGGATTGTTTGCTGGGTCACCTAAATATTCAGTCACTACTGCCAAAGTTTAGTGGATTGAAATACTACTTGGAGAAAAATGATTATGATGTATTAGCTCTATCGGAGACTTGGTTAAATGACTATACTCATTCTGATATTTTAACAATAGCTGGATATAAACTCTTAAGGAGGGATCGAGCCGTTGGTAGAGGTGGTGGTGTCCTTTTTTACATTAAAGAGAAATTCAAGGTAGAGGTTCTTGAAGTATCTTCTGACATAGAACAATTATTTGTTAAAATTATTTGTGGTAAGCTGAAGTTTGTAGTTGGAGTAGTCTATAAGCCACCCAATGTTAACTATAAACACTTCATTGATGCTTTAGAGGTATCTTTCACGACTGCTATGGTCCATTCTACTAACATCGTTTGTATGGGTGATGTAAATGTTAATTTCTTAGATAAAAACAGTGTTTCTATGAAATATTTTCAATCAATGATGAGTTCATTGGGATTGACTCAGTTAATTACAGAGCCTACTCACATTACCCCGCAGTCTTGTTCGTTAATTGATGTTGTGATATGTAATAATGTTGATTTCATAACTTCTGCTGGCACAGCTACCTCTGACTTTTCATTGCATGATTGTATTCGTTGCACTATTAAATGTAATAAACCGAAAAACGAGCCTAAATTTTATACTTATAGAGATTTTAAAAAATTTAGCTCTGATGCTTTTCAAAATGATCTGGTAAGTTCAAATCTTGATAGAATTTTGTACATACATGATGTGGATAAGAAAGTAGAATTATTTAATAACATTCTCATACAAGTTTTTGATAAACACATACCTCTTAAAACCATAAAAATAACTAAAAAGAAGACTCCTTGGGTTAATGACGAAATAAAAAAGGTTATGAATGATAGAGATAAAGCTAAGGCGATACTTAAAAGGCAACATTCTGAAGCTAATTTTGCTGAGTACAAGCGGTTGAAAAATATTGTCAATCATAAGATATCTCAAGAAAAAAAGCGTTATTTTGATCATTTGGTTTATAGCAAAAATAGCAAAGATTTATGGAATGAGCTGAAATTGCTTACTAATATAAATAAAAAACAAAACACCGTAGAATCTCTTTTTACAGACCCCAACATTATCAATAATTATTTTCTTGACAGTATCCCCAAAGGCAACGGCAATAGTTCCTTAACTGATTATTATGAAAAAAATAAAATCTGCGATAGTCAATTTCGTTTCAGTTTGGTGTCCGAAGATACCGTTCTGGATGTCTTGCAGACCTTAAAAAATACATCGGCTGGCACTGATGGTATCAGCATTTCTTTAATCAAGTTGTGCTGCCCTTACATTTTACCTTTCCTTGTCAATATTATAAACAGTGTAATTGTCACATCGCAGTATCCTTGTGTATGGAAAAAGTTGCGGATCACACCCATTCCAAAGAAAACTAATCCCAAAGATTTGGCCGATCTGAGGCCCATAAGTATTATCTGTGCTCTATCAAAATTAACTGAAAAGCTCCTTGCTAGACAACTAACAGATTACTTTAATATCAACAATGTTTTACCTCCTACTCAGTCTGGATTTCGTTCAGGCTATAGTTGTACAACAGCATTGCTACATATTACAGACGATTTCATACAAGCTTTAGATGATGGTAACTGTAGTGTATTAGTTCTGCTAGATTTTAGTAAGGCTTTTGATACCATCGACCATAACATATTAAATTCGATACTAAAATCTTGCGGACTATCCAATGAGCCGTTGGAACTTTTAAAATCATATCTCACTGACCGCACGCAGACTGTTACATTAGGTTTAAAATCGTCCCTTGCAAGAGTAGTTAAATCAGGAGTTCCGCAAGGCTCCGTGCTTGGGCCCTTGCTGTTTACGTTGTACACTAGCCAATTCAACAAGTTTGTTGAAAGCTGTTCTGTCCATATGTATGCCGACGACACTCAAATTTATAGATCTTTTTCAATTAACAATTTAGAAACTGTAAATAGAGAAATTAATAATGACCTGAATAGACTAGCTAACATCTCCAAAGAGCATGCTCTTGTATTAAATCCAAAAAAATCTACCGCTATGATATTTGCGAAGAAATCAGATAGAATACCGCTACAATCAAACATAAGAATATTAATTAATGAAGAAAATATACAAATAGTTGATACTGTAAAAAATTTGGGCTTGGTTATTGATAGTAATTTAAGGTATCGTGAGCATGTATCGCAATGTATACAAAGAGCATACGCTTCTCTCAGGCTTTTATATCCTCATAAGGCATATCTCTCCATTGACACTAAAAGGATGCTATGTGACACTCTAGTATTGTCTCAGTTTGTTTATTGTTCACCAGTTTATGTACCATGCCTAGATAGAGATAGTATCAATAGAATTCAGAGAGTACAAAATAGTTGCATTAGATTTATTTACAATATCAAAAAGTACGATCATGTGTCTCATAAGCTGAAAGATCTCAGGTGGAACAACATGGAAAAAAGATTTAAGGTGTATGCTCTTTGTCAGTTCCATAAGATCATATATTTCAAGAACCCGCCGTACCTCTACAATAAAATATCTTTCCGCAAAGATATCCATAATGTTAATGTTAGGAATAAAAATTATATAACTGCACCTGTTCACAAAACCGTTATCTTTGAAAGAGGATTCACATTTAGTATTTACAATTTATATAACTCTTTACCACCAGAAATGAAATCGCTCAACATCAGCAAATTTAAAGTTGCAGTGACGAGACACATATCGTCTATGGCCTAGTTTACAAGTTGGTGACCCCGTAGTGTTAGAATTAGGTAGTTTTTTTTTATATACGTAGTGTAAATCTAATAGTTCTTTTTTAGATGCAGAATCTAGTCTAATTTACTAAATCTAAAATAACAAGGGTTGAGTGGAAGAGCACTTCATGTGAACTCCCCCTTGGGATTTTTCCATGTATGATGTATTTAGTTTTTAGAAACTTACTTTGTTATATGATAAATGGAAAATAAAGCATATATATATATATAAAAACTCACCCTGTATGTACTTTGATTCTTTTGACCACATACATAGCATATGATGTGGTAAATGTATAGTGGGCATCACCATCATAGTCACAATTTCTTAACAGACGTGTTGTGAACTCGTAAAATGCACGCATGCGGAGCTAGAGTGTTGCCGACACGAATATTATCAATAGTTTTGAGAACTGTAGCTCGTCATCGTTTGCGATTTTCTATCAGTTCAGTGGCGCTCTTGATACTCATATCCAGCAACTGCTTCGTCGTGTCCACCTAGCGGGTAGGGGAACGGCTACGGTGCCGCGCCGCCCACTCGGGACATGACCCTGAATTACAAGTTTCACCTTTTGAGAATATGCCCGGACATAACTCATAAAAAATACACATACAGGTTACTCTTTCACATTCAAATAATTAAAAAAAATGTAGTCAAGTTGATTGACTCAGTACTTCCCACACATTCCGATGATACCAGTTTTATTATCTTCCCAGAGCATGAAACTATAGTCTAGATGCCCCTGCAATCAAATCATCGCTCGTCCGACCGCAAAATGTGTTTTATTCTACTAGGTGCTTCTTTCACAGGTCAATGGACAATATATCATGAATACAACAATTTTTTTTTATATTTTTAGCTTTTTATTATTGCCGCGCCACCACTAAAAGCCATACGCGCTTTCCATACTCGTCGCGGTAATAAATCTGTGTCAAAATGTCATTAAAGTCAATTCAGAAGTTTCCACGTAACACAATACAAAACGATCCAAAGTAATATTCGTATGTATTTTGTATGCATCAGAAAGTTCAGGTCTCTTGGTTTCTGTAATCGCCAAGGCAATGTTCGGATGAACCTAAAAAAGTGTATTATGCCGCTAGGTCTTTCTCTCTCAGGTCAGTAGACAGCCCATTATGAGTACAACAAATTTTTCAGATTTACAACCCCCTTCCCCCCCAACCACCCTAACTTCACCCCCACCCCAAAAAAGTAGAAAATGATCAGGAACCCCTAAAACGCCTAAAAACGAAGTTTGAGCTGTTTTCATATTTTTAGTTTTTTTTATATTGCTGCGCCGCCACTGAGACGATTTCTAAAAATCAGACGCGTTTTCCATCCACGCCAAAGTAGTAATACTGTGCCGAAATTTCATTAACATCAAATCAGTAATTTCAACATTATAAAATACAGAACGATCTAAAGCAATACTCGTATGTATACATCGGAAAATTCTGTAAGTCCCTTGGTTCCTGTAATACACAAGGCAATGTTCGGATGGACCTAAAAAAGTGTATTATACCGCTAGGTCTTTCTCTCGCAGGTCGGTAGACAGCCTACTATGAGTACAACAGGTTTTTCAGCTTTACAACCTCCCACCCCCCAACCACCCCAATTTCATCCCCACCCAAAAAAAAGTAGAAAATGATCAGGAGCCCCTGAAACACCTAAAAACGAAGTTTGAGGCATATTTGAAATTTTTCGTTTTTTGCTAATTACTCCGCCGCCCATGCACCGATTTTCAAAATTGTAGCAACATTACCTACTACGACCCTACACCATATCACTACCCAAATTTCATCAAAATCTATGCAGCGGTTACTGAGATTAGGAGGCTAGAAAAACGCCAACAGACAGACAGACACACCGACAGACAGACCGACGGAAATGAGTGACGTGGATTTTCGTTATGCAGGCATCATAAAACGCCCAAAGAGCGTATTATCTCAAGATAGAAAATTTTCGCGATCACACTACTCCCCTCACCTATCGGTGTGGGGAGTAATAAAAATATCGTCAAAGTTATAGAAACACCTATCATAAGGAAACAGTTTGAGATCTCTCCGAAATGCCCCTAGAGCCGCGCAATCTAGATTTATGTAATAATTCTAAAGTAGTAATGTTATTGTCTAGTATTAAAAGTGTAACAATAAAAATGTTGTTTGGTCATGAATGACCAGCCAACACTTCCATTACACATAGCAACCAGTAGCTCAATCAGTTTGCATGAGACTAGGGTATGTAGGTGCGTGCGTGAATGTGTGAGTCTCGTTAGCCGCCAAGAAATGAAAACTAGGACAACAATGGTTTAATAAAGATTTATTTTAGTATGTATACGAATGCAGTACATTTTATTTTTTTTTTTTAAAAAGAACTTAGCTTCAGAAGGAAGTCCTCGTAGTAGTGCCCTTCTGAAAGGAAGGTGGTGCTCCAGAGAAGGCTGGCTTTTTCAGGAGTTCAGGTGGTGCCCCAAAGGTGTGGTGTCTTCATTTTGGCAACTCGAGAAAAAGAAGGTGGCTTTGGTGGTGGCACCCCGAGAAAAAGGTTAGGTGGTTTTCATGGTGGCACCCCGACAAAAAGGTGGCTTCATTGTGGCACCCCGACAAAAAAGAAGTTAGGTCTTCATGGTGGCACCCCGACCAAAAAAGTTAGGTGGTCTTCGTTGAGGCACCCCGACAAAAAAGGTGGTTCTCCTTGATTAAGACATAATGGCACAGACACAAAAGATTGTCTTAGAGAGACATAATTACATTAGCTGTTAACTGTTTATTTCAAAAAGGATGAGTGATCTATCGCTACCCATTTTTATAGAGGTTAATGTCGGTAGTGAGAGAGAGAGGGCATATTCCCCACTCATCAGATGTTAGCCAAAATTTGTGCGCACTTGCGCAGTGTGTACAATTAACAATATTTGCAGCTCAAGGGAGTAGAGATGGGAAAAAGGTAGAGGTGAGAAGCAAAATAGTTATAAGAATGTACTAGTATAATGAGGAAGCAGTAGCTAAAAATGGAAGTTGTAAACTATTTGTATATGGTAGCCAAGTAAATAATATAAAAATAATTTTGAAAACGGGTGAACCGTTACACTCGGCCCCACTTAACGAAAAAAAAATTTGAGAAGCATTCGAGAATTTTTTTTTTTTAAAAGGGAGTAAAGTTAAAGTTATCACTGAGGGATCAAAATCAACCATTTGTCCTGATAACAAAGTCAGATTATGTTTTCGTGCTTCCCCATGCAAATCTCAAGAATTTGTAGTAATCTACAACCTACAAAGTCTATCAAGGTGCATGAAAGAGCAAGAAGACGCAGGTAGAAAACAAAAATGTTGGAAGAGAAATGGGAAGAAAAAGAGATAGCCTCAAGTCTACCAAACAAGAGGGATGGTTATAGCACCAACTCGCTTAAAAGTACAGTGAAGCTGCACTGAATATGTACTACACAATGAAGGTAATAAATTGTGAAGTAAAAAAAAACAAATGTACGCAACCTATCAAACCCTAACATACTTAAGACCTAAAGGAAAAAAAAAACTTGTCAAAACTTTGACAAAAGACAAAGAGTTTCAGGACTCGGCTACACGAGGTGTAAAGGATGCAGCAGCATCCAGAGTAGCCAACTGGCTAGGAAGATTCGTTTCGCTGATGGATCTAAAAACTGCGCCGTAGAATCTTCCTACATCCACCAGTCGTCTGTCAGCTGAGGACTGCAGAAGCTACCACGCCCCCACAACAAGTGAACGAAGTCATGAAGACTCTAGGGCAGGAAAAAAAAGAAAAAAAAACACAGTTTTACTTGCAGCCTGCATCAGCAAGAGTGAACTTATAGTAGTCACTAGACTGAAAAGAGGACAAGTGAAGCTTGCCTCCAGGCGACTCAGTGAATGGGTTAGCATTTCAATAATGCTGCTGGCGCTCTGCCGCATACGACCTGAAGAAGGAGCTCAGATACATTGCAGTAGTGACATCAGGTGTGTGTCAAGTCTCCTCAGAGAATTTTGACTACCCTTTGTCACCCCCCACAACTATCCTTCCAGGTCCAGTATCAATAAAGATTGTCGTATTGACACTCGCCAACACGTACCATTGAAACGGCCTCTAAAATAACTACAAGGTTGTTGCCTATAAAAAATCTGAATACCCTATGCAACCGTAAGTACTACTCAAACTCAAACTGGGATACCCTTAATATTCTCAACAAAAGATTGTAAAATATTCCACTGAACAGACTCAAGAGAAAATTCAAATCTCTAAAGCATAAGTATAAGACCAAACTATTTCCATTTATGAAATACGAAATAAAAAAAATTGTAACACCATAAGTGTTTCTATGAAGACCAAAAAAAATTAAAAATTTTGATCAAAATATTTTCTAAGTACTAACTATAATTCCGTAATGTTCTGATTCAATAAAAAAAATTTGCAATCCAGTGATGTTCTGATTCGATAAAAGATCTTGAAATAATCCAGTATTGTTCTGATTCGATAAAGAGCATTATGATTCAGTGATCAACAAAAAAAGTTGGGCGCCAGCAGTCTAAAATAAGACTACAAAGAAAAAAAAGTAATCAAACATAGGTGCTTGAGTGACATCATTTCAAAGTCAAATACCTACATGAAATTTTTCAAATAATAAACAACGAAGTAAATTCAAAGAAGTGTTGTGTCCTATTAGATTCAAAAGAATAAATCCACAAAGGATTAACAAGATTAAATTCCAAAATCAATTCAGGGAAAATTTACACATCATATTAAACTTGAAAAGACAATTCAGGGAAAATTTATACATGAAATTGGATTCGAAAATAAATTTAGGGAAAATTATACATCATATTGAATTCAGAAAAGTACATCCAAGGAAAAATTCATACATCATGTGACGATTTATAATAGGCAAAATTGCTTAAGTGAAATAAGTATCACAGATCTAATGTTCATTAATAAATTGATTCCAAAAAGAAAAAAAATCAAACATCAGTGTAAGTTTAAGATCTAATCAGGAAAAACTATTAAAGATTGCATAAGCAAATACAACAAATCGAAAGCTTGAACTATTTGTGAGCATGTAAGCACAAGGATCTTAGGCGATTAAAAATTATAAGGTTCAAGTAAGCTAAAAATCGAAGATTAAATACAAAATTTCAAGAAATGTTACCAAGATTTTAATCCATCAAATGTCAGATTACTAAAATTGTAACAAACTCATATCAAGTTATGAGTGCAAAGTAAAAAGTGTAAAGTTATAAATTCAAAGTGATTTAAAAAAAACTAAACTGTGATAAACAGATCATATGAAAGAAACTAAACATGAAAATCTCAGGCCTACAAAAGTCATTCCAAGTACGCTGCAGATTTATAGAAACGCATACCAGGATAACTAAAGAGGATGGAGACAATCAGGGGTAATTTCATTCATGAGAGCTAAGTGAATTTTTTTTTTAAAGCCGTAAATCTTAAAGTGATTTTAAAGTCATAAGAAATCTACTATAATGAACATTGAACAAGTACCATGAAAACAAATCACACATGAAAATCGCAAACCTACAAAAGCTATTTCAAGTACGCTGCAGATTTATAGAAACGCATACCAGGATAACTAAAGAGGACAGCAACAATCAGGGATGATCTTATTCATAAGTAAAAATTTAAAAATTTACATAAAGTTGAAATGACATGACATGGCATAAATGAACATAGGATTTCAGAAATCTACCAACAAACAAAGTACATTACAATGTACCATATCAAAAGTGTTTCTTCTACGCCAGAGGCTTCAAGATCTGCCCGAAATACGCCAAATTTATAGGAATGCATATTACGACAGACAGGTGAACAGAAAATGCATATACAGAAAACGCTTTCGATTCAAGAAACGTCATAGGACTTACATCAGTCTCTATAACACAAAATTTGGAAAAAAAAATTCCATAACAAATAATATTTCTGAAAACATGTTACAGTATACTACGGAATGCAATAAATTTATACTACAAATTAAATCGATTAATCAAAGTCTTTTAAAAACTATCAAAAATATCAGTAAAAATTCAGAGTGTGCTCACAAAAGTTCAGTAACGTGGAATTTAGAATTTGATGAAAAATGGTGTTAAATTAGAATTTTTGTCACAGAGTAAATTTTGGACTACGAAGATTCATAAGGTCGACTAGCAACGGTGTTAAGTGTCCTAGGGGGATCTATTGGCAGACTCTTACTGCCGCCTAGAATTTTTAAGGGGCGCTGGCTAATTCTTTCTCTGACACTGACGCTTGAAGGGAGAATAACAGCGCATTTTCCTTTCAGACGTCTCGCATCTTCGCCCAGTACAGCAGGGCGCATGAACTTTTGGGACTGTGATATACATAAGGTTGATAAACAACGGTTTTAAGTGTCCTAAGGAGATCTATTAGCAGACTCTTACTGCTGCCTAGAATTTTTAAGGGGCGCTGGCTAGTTCTTTCTTTGACACTGACGCTTGAAGTGAGAATGGCGGTGCATTTTCCCTTCAGACGTCTCGCATCTTCGCCCAGTACAGCAGGGCGTTTGAAATTTTGTAACAGGGACTTATAAACAAACAAAAGTACTGATCATTTTCTGAATCTGAACTCGCTTAGGCATAGTTACCTTAAAAAAACCTCAACTAGAAAATGGAGAGACAAAAGCTAACAAGAAGTGCAATACTTAAAAATATTAAACACTTCATCAAAAGATAAAAAAAACTCGAGCATGTATGTAATTGAAAACTTTAGAAACTAGTATTCTGGAGTGATACTCAAAACTTTTAAAATTATTTATCTGGCCTCAACAAATATGACTGTCCTTATCAGTCTTTCAATCAAAACAAAACAGAGACTAAAATGCTCTAATATCAAAAAAATTTGCCAGATAAATCAACTACACATATCGATAAGACTCCAGAATAAAACAATAAAAAAAAATCAAGGACTAGTATTTGGTTAATGAAAAATCAAAAAAAAATTTTTTTTTTTGAAATATCAATATATTTTATAAGTGTGTGTGCCTCAATTTATGTGTTAACCAAGAAAATTAAATATATATGCAAGTATACAATTGCACATATATAACCACCCTTCTATAAACAACAAAAAAAAACTAATGTCAGCTTATGAAAATTTCAACTATAAATGAGTTACTAAATAAGTGTACCTAAATAACAAATTACCAAAGAAAAATGTAGTGAATTGTTGTCCAAATACCACACAAAATGTATAGCTACAAAAAAAAGAGCAAACCATACAAAAAACTGTAGGTATGTGTTTATGACCTGTGAATAATATCCAAACGCCAGATATCTTAGAGAAGCATTTACAACATACGCTCAGATTTATAAATTAACGCATACGCGAAATGTCTCAAGACAGTACAAAAAATAATGCATTAGGAAATAAAATCTCAGTCATAAATAAAATATACTAATAGACAAAAATCAATAGAAAAATTTAAATAATTTCAAATATACCTCAATAAAAAAAATTTTGAAAATAGAAAATTTGGACAATCACCCCGATAACTACAAAAAAAAAATAAGCTGATAATAGTTAAGAAAATTAAATAATAAAATATATATGCCAAATGAAAGTACTGCATCCAAAAAAAAAAATTATTAAATGGAATTTTGAGTCAATGAGCCGAAATGGAATTTTGAAAAAGTTGTCAAATTTTCACTTCAAGACAGCTGCAAGACTCACAATGCACACGCCCAGACATACCCATGTCTGGCCACACGTTGGCAGCGCCAATTTGTAACAATAAAAATGTTGTTTGGTCATGAATGACCAGCCAACACTTCCATTACACATAGCAACCAGTAGCTCAATCAGTTTGCATGAGACTAGGGTATGTAGGTGCGTGCGTGTGTGCGTGAATGTGTGAGTCTCGTTAGCCGCCAAGAAATGAAAACTAGGACAACAATGGTTTAATAAAGATTTATTTTAGCATGTATACGAATGCAGTACATTTTATTTTTTTTTTTAAAAAGAACTTAGCTTCAGAAGGAAGTCCTCGTAGTAGTGCCCTTCTGAAAGGAAGGTGGTGCTCCAGAGAAGGCTGGCTTTTTCAGGAGTTCAGGTGGTGCCCCAAAGGTGTGGTGTCTTCATTTTGGCAACTCGAGAAAAAGAAGGTGGCTTTGGTGGTGGCACCCCGAGAAAAAGGTTAGGTGGTTTTCATGGTGGCACCCCGACAAAAAGGTGGCTTCATTGTGGCACCCCGACAAAAAAGAAGTTAGGTCTTCATGGTGGCACCCCGACCAAAAAAGTTAGGTGGTCTTCATTGAGGCACCCCGACAAAAAAGGTGGTTCTCCTTGATTAAGACATAATGGCACAGACACAAAAGATTGTCTTAGAGAGACATAATTACATTAGCTGTTAACTGTTTATTTTAAAAAGGATGAGTGATCTATCGCTACCCATTTTTATAGAGGTTAATGTCGGTAGTGAGAGAGAGAGGGCATATTCCCCACTCATCAGATGTTAGCCAAAATTTGTGCGCACTTGCGCAGTGTGTACAATTAACAATATTTGCAGCTCAAGGGAGTAGAGATGGGAAAAAGGTAGAGGTGAGAAGCAAAATAGTTATAAGAATGTACTAGTATAATGAGGAAGCAGTAGCTAAAAATGGAAGTTGTAAACTATTTGTATATGGTAGCCAAGTAAATAATATAAAAATAATTTTGAAAACGGGTGAACCGTTACAAAAGTATGCACCTCACAATTTCTCACATAGTCATTCTTCTTACTATATACTGGTACAGACAAATGATGTATCAAAACACCTGTTAGTGTTGTAGTCTTCAGTGTTCTTGAGCATAGTGTATGTTTGTCAACGAGCTATAGTTGAAAAATTACGCGAACACCCTAACTAAAAACGAGAGGAGTTCGCTCCACTAGGTTTTGATAATTGATTTCCCAATTTAAGGTTCCATCAGAGTAAATTCACAGAAACATTGTACTCCCAGTTATCGAGATTGTATTAACATCATTATTATGCCTATATCCATGTTGAATATATTTTATCTAAAGTGGAAACGCATTTAGTTGGTTTAGAGAATTACTCCAAGGCTGCAAATGGGTGAGCCGATATGATCAATCTGGTATCATCTGTATATAGGATAGGAGCAATATAGTTTTCATTTCATTTCACTTCATCTCGTATCATTCTCTATATATATTGTGATGTCATTATATGATAAAGAGGAATGGCCGCAAAATTGAATCCTGTGGCATACCTTGATCCAATCTAATTCTTTTTTATTCTGCACAGGGTTGGCAGTCAGACATAGTGATAAAAGATACTGACTCCATACCTCTCAAATTACTCAAGTGTAAGTGCCTTCTGTGACAATGCAACGAAATGTCTTACTGAAGTCGCAAAAAATCCCAGCAGGGCATGTCCCATTTTCTAAATTATCATTAAGTTGTTGAGAAGAGAATCTCAGTGCTGTACTGTAACGGTAGACATACCGCTTCTAAAGCCATACTAAAGAGTGCCATGGCCTTTAAAAAATCTTGCAGCCGCAATAGGAGGCAATTCTGAAAAATTTTGCTAACAACTGATGACATTTTGTTGCTATTCTTGCTAGTATTTTAGTAATGTGGCTATTGTTACACTAGAATCTGCCTGCATAGAGGCAATTGCGTAATGGATATTTTTCTTAATGCCCAGGTAATAATAGCACTGAAGATTACTCATGGGACAAATCTGCGTCTGTCCTCATGCAAACCCTTTTCATTACTGTGCCAAGTGTTCTGTCTCCAGTTCTAAGTCGCTATGGTATGCGCCGTTAGCGTGAAGCGTGTGTCCTTGTCTTTTCCCATTTGCTGTCGTCATTGCATATCCTTGGTGCTATATTTGTAAACGTATATACCAACTTACGTGACTGATTGGATTCAGACCTCCTACGTATGCACGCTTTGATGTATGATGAGATATATTAATTTTAAAGGCAAGACTGAAAACGTTCGAAAGAGGCATCACACAGCTAAGAAACGAGACGCCGGCGCCGCTATGCGCTAAACACGTAAGGATTTAAGTATAGGATTTTGTGCGTCATTGATTTTATACATTTGTATAGACGGGCATTATTTAGAAGGATACACAAGACAGATTTCCGGACAATAAGGTAGCAGTATCTTAGCTACAGGAAATAGGACAAAGAATTATTGCAGTATGTATCAAAACACTACCTCATCAACTTGAAGCTTACGAAGCCTTTATAGGCAATACTTGGTTAGATCTGCAAAATATAAAACATCGTCAACGTATTATTTTAGGGAACGTAAAAACAAAAAGTTTATTTTCCTCAAATCCTTGCCTCCAGGCCACATCTACTTCGTCCCCTTCCGGAAAAATGGAAAACGCTCAGAAAGAAATCTGGAGTGATTTTGAGTGTTCTATTTTTACTCATTAATCAGCCGTCAATGGAACAATGTTCAAAAGAGTGACAGCGATAGGTGGGGAGAGCAGTGTGCTAGCGAAAATGTTCGATTTTGAGATAATACGCCTTTTGGGCGTTTTATCGTGTTTACATAACGAAAATCCACGTCACGCATTTCCGTCGGTCCATCTATCGGTCTGTCGGTCTGTCGGTCTGTCGGTCTGTCGGTCTGTCGGTCTGTCGGTCTGTCGGTCTGTCGGTCTGTCGGTCTGTCGGTCTGTCGGTCTGTCGGTCTGTCGGTCTGTCGGTCTGTCGGTCTGTCGGTCTGTCGGTCTGTCGGTCTGTCGGTCTGTCGGTCTGTCGGTCTGTCGGTCTGTCGGTCTGTCGGTCTGTCGGTCTGTCGGTCTGTCGGTCTGTCGGTCTGTCGGTCTGTCGGTCTGTCGGTCTGTCGGTCTGTCGGTCTGTCGGTCTGTCGGTCTGTCGGTCTGTCGGTCTGTCGGTCTGTCGGTCTGTCGGTCTGTCGGTCTGTCGGTCTGTCGGTCTGTCGGTCTGTCGGTCTGTCGGTCTGTCGGTCTGTCGGTCTGTCGGTCTGTCGGTCTGTCGGTCTGTCGGTCTGTCGGTCTGTCGGTCTGTCGGTCTGTCGGTCTGTCGGTCTGTCGGTCTGTCGGTCTGTCGGTCTGTCGGTCTGTCGGTCTGTCGGTCTGTCGGTCTGTCGGTCTGTCGGTCTGTCGGTCTGTCGGTCTGTCGGTCTGTCGGTCTGTCGGTCTGTCGGTCTGTCGGTCTGTCGGTCTGTCGGTCTGTCGGTCTGTCGGTCTGTCGGTCTGTCGGTCTGTCGGTCTGTCGGTCTGTCGGTCTGTCGGTCTGTCGGTCTGTCGGTCTGTCGGTCTGTCGGTCTGTCGGTCTGTCGGTCTGTCGGTCTGTCGGTCTGTCGGTCTGTCGGTCTGTCGGTCTGTCGGTCTGTCGGTCTGTCGGTCTGTCGGTCTGTCGGTCTGTCGGTCTGTCGGTCTGTCGGTCTGTCGGTCTGTCGGTCTGTCGGTCTGTCGGTCTGTCGGTCTGTCGGTCTGTCGGTCTGTCGGTCTGTCGGTCTGTCGGTCTGTCGGTCTGTCGGTCTGTCGGTCTGTCGGTCTGTCGGTCTGTCGGTCTGTCGGTCTGTCGGTCTGTCGGTCTGTCGGTCTGTCGGTCTGTCGGTCTGTCGGTCTGTCGGTCTGTCGGTCTGTCGGTCTGTCGGTCTGTCGGTCTGTCGGTCTGTCGGTCTGTCGGTCTGTCGGTCTGTCGGTCTGTCGGTCTGTCGGTCTGTCGGTCTGTCGGTCTGTCGGTCTGTCGGTCTGTCGGTCTGTCGGTCTGTCGGTCTGTCGGTCTGTCGGTCTGTCGGTCTGTCGGTCTGTCGGTCTGTCGGTCTGTCGGTCTGTCGGTCTGTCGGTCTGTCGGTCTGTCGGTCTGTCGGTCTGTCGGTCTGTCGGTCTGTCGGTCTGTCGGTCTGTCGGTCTGTCGGTCTGTCGGTCTGTCGGTCTGTCGGTCTGTCGGTCTGTCGGTCTGTCGGTCTGTCGGTCTGTCGGTCTGTCGGTCTGTCGGTCTGTCTGTCGGTCTGTCGGTCTGTCGGTCTGTCGGTCTGTCGGTCTGTCGGTCTGTCGGTCTGTCGGTCTGTCGGTCTGTCGGTCTGTCGGTCTGTCGGTCTGTCGGTCTGTCGGTCTGTCGGTCTGTCGGTCTGTCGGTCTGTCGGTCTGTCGGTCTGTCGGTCTGTCGGTCTGTCGGTCTGTCGGTCTGTCGGTCTGTCGGTCTGTCGGTCTGTCGGTCTGTCGGTCTGTCGGGTCTGTCGGTCTGTCGGTCTGTCGGTCTGTCGGTCTGTCGGTCTGTCGGTCTGTCGGTCTGTCGGTCTGTCGGTCTGTCGGTCTGTCGGTCTGTCGGTCTGTCGGTCTGTCGGTCTGTCGGTCTGTCGGTCTGTCGGTGTGTCGGTGTGTCGGTCTGTCGGTCTGTCGGTCTGTCGGTCTGTCGGTCTGTCGGTCTGTCGGTCTGTCGGTCTGTCGGTCTGCCGGTCTGTCGGTCTGCCGGTCTGCCGGTCTGCCGGTCTGCCGGTCTGTCGGTCTGCCGGTCTGCCGGTCTGCCGGTCTGCCGGTCTGTCGGTCTGTCGGCTCTGTCGGTCTGTCGCGTCTGTCGGTCTGTCGGTCTGTCGGTCTGTCGGTCTGTCGGTCTGTCGGTCTGTCGGTCTGTCGGTCTGTCGGTCTGTCGGTCTGTCGGTCTGTCGGTCTGTCGGTCTGTCGGTCTGTCGGTCTGTCGGTCTGTCGGTCTGTCGGTCTGTCGGTCTGTCGGTCTGTCGGTCTGTCGGTCTGTCGGTCTGTCGGTCTGTCGGTCTGTCGGTCTGTCGGTCTGTCGGTCTGTCGGTCTGTCGGTCTGTCGGTCTGTCGGTCTGTCGGTCTGTCGGTCTGTCGGTCTGTCGGTCTGTCGGTCTGTCGGTCTGTCGGTCTGTCGGTCTGTCGGTCTGTCGGTCTGTCGGTCTGTCGGTCTGTCGGTCTGTCGGTCTGTCTGTTGGCGTTCTTCTACCCTCGTAATCTCAGTAACCGCTGCATGGATTGTCATGTAATTTGGGCAGCAATATGCTGTGGGCTCGTGATAGGTAATGTCTCTATAGCTTTGCACATCGGTGGATGGGCGGCGGAGTAATTAGCAAAAAACAATAAAAATTAAATGTTCCTCAAACCTTGTAACGGTTCACCCGTTTTCAAAATTATTTTTATATTATTTACTTGGCTACCACATACAAATAGTTTACAACTTCCATTTTTAGCAACTGCTTCCTCATTATACTAGTACATTTTTAAAACTATTTTGCTTCTCACCTCTACCTTTTTCCCATATCTACTTCAGTTGGAAATATTATTAATTATACACACTGCGCAAGTGCGCCAAATTTTGGGAAAATCTAATGAGTGGGGGGGTATGCTCTCTCTCTCTTTACCGAAGTTAGCTTCTAGATAAAATGTAATGGTTTATTCCTTTTGCTTGCTGAACTCAAGCAGTTAACAACTAATATAATTATGTATCTCTAAGACAATCTTTTGTGTCTGTGCCATTATGTCTTACTCAAGGTAACGATAACGATTTGATTGCTATAGTTTCGCATATTTTTAGTGCTTTTACTTTTTATTTTACAGCTATGTGTAGGAATGTGATTTTTCCGATTTATACATTTTTTTTCTCATGAACATGTGATGGCGAACATTTTAATCTTTAAATATCAAGTCAATCATACACCGTATATTTATCAATTATCTAACAAAAGAGTCCCCGAACATTATTCTTTGTTTCTAGCCATATATTTTTGTGTTAAGATGCCTTATCTTGTGTGTATTTAATGGTTCACATTTTTTTTATGACATTCCTTACGTAAAAATACGTAGCATTCAGATTTGCTAATTGAGAACGCAATGAAAAGATCTGTTGGACATTTTTGTAATTTTGTTTTACAATGCGTGAGGAAAAAGTTTGCAAATTTTTGAACATACTTTGTACATTTATTTTATGTATCACTATATATCTGGAAAGATCCGGTAGGACTGAAAATACAAAGCATTTAAGAATCCTTTTTTTAACTATTGTTCTATCTATTCGCTCTTGTATATATCTATTTTTTTTTTTAATCTTTACCATGTGAACATTTGAAAGTTATCTGCTTTTTGGCTTTTTAATACCCCCATGCTACTTCATAGATTTGTTTCTGAAGTATATGAATGCAATTTATCAAAACGTAAGAACGCATGAAGATCCATACTTCAGACACAGATCGTGAAGTCCTGTGAACTTCTCCACAAGGTGCTAATACCAGCCATAACTCTTTCACAGGAGAACCACCTTTTTTTTCGGGGTGCCAACATCGAAGCCACCTTTTGTCGGGGTGCCACCATGAAGAACACCAAAGCCACCTTCTTTTTTTCGGGGTGCCAAAATGAAGACAACTTTTCTTTGGGGGCACCACACCTCTTCCATGCCACCACCTGAACTCCTTCCGAAGAAGCCAGCCCTCTGGAGCACCACCTTCTTTCCAGAAGGGCACTACCAGGACTTCCCTCCGAGTTCTTTAAAAAAAAAAAATAAAATAAAATGTACTGCATTCATATATATACTAAAATAAATCTTTATTAAACCATTGTTGTCCTATTTTTCATTTCTTGGCGGCTAACTAGACTCACGCATTCACGCACACACGCACGCACCTACATACCCTAGTCTCATGCAAAACTACTGAGCTACTGGTTGCTAAGCAACAATTCTATTGTTACAACCTTTCATGCGTTTTATGGGTTCCTGATCATTTTCTACTTTTTTTTTTGGGTAGAGGTGAAATTGGAGTTCTTGGGAGGGGGAGGGGGGGTTGTAAAACTGAAAATTTTGTTATATTCATAATAGTCTGACCACTAACCTGTGAAAGAAAGATCTAGCATCATAATACACTATTTTCGATCCATTCGATCATTGCCTTGGCTATTACAGAAACCAAGGGAGTTCGAGAATTTTCCGATGTACATACGAGTATTGTTTTTATAGTGATAGTTCTATATTTTATAATGTGGAAACTACCGAATTGATGTCAATGAAATTTTGGCACACTTTGGCGAGGATAGAAAATGATTAAGCTTCGTTTTTAGGCGTTTTAGGGGTTCCTGATCATTTTCTACGTTTTTTTTTTGGTTGGGGTGGAATTGGGGTGGTTGAGGGGCGGGGGTTTGTTAATCTGAATTTTTTTTATTCATAATATGCTGCCCATTGACCTGTGAAAGAAAGATCTAGTGGTATAATACACTTTTTTAAGTCCATACGAACATTGCCTTGCCGATTGCAGAAACGAAATGACAGAGGATTTTCTGATCTATGCAAAATACTCGTACATACGGGTATTAGTTTAGATCATTTTTTGAATTTACTTTAATGACACTTGACTCAGATTTATTACCGTGACGAGGATGGAAAAAGCGTATGGTTTCTAGAAATCGTTTCAGTGGCGGCGCGGCAATAATAAAAAAAACTACAAATATAAAAACACCTCAAACTTTCAGGGGTTCCTGATCATTCTCAATTTCTTTTTAGGTGGGGGTGAAATTGGGGTAATTCGGGGGTGGGGGGTTGTGAAAAATTGACAAATTTGTTGTATTCTTGATAGAGTGTCCATTGACCTGCGGAAGAAGTACCTGTCAGAATATCACACCTTTTTTCGTCGGGCGGGCGATGATTTGGTTACAAGGTGATCTTATACTCTAGCTTCGTACTATGTTGTAAACCATTACGCATCAGACTCAGTGACTCGTATTGGACGAGGATGCCCTGACTCCGCCACTGTCCAGGATATTCGGGCTTCAAATTGAAAAAGAAGAGAGAAGCAATCGGCGACCGGCAACCGAACCAGCAACAAAGCAACGGTCCGATACTTAAAAACTGTCAATTTAATGTTCGTAATTAATGTATTTATAATCATTGAAAACGGTACGAAAAACAAAGTGCGTTTCCTTCGATCTGCAGAAAAAACTGGAATCGATAACATAATGTTGGTTTACTTTACCTCTTTGAATAGAATAGTATCATCTAAAGCTAAGAAGACTAAGGTCCGATTATATCAACATGCATGTTATATGAGTTTATTACTCACATTCCAAGTATCCCACGCAGTTGGATACTGCTGACCAAGCATTATCTTATCGTACTTTCGGGAAGCCCATATCAGAGCTATTTTCCTGGGATACATTTGACCGGATGCTGATAAAGCAATCTGAGTGTATATAAGCTTTCATAACCATTGTAAGTGTGCATTACGCCAGGGCCTTCAGCCGTATTCAGATCAGTACCATCCAAATGTAAAGTTGGCTAAGTTTTCACTTGAATAAATAAGTTTCTTTTAAAAAGTCTTTTATGCTACAAAGCATATAACATGCATATTTTAACAAAGGCTTTGATAAAGCTTTTCTATTGGATGTTATTTAGCAAAAGCTTTCTATTGGGTATTGAGGGCTATGTTAATGAGTATCATCTAATAGTATTTTATGAATATTGAAAGCAAAACGTCAAAGCTGGATGACACTTTTGTCAAAAATATTTTAGGTATTCATGGTGATTCATGGATCAAAATCATAGCAGAATATTAGAACAAATGGATTGATTTGCAAATTAATGCCACATTCTTCATGCTTAGATTATAATCATTATATAACTACTAAATGCAAACTGCGATGATTTGTGACAGAATCTTAAAAGTAGTATCAATTACAGCAACTACCCTATTTGATAACTATAAATCCCACCTCCGTCAGTCAGATGGATTATAGAAAAATACATACTTTTATGAAGAATCAATCTTTCATTTACTGGATGCATATTTGTTCTATTCACAGAGGATGCAAAGATGCACCGTACACACTGTACATAAAATAAGGTTATACGCAGCTACATAGCAAGCTATGCCGTTCCGGATAGGCAACCAGTAATGCACATGCACGCTTGGGCCAACAGTTAAATCGTGTGTTTAACCTTTGAAATGTAACAAAACCCTTCCTTACCATAAAACAAAGATATATTGCATGTATATATAATCATTATCAATAGTAAACTACTGTTTTATCCAAATAATGTAGCGAGTGAATTTCTTATCATCATATCATTTGATACACAAAGAAAACAGTGATCAAATGTACCGCTTCTCTGGAACCTGATTGGTTGAGATTAGCGATTACTAAACTTTTTGTTAAGCAAGATGCGATGCAATGCAATTTTTCGCCCAATCTAGGATGAAAGATCAGACTTGAAAAGATACTAGATGGTTCACAATGGTCGATTGTATATAAAGTATGTCATCTTTGAGCTTTTTGAGGTCAACTTCAAGAGAAATCAATAATTTTCAGAGTACTTTGACAGATGGATGTTCTTGAAAGGGCTGCTCTGATTGGTCAAAGTCTTTGTTAAAAGGCGCATGTTGATAAAATCGGGCCTAAATTTTGTAATCGAACTCGGAGAAAAGCTAATTGGAAGATGTGATCAGCTCAATTGAATAAAAAGAAGAATGTAAGAACGGGCCACCTGGAAGGTAAATTTTACTAAATGATACAAACACTTAAGAGGCTAAATTGACTAAAAACTAAGGAGGGTAATGAACCTCTTTTAAAGTCCGAAAACGTTAGCTATTTTGGATGTGTTTCTCCTTTACTTCATGTTAGCAGTGGGACTTTTCTTCAGCATGCAGTCCTGGTTCCAACGTTACCTCCAGTTAATACAGAAAATCGTATTTATTATTTCTACAACAAATCTACTATATCAAGTTTTTAGCAAACAGATTTTCGCCAATGAGAACTTTGTTTGAGACCATCTCTCTACATTAAGATCTTGCTGCTCGACGGTTTGAGAGAAGTTATTTTTCAAAAATACTCCACCCTGTGCAAAACTTGCTTATTACGCTGCACTTAGTCTTCCAGCTCCATCGAAAACTTCAGCTCTTATTTTTCTTGCCATGTAATCAACATAATACGCAGAGCCTGCCAGCTAGGCTGCAATATTTCAAACGTAAGCGCAGCCAATTTTAAAATTGCAATCTATCGTTTTCTTAGAGCAAACGGTCTTCATAAAATTAGCTGTTAACTCCAGACTTACAGTTCCGTTTATGGATAATACACGAATCAAGATCGGTACTGTTAGATGTTTTAACTCATTAAGGTGCCGGCAATAGTTAAAATGTGAAACTACTATCGGAAAATGAAACATCATTTTATTGCAGATCAATGCGTATCTATCCACAACTATTATGTTGACAAATGCTACCAAAACTGTGACTAGCTAGACTAAGTCAAAATAACCAAATTATTGGAACACCTTTAGGCTAGGCGCGCACTTGCAATTTTCTATTGCACGATTGTTTGGTCACAAAAATAAGGCACAATACGTACGGGGTGGGGCACCCACTACCTTATCTCAGAAAATATATGAGATACGACAAAAAGTTAAACAAGAAAATTGTTTGGTGTGAGTTAGACTTTAGTTTTATTACAATCAGTCAGTCAACGCCTACTATAAGTATGTTGAATTTTCGTAAGAGGAATATCGGGTTCAGTTGTTACATATAGGGGGGGGAGACTCTCTCTGACATAGATATGGTATGAGGAAACGTTAGGGTGGTTTGTTGTACCCCCCAAATAAAACAACTCAGGGTGTGGTTCTTAACTTTAATTTAGTGCTATTACGCCATCGTTAGAAAGTAGAAGAGATATGGGCAATGTATAAATTCAGTATTTAGCGAATACTTAAGACCTTGAGGTGTGAAGCTTCATTCACCCTGAAAGGGTGGATTCAAATACAAAAGGTAAGTTGTAGCTTACGATGTTACTATACAAATAACTAATAAATATACCTGTCTTACAGGTGTTCTCTGACTAAAGTCTTGCAGCACTTAATATCTATGAAACTTAACGCTAACTATCCCACCTTTGTCTGTTGCGTCCTGGGCTACATGCGTGGGAGTCCCAATGGTCAAACGTCTATTAGCATAGTTTAAGCAGTCATGCAAGCAGACCGGTCGTCCTTAGACCCAGTCCTGCAGCTAGGTGGCTACCAGGCAGGTGAAAGCGATAGCTATATAGCAGCCATGCAGTGTTATACCAGAAGCAGTAATTGGACTCAAGCGTAGAAGAAGAAGAAGGAAATGGCAAAGAAAGGAAGAGAAAAGAAAAAGGCCTGCAAACAAAGTCAAGCATTAGAAGCAGGTAAGCAGTAAAGCTGTTAGTATGAACAGTGTTGAGGTTAGGGTACCCACCTTGGATGTTGAGTGGCCTTATGGAGATTTCCCTCGTAGAGAACCTTTCAGATTTAGCTAGATCCCACCAATGTGGTAATGCAAAGCCATGCAATTGCTAAATCGTCGGTTTTAGCTACTTTTTCTTTTCCGAAAGATCCGCGTAAAGCGTGGTCGTCTGACCTTATCAGGAAAAGAAAATGGAGAGGAATGATCACAGACCCATCACTTCCATCTCCAGGCAATTGACAGGTAGCCAAACTCTGTTAGCTTTCCTTCAACTGTACATAGGAATATTAATGTTTCGTGTACCCATTACCCAACCTCATTCTTATCTGTCAGATTGCCAGATAGCGACACATTGTAAACAATGAGAAGTCTGAATCAAATGGTTTCTAATTTTGAAAACAAAGACAAGATATAGCTTAGACTGCTATGATGTATGTAAAATCCCCTATAATTAAGGTTACTATATATTGTTTACTATTTCAGGTGAAGTCAACACAGTCAATAGATGGTCGCTGACTGGGACGAAGAAGTTCGACAGGTGCAACAGAAAATAAGATGTACGCTTAAATGAGAAGTATTGTACGTTACAACTCAATAAAGTGGTCTGCAGTACTCCAGTCTTACAATATTTTTAGTAGCTATTTAGAAATATACAACCTATACAATTAATCAGGTAAGATATTGTACTTATTCACTTATTATTTAAAAAGTTGTCCACACAAACGTTAAATACTAGGTCTTAAGGGGTCTGAATTTGTTTAGACCGTAACAACACCCCCTCTTCTCGGGAAAGTTTTTCCCTAAGAAAAACTTCTCGATAGAGTAACAATATGTATGTACACTTATACACTAAATTACAAATGCCTTAAAACAAATTACTTACCATGATGGTGGCGTATTATCGCACTATAATGCAAGTATTTAATATAAAAATGAACCATTTTCAATATATACAACAACCCTAAAAACTAAATGAAATTCTACTCGCTGTCCACGTCGGGTGGATGCGCCTTCAGGTCTTTGGCTGCCCAAATACCTTTATTTCTGCCGTACTCATCTGTTAGCTCGTAAACCCACGGAGATACGATTCTAACAATTTTGAAAGGTCCTTCAAATTTATTACATAACTTAGCAGTGACACCTTTACTCGCATCTGACACCGAGTAATTCCGTCTCCAAACCATTTGGTTAACTACAAATGTATCTGGACGGCGTCTTAAGTTGTAACGGTTACTGCTACGAACATAAGCCTGTTTTAGGCGATTCTGTACGTCCTTAAATACTTCTTTAAGGGCTTCATGTCGTTGAACTGGCTGAAAGACATCGTCTTGACTAACGTGATGATCTTTCCCTGACAAAATAATTTTTCTACCAAACATTACAAAATTTGGCGTGACTTGGGTCACCTCATGTTTAGCGGAACGGACAGCTGCAGCGACATGGGGTATGTACTTATCCCACTGTCGTTGATTGTCTGCTACATAAGAAGTCAATGCGGTCTTCAACACGCGATGGTGTCTTTCAACAGCGTTTGCTTGCGCATGATAATGAGCCGTGAAGCGATGTTCGACTTCATACTTCTTGAATAGATCTGCTATCAGCTTGTTCTTAAAGTGAGCTCCATTATCAGTTACCAAGCGAGCTGGTACGCCATACACAAGAAATACTTGCTCTTCAATCAACTTTGAGATTGTTGCAGCGGTTGCCCTACGTATTGGAAACAGTAAAACAAACTTTGAAAATACATCGAGGACCGAAAGGATATAACTGTATCCTTGGCTGGATCTTGGTAGCGGTCCAACTATATCAACACTCAAAGACTGCCAAGGTCTTGAGGTTGCCGGGGTTGCACTGAGCATTTGTCCAATGGGTTGTTTTTGTTCGGGTTTTGTCTTCAGACAGGTCGAACAAGCATTGACATATCGTGCTATGTCCGCACGCATTTTAGGCCAATAATACCTCTGGCTTATTCTTGCGTGAGTTTTGTAGATACCAAGATGTGCACAGGTCGGGGGACTATGGTGCTCTCTAATGATATTTAGCCGCTCATTACGCGGTACCACTAGTAGCCAGTAATCGTGGTGCTGAGCCAAATCTGGATACTGCGCATTGACATGCTTATAAAGCTGTTTGTCTCGAACTTGCCAGAGTGGATACTTGTCGGGATACGAATTTACCTTTTTGATCATGCTCAGATACCATGGATCACGTACAGTATCATCACCATCATGAACCAAAGCTTCATCTATAGTGTCTATTATAGGGACACTTCGTGACAAAGCGTCTGGGACAATGTGATCCTTGCCCTTGCGATGTATCACATCAAAATCATAAGCTTGAAGTCTCAGTTGCCAGCGAGCAATTCGTCCAGTTGGTTCTTTAATGCTGAAGAGCCACTTCAAACTGTAGTGATCTGTAATCACCGTAAAATGAGTGCCTTCAAGATATGGTCTTAGTTTTTCAACTCCAAATAGTACTGCAAGCAACTCTTTTTCTGTAACAGAGTATTTTCTCTCAGCTTTCGTAAGGGATCTGCTTAAGTAACAGATGACCTTCTCTTCACCGTTTTGTCTCTGAGTTAAAACAACTCCTAGACCGTAAGATGAAGCATCTGTTTCCACGAAAAACGGAAGGTTGAAGTCTGGACATGACAGAATTGGCGCGGAGACCAAAGTCTGTTTAAGCGTAGCTAAAGCTTTGTCGCATTCCTCACTCCAAACAAAAGGACGATTCTTTTCAGTGAGTCGTGTCAAAGGTGCAACAACCACACTGAAAGACGGTACAAAGCGACGGTACCATGAGGCTAAACCAATTATTCTTCTAACCTCAGTTACATTCTTAGGTGGTTCCATGCGTAGAATGGCTTCTACCTTGGAAGGATCAACTAAGAGTCCAGAGCCATTCACTACATAGCCGAGGTATCGTAGCTCCGATCTACAAAACTGGCTTTTCTCGCGATTAAGCACAAGACCAGCGTCAACAATCCTTTTCAGGACGTTCCGCAAAACTTCAATGTGTTTTTCAAACGACGGTGTACAAATAATAATATCGTCCAAGTAAACGAATGTATGCTCATCAAGGTCGGCACCAAGGACCTTGTCAATAAGTCTTTGCCACGTAGCAGGTGCTGAATGGAGACCAAAAGGCATCCTGGTAAATTGAAAAAGTCCTCGATTAGGAACGGTAAATGCAGTCAAAGGTTTTGACTCCTCAGACAACTTGATCTGATGAAAAGCACTTTTTATATCCAGGCTGGATATATATCTAGCATCTCTCAACTTGTCTAAGATTGAGCTGATGTACGGGAGCGGATATGCGTCGGGACAGCTTACCGCATTGAGGCGCTTAAAGTTGACGCAAAACCTCCAGCTTTTATCTTTCTTCTGCACCATTACTATGGGAGAAGACCAAGCAGAAGACGAGGGCTCGACAATACCCTTCTTCAACATGTCGTCCAACTCTGCGTTCACTACCTTTTGAAGCACAGGTGACAAAGGATAATATCTTTGTTTTATGGGAGGAGATGTTGTCTTTATTACATGCTCAACCAAATGCGTACAGCCTAATCTATTCCCCATCTTTGCAAAAGCATCTTCGATAACTTGGTTAAGTTCGTCCTGTTGGCGATCAGACAATGAGTGCATATCCTGAATACCACAAACTTTGATTGCTTGGATGGACTCCTCTGTTTGGAACGTCCATTCTCCATGTTTCATGTCTGGAACTATTCCCATCTGTACCCAGAAATCGATTCCCAAGATTAGTCGATGAGGCAGTGAGGGTATGACAAGAACGTTGAGAATCCTAACCCTATCGCGTAGCTGTATAGGTAAGGAAATCTCTCCTAATACCTCACAAGATTGACCGTTAGCTACTATACAGTATTTATCGGACGTCTTGGTTAAGGGAAACAATGGCTTTATTTCATCCCAGCCGGGACCACCAATAACTGTCCTCGTGGCACCACTATCTAAAAGACCTAATATAGTTAATCCTAAAATATTTACATTTAAGTAGGGTCGCTGATCGTTTTCAGCGTGAGCTAGCACGTAATCTAGCAACACCTGATCTTTAAAATATTTACAATCGACCAAAGATTCGCTGTCTATTCGCCTCTCGGGGAGTTGGTCTGCTGCCCGGGCGGTTGACGGTTTTTTGAACCACAGCGGGGACATGTTGATGACGAAACATTACGTCGTCCACACTTAAAACAAAAAATTTCCCGTCTAGGTTGCGTACATTTACGAAACTTATGATCCGTACCATCACAGTTCCAATAGGTAGCGATATTTGATGCCATTATCTCAAGCTCAGTATCTCTGTTAGAGCTCGAGGCAGGTGGCATTGCTTCTCTGACTCCTGTAGTGTCGGTTCGAGAGCCATGCACTTGCGTAGGTCTCGGATTAGGCACGCCGACATTTATTGCGTTGACCTGAAAGTCTCTGCTGTCGTGCTTTCTGTACCTTAATTCAGGTTCCATCAATCCACGCGCATTAGTCGTAGGCGGTTGGTATTTTTGAGCCCTTAAGTGTGCTTCTTCGATAGCCCTTGCTAGAGTCATTAGCTGGGAAACCGAAGTGACTTGGTGCAATGCTAACTGCGTCTGGATATAAGGCAGAAAGTTACGTAAAATCATGTTTACTTTAGTAGACTCTGCTACCGGACTGGAAAGTTTACGGAAAAGATTTTCCATGACAATCACATAAGTTACCACCTTTTCTTGTGATCCTTGAGTACGACGTCGGATTTCATCCCACAACTCGTATTCATAGTCATAAGGCTGAAAAGTTTCTCGCAACTGAGTGCACAGGTCATCCCAAGAGGTGAAACGGGCCGTACGGAACCATAAAAGTGCTTCGCGAGCGAATAGCTCAACGGCGGACTGCAAAAGGCGCTCCTTGGAGACACCGCGGGATACCCGTAACTCTTCAATCCGTTCCAAGAACTCTGTTACACTTCCACGCCCATCAAACCTTACGTTCCACTTACCCACCTCTACATGAGACAACCGACATCCATGTGCTTGGAACATTGCTTCTCGGTAAGGCAAATAAGAGGGAAAGCATGACTGCTCCGCAGTCTGCTGATCTCTAAGATCCTGTAAACCTACCGGTTTCTCAAAATAATTTCCCCGAGCCGAGGTATGTGCAAATGGAGGGGCAGTTGAAGGAACTACCGGCACACTACCTTGCTTAATACTTGTACTTGGCAATGATGTGAGTGCCATATGACCACTAGGGAAAGAACTTGGCGGTTGCATATGAGCAAAACCATGATCTGTTATCCCCATAGGAAGTGGAGCTGAACTTGAACGAGCCTTTACTTGGGACTCTTGACGAGAGGACATGTCCAAGTTTTCAAACTGTGAACATAATGTTCCTCTTGGCTGATTCTCCGATCTATTCTGATTCGGATGAGAGAGCACTTCCGGCAAAAGTTCAATTGGAGCATCGATCAACGAAGTCTCCAAGGAAGGTCCCTCTTTAAGAGTATGTAGGTCCTTCTGGACAGTGTCGCCTGATGTAGCAACATCAGTATCTGAGCTTTCCATATACACTCTATTCAATTCGCAAATCAATTGTGTTACACTATGGTAGAGAGCAGATTTTTGACTAGACTGCTCAGGGTTACACACGAGGCGAGACAGTCTACCTGAAACATGGGTTAACCGCGTATAAATTCTACGGAGTTCGTTTTCCCTATTGTCATGATCAAAATTCGCGATAGATTGTCTGAGATCTGCAAGTTTACTTTGACAGAAAGGTAACTCAAATTCGGCAAGTTTATCACATTTAATCGGGGGCTCTGCTAACTTTAATCTTTCCTTACGAAAAGCATCCCTTAAAAGTATTCGTTTTTCGTTAGCAGTATTTCCAATTGGCAAGTTTCTTACCTCCAATTCATATGTCAGCTCATCTGATAATAATCGATTCACCTCCATCATGATAACTAATATCAAATAACATACAGTATCATATGCTAATACGATAAAGTAGATATGTTACAAAGTAAATAAAAAAACTAACTAATAAATCGCTTACTTAACCCCCACCTCACCCAAGAAAGAGCGAAGCGTGAAAAAAAACAGTACTGGGTTCAACCACTGAAAACATAAAAGGTCGTGAAGCGTAAAAAAGAAAGGATCCACTAAGTCCAATCACTAAACTGTAAAAAGTACTAATTTCTTCCACTAAACCTTAAATATGAAAAATAACAAGCAACGATCATACTGCTAATCACCTATAAATATCAGAAACGTCCATACGTAATCAGTTCACTAGATGCAAACGCCCATCCCTATACAATTAGTCACGAAACGTCAAACGCAATAATCGATTGGGGCGATGTCCCATCTCTACTCGATTCGACAATGACAACTGAAATCTAACCTAACCTAACCGTACCTGTTTTGTGCCTAACCTGTTCTGTGTACGTTTCTGTTCTGTGATCTATGGTTCTATGATCGATGTCAAAGATAGATAACAAAGATGAAAGATAACCTATAATTATCTGATAGATATCAATAATTAAAAATTAATATAGATATCAATCACCGGATGAACACAAACAATGGCAATAATGGCACTAAAAACCAGTTGGGGCGCCAAATGTTACATATAGGGGGGGGAGACTCTCTCTGACATAGATATGGTATGAGGAAACGTTAGGGTGGTTTGTTGTACCCCCCAAATAAAACAACTCAGGGTGTGGTTCTTAACTTTAATTTAGTGCTATTACGCCATCGTTAGAAAGTAGAAGAGATATGGGCAATGTATAAATTCAGTATTTAGCGAATACTTAAGACCTTGAGGTGTGAAGCTTCATTCACCCTGAAAGGGTGGATTCAAATACAAAAGGTAAGTTGTAGCTTACGATGTTACTATACAAATAACTAATAAATATACCTGTCTTACAGGTGTTCTCTGACTAAAGTCTTGCAGCACTTAATATCTATGAAACTTAACGCTAACTATCCCACCTTTGTCTGTTGCGTCCTGGGCTACATGCGTGGGAGTCCCAATGGTCAAACGTGTATTAGCATAGTTTAAGCAGTCATGCAAGCAGACCGGTCGTCCTTAGACCCAGTCCTGCAGCTAGGTGGCTACCAGGCAGGTGAAAGCGATAGCTATATAGCAGCCATGCAGTGTTATACCAGAAGCAGTAATTGGACTCAAGCGTAGAAGAAGAAGAAGGAAATGGCAAAGAAAGGAAGAGAAAAGAAAAAGGCCTGCAAACAAAGTCAAGCATTAGAAGCAGGTAAGCAGTAAAGCTGTTAGTATGAACAGTGTTGAGGTTAGGGTACCCACCTTGGATGTTGAGTGGCCTTATGGAGATTTCCCTCGTAGAGAACCTTTCAGATTTAGCTAGATCCCACCAATGTGGTAATGCAAAGCCATGCAATTGCTAAATCGTCGGTTTTAGCTACTTTTTCTTTTCCGAAAAATCCGCGTAAAGCGTGGTCGTCTGACCTTATCAGGAAAAGAAAATGGAGAGGAATGATCACAGACCCATCACTTCCATCTCCAGGCAATTGACAGGTAGCCAAACTCTGTTAGCTTTCCTTCAACTGTACATAGGAATATTAATGTTTCGTGTACCCATTACCCAACCTCATTCTTATCTGTCAGATTGCCAGATAGCGACACATTGTAAACAATGAGAAGTCTGAATCAAATGGTTTCTAATTTTGAAAACAAAGACAAGATATAGCTTAGACTGCTATGATGTATGTAAAATCCCCTATAATTAAGGTTACTATATATTGTTTACTATTTCAGGTGAAGTCAACACAGTCAATAGATGGTCGCTGACTGGGACGAAGAAGTTCGACAGGTGCAACAGAAAATAAGATGTACGCTTAAATGAGAAGTATTGTACGTTACAACTCAATAAAGTGGTCTGCAGTACTCCAGTCTTACAATATTTTTAGTAGCTATTTAGAAATATACAACCTATACAATTAATCAGGTAAGATATTGTACTTATTCACTTATTATTTAAAAAGTTGTCCACACAAACGTTAAATACTAGGTCTTAAGGGGTCTGAATTTGTTTAGACCGTAACACAGTTAAGATATTGCAAACTATTTGGAATCTATCAACTTTACGTATAGAATATATTGATATGAAAATACAGAGAACTAATTAGACAATCCGACAATACTAAAATATACAGGGGATCCGTCCATCTACAGTATTTCGAATTGAATCAAGAAAAACATGGAGTTAAATTAAAATACTTCAAATTATTTGGAATCTGTCAGCTCTAGGTATAGGACCTTCTTATACAAAAACAGAGAATTAAGCAGCGAATTCGACCAAACCGAAAGTATTGCTTTGAGTATGCTCTTTCATCTTTGTATAGCATTTGTTATACCTACATCCATCAGTTTCCGAAATATTTCGATTTTTCTGCTAAATTTCAAATATACCTCCTATTTGTGTACTGAAGGTTGTTTATTTTGAGACAGTACTGTCGAATTTGTTTTTTATTTAACGAAGAACTAAGTTATAAGGACATAATAGTATTTGATGTAGTCAAAACCCTGAGTCATCGAGATAATAAAGTTAAGTATGCTGAGGAAACAATTTTGTAGACGTGATGCATAACTATCAAAGCAGATTTATCAGGTAGGCTTTGAAATATTGGCAGTTTTCATAACCTGCTCAATAATTTCATACTGTGTGAACAACGAGCTTTAAAAATGGATTTTTCCATTGAAGACCAAATACAGGATATTTAGGAGAATCTTTGAAAAATTGCCTACTTGCCTCTAGAATATATCAACTAACAACAGCAATATACAGACTGGAGGCAGCCTAAGACTGATGTATTTGAAAGATTGAAGAATTCGTCCAAACCGAAATATACAGGGGGTTCCGTTTTTGAAATAGTTAAGATATCGGTGTTTCAAAAGTTGCTTTTTCCAATGACTGTAGCAAACATCCTGTATACTATTTCTAAATAAGTATACAGAAAATGTTTAACTCCATTCCCTAGTCGATCTTTTAGATCATAGTAGCAGTAACATGTGCCTTACAGAGCGGCTGAAATGTGATTTTGCGAAACACCGATTTTTCCAAAAAAAAAAGTTTAACTTGGTTTGCACAAAAACCATTCTATCTTATAGAATTTAAAAAAACCTTAACTGCAATAATATTTGGAATTAAGAGCGTAATCTGAAAACAGAAAAATGTCTAGGGTGTTTCATTTGAAATAAAAACTTTGACACTGACTGAGGCACAGAGGACCACCCTGTATATACAAAATTATAATAAATCTAAAGCTTAAGTCACATCAAACAACTTCTATGTTGATATTTTTGTCCTATTACATATAGTATGTGAGATAAGGTAGTGAGTTGTCTTACGTGCTCCACCCTGTACAACAAAATTGCGAAAGCATAGTCACAATGTCTTAACAGAGATGTTGTGAACTCGTAAAATGCATTAAGTCGGAGCTAGAGTATTGCCGACGCGAATATTATCAACAGTTTTGATAAATGTAGCTCGCCATCGTTCGCGATTTACTGTCAGTTCAGTGGCGCTCTTGATACTCATATCCAGCAGCTGCTTCGTCGTATCCACCCAACGGGTCAGCGTGTAGGGGAACGACCACGGTGCCACCCACCTAGGGTGTGACCCGGAACTACAAGTTTCTCCATATTGTTGCTTCTGTGTATATGTCCGAAGAATGTAAGCATTCCCGTCGACACAATGGAGGATAGTCTCTTAGGATTACCAAGCTCATCCAGTATGAAATGTCAGTTCGACGGGGGGTATAAGGAACACTCAGCATTCTCCTCCACGACCACAACTATGCGAGCTCGGCCTGCCTTTTTAACAGTCCAAGTTTCCGAAGCATACAAAAATATGGAGAACACAAGAGACTGAACCATCGACATTTTTTTAGCTTTAGTGATGTTATAGTCACGTCATATTTTAGTAAGCTTTGTCATGGCCACACCTGCTTGTTGATTGCGCCGTCGAAAAATAGCGGCGACTAAGAAGATAGTTCGACAATATGTAGTTTATTGAAACCTTTGCTCATCTGACAAAATACAAAAATAGAGAAAATATACAAATCATCATGAATTTTGTCGAATTCCTTTTTGATCACCCTTAGGACAGATAGGGTGCACCCAATACCTCTGTGTTGTGGCCTTTGCTGGTCACAGGCTGTTAAATAAGCTACTTTAACAAAATCCATGTGCTTGCTGCGGTAATTAGACGCAAATGCGGGCGGCCTAAGCAAGAGGCTTACTGCTGCAAACTTTGCCAGTCCTTCTTTATTATGTATGAGATGAAGACGAAGAAGGAAGAATAATGGTACGCGCACATAAATGGGCATTGGACGGACAGTACGGATCGGAGACAATTACTTTCTATTAAATTTGATGGACCATCGCACATACGTCCGTACGGTAGGAATCGAATCCAGCGAGAATATAGCAACTAGAAGTAAAGCCGGCCGATGCGTGACGTGCGTGCCGATACCGACGTATGTGCGATGCTGATCGGCGATTGCCGAGGCACCGTCGGCGTTTTCCAAATTTCTACCTGTACTGCCTGCAGACAGTGTTGCCATTCATAGCAACTTGTCGCGAAAATAGCGACATTTTTACTACGTTGAGACGTAGCGGCGATTTAACAAAATAAACCGATTTGTAGGGACTCTGAAAAATTCTGTTACTATCTTTTTTTCGTCACTGATTACTGCTTGTCTATTCTTCTTTTCGATTTTGCCCAGACTGTCTTATACTTGTGTCGAGACAACAGCATAGTAAACAATCAGCACAATATCTCAGGTTGGCGACAATTACAGTCGCATCCCCCCTTTTGGATGATTACTTGTAGGTATGCTAACGACACTTCGATACTTGAAATGTATCAATACTTCTGTACCAATATCGAGTATTTTTGTCTTAGTTACTTTTTGAGCGATTCCAAGCTGGTATCGCTACTTTTGTAGCGATATCAGTATCGAAAATAATTACGAACTAAACGCGACTTCATTGGCGTGTACAACTCTATACTTGGCTAAAAAATATCGAATTGGTACCGTTATCGATATTTTTGTTTTAGCATCTCTACCCAGATGCACACACCCGTAAAATTATCCGAAGGTCAAATTCTGTGGGAACCATTTTTATATAGGAAATCCTCAGAGATATTCTGCTGGTTGTTTACTATGCTGTGTCGAGACTATGTATCGGGTAATCCACTATTTTTGAATGAAAGCTTATATTATATTATACATATATCTAACATCAATTTTAACCCCCCCCCCTCCCACAAATAAAGTTACACACAGGCTGAAATATACGTTATTTTTGTGGGGCGACAACGTAGTGACATGCAAGGCGGCTCAGTAGCGAATTTCAATCTGATCTGACTGGCAACACTGCCTGCAGATCATTTGCATATTTGCAACTGATTTCCAATTCTTCCGACGATTTCGATCAGATATTTGCGATACCCTAATGAAAAATTCGTACCGTACCGGCCGTACCATACGTACCGTCCGTCCGATGCCGATTTATGTGCGCGTACCATAAGACAAACACCGCTAATGTGAACGACTCGACGGTATCCACCACGTCAGTACCATAAATGGCGACCAACTGAGAGGCTTCAGCTTCAGGTGCACAAAGGCGCTGGAAATACTTAAGCGTCCTCTTTTGAAATTAATCTTTTATAGGGACTGCCTATTATCAAGAAAAAACTGTGCTACTTAAACAAAAAGCATGTTCAAAGTGTAAACCAGGCTTTCGTCGCTCTGGTTTTCCTCCTTCGCCTCTGGCGTGGACCACTCGAACAATATTTATGAGTGTTCAACGACCTACGTACCGGCAGCTACTGTATGCGTTGACAAAGTTGCCAAATCTTGTGGTATATTGGAAAGTGCAACTCAAAAGCTCACTCACGTTCCATTTGCAACGCAGCTTAGCCTTAAAAATATAACTCCTTATCAGATAAATAATTGCCATATTTATTTTTACTTTTGAATTCTTATTATACAGGGTAGCCTAATAAGAACGTACGCCGGCAAAATTACGGTAACCGCTAATCATATTATAATTTCGAGCAATAAATATTATTAGGCAAAGCGGCTGAGAGAAATCGCTGGAAATTATATTCAAGTTCCGCAAGTAGCCGCTAGGGAGCATAACTGTTAGGATCAACCACAAAAAGGATTTTTCTCAAAAGATATGCGAATAAAGGTGTATAATAAATTCTACCTCCATGTAGACTGGACAATTTCCGATTTTTTTGGTAATCGTTTTTTGCTCTATCTTGTAAGATGTAGTGGCGGAGGAACATCAAAAAGGTTTTTATTTAAATGGCAATAAGATTGGTATAAATTAACCGAGTTATACAAGCTAGGTCTCGTTTGAAAGAGCTATTCTTATACAATATCCTGTTAGATAACAATTATCAAAGTTTATCTTAACTTGGTAGCTACAGGGTGGTATTTGAAATCATAACAATTATTACGCATTATTACTGAATTTTTTAATGGTATGCTGTATCTCTTTTAGCATGGATAGATAACTCAATTCTTGAAAAGTCAGGCAAGATTCAACTTCCTAGTTATTTTCGAACCGGTTATATTATGATACATGTATTATGACAGGTGTGCTGCGAGTTTCAGGAACATTTGGTGCCCCTTAGGGGGCCGGATATAGCCTCCCTCACAACGTTTTAGTAATAATTCTACAAATAGTAATAGTAGTAAAGTTACTAGGTTAACAAATAAAATATATAAAACTAACTACACACGCTACACTACACCTATTTGCAGTGTTGCTCTAGATGCTCAAAACGGCAGGTTTATCTACGCATGAATGGATGCATAAGTGCATCTAAAGCGATGGACGCCATCGAAAATCTAAGGCTACAATGACAATACGTATAGTTTGCGCATTTTAATTAGGTTCATGTATTTTTTTATTTTTTATCCTTGTGGTTATACCACTTTATTTTGCTGTTAATTGGCCTTAATATTTTAGATCTATTCACATTGATTTCGTCTTACTATCTCTGCTTGTTAAGGTTATAAAGCACTTTGTGATCTACTCATATTAACAATAATAAAAATAATAATCAATTTTATACTTTAGTTTGTTATTGTTTCTTTTAAAAATTCCATTATTATTAAAATTTAATACAGCGCTTATTAAGAAAATCAGAATCTGATTTCTAGTGAGTTTACTTGTTGTTGTTTACTCATCTGTAGAATTACCACTAAGCCGCAGCGACAGAGGCTATAACCCTAAAGGGCATCACTTGTTCCTTAAACTCACAGTACACTTGTCATAATACTTGTTTAATTATTGATATCTCCTGTTTGGAAGCAGCTATGAAGTGGAATCTTGTGCCGACTCTTTGAGACTTTAATCCTCTATCTGTCTATGTTGAAAAGAATATATATACATACCCTTTTAAATTTTCGTAATAAATCGCAATAATTATTATAATGACAAATACTGCCCTATAGCCACTAAGTTAAGATAAACTTGGATAATTTCTATGTAGCGGGTTATTAGGTAAGAACAGCTCCTTCAAACGAGACCTACTTTGCTCAATTCTGTTAACCTGTGTCAAAGTCATTGTTTTTAAAATCAAAACTTCTTTGACGTTCCCCCATTACTACATTTTACAACATAGAGCAAAAAACGATTAACAAGAAAAATCTAAAGTTGTCCAGTCTACATGAGGGCAGAATTTATAAAATTCCCTTATTTGCATTTTTTCAGGCGTTCCGATTGATCGTAATAGTTACGCCCCCTAGCGGCCACTTGCGGAACTTGAAAATAATTTCCAGCTATTTTGCTTATCCGATTTACCTAATAATGTTTTTTGCACGAAATTACCAAGATACTGGCCAACGTCCATTCTTAGTAGGCCACCTTGTATATCTAAACTAATGAACAATAAACAAACAACAGGTTGTCCAAACTCTACACGTAAATGTGATAGTCTCTTGTAATGTGGACGATACTTTACACCATAATTATATATAGAAGGTTTGCGCGTCTACCATGCTGGATTATTCAAGATAGATCATGATACTGTTTCCCGTTCGGAACAAGGGGTATTCCGTATATTAGTGTATTCTCATACCAAGGTTTCTTATTTTTTTTTTATAGCAAGTTCTAGAAAATAATTTCTACATGTCCAAATCCCCAGCTAGATTAAACAGTTACTTTTGTGCTGGCTTTCACTCTGGGTTTTCAGGCTTTAACCACAAGGATCTCTAAGTTTGCTTTATACTGGAAACTGGGATCAGTTATACGTATCATTAAATCTCAGTTCATTCCTTCAAAAACGAATTTGTTTGCTTGTTATACTGAATGTTAGTACGAAGAAACAGATTGAGATGATTATTAAATAAACAGTTTTGAATTAGTGGGATGGGCCAATAGTGGAGCTAATATGTTGTAAGGAATTTTCATAATCTTGCCTCGTTACTCTAATTAGTTTGCACCTTTCTACTAAGTTAGTTGGTTTTGTTTATTTTCATGGCCTGCTAGGCTGCTTGCAGGAAAATTGAAAAACACCGATTTCGATATCGAGAATGCTATATCGTTAGAAAGGCAATAAAATTTTACATTTGATTCTTTAAACCAAAATAGGCATTCCCATTTGAAAAAATCAGGTTAGCTTGGTTGAAGCTTCCTTGACTAATCTACTGATTTCTCCAAGTACAAAAATAATTCAAATTTAGCCGTCTGACCTAAGGTGACGCATTTCATGCTTAGTCGTACCGCAAAGTCACGGCCTGTGTTTTATAATCGCTGCGATATTCAATTTTTTTCTGATACCTACTTATACCAAAAATGGTGATTTGCGCCTAAACGGTTCATTTAGACTTTCATGTGTGATACATAAAGTCACAGAATTGACCAAGCAATCCAAATATGCAATAACATACAGGTGGCTCTATTCTAAAAAATGTAAGTTTGACATGAATCACCCTATATAAACGTTAAAATTTGAGTGAAATTATTTTTATGTTATAGGCCTTAAGGCCTCAAACCATGATCAAGTGACAGGTTTCTAAAATTTATTTTAGCAAGCCCACAATCTTCCTTCCACGCACTATTGGCCCACACTGTATTTCCCAAAAATCATTTTTCTTTTATAGAAAGCAGTATTTCTCAAATTTCTACTCTTCTTGCCTATCGTCCAAAACTCGGAGGCACCTTCGTTAGTAGTGAATTTCCTTGTGATTTACATTTCCAGTAAAAGCACTCTTGTTTGAGTTTCAAACAATGTTTGGCTGGACTCAAATCATCCGAAAGCCTCGAATTCCAAGTTTGTTTTTTTAAAGTAAATTTTGCGTCCAGCTTTGGTACACACAGCGAACGTATACTAAATAGAGCTGAATAGATTTCGATACAATTGGAATTGTAAATTCGACAGCGAGACATGTACAATTTACAATGGCGGAAAATTAGTCATTAGAATTCTGTAACGGAATACGGATTGTTTGTCAGAGTATTGTCCTCGTACCCAGCCACCAGTGATCATTTATAGAGTATGGAGGTTACAGCGCTTGCATATTAATGTGCGACAAAATTTGTACGAATTGAAGTTCCGCCTTTTACTTCCCACACCGATAGGTGAGGGGAGTATTGTGATCGCGAAAATTTTCGATTTCGAGATAATACGCTTTTTGGGCATGTTATGATATCTACATAACGAAAATCCACGTCACTCATTTCCGTCGGTCTGTCGGTCTGTCGGTCGGTCTGTCTGTCTGTCTGTCTGTCTGTCTGTTGGCGTTTTTCTAACGTCGTAATCTCAGTAACTGCTGCATGGATTGTGATGAAATTTGGGCAGCGGTATGCTGTGGGGTCGTAGTAGGTAATGTTCGTATAATTTTGAAAATCGGTGCATAGGCGGCGGAGTAATTAGCAAAAAACAAAAAAAATTAAATATTGTTGAAACTTCGTTTTCGGGCGTTTTAGGGGTCCCTGATCATTTTCTACTTTTTTCTTGGTGGGGGGTGAAATTGGGGTGGTTGGGGGTTGTGGGGTTGTAAAATTGAAAAATTTGTTGTATTCATAATAGACTACCCACTGACCTATGAAGGAAGACCTAGCAACATAAATAACTTTTTTAGGTCTATCCGAACATTGCCTTATGCCTATTACAGGAACTAAAGTACTTAGAATTTTTTCCGATGTATACAGGCTGTGCATTTAGTGTGTAATTCTTGGATATCTCGCAAGGTATAGCCGATAGAAGAAAATCTCAAATATAAAAGGTATTTGGTTACTTGAGATGCATATCCTAAAAATATTTTGAAATATACAGGGTGTTGCGGGAAAGTAGGATAGAGATCAACTTGATTTTTTTATATGGAACTATAGCTTTCTCTCAAGTTCTTCTAGGGTCCATCATTGATCTCTATTCAACCCTTAAATATTTTTGGAATCGGTTGCGACGTTGCCAAGTAATAATTTATTATCTATTAATTTCCGCATTTGCAAGGTCGCAAGTAATACGTTCAAATTGATATATTCCTTCAACTTTTCTCAATAATATTACACAGCGAGTTACTTGAATATTAAGCGGATATTATTCTGGATGCTGTCAGCAATTTGTATCTACAGGGTGTTTTTGGCAGAATTTTAAATTCCGGCAACTTAAAGGTCGTTTTACTTTGTTTTTTTAAATGTAACACCCTGTCTTTTTTATTTTAAATCGAGAAATATCTACAAATACTCTATCTCGCCTTGTAATATTTTTTTTCGCGTTTTCGACGTTGCCAAGTTATAAATTATTTTCCCAAATTTTTAAACAAGTATCCCCGATTTTAATTTATTTTAAATAGAATCCTTTACTTGTTTTTATTGCAATGAATTGCGCATGTCGAATTTAGTAAGATCTCACAATTTCAAAATTTTGTTTGTATTAATTAATGACACCGCTTTTTCAATAAACGGTACCGGAACGCTTAAATTTTTCCAAAACTGCCACAGCTGAAGAGGTGAAATTCAATACAAAAGTTTGTATTATTGATAATAGGCTGTTCATTGACCTGTGCAGGAAAGACCTAGCGACATATGACAATAATTTGGGGGGGGGGGGTACTGGCGATGATTTTGTTGCAAGGGGATCTCAGACTAAATCTTTATGCTATGGGAAAATAATAAAATGGTATCACCGTAATGTGTGGGAAGTACTGAGTCAATCAACTTGACTCAATTTTTCTCCATGAGCAATGAGTGAAAACAATACTCACTAGTTTGCTTCTCTATTGAATCGTCACAGACTCTGTCAAATACAAAACCGTATTGATGATTGATCTATCGATTTTATTCAGGCATGTCCCAAACCGCTGAAAAAATAAGGTCACGTTGATTTTGTTTTTATTTTCACGCATGTGGATTTTTCAATTTAAATTCGTATCAGAATATGTCGGAAAAAGTCAGTAACCGGTGGGACTCTAACTCACGACCTCCAGATTGGTACTCTAGCACTCTCACCAGTTGAGCTACGGTCGCTCCTTCAACTCAACTTGGAAAGCGTCGCCTAGAACTACGCGGGAACGGGCCCGCGCGCAGACGACTCTCTCGCGCCATCTTCTGGTACCCCCAGCTGCCCGGATCTAGCGATCTGATGGGTCGGTATTGATCTCCGACCGCGTTCGATCCAGATGTCACTAGTCCGGCCGGCACAGAATACCTCTGTTTGTTGCTTTCAACACCCCCTGTTCACAGTTCAGACAGAAAAATCTGCAGTAGCTAAGCATGCACTCCAAGAAAGCGGTTCTGGCTACTACCTCCTCTCATTACGCCAGGTTGTACATGGATTCCTTTGAGATTTATATACATAAGAAGAACTTCAACAACAAAGAAGAAGCATATAAGCCCAACAGAATATGGATACCCGCCTTAAGAGACGCAAAGATTCTGGGACGCGCAGGAGTTCCACAGACATGGGCGCCGGCGGTGCATAGCGCAGCCGCCCGCACTCCTAATCCGGGGAATATAAGTGCTAACCTTGTGACGCGGTTTCAGTCTCTCGGAACACTCCGAACAGGTGACATCAGCTTCTGAGGATACCGACTACTGGTGTTCACCATGTAACGTAGGAAGTCTGTATTATATTGAACTGGCTTCGTTGTTTGTGTAATATTTCGATGTCTTTTAGGATCTCCTGAATTACACCACTTCAAAATATAAGTATCTTGACTGAGTTTATCTTTCTTTGAATAAAAATGTTGGTGGATCTTCATTAAGAGGGGGCCATAATACGCACATGAGAGCTGTTTGCAATGGTTCAGCTGTAACCATTTTTTGACTATTGATTTTGAGATTACTGAACTCAAAAAATATGAGCATGAAGAGAAAGGATGTCGCCGCATTTTTTTAAATTTCCTAATAGACAATTATTAAAAAATTGCCAAATGTGGCGCTTTTTTGACTAAATTCACGGTCTCGTTAATCACCCAGTATAAGCTTATTCTTAAATCAGGATCGAGATTAACATAGATTGAAGTTTTAAGAAAACGAAAACCAAGTTTTGTGCCAAAAACTATTAATATACAGAGTCAAAAATGGTTACAGCCAGAGCCTTGCATTGAACAATCGCGCGCCTATTGGGACAATGATAAAAGCGCCACCAATACAAAAGTACGCAAACTACAGTTTATGAATGACCTGAGGTTCATTCATTTCTGAAATGATATAGATATTGTTTTGGGCATCGACTAAATTTGTAGTCGGTGGTTTTGGGTGATTTATTCATATACACTGCTGGCCAAAAGTTAAAAACTCTAACATTTAAATAAATCGCGGTATGTAATTGGTTTTGAGCAGTTACGATTCTCAGGATTACTGAGAAATCTACAGATTTTTAATCAAATTTGTAAGTATATATTTAAAATTTAGATTGCTAGAGGCTCAGCGAACGTTAGAGTCTTGGGTTCACACTTTTTTTGCGGAATAAAAAATACGTTCTAACCGATACATTTGTACTTTGTAACATAAGGTGGAGGCAAAAATATTGACATAAAATGATATTTGAAGTCATTGCAGTAAATCATATTGCCGGTATTTCCGCGGAAGGTGAGACGACTGTCTACTAGTATATTAGACATGTTTACTATGGCGACCCAAGCTCTACCGATTTTACCACTGTTTACTTGTACATTTGTACCTACTTAGTGATACATTTTACTTTTCACACCGATAGGTTGGGAAGGAAAAGTGGCAATAATAATAATAATAGGTCTTTATTCGTCATATTGAGAAAAAAACAAAAGTAAGAAAGTACCTGATATCAAATATGACAAAAAGGCGGAGTGTCAACCAGCATGGTTGTTTCTTACTTTTTTTGACCCCTGAACCCTTAATAAAACGGGGGTTATAGTACGTACGAGCTGTTGCAATGATTCAGCTGTAACCATTTTTTGACTACTAATTTTGAGACTTTTGAACCGAACAAATATGATCATGCAGAAAAAGAAGAGTTTCAGAGAAAGGGGGGGTGGTTTGATTTATTTTTCTGAAGTTTGTGGTGAATTCAACAATAATTTTGATGGTGCCTTCGCGAGAGGAGGGGCGCCATAGGCAAATAATATGTGAGAATGATAGTTTGTTTTCATTGTTAGCCCTTCCGTATCTACGTCATTGCTGTAATTTTGTAATTGTTGTACATCTTTGAGTTTTCTAATAGAATGTCTAAAAACTACTCAGTGTGAACCCTATTCGAATTCGTTGGTGTAAACCTCACAGAATTTGTCTGCCTTTTTTCCATCCACACAATATTTTCTTTCTTGTACATACGATAATTTCATTTTCTGTGTGACAGCTTAGTTGCACTTGTAAACACTTTACTCTTTACTTCTCATAAATATTATATACCCATATTACCTTACCCGAAATACACAGAGGATCAACAACTGTGATAGGTATAATAATAGTATATAATGTCTATTTCTCAACCACGCGCGACGGCAACGATAAAGAAATTTCACAATACTTTTTTTCAAGATGGGTCTACGACTCTACGGTCAGTCGGAGGCCTCTGAGATATCTTTAATGAAATTTGTAGAAAATTCTATTGCAATGCAAATACGATAGGAGGCGGAGATTTTTACGATCTTGAACTTGACCTAGTCCTTCTATGGATGTTAACATATTTATATACTTATTTTTTTCAACGGCAAACTAAAAAGCAAAAGGGTTCGAGGTATTATACGGCGGCCTGCAAATATCTTTTGTCTGGCGGCGGTCCGTTAGATTAGAAAGTCAATGGCTCCGCGGTTTAGCCTTGCAGTAATAAATAGGCCACACCCTCTGGGTGCTCGACTTCTTACCTCTGCCCTTACCGCGCAAATGTGTTTTCTGCAAGCAGTTTACTATAACCTCCACTTAAGTCGGCCATCGTAAGTTCATTACACTTGAATGCTTTCATCTTAAGATGTTTACATGTCGGCTTTTATGGTACTTGTTTAGGAGGACAATAATAATCACTTAAAAGAAAAGTTAGTTGCAAATCTATTACGACAATCTCTTTCTGACTTCTCGTTTAAGTTTTTTAACGAGCTTCAGTTTCTTGCAACTTAAATTCGGTGGTGTTTTCTTAATTGGGCTGCCACAAGCATCCATAGTTATATCAGTTTGAAACTAATGAGCAAAATACCAAGTACTTCAGTGCACACACTTATGGTGTGATCACTTGATTTAAACGGAAGCCCTGATTGCCTGGCTGGATACAGCTGAATTTGCAGCGAAGCACATGAAGGAGATTCTGGCCGTCTATTTTGCGGTATATGGCGGATTATGAATAACACCAGATTCAAAGATATGTAAAATGGCGACAACAGAATATAGTGACATAAAAAACTAAACATATTTGAAAAATGGAGATGGCGGGTTTTGCATCTAGACCTCTCGTGTAATAAGCAGCTACAGCGTCTCCCTTCTTTAGTAAAGGGTTATCAAAAGTTTTTGCAAACTGAATCTAACTTTTCGCATTTCCCAAATTTGTTTCTTTTAATTCCTGCGCCGTAGGTGAGGGTTGTATTGTAATCACGACATACGACAACGTTCAATTTTGAGTTTGCTAGCTTTTTTTGAACGTTATGACGCCTATGCTACTAGAATTTATGTACTCATTTCCTCATTCGTCAAGCGTGCGAATTCTTTCATCAAACTGGAATTACCAACATTTTACGTAATATCTCTGATTAAAGTACTTCATTGACTTACGAAGCTTGTTTTCACAGAGTATCCGTGAATTGCCTTGGCACGTGATATTCTCGTAGCAAAAAAATTTTCAAACGAAAACTGAGTGGAATGTTTGAAAGTACTAGAGGGTCTAACATACCATATTTTTCTGTACTTCAACTCTTAGAACTTACCTCCAACATTGTTTTTTAAAATAGCACCTAATATAGTTTCTCCTGGACAAAATAAAATTTTATTTAAAATCTTGTAGCTGCTTTGATTTTATACAAAAAGCTATTTTTTCATAGCCATATGCATAAAATAAGGATTTGTTTGAGGAATATATCTTCGTAAGGAAAACAGATAAGAAAGAAAACTAGGTGGGATTTTCAGGGTACCGGCTGACCTATCTTATCATGCTTTCGAGACATTTTTTTCACTTCAACCCCTAAAACTTACCTCCAACTTTTGTTGCAAATAGCACCCCACTACTTTTCCTACATTAATCAGGTCACTGTTTTATTTAATATCTTGTAGTGCCTTTGACATGATATGAAAACCAATGTTTATTAAAATAATATAAACAAAATGAGCATTTGTTTGAGGCGTAATATTTTCGTAATAAAAAAATGAAGTCAAGTTGATTGACTCAGTACTTCCCACACATTACGGTCGTATCAGTTTATTATTTTTCCATAGCATGACGCTTTAGTCTGAGATCCCTTGCGATCAAATAATCGCTATCCCCCTCCCACCTTTTTCTTTATTGTTTTATGCTGCTAGGTCTTTCATTCACAGCTTATTAAAAGTGCTACAAACTTTTCAGTTTTACAGCGCCTCACCCCTCAACCATCCCAATTTCACCCCCAACCAAAAAAAAAGGTAGAAAATGATCAGGAACCCCTAAAACATCTAAAAACGAAGTATGAGTTGTTTTCATACTTTTAGTTTTTTGATTATTGTTACGCTGCCACTGACAAGATTTTTAACAAACATACGCGTTTTCCATCTTTACCACGGTAATAAAACTCTGTCAAAATTTCATAGGAATCAATTTAATAGTGTCCGCGTTGCAAAATACAAAACGATCTAAAGCAATAAATACTGGTGTGTATACAGTCCCTTAGTTTCAGTAATAGGCTAGGCAATGTTCGGATGGACCTAAATAGATAATCTATGTCGCTAGGTCTTCCTTCACAGGTTAGTGGACGGCCTATTCTGAATACAAGACATTTTTCAGTTTTTCAACCCCCATCTCCCAACCACCCCAATTTCACCCCCATCCAAAAGAACGCAGAAAATGATCAGGAACCTCTAAAACGCTTAAAAACGAAGTTTGAGCTGTTTTTATATTTTTAGTTTTTTTAATATTTCTGCGCCGCCACTGGAACAACTTATAAGAACCATGCGCGTTTTCCATCTTCGCCACGGTAGTCAAAATTCCATTAAAATCAATTTAACAGTTTCCTCGTTACACAATATAGAACGATCTAAAGCAATACTCCCGTATGTTTACACCCGAAAAAATTCTAAGACCTTTGGATTCTGTAATAGGTAAGGCAATGTTCAGATGAACCTAAAAAAGTTATTTATGTCGCTAGGTCTTCCTTCATAGGTCAGTGGATAGTCTATTATGAAAACAACAAATTTTTCAATTTTATAATTCCCCACCCCCTATCGGTGTGGAAAGTAAAATCATGGGCGAGGTTAAAAACTTTGTAAATTAGCCAAGAACCTTTCGTCTAAACAGTATTTAAATCTGAATCAATAAAAATTATTGAATATTGAACAAAGATACAGGAATTAGGAGAAAATTTAGTTTTTCCATAATCGTGCGGATCGAGCCCACTTATTTCATATTGTATATACAACCTACAAAACACATTGTTTAACGTATTTTTTTGTTATAAAAATGCTCGTGTTTCGTTTTCTATTCGAATTACCCGTAACGCGAAAATGGTCGAGCGCTCGGTCGAGCGCTTCCGAAGACATTCGGAGCTTTGCATTGTGGGTATTTGTAACTTACCCATAAGGCATTCTGCGCACACAAAGATTACCCGGTGTGAGTGTTAGTGAAATCTATAACAAGTTTTGCCTATATCTTTTGGTCAGTGGGTAAATTTGGTTACATAGATATAAGGAGTCCATGTTAATATTATTTTTTTTAATCGCTAATAACCTCGTTAATAACTTTCTGAAATGACTGATAAAAAGGTTTGAATTTTTGAGGCTGGATATCTATGTGATAAAACTTATAAAAAAAGAATTAATTTCATTTACCAACAAGTCTCGCGGAAAACGTCCTTCATTTAAGCGAGTTGCAAAAGCAGTTTGACGTACTTCCGGTACTTGAACTCGGAGCAGTAAAGCTTCGAGAAAATATAGATATAGTGCGTTTTTGGACTGCTAGCTAACCTTCGTATTCGTTGGCACGTATTTCAAGTAGATACTCTAGATTTGGAGATTTCATATCCTTTGTTTCAGAAGATCTTATCGCAAGATTTGCCAATCTTACATCACATTAATTTTTGACCACATATAAAAAAGGGGCATCGTTCTACCGTTCACTGTTCAGATCGCAGGTAAGTAGTAATCTTGTTTTATATGTTATCTGCCATGTAATTTGCCAATTTTCCCTGAAAAAAAAAACGGTTTGTTAGTTGAGGTAGATATTCATGTTTTAAAAAGCGACTAGTTGTTTTTGGTAATTTAATTCCAGGGTCATATTTTGTAAGGTTAGTCTTGTCCATAAGGGAACTTAAATATGACAACTTTTTTGGATTTTTGAATATAGCTAGCAAGTACACTTGCATATTATTGAAAGTATTGAAATACTAGAAGGACTAATATTTTAAAATACTTTTTTTCACTACCTACACAAGTATTAAGGTGAAAATCAAGGTTTATTTTACAAGTTTTCATGTAAAGGTAATTGAAAATAAATTTATTATATACTTTAAAGCAAAAACAGATACTGTCAAATGCCTTGTCGATTATTTACTTCAACTATGAGAAGAGCGTTACCTACAAATGTGACACCTCCGTCTTTAAAGCGGTCACCTGCTACTGTTTATGACAATTTCATGTTCTAATTAAGTAAATTCCAATTTTTTTAACTATTACAAATAAGAATATAATTTGAACATATCATAACATGAGCTGGTGCCAGCAATCATACCTTAAAGTGCTTAGGATTTATCCTGCGAGACGGTGTATATTATGGTCATGACTCTCCATTGTTTTTAAAGTTTTTTGCTTCATGATATATCCCTGAATGTGATATTTTCAACCGTCATCAGATGCCTCTCTTACACTTCTCACGACTTATAATCATTACTGCTATAGCTTTTTCTCCATTTGCTAAACCGCGTTTTAATTAAACCCAAAGGAACCAGATGTTTTTGTGAGCAACCACTACCCATATAGCACTAACATTCTTTGAATGATCTTTAAATCTTGGATATGTTGCATGAAAATTCAGCAAAATCATAGAATATTCGTAATTTTTCTTCATTTTTCTGGAACATTAGAATAACATTTTTTATAAAATATCATTATTTTATCCATTTAGGATAATAAGTGATTATAAGTTTAAAGTCAGACTGCTCCATTACATTCTAATAATATTCTTGTTATAATATTATTTTAATTATCTTCTTAGAATGATATATAGCTATTTTATGAAGAACATTTTAGCAATTTTCGTAACATAGTCTTTTCTGTATGTCGGGAAATATTTATGATGAGGTAATATTAATTTATATTTGTACATCTCTCAATGAATTAAAAAAAATCATTTAGTACTATTCATTTTTGCGTTCATCCTTCTAAATAACATATTATATGCCTTTATTAATCATTAACAATTGCCACCTACACCGATATTACCGACTTCCGACATGTTAACATTAGTACACCATTTTATGCTAATCTATGGTGTCTTTTAGTTGTCATGTTTCATATATGAGATATTTAGACAAAATATGTATTCCTAAAATATTCAAAAGCATTCTATCACGATTGTTCATGTAATATTCGTGCGGAATATTAAGTGGAATATTCTATGAATGTATCGTGTTTTTCCCATTTGAAACGTTTAAAGAATATTCTATAGATACTCCAATTATCAATGGAATTGTTTCGAAAATTCATAATGTCTGTAGTGAATGTGACAGAATCGGGGACAGAATATTCTGATATAATCCAGTGCTATGTCGGTATAATATTATATACAATATTATTGACTAACTACGGCTATGACCGTAGAGAAGTCGACGCCGCCTAAAAAATAAACAAAAAAAACTTATTGACTCATTATTTGAGTCAACGGTATTTTGGTGAAACAAGTACAATATTGCCGTAGCTACGCTACGAAACACGAGAATGCATGTTACTGAGTCAAGCAAGTCATTTCTATGATTTCTTCATATTTTCAGAAACATGAAGTTTCTAGTTGTAGTCGCTGCTCTGGTCCTAGTAGCTGGAGCCTCTTCGGTCTACGAAGAGTGGCAGAAGTTTAGGGTAAGTGCCTTTTCCATAAAAATGTTTTCCTAAAGGTAGCGAAATAGTACAAATATAAGCTTTATATCCATATTTGTTGAGTGTACTATTATTTATTTTCAGAATTAGTTTAGTAGGAACAACACTTATACTCCATTATTTGCACATAGGTACGCCTCATTACGTATCTTGCAGACGACAAGCGACGGGCGAAAATCACGCAATATTTGCGGTCAATCATGAATTTCGTATTCTGCAATGATGCCATCGTGACGGACAACAACATATGACCTACAATTTCGGCTGTCGCGTATTTTTACATGATAAGGCTTTATATTAAGATGAAACTGTATAACTTGAGGGTGCTGATTACAAATTCGGTCGCAGTTTTTGGCTTCAGTCTCGGTTAACGAAAGTAAAAAACTTCAGAACCAGACAGCACAATATATTCTAGGAACATGGTGAGAATTAACAAATTGATCGACTTACCTGTATGAAGGTCAATTTGAATTTTCCGAGCTTCTCTTCTGAAGATAATTACACTCTGTAGTATCGCTTATCGAGCCCATCGAGGTACGTTTTTTCAAAGTAAACAACGTTTTTGTGAGTCGGATCGGCGCCAGCCGGTGCCTGGCAAGCCATTCCGTTTTTTGTAGTTTAAATCGCACTTTGGGTATTTTTTTGGGGGGGTGGGTTGTAATTATCTTCAGAAGAGAAGCTCGGAAAATTCAAATTGACCTTCATACAGGTAAGTCGATCAATTTGTTAATTTTCCTTCGCTTCTCTTCTTCGATAATTACACTCTGTAGCTGTTTAAAGAACTAAGTGCGATTTGAGAAAATAGTATAATAGTGTTAAATAAATTATTACAATATATTATGCAATTATGTCTAATCCTGTTAATAGAAATGTAATACCTTTATAACGTAATAACACTATCTAGAAAGAACATATAATACTATATAATTATATATACGTATATATAACATGATAACTAAGGACTAAATGTACATTTTCACTGTCTTATGCGCCTAAATCAAGTATTGCACTGGCAAAGTCTTTATTATTTGGCATTACTGGTAAATTGTAGAAAGAGCTAAAAACATTTGAAGCACTCGACCAGCCTGCTGAGTTTTTTATTGTGTCTATTGTTACCCCCAGTCGGCAGGCTGCTGAAGTTGCAGCATGTCTTGTACTATGGCTTGAAAAAATATTTGTATCGATACCGCTAACTTGTAGAATTCGCTTCAGCCATCGGCTGATTGTTTGAGACGTTGCTTTATGGTGTGGTTTTTTGTGTGTGAGAATAAGATATTTTTCGTTTTTCCGTAAGTAATGCTTTAATGTTGAAGCGATGCAAAGTTCTGGACACTCATGGAATGTTTTAAAACTCAGCAGAGGTTGAGGCTTATTTGGTCCTGACGTTTTAATTTTATCAGCAATTTTAATATAAATACCAGTAGGTGTAATATTTATATTGTCAATGTTAATTTTAGTTAGAGTTTGGGAACGATGCCCTGTTGTCAAAGCTAGCAGCATTACAAGTTTATGTGTTAACTTTTCCAAGTTCAATGATTCTAAAGGGTGAAGTGTTTTTAAGTAATTCAGTACAATTTGAGGGTCCCACGTAAACTTGTATTTTGGTTGGGGTGGTCGTAAATTATGTATGCCTCTAAGAAACCTTTTTATTATGGTTTCATCTTCTGGATTGGGTGGGTTTATGAGGTTCAGTGCTGATCTGTATATGTTTATTGTTGAATAAGATAAAGAGTCTGAGAATTGTTTTTGAATGAAGTTCACAAAATTTTCCATTTTATACTGAAAGACGTCAAGGTTATTTTGGTAACAGTGTTCCCACCATTTTCTATAGCAGCTATCGTATTGCTTTAGAGTTCCTTCGGATATTGAAGAAATTATTATTGCAATGGCAGTTTCTGGAACATTCCGTCTTAGCATAGATTGCCTGATAATTTCCCTACCGCCAATGTAAGGCTGCCGTGTAGAGGATGTGGGTTCCTGAAAGGAGATAGTAACAAGTCTTCTTCAGGTTTAAAAATAAGTGGCTTTGTTAAGAGCAATTTGTGGAAAAGTGGGTACCAATTTTGTGAGGGCCAATGCGGCACTACGAGGATACCCGTAGCATTGTCAGTGATGATTTTGTTTAATGTTTTTGGTATCAACGGGAATGGTGGAAAAGCATAAAAATATGTGTCCCACCGAAATGTAAATGCATCTATATATGTACATTCAGGATCTGGGCCCCAGGAAGCGTATATTTTGCATTTTGAATTCAATTTTGTTGCAAATAGATCAATTGCGGGGGTCCCAAAGCATTTACAAATTTGTAAGAATTTGCTATTTTTTAGTTCATATTCAGTTTCGATATGCCTGGACCTGGATTCGAGATCTGCATACGTGTTCTCTTTTGTGGGTATATATGACGCAAATATAAATATTTTTTTTCTTTCACACCAATCCCAAATTTCCCTAGATATTTTATTCAGTTCCTCAAATTGCACACTACCGCGTTTATTTATACAGGCGATTGCGGTTTTATTATCTATTTTTAAGAGAATGTGACATGATGTCAAATATTTTCCAAAGGATTTTAATCCATATAAAACTGCCCGTAACTCTAAAACATTAATATGTTTTTGTGTTTCCTTAAAGTTCCAAAACCCATGAATTGAATTTCCATTGTAATGTGCCCCCCACCCTGTTTTTGAGGCGTCAGTATAAATTACTGTATTGAATATTTTTGTTATTTCGATTTTTTTAAAAGAGTTTTTTAAGTTTGTCAACCACCAATCGAGGTCCCTAAGTAAGCTGTTATGTAGGTTCACGAATTTATTGTATCTCTTATACGTTTTGAGGTATAAGTATTTTGCCCTTTCCAAATTTTTGATGTGTGCCCAACCGTATGTAACAGCTGGACAAGCTGCAACCAGCTTTCCAATTAAACTTGCAAAATGTTTGATTGTACATCGCGGGTTATTTTTTAGTGACAAGAGATCATTATAAATTATATCTTTTTTAATGTCAGGGAGGCGCAATGTCATTGATGAAGTATTAAATGTGTATCCCAGAAAGGTAAGTTCTTTGACCGGCTTTAATAGACTTTTTTTCAGATTAATTAAGAACCCTAGCTTCGTCAACAAACTAGTGACTTTATCTAGTGCTTTTTGGCATCCCCTTTCAGTGTTATCTATGATTAGGAGGTCGTCTAAGTAGGCTACAAGCATAATATAATGTTTTCTTAATGTTGTTATCACCGGTTTCAGAAGCTTAGTAAATATATATGGTGCCACATTCAAACCAAAAGGGAGGCAATTAAATTCATAGATTTCGCCATCAAATGAAAAACGAAGATATTTTCTGTAGTTTTTATGAACAGAAATCAGATAATACGCGTCTTTTAAATCAATGTTTGCTAGGAATGACTCGTTGCTGATTAACTGTGTGGCGGTTCTGTAATCTTCGATCTTAAAGTGTGGGGCTTCTATGAAAGTGTTTAACTTTTTCAAGTTTAAAATAAATCTGAATTTACCGTCAGGTTTGCGCCTTAAAAAGTAAGGTGACATAAATTCGTCAGGTTTTGACTTTTGTTTTGAGATAGCACCCATTTTTAATAAACTACCAATTTTCTGTTTGTATACTAGTCTCTCTTCATGAGAGAACTTAGCTTTTTTGAAAGTTTTTTGAAATGGTTTGGCTTTAAAAGGAATTTTTACCCCCTTAATCCACTGAATAACAACAGGGTTGTGGCATATTGTTTTCCATTGAGTTAGATAATTTTTCAGCCGGCCCGCATAATTTTCGGTTACCTGAATTACTTCTGCTGCCTGTATTGTTGGGACTGTTGAGGGTTGTGAGGTCGGTTGAAACGATGGCCTGGGTTCTTTTTCCTGGTGTTGGAGGTCTGGCGCTTGAAGTTTAAATTACTTGTTGCGCCCCCTGGGTAGGTTGTCTCTCTGTGATTTTGTGGGTTTCTGGCGAACTGTGGTTGTTGTTTGGCCGCGAAAGGCTTGGTTTTGTAGGCGGAGCTGGCCTTAAGTGTTAAACCAGTCTTTTTTGCAATTTCACTAGTTTTTAGGTCTTCAAAAAAACTCAATCCAAGCAAAAGCTCATCACTTTTACTTTTTTCTACCAACTTGCGGCATGAATGGTTTAAAAAAGGCAGTATATTGTATTTTCTATGAGTAGATAAGGCATGCTGAACATTGCATATTAGTTGGGCTGCGTCCGCTAAAACAGTAATCGTTTCCTTATTCGTGTTGGTACCAGAGGCTAGCAGCTTATTTATTTGTGACCCTAGAGCAGCCAATGCATGTCCTGTTTCATTCTGTAAATGAGCCATAAATTTGTCTTGTCGTAGTGTCTTTGTATCTAGGCAAGACTCCAGCTCAGGTCCCAACTCGGGTGTCTTTAGCAAAGGACAGTTTTCAAAGAGGGGATATTTTGCTATGATTTTTTCTTTCTGTTCCTTTTCTATGCCATCTTGAATGTAAGAAGACCATCTTAAAACTAGTTGTTCATGAAGTGGCTCCTTTATTGAGGAGGTTTGTTTAGGCTGGGTCCCAAGAAAATCAAAATTTTCTTGATTTTGTGTCTCGGGTACGGTATTATTTACTGCATCCCCATCTGCGGTACGATGAACGTCGACAGCGATTATATCTGGCTCCGGGGATTCAGCGAACACTGTAACCAAGGAGGCCCTATTAGGAAAGTAGTATAACGACTACTGTTCTGGGTAAGTAGTATAACGACTACTGTTCTGAGTAAGTAGTGTAACGACTACTATTTTTTTTTTCAGTATAACGACTGGCTGACTTGTCATTATGATATTTATGTGAAATTTAGCCCAATTTGTAAACTGTTTCGCCCATACCCAGGGTTTTTAGCCAACAACTAGGAGTATTTTTTTTTTTTGCAGTATAACGACTGTCTGGCTTTTCTGATTGTGATATTTATGTAAAAATTAAGCAATAATTGCAAACTGGTTCGCCTATACCCGAGGGTTTTAACCAATAAGTATAAATAATTCGAGTTTGTTTTGTACTTACAATTTACTTCATCCTCGCTACTGTCCGAGTCATCGTGAGAAATGGTCTCCAAAGTATGATCCTGTTTCTGTTTTTTGGTTTCATCATTGTTTGAAACACTATCCACATCACTGTTAGGTCTTTTAGGCATTTTACGCGTTTATAAACACTAAGACCCGGTCTATTTCCCGCGCGTAGACAGTACTATAGTTGTGATGTACTCTCGATAGGTACGAAAAACGGAATGGCTTGCCAGGCACCGGCTGGCGCCGATCCGACTCACAAAAACGTTGTTTACTTTGAAAAAACGTACCTCGATGGGCTCGATAAGCGATACTACAGAGTGTAATTATCGAAGAAGAGAAGCGAAGGAAAATCACCATTTTGGAACATTGTATCATTCCATGAAAAGTCCATGAATATATAGATTATCTGATGAACATTCCAAGAATTTGAAAATGGGAATCCAAAAAATGTGCATAGGTTATTCCCTCAGAATATTCTACGATTATTATTAAGATGTATGGAATATTGTAGGAAGATTTCTGGTATATCTTTGAAGAAACGTAGATAGGTTATTCCCTCAGAATATCCTACGATTGTTATTAAGATGTATCAAATATTGCAGGACGATTCCAGATATATCTTTGAAGAATATATGTTGAGAGAAACTGATACCTTTTATCACTTCATTTCATTTATTTGTAAGTCTTGTTGTCTGCCTAGGTACATAACGCGAGTGTTATACATATATAACCTAGTATCCAACTTTCATACAGTGTTTTGAGCAGCATTGATTTATAGGCACACACTAATTATAGGGATTGATGAAAAAAATATATATAAAACGGAATACGGAGCCTGTATTTATAATTGCATAAGTTTAATGAACACATAAAAAAACACATTTCATTGCACGGAATCGTCCTCCTGTATTATCCTGCAAAATAAAAAAAACCGTTTTATTTTAAAGCATACGATGTACATTCAAATACACTTCATTAACTACAATGCTAGATTTTCGCCAAAATGTTGTCGTTGTATTTTAATCAATTTTAGTAGAATAAACACTGAAATTCATAGTCACAAATACAGCAAAGGTGTTGTTAGTGGTTGTTATTATATATTAATTAGGGTACCTACGACAAGTAAGACTAGTACATAGAGATTAGACTCTGAACAAGAGAGTTGCTACCACATGGTGCTACAAAGTCGATAATTTACAGAGACAAAATAGTTATACTCACCCTAGCCGCTCCTAGATGAAGTTGTAAACTAAATAACAAGTGAAAATCACGCTCCAGAATACAGATAACTATCCAATTATCACAGGAGAAAAATGCACAAGCACAAGCAGGCACCACCGACCACCGCCACCGTGACGAATGAAGCTAACCTCAAAGTTCTCAAGCCTAACCTAACCTGTAACGGTGCCACGCCTACATTAAGAATCATACCAAAAGGCATATTCATAGACTATTCTTTAGATAATATTAATTTATGAATATTATCAGAATATTTTGATCGACACGTTCGTGGAATAATCATGACGTAATATTCCTCGTACATCCTCATGGGAATGAAACCAATAAAAACATCCATAGAACATTCTGTTAATGTTCTGAATATTCTCAATCTATTTTGGATGAAATAAGAATATTCCAGGAACATATTGTGCTGTCTGGGGATCTCTCGGGCCTGCGGGTTTACCTAAAAAATCCAAAATCCTTATTTGGCTTTATATTAAGATGAAACCTCGTGTTTTAGATAACTTGAGGGTGCTGATTACAAGTCCGGTCGCAGTTTTTGGTTTCGGTCTCGGTTAACGAAAATAAAAAACTTCAGATCTCTCGGGCCTGCGGGTTTACCTAAAAAATCCAAAATCCTTATTTGGCTTTATATTTAGATGAAACCTCGTGTTTTAGATAACTTGAGGATGCTGATGACAAGTCCGGTCGCAGTTTTTGGTTTCGGTCTCGATTAACGAAAATAAAAAACTTCAGATCTCTCGGGCCTGCGGGTTCACCTAAAAAATACAAAATGCTTATTTGGCTTTTTATTAAGATGAAACCTCGTGTTCTGGATAACTTGATGGTGATGATTACAAATTCGGTCGCAGTTTTGAGTTTCGGTCTCGCTTAACGAAAATCAAAAATTTCAGATCTCTCGGGCCTGCGGATTTACTTAAAAAAATCGAAAATCCTTATTTGGCTTTCTAGTAAGATGAAATCATTTTTAACGACATTATATAACAATTCGGGGGGGGGGGGGGGGCTCCGAACCTCCCGGATCCACTGTAATGTATGGATAGTGTGATAGGTATATTTGAAATATACCTTGGGGGGCCCGGTCACACATACACCTCTGCCCTTATTATCGTTATATAATGACGAATCTTATTCTTAAAATTTAATTTTGAATGCAGAGGAGTAAGTTAGATAAACTGTAATCCCTAATTTCAACAGGTCATTGCCAATACCTCATACAATACTTCGGGGTGGCAGTATTTGTGTTGTATTCCAATACTACAAATAAGATGATAAGTATTACACTTCACCTTGAGAAGCTTTGAAGGTTCCTCATTGTTTGCCAATTATTTTGCAAAGTACTCATATTGAAGTCTGAGGGGAATGTCAGTTAGGTCAACTCAAGTTTTAAGTTAGCAACAACATTGCATTGTCCTATAAAAATTTAACACTGATATCCCTTTTGCTTTGATTTTCTAACCGGACGCTCACTTGGTACAACAGAGGTTGCGTCGGTATTATAGGTACATTTTCGACATCAGGCATCAACAGCAAAAATACACAGTTTCACTAATTCGACTGCATTGGTTTCAGTGGGATCACGAAAAAACGTACAGCAGCTTGGTGGAGGAGAAACTTCGCTTCTCAATCTTCCAGAAAAACTTTATCGAGATCCAAGAACATAATGAAAAATATGAAAGGGGTGAAGAGAGTTTTGCGAAGAAAATAACACAGTTCGCCGACATGACCCAAGAAGAGTTCTTGGATTTGTTGGAGCCGCAAGTTGTACCTGCTCTACCAAGCAATGCAGTTCCCTTTGATAACTTTGAGGACGCCGATATCGAAAGGGACGGGGTCGACTGGAGAGAAAAGGGAGCGGTGACACCTGTCAAGGACCAGGGCGAGTGCGGATCCTCCTGGGCATTCAGTGCAGTATGTACCTATCTATTTCTCTGCGACCATTACATTTACATTTATTTATCAGTGTTAAAATACACTTACGTGTCTACACAAGTCAGAGTAAAGAGTCTATAGTCCAACATTAGTGACAAGTCATCGCTTTCATAATAAAATTGTTTAAAATGCCGAGATAATTCTTAAAAAAAAACAGAAAGACACACATTGACAAATTACAGTATGTAAGTTAAAAAAAATACTGAGCCAACAACTCATTACTATTACTGATGAAATTTAATAAAAAACCGATATAGACCTACAAAAGAAACAAACAAACACACATTGACAGATACAGTATGTAAATTAAAACAAAAATATACAGAACCACTACTTAGGTTCGCTGAAATTATGGATCAGAAATTCTTCGTAGCTATAAAACGCTCTGTTTAAAAGGAACGACATAAGCTTATTCTTAAACAACTCATGACTCAGATTTTTGAAAAATTCGGGTAAAATATAGAATTTGATACAATAGTAGTGAGAGCGATTTCTAGATGATTTAAGTCAGTGTTTAGGTATATTTAGTTTATACATATTCCGTGTACGATAGTTATGAATGTCACTATGAGTTCTGTATAGATGCAAGTTGATACGTATATGGCTCAAACAAATATACAGGGTGTTTCATAAGTTGGGACTTTTTTTCATACAGCGGATACCACTCGCCAAAATGAGTGTTTTTTCCAGTAGCATATAAACGAAATATTTAGACAAACCGAGATATTGACCATTAAAGAAATCCTCAATTCTAAGTCCGTTCCTGGGCAACGGCTCACCATGTCACAATATCACAACAAACAAGGCAGCGCTAGTGGTGCCCGAACTGCCGATGTCGGTGAGAAAACCAGGCAGTTGATCATACCGTCGCGTTGCTGTTGCTACATCTGCCGATCGGACTTTAAAAACAACAACAGTGGTGCATGCTTATAACAATACTGAGCTGGTGAACATGATTTTAATGTACGGTGAGTGTGGTCATAATACCGCTGCGGCTTCGCGAGTGTACGCCGATCGTTTCCCTAACAGTACTCACCCTGCACTTCGTCAATTTGTCTGTGTCTGGCTTGTGCAAAGAGCTAGAGACACAGGATATCTGAATCCACATCGTGGTGGTCACGCTGGAAGACCTCGACAACATCGTGTGGTCCAAATTGAAGAAGACATCGCAAGTCGTACTTTTACCTGTAAGGCGCCTGCGGCAGGACCGTACTTACAACTTCCGTAGCTACCAAATAGTGAGTACTTGCTTGAAATTTTTTTCTACTGTTTTGCTGCTGATTCACCGTGCTTTATCTTTGCCGTTTCGAGGGCCGTTGCTTCTTAAGAGGAAAGTCCCAACTTTTAGAACACCCTGTATAAAGAGAGGGTAGTGTTTTGAGTGCAATGAATGCATCTCTACCGGGTTGCGTATACTTCAGCCCTGAAATGTATCGGATCCAGCGTCTTTGGAAAGCAAAAACTTTGGGCATGTGCACCCAATGGCCCCAGTTCGCTAGCGCATATGACATTTTGGACTGGAAGTAACCATGGTATGTGGTTAAGAAAACATCATGGGAAACACAGTTTTTCAGATTTCTGATTATCAAAATGCATTTAGCTAGCTCAGAAAGAGTATTGTTAACATGGGCCTCCCAGGTCATATGTGTATCTACCCACACCCCCAAAATTTTTACTGGTTGTAAAGGAATCAATGTTATGTTTACGCAGACTAATTATCACTGATTGTGCTTTGGAACCATTTAATGTAAATCTTAAAAGAAAAATAGTAAACACAGTCATACAGAGGCGTAGATACAGTTTAGTTTATTTTTATTTTCAAGGGGGATGTACCCATATGGGATGAATTTTGTTATAATCTAACAATAACTTTGGAGTGGGTGCCTGGACACTCAGGTATAAGAGGCAATGAAAGGGCGGACGAGCTAGCAAGACTAGGCTCGTCTGCCCTATACATTGGAGCAGAACCCGCCCTGGGGGTGCCTAAAAGCACAATCAGACACTAGGTGGGAGAATGGGTGAAACATCAGCACAAGGAGCAGTGGAACTTGTTGCCAGGATGTGTTTATGGAAAAACATTCATCAAAGCTCCATGCAAGAAGATAGCTGAAACACTGCTCTCCTTGAGTAGAAATCAGCCCCGCATAACGACGGGTCTCCTCACAGGACATTGTGGCCTGAAGGAACACCTGAATAAAATGGGACGCTACAATGGAGACCTTAACTGCAGATTGTGTGGAAGAGGAACTGAGTCAGCCCTACATGTGCTCTGTGAGTGCGAAGCGCTAGATCACAAGAGACAACAGCTCTTTGGGAAGACCAAGCTAGAACCAATGGAGTACGGCTCAGCACCAGGACCAGTAGGTAAACTGCATAAACTTATGCTGGGATCCAGATTGCTGGAGTGGATACTGTAAAAGAGAGGAGCAATAGTACAATAGGCCTTAAGGCTTAAGTATTGACGGGGACAGCAAGGTCGGACGGCTCCTAGAAAAAAAAAACAATAACTTTGACGGCCTTCCGGGAAATGGGGTGCTATAGGCAAATAGTGGGCACATTACATTGTTTAGGTATCTTGATTTTTAGTTCAAATCCAACAATAATTTTGATGATACATGATATAGTTTATTTTTAATTTTGGGTCTAAAGGGCAAAGGTGGATATATCTCTATTTGTCTAAGGTTTATGGTGAATGTAATATTAATTTTGATGCCTTCGTGGGAGGAGAGAGAGAGACATTATTTCATTTCGAGGCAATATGCATTTTGGGCGTTCTATAATGACTATATCGCGAAAATATCAACGTTAATTTAATGTGTCATAAAGATGCGTTTATTTTTAGTTTTTTGAATTATATTTATTCGTAAGAGGGTGGTGCCTTGACTTAAGTGGCTTACAGACGTTGATGCAAGCTGCGATCCCTGAATCGACTCAAGGTTTCATGAAACTTGCATCAGTTGCATAAGTTCCTCACATCGAAACCTTTAGCGATGCCTAAATCGACTTGATAGTTTCATTAAACACTAGAATAGTAGTAGTTAAAACTATTTGCTTGACGAATAAAATGAGGTATGTTTTTCCAACACCAGTTTTCTCAGCAGTAGCTAGGGTACTTTTCATACTCCATAAAAGAACAAGAAAATCAAAAAGGAAATGGTCCAAAAGATGGTCTATGGGAAAAAAAATGATTCAAGTGTAAATTTATGGAAAGAGTTAAAAGTACCTGAGCCATAGGGCTAAAGGGAACTACCTTCGTATGAATAAGGGAAAGCAGATATCTTTTTTGCATCGACGCAATACTGTACACGTTGAAACCTGCATCAGCGTCACCGACTCGGCGTCACGGCTCACCGACCAAAATGGGATTCCAGGCACTGCATCGCCTCAAGCCGTAACCGATACCAAATACGTGATTCAGTACTGCATACGCTGCTACTTCATCATGAAACGAAGCAGTCGATGCCTGCATCGCAGCATGCATCAACGTCTGTAGGCCGTGTTATCTCGATTGCGTTATACCAAAAAACGTGAGTCGCATAAGGCTTAGTCCAGATGACGCGCGTTCGCGTGACGCTCGTTTTGAAAATACACATAATTAATCCTCTGAGTCCTGTGGCATCGTACGCGCGTACAATTTGTCGTGCGCGCGTTCATGTGAACAGCTTGAATTAATTATGTGTATTTTCAAAACGAGCGTCACGCGAAAGCGCGTCGGAAGCGTGTCATCTGAATGAAGCGTAAGAAGGCATACCTACCTTCAAAAAAAGTCGAAACGTGCCATGTTCTAGTACATTACTTTTTTTATCAGGTTGGGGCTATCGAGGGTCAGTATTTCAAAGAAAACGGATCATTGCTCACCTTGAGCGCTCAGGAACTAGTGGACTGTTCGACTGGATGGTACGGCAATAATGGTTGCGGTGGTGGTGCGATAGATTACGCATTCAATTTCGTGCAACATGAAGGCATCCAGACTGAAGAAACGTACCCTTACCAAGCCCGTAGGACAAGCTGCATAAAAAGTGACTATTTTGTGACCAGGGTCAAAACCTGCGTCTCACTTTCGGATGAGCGGGAACTGGCTCGGGCTGTGAGTAAGTATACATTGGTTTTCTCAAAATGAGGTGGCACAGCGGTAATATAAAGGATGTTAACTAATGTCATCCCCAGAGGGTATGTATCCAAAGTTCTGTTTTTTATATTTTGCGTTTTCTCTCTAATATTTATATCATTTTGTTCAGAATCTCTATAATAACGTTTCAAAATTGTCGATCGCTGTATGCAGGGTGTTACATTTTCTTAAGGCGGCTGGTATTTTATCTTCTTTTTGGGCATCCTGTATGAATTCCAGTATAAAATTTCTGTTCTCTGTTCCTTTAATCAGTTTTCTAAGCTTCTACACTATTCTCGTTATCTGTTATCTTCTTCGACTTGCAAAAATAGCCATCAATGCAAGTGAAAACAATTACTTAGAGTACATACAAATAAAAACAGGTTTTTACTCTGCTTTATTTCGCCTACAATTAATTTCTATCTATATATGTATATGTTCATATATTTTTACTCATTTTGACGAGTGCTGTTACCGCCTGAAAAATACTAAGTGATATATAAACCCGAACACTCAGTAAAAATTATTTTCTTTCAGCAATATTTTACAAAAATATCAGAAGGGTCATATTAAGCTAGTGATTAAAATTTTAATTCAATCTGTTAGAGATAGCCAAGGTTTCATTAATTTCATTGTTAGTAATGTGTTGGTGCGCCATGATGTGTTACACATCCACTAATGCGCCTAGTCATACTTCTAATTAGGTGATCATCATTTCTCTAACATCACTAAAGCTACCATAATGTTGCTGGTGCAGCCTCTTCTGCTCTCCATATTTTCGTATGCCTCGGAAACTTGGACTGTTAAAAAGGCAGATCGAGATCGCATGGATTTTTTCGAAATGTGGACGTGAAGGAGAATGCTGAGAGTTCCTTATACCGCTAATCGAACTAGCTTTTCCATACTGGATGAGCTCGGTGATCCAAAGATACTATCCTCTATTGTGGAAGCGATAATATGGAGAAACTTGTAGTTCGGGGTCATGCCCCGAGTGGGTGGCGCCGTGGCCATTCCCCTACACGTTGGGTGGATGCGACGAAACATTTGCTGGATATGAGTATCAAGAGCGCCACTGAACTGACCGTAAATCGCGAACGATGGCGAGATACAGTTTTCAAAACTATCGATAATATTCGTGTCGGCAATACTCTAGCTCCGACTTCATGCATTTTGCGAGCTCACAAGATGTCTATGGATGATGAAGAATTATCATTATAACTGTCATACGTACACTAAAATACTAGGGATCAGCTCGCAAAATATCCACTCCTTTGAACTAGCTAAGCACGAAGGGTCAACTCGCGACGTACTTCGAGATTATGTTATCTATCTTTAAATCGTAGACATTCACGAACTGAATTAACAAACCATAACATAGATGTGTGTAGTGTTTAGTCAATTGTCTAGTAAACAAGTCCTCAAAAATAGATTAGTAAAATAAATCAATACATCGATCAGTAACGATACAATTAGTAAAATTGGGTGCTCTATGAGATAAACTCACCTCGAGTGCTCTCATAAATATGTACAATGTGGGTAGTATAACTTTTTGCTTTCTTATTGAAAATTTCTTAACAAGTTATGAGCGTTTAAATTATAGAATACCTATATTTATTTGAGCTAATTTTGACATTTTCAACATGAAAGCATAGCGACTGCACAATACAACACGATACAATATATTATGTAAATATCGCCACCTCGACCTCTCGAAAGGCGACACGAAACTACAAGGAGTATATAACTAAAGATCCATCCACCACCGAGGATAGTTGCAGAACACCACCAACAGAGGGATACAATAGAACAGATAACGAATTCATGCAAAACTCTCGCTGGAACTGAGTCCCAATTATATGAATATACAAAACCCCTACGCTGGCGCTGGGAAGATATCTATATGTATACGATACGCAGACCTTGCCATCAAAAGAAAACGGCTCCGTAAAGGTACTTGCAGAAAAAAATATTATGTCGTTTACGCGTTCCTTAGAGCCTAGTAAACATGACAAAATCACTTTTTTGGTTTTTTGGAGTCGGCTGTGAGAGATATTCCAAAAATTATTTTTTCAAATGCCGGAAAATGCCGCGCAAACAACCTCTGACGTCAGTGATGTCGTATAGTGATGGGATGTAAAGTATTGGTATTCGATATCGATAGCCAGTGCTAACCTAACATTTTGACATTGATCATTATAGCCACAAAACACAGTCACACACAAAAGTACAAAAGTCAAAAGAATAAAAGTTAGGCTAGATTACTAATTCACTTTGTAGGGATGGGCTTGAATTAGATTCTATCTTTGGATTCATTCATAATAGGATGCGCCGAAATAAAAAGGTGGCTTCGATTAGTTGCGAATCTCGGTCACAAACAGGATGAACTGTGATACCTATCAGTTATAAAAATGTACTGCAACGAAAATGCTAGTAGGTTAATTGCCTGTTTCAAATATGTTTAAGTATCAATAAATTGGGTCGCATTGTTAAAGAATTCAGATCATCTCTAGTCAAATGTGCAGTTGGCAAACCTGTAGCAGTATCGATTGTCGATATCGATAAGATATCTGTGACGTCAGCCCTTGTTTCAAGTCACGTGGAAAAATTTGAATATATTCTTATTTTATTTTGCAAATATCTTTTTTTGGCCGTCAGTAAAATCATGTTTTTTGTTTCGTACAGCTCCTTGATATGGTTTTCTTTATGCTAAGTATACACCCGAGGTGATTTCACGACCTCTGCAAGTACCCTATTGTCTCCTCATTATGTCGGACTCAGGCCTTACGCTGAACACACTTATAGATCCCATACGTCAATACTTGTTAGTACCGCTACCAGGCGAGAAATTTAGAAAAACCGAATTTTAATAATAACAACGAGTATTATTCTATTTTCTGTCACTCTTCTAGTTCTGTAGGGCATCATTGAACCTTAGATACATACTGTTATTTCTTCTTAAAGCTAACATAGGCCCAGTAGCTGTAGCCATAGACGCGTCTAAGCTGGCATTTTACGATCGTGGAATTGTGGATGAGAAGTGCGGATGCAGTAATAATGAGAAAGACCTCAACTACAGTGCCCTGGTCGTCGGATACGGAAGTGAAGACGACATCGACTACTGGATCGTGAAGAATTCTTGGGGAGAGAACTGGGGGGAGAAGGGATACTTCAGGCTCAAGAGGCACGTTAGGACGTGCGGAATTGGCAGCTATAATACTTACCCCATTCTTCAGTAATCTATGAATGTCAATAAACGATAAACGCTTTGAATTGTTCTTATTTTCGCGCATGTGGATTTTTCAGTTCAGACGACGCTTTCGATGTCGAATTGACAGGGCGACCGTAGCTTGACTGGAGAAAGCGCCGGAGCACCAATCTGAAGGTCGTGGGCTCGAGTCCCGCCGGCCGTCGACTTTTTCGGCGTTTTCTGGTACGAATTTGATATAAACATTTCGTAGGATATTCAATGAGGCTCAATAAGCACTAAAATCAATTTAGCGTATTTACTGTAATTTCTTAACCCTTTAAGTCCGGAATTAAGAATTTATTTGAATTTTATCGAATAAATAGAAAACGTAGCACAGAAGTAAACAAATAAACTGAAAATCAGCGTTACGCTGATTTAAAAATACATTTCTTTAAAAAAATGGTGGTCATCTAGGGTAACCAGTAAAAGGGTTGAACTCAACCTGTGACTGTCTCTCTTATTCACTGATCCATAGTTAAAACGGCATCCTTTAAAGTATGAACTCTTCGCTAACGTTTCATTCATCTCTACAGCCTTTATATTAAAGTACATTAAATTGATTAGGATGCAGTGACACCGTCATAGCTAGCCCAAAAAAACAGGATCTATATTGTGGGAACCAGTGTAAGGGCGCATACACAGTGGGGCAGGTTGCTCAGCTGTGTCTTTGACCGCTCACCAGCGTCGGAAACACGCTTGAACGCCTTTATAGTAACAGAAATTTAGTTTGTTACCTGGTTTTGTCTATGCCGGTGGATGATGAGTATCGATAAAGAGTTACTTATAGCTTCAGTGTTTGCGAAACTCCCCCTATTTGGGATAAAAGACACAAGCTGCACTATAACCGCAATAATGAGAAAGACCTCAACTACAGTGCCCTGGTCGTCGGATACGGAAGTGAAGACGACATCGACTACTGGATCGTGAAGAATTCTTGGGGAGAGAACTGGAGGGAGAAGGGATACTTCAGGCTCAAGAGGCACGTTAGAACGTGCGGAATTGGCAACTATAACACTTACCCCATTCTTCAGTAATTTATGAACGACAATAAACGATAAACGCTTTGAATTGTTCTTATTTACGCGCATGTGGATTTTTCAGTCCAGACGACGCTTTCGACGTCGAATTGACAGGGCGACCGTCGCTCGACTGGTGAGAGCGCCGGAGCACCAATCTGGAGGTCGTGGGCTCAAGTCCCGCCGTCCGTCGACTTTTTCGGGCATTTTCTGGTTCGAATTTCAAATAAACGTTTCGTTGGGCTCAATAAGCACTAAAATCAATTTAGCGTAATTACTGTAATTTCTTAACCCTTTAAGTCCGGAACCCACATAGCACTGAATATTCTATTAATATTCTTTAAATCTCCTATATGTTCCATGAATATTCAGTAGAATCATAGAATATTCGTTATTTCTCTTGATTATTCTGGATTATTAAAATAATATTCTTTATAGAATATTATTATTTTATCCATAATCAGTGATTATTCGTTTAATGTCTGAATTATTCCAGAATATACCAGTAATATTCTTCATAGAATATTATATTAATAATCTGCTAAGAACAAGATGTAGCTATTTTCTAAAGAACATTTAGTAATCTTTGTAATAGAAATATCTGTATGTAGGCAAATATTCAATATGAGGTATTTTTAATTTATATTTGCACGTTTCTCAGTGAATTAAAAAAACCCTCATTCGTTTTGCGTTCATCCTAAATACACCTAATAAGTATTATGTGCCATTTTCAAAAGTTTATTAGTCATTAGCCATTGCCAGCAATACAGATACGGCATCCACCGACGATAAAGTAACAGCATCTTATGCTGATGTATGGTGACTATGGTGTCGTCAGTTGTCAATCTTGTCTGGTTGTCACTCTCCACGGTCACTCGATTCTTCGCTTCAAGTGTTCTGTCATTCTATGCTTCAACATGTGATGTGAGCATTTTAGCAATTCACGAATTCACGTCATTCACGAGTTTTATTCCTGAAAGACCCGCATTTATACCCAATTTTGTACAATAAAGTTGCTGATTGTTATAAAGTTTGTGACAGTGTTCCAAATTATGGTCACCTACTATGGTATGTGGTTCATTATATAATGTGAGTAGAATTTTGAGGTTAAATGCAACAAGTTTACATTTTTTCACTTTATTATCTAGACTGAGATGTCTAAGTCTAACTACTTAACTTTTGTGATTATCTGCCACTATAGTAGGTGCCATTATTTTTGGAACAGTATCCATAATTCCCTAAAAATGTTTCGTATATGAGGTAATTTAGACAAAATGTTCCTAGTATATTCAAAATCATTCTACCACGATTGTTCACGTAATATCAGTGCCGAATATTCGGCGAAATATTCTAGGAATATAGCGTGTTTTTCCCATTTCGAACGTTTACAGAATATTCTGTAAATATTCTAATTATCCATGGAATTTTCTCAGAACATTCATAGTATCTGTAGTGAATGTGAACAGAATATTCTCATATCATCCAGTGCTATGTGGGAATTAAGAATTTATTTAAATTTTATTGAATAAATAGAAAACGTAGCACAGAAGTAAACAAATAAACTGAAAATCAGCGTTACACTGATTTAAAAATACATTTCTTTGAAAAAAATGGTGGTCATCTAGGGTAACCAGTAGGACTGCTCAGTATTGTGGTGCAGAAGATACTGCGACAGTTGTACTCTGAGTAGCACGCAACATTTCACGCACGACAAAGATTCGTCGTCACTATTTGCTCCAGTATCTTGAAATGATCTTTCGGTGTCTTTTTTTTACTTCTGTGCCATCGGCATCGACTGCTCTGTCATTAATCTCGTGTCCTGTGTAGGCTTTGCTATTTTTTTGCCGCGCCACTCACAGAGTTAACATCTCTAGAGGGAATGTAAACAACAAAATGCACAGGTCGCTGACCAGCCAACATGTAACGGAAATTTTGACAACTTGAGGGCATTACCAGTGGCGTAAGACTTTGTATTAAAATTGGATGTTCATTAATAGATTCAATTATTACTGTGATGTTACAAACTGGTACAATTATTATTAGTATTTAGCTATAGTTAGAGAGTTACTCTTATTATAATTTGATTGTAACAGTTGATAATTTATTATTACCATGAAGTGTTTCCCCATATTTTACGCTACTGAAAACCAAAACAAAACCTATACTAACGTATGATAAGTGGTGTTCACCGATTCGTCGCTATTGCAGCAAACTACGCACTTTTTATTTCGTCCCCATGCAATTATGACAATATTGTTCATAAATAATTTAATTCACACCACAAATAGTCACAAAGTCACTCAAATATACACTAAAACAACAAAAATCTCAATATACGCAATAACAGCCACATGAGAGCTTTAGGGGACGCCGACTGTAGGTTGCCAGATTTACGACATATTAGAAGTTATTGCGACATTCCGCTATGAAATATACCATTTTTGAGATTTCGATGAATGAATACAAATTATCTTCATGTAAATCGGTTACATTGCAAGTAAGGAAATGAATGTATAGTTAAACATCCAGTTAAATACTTTGAGGAACATGTGTTCAAACTGCAGAAACTGCCAGATTTTAAAGAAACTGAAAGGTCCTTAAGCGGACGAAGAAGAGTGGCAATAGCGCTATAAATGTTGGCTGGCCAATATTCAAATTAGGCTCCCTCTAGAGATGTTAACTCTGTGGCGCCACTCTAGGAACGGTACTGTTAACTAGAAGCCAACAGTCAAGGTTTCGATGCAATTACTAAAATTTTGTATGACAGACAAACATTCGTCAAAGTTTCCGAGCGTATGATTATCGATATCATCTTCATCCCCAGGGAAATAGTCATCCGCTATGGACTCCCCATCTGAAGGAATTTCTGCTACAATATGATATAGATCATCTACGTCCATCGCTTTGAGCTGCGCAACAGTCCACTGTGTCCTTCCTGGAATGTTAAAAAATATCTCATTCGATACACCACTGTATTGAGAATATCTGCTTCGGACTTCGATTATCTATATTATCTTTGAGTATCACAACGTCAGTTCACCTGAAAATGATTGAAGATATTAAATCAATCGAAACGTTGTGATATTCAAGAATCATATAGACAATGGAAGTCTGAAACATATTATATTGAAATATCTACATTGTTTATAAATTTCAAACATATATTCCTGGCGGTTAGTCGGTATAGCCGCCACTAATAACGTGTCCCGAAAAGCACAATTACAACAAAAATATGAAATTAAGGACGGTATGTGAAAATGAACAATAATTGGTATTATTACTTACCAGCCATATCAAACTTCTCTTCGTTTATTTCACAGTTAACAGCCATCAAAGTTTAACACGTGCACGATGGCTCCAAGTGTGGGCAACAACCGTGATCAACAGTTCGAAATAGACCCGAACAGGCCACAGATTTTTTTCCCTAGTAGACAACACTCTGAATATCACAAAACAACTGGTGGTTGACCCATACAACCATTAGTACTGAGCCAACGAATTACTGAATTTGTGGTTACATGACATGACCAGAAGGACGCAAAGGACGTAAAGGGTTGAGCTCAACATGTGACTGGCTCCCTTATTCACTGATTCATAATTAAAACAGCATCTGTCCAAGTATGAACTGTTCGCTAACGTTTCATTCATCTCTGCAGCCTTTATATTAAAGTACATTAAATTGATTAGGATGCAGTGACACAGTCATAGCTAGCCCAAAAGACAGGACCTATATTGTGGGAACCAGTGTAAGGGCGCATACACAGTGGGGCACGTTAGCCTGCGTGCAACTGCGTGCAGGTACCGCATGCAGGCTAACCTGCTCAACTGTGTTTTCGACAATTCACCAGCATCGTAAACCCGCTTGAACGCGTTTATAGTAACAGAAATTTAGTTCGTTACCTGGTTTTGTCTATGTCGGTGGATGATGAGTATCGATAAAAAGTTACATATAGCTTCAGTGTTTGCGAAAATCCCTATTTGGGATAAAAGACACAAGGTGCACTATAACCGCACTGCGCTAGAAAAATATTGGAAGGAAATAAGCGAGGTTACGAAATCAGATGGTAAGTTTATATACAGTATTTATTTGGATATATTATTCATAAGCTTGGAACTGAGGTAATACATCAAGAAATTTGTTATAAATGTGATAATGATAGATAAGAGGTGCTCTGCAAAATATTTAACAAAGGTATCTCGAATTGTTTTGCCCTTATTTGGAGGCATTTACTGGTAGTTACGCCTAATCTATTTTCTAGCCCGAGATAAAGAGGTATTAGGCATTCCTGTTCAAACTGTATATCTTTTCCACCAAAAGAATTGGTAAGAGTGGATATGCTTCGTCACTTGTTAACACAAAGGGTCGCTTTGTTTGTGTTTGAGGAAGATGAGATGGTTTCGAAATCTGAAATTTGCTACCGTCACTCTGTTGGCCATAAGCGCTAACGTCTATAGTTATGTAGCTAGTTAAACGGCTGTTAATATGATTTCAATACATCCATACATTTTCGTGTAAATTGGAAAAACCCCGTATTTTGCCTAATTTAATGATTGTTAATAACGTTAAAAGTATTTATTATATGTACATAAAAATTAATACCTCGAAAATAACTCCATTATACGTCTTCATCACTGTAAAACATTTCAGCTAGATGGGTTCGTTGATTTATGAAATATCTTAATTGCTTATCACAGTGACTAATTGTTTGAACATTTTCGCTTGCCCAGCCAATGGTCCCAGGATTATTTAATAAAGTGGAATGGTTGCATCGGAGGTTGAGAGTTGAGAATCTACATGTGTATGCATACGGACACGGACTTATGTAGTAATAGTTCATTTGACAACTTCCCACCACGGATTTATCACAAACCGCTGATTAAACGGAAAAACGCCAAGACACGGCAAAATACTTGTTCTAGGAGACAACTTTTTAACTAAAAACTATTTCACCCCATTGTACCCTCTAGCCCCTCAGGGGAATCAATTCCAGTGTTTTTGCAACTGTCCATCATTGTTTTTCCAATAATGGGCAACATTTTGAACCCTTATTGCATGCCTCCTATACCGTTTCTAGATGTCACAGGACAATATTTGTACTCTTTTTCTTACCTTGTTTACACTGTACCATGCACTGGTGTGCTTGACTGCATGCGGAACCGGCGCCGGCCTGCTTCTACCTGCGATGGAGCTCGGCGCTGGCCAACGCAGTCCAACGCTGCTAACCTGCCGCTACTGTGCACGCCTACTAATGCGTTTGTGTCTTGGGATGCCAATCTTATTGTTGAAGCACATCCAACAGCATAGGGTTGCAGTCCGCTAACGAATTAGATACAAATATGGTGTCAACACAGACTGTAAACCGACTTAGATCCCTCATCCCATTGGTAACTGTACGAGGTGGCCTAATAAGGATGGGCGCCGGCAATATCTCAGTAACCGTTAATCATACCACTTCCTTCCAATATTCCAAACAAAGAACGTCATTACAGATTTCCACAAACATGCGTTTTTAATATACTTACCTACTACAGTAGTGTCCGCCTATAACGAACCCGCTTTTTGCGAACTTTCGTTCATAACGAACCAAATCTAGAGGTACGAAACTTTGGTGTTACTAAACGTGTGTTACTTTTTTCGCAAATAACGAACCCTTTCATAACGAACTTTCGCATAAAATGAACCTTAAACTTTGATATTGTCGTAAGATCTGTCTTTTATAACGAACCTAAAACGGGATCGCTGGGGATTTACCGAATTATTTCGACCGCAAAGCATTTGAAACGATATTTCACTGCTGGTGATTCCCCGAATTCTAAAATAATCCCTCTTAGATGAAATAAACTTCCTTCATATGGCATGTCGGAGGGTGTCAAAACAAACAATTTTTAATTGTTTTCAACACGGTGGTTTCCTGAAAGTGGAAAACGATTTGGATTCAGACGAGATGACTTGACATTAGCTGAATGGCTGAAAAAAGTTGGACAGGCAGATGATGACAATATTCTAGGAAATCTTGCTTGTTCTGAAAATAAGTTCAATCGTTCAATGGATTTGTCCGTATTGATGATAATCTTTAAGTAGTGTTGAAAGTTGATGTTGGATGACGATGCCATTGTCGCTTCCGTGTCTTTTTCAGTTTATATTGATAACGATGAGGAGGCAGAAGATGAAGAACCTGTGTGTACAGAGTTGAGACCAGTTCCAACCACATCAGAGGCACTTGAACATATCGATAACGTTCGTTATTTTCTTCAGTCACGGAATACTCCGCAAAGTGTTTTTAATCAATTAGTCCAAGTAGAATTACATATTAATGATATTCATTTCCAAAAAATCAAACAAACTAAAATAAAAGATTTTTTAAATTAGACGTCTCCATCTATGTATTAATAAATGTATTAATAAAAATAGAACATCTTTTTTATTTATCGTTTATAGCGAACTTCGCTTATAACGAACCGTTTTCGCCGGCCCCAGAAGTTCGTTATAGTCGAACATTACTGTATTACTTTTGTTATAAATATGTTTTGTTACTGTTTTCTTATTACATATTACTAATTTCTTTGCACAGAATTCTTTATATTCAGGTAAATTTCGAGAATTTAATAATGTTTCGAAAATGGCCGTCATCTGATAAGCGGTCAAAGATGCCAGAATCTACTGTGTTAGGTATATCATGAACGAAAAATGAACCAATTTGGACCGGATCTCCGAATTTGAACGTGAAAGATCTAACGCAATATTCGTATGTTTAAATCAGAAAAATTCGATGCCCTTTGGTTTCGGTAATATGCAAGGCAATCTTGGAATCGACCTAAAAAGGTTATCTATGTCACTAGGTCTTCCTTCACAGGTCAGTGGACAGTCTATTATGAATGCAACAAATTTTTGAATTTTACAACCGTCCACCCCCAACCACCCTAAATTTCACCCCCATCCAAAAAAAGTAGAAGATGATCAGGGGATTTGGGGAATATTTGAAATTTTTCGTTTTTTGCTAATTACTCCGCCGCCAGTGCACCGATTTTCAAAACTATAGCAGCATTGCCTACTACAGCCCCACATCATATTGCTGCCCAAGTTTCATCAAAGTCCATGCATCGGTTACTCAGGTTACGACGTTAGAAAAACGCCAACAAACAGGCAGACCGACGGAAATGAGTGACGTGGTTCTTCGTTGTGTAGACATCATAAAACGCCCAAAAAGCGTATTATCTCAAAATCGAAAATTTTCGCGATCACAATACGCCCCCCCCCCACCTTTCGGTGTGGGAAGTAACTAAAAATAAGTATTATACAAATCAAAGAATTCATTTCTTATAATAATTATAGCTTACACTTTTAACAAAATCAAATTGGACAACAGCCTCATTTTTATACATCTCAGTCAAATTAGCAACGTACTTCATGCGCTTCGATGACTCCCAATTGGTAACCTTACGTTGAATATTTACGCTGTTGATCTTGATATATATGTTCGTAATTGCCTCGGTAATTGCACATCCTTTGACAGAAATAAATCTGTATATACCTACATGGATGGGAATGGTAGAAACCTGAATCGAAATGGCTATGAAGAGGCTCAGAACAGTTGGTCGTTTGCTTCACCGTAGCCGTACAGAATGCCCACAAATGTTGTGGAAATAACGCATTCTCTTATATATACTTTTTCACTATATAATCCGCGTATTTAACAACTTGGTTGTCATCGGGAGTAAACGTTTTCGACAAACCATTTCGTAACCTGGTCATAACATAGAAATAATGAACCGAAACCCCATCTCAACCAACGCACAATTTCAGAATTAGCATCATCATATGCTCCAGTTAAACCTAAATTCTGTATTTATTGAACCAACTTGCGTTAGACGAAATTTACAGCCTATTGTTGTACAGTCAGGCCAAACTTCCTTTATTCCTAAATGGATGGCGAATTCAAAATCACAAACTATTTGTGAAGGGTCAAAAGATAAATTCTTTTCTCTACAATAATCGACTAACAATTTAAAACCTAGAAAACATGTAGAACTTCATTTGTTAGGTGGTAGCATGAATTGTAAATACTTGACAAAAAAAAAATTTTACGATAATCAAAACTGCCAGCTACGTATACCTTATGGTTATCTCAAGAACACAGAAAATTTAAATTTGTTTCACAAGAAAATACAACTAGGTTTTGGTCGTGACTATTGATTACTAAGCATAAAAAAGGAGTCAAGTTGATTGACTGAGTACTTCCCATACATGACGGTGATACCATATTATTATTTCACCATTGCACGAAGCTATAGTCTGAGATGCTTGTGAAACCAAATCGTCGCCCGCCCGCCCTCAACAAAACATCCAACACAAAAACTCTCGTAAATATATTCTTGCGTCTCTCTCCGTAGGACGACTTATTTTTTATTCTGCAAGCTTCAGCTGGATGACACGACACTATCAGGGATCCTCAAATCAAACGAAGTTTGATATATTTTTGTATTTTAAGTTTTTTATTAAAGCTGCACCGCTACTGACACGATTTCTAAAAACACTCCAATAAACTGTGTCGAAATTTCAATAAAATCAATTCGAGGTTACACAATACAGAACGATGTAAATTAATACCCGTATGTAACATACATCAGAAACAGTTTTGGTTGGTTTTTATAATAGGCGAGGCAGTGTTTCGATGGACTTAAAAAGTGTATCATGCCGCTAGGTCCTTTTTTGGCAGGTCAATGGCCTATTATGAATACAAAAACCTTTTCAGTTTTACAGCTCCCTACCTCCGAACAACCCCAATTCCACCCCCACCCAAAAAAAAACGAAAATGGCCAGCAACCTCTAAAATGCCTAAAAACTAAGTTTGAGGTGGTTTTATATTTTTAGTTTTTTATATTTTACTGCTGCGCCCCCACTGACACGTTTTTAAAAACCACACGCTTTTTCGGTTCTTGCCATGAGAATAATACTGTGTTGACATTTTATTAAAACCAATTCAATTGTTTCATTACACAACACAGAACGATCTAAAGCAATACTCAAATGTTTACATCTGAAAACTCCCTCGGTTTGTGTAATAGGCAAGGAAATGTTAGGATGCACCTAAAAAAGTGTATTATGCCGCTAGGACTTTCTTTCACAGGTCGCAAGTCAGCTTATTATGAATAGATCAAATTTTTCGGTTTTACAACCCCCCACCCCCTAACCACCCCAATTTAACCCCCACCCAAAAAAGGATCAGGAACCTCAAAAACGCCTAAAAACGAAGTTTGAGCTATTTTTATGTTTTTAGTTTTTTTTTATTGTTGCTCCGCCGCCACTGACACCATTTCTAAAAATCATAAACGTTTTCCATCCTCGCGACAGTGGTAACACTATGTAAAAATTTCATTAAAACCAATCTAATAGTTTCCACGTTATACGATACAGAACGATCAGAAGAAATAAAAGTACGTATACATCCCAAAATTCTAAGTCCTTTGCTTTCATAATAGGCAACGCAATGTTCGGATGGACCTAAAAAAGTGTACTATGACGCTAGGTCTTTCCTTCACAGGTCAATGGACAGCCTATTATGAATACAACAAATTTTCCAGTTTTACAACCCCCACCCCCCAACCACCCCAATTGCACCCCACCAAAAAAAAAGTAGAAAATGACCAGGAACCCCTAAAACACCTAACAACGAAGTTTGAGGAATATCTAAAATTTTTTGTTTTTTGCTAATTACTCCGTCACACATGCACCAATTTTCAAAATTATAGGAACATTACCTACTACGATCTTCTAAAGAATCAGTACCCAGTCATTCAGTACCCTTAAAAACACGATTAGTTTTATTTTTATCCGTTTTTTTCGTCAAGAAAATTCTTATTTTATTTATGTTATGCTAATGATTTGATTAAAAAAATAAGTTTGTGCATAAAATCAAATGTACTGCAAGGTTTGCAATAACATAAGGACTCAATTTGTGTAGAATGAACTATTTGGTGCTATTTGAAACACAAAAGTTGAGGATTGAAGTATGTACAAAAAAAATGTTTTAATAGCATGGTATGATAGAGCCTATAGTACTTTTAGAAATTCCACTCAATTTTCGTTCGAGCCTTTTTTGTTACGAGAATATTCCGTGTCAACGGAATTCAGGGACACCCTGTATACTATTTTAATTAATATACCGCTTAAATGCTGCATAATAAAAAATTTTAAAATCTTACAGCTATGTATGTGTTTTAACCCAAAGGCAATAGAACCTTTGGCGCAGCATCAACAAACACTACACAGTGTAAGCAAACCAAATCTTGATGCGGGAGTTTTCCAAATTTGTCCCATGCCATAGAGGATAAAAATAGTTTATACATTATTATCAATCCAGTGTAATAAAATTAATAATTTTTTACCTCGTCATTATTACCTTGCAGTCGGTTATATTTTTTCTTCATTAGTTTATGCTCAATGACAGGTATTTCTTGGATGCTTACCAAAATATAATATACCTACCTAAAAAAAAATTGGAGGAGGAGGAATTGGAGGCGCTTTTACTTCCCACACCGATAGGTGAGGGGAGTATTGTGATCGCGAAAATTTTCGGTTTTGAGATGATATACTTTTGTTCGTTTTATGATGCCTACATAACGAAAATCCACGTCACTCATTTCCGTCGGTCTGTCTGTCGGTCTGTCTGTCTGTCGGTCTGTCTGTCGGTCTGTCTGTCGGTCTGTCTGTCGGTCTGTCTGTCGGTCTGTCTGTCGGTCTGTCTGTCTGTCTGTCTGTCGGTCTGTCTGTCGGTCTGTCTGTCGGTCTGTCTGTCGGTCTGTCTGTCGGTCTGTCTGTCTGTCGGTCTGTCTGTCGGTCTGTCTGTCGGTCTGTCTGTCGGTCTGTCTGTCGGTCTGTCTGTCGGTCTGTCTGTCTGTCGGTCTGTCTGTCGGTCTGTCTGTCGGTCTGTCTGTCGGTCTGTCTGTCGGTCTGTCTGTCGGTCTGTCTGTCGGTCTGTCTGTCGGTCTGTCTGTCGGTCTGTCTGTCGGTCTGTCTGTCGGTCTGTCTGTCTGTCGGTCTGTCTGTCGGTCTGTCTGTCGGTCTGTCTGTCGGTCTGTCTGTCGGTCTGTCTGTCTGTCGGTCTGTCTGTCGGTCTGTCTGTCGGTCTGTCTGTCGGTCTGTCTGTCGGTCTGTCTGTCGGTCTGTCTGTCGGTCTGTCTGTCGGTCTGTCTGTCGGTCTGTCTGTCGGTCTGTCTGTCGGTCTGTCTGTCGGTCTGTCTGTCGGTCTGTCTGTCGGTCTGTCTGTCGGTCTGTCTGTCGGTCTGTCTGTCGGGCTGTCTGTCGGTCTGTCTGTCGGTCTGTCTGTCGGTCTGTCTGTCGGTCTGTCTGTCGGTCTGTCTGTCGGTCTGTCTGTCGGTCTGTCTGTCGGTCTGTCTGTCGGTCTGTCTGTCGGTCTGTCTGTCGGTCTGTCTGTCGGTCTGTCTGTCGGTCTGTCTGTCGGTCTGTCTGTCGGTCTGTCTGTCGGTCTGTCTGTCGGTCTGTCTGTCGGTCTGTCTGTCGGTCTGTCTGTCGGTCTGTCTGTCGGTCTGTCTGTCGGTCTGTCTGTCGGTCTGTCTGTCGGTCTGTCTGTCGGTCTGTCTGTCGGTCTGTCTATCGGTCTGTCTGTCGGTCTGTCTGTCGGTCTGTCTGTCGGTCTGTCTGTCGGTCTGTCTGTCGGTCTGTCTGTCGGTCTGTCTGTCGGTCTGTCTGTCGGTCTATCTGTCGGTCTGTCTGTCGGTCTGTCTGTCTGTCTGTCTGTCTGTTGGCGTTTTTCTAGCCTCCTAATTTCAGTAACCGCTGCATCATAGATTTTGATGAAATTTGGGCAGCGATGTGGTGTAGGGTCGTAGTAGGTAAGGTTGCTACAATTTTGAAAATCGGTGCATGGGCGGCGGGGTAATTAGCAAAAAACGAAAAATTTCAAATATGCCTCAAACTTCGTGGGGGGTGGGGCGTGAAATTGGGGTGGTTGCGGGGTGGAGGGTTGTAAAGCTGAAAAATTTGTTGTACTAATAATAGCCTTCTACTGACCTGAGAGAGAAAGGCCTAGAGGCATAATACACTTTTTTAGGTCCATCGGAACATTGCCTTGCCGATTACAGAAACCAAGAGACTTAAACTTTCTCATGCATACAAAATAGATACGAGATTACATTGGATCGTTCTGGATTGTGGACGTGGAAACTTCTGAATTGACTTCAATGACATTTTGACACAGATTTATTACCGCGACGAGTATGGAAAGCGCGTATGGGTTTTAGAAATCGTTTCAGTGGCGGCGCGGCAATAATAAAAGAACTAAAAATATAAAAAAAACGCCTCAAACTTTGTTTTAGACGTTTTAAAGGATCCTGATCATTTAATTTTTTTTTTGTTGGAGGTGAAATTGGGGTGATTCGGGGTTGGGGGTTTGTAAAACTCAGAAATCTGTTGTATTCATAATAGATTGTCCAGTGACCTGTGAAAGAAGCACTTAGTAGAATAAAACACTTTTTGCGGTCGGGCGAGCGATAATTTGGTTGCAGGGTCATCTAGACTATAGTTTCATGCTGTGGGAAAATAATAAAACTGGTATCGTCGGAATGTGTTGGGAAGTACTGGGTCAATCAACTTGACTACATTTTCATTATCAAAGAGAGCAGTGGGCAAAATAACTTTGAGAACCACTGGTGTAGGCGATATAATGTATTTTCATTTTGTGGGATAAAAACAAGTTAGCTACGAAGGCGAAGACGATATAGCGGTAACCCCTAGAAAACAAGGATATGCGGAAGTAGCCAACTTTATTGTTTTACTGTGTTACGTAGAATCTTACCCAATTTGTAATATAGAGCAATGAAACAAACTAGCAAAGACTGGTGGTGCGTAAATATTTTCAAACTTCCCGATCGCTGTTTTCTCCTTTCTGGCCATGGACTAAATTACTCTACCATATATTTTAGTGCTTTATGTCGCTCACTAGAATAGCTAGTTCCGTTTGATGTCGTTTATACAGAGTGACTGTCGCGATAGAGGCCAGAGCATTAGGGGGTATTATTAATTATTATCTGTCGCTACTACAACCCCTTATCTGGCGACCTATGATGTATCCAGGTCAGCTGTGATTTAGCGGTTGAACGGTTTGTGTAATGAGCTGTGCACGACTTGTTGTGTTTGGACAACGATACGGACTGGAAATTCAGGATATGTAATTTAGGGATTGTCCTCAGCAGTTGTTGCACCATAAAAAATATATTATACATGAGAGACAAAAAACTGAATATCTGTTGATATGTAATTTTTTTGAACATGATTTCAACAGAGGTTAGAGGTCATTGCAGGCTTCAGAAATATATAATGCACATTGAATACTCACATGTGGTGTTCTCGTAAGAAACTAAATAACTGGTCTTATAAAATTATCAAAAATTGTATATTGAATATACTGGGTTATTCACGTTATTCGACACGGAGCATTTTGGCTAAAGTATTCGATAAAAAAGAAAATAATAATTTCGGATGGATAGAGACCCGTAAAGGCTACATTTAAAAAATATTTTCATGTTATGCAGGGTGTCCCAATAACACGAAATGTATCAAAGTTATGTTTTTTTAAATAGAACACCCCGTATATTACTGCATATTCAGATTCCTTGGTGAATTCTAGTGTGACTTTATGTATCATACATGGGAAAACAGTAATGCCGCATAACGGTGGCGACGTGCATCTCGCATAACAGTATCCTTCTTTTGAATGCTAGCCTGATCTTCCCAAGTAGAATATTAAGCATATCCTGGTCTATGCGCAAGGAAATTCAAAAAGCCAGGAAGTTCTTCTGCCGCAAGTTTTCGTGCTAAAGTGTGTTACATACACCCAATTTATTCCTCCGTTGCATTGTATGACCCAGATTTTTTCGCACTTTTCCTTTCTTTTGCGAACTTTTTTCACTTATAATTAAACCTAGCACTGGTGCAGCTGATACAGCCGCTTCAATCGATGCCATTTTTACTTCAATAATAGAAAAATCGTGACATTAACATGAAAACAACCACTAATGAGTATGTTTTAAAAAATAATAATAAAACACGGTCTTAAAGAACAGCAACAACAACAAAATAAAAATTTTTGAAATAAGCTTAATAATGAAAGAAGAATACTAATATGATTGGAAAAAAAGCGTCAGGTGCTAGATTTACGAATAATGCGGCATAAAACGCCCATGCGTTTTTCATACTAATAATAGAATTTTTCGTTAATTATTATTTAAGTTTATTTTAGAAATTGTTTTTAACTTTTTAGATCGATGTTCTTGAAGGCATGTTTTTTAGTTTTTTCAAATTATATTTATTTTAATTTTTTAATTAACTTTACCATTAAAGCGTGTTTTTTATAGTTTTTGTGAACTGCATCTATTGATCAATGTTCATAGCACAATCATTACCATTACTGCATAAAGGATAATTAAAACTGCCGGTTTTTCTGAATATACCTACCTCACAAAAAAAAGCAACTCCCAGACAGTTGGATGGCACGCCTTGTAATATTAACGAAAGGTGCCGCCAAACCTCTGCACCGTCTGCGTCTGTTGTAGATGTCTATGCACGAAGCGAGTTCAAAACATGACACATCACAGTTTAAGACGACAGATGGCGCAGTGTTGCAGTTACTATCAGACACATATTTATCTGAGGTAGGCAGGTATGCCAACTTAATGGATTTTTCATTAGATGTAACGAATTTTTGTGAAAAGAAATGGAATAACACTAGTGGGCCAATTTGCTTTTAATTCAGAGCATGTTACAAGCTCACCCACCTACCAACAAACAAGCCTTTGCTAACCTCCAGTAAACACGTTCGTTGGAGTGACATTGCGTACTGTCAAAAATATAATATGTGAAATAAATGATTCTGTAATCGATTTTTTTATGAGAAATCTCTGATTTTCATACCGTTCCTATGTTTCATATATAAAATCTTAATGAAGAAGTTTGAATAATAGGTTGTGTGTAGTCAAATCGAATTAAAATTTTCCCACTAAAGACGTACTGATTCATTTGATCTCGAAAAATTTTGTTTTAATAAAGTTTTTTCCTATGCTTTGATATATGCTATTTTTTTAGAAGTTTTTTCATTAAAATCCATACGAGCATGCTACTGTGGCTCCAAATCATGTCTCAATACTAGTTTTATCCTTATTTATAGAAGGTATGGCTAGGGCTGATACGCACTCTCTTACGTTTACGGCTTCGAGGTGCACAGCTACTGAACTCCGTTCTTCTCTATCGCATCAAATAGCAGGCGCAGGAGCTCAAGATTTTGAACTTAAATGCCTGACAGCCATCATTTATGAACACATCTTCGTAGACAACACTAAAATACTGTATTAATGCAATAAAATTGACTACACTTTAATATACATATATCTCATTTGGTAATCACGACAGTGAGTTTTTGAAAAAGAATCATTTATTATATTTTTATATTTAATTATAGCTATGAACATTTTTTTGGGCAACTCTGTTGGTGGGAGTTTTGTAACATATTTTGATTAATGAAGTATACCTTTTTTTTACGGATTCTATACCAAATCGACATAAATATGTAGTTACGATTCAATATAACTTTCCTATTCCCATGTTTCTCATGGGACATGGTAACTGACACCAAACAAGAAGTCACCTTCCTAAGTTTTGTCAGATATCTTGGAGTTACCTGCTATCATCAGTAGGTATATTTTCAGACTCCAGACTCGTTTAAGTTTATAAGTGACAACGCCCAAAGCTGGGAAAGTCTGCGCAGTAATTTGATTTTGATGTCTTTCCATTTGCATACTCGTGTACTGGGAACGTGTAGCTATAAAGTCAATTTAAAAGTTAACGGCTCCACCTCTGGGTGGTGTGTATGCAAATACCGATTTTCAGCAACGCAACGCTCACAAAAAAAAGTTTTACGGATTTAACGGCATGCGTAAATTGTCAGTTCAGTTCACATTTATTTTATTGCCGCATTGTGATACTCGCTTGCTAGATTTGGAAACTTTTCACGTTCCAGACCGTAGGTGAGGAGTGAACTGATTGCAGTTACGAAAATGTTTTATATGGAGATTTTAGACTTTTTATTATCTTTCTACATCACGAAAACACTCATTTCCGTAGGTCGGTGGGGAGGGTGAAGGGTTTAACACAACATAATAACTGTTATTAGTACCAAGTCAAGTCACTTGACGATATTTTAGCTTATAGCTAGTACACTGCGCCCGTTTATGGCCCTTTTCCAGTAAGTGACTTGAGCCAATCTATCACTCTCAGCAGTACTGCTGTTCCTTGGTCAGAATATAGTTCATTTGATCGAACTGCAATGAATTTGGTAGTATTAGATGTGTTTGGAAAAATAAGGTTGTACTTATCAATAAAAAAATGAAGCCAAGCTGATTGACTCAGTACTTCCCACACATTACGCTGATACCAGTTTATTATTTCCCATAGCATAAGGCTTTAGTCTGAGATCTGTTGCAACCAAATAATCGCCAGCCCTCCCCCCCCCCCTAAAATTGTCTTATTCCGCTAGATCTTTTCTTCACAGGTCAATGGACAGCCTATTATCGATACTACAAACCTCTCTCAGTTTTACAACCCCGCACCCCCCAACCACCTCACTTTCACCCCCACCCAAAAAACTGGTAAGAAATGATCAGGAACCCCTAAAACATCTAAGAACCGAATTTGAGGTGCTTTCATACTTTTCGTTCTTTGATTATTGCTACGCTGCTACTGACACGATTTTTAACAAACATACGCGTTTTCCATTCTCACCACGGTAACAATATACTGTGTCAAAATTTCATTAGAATCAATTTAATAGTGTCCACGTTACAAAATACAAAACGACTTAAAGCAATAAATACTCGTATGTATACAGAAAATTCCCTTAGTTCCCGTAATAGGATAGGCAATGTTCGGATGGACCTAAAAAGGTGACTTGTGTCGCTAGATCTTCCTTCACAGGTAATTCAAGGAATTTTTTAATTTTTCAAACCTCAACCCCCCAACCACCCCAATTTCACTCCCACCCAAAAAATGCTTAAAATGATCAGGAACCTTTAAAACGCTTTGTCACGCAAGGAGTAATTTTGAATTACCGCACTGCGGACAACCCCGCAGGTGGCGCTCGTGAAGTGAGCAACACCTACGGATATCGCGGGTTCTATCCTATCTGTTGAATGGGCTTTGTTCTGCGAAAGAACTGATTTGTGTTGTTTGCGTCGTGCCTATGTTGTTGTTCTGTGTCACTTGCCAAGAAAGTAAGGTTAGCGGGTGTCCAACACAAAAACAAAATGTTCAAAGGTCAAAATAATATGCTATATTACCGTAATTTAGGCGAGATAGAATGATTATGTATTATATGATTTGTTACCATCGAGGGTTCACACCTACCTATATAGTAAAGATCACTACAGTTCGTTCCTGGTCTCTAATCCTTATAAAGGCTTATCATAAACATAACACCAAAGCCCTTACTGAAGAGCGTTTACAGCGCATTACCACTAAAACATCCAGAGTGGACTACGATACTAGAGATGGGGCCCATCTAACGCATGGAACAACCTAAACCTTGCTAACTACCAGGTAAATGAAATGCTTAAATAATTCTTATACTTAAACCTTAACTATATGTATGTTTCAGATAGTCCTGAGGGCGAGTAGTCTGATCAATAGAACTTATGGACTAATGTCACCTGGATTCCACTAGTACTCCTTGGAGTCCATCAGGCTTAGAACGGTGAGTGATGGTTGGTGCGTAGCATGCACTAGGGTGCGAAGCATGAACTAGGGTGTGAAGGGTTTCATGCAAGCTGGGGGATGACTGGCAAGCAATAAGGTAGCAAAGCAGGGTATGATGCTGGTGTAGCCTCTAGACGGCAAGCTCTGCGATGAGGTAGGAAGCCATGCAGCGTATCAAGCAGAGGTAGAATTAAGTGTATGAAATAAAAAGGCCTGCAGACAATAAACATGTATAAGCCGCCAGAATATTAGTAAAAGCGTGTATCGAGAAGAATAAAGGGCATTAAGCCTGTTATAAAGCATGGTGTATAGAGGTTATATACTGACCTTGGATGTGAGGTGGCCTTAAAGAATTTCCTTTGTGTAAAGAACTCGGCAGATTTCAGAATCCCAAAATTTGGTTGCCAACAGGCTAATAACCTACAAGTTCTTACACAGTTGGTTAATTTGTCCAGAAATAAATCCGCAAAATGCGTTAAACCAGCTTCCAGAAAAATTCCAACAAGGAGAAGAAAAAACCCTCCTTTTTCTCCAATTGGCGGAAAATCTATCAGTCATCAGTCATAATTGACTGCTGTCAACACTGTCGAACAAGACAGATCGACAGGTGTCTGCCAAGGTAAATCCAACCTTACTTTCAACCAGGTTGAAAATGTAAACAAAACATATCATCTAAGGTATGATATAAATAAGGGGATGCCATGTAAAATATGATGTAAATCTACCATCATTAAGACCAAGACAACTTCTAATGAACTTTTCTGTTTCAGGGAATACAGGAAGGACTCTGCGACTACAGCGAAGATGTTCTACAGGTGTCACCGAAACATACTTATAACTTATTCCTAAGAACTATTTTATAGATGGTACCCTATTACATATGAGTTACAGATTTACAGACTACTAAATCATATTGTCCTTGTGAAAGATGAAGATCCTAAATTTCATTCAGAGCTATAATATCTGGAATCATAAGGTCAGTAACCTAATATTACATACCCAATATCATTTCTAAACATACTGTAAGTGTGAACCTTCGAGAGTGTAACAACACCCTCCTTTCCAGGGAAGAGTTTTTATCTCTATGAGAAAAACTCTCTATCAAAAATTATTAAACTAAATGAGAAAACTATACAAAAAAAATTTAAACTAATCTGCTGTCGTTGGGTCATCAGGGGGATGAGCCTTAAGATCATGGGCAGACCATATACCTTTGGTTCGCCCTTGATCGTCGGTAAGTTCGTATGTCCAGGGGGAGACAATTCTGGCAATTTTGTATGGACCATCATACTTCAGACACAGCTTGGACGTGCGACCTTTAGCTGCATCAGACAGGAGGTAGTTCCTCTTCCAGACCTGTTGGTCCAGTTGGAAAACATCCGGTCTGTGACGCAGGTTATAGCGACGTCGACTGCTCTCATAGGCTTGGCGGAGGCAAACTTGAACATCCTTGAATACAACTTGTAAAGCGTTATGTCGCTTTAGCGGATCAAAATCTGAAGCGTTCAGCTGGCGTTGGTCGTCTCCATGAAAGATAACTTCTCTCCCAAAAATGATGAAGTTCGGGGTTAGATCAATCGACTCGTGCTTGGACGATCGCATTGCTGCACCAACCTGGGGCAATAGCTTAGCCCAGTCACGATTTTTGTCGTGAACATACGCGGTGAGCGCTGTTTTCAATACTCTGTGGCATCGTTCAACCGCATTAGCTTGGGGGTGGTAGTTAGCTGTAAAAGAATGCTTAATGTGATATTTGTCCATGAGTCGTGAGAAGATCTTGTTCTTGAACTCCTTACCATTATCGGTAAGAGTTTTCTTAGGAACTCCAAATATCATGAACACATGTTCTTCCAAAGTTCTGGAAATACATTCGGCTGTGGCTCTACGAAGAGGATAGAATAGCACAAACTTCGAGAATCCATCTAGCACAGATAGAATATAACAATATCCGTGGCTCGAACGTGGCAAAGGTCCGACAGTGTCAATATACAACATCTGCCAGGGCCTAGATAATGTGGGAGAAGCACTCAGCAATTGACCGATAGGAGGCTTCTGTTCCGGTTTCGTCTGAAGACATACAGAACACCGATTTATGTATCTAGAAACATCGGCGAGTGACTTGGGCCAGTAATATTTTTCGGCAATTCGAGCATGAGTCTTGTATATCCCCAAATGCCCACATGTTGGAGGATCATGGTTGGATCTTATAACCTCCATCCTATACTCTTTAGGAATCACTTCCAGCCACATCTCTTGATCGTCAAAGAGATCTGGGTAACGACGATTTGAACGTTTGAACAGCTTCGATCCTTCAAGTCTCCACAATGGGTAAAGTACAGGATTCTGTTGTACTTTATCTACCATTGCCAGATACCACCTATCTGATGTATTCGCACCTAAATCGGGAGTAGTCGTTCGTTCATCAACAAGATCAACCATAGGCACCGCTCTAGAAAGTGCATCTGGGACCAAATGGTTCTTTCCTTTTCGATGAACAACGTCAAAGCTATACTGCTGAAGACGAACCGCCCACCTTGCGATTCGACCTACAGGGTCTTTTATATTATTTAACCATTTTAAGCTGTAGTGGTCCGTCACTACAACAAAATGAGTGCCTTCGACATAGGGTCGGAACTTTTCGATGGCATGAAGTACGGAAAGAGCTTCCTTTTCTGTCGTAGAATACCGTCTTTCATTTTTATTCAATGATCGACTTAAATATGCTATCACCACTTCATTTCCTTTATCATCAAGTTGAGTTAAACAGGCTCCCAACCCATAATTGCTGGCATCGCACTGGATGATGAAAGGCTTGGTGAAATCAGGGCGACTGAGAACAGGAGCAGAAACCAGCCGTTCCTTGAGTTGAAGGAAGGCATTTTCGCAGTCCATGGTCCACTCAAATTTTTGATTCTTTCGAAGCAGATTGCACAAAGGGGCTGTCAGAGTCGAGTACTCCGGCACAAACTTACGATAGTAAGAAGTGAGCCCTATAAATTGACGTACTTCTTTGACCGTCTTTGGAGGCTGAATATCGAGGATCGCCTTGATTTTTTCTGGATCTACGGTCAGTCCCGCAGGTCCTACCATGTATCCAAGATAACGCAATTCGGGCTTACAAAAATGGCACTTCTCTTTGTTGAGAGTGAGTCCAGCACTAACCAACCGATCAAGTACCTTAGAAAGAATTTCTAAGTGCTTTTCATAGGTCGACGTACATATGATGATGTCGTCTAAGTACACAAACACATTGTCAGCTAGATCCATTCCTAGGACCGTGTCAATAAACCGTTGCCAAGTGGCTGGGGCATTGTGAAGGCCCATAGGCATACGTCTGAACTGGTAAAGACCTCGACCAGGGATGACAAAAGCTGTTAAGGGTTTTGACTCTTCCGATAAGGGAATTTGGAAGTAGGCTGACTTAATGTCTAAGGTAGTGAGAAAGTGTGCGTCTCTTAGTTTATCCAAAATGGCGTTGACAAGAGGTAAGGGATATGCGTCTCTTGTGGTGACTTGATTCAGCTTCCTGAAATCTACCACAAATCGATACTTATTCTCGCCTTGTTTAATGAGAATAATAGGAGACGACCAGGGAGAGTTTGATGGTTCAACGACACCATCAGCAAGTAACTTGTCAAGCTCTTCATTAACTTGGCGCTGCAAAACCGGAGAAAGCGGATAATACCTTTGGCGTATAGGCTGTGACTCGGTTTTGATAACATGCTGCACTCGATCCGTACAACCTAACTTGGTTCCCATACGATCGAAAGCCTTGTCCACCACTGCAAACAACTGACTTCTCTGTTCTTCAGTTAAATGATCTAAATCTGAAATCCCCATAACATGGACATCATCAACCTGAGGTACCCGAAAAGACCAAACGTCTGAAAAGAGATCTGGAACAATTTTCCAACGTTTCCAGAAATCTACTCCTAAGATTAACTTATGAGGTAAAGAGGGGATAACTAAAATTTCCATAACTTTAGCCTTATCTAATAACTGCACTGGAACACATATTGAACCTAAAACTAAACAAGGTTGACGATTAGCCACAAAACAAGAATCTACACGAGAAACTTCTAGCTTACACACATGCTTCAATAGATTCCATCCTGGACCCCCTAAAATAGTACGGTTGGCCCCAGAATCTAATAAGGATAAAATGCTTACACCGAAAATCTGAATTTGGAGATAAGGTCGTTCGTCTCCCTTCGCATGAGCGATTACGTAGTCGAGTATGGCTGTTTGCGGAGGCGCTTCCAGACTACAGCCTACGTCCGGCTCCTTTGTCCATTTTTTTGACAATTTGGACAACGGGGATACGTTACATCCTCTTTCCCGCACTTGAAGCAGAATGTCCTTCGAGGCTCCGGGCATCTTTTAAACTTATGCTCTCGAGAACCACAATTCCAACACTGAGACCCAGTTGTTACAGCTTCAACATGTGTCGAAGAGACAGGCGGGGAAGGAGGTATAGAAGAAACCATCGCCTTGGTATTTGCATGAAAGTGCACTCCATCAGGCTTTCGATATCGAAGCTCTGGCTCTACAAGACCTCGAATGCCTGAAGTTACGTTCGTCAGGATCACTTTTGACTGTCCCGCTCCCGTTGTCGGTAGTCCACAATGATTTGAAGAGACCTTAATAGCTTTTAGGCAACCCCATATAATATTTTTATTATGCCATGTATATTATAAACAAAGTAGTTCCTGAAAACCACCTACAAATTTAAACTCTGTATGACCATCCTGGACTAAAGCTTGATCATTTTTCACGTTTTTGTTGTTTTTTTAATCATTTGTGCGCCACCACTGGATCGATTTTTAAAAACAGTATATCTTGTAACCCTGCTACTATAACAACCTACAGAAAAAGTTGTAGTGCCTTTTTATCTATCGTTACTATGTCTTAACTGTTTGTTATAACCTGTAGCTCAATGGTATTACTTAGATAATATAAAGGAGGTTTTTTTCGGTTTTGAATTATATTTCACTACAAGTGCGAGGATTTAGACGAATAGGATCTTGGAGGCATGAAAGGTTGCTCCAAGATTCATTTAATCTGGACCAGTGTTAAACGGTAATGCAATAAAAAAACATGTCTAGGAGCTGCAATTTTTCTTAGTAGACTTACGAAGCTCCCAAAACCCGAATAAAAAATGATACTCACATTAACTCCCAGGTATTTGTAGGCAGTAGAACTCCTGCTTGAAGCTTATGGGAGAGATACTTCTACTCATTAGCACTTTTACATCTGGATATGTATGTATCTGCTACACTCCACCACTTTTATGATCATACCAAGATATTTTTATGTTTTGACCCAGAAATTCGTTATAGCGGTAGCCATGAAGAGTGCAACAAACTATTTTGCTTTCCGACATATGAGGGCATAAAACTTATTTGACGATTTATTTTAAGCTTATCACTGGCCTTTACGTGTTTTCTATAGGTAAAGCCAGCCCTCAAAATATGGTATTGGGAACACAGACACGAGCGCTGCTATCTACAATAAGTGCCGTGCCGCTCACTAGTGAATGTTCACCACACTACAGAGCCACCCGTGTAGGGAGTTATTTAAAAAGTACAATTTGCTAAGTCTACCATCAATTCCATTATCCGAGCTAGCCGTATATGTCTATAAAAAACATAAAAATTTGAAACACCATAAGGACTACCATAACCATTTATCCGTAATGAAAATAACCTCATAGTACCTTATTATAAATGTAGAATCGGTCGACAATCGCCGATGTTTTTAGGTATTAAAGTATTTAAAAAGTTGTATGATGACATCAAGCTTAGTAAAAATCTAACCTCTTTTAAAAATAAATTAAAAATATTCCTATTACGACAATGCTATTAGAGCATCGAAGAATTTCTGTCGTAAATGCATTTTTATTTTTGCATATATACCTATGTATATTAACTGTTGTGTGTTTGATATTTAATATCTCTCCGTGACGTTTCCCATACTTTTATAAAAGTCTAAAGGAATAAATAGTATTATTATGGTGTAAGCCTCGATTGAAAGCTTTTCATGGAATAGCAACTTTTGCTCGATTTTCAACTCTCCCGATAAAGGAGGGGTAAGATATTAAAATCCTGTTTTCGCGAATTTTCTGAAAATAAAATGCTACGTTACTATTATTTTTCGGAATAACCCCCATCACCCCCACCATTAAATCATAGACTTGCACCAAAAGTGAACCAAAAGATAGAGAGCAAGAACCTATTTGCGAGAGTAAAGTTTGGAATTATTTGGATCATTTTTGCGACAGTTACTGCCATCTTGAAGTTCGAAAATCTGCTCCTTCTTTTGAATTTTTATTCCGTCATTTTGAAAGTTTTGCGACATACGTTTTTGACATAAGAAAACATGCTCTTTATTACGGTAGCATTATAACGTTAGGGAATTAGTTTTTGAGTTACCCTAACCCCCACCCCTTTTTTATCATCACAGCGGGACCAGAAACTAGATTCCTGTTTCTAATGATAACTTTTTTATAGTGACTAAGTTTAAAGAGCACCTTAATTTCTTTTATGTCCGTCTGTACATCCGCGATCTCATTCTCCAACGATTGCTCAAAAAGGCCTCAGCCTCCTAAATTTGGCCAACTTGAATTAGTAAAGGTCCTTTCAGGTTGAAAGGATTTTGGTGCCGATCGGACAATGGAGGCGGAAAAGGGTAAGGGATGCACAAAAAAAAATCAATACAACATATAAATGTGATAGCACCGAGAATGTATTTTTATGTCTAAAAAGATATATCACATGTTATTTTTTTCTGAAATGGAGGCTAAAAAAAAATAATTAAATTGAAATACTCAAATGCCATTAACTGCTGTACTTGTGCATTGAATCCTTTGGTATTAGGCAGTCGTAAATAACTTAAAGATATGCACCTCAAAATAATATTACTATTCGTTTGGGCTCTTAAGGGCTAAACGGAGTGGAGGTTGTACGACAAAATTGTCATATAACACATTGGTACATCTGATTCTACCAGTCAAAATACGACGTGTTTTTATGCTAGAAACGATAATCACATGTCGCTTTTTTCTGAAAATATAACTAAAATGTACAAATTTCAATATTTGCTGTAACAAGATTATGATAAAACAAGGAAAGGGGAGGAACCACAACCACTTGACTCGAGGAAGTTCCTAGAACGATGTCTACCTCGTTCAACGTCCACATTTTTTTAAATTAAACTTACTTCGGTAGTGTACGTAACATGGGGACTTATGGTAGTCATGGCAGTAATACTGTCTCAAAGTTTCATTAAAATAAATTCAAGAATTTCCAGGATACACAACAAAGAACGATCTAAAGCAATATTCATCATTTTATGTGTACATAAGGAAATCCTCATGGTCATATTCATAGTTGCTACATGAGTGTTACTGATTACTTGAGTACTTGGGCTGTTCGGTCAACGTCAACACGCTCTGCCGCCTTGGCGTGTCGACGCCGGCTGAGAGACAGTCTCTCGAAACACGCCGAACAGGTGACATCAGCTTCTGAGGATTCCGACCACTCGTGTTGGCGAAGCGTCAAGCAGCGAAGTGCGCCGACGCCAAGGCGGTGAGTCGTGTCGACGCCGAACGAACCGCCCAAAAACCAACAGTCCATCGGATCATGGCCGCGAAAGTCTTACACAATGTAATACTTGAGTTAGTCTCAAGTACTGTTCTATGTTTCACATTCGTTCGGTAGTCAAGTAACGAAATGTCAACGTGACGTTTCTCTGTAGTCAAGGCGACTTTGTAGGTTAATTAACTAAGACGTTGCCAGTGTCTGCCACATCGGAAAAAATGTCCAGCAGAAGACACGAAAGACTGGCATAAAAAATATATACAAGCATCAACTTATTCAATATATATATTTTTTTCTTGCTAGTTACTCCTCCGCTCATGTACCGATTTTCAAAGTTTCAGCAGCACTACCTACTACGACGCCGCAACACATCGCTACCCAAATTTCATCATAATCCATGAAGCAGTTACTGAGATAATGAGGCTAGAAGAACGCGAACAGACAGATAGGCAGACAGACCGACGGGAATCAGTGATGTGGATTTTCGTTATGTGTCATAAAACGCCTAAAGAGCGTAGTATCTTAAAGTCGAAAATATTTGCGATCATAATGCGTCTATCGGTGTGGGGCGTAAAAATAATTTGAGCTTTGTCAAAAAGGTCTATTGAATTTACGCATAAAAACAAAGTTTGAGCTGTTTCTATATTTCCATTCTTTCTTTTTTTGATTATTGCAGCGCTGCCACTGACACGAGTTCTAAAAACCATACGCGTTTTCTTATACTATACAGAACGATCTAAAGTAATACTCTTGTGTATACATTAGAAAACTCAGAAAGTTTTAAGTCCCTTGGTTTCTGCAATAGGCAAGGCAATGTTCGGAAGGACCTAAACAAGTGTATTATACCGCTAGATTTTTCTTTTACAGCCAGTGGACAGAAATACAACAAATTTCTCAGTTTGACAACCCCCCACCCCATAACCATTCCAATTTGACCCACACCCAAAAAATGATCAGGAACCCCTCAAACGCCTGGAGACGAAATTTAAGGAATATTTGATTATCTTTGTCTTTTTCTTAATTACTCCGCCGCCCATGCATCGATTTTCAAAATTATAGCAGCATTACCTACTACTACTCCACGACATATATCAGTCCATGTACTGGTTACTGAGATTACGAGGGTTGAAAAACGCCAACAAACCAACAGACAGACAGACAGACCGACAGGCAGATAGAATTGAGTGACATGGAGTTTCGTTATCTAGACATCATAAAGCGTCCAAAGAGCATATTATCTTAAAGAAAATTTTACCAGTTGCAATACTACCGGTGTAAGAAGTAAAAACGACATCGACTCATTGATATCACATTAATCCTTTCCAAGCTGTAGTGCCTTTATATGTGTAGGTATATTATTGTTACACAATCCAGAAACATAGGGTCTTGTAGACAAACAAGCGTGCTCCAAGACTAATTCAAACTGAATCAGTGTTCGAAAGCGTAACGCAGTAAAAACCATGTCTACAGGCAAAAATATTTTTGTACTAGCCATCATGAAGCTACCAAAACCTGAAAAAAACTGCACTCACATTAACTCCCAGTCGTTTGTGGGCAGTAGAACTCCTGCTGGAAGCTTATGGGAGACACATTTCTACTCATTAACACTTTTATGTCTGGACATGTATATGTCACCTTCATTCCACCGGCTTTATGATCATAGCGAGATATTAATATATTTTGACCTAGAAATATCGTTATTACAGCAGCCATGGAGAGCACTGCAACAAACTATTTTGATTTCCGACATACGAGGATATAAAACTTTATTGGCGATTTACTTTGAGTATATCACTGGCCTTTACTTGTTTTCGTTAGGTAAAGTCAGCCCTTAAAATATGGCATTGGGAACACGAACGCGAGCGCTGCTATCTTTCTCATGCAATATCACAAGTCCCTTTACTAGAAAATGTCCACCACATGGAATATCATAAAACGCTTAAAAAGCGTAAACAAAAATGTTCGCGGTCACAATGCTTTATTTATTTATAACTGAGCAGACCGTGCAGGCAGAGCCTAAATACCAGAGTACCGCGGCTGCTGTGAAAGGGTTGTGTTAGAGGAAGTTTGTTAACGCGAGATTTGAATGGGCCAATAACCGCAGGCCCAATAAATACATCGTCTGGAAGTCTATTCGAAGCCTTGGATACCCTGGGAATAAATATGCGGTTGTACCGCTCAGTTCTTGATGTATGAAGAACGACCGTCTTAGGCTTAGATGCAGCGGTCGCACGGCTACATCTGATAGGAGCAGTGAGCGGCGGAACGATAGAGGATAGCTCAGAGGAGCAGATTCCGTTGGAATATCGGTAGAAGAGTGAGAGGTCAACAACAACACGCCGGTGAGAAAGTGACTGAAGGTGGCGTGTTAAGGCCGGACCGCCAATTAGTCGAATTGCTGTTCTCTGGACGGCATCTAGTATAGACAGGGTAGTAGGGGCAGCAGCTCCCCAGACATGAGAGCAATACTCCAGGAAAGGTCTCATCTGTGCTTTATATAGCGTGAGGAGGTGACATGGTGAGAAATACTTTCTGGCTCTATATAGGTACCCAAGCTTTTTACCAGCAGCTGTTGCAGTTGATGCGACGTGTTCGTGCCAGATCAGATTTTTTGTAATGTTGACTCCTAACAGCTTGAATGAGTGACTCCTTGGCAGAGCCTGGTTGTTCATTAGAACCTGGTGTTAGCTTGGGCACTTCTTGTTTGATAGCGTACAATGCTATCGAGATCCTTTGAAAGTGAAGCTGCAACTGCCAGTCTTCTGCGTTCCAGCTCGACCACAGAGATCGGTCTATTGCTCATGATGCCTGCATGCAGCGTACTGTCATCCGCAATGGTTTGTAGTCACAATGCTTCTATCGGTGTGGGAAGTAAATATATAAAATAAATTCATCTCAGATTTTCTTAAGCACATTTAACAACATTCTTTTACTTCCCACACCGATATGTGAGTATTGTGATCGCGAAAATTTTCGATGTTAGGATAACACGCTTTTCGGGCGTTTTATGATGCCTACATAACGAAAATCCACGTCACCTATTTCCGTCGGTCGGTCTGTCTGTTAGTCTGTTAGCGTTCTTCTAGCCTCGTAGTCTCAGCAACCACTGCATGGATTTTGATGAAATTTGGACAGCAATATGATGTGAGGTTGTAGTAGGTAATGCTGATATAATTTTTTGAATCGGTGCATGGGCAGCAGAGTAATTTTAGCAAAAAGCGAAAAAACTCAAATATTCCCCAAACGTTGTTCTTAGGCGTTTTAGGTGATCCTGATCATTTTCTACTTTTTTTATGAGGGTGAAATTTGGAGTGGTTGGAGGGTGGGGGGTTGTAAAACTGAAATATTCGTTGTAGTGATAATACACCTATTGGCAAAGCACAATTTTTTTTGCGGGGGGGGGGGGGGAAGAGGGAGGGCTGACGATGACTTGGCATCACCGTAATGTATGGGAAGTGCTGAGTTAATCAACTTAACTTAATTTTTTATTTTTATGTTTATTATAAGTAACGTTCCATCTTAGAAATGAATATAAATAGATTTCTTCTCCAATTGGTAATAAAAGTATTTTTTACTATATACGTAAGCTATGCGACCCATGCAGTGTACCATTTATAATTATTTTTATTCTAGTGTTGACAACATGTTTTTTCATCGCCGCAGATTGTAAGCCGAAACCTTCAATTATAGGAAAATGTCGATACATTTTTTTTTTGAACCTCCTCCTATTAATCTCCAAACCGCAATCAACGTTGCACTGATGCGAAAGAAAATAACACTATCGATCTCATCAAGTACGTGAGCCAATATAGGAGCTTAAACAACAGACTATACACGTCAGCATATCAATACCCCTTGAGTTCAACAAGCGCCTGTCTTGCATGGGAGAAGCCGAGGGCGAATTATTGTTTTCCTGGCGCTAATGGGAAACAAAATCCCCACCAAAATATAATTTGTTGGTGTTTGGTTATATAATTTTGGGAAATCTTTTACCTTACGTATTATAGCCGATTGATAATGTGAGGTTGGCTTTCACGAAAATTAATTTAAGGGACGTAAACAGTTCGGATATTGATTTTATTTATTTAATCGTGTCTGAGCTACACTTGAATTAGTTGGTTAGTTTTATATATTTTTTAATTTACTATACTTTTTAGGTTTTACTTCCCACACCCATAGGTGAGGGGAGTATTGAGATTGCGAAAATTTTCGATTTTGAGATAATACATTTTTTGGGCGTTTTATGATGTCTACATAAAGAAAATCCACGGCACTCATTTCCGTTGGTCTGTCTGTGGGTCTGTCTGTCTGTCGGTCTGTTTGTACGCGTTCTTCTAGACACGTAATCTCAGTAACCGCTGCATGGATTGTAATGAAATTTGGGCAGCGATATGACGTAGGGTCGTAGTAGGCAATGTTCTTATAATTTTGAAAATCGGTGCATGGGTGGTGGAGTAATTAGCAAAAAACTGTAAAATTGAAAAAAATGTTGTATTCGTAATAGACTGTTCACTAACCTGTGGAGGGAGACCTAGCGACATAAATAGCTTTTTGGGTCCATCTGAACATTGCCTTGTCTATTACAGAAACCAAAGGACTTAGAATGTTTTCTGATGTAAACACTAAACATACGAGTACTGTATTGTGTAACGTGGAAACTGCTGAATTGTATTTAATGAAACTTTGACACAGTATTACTATCGTGGCGGGGATAAAAATGCGTAGGTATGGTTTTTATAAATCGTGCCATAAAAAACAAATATATAAAAAGCAGCTCAAACTTCGTTTTTAAGCGTTTTATATTATCTTGATCATTGTCTACCTTTTTTGGGGGGGGGGGGTGAAATGTGGGTGGTTGGGGGTTGAAAAACTGAAAAATTTGCTATATTTTTTAGGTCCTTCCTAACGTTTCCTTCCCTATTACAGAAACCAAGGGACTTTTGTTTTGTGATGTAGATACGAGTATCGCTTTAGATCGTTCTGTATCGTGTAACGTGGTAATAACCGAATTGATTTTAATGAAATTTCGACACAATATTATTACCATGGCGAAAATGGAAAATAGTAGTAATTAGTTTCACAAATCTCTCCGTAGGAACCAAAAAGGACACAATTTTTGTTCTGCGAGCTTCAACTGGAGGAAACAGAACAATCAGCAGCCTCCAAATTGCTTAAAAGAGAAGTTTGAGTTATTTTTATATTTTTAGTTTTTTCATTATTGCTGCGCTGCGACTGACACTATTTTTGAAAACCACGCGCATTTTTCATCCGTGCCACGGTAATAATACTGTGTCTAAATTCAATTAAAATCTATTCCATAATTTCCATGTTACTAAATTCAGAACGGTCTAAATCAATACTGGTGTGTATACATCAGAAAATTCTCCCATGATTTATGTAATAGCCAAGGCAATGTTCGGATGGACCTAAAAAAGGGTATTATGCCGCTAGGTCTTTCTTTCACAGGTCAATATTTTGAATAGAACAAATTTTAGTTTTACACCCCCCCCCCTCCTCCTAGCCACCCTAATTTCAATTTCAGAAATTCAAAGTACTGCATTAGTTTGGTAAAAAAATAATTAACTATTGACAATAATTATAAATACCTGCAGTATACCTTTGTATTGTAGTAAAAATGGGTAAGAATAACATTTTGTTGCATTTCACAAAGCTACTACTACAAGCATTACTGGTTGGTTATCCTTCTTAACGGCAAAGCTCGCGGGCTGGCAAAAGTATAACCCTATTTGTTGTAAACCAGAAACCTGTCGTATAGTCAAAAAGTCAATCAGGTGCTTTATATACTTTTCAGAGAAAGGGGGCATGGGGGAACTAGCACGGGGGTTCTTATTCATTTGCATGCCTTACAATGTGTTTCTTATAGTAATTGCGCTACGGTGCATTTTACCCAGTGCCGCCCCGCTGCACCTTTACATTCTCTGTTAATATTTCTACAAGAAGGTCTATAACAAAAATGCATCGAGTAGATGGAAGTTTCTTCATAAAAGAAAGGGTCTGCCGGTGCGCCATCTGGTACTCGAAGGTAACGGTAAACCAAAGAAAATCGCTGCTAAACAGCAGCAGACTTCTTGGTAGAACGCCACGGCGCGTCCGCGTGGCCACCAGAGAGCGCGGTTCTATATGCTGCTGCATACGAAAGTCGATATACGAGGGTTGCTCTATATCTCCGTCAATCCACCAGTACCCAGACAGCTGTTTCGCGCTTATTAGCGATCATCAATGCGCCATAGGTCGATTGACAGAAATAGAGAGCATCGGATTTTTCATTTCTACCAGACATGTGAAGCATGTGAGAGCAGGCGACAGAAATGTTCTGTCGGTGCACCATCTGGTACCCGAAGGTAACGACCATCCCAAGAAAATCGCTGCTAATCAGCAGCAGACTTCTGGTGGAACGCCGCGGCGCATCCGCTTGGCCACCAGAGAGCGTGGTTCTATATGCTGCTGCATATGAAAGTCGATATAGGAGGGTTGCTCTATATGCAGAACCTTTCTGTCGCCTGCCCTGAGGTGAGATTGTTAACTAATAATTATTAAAGTGGCTGTGATTGATGCTTCCTTCATGATTCTGCCACAAGCTATCGCAGTTTGCAATTAGTAATTATACATTAATTATAAGGTAAACATGAAAAATCTGGCAGTAATTTGCAAATCAATCGCTTTGTTCTGATTTTCTGCTATGATTTGATCCATGAATATTTTTGACAAAAGTGTCATCGAACTATGAGGTTTTGTTTCCAATATTGATAAAATACTATTGGATCATATTTATTAACATAGCTCTCAGTACCCAATATAAAACTTTTGCTAAAAAACACCCAATAGAAAAGTCTTGTTTGAATATGCATGTTCATAAAATCGGGCCTTAGGATTATATTGCTACTGAAGAGTCTTCCATTCAGATGTATGTCATAACTTTCAAAGAAATGTACATGTAACAGCATATTTTGTGTACAGGTTGTCGTGGAAATGGTAAATTTCAAGTTCTATGATAAATTCCTTCAGAATCCGTATTCCGCATATAAATGACACCCATTCAATTTGGAGGACCTCAGGTCCATTCAGATTCCTCCTTTATGAAAGTTTACGGAGCGTGGATATGTAGAACTTCCGAAATCAATATGGAAAATGGACCGAATCTAACTTTAGCGCTCCACTGAAGTGCTACAGGGAAAAGTATTTCAATCCACCCTATCTAAAGAGCTGACCGGAATAGGTGAATACCAATGAAGCATCTAAACGTCTTTGTTAGAGTGACAAACATTATTCTCTATTATTAATAATTTTTTCTACAAAAAAGAATTAGACACTTCAAGAGGGGTCTATCGAGAGCTGTAATACAGAAAAAGACCTTAAGGGGGAGTTCACATCGAGGCGCTTTTCCATTCTCCCTCGCCAAACATTAAAAATTAAACTACGAGTGTGACATTTATTAGCCTAACCTACAGAATACAGATGAGATTGTAGGTCACCGAATAACTATTCCTAACTATTGTATAAACTATTCTAAGGTTGCAGCGCTAGAAGATAGTCAAATACATACATACATACTTCTTAAACCTATAGACACTATAACTCTTGAAATTAGGAGGAATAGAATTATAAAGGGTATTATTATATTTCAAAAGTGAAGTCTCTTTCGAACAAAACTGTTTTGTGGCGTTGAGTTGCGATTAAATCTGTATTCCTTATATTGAGGGCGTGCACATTGGAATCAAAAAATATTTTATTATACAGATACAGAGTGGTTTTGGATAACAGGCTTTTATGAAACATGTGCATTGCGCAGTGTAAAAAACTTAAACATATATGACAGTATTCTTGACTGAGATTTACCTTCTAGATTGACGGCTTGAGTTCTATATGACGCTAAGCAATTTTAAGGTTCGATGCACAATCCACAAGATTTAAGGATTACTTACAGTGTCTTGTGATTGATGGTATCGATTGTCTTACTATAATTCAGCATCCCCAAAAAAGTACACGTATCTAGCCCTTTGATTATGCCATCTATAGTGCCAAGTACTATTTTTTTTACCTAAACAAACTGTCCAAATACTGGAGTATCGCGGCTGCTGTGGAAATTTTGTTTTAGAGGACATTTGTTGACTTGAACAGGTCAACATCATTTGCAGGCTCACTAAATATATCTCCTGACAGTCCCAAGCCCTGGACATCGCGAGTGCATCTAATACGCCCGGTGAGCGGTGGAATTCTGGAAGGTAGCTCAGAGGTGGAGACTCTTAATGCCGGTAGAAAAGTGAGAGGACACCACCGCACCCCGGTGAGAAAACGGCAGGAGGTGGCGCATTAAGGCCGAGTCAGCGATTAGTGGGATTGCTCTTCTCTAGACTACATCAAGTATGAACAGACAGGTGGTGGTAGCAGCTCGCCACATGTATGAGCAATACTTCAGGCCATGTATTATCTGGGCTTTAAAATCGTGAGAAGGTTATTAGTAAGAAATACTTTCTGGATACGAATAGGCAACCGAGGTTTTCTTCTTCTGTTCGTTCCACAACATGTTTTTTGTAATGTTGACTTTTTACGTCCGAATATTATTTTTTTCGCTCGAAAGATTCATAACTATTGTTGCTTCTAAATAAAAAAATAGGGATAATAGATAAAGGGAACCTGACCCCGCAATTTGAGTAAGGAAACATGCGGACATTTCCCTCCACTATCAGAACCTTTTTTTTTAATATGAAACAAAATTACTGAAATAATTTAATTTATTTAGTTGATTAGCTGTCAGTTAATAGTAACATTTTTATATTTATCAGTGATAACAATTCTCAATAATAAGAGGGTTTCAGTTAAAAAGGAACTACCTATGCTAAAACCCGGGTTTTAAAATTTCAACATTTAAAGGTCGTTTCTGTGTGTTTGTAATTTACAATTATATGTTTGTTTGTTTCCTGACCTGTTAGTGGAAGACGCCATGATAGCACAGGTTTTGGAAGATTTTATGAAAAATTGTGACGATTGTTTAGTTGCATTAAGAAGTCGTTTGCACTCAATGCGGTTGCTGTTTTTAAATTGGCAAACCTTAACGTTAAAGCCCTGACCTAGTCTCTTTTTTCAAAATTTTAGCCCCAAGATTTTCTCATTTAAAATTATAATGATATGATCGAGAATAAAATTATTATCAAAAATTATGAATCCTTTTCTCATAAGATGACTCACCTAATTTGTAGAACTATTATAGAACACTATCGAGATACAAAATTTGAATATTTTCACACCCAGATTTCTTCTTCCGCCTAACACTATGGGAACTGAAATGAAGAAAATGTGAGAGAAAGGGAATTAGCTTATAGTTACATTCTCAGTCATGACAGATCGAAATATTATCTGTGTCTTCCCTGTATTGACTTAAACAAAACACTAATTTTGTCTGCGCACATTCTCAGAAGTTTGCAAAAAAATGGGACACGGATGGTTCACCATTATATGTGTCGGGTTACGATTTCAGTCTTTTGTACTAAACACTGTTTTAGCTACGTTTTATAAAAATGTGTTTTGTAGTTTCAGTAGATTTTAGCTAGGTTAATTTAATAATAATTTAATGTAATTGCTGAAAATTTTTTTACCACTACCGTCATATCAAATCTGTTAACATGAAGTATTGGCTTTAAGAAAAATGACTTAAACAAGCCTCTATTTTCTTCAACGGCATCTCCTGCTGGGGTTATTGACCCCCTTTGTTACTGTTTCACAGCGCCACTCTAGGAATACCACTGTTAATTAAGAGCCAACAGTGAATGCTCGGATAGGCATTCTCGTTAATCTTGTTTTATAAAAATTTACTTCTGATTGAAGAAAAATTTCCACTTCTGACATCAGTCGAACCCAGGACCTCTCGGTCACGAGCCCTCGGCTCTACCCTCTGAGCCAACCTACCCCCAGTAAGCCTCTATCAAAAAAAGGCCTATCCATCACCGCTCGAAGGCTTCTGAATAGTTTTCTCACACCGTAACGGAGAGAAAGTTCAAAGTTCACTCAGCGCGCTCCAGTTCAAGTAGCGTGGAAGTAATGTGGGCGAAATCTATCGCCAGTTTTACCGAAAAAAAATATGACGCGTCACGACGGGAAATTAGGTTATCCTGAAAAATATCCGGGAGTTGATTGCGCCTTTAGATTGTTATATACCAACGATCTCACTTTTTCTGAGAAGTGGTAATTTAAATCCGTTAAGATCTTTGATATCTTGATTTATCGTTCAGGAGAACCGGTAGATTATTCAATGAGGTAATTTATTCTACCCATCCTCGAACTGATCAACAGTGGCTGACATATAACTAAGGCATCGTTCTATTAGTCTGGCCCTATACAGAAGTTATCTCTCGAAAAAAAGCCCATATGTCTCTAGCAAACATTTATTCCAAATTATTCTTCCTAATAATTGAACACGGGAAATTTCAAATGAGTCACCCTAAGGAACCTCAGCGTTGATATTTTGGAACGGAGAGCAGAAACCACAGAGATTTTGTGACTAGAAGATCTGCTAATCAACCACAAATTTTCACAGCAAGTCCGTAGGGAACAAGTAAATGAATTTGCTCCACATAATAATATGATTGTGTGACGTATAAGCCAGGGTAGATAATTTCTGAAACGGAAGAAAATTATAGTTGGATGAAACCCATTGTAAAAGGAGGAGAACACAATGAAAAAGAAACGAAAAATAACTTACCACCGATCTCAGGTCGGGAAGGGTAAGGGGGTCACTTTTTAATGGTAAAAAACGGTATATCTACGACAAAACTACATGCCCTATGGAAAAAGGTCAAATGGCAAAGTTATAGGTAATAAAAAGGTTTGCAGTTTTGCATTCAGACGTTTTACACATAACCTCAAAATATAAGTGAGAAATTCAAAAAACCAAGTTTTTGGTTTTTTATCTTTTTATTTTACCAAAATTTTTTTCTTTTCACGAAATTTGGCGAAAACTCGCCTTTTGATGCCACAAATGCATTGCAGTTTACTTGAATGAAATACCTATTTCTTGCCCTATTTTGATCTCAGTATCGAAAAAACACTGTGATCTTCAATCGAAAAATCGACCATCAAAATATTTGCTTTCTTCAAAAAGTTGGTGTGCTTTCTGTTCATCGAAGCCTCTAATTTTCGCTGGTGTAAAAAATGTATCTATTGCTATAGTAAATGTTCTCATAAATTGCAAAAATTGAAAAAAGACGAAGTCGAAATTTGTTTCAACCATTGTCTAAAATTTTGAGCTATTTGTTAAAATCTACACTTTAGTTACTCAAAAGACATAAAAAATAGCAAATCAAAATATAATTCTATATTTAATAAACAAATAAGTTAAAGTTAATATTTAATAAGACATCGACAATATTTTGAGGAACTTTAGGCTGATCTTCTTAAAATTATATGCTTAGACGGCTATTTATTACTATATTAAGATAGCTTATATAGGTACCTGAGTGACCTGCGGAAAATGTTAGCCCCTCAGAACGTATTTCATAGAGAAGTGGGGAATTATTTATGAGTGCGAAGGGACCAACGCATTCCGATGGCATAGTTGAATTTTTACTGCACAAAGTAATTTGGCAGAGATATGAAACGGTGAAAGATTTCATGAATAAATATTTGAACTATGTTCCTGTTCCATTTATCCAGTGTGTGTGAATAAGATGAGGGAAGGTATGTCCAAAAATCCGAAGGCAAGGTCAAAAGGTCTAAAGGTAAGGTTCGAAGGTCACTATAAACACGAATCTCGCATTTCCAAGCTCCTGACGTTACCTTTAAACTACAGTAATGATTCAAAAAACAGATTGAAGAAGAAAGTTTGCGCTTTACCACTCTGACCTTGTCTTGATATCGTTTTAGGTTATTAAATTATAGACATTTGAGGAATGGATTATTTTGCATTGCACACTAAAAAACTTTTTTGAAAAAATTTCTATTAGGTGTCATTCATTAAGGCCTTAACTATCACCTTTTGAAGTACTGTGTATGTAGTTTGAAAAACAAGTACGTTCTGTTCGAAATGAGAATCCCTGTTTTACACGGCAAAATACATATGTGAAGCTGTGTATATCCAAGGCCTTAATATCGAAAAAGCACCCTAATTTTTAATCGACAATATTAACCTTTTACAAAAATTTAACAAAAATCCAAAAGCGACCACTGTCTTTTGCTATAATGCAACTCGAGCAACAATTGTTTCTCAAGAAGCATTCATTTGCGACTGTAAGTTTAAAAAGCCTTTCAGCTAAACCCTTTCGAGTAGTTTACCTGTTAACTAGACAGAACAAGCTATGCGATAAACGAAGCACCATCTATAGTTTCTTGCAGCACTCTGACTGCGCTATCTGTTGAGAAGGTCATCCGGGTCAAAGTTTACGGAATACATATAAGTTGGATCACTCTCCGTCGGCACTTTGAAGATCTCACATCAAAGCGATGCCGCGGCCGCACGCGCCAATTAGTTTTTGCGTTGGTTTTTGCCCAAGTACGAGGGTCTTTTAGCGGGGACTTGCTAACGCCTGAGTTGTACGTATATACGAGGGTCATTGGAGAACTATGTATTGACGGCCGATTTAGACATACAAATACAAATATAACGTTTATTTTGCTAATACGCTAAGTTACATAAATGGATACCATAAATAAAGATAAGTAAAAACTGATGGTTCAATTCTATTCTATATTTCTACCTTAATGTTTTGTTTATTTGGCTTATTTTTGAGATCACAGTTCATAAATTTTACCTTATAGTACATACGAACTCATATGTACAATTTTTAAAGATAGTCATGTGGAAATGCTTTACATGGATGTGAGTGAATTATTTTTGACATTTTGCTTTTCAGTGTCATTCCAGTTGCTACTGTAGAAACTAAATTGTTAAAGTTATCAATAAAAATATTTTCGAGCTCTAAAATACAATTTACAATGTCCCTGGGACGTATGGTAAAATCACAGAATGAATATTTTGTCTCACTATACGCTTTTAGTGTGATACAATCCTTTTAGTACCTGTAGCCCTTGAACTAATCACTTTAGATCCCAAGTGTGCTAGTTTGTTGGAATTGTTTTATCGGGAGGAACACATGCACAAATATACAGGGTGTCCCATGAATAATTTTGAATCGAATGCCACGTGGCCAAAAACAAATACCTCATTGGGTAGTACAATGACAAAAAGAGACACAACATCTGCTATAACTGACATGCCCAAAATTATAGTTTTCTACTACTGTCCAGTTCCGACATATTTCTTGTCTTAATCGTCGTGGGATACCCTCTATTTATATCCCTTACATTTCAAGGTTTACCGGAAAATAAGGATGGATTTGATTGTCATTCTCCATCCGTTAATAAATTCAAATTGATTGGTAATATCTTTCCTCTCGAAATTGATTACTCTCAAACTTTTAAGAAGATTATCCATTTCCTGCAAAGAAATCCGAGATAACAAGGTCCGATATTTTTGAGACACTATATATACTTCGCGCTAAACACGTTCAACCTCTACTTTGCGCCGCCCCGTATCTCCCGGCTGACGTCGTTACACAGCTACCGGTGTACCGGGTGGACGGAGCAAGGGGCAGGCCGTTTTGATATTTTTGCGGAGTGATCCAACTTATATGTATTCCGTAAACTTTGTCCGGGTGGTACAGTTATAATAATTGTAAACAAGCTGAGCTGGGTATTGTTTTTTATTATTATTTATGATTTTACTGTAATCTCATGCTGGCACCTCTGTAAATCAAATCATGTGATTATTCTGCATATTGCTACTATGTCTACCCCCGTAATACCTCCTATACAGCAGCCTAGTCATGCAGCTAAGGTGACTCGGCTAAGTACCGTTATTTTGACTGATATTGAGATCAACCACAACGGATCATGGAGTATACAGACAACATGCAGTATGTACTGCTAACGTTACTGAGCGGCTGTGACTTTCACGTAACGAGATCATAATGCTCCGATGCGTTTTCCATTACCAGTCCGGTCATTTTGATTGAAACTGCAACTAGCTGAAATCGATCAGCGCCCACCATTTCGCTCTACAGCCAAAGCTCCTTCGCATTGGCGTTGATCATATTTTTGCTGGAATTGTAGCTTTTGATTTTACACAGTTACGTGCGCTTCTATAGGAATAATGGAAAACTGTATAATGGACTTTATATATAGACCTCGTTAGCAACACTTTCTGTTAATAGACTTGTACAGACAGCTAGAATAAAAAAATTTAGAACGCAAATGCATATAACATCGTACGAGGAGACCCGAGGAAAGAAAGTGGGCCCTTTCACCAACTATGTCGGTCCTCTGAAGACGGATAGTTGAGTCAATCATTGTTACAATGAGACTGTTTTTCTCATTTCAAGTAATTTAATTAGTATTTTTAATGATATTCATAAAAAATTTATTCGGTGTCTTTTGAAACAAATGAATTAATATCTATATCAGGTTTGTACCCTTTTTACTTTCCACACTGATATGTGTCGTTTCCGCCGATCTGTTGACCTGTCGGTCTGTCAGTCTACCGGTCTATAAGTTTGAATATCGTTGCATAGGCCAAGTAGTTAGCAGAAAACAAAACATTTAAAATGTTTCTCAAACTTAGTTTTTAGGCATTTTAGAGGTTTCTGATCATTTTCTACTTTTCTGTGTGGGTGCAATTGGGGTAGTTGGGTGGAAGGTTGTAAAACTTAAATATGTGTTGTTTTCATAAAAGTTGTCCACTGATACTTTTTTAGCTCTATCCGAACAGCAACCAAGCGGATTTGCTGATGTGTACGTATTAGTGTTGCGTTAGATCGTTCTGTTTTGTGTAATCTGGAAACTGTTGATTTTAATGAAATTTAGACACAGTATAACTGCCATGGCGAAGATAAAAAAAGCGTTTGCCTTTTAGAAATGGTATCAGCGAGGGTATCAGTGATATGCAGCAATAACAAAAAAAACTCCAAATTGAAAAACAGCTCAAACTTCGTTTTTAGGCATTTTAGAGGCTCCTCATCATTTTCTGCTTAGGAGGTGGGGAAACTGAAGTGGATGGAGGGGTGAGGAGTTGTAAAACATACAAATTTGTTATATTCCTAGCGGCATATTACACTTTTTTAGGTCCATCCAAAAATTGCCTTGCCTATTAGTGAAACTAAGGCGCTTATAGTTTTCTGACATATACATACATTGTAATCTGGAATTCTGGAAGTGGTTTTACTATAATATCGACACAGCATTATTACCGTGGCGAGGATAGAGAACGCATACAGTTTTTAGAAATTATGTCAGTGGCAATAATAATAAAGATTAAAAAAATCAAAATAGCTCAAACTTCGTTTTTAGGCAATTGTTTCGCTTCATCTAGTTGAATCTTGCAGAATGAAAGCTGTGTTGTCCTAGTTTCTATGGAGAGAGATGCAAGAACCTATGTACGAGGGTTTTAGTGCAAGGGGATCTCACCGTAATGTGTGGTAAGTATCAGTACTTGACTCAGATCAATGAACCTGACTTCATTGTTTCGTCTCTATACCCGCATATCACTTTATTTAGATTTTAACGGCTTATGTCTTGACTAGCTGCACTTCTCTCTTTGACCTCTCTCCTCCTATACTGGGCATTGCGCTTCTTTGTTAAGTGGGATTCAATGCGCCTTTTCACTGACGATAATAATTTTATCTACTGGGTAAAGCTTTCGCGGTCATCGTCCAATAAATTTGTGGTTCTTGAGTTTTTTGGCCGGTGTCGTTTATGTCGGCTACACACGTTCCGGCAGGCCTGTCAGTTCAAACTGAACAGTTCGCCTGAAGACCGGTCGCCTGATGGACTGACGACCCTCCACACGTTCAGGCAAATCTGAAATATATCAGTTACTACGTTTCCACGGACTTTTAAAACGTTTTGAGTTTAGTGTGCAATTCTTCGATATCTCGCAAAGTGTACCAGATAGAAGAAAATATCTAATACAAAAGTTATTTGGTTACTTAAGACGCATACCATAAAAATATTTTGAAATATACAGAGTGTTGCGGGAAAGTAGGATAGTGATCAACTTGATTTTTTCATATGGAACCATAACTTTTTTTTTAAATTTTTATAGTTTCCATCATCGATCTTCATTTAACCTTAAACTATTTTTGAGATCGGTTGCGGTGTTGCCAAGTTATGATTTATTTTCTATTAATTTCCGGATATGCAAGGTCGCAAGTAATACGTCCAAATTGATATATTCGTTTAGCTATTCTCAATAATATTATACAGCAAGTTACATGAATATTATTTTGGATGTTACCAGCAATGTGCATCTACAGGCTGTTTTTGGCGGAATTTTAAATTAAGGCAATTTGATGGTCTTTTTACTTTGTTCTTTTAAACGTTTTATTTTAAATCAAAATATCTACTAATACCCTATCTCGCCTTGTAATATTTTTTTCGTGTTTGCGGCGTTGCCAAGTTATAAATTATTTGTCTAAATTTTCAAACAAATATCTCCGATTTTTATTAATAGAACACACTGTATATTTTATTTAACATAGAAGTATTCCCTAGTAATGTTTTACGGCGTGAACCAGTTTTAACTGGTGGTCCTAAAATAATAAAACCGTTTTCCTTGCACATACTACCTATTTCGAATACCAGGTCAGTAAAAGGTACAGGAACGCTTAAATATCTTCAAAACTGGCACATCTGGAACGAGAGAATCAATACCCACAAGCTTTTGAACATGCAGAACTCAAAAATTCTAACAGCACCGTTGCCATATTTAGCACTTTTACGTTACGCGTCATAATTTTGTTATTTTCAATAGAGTCCTCTACTTATCTTTATTGCAATGAATTGCTCATATCGAATTTAGTAAAGTCTCACAATTTCAAAATTTTGTTTCTATTAATTACTGAGATACGGCAACAGCTGGGGCGGTGAAATTCAATACTAATGGGTTTTTGAACATACAGCATTCAAAAATGCTAACATCGGCGTTGTCAGATTTTTCAATTTTACCTTTCACGTCATTACTTTGAATGAAATGCCCTATTTATGAAGTTTAACGTAAAAGTGGTAAATCTGACAATACTGATGTTAGTATTTTTTAATTTTGCTGTAAAAAACTCTCCGATATTGATGTTTTTCAATTCAGCGGTGGCAGTTTTGGAAATATTCCCGTACTTTTTATTGAAAAAGCGGTATTGCCGTATCCCAGTAATCAATAGAAACAACATTTTTAAATTATGAGATCTTACTGAATTCGACATGCGCAATTCATTGCAATAAAAATAAGCAGAGGACTCTATTTAAAATAAAAAGAATATGACGTGTAACGTAAAAGTGGTAAATCTGGAAACGCTGCTGTTAGAATTTTTGGATTCTGCATGTTCGAAAACCTGCAGATATAGATTTTCTTGTGTGCAAGTTTTGGAGATATTCAAGCGTTCGTAAACCTTATACTGACCTGGTATTCGAAATAGGTAGTATGTGCAAGGAAAATGGTTTTGTTATTTTAGGAACACCAGTTAAAATTTGATCACGGGAATACTTCTATGTTAAATAAAATATACAGTGTGTTCTATTAATAAAAATCATATATATTTGTTTCAAGATTTGGAAAAATAATTTATAACTACCCAACGTCGTAAACGCGAAGAAAGTATTACAAGGCGAGATAGGGTATTGGCAGATATTTCGATTTAAAATGAAACATACAGGGTGTTACACTTAAAAAAAAGTAAAATGACCTTCAAATTGCCGTTATTTCAAATTCTGCCCTGTAGATGCACATTGCTGATCAAATCCAAAATAATATTCACTTAGTATTCAAGTAACGCGCTGTATAATATTATTGAGAAAAGTTCAAGAAATATATCAATTTGGACGTATTACTTGCGACCCTGCAAATCCGGAAATTATTAGAAAATAAATTATAACTTGGCAACGTCGCAACCGATTGCAGCAATATTTTAGGGTTAAATAGAGATCGATGATGGAAACTAGAAAAATTTAAAAAAGTTATGGTTCCATATAAAAAAATCAAGTTGATCACTACCCTACTTTCCCGCAACACCCTATATATTCCAAAATATTTTTATGATGTGCGTCTTAACCAAATAACTTTTATTTCGATTAGGTATATCTTGCGAGATGTCGAAGAATTACACACTATATAGTGGAAACATCAATTGGATACGTTTTCAAAACGTTTCCTGTTCAAGGACGATACGCTATTTTTTGAGATCGTATCGAGATCCAAATGTCGTGGAAACACCAGCGGTCACTTTCGTTTTGAAATGGACCAATCGTAGTGCGTCAGGTCGGACGAACATATTTGTGATTCCTCTCCGGCCGGGCCGGGCCGCCTGAACAGTCGTAACTGACGGGTCGACCGCAACATACACACGCTCAGGCGACCGGACGTCAGGCGGACTGTTCAGTTAGAACTGACAGGCCTGCCCGATCGTGGGATCGTGTGTAGCCGGCATTAGCGTTAAGGCTTGACGCTTCGCCACTACGAGTGGATGGCATCTTCAAAAGCTTCACTTCGGCAACTTCCGAAATACTAACGGCTGGTGGATCTGCACCTTATTTATACCTGTTAACGGTAACGTGGCCCAACCAGGTAGCATTGGTAGTCCCGCCCCCTCGCGATATGCCGTAACCTCTTTTCCTTTGTCACAACATGAAGATCTGGAGCCATTCTCCTTTCACATGAAACAATTTTTCGCGATGACATATTGGAAAGGTCTTTTAACCAAGCTCTTCCGACCAGTTTGTCCAAATTTAGAGAGAACAAACAATTCGCCAACCGATGCACCATAATACAGCTCCTTGTAGCCTTCTGACTGGGCTATCGGTTGCAAAGGTAAACCGCCTACTTACCTATACCTACGCCTATAACGGCCGGTTTCTCAATGTCCAGTTAAAAGTGTCAGATAGGTAGCTGCCAGTTAGCGTTTCTATGGATACAACTGTCAGATATGATTTACATGGATCCGTAAGTTTAACCTTCAATTGTTTAAACAATTTATTTGACAGTTAACCGTTAACTTCCAGATAAATATTTAACTGGACATTGAGAAACCGGCCCTAAGGGGGGTTATAAGTTATGTAAACAAGCTGAGCTGGTGTGCGAATAATTATTTATTATTTATGATTCCAGTTTAGTCTCAAGCTGGCCCTTCTATAAATCAAACCATGTGATTACCTACTCTGCATATCACTATGTCTAACCCCCATTGTGTAATTGAGGCCGCTATTGATCTGTGCACCTCAAATATTCACTAAGACTTAATTTACTATATCATACAAGATTTTATTGCTTTAAATTCAGCTTCAGAATTTCAATAACGGCCCTTATTATACTAAGATGATATAGAGTAGTTTTAGTGGGTCTTCCTGGCGCGATTTCAAGTTACTTAAACCAATCTCAGCACAATGACTCCAAGAATCAATATAGATTACGGAACCAATCAACATCCTATATGGCGACCTAGTTAAATGACTTAATCAGGTACCACTATTTAAATACTTCTATAGAAATGACATTTCTCAGATGGGTGAAGATAAAAACACTCATGGGTGATGCTACTGAAATGTGAGATACATCAGAAGACTCTACTTATAATGGAAAAAAGATCTCAACGAGACAGAGAAACTCATATAGCGCTTATAGATCTAGAAAAGGCTTACGATAGTGTTCCAGTGTCACAATTATGGGGGAAATTGCAAAAGTTAGAGATAAGACCCACACTAATAAGAGCTATCCAAATGTATTATAAACAAAACTCCGCATCAATAAAAATTGGAACTCAAGTAACAGAACCATTTCGAACATCAAAAGGATTGAGACAAGGATGTTGTCTCTCACCGACATTGTTCAAGATTTATTTAGATCAATCATTACAAGAATGGACTAGAAAATGTAAAAATATGGGGCTACAAGTGGGAGAAAACAAACTACATTCGTTATACTTCGCCGATGATCAAGTAGTGATAGCGGAAGATGAACAAGACTTAAATTACATGGTGAGAAAATTACAGGAGGAATATGTACGAGCAGGATTAAAAATAAATTTCGACAAATGTGAATACCTTATAGTAGGAAACAACACATGCAATACATTAGATTTAGAAAAGGAACAAATAAAGGGAGTAGAGAAATGTAAATACTTAGGTGTAATATTTAATAAACGAGGAACAAGTAGTGACGAAATTCAAGAAAGGATACGTAAAGGAAGACAGGCCATTGGAGCACTAAACTCAATATTGTGGGAAAGAAACATTAGAAAACATACAAAAAAGAGAATATACAATACAATAGTAAAAAGTGTAATTACATATGGGTCGGAAAGTTGGGATGTAACCAAGGACAATAGAAGAAAATTACGGGCGACTGAAATGGATTTTATGCGGAGAAGTTGTAGACGGTCAAGACTCGAAAGAGTCAGAAATGAAGTTATCAGAAGGGACATGGACCTTGATAGAGATATCATAGACGAAGTTGAGAAGAAGCAACTGAAATGGTTCGGACATACAAAAAGAATGAGGGAGGAAAGATGGCCAAGAAGAGTATTGGAATGGATACCACCGGAACGAAAAAAAAGAGGAAGACCTCGAAGAAGCTGGAGGGATGATATCAACGAAGCAATGGCAGCTAGAGATTTACAAGAATATATGTGTTATGACAGAAAAGTTTGGAGGCTGGGTACGGAGAAGCGGCGACCGCCGTAGAAATCCGTGTATATATATCAACGGATCAATGGGAGTATACAGAGAACATCCAGTATATTGTCACCGCTACTAAACGGCTTTTATGTAACGAGGTCGTAAAGCTTCGATGTATTTTCCATTACGCGCGGGCAGAGTTACTTGATTGAAACTGCAACTAGCTGGAAACCAACAGCGCCCACAAATTCGTTGAATGATCTCTCTACACACATAATTTCTTAGCGCTGGTTTGTAAAGGTCATATTTTCACTGAAATTTTAGCTTTTGATTTTACACAGTTACCTTCGCTTCTATACACACATAAAAAGAAATTCTCAAGTCAAGAATTGTGATATTCTTGTAAATACATATTCACAACAAGAATATCTGTTCTCACTCTAAGAAAGAATATTTGATGAGAAAATTATAGAAAATTTGTATCGAGAACAATATATTTTTGATTTATATATTTATTAGTAAATCATTTATTTGATGTCTGTTGCCCGTCCACGTCCGCCATCATTTTCAGTTTTCGGATTGTCGCATTCGCCGCCGTCTCTAACACCGTAGCGTAATACTTTCATTCTGGATCCTACATAATAGTACATAATCGTATCTGGTCAAACTGTTAAATAAATTGCCGTTGCCACGTGATACCCGTGATGCCACTGATACCAATCTCAATCATCGGTCAACGAATCTGCCGGTCCACCGCCATTTGAGTCGCGTCCCAGTTCCCATCAGTTTCCTTATCACTGGATCTATCCAACCATGAATGAGCTATTAAAAAAATTGGGATGCGAAGACCTGACTCAGGTGTTCCTAGGTAAGTACCAAGGATATTAAATGAGATTTAAGAAATTTTGCAGAACTATTTCTCCCCCATCACTCCAGGCGCTGACTGATTTACAAATATTTGAAAACTTTGCACACATGTTCAAAATTCAATTGGCTTCTACATGTGTATGTCCTCCAGATAATGACATAGACGAGAAAATTTTGTACATGCTCATAGAAGAGTTTGAATGCTTATGCTTCAATACAATACATTTCTTGGAATGAATCAACAGTGGCTTTGGTAACAGCTCATCGAAGTTATCAAAAGCTCAAATCAATACGATTAGATTCCTCATCCAGAAATATCACAATTTTAGAATAAAGTTGAGCTACTTGCGTCAAGTGTATGAAATGCTCCAGTTAAGATTATGAAGTTCTTCAGTCAAGATTATGAAATGCTACGGTCAAGATTACCATAATATCCTTGATTTAAGATTTTGGTATGCTCACTTTCAAGAATTTCCCAGTTTTGCATTGAAGATATTTTCTCAATCTGACCCTTATATGGTCAAAGATATCGTATTCTCACTTTAATATTAGCATAGCTTTGCGCGTATAGGAAGTTATGGTATACTTGAATTAAAGCATCTGTGCTCCATCTAAGAAATTATTTTTATGTGTGTAGGATTAATGGGAAGCAGTATAATGGACTCCATATAATAGCTGTACATTCTGTTGCTAGCTTTGTAAAAGTAGTTAGAATAAATAGATTTAGAATGCAATCAATATACATAGCATCGTATGAAGAGACCTGAGGAAAAAAAGTATGCTGTTTCACTAACTGTGTAGATTCTTGGCTTATGGTGAATGTTTTGACGCGACGGGTCGCCACGCTGCGTCAGTTTGGTTGGAGCCCAGCCAGGCTTCATTGCGAACGTTGAAATCATTCGAGACAGTTACCTCTGAAGACAGATACTTACTGTTTAGGAAGTCAATCGATATTATAATGAGGCTGTTTATAATAAATAATAAGGTTCGTAATCATTTACTCGATACCGTGTTCCTTTACTCACAATATAATATGTAACTTGTAGAATCATTATCAGTATTTTATTCGTACTTTCAAGAATTAGTATTTTTAATAATACTCATCAAAATTCAATTTCGTACCCCTTTTACTTCCCACACCGATAGGTGTCATTTCGTCGGTTTGCCTGTCGGTCCGCTGATCTGTCGATCTGCTGGTCTGTTGAGGTTCTTCTAGCCTCGTAATCTTTGTAACTGCTGCATGGACTGTGACCAAATTTTGGTAGCGATATGCCATGGGGTTGCCCTAGGCCTTCATGGCCTGTTGTGCAAACTAATAATAATGCCGTGGGGTAGGTGTTATAATTTTGAAAATCAGTGCATGGGTGGTGGGGTGATTAGCAGAAAATGAAAAATTCCAAATATTCGTCAAACTTCGTTTTCAGGCATCTTAGGGGTTCCTGATCATTTCCTATTTTTTGTGGAGGTGAAGTTGGGGTTTGGGGTAGCTGAGGGGAGGGTTTTAAACCTAAAATATTTGTTACTTCCATAAAAAGCTGTCCGTTGACCTTTTAAAGAAAGACCTAGCGGCATAATACACTTTTTTAGGTCCATCCGATCAGAAACCAAGAAATTTGCCGATGTGTACGTACTAGTATTGCTTTAGATACTTCTGTCTTGTGTAATCTGATTTTAACGGAATCCCGATACAGTATTACTACCGCGGCGAGGATGAAAAGTACGTAAAATTATAAATATAGTGCAAAGTTTATAGGCGTTTTAGGGGTTCTTGAACATTTTCCTCTTAGGTGGTCGTAAAACTGGGGTGGTTGAACGGGTGAGGGGTTGATAAACCTAAAAATTTGTTGTATTCGTAATAAGCTCTTTGTAGACCTGTTGAAGAAAAATCTAGCGGCATAATGCACTTTTTCAGGTTCATTCGAACATTGCCTTGCCTAGTACGGAAACTAAGGGACTTACAATTTTCTGATTTATACATACGAGCATTGCTTTAGATCGTTCTGTGTTGTGTAACCTGGAATTGATTTTAATAAAGTATCGACGCAGTATTATTTTTTAGAAATTGTGTACAGTGGTGGCAATGATCATTAAAAAATGAAAAATACAAAAACAGCTCAAACTCCGTTTTTTTTGCAGTCGTTTTGTTTCATCTAGTTGAAGCTTGCAGAATAAAAGCTCTGTCATCCTAGTTCCTATGTACGAGAGTTTTAGTGTTGGATGTTTTCTTGCGGGCGGGCGATGATTTGGTTGCAAGGGAATCTCACCGTAATGTGTCGAAGTACTGAATCAATCAACTTGGCTTCATTTTTTCTTCTATATATCCGCATATTCTGCGGGGCACTCCATTTAAATTTGAACGGCTTATGTTCTGACTAGCACCATTTTTATCTATGACCTCTCTCCTCCTGTATGGCTGCAGTTGCGGTTCTTTGTTAAGTGTGATTCAATTGACCTTCTCACTGACTTTATAATAGTTTCACCATGAAGTTCTGAAACGTGTGTAACGATAGTAACATGTATGTACAGAAGAGCACATTTTCCTCTCAAAATTTGCCTACGGAGCCATAGCATCTTTCGCTAGGACACAACTTGAAGATGTGGAGCCATTCTTCTTTCACAGGAAACACTCTTTTGCGATGACATATTGGAAAGGTTTTTTTGCCAAGCCTTTCCAAACAGCTTATCCAAACCCAGGCAGAGCAAACGATTCGTCAACCGAATCGACATATATAGCTCCTCAAAGCCATCTTACTGCGCTATCGGTTGCGAAGGCAGTCCTCCTACATACATAATATACCTTGTAATGCTAGAATGAAAGTCCCAACTAGGTTGAGACCTTCAAACTGACAAAAACTGGGGTGCATTTGGGCTGCTCAGTTTTCTTACGGTGGGTCGTGGATCTTTGGCAACTTACTCTTTTCTTCTTCCAAGGGGTGCCAGGTAAAATCACTAACTTTTTTATACGAAGCTACTCGAAAGGCCAAAAAGCTCAAAGAAAAGGGCGCCAGGAGTTTTTACCTCCAAACTCCAAGGAAGTCAGTGAAATTACCCAACCTCTCCAGAAACACTGAAGAAATAGGTGCAGAAAATATACTAAGAAGTAAACAGTAACAAAGTATATTGGTCTTGAAATATAAATAAGTAGTGAGTTGTATGTATATAGATAGTTTACAAGGGAATGACTGCTGGCTTAGAAGAACGATACAACCTGGCTTGCTCGGCTGAGGTTGACAGTCCTAGGTTGGCTTGTGGGCTCCTTCTAGCAGCTCAACCAGAGGGTCCCCTTTGCAGACTGGCAGCCTCTTCAGGTTCCTTAGGCCAGACTACTCCTGTTAGAGCTCTCCCTTTCTGGGCTGGAAGGTCTCTGAGTCTGGCTCGGCCACCACTTCAAGCCGCCGTCATGCAAAGTATCGAAGAAAAGAAGGATTAGTACGTGGACCCTCTATAGTAAACCTCAGGATGTAAGACGTTAGGCCAGCTCAGGTGTACTACTTGGCCTCGGAATTGTTCAGTGAAAAGCCCCCAATAAACTTATTTCAATACAATATCCGTTTAGAATTTTAAAAACCCCTAATAGGGATACAAATGCTTAAACTCTGTACCAAAATTTTCCCTTAAAAGTTAAGCACAAAACTATATCACATAGTTACCAACAATGGTTCACAAATGAATCTGCTAAACTATCCCCCTTAAAAGTTGAACACAAAACTATAGCAGACAATTCCCAACAATGGTTACCAATGAATCTGCATATGTAAAAATATAATCTTAAAATAAAGTATCAATAAAGTATCACCTAACCTAGATACTTGATAGGTCTTTCAAGTCTAATGCTTAAAATAAACTTAAATAAGGTCTTGAAGTGAGCAAGGCTATGGCTCACTTAAGTTCAAAGCAACTTAATTGATTTTAAAAACAAAATCAAGGCTATGATTCTATTAAGCTGCTGCTGGCTCTAGATCTATGAGTGCTCCAAAAATTTAGAATCTTGAAAGGTAATGCAATAAAAAAAAAATATCAAGCCCACTAGTCCTTATAAAATGACTAAAAGATTAAATATCACAAGTAATCAAGAAAATTGAAGCTATATCAGCAGTAGTTGCAAGGTACAAGCAACTATATCCTAATGAATGCACTCAGTATTAAAATAATGACTCAAAAAGAAACAAAATCTATGAGTACACTCAAAGTCTCACAGAAATGACTAATATGTACTTGGTATACTGTAACGGGTGCAAAAGATGGAAAAAAACATTAAATCACCAGTGCATCAAAAGTGCAACTCAAGTTTTAGGCAAAATGTGTTATGAGCGCACAAAAGCTATCAAAACTGTACCAAAAATAAAGATAGGTGCTTCTCTCTCTCTTTCTTAAAATGTAGAAGCATAAAGCTGAGTAAGGTTAGACACCTATGCAAAAATGCCCATTAGCTGCATAAAATGGCGGAAACAAATAAATAAGCAATTTTTACACAGAACTATACCGAAAAAAGAAAGGTGCTTCTCTCTCTTTCTCTCGCAAGATGTACAACAAAATAAAACTGAATGAAGGTCACGCTTAGAGGTGACTACAAACTCTAGATGCGAAAGTACGTAAAATAATGCTCAATAGTTGCCAAAAAAAAGGCGATCGGGAATAAACATAAGCAAATTTTACGTACCATCTATATCCAAAGCAGCAGGAGCAGCTTGCAGTCACACTCCTGTGAATCCTTCCGGGGTCCAGAAATAGGGTGGAAAGGAGGTGTGCTCGCTTATAGCGACACCAGCACCAAGCCAGTTCCTTCGGGAAGCAGATGCACACACTTGGGCTGAAAACACATATCAAACAGTACGGCATTCACAACCTAACTAGAAAATGAAACTAAAATCAATGATATCGATTATAGATACTACAGGTTCGATATCAACGGCGAAATGCTAGCAAAATCCAAAACAGTCGCTGGCTGTAACAACGCAGTGACCACAAACTCAAAAATGGTGGAATATGATATATGCTTTTTTTTCACGAATAATTGCCCGCGTTACAGGGTTAGGTACTTCAAACAGAACTCTCGCAAAAGGAGAGTGGATGAACTTCAAAGTTAAACCCCCACGACAATAAAGAGAACCTTTGTTCCATGAGAAAATCACTACAAAGGGAGACTACCACAATGGCGGAAAGCTAACGATACACAAACTTCACCTCGATCAGAAGAAGTTCGCCGAGAGAGAAGATCGAAATTCGAGAGTCCAGCATATTTATTGAATACCTGTTATAAAAAATTTGGGAACCTTACAGGGCAATAGAGGGGGCGGTGACGTCACCACTGCCATTCCAAACTCTCAAAGTAACTATAGACTGAATCACAGATTGGGACAAAATTGTTAACGAAAGAAACTCATAATAGGGAACGAAAAATGCACTAAAAAAATGAATATAACAACTTTGCAAGGTTAAATTGTACAAATCACGTAATAGTCGTATTTACTAATTTCTCATACGTTGGCAACCCTTACCGCGTCGGAGTCGCAGAACCAGTTATAGTCCAGTTAGGCTAGAGAGCAAATACCAGGAGTATCATGGGTATCCATAGGTGCGGAAAAATGGCTCTTTTAATAGCGTAAAGGTAAAGCATAAGGGAGGAACATATTATATTTACCTGTCAACCGAATATTATTCTAGAAGGATGGATCTATAAAAGGAGTCACAGACGCCGTGTAACGAAATTAACAAAAATTTCGTTACAACCTATGCCTGTAAGGGGGGTTATAAAAGGGGGGTTATAAGTTATGCAAACAAGCTGAGCTGGTGTGCGAAGAATTATTTATTATTCACGATTCCAATTTAGTCTCAAGCTGGTCCTTCGAAAATCACATCATGTGATTACTCCGCATATCACTATGGCTACCTTCATTGAGTAATTGAGGCCGTTATTGATGAATGCACCACAAATATTTACTAAGGCTTGAGAGTAGGCGGCAGAAAAGATCTGCCTGTGCTCCATCTGGTACCCGGAGGTAACGGCAAACCAAAGAAAGTCACAGCTAAACAGCAGCAGACTTCTTGGTGGAACGCCACGGCGTGTTCGCTTGGCCTGACCAGAAGAGCGCGCTTCTATGCCAACCGCATATGAGAGTCTATATACGAGGGTCGTTCTATATCTCCGTCAATCCCCCTGTATGCAGACAACTGATTCACTCTTCTATCTTCGTCAATCGACCTATGGCGTACTGATGATCGCTGATGAGCGTAAAACAGCTGAATGTGTACTGGTGGATTGACGGAGATATAGAGCAACCCTCGTATATTTACTAAGACTTAGTTTGCTATATTGCGTGGTCTGCATACAAGATTTTATTCCGTTAAATTCGGATTCAGAACTTCAATAACAGTCCTTATTATTCTAAGATGATGTAAAGTAGTTTTACTGGGTTTTCCTGATTTAAAGTGAATTACATAAACCAATCTCAGCACAACGACTACAAGAATCACTGTTGATTATGGAACCAATCAACATCCTATATGGCGACCTAGTTAAGTGACTCAGCCAAGTACCACTATTCAAATACTTCTATGGAAATGATTTTTCCCAGCATGATGGAGCTAAAAGCACTTATGGGTCATGCTACTGAAATATATGAGAAGACTGTAATATGTTCGGTAATATCGCATAATAGGTACACTAGAGATAACTGGTATTCAGCTGAACATCAATGGATCAAGAGGAGTATACAGAGAACATCCAGTATATTGCCACCATTACTAAATGGCTGTGACCATATAACGACGTCGTAAAGCTTCGATGTATTTTCCATTACGGGCAGAGTTATTTGATTGAAACTGCAACTAGCTGGAAACCAACAGCGCCCACCAATTCGTTGAATGATCTCTTCACATACATAATTTCTTTGCACTGGTTTGTATACATCATATTTTAACGGAAATTATAGCATTTGATTTTACCCAGTTACATGCGCTTCTATAGGAGTAGTGGAAAACTGTATAATAAAACTGGATAGCCGCGAATTCTGATGCTAGACTAATTGAATTTGGAATGCAAATGTATATTATTATGCATGTCTTATTTTTTCTCGCATGGTTGCGGTAGTAACAAGTATTGACGGGCTGTGCCAAGTCAATACCTGACTATTATTATTCTGAATTCAGGAAGGACCGTACAATGCTACAGGTCTTGAGGATTACAGACTTTTGGAAGGTTTTATGTAACTTTTCATCCAGGCCCAATTGTTGCAGGTGTGGTGTAAATGTATTTGGAGTAAGGCCTGAGACCGACATAATGAGGGGGACAATGACAACTTTGTTTTGTTTCCATAGTCGTTTTATTTCTATGGCGAGATCGGTGTATTTCGATATCTTCCCAGCGTAGGTGTTTTGGATGTTCATATCATTGGGAATCGCAATATCTATTAAGTAGGTCACTTTGTCTGTCTTTGACTGGAAAACTATATCTGGCCTGTTTGCTGGGATGGTTTTATCTGTATGTATTTCAATGTCCCAGTATAGTTTGAATTGATTGTTCTCTAGTACTGAGGTCGGTGTGTAGTTATAATATGGATCTGTGTTTTCAATTAGCTTGTTTGTTGTGGCTAGTGCTTGGTGGATGACTTTGGCTGCAGAGTTATGTCTGGCTGTATACTCAGTTCCAGCGAGAGTTTTGCATCCACTAGTTATGTGTTCTATTGGTTCCTTCTGTTGGTGGCATTTTCTGCAATTGTCATCAGAGATGGATGGATCTTTCATTATGTACTTCCTGTAATTTCGTGTCGCAATCACTTGGTCCTGGATAGCAAGCATAAAACCTTCCGTTTCCGGAAAGAGCTGGCCATCCTGCAGCCAGGTGTATGACTGCTTTTCATTAATGTGGTCTTGTGTAACACGGTATCTATGTTTGCCGTGGAGTGCCTTCTGCGACCAGGTGTTTATTTTTTCTTGTTGTGCTTTTATGTGGTTGTGTGCGTCTGCTGCGTGGTCTGGACAAGAAAGGGCGAGTGGTGTGTAGTTTTTGTCTGCTTTTACTATCGCTTTATGCAAGTTTGTTTGTTTACTGTGGAAAAAATGTCTGAGTGATTTTATTTGTTTTGCATGAAGTGACTGTATATCTATAATTCCTCTGCCCCCTTGTTTTCTGTCTATGGTGAGCCTTTCCTTGCATGCTTTGGGATGTGACATTCTGTGTTTTGTGAGTTCTGTTCGGATGAGTATATGGATGTTTTCTATGTCAGTGTGCGACCACTTGATAATGCCAAATGAATATGTTAGGATTGGTATAGCAAATGTGTTAATAGCTTTTGTAAGATTTCTAGAATTTAGTTTCGTTTTTAACAGTCTAATAAGGCGGTCTTTAAACTCTTGTGTTAGTTGTGATTTGATTTTTGTGTGGTCTATCTTAGCGTTTTGATTGATACCCAGGTACTTGTACGTTTCATTCTTGTCCATGTTGTCTAGCGCCTGGCCAGTTACTACTTCCTGTTCGGGATGGTTTTTCCATTGGCCTTTATTGATGTGAAGCACCTTGCATTTACTCATGCCAAACTCCATCTTGATATCGGACGTACAAACTTCTGTTATCCTGAGTAATTCTCTCAGTTGCACTTCTGTGGCGGCATATAGTTTTAGATCATCCATGTAAAGAAGATGATTGATTTTGTGTTGATTTGCTTTCTGGTGCCTGATGGTGAAACCACAGTTTGTGCTGTTAAGTGTGTTGGAGAGCGGATTGAGACAGAGGCAGAACCATAGTGAACTGAGAGAGTCACCCTGAAAGATACCACGACGTATATGTAGCTCATCCGTTTGAATATGACCGTCCTCAGTTTGAAGGTGTATATTTGTTCGCCATGTCTCCATCGTTCTTGTAAGAAACTGACGAAGCCCTGGGTTGATCTTGTATATTTGGAGAGTTTTTGTTAGCCAGCTATGGGGTACAGAGTCGAAAGCTTTTTTATAGTCGATGAAACAGGTATGAAGATTCCTGTGTTCTTTTCTGGTTTGCTCCATGATCACACTATCAATTATAAGTTGTTCCTTGCATCCTTGGCTTTGTTTTCTACATCCTTTTTGTTCTTCAGTCAGGATGCTGTTTTCCGTGAGGTGTTTTTCAATTCTTCTGCATATCGTTGCGGTGATGATCTTGTACAAGGTGGGAAGACAAGTGATTGGGCGATAGTTGGCAGGGTTTTTGGTGTCTGCGTTTTTGGGTTTTATATACGTTATTCCTTGCGTGAGGAATTTGGGAAGCCTATTGGGTTGGAGTATGGCTTTATTAATTTGGTCTGTGAGCACTTCGTATACTGAGCTGAACTGCTTGTACCAAAAATTTTGTATATTATCCACGCCTGGACACTTCCAGTTGTGAGTATGTTTTATTGTTTCAGCTATTTCCTCTGGCGTAAGGATAACGTCTCCCTGTTCCGCTATATGTTGATGTTTTTCTTCTTCCTGTCTGATCCATGGAGCGTTTTCATTATGTGTTTTGGGTTCTGACCATAGGCTTCCCCAAAACTCAGTTAACTCTTGTTTATTAGGAAGTTCTATTGCTGTTATCTGGTTGTCGGTTGTTATCTTTTTGTAGAATTGTTTTTCGCTTTTCTGAAAAAGGTTATTAGCGTCCTTTCTGTCGTTTGATTCATTGTATCTGCGTAGTCGAGCTGCGTAGACTGCAAGTTTTTGTTTGAGTGTATCAGTTATTTCTGGTATTGATTTTTGGGGCGACTTGGATTTGAGGATATCTATTGTTGTCTGTATGCGTTTTGAACGGTTGTTGTTGTTGGTGTATTGTGCGAGGTGTGCCAGTTCCTTTCTGATTGTGGTAATTTTGTTTTCGATTCGCATTTGCCATTTAGGTTTCGACCTTTTGCTTCTGTGATTATTGGACCGTTTCGGAAGTTTTTGGCCGTTAACTATAAGTGTGGCTGCTGCGGCAGCATATATGACGGTGTGGATGTCCTCTAGGTTACTGTCCTCTGTCAAGAATTGTGGTACTACGTTGGTATTTATTGTATGTAATATTTTTTGGGTGTTGCTGTTGAAAATTAGTCTGGGCAGGGGATCTCGCAGTGCAGGGTTAGTGCCACACCATTTGTTAAATTGTGCGTTCATCACTTGTTCGGCAGATTGTGTGAAGGAAGGTGTTTGAGTAACGTTTTGGTTTCGTGTGGTTGTGGGAGGCCGGTTAGTGCATACTGTGTCTGGGGCATCTGGTATAAACTCATGTTCTGGGTTTTCTTCTAAGTGTGTGCCTGTGGTGTTGGTTGTGTTTGTGTTTGGGGTCTTATCGTTTAGGGTATGATCGTGTTGTGTTTCCATGATTGATTCATTGACTAGAGAATCATTCGTTTCAACTGTACTTATTTCGTCCGCTACAAGATTCTTTATAGCTTGTAGTTGTTGAGGTGTAAGTCGGTTATTTTTGATAATGACACGTTTTTGGTCAATAAGTCTTTGTTCAGTTACCCGTGCTGAGAGGTGTGGGTATTGTGCTGTAAATAGCCTGTGTAGTTCATGCCTGTAGCCTGTGGAGATTGTTTCTAGTTTTGTGGCGGTATAGTAACAGTGCATTACAGATGTGTTCATCTCAGTAGTCCACTGTAAGCGCTGTCTTGGCTTGCCAGCTTTGGTGGTTGCCGGCTCTACCGGCAAAACATCCGCAACTGGGTTATATCCTATTGGTTGTTCTTTTTCGGTTTGGGGTTCAGGTGAGTTTAATCGACGTACCCTAGGCCGTCGTTGGTTATTTGTAGAAGTAACTTTATGCATCGTGTTCCCACGAGTAGGGACGATCTAAATGTCGCTCTCCCGGGTGACGCCCATTCCAGGAGAGAAGGGACTTATATTTACTCCGAAGTTGGCCCAAGGTGCTCCGGAGGATTTGCGACTTTACTGTCGGGTTTTGTTGAGGCTTTCTCCTCGCAGGCCAGCCGGTTAAGGCAAGCCCCCCGGTTGCGTACCCCCCACAACGTTCCACAGCCACGCCCTGCTGAGGTCGTTGAAGTGTGGGGCGCAATAACGGTATATGACAGAAGGACCGGCGCTCAGCCTTCTGTGGCATTTCTCCCCGGATTTGCCAAATCCCTATCTGACTGAGGTCAGGATAGCTTGGGGAAAGAAGCTTTGTGCTCGGTAGAGGATGTAAAGTCTACCTAGCCCACAGCTTCCTGAGAGATCATTCGTTGAATGATCTCTCCACATACATAATTTCTTTGCACTGGTTTGTATACATCATATTTTAACGGAAATTATAGCATTTGATTTTACCCAGTTACATGCGCTTCTATAGGAGTAGTGGAAAACTGTATAATAAAACTGGATAGCCGCGAATTCTGATGCTAGACTAATTGAATTTGGAATGCAAATGTATATTATTATTATTATTATTATTATTATGCCTTTATTTGGGTATTGATATACACAATACACATACAAATTATGAATGTGGGGCGAACTCTAGCATGCAGCTACTCCACTTAACCCCAATTTAACAAAAAGTAATATAACTTAATTAACTTAACTTAATTAAGTAATATAACTTAATTAACACAAATAACATAGAGAGAATATTATTTACAAGAGACAATATACAACTGAAAACACATGTAAAAAAACACAAATATACAGATATTCAGGAAAAACCTCGGGAAAAACGAAAACTACCAAACGAAGTATAAATTGAAAAAAAAGTATAGTAGTAGTAGTAGTAGTAGTGATGGGGAGGCGAAGCCAGGCAAGTAGGCCACCTTTGGCCCTTTTTGCCAACCCCACTGGACCAATCACTGAAAACACTAAAATTCTACACCCTAGAAAGCTCCTTGTCGAACCTACCAGACCTCCTGACGAAAGTCAGTATGTCCGGCCATTTCGCTGAATATAGTGGCTCCTCCCCAAACTCCGTCGTGCCGAATATCTGCACCCTAAGGTTGCGATAAACTGCACATCTGCCCAGGAAGTGGAACGCTGTCTCGTCCTCCTCCCAGCATCTGGAGCAAATGGGGTCCCCTACCACTCTCATAAGTGACAGATGTCTATTCAGCCGGCAATGGCCAGTGAGAACCCCCACCAGAAGGTTGAGCGTCTCTCTGCCTTTGCTCAAAAGCCATTGCGTTCGGCCCGTATCAGGGCCTGCTACGAATCTTTTGGCTTGCCTGCAGTCGTCTCTCTCTAACCAGGCTTTCGCCAGTTCCTTGTAGGCCCAGTTATCCAGGGCCACATTGACCTGGCGTCTGCTAATTCCCAGCATAGGTTCTGGGCCAATGCAGGGGCTGCTGGCCCCTATCCTAGCTAATCGGTCCGCTCTCTCGTTACCCGGTATACCAATATGTCCGGGGACCCACAGTAGGGTCACTTTCTTATGTCTTGCCAACTTCTGAAGGGCGGCAGAGCATTCTTGTGCCAGAGCTGATCTGGCCCTCGTATAAATTGAAATAAATTGCGTAATTACATTAATTTTTTTGATTATTCAGATGTGAACGTTTAACGCAAGCTTTAAATTTGTTGGTCGATTTATCTTTATAGGTGCTATTAATTTTATTGTAAACAGTAATGGCGTTATATGTAAAAGATTTCATAAATACAGAGAGTCGAAATTTAGGCAGGGCAAGTTTGTTAGCATATCTCACATTTAAATCATGCATATCACGTCTGAAAACTAATTTTCTTCTAAGGTATGGTGGATTTGATGTAATGAGTATGCGGTGAACTAAAACAGATGTATAATATTGATAAACATTCTCCATTTTTAGCCATCCTAATTCGTTAATTTTATAAGAAACTCTGTCATACTTTCTGAGGCTAAAAACAAATCTACAGCAACAATTTTGAATTTTTTGTAGTCTATATTTCATAATATAAGATAGGAAAGGATAGTAAAGCGTGATAGCATAATTTAAAATAGGAAAGACCAAATACTCAGATAGCTTCTTCCGAAGTCCAACATTTAATATACCACCATTTCGATAGAGAAGTCTTAGTACAAGATACGTTTTTTTTACTAAAAGTGTAATATATTCTTCAAATCTTAGCTTACAATCAAAAATTACTCCAAGTGATTGTCTTGCGAAGAGGTTTATTCTTGAAAAGAAACTGGAGACGCTTCCAACATGCCAGTTTTTGCTTTAATCCCAGTTGCTGCAGTCACAGTGAGTGGATGTAGTAAAAATATGACTTTGTTGATGATTGTATTGGATACTAAAGGCAAATACAAATGCGAGAGAGAAGTGCATCGGAGTAGACGTTGGAGAGTTCGAGAATAAATACATAGATATAGTGGTGATAGCACAGACTACTAAACATTTTTAGTAGTCTTTGGGTGATAGCTTCTTACTCCAGAAGCTATCATAGGCAAGACAAGAACACATTTTGGTTACAAACATATTTCACACAAAGCCCGTACCTAACAATTTTTATCACTGTCTATCTGTCAAGATGTTGTAGTGGCAAAAGAGGTGTTACCACCCTATCAAAAAAAGTTAGTTGATTGATGGCCAAGTTAGTACTAACTTAAGAACATCCAAAAATTCTTTCTACTAAATAATCGTCAAATTTTCACTGCAATGGATTTAGAACTTCCCAAGTTATATACAGTTATCAAGTGATCATTTCGTTCTACTCTCCCTCCGTGCCTTTCGTCTCCAAAAATTGAATTTGTTCAGGTACCTCAGGTAAAAAAGAGGTTCAAAGGTTCTTTATACTTCTCTTCTATCTATAATAATATTAATAACAAGTAACATTTATTGCCCAACAGCAATGTCATTCACGGAGCAATTTATACAATAAGAATAAACTCAGTCTACAATGCCTACCATGAAGCAAAATCAGATAAAGTAGAATTTATAAAAATATTTACAGCTAACTTAAAGATAGATACGGGATATATCCAGGGCTGTATATAAGGGGGGAGTTTGGGGGGTTCAAACCCCTCCATGAGTATTCCCATGAATGAAATAACTACTAAAATAATACAAAATAAAAATAATCAAGGATGCTTTCTCCAGGTTTAGAGATTTATTCTACTACTAACCAAGCAGCAATACAATCTATACAGATTTTAAGCAAATTGAGACATTACATATTCTTTTATACATGAACCCCCCCCCTAAGGTCACCATGAACCCCTTTCATGGCCAACGCTTAGCTGCGGCCCTGGATATAACCTTCAATTCAGCTAAGCTACAGTAAAACACAATATGGCATACCAGAAATTGCATCTGCACCCCTGGACATAGAATTTACGGGTGCCCTGGATACTAAATTAGTGTGAGCAAGTCTGCACTAGAAGCTGTATGTCTGTCTCGTTGCTAGTCTAGAAACTAAGAGGTTAACTTTTGATAATAATTGAGGACAATATACCGTTCCTAGGTTAGGAAAGAAAGATATTTGGAGCTTGCTTCCTTCGCTTCTCCAGTGACTGCTAATCAAATTTTTGGAGTAATTCAAGATAATTACAACCCCTTTGCGGATATGTTCCATCAAATTTCAAACAAAGCAATTTCAAAAACTTCTTCTTTACTTTATTAACAGCGTTTTTATGTATATTGTATATGGGGCTCCAAATGACTGAACAGCGTTCTAATGTTGGCATAATGAGACTAAAATAAAGAGATAAAATAGCGTCAGCATTGTAAGATACTTATACCTAGGTTGTTAAGTTACTAAATAGGATTGTCCGAGGCACGTAGGAAGCTTAATGTGAATTGAAATCAATTCAAGAGCAAATGCATGCAAAGTATGGGATAATATAAGCGTTAATTTTTTCAGCCCAGACCAACGTCCTTTATGATTACAATAAGGTTTAGTTCCACCACCTTTTGACCTTCCACAGCGCCCAACTACGTCTCCTTTCAAAAACTAAAAGCAAAGTGATCATGGATCCCTTAAACGCTGAAGAAGCTGCCTGCACAGAGGCATATATGTATATCCTTATCTCTCTAGTTTTCAAAGTAATAATGAGTGATCTACGAGACCAGAAGCGTTGCTCAAGTCCAAGAATATTCCCAATGGCAAAGTACCTCTACAAAGATGATCATACGACATGTTGAGAAAGGCTAATCTAATAACTGTTAAAGCCGTATTGGTTTCTGCTAAAAGAGCTATGTTTTTGGAAAAACTCTACTATACACTACTGTACACTTAGCTGCATACTCCTCAAAAGCTCCTCCTCTCCCGAGGACGGGTATATACTAAATACAGGTTAGCTGAGTGCTGAGGCTATTCTCAGTCTTAGTCTCATAGTAGGGTCCTGAGGATGTACCCTGTAGGGCCTGGCCACATCTCCACGTTACGACGTCGTCAACGTGGAACGTCACGTCGAACGTCGTCGCCGACGTGTGGCTAGTAGGCCCGATTTTATCGACGGACGCATTTTAACAAAGGCGTTTATTGCAAATCAAACGCAGATTCCATCCAGAATTGAAGACCATTATAAATACTTCACTGATTTACGACATGCTGTAAAAAAGAGACAACCACCACAATGTATAGAATCTGTACTTTAATAGCTGATGTGAAATATATATGTGTCTCTAGATATATTTAGTCGTCTGAAGAACGATATTCCTGTACTTATGCTGCTATCTTGTTTTAGATTTATGTGTCCTATTTTCCCTTATAAAGCTTATAGACAATTTTCATCAATTTCTGGAAGGTAACAGTTCCACTGTGGGGATAATCACTCAGTGTGCACACATGTGAAGTCCCTATGAAATCAGTATTTGGGAGATTCAATCAAACCCGGTATTAATTACTTCAATTATCTGAACTATGATTACAATTATGTCACGTATACGTCATTATCGAACAAGCTGTTGGAATCTCATTGCTGCATCCAGGAAAGTGGACTGAGGCAGAGAGCGGTATAATAACTAAATAACTAGGATACGATACATACATAGTAACAAAAATATCTGTTGCAATGTTGCATAGCTATAGATGATTCAAATGAAACTAGGTATCACACACAAACAAAAAATTATTTTATAGAGCTTTATGTGTCACACTGCAACAGTGATATATTAAATAATAAAGTTTACATCGCGTCAGCCTCGGATATCGAGCGTAGTAGCTACACGTCCGGTCAGCACTTGGATGGACGATCAGGGAGGACCAAGAGGGTAACCTCCGGGGAGGTCGCACCATTCCAGCGATGCTGTGTATGCGTCGCCCTCCTCTTGGAGTTAAAGGACAATAAGCTTTAAGGCTGCGGTCATGGAGACTCAGGGAAAAACAACTATTTTACGTTTTTTTTACTGTATGTCTAGGAAATGTATGAAACAAAAATACAAGATTATTTTGCCTATAATAGGACAGATTTATCCTCATAGACATTATCTTCAATGTCCACATGAAGGCGTGCCGTTTTTAATAGTTCTTCCATTGTCTTCTTTCATCGTTTAAAACGAAATAGTTTTGTTTGAAATGCCACGTCTGATATTTACTAATAAGATGGGTCTTTTAATGTCTGTCAATTTATCTAATGAGCCATAGATTGTGTTTAAGCGTAAGTTTGCACCTAATAGCCGGGCTTCCGGGTTTTAAGTACAAATTTGATTAACCGAATCTTACCGTCACTGTCATAAAGTTCGATAGCATCAACTAATTTCATTGTGATCTTCTCTATATCATCAACTACAGGGTAACAGCGAGTTTTAAATCGAAGTAGCCTTTTTCGATAAATTTTCATTATGATTCAATTCTGAATGTTGTGTTTCACAAAAATCTGTGATTTCTGCATAGCACTTTTTTATAGATAGGACGGTATGTCTTAGAACTAAAAGTTCAGAGCTGTCTAACACAGAAGTATCAATGTTTGTATTAATAACAGTCACTTTATCATTTAGTTGTGGATAGATAGCTTTTGCTACGTTAAATTTATCTTGCAAACTGTATTTTCTGCGTGTTTTAACTAAGTACACTTAGACTAACTTCAATCTCAGATAATCTGCTTAAAACTCTAAAATTCTAAATAAAAACTGTACATGTGTCCCATGATGATTAAGACAAGCAATGTATCGGAACTGGGCAGTAGTAGCTAGTTATAATTTTGGGGGTTGAAATTAGATCAAATATAGTATCTTTTCTTATTACTGTGTCATCCAAAATTTTTAATGAGACACCCTGTATATTTGTGACTTTTTTGTGTTCCTTCTGATAAATCAATTCCAACAAACTAGCACACTTGGGGTCTAAAGTGATTAATTCAAGAGCTACAAGTACTTAAAGGATGGTACCACTGCCATCGATTATAATATTGTATGTACCCCTACAGTTAAATTACAGCCTGACAAGTGTAGCAAGAGACCTGGGAATTTCACCGCTGTCTCACACGCACACGTTATTTCATATCCTCTCGTCTCTTGCTATCCTTGCGTATCTCATATTTCTCACGGCTCTTGTTCCACTTGTCAGGCTATACCTTGGTAGTGTTTCTTAATGGTAGTGGTACAGTCCTTCAAGTGCCTATAGCTCTTTAATTGATCACTTCAGACCCCAAGAGTGCTAGCTTGTTGAAATTGTTTTATCGGGAGGAACACAAAAAGTTACAAATATACAAGCTGTCCCATTAAAAATTTTGAATGGGACGTCACGTGATCGAAAACAAATACCTCATTGGGTGACAGAATAATAAGAAAAGATACCATATTTGCTCTCATTTACACCCCCAAAATTATAATTCGCAATTACTGCCCAGCTGCAATATATTGCTTGACTTAATCGTCGTGGGACACCCTCTATTACTTGGGCTTACACTTTCAACATGTAAAATGAAGAGAATGAAAAACAGTCATGGTTCTCTGTATACTATTCCTTCTTAGCCCTACACCTTTTGTGCCTGTGACTCTTATAGCATATAGGTGTGTGCATAATCAAGTATCCATAATAGTTAAATACACGACCCCTATCACAGACCGAACAACCATGCCTTATGCATGAAAATCCGTTACTAGTCAAACGTCGGCCTTCCGGCTTTCACTTCGCGCATTAAAAATGTACGGAATTTCTCATCAGACGTATTTTGTGCTCAGAATAGGAACCGCAGGCAGTAAATATGCTTATAATTCAAGGCCCGTCTTGCCTTGTTGGGGAAGCCCGTCTGTATCTATGAAGAGGGGTCTTAACTATACACACGATGCTATAGCGGTTGCCTTATCCCGTTAGATAGGACTACAGAGAGCGATGTAGAATATACACGTACGTGATATATCTTGCCATGAAATACGAAGTCAGCAACTTGAGAGTAAATCAAAATGATGTAGTTGTGTTAGGAAGCTGCCTCGTTATCATTATTTCTCAATCCCCATTAAGTTATACAGCGATTACCAAATTACTTTTTAGTAGCACCTATGCACAGCATGGATTATTTTTCATAACTACTCATCCTCCTGCCGCGAAGCATTCAAAAAGGTTCATTCGATTTTCATCCCTTCAAAAAATGAAATCTCTGCAAGGCATAGATGATGATTTGTTTGCCAAATTCGTATATTAAATTTGTCCTAAACCATGAGGTTGATCGACATTTACCATTTGTTTTTTTTGAACCAATTTTTTTCAAATAATCAAAATTTTATGCAGTCTTTCGTATAATAAGCGTAGAAATTCAAGTACCTAAGTCTTGGCGTCTTGAGTTTATTAGCAAATAGCCGTTTTGTAACCTTTTTTTTTAATTTAACTCCCAATTGATTTGCTATCTGTAAAACTAGTCACAATGCGCAAATAGCTTGTTGCACACTAACATGTAGGGAACAGTTCAGTAACTATTTCCTCTTACATCTTTGCACATACTCAGAGTTTAGCACACACTACACATTCACTCAAATCTTTCTGGAAGATCACTTGGGATGTGTCTCTTCAACCTGCGGCTGCCCTGATGCTGCATAAGGTGTCTAGCTGATGGGCTGGGATGCTCTTGAAGACGAGTTCTGTACCTCTCGGCGATGTTTGACACTTCTTCTTTCACTGATGGGATCTGCAAGTCGCGCCTGATAAATTCATTTGGAACATACCATGGAGCTTTGGTTAGGAGTCGTAATGTTTTGGCTTGGAACCTCTCCAGTATTTCGATATTAGAAATAGTTGTATACCATAATACCAAATTGGTTTTATCATGGCCTTATATATCAAGACTTTGTTGCTCAGCGATAGAGAGTATCTGTGACCTATCAACCAATATAGGTTTTGAAGTTTCAGCCCTAGTTGTTTCCGTTTAGTAAAGATGTGTTTTTTCCATGACAGTCTTCGACCAAGGTGCATGCCTAGATATGTTACATATTCTTGTTGTTGTAGATTCTGGCCATTTAGAGATACAGTCGAACAGTTGTTCCTCCTGTTAGTAAACGTTACATGGACGGATTTTGATTCGTTCGCTTTGTAACTTAAATGTAATCTTTTAGGCCTTTATCCTTTATATGTAATCGTCAACAATTTGTGTGCATTAACAACGTCACTGTCTCTGATATGCTATCTATTGATATAGGGGTAGCAAAAGGTTCAGTCCTTGGTCCGTTTTTATTTTTATTATATTTCAATGACCTGGGCAAACTGGATGTGCCGGCATTGTTTGCTATGTATGCTGACGAATCATCTATTATTATTTCGGATAGGAATGACACAATGTTGGAAAGCAAGTGTAACAATGTACTCTCAAAGGTGAATGCGTGGTTCCTACAAAATGGTCTTTTCTTACACTCAAGTGAAACAGCCGTTATTCGTTTTCGTAACAGGCAAGGAGGCTGCCCGTCTGTAATAACTTGCCATTGGCAGTCAATCACTTAGTACAAACAATTTTGATGAAACTAAATTTTTGGGCCTACACTTAGAAGCAAATGTAAACTGGAAATCACACTGTGAATACTCAATCTTAAAACGATATGGAATATGTTTCTGGGGAAAGAGTGCGTTAGCTCAGGATGTGCTTATTTTCCAGAAAAAATCAATTAGGTCTATGGCAGGCCTTTCCGGGACAGAAATATGTAAGACATTGTTCGTCAAATTCAATATTTTAACAGCTCCTGCATTGCTAATATTTGAGATGTGCCTTTATGTTTAAAAAATAGAAACAAATTCATTAGCTTGTGTGATGTTCATATGAAAGATACCAGCAAGAGGCAAAAAGCGTATGTTTCATACAGAAAATATGTTCTAGGGTACAATTCTCCACATAGTTTAGGTTTAAGGATGTTCAACAGACTACCATGTAGCATAAGAGACTGTTAATATGAAAGTCTATTCAAATCACGCTTAAAAAAGCTACTCGTACAGAAGTGCATGTACAATGTGGATGATTTTTTTTTGAGATTAGGCTCCAAAGGATTATTTATCAATTACTTACCTTTTTTTCTGTCATTTTTTTGTGCCGTGACTATTCCTATATGAAGCATTTCGTCTTTTGGAAAATAAATATTATTATTATAATTACTATCGGGCCGCACCCTGTAAACTAAGGCATAATTAAGTGCGCAATTTCGTCTTCATGAACAACCTCCTTCCTCCTATATTCGCCACTAAGAGAAAGTTCAGTTCCCCATTAGTTAAAACCAAATTGTCATTCCAGTTACCTTACGACTCTTGATTCATGCAAATTTTAAGCGATGTAATTTAATCCTCCTAATCTAATCTTATCACGGTAGTTAATTGGGACTAAGGCGCATCGATTACCAAGGACCTCCATTTAATGTTTCATTACATAGTCTTGATGCTCTTACCAAGGTCTGTCTCTTTAATAGGTCAGGTGCCCTGCTTTGCTCTTTTGAGGTAAATTCAGTGGGTAGATTCTGTAGCTTTCGCTATAGTAACGAAATCAGGCGAAAAAGAAGCTAATCATTCAAGAAAACTGTTATTGACGGCATTCAATAACCAAACTTTAACACGTCGTTCCGCTTTCGGCTTGGAGCTCGACGACTCACGAGCATTCACGGGTTGGCTTAAATATCAGGTCTGTTTTTACAGAGAATCACAAACCAGTCAGAGCCAATCAGTATTCCCCATTGCAGTTGTCAAACTATTTCTGACTAGCACTGGCCAATAAAATTGACGCTGACTAGTTTGTGATTGCTGTAAAAACAGACCTATCTCTGGATGAGACTGCAAAATCCAGCCATGCCGACCATTGCGAGGGATTAGTTTTTTCTCTTCGATTCATTCATTGTTAATTAAGTACACAAATAAATTTAAGCAAATTGTCACTTTGACACACAGCAATAATAACGTCAAAATTTGACAAACGAGAACCAAAATATTTCGCTATCGCTTATACCGTTCGTCTGCGTTCGTTATTTCCGAGTCGGAACGAAGACATGTATGGAATAGCGAAACGAGCGAAAGCGTTGGAAGAATGTCACTATCGCTTCGTTATCGCTTCGCTTGGAGTTGTAACGGTTCACCCGTTTTCAAAATTATTTTTATATTATTTACTTGGCTACCATACACAAATAGTTTTTTTTTAGCAACTAATTCCTCATTATACTAGTCATGTTTTCATAATTATGCGATTCTACCACTGTTCAGTCCTTCGTTTTCCCATCTCTATTCCTTTGAGCCGGAAATATTATTATATTATACAACTTGCGCACACATTTTGGGAAAATCTAATGAGTGGGGGTATGCCCTCGCTCTCTACCAATGTTTCCTTTTGTATCGAAACACTTACCTATCCCCTTTCAATTTTGAGCCTCGAACAGTAAACACCTAAGCTATGTCTCTCTAAGACAATTTTGTGTGTGTGCAAATATGTTGTAACCGAGGAAACCACCCTTCTTCGGAGCACCACTCTTCTTTGGGGTGCCACCACAAAGACTTCTCCGTAGCACCACACTTCTTTGGGGTGCCACTCTCAAGACTTCTTCGGGGCACCACCCTTCAGTGGCGTCCCATCATCACATCACAACTTCTTTGGAAGATCACCATGCTGTGGGTGTGACACCTTCTTAGGGGCACCACATTCTCTCCGGAAGGGCACCACGAGAACTACTTCATGGACTTCCCACCGAAGCTAAGTTCTTGTTTAAAAAAAAATATACAAATGTCCTGCATTCATATATATGAAATAAATCTTTATTAATCCACTGTTGTCCTGTTTTCATTTCTTGACGGCTAGCTAGACTCACGCACGCTCGCAAGCACCCACAGGCCCTTGTCAATCCGATTGAGCTGCTGGTTGCTATGGGCAATATGTTGGTTGGTGATTCATCACCAAGCTGCATTTAGTTGTTACAGAGTTACAGCACCCTCTACTCCGTCTACAGGACAGGTAGCCTATTTAGTGAAATTCCGACGTGTGTTTGTGTAAACCGAGGTGTAAACGAGTTTTTTACTATAGCTTGTCGTATACTCAAAAATCACTTTTAATGTAATCGCCTCACATAATGCAGTTCGGGATAATTAAAACAATGTAGAAATTCTATATAAAAAGGTGGTAAAATCATAAATTAGTATAGAACGAGAGGGAAAAGACGCGTTCTCTAAACCTCTGGCAATTGCAGCCTCTTTACTTACTTCCGCTTGCTTTCTCAATTTTGTTTATGAAACAAGTCTTATTAGCTCTGGATTATTCAGCTAGTTAAATTCATATCAAACTAGTACAAAGCCTCGATAGGCTTCAGCGATTGAATTATTGTGACAGGTCCACATAAAAATACACATAATCATATCAAGTTCCAGATCATCAACAGTTATGATTGAGATACGATTCCTTACATTTATGCTTTACAATAATTTAAGGAATGAAATATTTTAAGGTTCCTGGCTGTAATGTTTTGGAGTCGCTAGTGGTTTACCTCGACCTTAATGTCAGTTTCAAAATAAAATATACCTGATACATAAGCCTTTTCAAATACCTCGCTTCCTTCTTTAACAGAGCATTCCATATCAGTACTCAAGTCAACGAATATTAAATAAATAGTGCAACTCGAACTCAAGGTTTTAGGAATAATAAATGGTCAGCTTCGTATTTGGTTCAGTACAGCTCAGAAGCTGCTGCAACATCACATCACAGAATTGCAGAAATAAGTGTATTTATTTCTTATTTAGGTTCGTGAAAAAATATATCTATGTCAATACGAGGATAGAAAGACGCGAACAGACAGACGGACAGGCAAATCTAAACTTTTCGCGATCACAATACTTCCCTCTGCTACCACATACTACAATTATTATTTCAAACTCTTGCCTTGCTTTGCCTTGACCATGAAAGTTGAAATCGATATGTCATGTTAAAAATATGCTATTTCAGATTCCTAGCAATTATAAATTGATGTGCAGTCGTGCATCAAACCCTGAAATCGATTTGTGTGTTGTGCTGTGTGGGAAGCTGAGGCGTCAGGCAAACAAGGTTATAAATAATTCCCACGATAGCCTCTTGTTTACGAGGGCGTCTTGCCGGAAATTCATGACAGCACTTTGTTAGCCCCTTCACACGGTACACTTGATGATGCTCGAAATGTTTGCTGATACTGCTGTTATAAATACGGATCAGTTAAGTTTACCTTCCACAAATCGGGGAAAACTACCCTCAGCACATTGTGGCTATACGATCTAATATTTGCCAAACTGGATAACTACTCTCAGCTAAGGGGATTGTCAAATTGGAGATACAAGGATACTCTCAAGTGTACCGTAGCAATAAATAATTTTGGTTGAACCTTAACGCCCACATAGTTAAATACAGGGTGTAATATAAGTGTAAAACTTTTAAGAGCGTGATTCCTCCTCAAAAAGAAGATAGGACTTTTCATATAAACTTCATCCCTTGTTAAGGTACAGCCCCTTAAAGGGGGTACATAAAATTTGTTTGACAATTCTTACCACTAGCACTAAAAAAGTTACAATATTGAAATTAACTTGACATTTTCTACTAGCCAAAGACACTTAACCAATAATTTATTTGATTTACCCCATGGTTGTAAGGGGTAGAAAACGCAACACCTAAAATGTATTTCCAATGCAGCTTTTTGTCTTACTATTTGCTAACCATTTAAAAATTAATTTCCGATAGCCTGTTTCATTCTAGACAAAAAATGTCTCTCGAATTTTTTGCCCAAATTAAACCAGTTCGCAGCAAAAAATTATTTTACGTAAAAATATCGTAAAAATAGTCGTAAAATAATGTTTTGCTGCGTACTGATTTATTTAGGGCAAAATAATCAAGAGACATTTTTATTTAGACTGAAACAGGCAATGGGACATAAATTTTTAAGTGGCAAACAAATAATAAGACAAAAAGTTGTATTGGAAATAAATTTTAGGGGTTGCGTTTTCCACCCATTACAACCTTGGGATAAACCAAATAAATTCCTGGCTAAGTGTCTTTTTGGTAGTAGAAAATGTCAGGTTAATTTCAATATTGTAACTTTTTTGGTGCTTGTGAAAAAAATTGTTAAACAAATTTTATGTGCCCCTTTAAGGGGCTGTACCTTAGCAAGGGATGCTCCAATGAAGCTTATTTATATGAAATATCCTATCTTTTTTTCGATGAGGAATCAGCCCCTTAAATGTTTTACACTTATTTAGTTACACCCTGTATAGGGTGTACATCTACATAACATTAAATTTGTTCGCAACGTGGAAAGGTCCTCAAAAAATGTCTACTACGGATCACAATCGGACGGTCCGCGATCTGTCGAAAAAAACCGTAATAATGGTAGTGTTTATTCTCGACATGTATAGCCTTTTTTGCTGAACTTCTGAATAGGCAAACAAATGTTTTACCTTATAGTATTATGAGTTTTCTTAATGTTCGCGATGAATCAGCTTTGGAGTTTTGGGTTAAAGTAGACGATTTCAATCTTGTGTGATCTTCCATCGTGTGCGACGGTTCTAAGCTACCAAGAATATTTTAGCTATACAGGTATACATACATGCATCCGAAGAGAGGAAAAACTAGTGCACTAGAAGCGACACATATCAAATACTTGCTATTGCTTCAATGGCAAAAAGACGCATATACAGCGGTATATCAAAAGCAAATAAGACAGACCTTTATATAAATTCTTTAAAGAGAAGGAAATAAATTTTCCTCTAGAATTAGCTTATAGCTTCATTATGCACAATTTATATATCACAAAAGCCTGTCGCGAGATTGTCTAGGTATCTATAAGTATTTTATTAAACTGAAATTTTAAAAAAATAGACTTAGGTTAAGTTAATCAAATGAATAGGAACTAGCTTATTTACACAAGAAAAACGCGCGACAAGATTTATGATCATATAAAGTGTGCATCCTAAGGCTATATAAGTTGACTGTGAACATTTCAAAGGAAAATTTGATTTTCTTCTTTTTTGAGCATTTAAATAAAAGCTTTTGTTAAAAAGGTTTTTCTGCCTTTAATTTATTTTTTACTTTTTAGTTATTGCTGGCTGTGTTTCTGCGTCTATTTATCTCATTCAGCGCATCATTGGATTTAGAATAACGTCACATTCTTTTTCGAGTTGCTCTTAACTGATACCCATATTGTAGCAGTGCTTAAAAAATAACTTTAAGCCATATTGGATGGTCTGCCATATTGGATTTGGAAGGATATCGTACAACTTATCGTATATTGTCATCTAAACTAAACTTGTATACAAAATTTCAGCCCAATCGGTTAAAGATGACTGTTTCAAAAGCGTGTAGCAAGATTCCGCCCGAAAAAACATACATACAGGGTGAGTTTTTCGTACCGCCTCGGTCGATAACTCCACTACTGTAGAAGATAGCGAAAAAAGTTGTACCTATATAAAAGTTGTAGCCACGGATATGCCCCTCGCTCAGAAAATATTTAGATTTATACAGGGTGATCCGCAACTACGTGGTGATGCAAAGATGCATTTTTTTAAATGAGACACCCTATATATTATTCCATATTCAAATTCTACTAGTCATTTCCGTTCTTTCAATGTAGGCTATTGTTACATTATATAGGGTATTTCAAAAGTTATGACCATTTTTATATCCAAATCGCTGTCAAATCAACGTACTGTATATTAAAAAGTGATGAATCAAAAATGATTTTTTTTTCACGGATGGATAAAAAATATCCGCTAGTCTTAAAATCGGCTATAAAAAAATCCCGCGACGCATATTCTTTTTTTAAACGTAACCCCCACTATTTTATTATACCAAAGAATTGCTTTTAGTATGCTGTTTCATCTTCGTATAGCAATTGTTATGGCTGCATTCATTAGTTTCTGAGATTTTTCGATTTTTCTACAAATTCTAAATATACCTTCTATTTTGTTTACCAAAATTTATTTGTTTTGAGAAAATTCTATCAAATTTTATTTATGCTTAACAAACTACTAAAATATAACGCCATAATACTACTTGATCGGGTCAAAACACTGAATTACCGAGATAATATAGGCCAAGTGTGCTGAGGAAACAATTTTATAGACGTCATGCATAATTATCAAGGAGATGTATCAGGTAGGCTATGAAATATTAAACGACACAGTCCAAATTAAATGATTCTTCAATCTTTCAAACGCATTAGTTTTAGAGTGCCTCCGTTCTGGATATTCTTGTACATAGTTGATATATTCTAGAGGCAAGTAGGCAATTTCTCAAAGAATCTCCTAAATACCCTCAATGGAAAAATTAATTTTCAAAGCTGGTTTTTCACACAGTACGGAATTATTGAGCAGGTCATAAAAAATGTCAATTTTTCAAAACGTACCTGATAAATCTGCTTGATAATTATGCATCATGCCTACAAAATTGTTTCCTCAGCATACTTGACCTTATTATCACGATGATTTGGGGTTTTGGCTTCATCACATACTATTATAACCTTATAATTTAGTTGTTCGTTTAACAGATTCGATAGTACTTTCTCAAAATAAATAAATTTCAGTACACAAATAGAAGCTATATATTAAATTTACCGAAAAATCGAAATATCTCGGAAACTGATGGACGTAGGTACAACAAGTGCTGTACAAAGATGAAAGAGCATATTAAAAGCAATTCTTTGGTATAATAAAATATTGGGAGTTATATGTAAAAAAAGAGAGAAAAATCTATATTTTGCATTCTACATCACCCTGTATACGAATATGCATCGCGGGCTTTGTTTATAGCCGATTTCAAAACTAGAGTATATGTTTTATCCATCAGTGTAAAAAAAAATATTTTCGATTCATTACTTTTTGATATACAGTATGTTCGTTTTCAGCGATTTAGATATAAAAATGGTCAAAACTTTTGAAATACCCTGTATAATGCATAATACCTTATATTGTGAGAAGAGAAATTATTAGTAAAATCTAAAAGTGGGATGATATATAGGGTGTCTCATTTAAAAAAATATATGTTTGCATCACCACGTAGTTATGGATCACCCTGTATAAATCAAAATATTTTCTGAGCAAGAAGGATATCCGTGACTACAACTCTTATATGCAACTTTTTCCGCTATCTTCTACAGTAGTGGAGTTATTGACCGAGCCGGTACTAAAAACTCACCCTGTATGTACGTACGTTGCAAGTTAAATAAAAGCTTTTAAAAACCATGTACGGTAAGCACACTTCACATCAGAGTTCATTGCGGCTAAAACTCGATTCTTCTTGGCACATTCTTATAACGTTCACTTTAGACGGTAAAACGTGCCAAAACTTGTCAGAAAACTTCAAAACCTTTCTACGTGCTTATCTCGAGGGAAATCTTCCGTTATAATGCTCGCTATGTATCGAGCTGTTTTCACCTGAAGGCATCTATGGAGTGGAATAATCTCTATCTGAAATACAGGCTTTCCTTTTGTAGATGACTTCTATTTTTATTCGATGAATGGACTGGATTATTTATCGAAATTAACTCTAGTATGATGAATTTGAATAGAGCAGATACAAAGTAATACCTGTGAGTGAAATGGAATCAAGAAGCCTTAAATTTAATTGCATCATAAAGCCAGAGTAATCATAAATATAGCATTTAATTTGCACTCAAAGGATGACGTCAAGTTGATTGACTCTGTACTTTCCACACAATACCATTTAATTATTTTTTTAGCATGAAGCTGCAGTCTGGGATTCTTTTGCAACCAGCCGCAAAAAACATCCAAAACCATATAGTTAAGGCAATGACGCGTAGTTTCAGTGTCCAGAAAGGAACTGGACGATGCGACGCTTGGTATTTGAGTTCTAGAGGCAGTTTGGAGACTTTTTTGTCATTGCACCATAACACCAAAATTGACCGAATGAAAATGCGGTAGCGTTTTAGTATACCTACCAACCGCGGTTTGCGGGTAGCGCTTGTTATAAAATGAGAAAAAAAATGCGGCAAAACCGGTCGGAACTTGATGGAAGTTTTTTTGGTTTTTTTTGTAGGTAGCACAAAAAATACTATCCGTACCCTTTCAGAAGGCGTTCAATAATGTTAACACCTATAAGGGTTGAAAAATGGGGTCAAACATAATAGGAACGGGTGATATTTATACATCTTATAGTCAAGAACTTGAATAAAAAATGAAGTCAAGTTGATTGATTCAGTACTTCCCACACATTACTGTGATACCAGTTTATTATTTTACCTTAGCATGAAGCTTTAATCTGATATCCCCTTGCAACCAAATTATCGACAACCGACCCCCGCCCCCACCCCTTATGGCTTATGTCTTTCCTTCACAGGTCAATGCACAGCCTATTATCAGTACTTTAGACTTTTCAGTTTTACAACCCCTACCACCCCCCCTCCCAATAACCCCAATTTCATCCCCACCCAAAAAAGGTAGAAAATGATGAGGAACCCCTAAAAGATCTAAATACGAAGTTTGAGCTGTTTTCATACTTTTAGTTTTTTGATTATTGCTACGCTGCCACTGACACGATTTCTAACACCCATGAATGAATGAATAAGAACCAGAGGCTATCCAGCACGGAATGTGGCTGGTGCATAGGCCACACGATGGGCCCTTTTGCGCCTCTATCCGCGCTAGTTCCTAAGACCTGCCCTTTTGGCAAAGGCAAGTACATTCTTAGGTCCTATCCGTTTTATCTCTATTGGTTCCAAGGTTCTTGAGCCCAGCATAGTCTGCCTGTGATAACCCAGGGTTTCACAGCGACACAGGATGTGTGCCGAGGATTCTTCCTCTTCCCCACACCACGTGCACGTTGGGTCGTTGACCACCCTCATCACAAACAAGTGACGCCTGAAGGTATTGTGACCCGTTAATAAGCCTGCTAACAATCTCAAGTTACTCCTATCCAGAGAGAGACAGGATCGTCCTATTCTCTCTTCAGGCCCTGCTAATAGCTCCCGAGCCTGACGGAGATGACCAGAGATGTTGTTCCATCTCAGAGAGTGTTGATTAGATACTAACACCCATACCCGTTCTCCATCCTCACCACGATAGTAATACTGTGTCAACATTTCACTAGAATCAGTTTAATAGTTTCCACGTTACAAAATACAAAACCATCTAAAGCAATATATACTCGTATGTATACAGAAAATTCCCTTACTTTCGGTAATAGGGTAGGCAATGTTCAGATGGAGCTGAAAAGGTGACTTATGTCGCTAGGTCTTCTTTTTCAGTCTTTCAATCCCCCCCCACCACCCCAATTTCACCCCACCCAGAAAAAACGAGAAAATGATCAGGAACTTCTAAAACGCTTAGAAACAAAGTTTGAGAGTTTTTATATTTTTAGTTTTTCTATTATTTCTGCGCCGCCACTGGCACCATTCATAAAAACCATACGCATTTTCCATCCTCGCCACGGTGGTAATACCACAGATTATCCAATTATACAGTAGCGCAACTCCCTAGAAATCATGCAGACAATTTGTCTCCGAAAAACTGGCCTCTTACAACACCACGTCGGCTCCTCAGCACGAGCCGCGAGTATTGCCGTTTACGTTTTGAATACAGAGCTTGGCAATACTGATGAGTAATCGAGTGAAAAAGCGTAATAATTGTGTTGCAATAAGTTTAATGGACGCGATATGTCTCGTAAATAGAGTAAATTTTGAGAGCAGTGTGGTAATGTGATATTCTTCATCGAGGTTAGGCAGTTGTCTTTGGAATTCTGAATTACAATTTGTAAGTTATATCCATACATTCGCATTTATTGTACGTGAAAATGTTTTGTACTGATTCTTCTAATTCATCGTGGATTCTTTGCATATAAATGGGATGTAAACATTTTTTTTTAGAAGGAAAACAAGAAATAGTCGGTGTACGATAGAAAATTGTTAACTCCGAGAAAATAGGTGGCTTTATTGTTTGTAAGTAAATTACAAAAATGCGAGATTTATTCAACTTTATTTTATCTTATTTTACTTAGCCTTAAACATAAACATGCTCTGTTTGAGCATCCATTAAAGTGAACTTCACCTCCTGCTTAAAATTTCATAATGTTGGAGTGCATAATCACATTCATTTTGTTATATGTCGTGAAAGATCTTTTGAACATTGTGGTGGTGTGAGGAAACAGTGAGAAATTATTATTCTGACTTTCCAACCAAACCAGATTCTCAATATCCATCTTTGTTAGCTTTCATTTTATTTCAAATTTTCAGTCAAATGTTTTTCAGTTTCACTACGTACAAGCAACCTAGCAGGTCATGAAAAATAAAGAAAAACGCGTTCACATGAAAGGAACCAACCGACTTAGCAGAAAGATGTAAACAAATTAGAGCATCGAAGATTAGGCTCATAATTAAAGAACGACTTTCCGTAACGTCTAACTCTTCTAAAAACTGAAAAAAAAACACACGGCTACCCTAATTCCAGACAGACTTTGGTAGAGACAAATGGAGCTATGCTATCACCCTGCAATATTATTAGGTAATAAAGGAGCATAATAAACATTGGAGAAATCGCATACCTGGCAGCATCTTGAGGAAGCTTAAAAAACTATAGTCACAGTTTTTGGAATTGTTAATACAGCCTACAGCGGTGCAACATTTGACTTCACGCGTCCCGATATTCACGTCAGCGTATCACCAAATTCCTTAATCCCGTTCTATCAAAGACACCACCTTCACTCTCATAGACTGAACACGACTCAGGCAATCGCCGTGCTAAACATCCTGCGAAAGATGCGCGGGATGCTATGCGCGAGCCACCAAAATCCTGGAGAGCCGCGCTAATGTGTAATTGGATGTACTGTGGTGAGACTGTGTCAAAATTCCATTAAAATGAATTTAACAGTTTTCTCGTTACACAATATAGAACGATCTAAAGCAATATTCGTATGTTTACACCAGAGAAAACCCCTTTGGTTTCTGTAATAGGCAAGGCAATGTTCGGATGGACCTAAAAAAGTTATTTATGTCACTAGGTCTTCCTTCACAGGTCAGTGGGCAGTCTATTATGAAAGCAACAAACTTGCCAATTTTACAACCCGCTACCCTCAACCACCCCAATTTCACCCCTACCCAAACAAAAGTAGAAAATGATCAGGAACCCCCAAAAAGGCCTAAAAACGAAGTTTGAGCAATATTGGTTTTTTCTTGTTTTTTGTTAGTTACTCCGCCGCCCATGAACCGATTTTCAAAATTATAGGAATATTGCCTACTACGACCCCACAGCATATCGCTGCTCAAATTTCATCACAATCCATGCAGCGGTTGCTGGGATTACGTAGCTAGAAAAACGCGTACAGACACTGACAGACAGACAGACCTACAGATAGACAGACCGACGGAAATGAGTGACGTGGATTTTCGTTATGTAGACATCATAAAACGCCCAAAGAGTGTATTATCTCAAAATCGAAAATTTTCGCGATCACAATACTCCCCTCACCTATCGCTTTGGGAAGTAGAAATGTCCGTTTTAAACAATATGAACAATTTTTTAACGATTTTTAACGAAAATGACGTGAAAAATCGATCATTAAGCTAAAATTTCTCATAAACTGCCCAGCAGAAACGGACGACAGTATTTTTTTTGTTATCTACAGCAGTAACAAAGAATTTTCAATCAAGTCCCGACCGGTTTAATCGCGATTCTTTTTTTTCATTTGAAAAAATTGGTACGCGCAAACTATCCACAGATTTCGGATGACGATTTTTTGGAACATTAGTTGGTAGGTGGACTAAAATGCTACCACATTTACATTCGCTTACTTAACAATTTTTTTCACATTTTAACGCCCCCCTCTACCTCCGATCCCTTCCATTTTGGAGTTATGGTGCAATATTAAAAAAGTCTATATTCCTCATATCATCAAACGTCCCTTCATAAACAAGCCATGGTTTAGTCAGGGTTGTAGAGATGCGGTTATCTCTAAAAACCAACATTACAGAGAATGGAGGAAAAATCCAAATGCCGAGAACCACCGCAGTTTTATCGGCGCCAGAAATCACTGTAAACGCGTGATTGACAGCAGCAAGGAGCAGCACAACCAAAAAGTTAACGACAAGCTCCACTCATGTCCTGGTTCGTCCAGCACATTCTGGTCTGTAGCTAAGGCTGTTAGAACTTTTCCTATTCGTTAATACCACCCTTGACCAGAGATGACAAGTCAATCGCCTTTACTCCTAAAGAAAAAGCAGACATCTTAGGGAGGCCCTTCGCAGCCAATTCTACCGTAGACTTCCAAGGAAGTACTCCGACCACCACCATAAGCGTGAACTTGAGAACGGCAGAGGTCATATTTCAACATCGAGATGTGAAAAGCATCCTCGAAAAACTAACCACGAAGAAAGCCACTTGTCCTGACCAAGTTCCAGCCATAGTTCTTAAACGCTGTGCCACTGAGCTTGCACCTATTCCTTGGAAGCTCTTCAAACTATCGTATCAGGGAGGCGTGTGTCCTGCTTCATTCAAGATTGGCTGCGTGAAACCCATCCCTAAGAAAGGAAAAAACCGATCCCACCAATTATAGACCTGTGGCTCTTCGCAGCATCATATGTAAGGTTATGGAGACTGTCACTAACACAGCTCCTCAAATACTTGGACAACAATAACATCATAAATGATCGCCAGTATGGCTTCCGGAAGCACATGTCTACGAGTGACCTCCTCGTCTACGTCACTCACTTGTGGACCAGTACAATAGAAAATCATAGCGAATCCCGTGTTGTTGCACTTAACATATCGAAAGCCTTCGACAGAGACAAGAGACACTTCTGGTCAAGCTTGCTGCTTATGAACTATCACCTGGCCTGCGCCAGTGGCTGAATAGCTTTTTGAACGACCGATCTCTGTTTGTCGTAGTCGAAGTCTGTTCAGACGTATTTTCAATAAACGCTGGTGTTTCTGAGGGATCTGTCCTATCCCTTACACTGTTTTTGCTGTACATCAATGAGCTGCTGGAAATAACATCCAATCAATCTACAGTTTTACAGACGACAGTATATTAATATCATGCATGGAACCAGGCAAGCCACTATCATCCCAGGAGACGATACGTCCGTCGGCGACAGCAGCATGCCTCACAGGTCAGCCTAGATATAAAGAGAATTGTCGAGCGGGGATAAGTAAATAATGTACAGTTCAACGTACAAAAGACACTTACAAAGAAGTCTCACGTTGGCTTGCCAACTGTGGAGGGTCACCCTAAAGTCGTGTCACCTTTCTTCAAGCGTTTGGGGATGAACATCAACAATAACATGTCCTGGCATGACCATGTCATCAGTATTGCTAAAACGGCATTCCAGCATGCCAGAAACTTGGAGTTTTGTTCCGTTGTAGGAAGCTGTATACTAAACACACTTTAAAGCTTCTGGACACTATTCAGAAGAGATCAATTAGATTAGTTGGTACACCTAACCTCATAAAGGACCTCCACAGCCTGGAGCATCAAAGAAGGGTGGCTGACGTCTATCCCTGTTTAATAGATTCTATCACGGAAGACGTTCGAGTGAGCCCTCCCAGATAACAATACCAAACGATGTCCGATTTAGGAACACTAGAGCGTTTGTTTCATTTCTTCTTTTGGAGAGCTTTGACGCTGTGGAATGAGCTGCCGGGAAATTTGTTTCCCGACGGCTGCGACCTACAGCATTTCAAATCTAACCTACACCGACAATTATTCTCTCGAAGCGCTTCTAGAGCGCCATAGGCTTTCAGCCTTTGCAGGAGACTGACCATAAAATAAAAGTACACACAATCACAATAAGAAACCTTAGAAATAATAAGCAGTTAGGATATCTTAACTACTGCACCCTATCAGAGATTCATGAGTACAATACTCGTGGCAAAAATAAACTGGTACCACCAAGAAGTAGAGTTAACGTAGACAAAAGTCTTGGAGTTGACTATTATAACATACTTCCCGAGAACGTCAGCAACCTGCCACTAAATGCTTTCAAAAGAAAGGTTAGATCCATTTTATTAGAAATCGCTCCCTACAAATTTAGTGAGTTTAAAGAATATTTTTAAAAATTTTATTTGTAGTTATAAATAATGCTCGACTATACTTTAACTGTATCTTAATCTGTAACTGTTTATTTTATTGTTTTTAATCTGTGTCAATGTAAAAGTATTTACTTTTATTATGATCCTTGCCATGATAGAGGTATACAAAGGCTCATATTTATACAGTATGTATATATGTTTAACCTGACTCGCCAATAATGTTTTATACATTCACTGGTATAATAAATATCTATCTACTCGTATCTAAATGTTTTATAACAGAGTATGCCGTGAACAACAGATTCACTATTACCAACTTGGCTTCAGTTACTCAATCCATGTCAGAAGTACTTGGCTGTACTTTTCTGTACTGATATCCAGAAGGCATCTGATATAGTTGACCATTATCCGCTTCTGTGTTTCATATGTGTGTGTTTCATTATATGTATACTTCCTGAAGATGGGTCTACCTTTTGTGAATATGCAATAAATAAATAAATAAATAACTCTGAATCTGAAAGCGTTGGTATAAGTACGATATTAGCTTCATCTAAAGTTAAATTGTTAACTGTAATCTTCCTTCAGCGTGAAGGAAAGTTGGAATTAACTTTAGCGAAACCTCTCTTTTGTCTTATACTCCAAAGAGAATATTAGATAGAGTAAGAATAATTAATTCTCTTGAAATATTTCTTGCTAAAGAGAGTATTACAAGTATTGTATTAAATTGCAGTGCATCTGTCGCTAAGACGGAATATCAGGATTATAACTTTATTGGTTTGATGAGGGATTATAGAATACGAATATTCCAGCAGGTAATCTGACCAATATTTATGTATGTTTGAGCTTAGATGCACTGGAGAAGTTCGATTAGATTGATATTGGAATATTGTAGTCTTTAGAGTTGTTCCTTTGTGTACGTCAATATGTGTAGCCGTAGTAATAGCTGAACGTCCTGGCGAAGGCATAGCTATCCAAGTAGGTGATTCATAAGAAAACGATAAGTTAGCTGTAATTTGTTACTAATAATGATAGTAATTTATTTACCGACAATTCAATGGAGTAAATAAATCGCACAATCGCATAACCCACAGAAGAATGTTAACCTTGTGTGTGGGGTTTGACAAGATAGATAAAATACAATATATATATATATATATGTTATATATAGAACTGGCCAGTTGATCTCGGACCAGAGCCAATAACATAAATTAAAAAAATGTTATATACCTATATAAAATATACCAGAACTGGCTACAGTGAGGGGTCATAAGTATATTAGTTGAAAAATCTGTTAAAAATATTTGAAAAAATATCTGATGATGTGTCTGATACCCATTGATGATGTAATTGTCGGATATCCGTTTTTGGGATCCTCTAAGTAAATTTCCTGAAGCGTATGTAGGTTCTTTGAAATAAATAATTTTTAAAACATATTTTTTTCAAAGTTTCTATGATAAGTTTAATGTACTCCTACCCAACCTAGGATGCCATAACTTAGCTGGAACTGCACAAGGGAGTAATACAATGTTTCTAAATTACTAACGAAGAAGCTATTATCAAACGATATGGCTATTACCAGTTATTATAAGTGACTAATTGAAACTGAACTAATACGTTTGAATTTGTTGGGTTCATAGAAACTACTATTATATCACAATTAGGTGCTACCTACATTTCTGAGGGGACATTACTTCAACAAATTTGACATAAAATAAATCTCTTGATGGGCCTCAATGAGTCACTCTCTTCCGTCGGTCTGCCTGTCTGTCTGTCTGTCTGTCTGTCTTCCTGCCTGCCTGCCTGTATGTCTGTCTGTATATTGGCGTTCTTCTAGCCTCATAATCTTAGTAACAGCTGCATGACTTGTGATAAAATTTGGGTAGCGACATGCTGTTAAGACGTAGTATGTAATGGTGTTATAATTTTGAAAATCGGTGCATGAGCGATGGAGTCATTGACAAGAAATAAGAAATTTCAAATATTCCTCAGTCTACATTTTTAGGCGTTTTAGGGGTAGCGGATCATTTTCTACTTTTTATAGCCGCATAATCTCAGTAACAACTGCTTGGATTCTGATGAAATTTGGATAGCTGTGGCGGTGGGGTCATAGTAGGTACTACAGCTATAATTTTGAAAATTGTTGCATCGGCAGTGTGGAAATTGGTAAAAAACAAATCATTATAAACTATAAACTTCGTTTTTAGGAGTTTCGGCGGTTCCTGACCCTTTTCTATTTTTTTTTTCAGGAGGTGGGGTGATGGGGCGTGTGTGGGGTTTGACAACTCAAGTATTAGTGATATTCATAAAATACGCTAATCTGCGCAAATAAAAAATTTATTTTGGTGATATCTTGTGCTTTTTAGACCTATCCGAGTGTTGCCTTTCAATTTTATATCAATGGAATAATTTGATACATACATTATAATCCTAACGTTTAACTTGCAAACTACTAACTTAGTTGTAATGAAATTTGGCACCGTATTACTACCGATAGAAAATGGTAACAGTGCATCGGTTCTGGAACTCTTGTTGGAGGGGAGAAATCAACAAAAACCGAAAAATTTCAAAATCACTCAAACTTCGTCTTTAAATATTTCAAAGGTCCCTGATCATTTGTCTACCGTTTTATAAGGATGGTGTAGGGATAGAGGAACTCTATTTTTTTAATGTAATGTGTGGGAAGTACTGAGTCAAGACATTTGACGCCATTTTCTCCCATTCCTAACAGAGAAGCAATGAGCTACCAGGATTACATTACAATCGGGAAAAAATGTTCAGGTAACAGATTGAACTACCGTGATGCAAATACAGCCTTAAAATATTGCCTGAGAGAATCAAAATTAAGATGCTTTCTATTCCAATGAGTTTGAGGTCTGGAGAGTACGAGATTACGGATGTCTGAAAAGGTATAGAGTGCTTCAAATAATGCAGTTGATGAACAAATCCATGCTGCTCTGTTTTTACATTTTGTATGTTCAAAATTTAGATTACCTAACGAATAAATAAGGCATATTTCATGAGAGTGCCAGAGTGAAGATGCCAGCTAGGTGTCGGAATTAACGAACCACTTCTGCGAATTACGTTGCCGTCGAGGTAGTAGCAAAATTTAATTGCCCACTTGAGGTTCAGCATCAACATGTATTTTGAAGTAGTTTCCGCGGCTACAAGAAATAAGGTTTCTGTACAAGAACGTAAAGTAAATTAGTTACTTCAACAAGTAACAGACGAAATGACGAAACATCCGAGTTGCTTTAGAGTGGATTACGTCTTATATGAGCAATAGAAAGATTCAAGTGAAATTTGTTGCAACTAAATGCACTATTTCCGTGCTGGGGCCATTGAATGAACTGTTGCTTTTTGAGCTGTTCGGTCGGCGTCGATACACTCCACCGGCTTGGCGTCGGCGTGCTTCGCTGTTGGACGTTTCGCCAACACGAGTGGCTGGCATCCTCAGAAGCTGATGTCACTTGTCCGGCGTGCCCTGAGAGACTGAGACCGCGTCACAGGGTTGGTAGTGTTGGTACTTACCCCGGATTAGGAGTGGGGACAACTGCGCTGTGCACCGCCGATGCCTGTGGATCTCCTGCCCATCCCAAAATCTTTACGTCTTTTAAGGCGGGTATCCATATTCTGTTGAGCTTCTTCTTTGTTGTTGAAATTGTTCTTATGTTTATAAATTTCAATGGACTCCTTGTACAATCTGGGATAATAAGAAGTATTCGTAGCCAGAACCTGTGTGTCGACAGTGCACTCTTAGCTACTGCAGATTCTTCCGTCTGACCTAATCGGCAATTTGATTTGTGTTCCAAAGTTCTAGTTTATACCGATCTTTTTGTTGTTGCTGTTCTGAAGTATATATAGATAGAGAGATAAATATGCTTTATTGTCTAAAAATTTACAAATTTCTTATTGACAAAGCTGTAACAACAAAATGTGGAAGATTCACTAAAACTCGTCATAGAATTCATCTAGTGTGTAATAAGGTTTTTGAGATAGGAAATTTTTAAGTTTTTTACGAAAAGCTTTTAAATCTTTTTGAATTTTAAAAGATTTAGAAAGTTTGTTGTAAATCTTCAATCCATTGTATATAATTGAATCTTTAACCAGTGCTGATTTGGGGGTGATTAATTTAAAATCATTCTTTTGCCTTATATTATATTCTATATTTATAGTCTCAAATTTTGTTTTATTTTTGAATACTAATGTAGCCGTTTCCAAAATGCAATTACGGTCATAATTTTGTATTCTTAAAATAGTGGCTTGCATGAAGTTCTAGGTCTACTCTTGGCGATGCATCTAACTGCTCGCTTCTGTAAGACTAACAATTTATTTAAGTAGGTATGAGAACAGACACCCCAAAATGGGATGCCGTAACTCAGCCTACTTTGGAATAATGCAAAATAACAGTTTTTGGTGGTGTTTCTTCCAAGAGTTTCTTTAACTGTTCTTAGTATGTAAGTTACTTTAGCTAACTCATTAATTAAATTATCAATATGAGATATAAAATTCAATTTTTGATAAATAGTTAGACTTAAGAACTTCATGCTGTTTGTTTGATGTAATTGCTCGTTGTCTAAGTAAATCACGTCAAGTAAGCATTTGAAAGTCGTGAATTTGGTTTTCGAGATATTAAAAGATAAAAAATTGCTGTCAACCATCCTTTGATAACAATTATATCATTTTCAATTTTTCTTTTTAAATCGTCTATGTCATTATCATGCCAGAGTATTGTAGTGTCATCTGCAAATACAGTGAATTGACCACTTAGTTCTAATGTCATTAGGTTATTAATGTATACCAAAAATAAGATGGGACCTAACACAGATCCCTGTGGTACTTCATTCCGTATGTTCAATTTTTCTGAAGTTACATTTTTAGACAATTTAACAATTTGAGAACGATTACTCAAATAAGAGGTAAACCATTTTAGTGCTATTTTAGAACAACCATATTTATCTAATTTTTTGATCAAAATATTATGATTGACACAATCAAATGCTTTAGAAAAGTCGCAGAACAAAGCTACTGAAATTTGATTTTATTCAAAGTAGAGTATAGTTTATAAAGTAGAGAAAAAATGGCATCTGAGGTATTTTCTTGTTTTTGAAATCCAAACTAAAAGGGACTTATGATGTTGTTGTCTTTTAAAAAAAATTTCAACCTAATCTGAACTATTTTTTCAATGATTTTTGCTAAGATAGTAATTATACCTATAGGCCTAAAATTCGAGGGTCCATCATTTGTTCCTCCTTTATAGATAGGAATTACTATTGACGTTTTTAGGAATTCAGGGTATGTTCCTGATTCAAACGAAAGATTTATTAACTTAGTGAGTACAACCATCGCCTCATACCAGAAGTTCATGGTATTCGACAAATTCCTGTCCACGGATCCCTTTTGTCCTTTGCCGATCTTAAATGCTGTTGTATTTTCTCATTTGATTTGTATATCGTCCTGATATTTGACTTTTGCAGTAACTTCCCAATTATGTCTGTGACCCGGGGAACATAAGGTAAGGGAACGCTTTTGCTACTGATGGTGGTTGTGGTTGCTTTTCTACTCTACAGACTCGCGTAGATCTTGTTATTTGCTTTTCTGAGTAGCCGGTTGCCTTAAAAGCATTTTTTAAATGGTTGAGTTCGGCTGGTACACACACTTTTCTTGCATGTCTTTTGTCAGTGTTTTGATGATTTAGAACTTCTGGCGTAGATGCTGGTTCGAGTTGTTGTGCAAATAGCGATCGGTGTGTGTCCCAAGGTTAATCTCTTTCTGGTTAGGGCATCGAGAAAAGTCAGCTTGGACCATTATTTTTTCTATTGTATCTGAATGATCTTCCAAACTGTATCACTGTAGGGAACGTAAGGATATCAGCGAATGACATAACCCTTAGTCTTTCCTGCTTAACACTAGAAGACCTACAGCTAAACATTGTAAAAGGAGTAGTCCAAGTTAGTGTGTGGTGCCAGCATAACCAGTTAATCCGTAACGAAAGCAAAATGGTCAAAATGAATTTGCTATGCATCGATTTCGCATTACTAAGTAATCTGGAGCCAGTAGTAGTTGAGTTACCAACAAAACACAAACAATGTCAAAATTTCTCAAAATCTAGTTCTTGGTATTCCAGATGTATATCTCAGATATTTTTCTACTTATTTCTTGATCGTTCAAATTGGGATAGTAGCAAGTTGAGGGATTGGAAGGACGGACGCCAGTATGTTTTTTGATAATCCTATACCTTCTATCTTGGAAGCTTGTATGTTGATTGCAATAAAATTGTGAAACCATCTTAGAAGTATTCTTTTATAATTCGTGGCTTCTTTAAGCTTACGGGTGGTTGAACTAACAAACAATTAATTATTATAAGTACAATATTTAGCAAAGTCGAAATATTATTCAGTGCATATTCGACTGTTTTTGATAATTACAATAGCTTGAATGGTAAAAAAGACAAATATAACACATCTATAATTTCACATAACATAAAAGATAAATCTTAGAAAAATAATCCCAACTAACAATTATCTGTTCTTTTAGAGTTGAAAGAACGTTTACACAGCATTTCTTTCACAGCACCGTTTGCTGCAAGAACGTTTGCAAAACGTTCTCACAACAGTTATACAGGCAAAATGGGCACAATATATAGAGCAGTTCAATCATTTAAGATGTTCTATAAAGATTGCCTGCAACTATTAAGCAACAGTTGTATAAACGTTCTTGCAGCTGCTAAAGAATCCTTACATCACTACTACACAACAGCTCCTTGGGAGCTGTATAATGCTTGGGTACATCAATAATGCGACAACAAAATCTCATTTTTACATCTACACGATTGTTTTGTTGCATGAATCAACTTTAATGTAATTAAATGATTCTGTAAATATTGCATAAATGAAGTAGAAATATTTTATGCAGTCAAATTCTTCTAGCTTCTAATAGCATGTCATATCTTATGAATCCATCTTGTTTGTGTATATATCAGCCACTAATAATCTTGAATAGTGTATCCTTAACAAATTCGATAGCATGCATCCAGAGGGCTTGATTTAGTTGCACACGAAATTTTACTGTACATTTTGCATAAAATAATGACAAATTTTTCAGGCCCTCGGTATTTGATGGATTTTTCAACATTGCTCTATATTAAATTCCAATTTCAAACTACAATATTATGCCCTTATTACATTGGAATCATCACAATTGCTACAATTGAGCGCATTTATATAAAAATATATAGTTTGAGATTATTGAAACAAAATTAAATAACCTCCAGAGCATTATCCATTGATCGATTGATTAATTGACCAATATGGCCGCTGGTTATGATATTCATGAGTGTCAAAGTATCGTCCATATTGATTGTCGTCTTATAGGATAGAATGATGTAATCGGCAGTTATTATACAGCAATTTGGGCTCTCAATTCACAGCTGCCATGTACTTAGGCTAGATCCATCACCGACGAGTCGAGCCATATGTCACTGAGTTGCGATTTCACCACATTCGCAGTAGATATAGAGCGGATATACAACATTTACTCCTTTAACTTACTTAAATAATGCTGTTATAGAGTAGCATTGTTTCTATGGATGTCGTACGGTACTAATCTGTTGGGCTATGCGGTTGGAGTGCTTTTATGAAATATAGTTTATATATAGAAAACATTATTCAATGGGTTCCAAATATTCAAGCCAATTATTTGTTCGCGCTGTGCATTATTTGGAGTTATTGTTTTCTTGCCAGTGGCTGTGACTTTGACTGGAATTTCTACTAGCAGGTTTGGGCGTATTATTTTCTGAATTACATTTTAATATTGAATGCGGCAATTCTTTTCACTTTTTTCGACTTCGTAAAATCAACCATTGTAACTATTAATCCACAAATGCGTTTAACCTAAAATAATCAGAACTTAAAACGCTATACAGCTGTTCCTAGATACCTACATTAAAAACAAAAATATACCGGGCTAAGATTTTCTGCTCGGTAATCGCTCCAATATAGCTGCCAAAAACAGCTTTTAACAGCTATAAACAACAATTGTATAAAAGCTACTGCTGAGAGCAATGTGCTGATTAGAATACACATTTAGCATGCTAAAGCAATAAGATGAAGGTTTGTTGTATAATTACTACAAAAGGAGCCGAACAGCTCGGAACATCATTCTTACAGAGCTCTTACGTAGCTATTTTATGCAGGCAGGTGATTTGTTGCATATAAATGCTTTAATAAGCTTTTATACAACAGGTCCAAATTTATCGCATAAGATCTTGTACAAAGTTGCTACAAGAACGTTCTAAACACTTCGTTAAAGAACAAATATGCTGCTGGGAACAAAATGGCATTTTGGACAGCATTTAATCAGCAAATAAGTGTTTAGGAAGCAACAGTACAACAAGTTCACAACTGAACAGTCCTTTTACTCGCGGCTTATAGTGCGTCTTTGCTAGTTGGGATAAATATATACAGGGTGAGTTTTTAGTCTCGGCTCGGCCAATAACTCCACTACTGTGAGAGATAGCGAAAAAAGTTGTTCATAAAAGTTGTAGCCATGGATATGCGCCTTGCTCAGAAAATATTTTGATTTATACAGGGTGATCCATAACTACGTGGTGATGCAAACATATATTTTTTAAATGAGATACCCATTTTTAGATTCTACGAATAATTTCTCTTCTCAAAATAAAAAAGTTATATAACACTATACAGGGTATTTAAAAAATTATGACCATTTTTATATTCATATCGCTGTCAAACGGGCGTACTGTATATCAAAAAGTAATGAATCAAAAATTATTTTTTTTACACGAAAAGATTAAAAATACCCTCTTGTTTTAAAATCAGCTATAGAAAAAGCCCCCGACGCATATTCGTATACAGGGTGGTGTAGAATGCAAAATTTAGATTTTCTCTCTTTTTTTTTCAAAATAACCCCCAATATTTTATTATACCAAATAATTGCGTTCAATATGCTGTTTCATCTTTGTATAGCACTTGTCGTACCTACGTCCATCAGTTTCCGAGATATTTTAATTTTTCGCTAAGTTTAAAATATAGCTTCTATTTGTGTACTGAAATTTATTTATTTTGAGAAATTACTATAGAATTTGTTTTTTACTTAACGAAAAACTAAATTATAAGGTCACGATAGTATTTGGTGAAGCCAAAACCCTAAATTATCAAAATAATAAAGTCAAGTATACTGAGGAAACAATTTTGTAGGCGTGATGCATAATTATCAAGCAGATCTATAAGGTAGGCTTTGAAAAAATGTCAGTTTTCGTAACCTGCTCAATAGTTCCATACTGTGTGAAAAACCAGCTTCAAAAATTAATTTTTCCAGTGAGGGTATTCAGGAAAATGTTTAAGAAATTGCCTACTTGCCTCTAGAATATATCAACTATAAACAGCAATATCCAGAACGGAGGCACTCTAAAACTAATGCGTTTGCAAGATTGAAGAATCATATAATTGGACTGTGTCGTTTAATATTGCATAGCCTACCTGATAAATCTGCTTGATAACTATGTATGACAGCATGACATCTGTGAAATTGTTTGCTCAGCACACTAGACCTATATTATCTCGTTAATTCAGTGTTTTGACTTAATCAAGTATTATTATTGCCTTATATTTTAGTTGTTTGTTAATCAAAAATAAAATTGATAGTATTTTCTCAAAATAAATAAATTTTACTAAACAAATAGGAGGTATACTTAAAATTTGTAGAAAAATCGGAATGTCCCAGAAACTAATGAATTCAGCCATAAAAAGTGCTATACAAAGATGAAAGAGCATATTAAAAGCAATTCATTGGTATAATAAAATATTGGCAGTTATATTCAAAAAAAAAGAGCGAAAAATCTAGATTTTGCATTCTACATCTACATATGCGTCGCGGGCTTTTTTTATAGCCGATTTTAAAACTGGAGGACATGTTTATTCTTTTCGTGTAAAAAAAGTGATTTTTGATTGATTACTTTTTGATATACAGTACTTTCGTTTGACAGCAATTTGGATATAAAAATGGTCATAACTATTGAAATACCTTGTATAATGTTATAAATCCTTATATTACGAGAAGAGAAATTATTAGTAGAACCTAAAAATGAGATAATATATAGGGTCTCTCATTTAAAGAAACACATGTTTGCGTCACCACTTAGTTATGGATCACCCTATATAAATCAAAATATTTTCTCAGCAAGGAGCATATCCGTGGCTACAACTCTTATATACAACTTTTTTCGGTATCTTCTACAGTAGTGGGGTTATCGACCGAGCCACTGCTAAAAACTCACCCTGTATTGTTACTGGTGGCGTACTTTACTTCAGAAAGCTGTACGGTACAAACCGCACAAACGTCACTGAGCAAGATGCTATGTTAATATTTTTCCTACAGCTAGCTACAGCTCATACTTCATTACATTTTATGTTCTTTTAAAGTTTTTTTGTATCTCCTTATGACCTTGGAAAATGAAACCTACGGAGTATACTTGATATAAAAAGATATTCTAATTTTACGGAAAAGTACGACGTTTAATTTATTGCCTACCTACTTCCACATTACTTCCTGTATAACCATAATTCTGTCGTATGCGCAGAGGTGTGCAAACAGATTACTGTACTATCTATACAATATCCAGCGCAGCCAATGCCGTATTTCAAAGTAGATCGCCGGCCCCAGCCCACAAAAATACATAAATCTCGCGTTGTAAGCGGAGCACCGGCTGGTGGCTTGTCTTGAATAATGAGAACAAAGCTGCCTTTGTGGAAAGCATTTTGTGCCTTGCTGTGACTTGGATGATTGGAGAAAAAAATTACCCGGTCATTAATTCATTAGGTTTCTGTTTTGCTTGCTGCTTAGCTAAATGAGGAAATGATGCGCGAAATAGAAATTGATCATATAAAATAACGCTCATCTTACTTCCCACACCGATAGGTGAGGGGAGTATTGTGATCGCGAAAATTCTCGATTTTGAGATAATACGCTTTTTGGGCGTTTTATGATGTCTACATAACAAAACTCCACGTCACTCATTTCCGTCGGTCTGCCGGTCTGCCGGTCTGTCGGTCTGTCGGTCTGTCGGTCTGTCGGTCTGTCGGTCTGTCGGTCTGTCGGTCTGTCGGTCTGTCGGTCTGTCGGTCTGTCGGTCTGTCGGTCTGTCGGTCTGTCGGTCTGTCGGTCTGTCGGTCTGTCGGTCTGTCGGTCTGTCGGTCTGTCGGTCTGTCGGTCTGTCGGTCTGTCGGTCTGTCGGTCTGTCGGTCTGTCGGTCTGTCGGTCTGTCGGTCTGTCGGTCTGTCGGTCTGTCGGTCTGTCGGTCTGTCGGTCTGTCGGTCTGTCGGTCTGTCGGTCTGTCGGTCTGTCGGTCTGTCGGTCTGTCGGTCTGTCGGTCTGTCGGTCTGTCGGTCTGTCGGTCTGTCGGTCTGTCGGTCTGTCGGTCTGTCGGTCTGTCGGTCTGTCGGTCTGTCGGTCTGTCGGTCTGTCGGTCTGTCGGTCTGTCGGTCTGTCGGTCTGTCGGTCTGTCGGTCTGTCGGTCTGTCGGTCTGTCGGTCTGTCGGTCTGTCGGTCTGTCGGTCTGTCGGTCTGTCGGTCTGTCGGTCTGTCGGTCTGTCGGTCTGTCGGTCTGTCGGTCTGTCGGTCTGTCGGTCTGTCGGTCTGTCGGTCTGTCGGTCTGTCGGTCTGTCGGTCTGTCGGTCTGTCGGTCTGTCGGTCTGTCGGTCTGTCGGTCTGTCGGTCTGTCGGTCTGTCGGTCTGTCGGTCTGTCGGTCTGTCGGTCTGTCGGTCTGTCGGTCTGTCGGTCTGTCGGTCTGTCGGTCTGTCGGTCTGTCGGTCTGTCGGTCTGTCGGTCTGTCGGTCTGTCGGTCTGTCGGTCTGTCGGTCTGTCGGTCTGTCGGTCTGTCGGTCTGTCGGTCTGTCGGTCTGTCGGTCTGTCGGTCTGTCGGTCTGTCGGTCTGTCGGTCTGTCGGTCTGTCGGTCTGTCGGTCTGTCGGTCTGTCGGTCTGTCGGTCTGTCGGTCTGTCGGTCTGTCGGTCTGTCGGTCTGTCGGTCTGTCGGTCTGTCGGTCTGTCGGTCTGTCGGTCTGTCGGTCTGTCGGTCTGTCGGTCTGTCGGTCTGTCGGTCTGTCGGTCTGTCGGTCTGTCGGTCTGTCGGTCTGTCGGTCTGTCGGTCTGTCGGTCTGTCGGTCTGTCGGTCTGTCGGTCTGTCGGTCTGTCGGTCTGTCGGTCTGTCGGTCTGTCGGTCTGTCGGTCTGTCGGTCTGTCGGTCTGTCGGTCTGTCGGTCTGTCGGTCTGTCGGTCTGTCGGTCTGTCGGTCTGTCGGTCTGTCGGTCTGTCGGTCTGTCGGTCTGTCGGTCTGTCGGTCTGTCGGTCTGTCGGTCTGTCGGTCTGTCGGTCTGTCGGTCTGTCGGTCTGTCGGTCTGTCGGTCTGTCGGTCTGTCGGTCTGTCGGTCTGTCGGTCTGTCGGTCTGTCGGTCTGTCGGTCTGTCGGTCTGTCGGTCTGTCGGTCTGTCGGTCTGTCGGTCTGTCGGTCTGTCGGTCTGTCGGTCTGTCGGTCTGTCGGTCTGTCGGTCTGTCGGTCTGTCGGTCTGTCGGTCTGTCGGTCTGTCGGTCTGTCGGTCTGTCGGTCTGTCGGTCTGTCGGTCTGTCGGTCTGTCGGTCTGTCGGTCTGTCGGTCTGTCGGTCTGTCGGTCTGTCGGTCTGTCGGTCTGTCGGTCTGTCGGTCTGTCGGTCTGTCGGTCTGTCGGTCTGTCGGTCTGTCGGTCTGTCGGTCTGTCGGTCTGTCGGTCTGTCGGTCTGTCGGTCTGTCGGTCTGTCGGTCTGTCGGTCTGTCGGTCTGTCGGTCTGTCGGTCTGTCGGTCTGTCGGTCTGTCGGTCTGTCGGTCTGTCGGTCTGTCGGTCTGTCGGTCTGTCGGTCTGTCGGTCTGTCGGTCTGTCGGTCTGTCGGTCTGTCGGTCTGTCGGTCTGTCGGTCTGTCGGTCTGTCGGTCTGTCGGTCTGTCGGTCTGGTCTGTCGCGTTCTTCTACCCTCGTAATCTCAGTAACCGCTGCATGGATTGTGATGAACTTTGGGCACCGTTATGCTGTGGGGTCGTAGTAGGTAATGTTCCTATAATTTTGAAAATCGTTATACAGGGGGCCGAGTAATTAGCAAAAAATGAAAAATTTCAAATATGCCTCAAACTTCGTTTTTAGACGTTTTAGGGGTTCCTGATCATTTTCTACTTTTTCTTGGGTGGGGGTGAACTTGAAAAAAAAAATTTGTTGTATTCGTAATGGGCTGTCCATTGATATGTGAATGAAAAACCTAGCGGCATGATACACTTTTTAGGTCCATCCGAACGTTGCATGCTTATTATAAAGACCACGGGAATTTGTGATGTATATGTTAGGAGCAAACACCGATTTCGCCCAATGGACGGAAAATATGGTCAAAACGCGTTTTGGCTGCTACCGTTTTGCCAATGTCCGAATTATCGCTTTCCGGCTGTTCAATGTAGCCCAGAACGCGTTTTGGGTCAACTACGATTGCCAAAACGCGTTCTGTTCTACTGCGATTGCTATTGTGAGTGTCTCAGCTTGTAAACGATACATCTGGAGCTAGTGTATTCATTTAGTAGTTGATCTTTTTGCGGGTTAAGACAGTAGCTAGAGAGTGCGATGGAAGACCTAAGGTTATGTTTTAATGGCGAACTGCAAAAAGTCATAAGTGGTAGCAATGATAGTAGTAATATTTGTACAAGAGAAAGATACGACCAAACACTCACAGAGGTAAAGGCGGCAAAGGCCTGTAAAAGTGACGGTGACACAATATCTTCAAAACAAAGACAACGATTGAAAAGGTATGATATTTTAAAAATTGGCGATATCGAAAAACTAATTGAAAGAAGGCAGACGAAACAGCCGAACTGCGCGTTATTTTTGCATGACCCACGAGTTATTTGACATAAGAGATTGTGAGGTATGTTTCTTTCCGTTTTCTTTTCACGGACCTAAGATCTACAAGTGCTTTTATTCATTTTAGTTATGGATTCTAAGCTCAGAGGAAATATTGTAACACAACCCAGCAAATAATTGAGATTTATTTATTCATAGTAGAATATAGAACGTGTTCTGACAATCGTAGTTGGCCCAAAACGCGTTCTGGGCTACATTGAACAGCCGGAAAGCGATAATTCGGACATTGGCAAAACGGTAGCAGCCAAAACGCGTTTTGACCATATTTTCCGTCCATTGGCCGAAATCGGTGTTTGCTCCTAACATATACATACGAGTATCCTTTTAGATCGTTCGATATCGCGTAACGCGAAAATTGTTCAATTGATTTCAATGAAATTGAGATTACTCCCAAGGTGAGGATTGAAAACGCGTATGTTTTGGAAAAATCGGATCAGTGGCGGCGCGGCAATAATAGAAAAACTAAAAATATGAAAACAGCTAAAACATTGTTTTTAGGCGTTTTAGGGGCTTCTTATCGTTTTCTACGTTTTTTTGGATGGAGGGTGAGATTGGGGTGATTGGGGGTGGGGTTGTAAAACTGAAAAATTTGTTGTATTCACCATGGGCTAGTGGCCTGTGGAAGAAGGATCCAGCAGCATAATGTACTATGTTGTCCTAGTTCGTATAGAGATGCAAGAAACTATTCACGAGAGTCGCTGTGTTGCATTTTTTTTTTTTAGGGCGGGCCGGCAATAATTTGGTTGCAGGGGGGATAAGATAGAATAATATCACCGTTATGTGTGGGAAGTACAGAGTCAATCAACTTGACTTAATTTTTTTAGGTCCATCCGAACGTTGCATGCTTATTATAGAAACCACGGGACTTTACGGGATTTTAGATTTTTAGAATGAAGTTGTAGATGTGAGGATCCGAAAGTTTTTGATATTCGTAACCTGAAGCTGAAACTCAATGCAATGACCGGATTTGTAATTATTGCTCTCAAATTATACATGACACGATTTTTAGTCCTGACAGGACGCCAAACTGCACCGTCAGGTAGGTGGTTGTAGCACAAAGCCAGCTGGATAGCTATGTATACAGTTTAAGACAACAGATTGCGCAGTGTTGCAGTTACTATCACACGATGATAAAATTTAGCAACTATCTTTCCAGGAGCATGGAAAATAATACTTGTCTGGCATTGGAACTTTTGGCAGTGTTGCTGATGAACAGAAAGAGTAGTAAGCCAAAGGAGTGTTACAAGCTCACCCACATACATGTGAAACTAATAAAAGTGTGCTAAAAAGTGGGATTCATATATATCAAATTTCATTATAATCTCAGCAGTTGCACCAAATGTTCAATAAAGTATGAGAAAAGTCCCAGAAAAACTCAGTCTGCACCGTCAAACTATGAAACGCACTCGTGTGCGTTTTTTTTGCATTTTGTAGGTAACATTTAGTCCTTGATACGAAGTCACGAAATAGAGAACTATGAAAGCTAGCATTAATTAAAGCAGTAGGTATTAGCACAAATGTTCAGGTATCGCGTGCACTTTCCTGTTTACATAATGAATACGAAGCACACGGAGTCATTTCCTTTTTCATATTAGTAATGCTGCGCAATATTTATATGTGACGTTTTGATGAACATATTGTTTTGGTTTTTCGGTATGTTTAGATCAAGCACACACGTTTACGTTAACTAATTTTAAGAGGAACACCTTTTAAAGTACTTCTTAATGGTAAAACATAAATACACTGGAGCAATTGATTTTGTAATGGATTTGTGGATGCCATCCACTCGTGGTGGCGAAACGTCAAGCAAAAACCCAAGAACCACAAATTCATTGGACGATGGCCGCGGAAGCCTTACACAGTATATAATTGATGTTGTAGTCATACCGTTACACCAGTGTTTCTCAGCCTTTGAGTATTTAGGATTGAAAAGAATCTACTTGCGTTGCAAAATAATTTATAATTGAAATAGGACAATAATTATTTGCTGCGATACGATCACCCATTAGTCTAAAAATTATTGTTCACAACTTTATACCCTTTTGTGAATAAAGTCAGCTTATTATTGTTATTATTGTGTCTTTATAAGTTTCTCTCGCGTGATTGCGATAACAGCAAATGCCGATGGGCTGTGCCAAGTCAACACTTGATTCGAATTTAGGAAGGATCGTACAATATTAAAGGTCTTCAGGATCAAAGACTTTTAGAACACTTTGTGTAATTTTTCATCCAGGCCAACTGTTGCATGTGTTGTGTAAATGTGTTTGGTGTACGGCCTTAGACCGACATAATAAGGACAGCAGTAACTTTGTTTTGTTTCCAAAGTCGTTTTATTCCCATGGCAACGTCCGTGTATTCAGACGTCTTCCCGGCGTAGGTGTTTTGGATATTCACGTCATTGGGAAAAGCAATATCTATCAAATAGATAACTTTCTCGGCCTTTAACTGAAAACTATATCTGGTCTATTGGCTGGGGTAGTCTTGTCTGTTTGTATTTCAACGTCCCAGTATAGTTTGTATTGATTGTTTTCGAGTACTGATGGCGGAGTATAATTGTAATATGGATCTGTATTTTCTATTGTTTGTTTGTTGTGGCTAGCGCTTGGAGTACGACTTTCGCTGCAGTTATGCCTAGCCGTGTACCTGGTACCGACGAGAGTTTTGCATCCGCTTGTTACGTGATCTATTTTTTCTTTTTGGTGGTGACATGTTGTGCAATTATCGTCTGCTATGGGTGGATCTTTAATAATTACGTATTTTTTGTAGTTTCGTGTCGCAGTTACTGGGTCCTGGCTTAGTGGTTCCAGAAATACCTTGCGTTGATACCAGTTAATGACATGGTCCCAAAAAGATTTGTGATCGTCGAAATCTGTTCAGAAGAACGCTGTGATATACCGTCGTCCTGACAAATCGAGGTCTGAGGTGGATATCGATATACGAGATTTCCTAAAATGGATCACAAATCCTGTCGGGGTGAAGAAAGTGGCCCTCGAACCGACGACGATCTTGGCTTGGACTTGGAGAACTCGAAGAAGAATGTGTGTGGGAGACTAGAGCAGTTACTGCTCGTGCAAAAGGTTATCCTAAGGTGTCCCTCGACCCTTAGAGTGTCTGGGTGTTGAAGAAAAGGGAAAGGATGAACACAACTAACTTGGTTTCTATAGGATATTTAGCTTAGGTTTTTATCATTTAAGATAATTTCGATATACAGGGTGGGCCAATAGTGCGTGGACGGAGGATTGTGGGCTTAATAAAAAATATTTCAAAAATCTGTCACTTGATCATGGCAGGGACCCTTGAGGGCTATAACGTGAAAATATTTTCACTTAAATTTTGACGTTTATACAGGGTGATTCATATCAAACTTACATTTTTTTTGAATGGAACTCCCTATATATTATTGCATATTTGGATTCCTTGGTTAATTCTAGTGTGACTTTATGTATCACACATGGAACTTTAAACGAACCGTTTAGGAGCGAATCACCAGTTTTGGTATAAGTAGGTATCAGAAAAAAATTGAATATCGCAGCGATTTTAAAACTTAGAAGGCCGTGACTTTGCGGTACGACTAAGCATGAAATTCATCACCTTAGCTCAGACGGCTGAAATTGAATTCTTTTTGTACTTGGAGAAATCAGTAGATTAATTAAGGAAACTTCAATCACAGATAACTTGATTTTTTCAAATGGGAATGTCTATTTTGGTTTAAGAAATCAAATGTAAAATTTGATTACCTTTCTAACGATATAGCATTCTCGATAGCAATCCTTTTTAGTTTTCATTTTATTCCAAATTTTCAGTCAAATCGGTGTTTTTCAATTTTCCTGCATGCAAACAACCTAGCAGGCCATGAAAAATAAACAAAAGCTCGTTCATATGGAAGAAACCAACTAACTTAGTAGAAAGATGTAAACTAACTAGGGCAACGAGGCAAGATTATATAGCGGTAACAAGAATGCTCATTTTTCACAGCCTACGAGCTATTAGCCAATTTCCAAGGTCAGCAAAAAAATATGTAATCAAAGGAAAACTACTAGTGAATGTTGCTGGCAGTATAATATCTATGTCTTCTGAATAAATTTCCACATTTAATGCTATAAAAAAGTAGCCATCTCCGCAAGTCAAAGGTAATGATATCTCTGACTGCAACCCTTCAAATTCTTCAGTAGGTACTTCTACTTATTAGCAAAATCGCGGAAAATGAAACCTGAATTGCAGTCTGTTTGAATTGTAAAACATAATTTAGTTTGCAGAAAACTACATGAAATAAATACAATTACAACATAGCGTAATTAAAAAATTCTAGCAATTATTTCAATAGATGTTCAGAATGCTCCAATTGGAGATGTCTTCACTTTTGACTTAACTAAATGGAAATGACCAATTTTTTTATCCCATTACATGTAATATTTCATTCTAAACGTGTTAGACTGTAAGCAAAAATCGCTGCTGGTTTTGCTTTTCTTTCAAAATTTTTAATCGTTTTGGAAAGTTGTCAAGCTCTAGTAGACCTCAATAGCTAGTAGGCTGTGAAAAACAAACACTTCTGTCATAGCCCAGCTACTCATTGACATTAGATATCTTGCGGCTGTTGCATCCGGTTAGAGCTAATATGTTGTAAGGAATTTTCATAATCTTGCCCCGTTGCTCTAGTTAGTTTGCATCTTTCTACTAAGTTAGTTGGTTTCTTCCATATTAACGAGCTTTTGTTTATTTTTCATGGCCTGCTAGGTCGCTTGCACGCAGGAAAATTGAAAAACACCGATTTGGCTGAAAATTTGAAATAAAATGAAAATCAAAAAAGATTGATATCGAGAATGCGATATGGTTAGAAAGGTAACCAAATTTTACATTTGATTCTTTAAACCAATATAGGCATTCCAATTGGAAAAAATCAAGTTATCTGTGATTGAAGTTTCCTTAATTAATCTACCGATTTCTCCAAGTACAAAAAGAATTCAATTTTAGCCGTCTGTACTAAGGTGACGCATTTTATGCTTAGTCGTATCGCAAAGTCACGGCCTTCTAAGTTTTAAAATCGCTGCGATATTCAATTCTTTTCTGATACCTACTTATACCAAAAATGGTGATTTGCTCCTATACGGTTCGTTTAATGTTCCATATGAGATACATAAAGTCACACTAGAATTGACCAAGGAATCCAAATAGGCAATAATATATAAGGGGTTCCATACAAAAAAAATGTATGTTTGATATGGATCACCCTGTATAAACGTCAAAATTTAAGTGAAAATATTTTTACGTTATAGCCCTCAAGGGTCCCTACCATGATCAAGTGACAGATTTTTGAAATATTTTTTATTACGCCCACAATCCTCCGTCCACGCACTATTGGCCCACCCTGTATACCAGGAGTTGTTACCAAGCACATAATACTGTTCGGTGATTTATCAAATATTTCACCAATGGGAGAATCGTTGTTCCAAAAGTTGATGAGAAAAATAGCGGACTACGATATTTTTGTGTATATTGTGGGTCGACACTGGTCCACTTCGTAGGACCAGTATGTTGAGCTGAGTTTTCCTTTGGAAGATATAAAGAGAACATTGCATTGAAAAACCCCAGTCCTGGCTTAGAGCAAGTAAAGAAGTTGCTGTGCGAGGTGATTGGTGTGATAGCGGACGCGTCAGTTGGTATGCACCTATTGTTTACAGACAGACAGACGCAGGTAGCGAACTTGGAAGCTGCCGCTCACGGTCGGTGCTAAGATCGAAATTCCCTTCCGTATCAGCAAAGTTTACCGGAGGGATGTTCATATATGTGTTAAGAAAGAAAAGATAGCAGATAGGACATCCGTGGAAGAAGAATTTACTTTGGCCGACGATGTAAGTGTGAAGGTAGACGTCCAAAAAACAGTTCGAGCTTTTTTCACTCACAACAACTTCTTCGATGTGCGCTATGATAACGAAATGTTCCAGATGGATACCGAACCGACGCTCGACGTCATCTGTTTTACGCCCAAGAAACTGTCTCAACACCATACATGATCGGTGAGGAGAGGTTTTTGATCCTGCCAGATCAAACAAGCTTGTCAAGGCAGTGGCACTTCTTTAACGTCCCAGTCAACCACCTCAGTAAGCAGGAGAGGTCACAGTAAACACTCATACGTTAGTTAAACGTCAATCCGTGACACCTCTTCATTTTACGTTTTCATTGAAGCTTTAAAAAAGCGATCATTTTACGTTTAAAAATGTTCAATTTGTAACCCTTTTTAAAAACGTTTGATAGTCGTGTATTTGCAACGTTAACAAGATATTACTTTTGCACCGATTAAAACATTATTCTTAGGTAGTATTTGAACTACCTACTATTAATATCTTGAGTCCACGACTCAGTACGTTTACCTGGGAAATGACATTTTTGAAATGAAGTTAATAAAGAGCGGGGTGCCCCAGGGTTCAGTTCTGGGACCTCTGCTCTTCATACTATGTATTAATGATCTGTTTGGTTATCTACTGCCTGTATGCTGACGACGCCACATTGATTAGCCGTGCAAATTCCGATTTAGAATTAGAAAAAGATATGTCGGAAAGTAAATCCAAGGCTGTGTGTTGGTTTACCCAAAATAATCTTAATTTAAATGTGAGCAAGACACAAGAATTGAAATTTTTAAAACATAACACTCAAGACAAACCAAAAGTAAATGCTAATGTATTAGGCATAACCTTAGATAATAGGCTAAATTGGGAGGCTCATATTTTGTCATTAAAATCTAAACTGGCTTCATCAATATATGTTATTCGTAAACTGAAGAGTCTAGTTAGTTCGACGGCCATTCTAACGGTATATTACTCACTTTTCTACAGCCATATGAGCTACCGCATTAGATTGTGGGGGAACTCGCCACATGCAGTTAATATTTTTAGACTTCAGAAGAAGGCTGTACGTATTATTGTAGGTGCTGGCCATTGGGACCATTGTAAGCCCCACTTCATTAACCTCAATATAATGACGCTGCCATCATTATACATTTACTCGCATCTTGTGGACATGAATAGAAATAAGAACAATTACAGTCTAAATTCTAATTACCATTCGTATAATACCCGATCCGAAGAACTAATAAGAGTTCCTAGATACCGGCTAGACAAGTCTGCTAGGAACTCTTAACAATTACGTCTATACAATATCTTATCAGCTCCTCTCAAAAACGTAGAGCATGCAAAATTTAATGCCTCCATCAAAGCATTTCTCCAGGAAAATGCATTTTATTCAATCCGCGAGTACATGGACACCATCAAGACGACAAGTACTTTCAAATTTGTAAAGTAGTTATTTTTGTATTGTTGTTTTTTACTGTATGTGTATTGTCTCTGTTTTTACAATTTGATTCTATATTTTTACATCTTATGTTATATATCGACTATTTTTTCTAACTTGCAACAGACGTAAATTTTACATATCTATCTAATAGTGCTTATAATTTTAAAGGATGTCATATAAATAAAACACAACAAATGTTTGTTTTTCAACGTATTTATTCAACTCTCAATACATAAAATTAGAAGGCCACTTATAATAAAAGGAATATAAACATTGCAACGTAACACTTTTTTTGCTTCATAGTAGCTAGTTTTTTTACTTATCTTTGTACTCGATGTTTTGAGAGTTTCTTAAAATGGCAATGGCATAATTGACAATTACCTAGAAGTACCCAGAACATTTTCATTAAATCTGGAACAACCCTATCTATTCACTTTTGATTACTGCCTCCAGATATCCGGCATTTATAAAAATATTAGGAAATCACAGTTTCAATTTTGCATTAAACCGAATCGTTATAAATGAAAATAAAACGTAAAATAAAACAGTACGGTTTTATTACTTCAACAGTATGAAATAAAATGTAAAAAACTCAAATAATAACGAGGAAGCATGATAACTATATTGCTACTATTTTGAAACAGTTATAGTTCATAGCTACAGTTCATTAGTTGAGCAGAAAAATAAGATTTGCGTAAACAGAGGCACGCCACCAAACGACGAGGTGTAGTAGAATCATTTGCATATCGGAGGTTCGCAGTAAAATTTTAACCGTAGGAACACTCGAATTTTCATCTTTCGTTAGTTATGAAGATGTACTTACCAAACGCAATACCTGTATCAACAGCTGAAGACTCAGAAAGCGGAAGACACTTGTTGACTCTACAACAACACGGGTGAAAATGGTCGCCGCCAGTATTGATGTTATACACATACACGCACAGCCTGGAAATGACACTGATGGCTCTCTCGAACCACTCAGATTGCTCCATTCAGAAACTACGTTAATATAACGTTGTATCTGGGCGAGCAATCCACGTTATTTTCATCTGTTACCACAACGGTTTGTACAGTGTATAGAGAGTTAGCAAAATAATGCAATTTTTTGTTGCTTCGACGCTTGGCTAGATTTTGCTCCTAATTTAAAGATGAAAAACTTTTAAAAAACCAGTTGCTCATGTGATTAGTAAAATGATTTAGCCAAACGTTACTTCAACCTTGAAACTCTATGAATTGCAGAATGATTATTATGAATCAGAACGTTATTCTAACGTTTGAACACGTTATTTTTGGCACACTTTATTTGTGGACTACACAACGTTATTCTAACGTGAAAATGAGCCACCGTAGAATTGTGTATTTGATAAAACGTTATTATGACGCTTTCATAAAACGGTATATATTTACACTAAAATCAAACCGTTGACATTCTAACGTAAACGTTTTATCAACATTTTACACGTTTAAATTACGTTTAAACAACGTATTATGTGTTTACTGGGATACGCAATAATGAGCAGAATATACATACGAAATATGCAGCCCAACAACACACAGAAAAATCTGTCGTTCTGTTGAAGATAGACCCTTGGATCCAACGGGACGTTACACTCAGCATTCCTCAAATACAGCGACGTTTTATCCAATGGGAAGTGTATAGTTGGTAACGAATTATATCGTACTGTCGATTCAACTACAAGATGTCACTGGATTCCAATGAATAACTCAATCGCAGCTGTCGTTGAATCGAATCTGTGTTTGGTAATTGATTCTAAACTACTTTCTTTTCCTTGAACCAACAGATTTTACTGCGAGGACAGTTGATCGATTCGCTTGGATGTTTAATTGTGTGATTTTATATGAAGTTATAAGGAGCATGATATAAGAATTAGACATAAGCCTGCACCAGTTGTTGCATTATTACCTGAAATATAACTGTCTGACTAATCTAAATACCTACATTCAAATGTGGGAGTTTATTCTTCTAAGCCCCAATTTTTCAGTAGGTCCTCTATTTAATATATAACTGGAAACATTTAAATCACACAATTGCTGATACAATACGCAAAACCACGAGATGACACAACACGGCTAACACCAAAACAATACAACGAAACACAACGAAACAACCTCGTCCATGTTGACGGGTTCGCGCCGATAATAACACTAAGGAGTTTTTATCATATGAATTATCACGAACTGCTGTTGCAGTAATAATTTTTGTACATTGAATAGATTGTATGCTTTTCTTAAATGAAACATAGGGTAAATTTCGGAAACAAAAAGATGTTTTGATTGCATTATATATCAATACTGGTATTAGAAGGATTATCCATATCGTTAGAACAAGTACAAAACTATTTTGAATTTATTGGCGTACCTGTGATTACTTCGAATAGAAGGATAGAATTCTTTCAATGGCATGGATTTGAAACAACTGTAAATATATTCAAAGCGATGGAGAAACATCCAAATACTAACAATTAATTGGAAACGCAACAGTATTTTTTTCTGTGTAGGTACTTCGCGTTGATACCACATGGCCCCAAAAAGGTTTATGATGGTCGCAATTTGTTCAGGAGACGAAGTAAGGGACGTTCCGAAATATCGTCATCCTGACAAACCGAAGTCCGAGGTGGGTGTGGATGTACGAGATTTCCTAAATTGTATAGATGTCACCAATCCTAATGGGGTGGAGAAAGTGGCCCTCGAACCGACGATGATTTTAGCTTAACGGGTTGCCAAGCTATTGGACTTGATACTCGAAGAAGAATGTGGTGTGGGAGACTAGAACGGCTACGGCTCGTACAAAACGTCAGTCTAAGGTGTTTCAAGAGAATGGTATATTCTATATTTTGGATATTTAATACCAATAATGATAATAGTGTATCTAAGAAGACAAAAACTGAGTACAAGAGCAGTACTGAAACAGATTAGCAAAGACAAGGTTGCATCTATTCATAAACTTTTCATTTTGGGTCTGACTAGCAAATACTGGCAGCATAAAAAACTCCCTTTACTTATAGAAAGCTATGAGTACTTATTACCAATCAGAGATCAAATATATTCCAACGTATTACACCCTTACCTTACCACAGAATACAAGAACTGCAACTTCAAACTAGGAGTAGAATATACGAACTTTCATCAAGCTGACCCTACAACATACATCAAATTTAAACAGCAGACAGAGGAAAAATGGGATCAATGTGAACACATATACACAGACGGTTCAAAAACGACAAACGGTGTAGGATGCGCTTTCTACCATGAAAATAAAAAATATCAAGAATTATACAAACTTCCTCCAGATTGTTCAATATATACAGCTGAGTTTACAGCCATTCAAAAAGCACTAGAGTATTCTCTTAGTAATGCTGAGCTTAGAGATGTTATAATCTTCAGCGACAGCAAGAGTGCAGCTATGAGATTAGAGCATTCAAGCATTTCACTGACTTTAAACCATATCATCTCAAACATAATGAAATTGATTTACAGACACAACAATTTGGATAAAAATGTAAAAACTGTATGGATTAAAGGACATACAGGTATACCTCAAAACGATAAAGTCGACATACTAGCAAAGATGGCGACTACAGATGCAATATTGATGAGCAATTTCAAAATTCCCTACAGTGACTTGAACAGTATATTAAACAAGAACCTGAAAGAAAAGTGGAGTGGACACTACCATAGAAATCCATCCGGAACGATATACAAACAGATCCCGCAGAAAATAAGAACAGAACCCTGGTTTAAGAGAGAAACGAATAGACCACTTGTGAGAACAATTTGCAGATTGAGGTGTGGTCACTGCTTAAGCCCTCAACACAAAACTAGAATAGGGCTAGACGATGACCCTCACTGCAGATGTGGGTACTGCTCAACACTGTATATTAGAATGCCAATTGATCAGTAATGAGGTAACAGACCTGTATCACAGGTTGTCAAACTATATTCCGTTACCTACTAATATGATCTCTATACTGGCTAGTGAAAACAACTGTGCATACAAACTATTATATAACTTTTGCACACAAAAACTAAAAATAACACTGTAACTTTCAACTTTAACTAATATAAAACAATGTTCGTATTCTTAAGAAACAATAGATGTCCATCCGAAATAGAACTGGCCAGTTGATCTCAGATCAGAGCCAATAACATAAATAAAAAGAAAATGATAATAGTAATGAAGAAACAAAATATTTTGTAGTAACATTTACCCTCTACATGATTGTTGTTATCAGGGCCCGGCTAGCTCAGTCGGTAGAGCAGGAGACTCTTCTCAGGGTCGTGGGATCGTTCACCACGTTGGGCGCCAAGATAGTGTGACATGTTTAACTTTGAAAGCCACATCCCCATCCATTCAGACGCATCCAGAGAGCAACAGCTATCTCGAGATTACCAAACTAGACTGGCTTGGTGCCTGGGAACTGCCAAGGTAATAACTTTATTTTTGTTTGACACTAGCTAACAGATGAATCATGGCAACTATATAATTATAAAAATGTATCTGTCATCTAAGGTAAGGTTTTAAAAATATAATAGAATGTGGATGAAGAATGCAATGCGCGGAAGGTATGTGGTGTCCCCGTGTGTGTTACAAAATTTTATACAAAACTTGATACGATAAATTGACTAAATGATTTTTACAAAATTATTGATTTGACACATAACATAACTGCTTAATAGCTATTACAAAAAATGTGTGATTATTCAAAGCTAAAGCTGAAATAGTGTATAAGATGAATGCAACAAGAATATTGATCTCAAGTAAAGAATCCAAATGCAAGGAGTCTTTTTAGAATCATAATGTGATATCTATATCATTATTCATCCGAAAGCGTCAACGATATAAAGCACAATTGATAAATCAAAGCAATGCATTTTATCAAATTGAGATAACAAAGCGTTACTGTTGCGAAATTGAATTTTCACACTTAAAAGCCCTTCGGCTGGAAGTGATTGCTGACGTTATCATAGTCGGCAGGAAATCATTCCTCCCGAATAAAATCTGCACTACAGATTACGCCTTCATGTGTTTTAATTAATCGCTCCCGTCAAGTTGTCTGTTTGGTAAAGATTTTTGATGTGTTCATCAATTCTTAGCTTAAACGGAGCTTCAGAGTCCCGAGTTGTCAGTTGAAATAAAACTTGGTTTTGTGAGAAATGTTGATTTATATCACTCAGAAAATATCTGGAAAATAAAAGACATTATTGTCGTTATGAGAATTTGTACTCTTTTTGTATAGCAGTATTGCATACATACATATAGCAATTACAGGTAACCATACAACCAGAAGACCAGTTGATCGCAAATACAAGTACTTATTAGTCAATTCAATAAAGTCACCAAAACGACCGGAAAAATGCAATGAATGGATGCATTGCATTTTGATGAATCCTTCGTAGATCTTCTAAGCTCCAAAATTACAAATGGCGTCTCATGAACTTCGGTCACAGTATTGCGAACTGCCGTGATTCAAACATTCCTATTTACTTCTATAATGTTGAGCTTTCACTCAAAAAATTGAACCCGTGCTAACGTCTGATCTAGCACTGTGCTTGTTTTACTGCCCTTCAAGGTGATGTGCTAAAAGGATTTACGATTTTTATTTTTATTAGAACTAAAACGTAGGCAATATCATTCTATTTAACCACACTGAATTTTGGTTTTGAGGGATGAAATCCATAGCTGTGTGTCAGTTGCGAGTCAGCTATTATTTTGAAGATCGTTATTTAATCTGCTGTAGTTTGTCAAAAATGCTCTGTATTTTGGTAAGATATTAGGGGAAACGCTTAGTATATACTTTCTAAATTAAGAACACAAAAATCTAAGAACTACACCGGCAAGCAAAAAGTTTAGGTCACATAAGAAATTACAAATGATTTTGGAAAAAATTAAATACTGAATCGTCTATCTAGTAGGCAGTGAATCATTCATTTTCGAATAAATGCCTTCGGGCATATTCGTTATCTATAAGTTGTTGTCAGCGTATTTTTTTAAAGGTTCGCACGGTGGCTATTCCTATGTTTATCCGTCAAAATGACTACACTTATAGTTTATTTTGATTCGAATGTATATTTTAACTGGTCATGATGCCTTTAGGTTTTATTTTTGTGGCTAAAATTGAAGCATTGATTCAAGATGGTCGAAGACAATGAGAAAGAAACTGCAAGAATTGTTGGTAACAGCTCATATGCCGTACAAAATGTATATCAATGCTATTGAGAGGCTGACCTGATAACCAGAAGATCAGGATTCGCTCGAAGAAGGATCATCAGCCAAAGAGTGGATCGATTTTTGATGGCGGCAGATTTGCGGAATAAGACAGCATCTGGGGTTTGGCTGTCAAATGTTAATGTTAACCAATGGACTGTAAGAAGAAGGCTTGATGCCGATAGATTGACTTTTGCCAAAATCACTTGGGATGGAATTCTAATTATGAATGGAGCAAGTTACTGTTTTTGGATGAACCCTGTTTTTACCTAACTAGATTAGACGGACTTCGAAGGGTATGGAAGAGACCCGGAGAAAGATATGCCCCAGTTTTTATTGCTGGAAGACTTCCACATGGTGGTGGATCGATTATGGTTTCTGCAAGAATCAGTTTAGAATCATGCTCAGAGTTGGTCGTCATACAAAATGGCTCCCTGGCAGCTCACATGTACATTACTAGAACTATGAATATTATGCCTTTCATGGTTACTATGCGAGACTGCATTTTTATGCACGATAATGATAGGACTCATACAACCAGAGATGTCACTGAATATCTGGATGAGGTGGGAATAGACAGTTTGATCGGCCAGCACTCAGTCCAGATCCGAATCCCATCGAACATATTGTGTGAGATGAGATGGGTATATTCAAAGACATTCATCAGCTCCAATGTATACCCAAGAACAGAATGAGCTGCTAATGAGGAATGCATAACATCCACCAAAATGTAACCCTAAGTTCAATACAAAGCGTGCCTCGTCAACTACAATCATGAATGCCAAAGGAGAGAATACACGCTATAAATTGACAGACTTCCCTATTATTGTTAATTGCTACTCATTCATTTAATTAGAAAAAAGTTCCAAATTCACTAACTGACCGACTTTAACTGAAAGATAATAAATCGTCATATTACTGCGAAAAGTCGCTAACTGACTTTTTGTGGAAGAATTAACTAACTGTATCTTACACCTTAGTTTCATTGCATCTTTCAGTTTTAGAAGTCACTAACTGTCTATAAGTATCAGATCAGATTATATCTATATATTAAAACTCATCAACAAAATAGAAACTAAAAATTGTAATACGAAAAGTTCTTAAGTACCTTAATGACTTCTCGTATAAACGCTTCATACATGTTTGAACGGGATGCGCGAATGCAAAAACTCACTAACAGCAACTGTCGTCTGAAGTTTGTAAACAAAGTAGATGTTTCAGACGGCCAGTTTCGGACTGCCATTACCATTTCGATGTTATTTATCCTCGTCTAGCTGACGCGCCGTTTTTCGTGGTTTGTTCTGATTGGTCGGTGCCGCGTTCTGCTGAGTTTGTCAGTTCTTGATGACGTGCCATTCTTCACGGCTTGTTCTGACCGGTCCCTGCTGTGTTCTAGTTCAGTGGCGCCGCGCGACGGTTCCTAATGATGATGACGTGGCCGTTCGGTGGTCATTTCGTTACACGTTTGTGTCCAAGTTTGTTTTGTCCAATTCTAGTTTTCCCACATTTCTTATGAGAGGCTGCTATTTTGATGTAATTTCCACGATAGGCTTGCTGTACAAGTTCTTGTTGCAGGCTATATAAGCAGCACCTTTGAATTTCCGGCGATACCTTTGAGGTTCTTTGCTTAGCGTCTGCTCAAATAATTTTGTGTTGCTGGGCCACAAAATCACCCATGGGCCGAACGTCTTAAAATTATTTGGAAAGACGCTAAGGTTACTGACAAAGAACGTCACTGGTCACGCCAAATGTTAGGCCGCCTAAAAAATCTAATCCACAAAATATGTACTCCCCCGCCTCCGACGAGAGCAATTTGAAAGGTGGCAACCCTAATCTGGACCACCCCCAAAACTGCATCATGTAATGTTCACCCCCCTGCGACGATTCCGTAATTTGCCCCCGCACACCAAAAAATAATAATAATAATAATAAGTGGGTTGAAGTCGGAGACTGAGGGCTTTATAATGGCTTGCCAAGACGGTGTCTTCAACACCTTGGTGTACCGTAAAAGGGTTATGGGTGTAGATGTACCCGACATCCTTTGTAGAGCTTGCCGACAGGCGCCAGAGACGCTTACGCATCTCTTGTCGGCGTGTAAGACGTACGCTGGAACGGCTTACGTCCATCGGCAAAACGCGGCACTACGAGTGCTCTACTATCATTTGAGGCACTCATACGGTATCGATGAGACACCGGTGCTGCCATACGCTCCAGGGGATATAGAGTCCGTTGTGGAGAACGAGAGATGCCGGATTTACTGGAACTACTCGTTCCCCACGCTCGAGCTTGTACAGGCAAACAAGCCCGACATAGTCCTTCTCGACCACCAACAGAAGACGATGTTCGTTATTGAGTTTTCGGCGCCTGCCGAGGTGAACGTCGTCTCTAAGGAGGAGGAAAAGCGGGCCAAATATCAGGAGTTGCTCGGACAACTTCGCAGGCTCTGGCCAGACTACACTGTAAGTCTGCTGGTTATGGTCATTGGATCCCTAGGTGGAATGAGGAATACGCTGCTCTCTGCACTGCGCAAAATACCGGTGCGCACATCTTAGCCGCCAGAATGCAGAAGGCAGTCATCCTTGGGTCCCTTCGTCTACTTAGGGCGCACGATTCGCGGACCCAGTGATTGCTCACCTCACGGTGTGAGGAGTAGTCATTGGGTAATGGAACAGCAGCCCGGTGTGTCGGAGCCCGGGCTGCACTTTTTTGTTTTAAACATAATAATAATACGTCTTTATTCGCCTGTCATAAAACAAAAACTGGTGATTACATCATCCAAATACTATAAATGACAAAACGAATAGGTGGAGTGTCACCTTAACGGTGTTTTTCAACTCTACCTTCAAACACAACATTGATCTAGAAAATAATAATATAAAAAAGGGACCTATTGTATAATACTAGATTTTTAAATAAATGCTATACAGTGGGGATAAAAGTGTTCAAAGCCAAAATCAGTCTTTATGTAACAACAGGCATCTGAGCTTCTTTTTAAAGTTAAAAATGGAGTAATCTTGGTATTCCGAAGGCAATGCGTTATACATTTTGCTAGCATTATATGAAAACCCATAAGTATAAATAGCAGAGGTATGCGGAGGAATCACAAGTTTATTTCTGTTTCTTGTAGGCAATATATTCACATCTTTGAACATCTTCAGTTTCTTAGACAGATATGGAGGAACTTTTGTTACTATTGTTTTATGCACTGTAGTTAAGAAATGTAATTTTCTAAGTTGTACTAAGTTCAATCTATCATTTCCTTTAATTACGTGACTAATATGTTCAAATCTTCGAATGCCGATTGAAAATCTAATGAATTTTGTACCCGTTGCAACCCCACTTCATCTCTTTTTAATAATGCCGGACCATATACAGTATCACCATACGATAATTTGGAGATGATAAGAGTTTCACAAAGCATAAGTAAAGAAAAATAAATCCTGGATACGTAGCTACCGATTAGTATTGCTAAAAAGGAAGACCTATTAAAACTATGTCGCGAGAACATTATACCAGAAGAGCTGGTTTCTGTCCCTCACAACCTCCAATATCGTGTCAGATTACATGACGAAACATGCCCAAGAGGACGACGAACAAGAAGAATAAGCCGTTTCCCTTTCTACTGACATTATTTCTTATTTAATTTATAATATTGCTTGCTGCAAGTGGGCGAATAAATAACTACTTCCACAAAGCTAATTTTTTTTACTGCCAAAAGTTGCCGACTCAGTTTGCTTATTTTTTATTATACTTTAGAGAGAATAAAATTGATTTTTTGTTACTAAGATTAATTACCTAGGTGTTTTATTAGCAGAGCGCGGGAACATGGCTTGGGTGAAAAGAAATAAAAACTGATTTAATAAATAAAAAATAAACTTCAAGCTGCAATATCTCGAAAGTCAATAAATGTTTGTTAGTAAATTTTCGCTGGTATATAACGAAATATGCCCACCAGAATTTATCAGAAAACGAATGAATCACCGCCTACTACACCGATGATTCGATAATTAACTTTTAACCAAAATTATATGCAATTTCCTAAGGACGTTGGTTCACGAAAGTGTTTAGTAGATGAAATGATTTTTTCCATTTCTGATAAGTTTAATCACACAGGTAGGTATCTACCCTAAAAAAATCAATATCTGTTATCGATCATTTCAGAAAGTTATTAACGATTAAAGATGAGAATTTTAACATGGACTCGTATGAGAGAGCAGCGTCTTAGGCGGAATAAACATATTTTAAGGGTAGACAAAAAATTAAGCAATGTTCAGAAATTTGCTTTGTGATAATTATGCAGTTTGTATTATTGCATTAAGAAAATAGATTGATGACCATTTGAATTAGCTATTAATTATTTTAGTCATGGTAGTTAAAACTGTTTTACCATATTGCAATCTGGTAACAGCATCTACGCTCTCTTTACAAAAGCCATATTGACAGTGTCATACAACGTCAGATAGGTTAGGTTTGTTGTTTTTTAAGTATCGTTTGTGTGTCTGAGCGAGGACCTAAGATTTTGACAGTGTACGTATCTCTCAAAAATAATTCGGGGTATTTTATTAATGTTAAACATTTGCAGATAGTTAGTTGACATTCACAAAAAATATAGCTGCAAAATCTGTGTGAAATATATTAGCTGCGCACATAACCATGTATGGGAAATTGGAAAATCGGAGTATTGTACTGAAGCTGAAATTCATTTAAATGACAATTAATGGTATGCAAACTATAAAAATAACTGTAAGCTTATACGTGGATGTGATCAAATCTGTTAGCTCCGCGTTAAAAAAAGGATGCTATTACATGGCAAAAAATAGATAAAGCATAGACAAAACTAGTTAGTAGTTAGTAGTTAGGCCTTCTCAAAAAATATTAATCATCTCTAATGTTGAAGTGGCTGTGAGAAGAATCCTGGGTTCTATCTTCTGATAGCAAACATACTTAACCCGTAACCGGTGACGTCCCATTATTGTTACACTCATGGTGACGTGGAGTCCTGGAGACTCCTCCCATATCGTTGCATATATTATCAATCCCATACATTATTATCAGGATCTGAGTATGTTTCTCTCAAATTCTAAGCTATTCCGTTGAACTTGATGCAAAAATACTGAGATAATCTTCATAACGATCCATCTCTATTGCAAAGTCAGGATCAGTATCATCAATGTCGCTATTATCAGAGTCATAGCTGTTATACCCACTCCAAAAAGGTCTCTTCAAAGTTAGAATGTGTTGCACGAATACTCCGTGACGTACTTGGACGAGTAGCCATTAAAGAGTTCTAAAGCACACAAGCAAAGCCCTGACCATATGATATACATATGTATAAACTACAGTCGCAGTAACGGTGACGTGGAGTCTGCTAGACTCCGACACGTGGGACAACAATGGCTTCCTGTTAGCTGACGTCACAAGCGATGCTGCGGACGGTGATTGTAGAAAGCTACCTGACGTTGTGTTTGTCAAGGTCATCTGGTTTCGAAATTACAGCTATGTTCAACTTCGAAGGAGTCTCCCAGACGCCATGTCACCGGTTACGGGTTAATTCTAAGATGCCTGAGAGCTGTCTAAAAATAGATGAACGGATATACAAGATTTGTTCTATTTGATGTAATATGTTTGTTTCTATAGTTACCCGGAACCGTGAAAAAAATTGCGTTCCTCAAAACAATAAAGAATTGTTCATTTTTAGTACCTTATTCTCGAACACAAACGTCACAAACTGACATGTGAATAAAATAATTATAGGTTGATTGTTACTCAAGCCAAAGACGTCTTAAAGGGGTGATACACGTTTGAGTAAGTACGCGTACTTATGGCTCGACGACCTTTTTCGCCTGTGTGTTACCGTAAGCAAAGATTACAGAATATATTTTATTCTGTAATCTTTGCCGTAAGTACGCGTACTTTAAAACCGTCGCGCAAACCGCCGGCGAGCCAACTGGTTTGAAATCTTACTCGTAGCTTGTCTCAGCTCGTTCTACGAGCCGCGAGCCACAACTTTGTTTCGGCAGGCCATCGATGCGCAACGCTTGTTGTGTTTGGCGTTTGTTGAAAGTTTAGTTTATTTAGGAAAATTATCAAAATGAGTGATTTCAGCTTCACGTGTGTCACCGCGTCGAGCCGAGTAAGTTCGCGAACTTAAAAATCGCGTACTTAAAGTTCGTACGTGTATTACCCCTTTTAGGCTTAGTAGCTTTTTGGCATTTAAGCTTAAGTTGAATATATGACGCAACAGGCCCAAGGTGGAACTAAAAATTAAATTGTAGCGTTATTAGTTCTGTTGGCAACCGCGGAATCGGGCGATAGGTGAAAGTGACAGGCGGATTTTCGGTCGCCTCATTTGAAGCTGTTTAAAAAAATAGATTTAGTTTTTTGGATGTCTGAATACCGTATAATGCGGTTTCACTGTATTTCTGATTCCAATATAAAACTTGTGCCACAATTATTCGTTAACTCGTTGTCTAACACAAGACTTCTGCCCAGCCTGATTGATAAGAAGAAATAGTCTAAGCCTTGCTAATAGTGAGGCCATTTGCAATGAATAACAGTGGTGCAATTAATTTTTTTTGTCAAAGTTTCCAACTGCTTTTTATACAAACTTTAGCAGTGCCTTCTAGTAGCTTCCTACTGTTCGGTCGTATGTGATTCAAAATGTCCTCCTGTTTATTCTGTTCCAAAAAATGTAAACCATTATTATTTCAGTGAATTTACTGTGGAATAGTACAAAAGTGCATTGGTGATACGAAAAAAAGTTATCCGGCTCTCAATAGTGTATTATTGCCAAAAACAATGGTAGTGAATCCGATGTACAAAGTCCAGACAATCTGCATCCCCATCAATCGGTTAATTATTTTTGTAGTTTTCATACCACTAATTGACATACAAATTAATTTCAGCTTAAGTAGAATTGTGCGAATTTCCCATAAATGACCATACACGCTGGCGCTGCTAACATATTAAGTCACACAGATTTTGTAGCTAACATGTTTTTTCGTGATGAACTTTCATCAACTATCTGCAAATTTGCAGCTTCAGTAAAATACTCTGAAATTTTTTACAGAGTATCGTCAGCTAACATACCTTTTTTCGTTTTTCTATAAAAACAACTACAAGAAACTGTAAATTCTCAGGATAATTACACATGAAAATTTACCGCTAGCTCCCCGACATTTATCTTTTGTCTTATCTGAGAACCACTGGCGTCTAGGACGTCAATCCTGACAAACACGCTGTTGACATATTGATTTAGTAATTACAATGACAATGGAGTCAAAATAATAACTTGTTTTACATTAACTGATATTTTAAGATAGAGGACTACATATGAAAATAATTTATAAATAATTGCAAGATTATTCATATACTTTGCAACTTTTCTAAAGTCCGGAATAAATTTCACAAATGAACATCATTCATTTGATTCTAGGCGTAGCGAAGGAACGTCCTTCAATAAGCTGTCAAAAACACGTCTATGTAAAGAATGTATCCTATTACTCCAAAGCAACTGTTTGGGTAACCTTACAGCTAACCAATTTGGCAAATCAAAGCATTCCTCTTTAAAGTGTATGTCAACCTACGCTCATTCAATCCTCGATTCCTTTGTTCCCTACAATCAAGAATGTCTGGACGTAGTTCAACTTGTTTAAGTATTTATTAGAATGCGTTGGCGGAGACTTCTTGGCAATCTATTTGAATTTGTTGTGTCTGGGCAACTTTGGGTCGATTTTGAGCTAAGCAGATGATTAAAGTTTATTTTGATATTGACGTATTTGTGGAAAATATTTTACCTACTCTATTTTATGATTTTCCATTACTCACACCCCAACCGTGAGTTACAAACAGTGTTTATTAGACATCAATAGTGATCTCTTGGAAATACATAATATGTATTATGTATGTATGTATGCATGTAGTTTATTGTTTAAAAAAAGTAATACAATGGTACTTACAGGGAGGCATTGCACAATAAACCTGGAAATGCCCTAGAAGATATAAAATCTTGTGCAGGGCATTAAACCAAGTAAAATGTAAATACAAAAAAACAGTTAACTAATATAAGATACAAACAAGCAAATAACACAATAAATCACTCGTGTATAATGCTTTACCAAGTCAGTTATAATCAAAGCAACCACTGCTTCAGTTTAAAAGACATCTAGATATTTAGATAAAGCGACAACCTTGCTGTCTTTGTAGCAATAAAATTGTTCATAGCAACCAGCAGCTCAATTGGTTGGCATGAGACAAGGGTATGTGGGTGCGTGCGTGTGTGCGTCAGTCTAGCTAGCCGCCAAGAAATGAAAAATAGGACAACAATGGTTTAATAAAGATTTATTTCGGTATATATGAATGCAGCACATTCTATCTATTTTTTTTAAACAATTACTCATCTTCGGAGGGAAGTCCAGGGAGTAGTCCTCGTGGTGCCCTTCCGAAGAGAAGGAGGTGCTCCAAAGAAGGTTGGCTTCTTCAGAAGGAGTTCTGGTGGTGTCACCCCGCAAAAGTGTTCATAATGGTGGCATGGAAGAGGTGTGGTGCCCTTCCAAAGAAGTGTGGTTTTCCTTGGTGGCACCCCGAAGAAAGTGGTCTTGATGGTGGCACCCCGAGAAAAAGGGTGGTTTTCCTGTGAATGAGTTATGGCTGGTATTAGCACCTTGTGGAGAACTTCACAGAACTTCACGATCTGTTTCTGAAATATGGATCTTCATGCGTTCTTACATTTTGATAAATTGCATTCATATACTTCAGAAACAAATCTATGAAGTAGCGTGGGCATATTAAAAAGCCAAAAAGCAGATAACCTTCAAATGTTCACATGGCAAAGATCAAAAAAGAAAATATAGATATATACAAGAGCGAATAGAACAATAGTTAAAAAAAATGATTCTTAAATGCTTTGTGTTTTCAGTCCTACCGGATCTTCTCAGATATATAGTGGTAAATAAAAAAATGTATAAAAATGTATATTCAAAAATTTACCACCTTTTCCTCAGGCCTCGTAAAATAAAATTACAAAAATGTCTAGCAGTTTTTTTCGTTGCGTTCTTAATTAGCAAATCTGACTGCTAGGTATTTTTACGTAAGGAATGTTATAAAAAAAAGTGAAACATTAAATACACACAAGATAAGGCATCTTAACACAAAGTATGTGGCTAGAAACAAAGAATACTGTTCAGCGACTCTTTTGTTAGATAATTAATAAACATACAGAGCATGATTGACTTGATATTTAAAGATTAAAATGTTCGCCATCACATGTTCATGGAAAAAAATGTATGAATCGGAAAAATCACATTCCTACACATAGCTGTAAAATAAATATGCGAAATCATAGCAATCAAATCGTTATGATTTTGCATTGGGGATATGAATCCCTTACCTTGGTTAAGACATGTTGCACACACACAAAAGATTGTCTTAGAGAGACATAATTATATTAGGTGTTAACTGTTTGATTAAAAAGGGTGAGTGATCTATCGCCACCCATTTTTATAGAGGTTGTGACGAGCCAAGGTTGTGCTAGAAGAGCACCTCGGGTCCGTGAATCCAAGGGATTAAATAAGAAATAAAACGTGTCTTATATTTGTTTCACCTTTTAATAAATTGTTCTAAATTCTAAATATGAATACATAAATCAAGTATAAAAATCAACAAAATATATATATTCTTTCACCTTTTAATTAATTACTTAAATTGTAGATATATATGAATATGTAAATAAAGTATAAAACGGCAAAAAATAGACCATATGAATTCATAAACTATCTGTAGCAATAACATAAAGGTTATTTAGAAAACCACTGGCAGTTAAATGATAAAGTAAACTTAACTTTTGGAAAAAACAGATGAATACGGCAGCCTCCCTGGCTACAGTGGCTACCGCCCCCGTGGGATTGTGAACACAGCAGCGCCTCTGCGTCAGCTGCCTCCTTTCAGAGAGTTAATACAGCAGCCCCTTGCTACTGCCCCCGTAGGATTTCGGACAGCGCCTCAGCGACAGCTGTCCCCTGTGGCTATTGCAGTAGCCCCTTTTGCTACTGCCCCCGTAGGATCGTTATTTATTCTCTGGAACGGGAAGGTGGACCTCGGCGGTCAAGATGGCCGACTGTTGCGTGGCGTCGTGAGTAGTAAAACCCCAAAAAACGGGAAACCAGGCTGCAAGCATTATAGCTCATTTAATATCGCCCGATTCAGAGCAAGGCCCCATCCCTTTGTTTGACTACCCCAAGAAAGGAAAAGTTACCTAGGTTCAGCAACTGCTATATGTTAAGCCAGGTCCCAGGGATGGTCACTAGTCACTACTAGGCAGCCAGCTCGGTGGTGGATGGTCGGTTGGTCAATCGGAAACTGACTCCAGCTCCGGTTATGTGAACTAAAGAAGACTCTGTGTCCCTACCGAAAACCGTTGAATTCAAAACGTCCAATCGACGCTCGCCAACGAGTGATTTATAGACCAGTCGATATGGTCTTCCAGCGTTGGGAAAAACCAGCCGCTGCTAGGCAAATTATAGGCTTGGGGACAAGTCTGCCGTTGCATAGCCCCACTAAATTATAAATAAATAAGGAGCGTCAGGGATATTATTTCTTTATAATTTGCTGAAAGGAAAAAAAATTGGTAGGACGTCAATTCATTGCAGCTCCACCACATAGCCCCACTAAAATGTAAACCACCAAGGATGCATTTGCTTTAACAAAACCCAGAAAAAAAGAGAAAAAATGTTGCTTTAAATATATAATCTAGTCTAACAACTACCCCTTAAAATCCTATTTCCTATGATTTATACGGTTTTAAATTAACTATATTAAACACCCCCCTTACCACACCTGTCTGCGGATTTTCCAGGAGGTACGCATTATGCCCTGCGATTTCCTTGATTCGGTATGGCCCTTCATATAGAAGGAATAATTTTTTTATCTCATGATTGTCTGCTGATGACATATTGTTACTTTTCAGCCAGACCAATTGATCAAGCTCGAATTTTTTTAATTTTTGTTTATTGTCATGTTTGCTTTGTCTTTTTGCCGCCTTTGAGAGTAACTTTTGTCTTACTATCTGAAAATTTACCGCATTATCACCATCATCAGGTATTTTTAACAGCTTTCGAACCTCAAACTCGGGGTGGATATTTTTCTCTAGAACTATTGGTTCAAGCTCCGTGCTTTCGCTTGTTGCGCAATTAATCAATAACTCTATCCTTTTGATAAATTTCGCCCATGTTGAATGTTTTGTGGAACAAAAAACTCTAAGTAATCTACCTAGTTCGCGCATGACTCGTTCGCTAGGATTACTGGCAGGGTGTCTAATGCTACAGTGTAGGTTTCTAATGTTATGATGTTGCAGGAATTTTGACCATAGTTTTGACATAAACTGTGTACCATTATCTGGCAATATACTAGCTGGTTTTCTTGTCTTGATATGCGTTATAAACGGTATCGCATGATTTTTCAAAATAAGTTTTTTCTCTGTAAAATTTATCATACCTCCAACTTGATATAAACCGTCAATGCCGAAAATTACATTGTGTATCAAATTTTTCACAACGAGACATGCTAAGTGAAAGATATGATTATCAATATCAAATTTCAGATACACTTGTAATGTTATATTTTTACTTTTACCTCCTATCGCGCCTATGATTTTGACACCTGTAACTGGTAGTGACATAATGGCTGGGTTTTTAGTTTTTAAACTTTCAAAAAATTCGTGTGATATGCAAGATATCTGGCAACCTGTATCTATTAGAATTTTTGTTGGAATATCGTTGACTATAGCATTGATGAAGGGTACCGTCGTTTTATTTGTTTCTGTTTCTTCCTCCGAATCAACGAAGATAGTATGACATTGTGGTTCGGATCTTTTGATGGTAGGTTGATGCACGTCAGCTGTAACTGTGATCTTATTTAAGTTATACTGTTGTTGTACTAGTAGCGATGGCTTCTGGTTTGTGTCGTGTTGTTCATCTTCTTGATATCTCGGTTTAGAATAGGCTTCCAAATTGTCTTCTAGTGACTCGATGTTATATCTGTAGTCGCTCTCCTTTTGTATCGTGCTCACATTGTATGCTTGTCTTGGTTTACCGTTCCTTCCTTGATATCCATTTTCTCTCGTGTTTGTAGGTTTTGCAGGCGTGTAGCTGTCTTTTCTTTTGCTGGCGGCAGGTGTTGTTCTGTACTGTTCGTGACTTCTGTTTTCCTGATACTTGTCCAGTCTGTGTGGTTGTTCTCTCCTTGGATAGGTCTCTTGGCTTCTGGGAGAATTTTGAGCTTCTTGCGGCGTTTTCCATTCTCTTTCTCTCCTTAAGTTGAAATTTCTTTGTTTTGGTAGCATGTCACCGGGTCTTCTATATCCCTGTGGTCTCTCTAACTTAGAACGATGACTGTCTTCTAGCATGTCAAAATCTTCCAGGACTTCAAATATCTTCTCTGGCGTTTTGGGGTACACTGTTGCTAGTAATCTTGATATATGTAGTGGAAAATGTTTGATGATCAAGTTGACTCCTTCTTCTAAAGTAAGTATTTCAATTTCTTTTATTTGCTTGAGCATCTTGAGAAAATATGCTGACATGTTCATGTTGGCTGATGCTAAAAATCTTCCATTATAAATTTTGAAGAGTGCTTCTTGTTGTTTTTCGCGGTTCCAGTATTTTTGGAGAAATTTTGCCTTAAAATCACTGTACGTGTACAAATTGCTGCATAATACTTCCCTCCACAGTTTTGCCGATCCTCTGAGGCTTCTTTTGGCATAGTTTAAATATTCGTGAGGTTGTATGTTCTGATCTTCCATCCAGATTTCCAGTCTTTTGACAAACTCCAAAGGATTGATGCTGCTTGTGCCATTAAATGTTGGCTGTGAATTCATATCCACAGGCAGTCTGTACAAAACAGGATATTGATGTTGTCCTGACCTTTCTTCGAATGTTTGCTGTTGAGTTCGATGTTCTATTTCCTGTGGTGCTGGTTGTGAATACAGACTTCTTCTACATCGCGGTGATGTTATAGATTTCCTTTGTTGTCTTCTTACTGTTGACTTGTCCTCTTCGTCGTGGCTTGATACCTCCCCAAGTGATCGGTGTTTGCTCATGACATTTTTGGGTGTAGTCAGCTTCCTTGCATCTTCTTCGCTGTCTGTGCTGTTTTGTTCTGATACTTCTGTAACCTGAATATTTCTCATTTTGTCCAGTTCTGCATGTCTATGTTCTTTGTACCTAAGTTCATACCTCTTATCTTTAGGAATGGTACCTGTTTTGGATTGTAAAAGCGATCTTTGTTTTTCACCTATACTGGCGTTATCGCCGTGCTGAGCAGTTCCCTCGTTATTCGACATAGTAATAAATTCGAAGCAAGAAAAAAAAATTTCCGCAGATTTCACCAGAAACTGAATAAAATTTATCTCTAAGTGCTAGCAGAGGCAATGAATGGTTAAAGTAATTTACTGTGTGCACCCAAAGAAAAATATATCCTTTCTATGTGTTTATAAATGTATAGAAATAATGACCTCCTTTTTTTGTCAATCGTAGTTTCCAGAGCAGGTAAATTTAGGTGACCCCTTTTTTTTACTGATGGCTTTGTCCGAGAAATATATTTATATGGATTTATCCGAGAAATTTCGGAAAATTAAATATACTGAGGTATATGTTGAGAGCAAAAAATGTGTCTATGTATATAACGCTTCTGAAATGAATGTTGTGGTAATAACTTCTTAAATCTGCTATGACCTGATGTATACTTTAGCTGACGCAAATTAGATATGTATAGGAAACAAATTGGATAATTACTTTGTGAATTTTGTTTTTATATTCCAGTGAACTTGGAAATTGTAGGTAAATGCTAATTGAAATTTGTTATGTGTAAATTAATAATAGCGTGGTGGTGCAATTTAAGTGGGCCTTAAAATGAAGTGGAGCCACAAAAAAAATCAACCTCCTCACCAATATCTCCTCCGACAGCTGTTGACGGGTGGGAACGGGGCCAATGTCACCCAGAGCTCTTATGGGTTGAGTGGGCTGGGAAGAGTTGCACGCCAGGACCTGTACTGGCAGCAGTTCGTAGATGTTTGCCGATTTTAGGAATGTGTTACCTGGAATGTTTTTTATATATTTAAGTCCTATGCTGTGGTTTTCTTTACAGAATTTTTTTTTCCAAACGACGCTAATTAAACATACAAACAATAAGTCTTAACACAAATCAAGTAAACAGAATTCAAAAAATTTTTTATATATATATATATAGATAGAGCTATAAGTCGCAGTGAATAATCAAATTACGCTTTACAGATATTTTTTTATATAAACGTCACCAATTAACACAAACAATAAATGTTACACACAAATCTCATAAACGATATTCAATATTTTTTATTTTTTTTTAAATGTCCACTATTAATGTACGTGCGTATCAACGCACACACGCAATGGTCGTAGAACAAGTTTTTTTTTATAAGTATAAGTACCGAGACCAACCTTACACAAAAGGAAACAACAATTACGTAAAGTTACATCCGCAACGGGCCCCACTAAATCCCTATTTATGCGAGTAAGAAAATTCAATAAATTGAAAAAGGAAGAAAAAAGGATTAAAATGTTAATGTACCAGATCGGTTGACTGAGAAAAATGGCAATTGAAATTCACAAAATCTTTACCAATGAACGATATGAAAAATAAGCAGTGATAAATAGTAGTAGTACTGTACCAAAATGGTTATCGTGAAACAAGTTGAAATGTAATGTTAAAAATAATGGGCAAAGGTGAAAAAAATATATATTTTTTATGCTCGGGCGCCAGTTGTGACGAGCCAAGGTTGTGCTAGAAGAGCACCTCGGGTCCGTGAATCCAAGGGATTAAATAAGAAATAAAACGTGTCTTATATTTGTTTCACCTTTTAATAAATTGTTCTAAATTCTAAATATGAATACATAAATCAAGTATAAAAATCAACAAAATATATATATTCTTTCACCTTTTAATTAATTACTTAAATTGTAGATATATATGAATATGTAAATAAAGTATAAAACGGCAAAAAATAGACCATATGAATTCATAAACTATCTGTAGCAATAACATAAAGGTTATTTAGAAAACCACTGGCAGTTAAATGATAAAGTAAACTTAACTTTTGGAAAAAACAGATGAATACGGCAGCCTCCCTGGCTACAGTGGCTACCGCCCCCGTGGGATTGTGAACACAGCAGCGCCTCTGCGTCAGCTGCCTCCTTTCAGAGAGTTAATACAGCAGCCCCTTGCTACTGCCCCCGTAGGATTTCGGACAGCGCCTCAGCGACAGCTGTCCCCTGTGGCTATTGCAGTAGCCCCTTTTGCTACTGCCCCCGTAGGATCGTTATTTATTCTCTGGAACGGGAAGGTGGACCTCGGCGGTCAAGATGGCCGACTGTTGCGTGGCGTCGTGAGTAGTAAAACCCCAAAAAACGGGAAACCAGGCTGCAAGCATTATAGCTCATTTAATATCGCCCGATTCAGAGCAAGGCCCCATCCCTTTGTTTGACTACCCCAAGAAAGGAAAAGTTACCTAGGTTCAGCAACTGCTATATGTTAAGCCAGGTCCCAGGGATGGTCACTAGTCACTACTAGGCAGCCAGCTCGGTGGTGGATGGTCGGTTGGTCAATCGGAAACTGACTCCAGCTCCGGTTATGTGAACTAAAGAAGACTCTGTGTCCCTACCGAAAACCGTTGAATTCAAAACGTCCAATCGACGCTCGCCAACGAGTGATTTATAGACCAGTCGATATGGTCTTCCAGCGTTGGGAAAAACCAGCCGCTGCTAGGCAAATTATAGGCTTGGGGACAAGTCTGCCGTTGCAAGGTTAATGTCGGTAGCGAGAGAGAGGGCATACTCCCCACTCATCAGATCTTTCCCAAAATTTGTGCGCACTTGCGCAGTGTGTATAATTAATAATATTTCCAGCTGAAGCAAGTAGAGATGGGACAAGGTAGAGGTGAGAAGCAAAATAGTTATAAAAATGTACTAGTATAATGAGGGAGTAGTTGCTAAAAATGGAAGTTGTAAACTATTTGTATATGGTAGCCAAGTAAATAATATAAAAATAATTTTGAAAACGGTTGAACCGTTACATCTTGTGTCATAAAATTATGTTAACTGACATAAACTATTTTTGTGTTGAAATGTCGCGAACTCGCAAAAAATCGCTGACGAACACCCATTAAGTCACTTTCTATATACAGGGTGAGTTTTAGTACCGGCTCGGTCAATAACTCCACTACTCTAGAAGATAGATTTATACAGGGCGATCCATAACTACGTGGTGATGCAAACATGCATTTTTTTAAATGAGACACCCTATATATCATTCCATATTCAAATTCTACTAATGATTTCAGTTCCTCCAATATAGGACGTTGTTACATTATACAGGGTATTTCAAAAGTTATGACCATTTTTATATCCAAATCGCGGTCAAATCAAAAAGTAGTGAATGAAAAATTATTTTTTTTTACACGAAAAGATTAAAAATGTTCTCTAGTTTTAAAATCGGCTATAAAAAAAGCCCGCGACGCATATTCGTATACAGGGTGATGTAGAATGCAAAATCCAGATTTTCCCTTTTTTTTTAAATGTAACTCCCAATATTTTATTAACCCAAAGAAATTACTTTTAATATGCTCTTTCATCTTTGTATAGCACTTGTTGTGCCTACACCCATCAGCTTCCGAGATATTTCGACTTTTCGGTAAATTTAAAATATAGCTTCTATTTGTGTTTTGAAATTTATTTATTTTGAGAAATTCCTATCGAATTTGCTTTGTATTTAACGAACTGAATTATAGGGCCATGATACTATTTGATCTGATAAATCATCAAGATAATATAGCAAGGTAACTGAGGAAGCAATTTTGTAGGCGTGATGCATAGTTATCAAGCAGATTTATCAGGTAGGCTTTTAAAAACTGACAGTTCTCATAACCTGCTCAATAATTCCGTACTGTGTGGAAAACCAGCTTTAAAAATTGATGTTTCCATTGAGGGTATTTAGGAGAATCTTTGAGGAATTGCCTACTTGCCTCTAGAATATATCAACTATGAAGAGAAATATCCAGAACGGAGGAATTTTAAAACTAATGCGTTTGAAAGATCGAGGAATCGTTTTATTTGGACTGTATTGCATGATATTTTATAGACTACCACATAGATCTGCTTGATAATTATGCATGATGTCTATAAAATTGCTTCCTCAGCACACTTGACCTATATTATCTCGTTAATTCAGTGTTTTGACTTGATCAAGTACTACTATGGCCTTATATTATAGTTGTTTGTTAAGCAAAAATAAAATTTGATAGTATTTTCTCAAAACAAATGAATTTTAGTAAACAAATAGGAGGTATATTTAAAATTTGTAGGAAAATCTAAATATCTCAGAAACTAATGAATGCAGCCCTAACAAGTGCAATTCTTTGGTATAATAAAATATTGGGGGTTATATTTAAAAAAAAGAGAGAAAACCTAGATTTTGCATTCTACATCACTCTGTATACGAACATACGTCGCGGGCCTTTTTTATAGACGATTTTAAAACTGGATGATATTTTTTTCCATGCGTGTAAAAAAATGATTTTTGATTAATCACTTTTTGACATACATCACGTTGATTTGACAGCGATTTGGATATAAAAATGGCTATAACTTTTAAAATACCCTATATAATGTAACAATATATTGGAAGAACGGAAATCATTAGTAGAAGTTGAGTGCGGAATAATATATAGGATGTCTCATTTAAAAAAATGCATGTTTGCATGGCCAAGTAGTTATGGATCACCCTGTATAAACCTAACAATTTTCTGAGCAAGGAGCATATCCTTGGCTACAATTCTTATATACAACTTTTTTCGTTATCTTCTACAATAGTGGAGTTATCGACCGAGCCGGTATTAAAAACTCACCCTGTATTATTGTAATTCAAATCACTAACTAAATAACATTATTTGCGGAAACAGTTGTGTGTTTATTTGAGAAACCCCACATGTCCAACGCCATTTTTTTTTCTGTCATCATCGGAAGATTGTTTACTTCTCTTTTGTTAGAAGCTTGACACCAGATACACATGCTTGATCTTGGAGTAGTTTTTTTTGTTTAAGGCATCGACTATAATACATGCTCATTAGACAGATACCAATATTAGGTAATGTAATTGATAGAGTTCATGTTTGTTGATTTATCGAAGGCTTTACAGTTTAAAAAATAGTCCAGGGTACTGTCATTTTCTAGAAAATGACAGTACCGTAAACGCGGGCTACTTTGGCCCTAACGTCCTTCTTTGGCCCAAATGGAAAAAAAAATAAATCGTACTGTATAAACATTTTTGTGCCTGTATTCAAAATACTTCCCACTGATTCCGCTAGGTAGCAGCACTGTACAGGCTGCCTGATAAGTCCAGTGGTTCCAATATTGCCCACTAGAAAGCAGCACCTATAGTTTTTTAACTAGTGGAATGACGTGAAATTTTTACCTGCCAAACTTCCACTTCCAGAAAACTTATTTCTTGCAGAACAAGCCTGGTAGGTACATTTTATTGAATAATTTCTCATTGTTTAAGCCGTACTTTAGTGACAACACTGTTAAACTCAACAAGTTTTGTTATTTTAATATTTTTTTAAATCAGTCCCGGTAATATATAAAATACGTCCTACTTTGGCCCAGCATTTTTTTGGGCCAAAGTAGGCCGCACTTTCATAAAATCCATTATATTAAGTTATTAATTGCTATAGAAACCTTAGAACATATCATTTTTGTATTTCTATTCCGTATTTTTCTTTGCAGCTTGTTCAGGATGCCGTATAGTTACAAAAGACTTCCTGGAAGCCGAAGATACGCTGACTATAGCAATGAACAACTTCTGATATGTCTAGAAGCAATCAGGTCTGGTAATATCACGCAAAGACAGGCTGCTGATCATTTCAGAATACCCCGAAGCACTATAAAAAACAAGTTAAAAAATTTGTTTTCTAGTTCACCGGGCCATCCAACAGTCTTTACGAAAGAAGAAGAACTAGCATTCGCCAGTCATATTGACAAAATGTGCGAATATGGATTTCCACTCGATGAATTAGATTTGAGATTCATCGTAAAATGTTACTTGACTAGGCAAGGGAAGATTGTGCAATGTTTTTGCAATAATCTTCCAGGACGTGACTGGGTAAAATCCTTTCTAAATAGACATCCTCAACTGACTATCAAGTTTTCGTCCAATATTAAAAGAAATCGGGCTCAAATTGATGAACAAATAATCACAGAGTATATCGAAAATCTGACAGAAACGGTCAAAGATGTTTTACCAGAAAACATTTATAATTATGACGAAACTTGTATGTCAGACGACCCAGGCAGGAAAAAAGTAATCTGTCGTAGAGGATGTAAGTACCCAGAACGTATAATGAACTCAACCAAAGCAAACATAAGTGTTATGTTCTGTGGTAATGCTAATGGCGATTCACTGCCTCCTTATGTGATTTATAAAGCAGAGCATTTATGGACGACTTGGACAGAAAATGGTCCTGAAGGGGCACGCTACAATAGAACCAAGCAAGGTTGGATAGACGCGGCTACTTTTGACGATTGGTTTTCAACTCATCTCCTACCTACCATTAAAAAACAAGAAGGCACAAAAGTTGTGATCGGGGATAACCTTAGCTCACATATAAGTTTGAACGTTTTAAAGCTTTGTGAAGAGAACGATATACGGTTCATATGTCTGCCCCCTAACTCGTCACATTTGACACAGCCACTCGATTTGGCTTATTTTAGGCCTCTTAAAGTTAAATGGAGGCAAGTTCTCTCTGATTGGAAACAATCAGAGAGTGGTAAGGCCATTTCTACATTATCAAAGGACATATTTCCAAGGCTTTTGAAGAAAGCTTTGGATAGTATAGAGCCTAATGTGAGAGAAAATATAAAGGCTGGCTTTAGAAAGGCTGGTATCCATCCAGTCAATAAAGAAGAAATTTTGAAGCGCTTGCCGTCTAGTAATGCCTCTGTTAATCTGGAGTTAGTTGGAGAAACTTTCATTCAACACCTAAAAGAAAAAAGACAGGAAGTTGTTAAGCCTCGAAGAACAAAGCGTCAAAAGTTGGAGGTTCCCGCTGGAAAAAGCATAACTTCAACTGATGTTATTCAGCACCAAGAGAATAAAAAAAAACAAAAAGATGAAAAAAAGAAAGAAAAAGGAAATTTTAAGAAGCAAAACAAAATCGCCAAAGAAAAAGAAAACAAAACGATGGATAAAGAAAAACAAGCTAAAAAATATTCATTGAAGAAAAAAGCACCTAAAAGAACAACAAGTCTTTCATCAACAGATGTAGATGATGATTTCAGCCTTGCGTCATCAGGGCACAGTGACTTAGTTTTTTCCAGCCGCGAAGACAATTTAGTTTGTGAAAGAGGTGAAACATCTGGTGCTCAGAAAATAAATGATTACCCCCAACCAACTACAAACCTTCCTATTGAAGATAACGTCATGAACAATCAAGGTGATGACATGAAGGAAAATCTGCAAGAAGGCGGATTTGTAATTGTGCGTTGGAATGGACTGCGATTCCCAGGCTTAGTACTCTCAGTGGCTGAAGAGGGAGCAACGGTTGACTGCATGACGCCCACAGCGAAGTGTTGGAAATGGCCTAAAGAAAAGGACATATTATTTTATAAGTGGGAGGATATCGAAAAACTTATTTATCCGCCAAAGATGGTTAAAAGAGGTCCTTTTAAAGTTGATTATTTCTAACATATTCAACCCCTTCCTTATTGTAGTTACCAAATATTTGATAATATAATCTTCGTTGAAATACCTGTTCTTGTCAATATCCAAGTCCTTCTTTGTCCATACCCTTTGTATCATGCTTTTGAACACTAAAAGTTGACTTGGGCCAAAGTTACCCTAACCCGAGGGTAACATTGGCCCAAGATTGAAAAAATTATAATAATTCAAAAAACATTTTGTAAGTAAAAACATTATAACTAATTAAAATTTGAGATAATAAAGTTGTGTAAAAACGATTACCAAAACTTCTAGGCAGTGAAAACAACAGTTTCTAGAGAAAAGTACATACAATTACTGAAAAGTGGGCCAAAGTAGCCCGCGTTTACGGTACCCGATATTTATATCAGAAAAGACTTAGAGAAAAACTAGAGCATGTATCATCAGCAGAACAAAAATCCACTGAAGAAGAATATAGAACTTTAGAGAGATGCATCAAAGAAGCTGCAAGGGAAGCTATTGGATACAAAGACAAAGAAGCCAATAATAAACCATATTGGTGGGACCGAGATATTGAAAACAAAATACGCACAAAGAAAGAACTACATATAAAAAGAATACAAGACAGAAGTAACGTAGCAATACAAGAAGAATACAAAAAATTGAATAGAGAAGTAAAGAGAGAAGTTACAAATAAGAAAAACTCAACGTGGACACACAAATGCCAATATATAGAACAACACATAGGTGGAACAAAGAGCTCAGAAGCATGGCGAATAATCAGAAATCTAAAAGAGTCAAACACTAATAAAAACGTATTGACATGCGTATCTAATAGCGACTTCAAGACACACTTCCAGAAACTGCTTCAGGAAAATAGAGATCAGTTTTTACCAACACACCCAATGGAGCAAGAACAAATACAAGACAGAGTACACATCGATATCTCGAAGGTTGAAAGGGCGATACAACAAACAAAGATCAGAAAAGCACCAGGCATTGGAGGAATTTTCCCAGAACTTATTAAGTACGGACCCAAGAAACTATTCGAAAAACTTCGAGAGCTATTTGAAAGATGTATTAACGGTGAACCTCTTCCAGAAGAATGGCTAACATCTTATATAACGCCAATACACAAAAAAGGTCCGAAAAACAACCCACAAAACTATAGGGGTATAGCTGTTATTTGCACTATAGGCAGACTGTATTCCCGAGTACTCCGAGACTTAGTGGAAGAAGAAATAGAACACAAACAATCAGAGGAACAAGCAGGGTTTAGAGCAGGACGGTCTACAATATACAACATATTCTCTCTTAAAATAGCTCTCGAGAAAAGAATGCAGAGAAATAGAGAAGTTCATATTGCTTTGATCGACTTGGAGAAGGCCTATGATAGCGTTCCAGTGTCAAAGTTGTGGAACAGCCTGGAAGATCTCGAAGTGAACAAAACTCTTATTAGAGCAATACAAAACCTCTATAAAGATAACACGACGAGAATACGAAACGCACAACACTTCTCATCAGCTTTCTCCACCTCGAAAGGTCTACGACAGGGTTGTTGTCTATCACCTACTTTTTTTAAAATATATTTAGACAAAGCCTTACAAAGCTGGACAAAGAAAATTAAGTATATGGGGCTGCAAATTGACGACCATAATTTATATAGTCTCTATTTCGCCGACGACCAAATAGTTATAGCTGAGGATCGCGATGACTTGAGCTATATGATAAGAAAGCTGCAAGAAAGTTACCATGAAGCAGGACTGTCCATCAATACGAACAAATCCGAATACTTAGTTATCGGAAACGACGAGACAGATAATTTACACCTGGAACAAGATTGTATAAAAGGAGTCAAAACCTGTAAATATTTGGGAGTAATATTCAACAAGCACGGAAATAGCCAGAATGAAATTAAAGAAAGGATAAGTAAAGGAAAACAAGTCACACGCTCTCTCAATTCTATACTATGGGACAAGAACATCACCATACAAACGAAGAAAAAACTACACAAGACTATATTTGAAACTGTTATCACGTACGGGGCAGAAACATGGGATATCAGTAGTAGCAATCGCAATAAACTCCTGTCAGCTGAAATGGACTTCCTAAGACGGAGTTGCAGAAAGTCTAGATTAGACGGGTTAGAAATGAAAAAATCCGGGAAATGACGAAAACAGACTCAAATCTGATAGATAGGATCCATCAAAAGCAATTGACGTGGTCTGGACACACAAAACGAATGGAAGAACATAGATGGCCTCGACGAATACTAGAATGGGTGCCACGAGAAAGAAGAAAAAGGGGAGGACCGAGAAGAAGCTGGAGAGACGAGATAGATGAAGCTATGGAACTGAGGGATTTGGAAGAAGACATGTGCTTCGATAGAAAAAAATGGAAACTGGGAACGGAGAGACGGCTAAGGCCGTAAAACAAATCCGTATTATAAAAAGAAAATAGTCCAGTTATTTTGAGGAACGTGATTACATTTTTTATTACAGCCGCGACGGTGGTTTGGTAGTTGCATAATGTTTTTTAGACTTCTTTATACATGACAGTCAAGGAAAATGTGCCTTATTGTGAGATTGGAGTAGTTGCTTTATGAGATCTCTAACTCGTTTTCAACTATAACAGTTTTTTCAGGTTTCCTCAAAATAGTGATTTTGTGATATGTGGTTTCTGAAATAAACAAATAATTTATGTTTATTCTAAACTGAAACAGTACTTACATCTGTTTATTGAACTGATACGCTAACGCTGACTGGCTGGAGTACTCAGTAGCATACACATACACATACACACCGCCAAATATCTAATGATACGTTTTAGGAACAAGCATATTCGTTGAAATTTTAGATTTTCTAAAACCGAGACTGAAATTCAAAACTGCAACCGGATTTGTAATCAGCATCCTTAACTTATCCAAAACGCGAATGATCCATCTTGATAGGAAGCCAAATAAAAATTTTCAATTATTTAAGCAAACCTGAATATCTGACAGATTTGAATTTTTTTATTTTCATCAAATGAGACTAAAACTTAAAGCTGTGATCGGATTTGTAAGCAGCTATCTTGGATTATCCAAAATTTGGGGTTTCATTGCAATAGAGAGCTAATTAAAGTTTTTTCAATATTTTAGACATACCTGAAGTTCTGAAGGATCTGAAATTATTGATGTTCGACAGACGAGACTGGAACTGAAAACTGGAATCGGATTTGTAATCAGCACCCTCAAATTATCCAAAACAAGATGTTTTATCTTAATAGAGAGCCAAATAAAGATTTTCGATTATTTAGGCAACCCTAAAGATCTGATAGATCTGAAATTTTTTATTTTCGTCAAACGAGACTGTAGCCCAAAACTGAGACCGGATTTGTAATCAGCACCCTCAAGTTATCCATAATAAGAGCTTTGACAAGAGGATCCACCTTGATAGAAAGCCAAATAAAGATTTCCGATTATTTAGGCAGACCTGAGTATCCGACAGATCTGAAATTTTTGATTTTCATCTCGCACAAACAAATAATTACATTCATCACTGTAGCTATGCGCTAGTATAAAAAAAAAGTAAAGCCCACAGATATACCATTTGTTTACAAAGTGAGGATCTCCGCAAAAAGTGCCGACAGAGAAAGGGAACGGGGTCGGACTGGGCATTCGAATTCGTTGGAGTGGGCAACAACGAAAATGTTCATTCGATCCAGTAAAGTGCTCATACATCATTTGGTTGAACAAGATGTTTGTAACTTTATTATCTGTTGATAAATATATGGTAGAAAGTTTTCAATATAATCGTATAAACCATATGGTAAATTATTCCTTTCTACACTCAATTTTAACGGTAATAAAGAGAAGCAACTAATGTTGAAAAATGGAAGTTAAATTAAAATTCCATCACAATCCAGCTGGTAGTATCCAAGCTATATGGAATCAAAAAATTCTAAGTTCTCAAGGTTACAGGCATAGAAAACATTCTATTGATTTTTCTTTAGGCGCATGACAGAAAAACAATTGGGAGTATTCTTTTTATGCAAAAAATTATGAGGTCTTGAACTGTACTGCATTGTTATTGCAAAGTAAGTTTACTGTGTTGGTATATTTTTTTACGTGAATCTTCAAATATATTACGTATGTTTACCCTACCTCTTATCACTTGGTGAAGCTTGCAGAAGTTGCGGCTAGTTGGATGCCACTCAAGATTGGAGGCACTGTGCTTGGAGTAGGTAACTGTGCGAGATTTTTTGGGCGAAAGAGTTTTAAATTAATTCTTCCTCACTTTTTGATCTTTTCGGTACTTCTTTGGTACAAACAAATGCCTCCTCTTCCAGTTTTGCTTTCGTGTCCACGGTTGCTGGGGACATTCTCAGAGTATTGAGACAAATTATATTCTCATTGGTGGGGTTGTTGACGTGGATTATCGTTAACGACAAAGATATTTCCATATTGCGTAGGTAGATGTCGTCATCCCGTCCTGGTTATTTCTGTATTTGAAAATTTTCATGACTTCTAGAACATACCTTGGAGATGTATAGGAGACTCCTGAGATTATTTTGGTATCTTGAAAATTGATTTTGTCGCCTTTAGCGATGTTATCTTCTGCGAGGGCAGAGCCTGTTGGATTACGGTATCTTCATGTACTTTTAAACGGGCTGTAACTGTTTCACCTGTTTGATCGATTTCAACCCTACCACACAAATGCATTATTTTGTAGACATCAACACATGATGGAATAAACCATTGAGATGTCTGTCTGTATGCGTGCCTTTCCTGTATAAGGAGTAACCTGGGTATGGAGAAGCTAGAACGTCAAGGAAAAGAAGAGAGCAATATTTCCCGAATCCATTATAAATTTCACTTTCTCATGGGCTGAGTAGAAATGCTTGAGATGGGTATCCAAGAATCATATGTTAGACGTCATCCTCATCGGTAGAGTCATCAAGATTTATTATAAATTCGCTTCCATGATTAACTAAAAATCGACCAATTTGTCTATATTCGTCCTCAATAACCCTTACTTTGTTGATGTTGCTCAACCAGTCTTCATTATTCATCATGTCAATCTCAGATTTGATCAAGTCTATAACTTTTTTGTCAAATTTTGGTTCAAAGTTCTTCCTCTGGATTCGTTGTTTTAGTTGTCCCGAAATTAATTCTATAGGACTGAAAATGCAAAAATAGGGAGGCAACCTTAAGACATCATGACCATACTTTTTAGCTATGCTTTCTATGACATATTGTTTCTCAAACTGTTCAGTGTGGAGGACTTCCAATAATTCAGTTTTTTTGTAAGTTCCTTCAAAGCACAAATCCCGTTTTATGAGAAAATCTTGTATTTCCGCCTTCGATGACGTTGAATTCGGAATTTTGTACCTTTGTCTGGAGTGATAGCTTGCGTTGTCCATTACGATGACGCTAAATGGCTTTAAATTGGGAATAAGGGTATACTCAAACCATTGCTCAAATATTCCCGAGTCCATGTATTTGTGGTAGTCTGTATTGCTGTCTTCAATTTTCTTTTCGCATAATTTGAGTGCGTTTTCGACCTAGCCGTCAATGATCCGCAGTGTAAGATAACTATACGGGATCCTTTATTTGGTGGAACGCCTTTTAGCTCACACTTCTTTGTACCGTCGGTCCATCCCTTTTTAGCGGTATCATGGGTATCATACCAGGTCTCGTCAAGGTATTACACTGACCTCCCCTCGTTCCGGTATTGCTCTATCTTATGCAAGTAATCGTGCCGCCATCCCACAATCCTTGCACTTTCCATTATAGCCATTCGTTTGTTCACAGTTCTGTAGGTACCTATACCCAATCTTCCTAATCCATCCATTATCTTCCCAAGGCCGATACATACTCTAGCTTTCACACTTCCGAAAAAAATGTCCGATTCAGACAGAAAAGTAACGCACAAAAGTAAAAGAGGATTGACGTTGCTATCAATAACGGTAGCAATACCTGCCTAAACAATTTGACTAAGTCCGGTCCTCTTCATCGATCGAGTCGCTAATAATCCTAGAATGTGTCGGTCTTATCATAGTTCAGTCAAAATATACATCGTGAACGTCATCCGACAGATTTACGTTCAAATACAACTTAGTGTTTCATTTTCACCATTCTAAAAGGTTACGTTTTGTTAGAAAATTGGTTAAAAGCACATTCCATGAATTGGTTACGAGTACGAAAGTAAAATAATGGTAACCATTGAATATTATCAAAACTGTATCTATTCCAAATGATGAACTGTACTAAGAGATGGTATGCAGTTTTTATATAGCGCAAAACGTACACAAATGGTATATCTCTGGGCTCTACTTTACAATAATTAGACAAATGTCCGATAATATTCTTACAGTATCAGTCGAACAAAAGCGTTCCGATAAATTCCGCTAGATCTAATTAAATTGCACTCACAACTTCTGTCAAAAGAATCGCGACCTTTGCAGCATTCCTACAACGAAACTTTGTTAATATAATTTATGCAAGTAACCAAGCTCATTCACCTAGGTCATGGCGTATGGTAGTGTAGTAGTGGCTATTTAAAAAACCATTTGTCGCAAGAGCAATCATCAACAAGATCTTAGAAAGCATAATGTATAAAATATAATCATTAATATCTGTGTTTGTCAGAGTATACAGGGTGTCCAGTTAGTGTGTAATTCTTCGATATCTCCCAAGGTATATCTGATAGAAGAAAATGTCAAATACAAAAGTTATTTGGTTACTTAGGACGCATATTTTAAGAATATTTTAGAATATACAGGGTGTTGCGGCAAAGTAGAATAGTGATCAACTTGATTTTTTATATGGAACTATAATTTTTTCTTAAGTTGTTCTAGTTTCCATCATTGATTTCTATTCAACCCTAAAATATTTTTGGGACCGGTTGCGATGTTGCCAAGTTATAATTTATTTTCTATTAATTTCCGGATTTGCAAGGTCGCAAGTAATACGTCCAAATTGATATATTCCTTTAACTTTTCTCAATAATATTATACAGCGGGTTACTTGAATATTAAGTGGATATTATTTTGGATGTTACCAGCAGTGTACCTACAGGTTGTTTTTAGCAGAATTTTTACGTTATAATTTTGAATGGAATGCCCTATTTATGAAGTCTAACGTAAAAGTGGTAAATCTGACAACACTGCTGTCAGCATTTTTGAATTCTGTATATTTAAAAACCCCCAAGTATTGAATTGCACCTCTCCAGCTGTAGCGGTCGTGGAAATATTTAAGCGTTCCGGTACCGTTTACTGAAAAAGCGGTGTGGCCGTATCTCTGTAATTAATAGAAACAAAATTTTGAAATTGTGATATCTTACTAAGTTTGACACGTGCAATTCATTGCAATAAAAATAAATAGAAGATTCTATTTAAAATAAATTAAAATCGGGGATATTTGTTTAAAAATTTGGAAAAATAATTTATAACTTGGCAACGTCGCAAACGTGAAAAAAAATGTTACAAGACGATATAGGGTATTAGTAGATATTTCGATTTAAAATAAAAAATACGGGGTGTTGCATTTAAAAAACAAAGTGAAATGACCTTCACGTTGCTGTAATTTAAAATTCTGCCACAAACACCCTGTAGATACAAATTGCCGGTAACATCCAAACTAATATCCACTTAATATTCAAGAAACTCGCTGTATAATATTATTAAGAAAAGTTGAAGGAATATATCAATTTGGACGTATTACTTGCGACCTTGCAAATCCGCAAATTAATAGAAAATAAATTATAACTTGGCAACGTCGCAACTTATCCCAAAAATATTTTAGGGTTAAATGGAGATCAATGACGGAAACTAAAAGAATTTGAAAAAAGTTATAGTTCCTTATAAAAAAATTAAGTTGGTCACTATCCTACTTTCTCGCAACGTGCTGTATATTTCAAAACATTTTTAGAATATCCGTCTTAAGTAACCAAATAACTTTTGTATTTGACATTTTCTTCTATCAGGTATACTTTGCAAGATATCGAAGAATTACCCACTAACTGGACGCCCTGTATATTACTAGTGCTGTATCTTGGAAACTATGCGCCACCTTCGTAGAGACTTGCTATAAAAAAGTAACCCAAGTTTCCAAGATGGTGGACAGGGGATGTATTCGCCGTCCTATACACTGAAAGTGATTCTTCACCAGTAAATGTTACCAAAAATATGTGCTTTTCAAAGCTAGTATTTACTGGAGTAATTTTTGTTAAACACTTTTTAATACATCTAAGTGATGGTGAGTAATTCAATGTATTTTTTTGTAAGTAGCTATAATCCTAATTGACTGAACGGTTTTCAACAAGATTGGTCTTATTGAAAAAAAACATGTGATATGTCTGATTTCTAGTGATACCGCTAGAGTGCTTTTTTTGTTATAATAACCGAAAACTGCAAAATTAAAAAAAAATTAAGGGCATTCAAGTGACTTTTTTCTTAAGAGTGTTGAGAAATGATACCTAAACAGGCTACCGAAGACCATATTTGTAACTTTTCTTAAAGTGAAAAATCGACATAAAAATATTATGTATTTATCCTATAATACAAAAACGACGTTGTCGCGCTGATACTTATTACTCTTTACTAATATTTTTCATCATGAAATTCCATGATATAATAATTCTTAAATATTAGAAGCATTCTTAGATCAAGAAATTACAAAAAAGCGACTAGAGATATAATAATCACTGCTCATAATACGCAAGTTGCTTTGTGTGTACGGTAGTTACACCCGCTGGTGACTATCTTGATAATCTGAAAATATTCTTCGCGGTTATACTTTTAGCTACTTTATTTATAATTTTTTCACCGCAAGTCTCTATGACGAAAAGTTCCCGGGATACAGCCCGCTATAGTTATGCAGAACAGAAAAGAAGAAAATGTTGGGGCTGTGGCCAGGAATTTTTAAGAAGGAAAAGAGCGCCACTGCATAAAAGTGACTCTCGTGTTCGTAGCCAAGCTTTCGGCAACGTTTTTTGCCTCCTTCAATATATATTCATAGGTAGTATGTTTTATGCCATTCTTTGTCTCTGTCATCTGTGCTGGAAGACAATCTTACAATTTTTTACCATTTTTTTACTACTAGCGTCCGAATTCGTACAGATTCAGTGCATACATGGCCAAAAGCAAAAGTATTTTCCATGCAGGGATTTACGTCTCCTCTTAAAAATTTCTGTCTAAATTCTAAAACTTGATCATTATCAAGTCTGCCGTTTTAATATACAGGGTGGGCCAATAGTGCGTGGACGGAGGATTGTGGGCTTACTAAAAAATATTTCAAAAATCTATCCCCTGATCATGGTAGGGACCCTTAAGGGCTATAGCGCAAAAACATTTTCACTTAAATTTTGACGTTTATACAGGGTGATTCATATCAAACTTACATTTTTTTGAATGGAACCGCCTATATATTATTGCATATTTGGATTCCTTAGTCATTTCTAGTGTGACTATGTATGTATCACACATGGAACTTTAAACGAACCATTTGGGCGCAAATCACCATTTTTGGTATAAGTAGGTATCAGAAAAAAATTTGCAGCGATTATAAAACTTAGAATGCGTCACCTAAGATCAGACGGCTAAATTTGAATTCTTTTTGTACTTGCAGAAATCGGTAGATTAATTAAGGAAAGTTCAATCACAGATAACTTGATTTTTTCAAATGGGAATGCCTATTTTGGTTTAAAGAATCAGATGTAAAATTTGATTACCTTTCTAACGATACAGCATTATCGATCTTTTTTGGTTTTCATTTTATTTCAAATTTTCAGTCAAATCGGTGTTTTTCGATTTTCCTGCATGCAAACGACCTAGCAGGCCATGACAAATAAACAAAAGCTCATTAATATGGAAGAAACCAACTAACTTAATAGAAAGATGAAAACCAACTAGAGCAACGACGCAAGATTATGAAAATTCCTTACAACATACCTATTAGCTCTAACCGGAAACAATAGCGGTAACAAGAACGCTCATTTTTCACAGCCTACTAGCTATTAGCCAATTTCCAAAGTCAGTTAAAAAATATTTAATCAAAGGAAAACTACTAGTGATTGTTGCTGGTAGTAGAATATCCATGCCTTCTGAATAAATTTTCACATTTAATGCTATAAAAAAGTAGCCATTTCCAAAAGTCAAAAGTAATGATAGCTCTGACTGGAATAACCCTTCAAATTCTTCAGTAGGTATTTCTACTTATTAGCAAAATCGCGGAAAATGAAACTTGAATTGTAGTCTGTTTGAATTGTAAAACATAATTTAGTTTGCAGAAAACTACATAAAATAAACACAATTATAACATAGCATAATTAAAAAATTCTAGCAGTTATTTAAATAGATGTTCAGAATGCTTCAGTTGGAGCTAAACTGAACGGACATGACTAATTTTTTTATCCCAATAAATGTGAAATTTCATTCTAAACATGTTAGACTGTAAGCAAAGATCGCTAGTAGTTTTCCTTTTGTTTCAAAATCTTTAATCGTTTTGGAAAGTTGTCAAGTTCTAGTAGACCTCAATACCTAGTAGGCTGTGAAAAACAAACACTTCTGTCATACCCCAGCTACTCATTGACATTAGATATCTTGCCGCTATTGTATCGGGTTAGAGCTAATATGTTGTAAGGAATTTTCATAATCTTATCTCGTTGCTCTAGTTAGGTTGCATCTTTCTACTAAGTTAGTTGGTTTCTTCAAAATTGACGAGCTTTTTTTTTATATTTCATGGCCTGCTAGCTGCTTGCACGCAGGAAAATTGAAAAACATCGATTTGACTAAAAATTTGGAATAAAACGAAAACCAAAAAAGATTGATATCGAGAATGCTATATTGTTAGAAAGGCAATCACATTTTACATTTGATTCTTTAAACCACGATAGGCTTTCCCATTTGAAACAATCAAGTTATCTGTGATTGAAGTTTCTTTAATTAATCTACTGATCTCCCCAAGCACAAAAAGAATTCAACTTTAGCCGTCTGACCTAAGGTGACGCATTTCATGCTTAGTCGTACCGCAAAGTCACGGCCTTTTAAGTTTTATAATCGCTGCGATATTCAATTTTTTTCTGATACCTACTTATACCAAAAAAGGTGATTTGCGCCTAAAAAGTGCGTTTAAAGTTGCATGTGTGATACATAAAGCCACACTATAATTGACCGAGGAATCCAAATATGCAATAATATATAGGGGGTTCCATTCAAAAAAATGTATGTTTGATATGAATCACCCTGTATAAACATCAAAATTTAAGTGAAAATATTTTTACGCTATAGCCCTTAAGAGTCCTTATCATGATGAAATGACAGATTTTTAAAATATTTTTTAGTAAACCCACAATCCTCCGTCCACGCAGTATTGGCCCACCCTGTATTGTAGTATATACCTTTTCTTAGGAAACAAAACGAGCTAAATGGCTGGGTAGCGGCAAATAAACAGCAAAGTGTACTCTTAAAACTCTATTTCCAACGATTACCCGCTCGTAAAATAATACCTTTTCATATATAAAAACCCAATGGCAGACACCTATCCCGGTTCCTAATGTGTTTTAAAAAACTTCAAAAGTTCATTTGTTTTAAGTTACGGTATTTAACAATACAGGGTGGTCCACTAAGCGCGCGGTGCTCCCTAGGGGCCATACCGTTTAAATTAGACGAAAACGGTTTAAATAAAAAACGTTTCTTTTCAAATGCTCTACATTAAGAAAATAATTTCAAAGATGGCGGACTTCCGGTTATACCGGAAGTAGGCATCAACTTCCTTATTTTAAATGGAACACCCTGTATATTATTACGTTTTTGAATTCAGCATCGATTTTTAGGTCCAGTTTGTTGACCATTATTTATGTCTACGAAGCGTATTTTCGGAGTTATTCAGCAATTTTTACCAAATTTGATGTTTGTAGTACTTTACAAGAAACGTTAATATCTCGGAAACTAAACGCGACATAAAGATGCGGTTTTCGGTTTTGAAACAAGCGAGGAACGTATTTGTGTTTCATTAAGATCGTTGTTTCAAAAGAACATTAATTCAATAGACTAGCAATTTTCAAATTTGAAAAATTAAACACGTTAAAAACTTTTATTTTTCAAATGGGATGGTATCATAAGTTTCGCATCGGTGGATGTGAAATTAAATTCTCTTTCACTTTTATCTAGGCACATGTGGTTTTATCTTTCATGGTTTGCAAGATATTTACGGTTTTGTAATTATGGCATAGGAATTGGAAAAATCGTTGGTGGCGTGACTCGCAGATGAAACAAACCTTTCTTCCAAAGTGTTTCGGTCTCTAATACTGAAATGTGCTTTCGCTCCATCTACCTATAGCCACATTATTCTTAAAAACGCCATTGGTAAATTTTCCAACAGGTCTTCCAGATTTTCATTTAGAAAATTCTAGAAAACCTTAGTTTAATATGCGGTTTCCAATAATACCACCCCAAATGCTTAGACTCGATGCTGGTTATCAACAAGCCTCTCAAAATTTGGATTTACGTCGGTATAGAAATGTAAATTATGCCAGTTTACATGGCCGTTAATGATAACGCTGTAGCTATATTTCATAAAAAGGAAAATGAAAGAATTTCATAAGAAATGTAGCTTCATTCGTAAACCTCACACTTTTAAAAGGAGTGCATCTTCTTGGACTCGAGCACGACTCCAGTTACAGAAATTCTTCCAGTTTTCAAGTCTTGTCTTTCAACTGCTTGATTTAGCTGCACGTGATAAAGATGCCATATGTACTCCGTTAAGATCATGTTCACAGATGTTTGACCAATGCCCAAGTAGCGACTAATTTCTGCTGTAGCACTGCTATGCGGATCTTTAACTACAATTGCGAGAATGTCGAACTCACTATCTTCATGTATTACTACTACATGTTTCCTTCTCTCATATTTTACGCACACGTAAATCCAAATTTTGTGGAGTTTGTTGTCACCCAGCATGAAGTCTAATCATTTGGGGTGGTATTATTGGAAACCGCATAATAAACTAACGTTTTCCAAAATTTTCTACATGAAAATTTGGAAAACCTGTTGAAAAATTCACCACTGGAGTTTTTAAGAATAATGTGGTTACAGTTAGATGGAGCGAAAGCACATTTTAGTATTAGAGGGCGAAACACTTGGGATGAAAGGTTTCCTGCCAATTGTTTTGTCTGCGAGCCATGCCACCTACGATTTTTCCAATTGCTACGCAATAATTACAAAACCTAAATATCTTAACAACCATCAAAGGTAGCACCACATGCGCCTAGACAAAAGTGAAATAGAATTTAATTTCGCATCCACCGATGTGAAACTTATGATGCCATCCCATTTGGAAAATAAAAGTTTTTAACGTTTCTAACTTTTCAAATTTGAAAATTTCTAGTCTATTGATTTAATGTTCTTTTGAAACAACGATCTCACTGAAACACAAATACGTTCCTTCTTCTTCTTCTTCTTATAGTGCCTTATCCGTTGCGGACGTTGGCGATTAGCATGGCTATCTGTACTTTGTTCACTGCACTCCTGAATAGCTGTACTGAAGTGAGCCCATACCATTGACGTAGATTATGTAGCCATGAGTGTCTACGTCTCCCGGGTCCCCTTTTGCTGTCCGTTTTACCCTGTAGGATAAGTCGAAGAATTCGGTATTTTTCGTGACGCATTATATGCCCAAAGTATTCCATTTTCCGTTTTTTGATCGTAAAGGAAATCTCCCTCTGTTTACCAATTCTACGGAGAACCTCTTCGTTAGTAATGCGATCTATCCACGATACACGCAAAATACGGCGGTAAACCCACATTTCGAATGCCTCCAGTTTCCTCATCAATGAGTCAGTCAGAGTCCATGCCTCCACTCCATACAGAAGAATTGAGAACACATAGCATTTCGCTAGTCTAATTTTTATTTTTAAAGATATATCTCTACTAGTAAAAAGCTGTTTCATGTTGTTAAACGCTGTTCTCGATTTCTCAATTCTCGATTTTATTTCTATAGACTGATTCCATTGTGAGTCAACCATCGATCCAAGGTAGCAATATTTCTCCACCCGTTCTACCGGTTCAGTACCAATTAAGAGTTGCCCTGCTTGTTGTTGTTTACTGATAATCATCCACTTGGTTTTTGAGGTATTGAGCTTTAAACCGTATTGTTCACTGACGACTTGTATTCTCTCTACCAGATGTTGCAGTTCATTAATGTCGCTGGCAAGTATGACTGTGTCGTCGGCACATCGAATATTGTTGATCAACTCCCCGTTTAGTTTAATGCCCTCAGCAGCTTCATATAATGCTTCTTTGAAAATTTCCTCTGCATATCTATTAAATAAAAGCGGTGACAGGATGCATCCCTGTCGTACACCCCTCTTTACTGATATTTTTTCTGTTGAGGCGTTGTTCACTTTTACGTGCGCAGTCTGGCCCCAGTACAGATTAGCTATCAGCCTTATGTCTTTGCTATCAAGTCCGACTTTCTTGAGAATGGCTATGAGTTGTTCGTGGTTGACGCTATCGAACGCCTTTGCAAAATCGATGAAGCAGAGGTAGACATCTTTGTTTGTGTCCCTGCAGCGTTGAATTAAAACTTGAAGTGCAAAAATAGCGTCTCTAGTTCCAAGAGCGTTTCTGAAACCAAACTGCGATTCGCTGACCTCAGAGTCACATTTGAGGTAGATCCTATTCTGGATCACTTTTGTAAAGATTTTAGTCAAGTGGTTGATTAGGCTTATTATTCGGTATTGGTCGCAGGTTTTATATATATACGTTCCTTACTTCTCCCAAAACCGAAAACCGCATCTTTCTATCGCGTCTAGTTTCCGAGATATTAACGTTTTTTGTAAAGTACTACAAACGTCAATTTTTGTAAAAATTGCTGAATAATTCCGAAAATACGCTTCGTAGACATAAACAATGGTGAACGAACTGGACCTAAAAATCGATGCTGAATTCAAAAACGTAATAATATACAGGGTGTTCCATTTAAAATAAGAAAGTTGATGCCTACTTCCGGTATATCCGGAAGTCCGCTATCTTTGAAATTATTTTCTAAATGTAGAGCATTTGAAAAGAAACGTTTTTTATTTAAAACATTTTCCTCTTATTTAAACGGTATGGCCGCTAGGGAGCACCGCGCGCTTACTGGACCACCCTGTATATATAATTATGTTATTCACATTTTATCATAAATGTAGTTTTTGAGTGGCAGACACCTAGGTGGGTTACAGCATACTAACAGACGCTATAATGTCTCTCTGTTGGCTGATTAAACAGCATTAAAAATAGCCTCTAAAACTTGATTTTAGCAAGTCTGTTGTTCTAATGTATTGAAGTGTATACCATTTTTTATTCAAAAACCCAATGGCAGACACTAACTCCGGTTCCTAATGTTTTAGAGGCCACAGAGAGCCGACAAAGGCATTATAGCGTCTGCCAGTATGTTGTAACCAGCCTAAGTGTATGCTATTCAAAAGCTACATTTACAATAATAATGTGAATAACCTATCATTTTTCCCCTCATAAAATTTTCTTGTTTTGAAATTTTTTTAAACACATTAGGAACCGGACTAGGTGTCTTGCATTGGGTTTTTGTATAAGAAAAGGTATATGCTGCAACATACTAAATAGGCAGACTTGCTAAAATGACGTAATTGAACTTACTTTTTGGCGCTCTTGGACTTTCGCTTACGTCCAAAGGAACCGTCGCCGGGGAGGGGATAGTGAATCCCCATTTCGCCAATGGCATGTATCAGTGGCGTATATAAGGGGGGGGGCGAGCCCTCCCCCCCCCCCCCCCCCCGAAACCACCCGCGCATTCAGTTTTGACGTCTGGAAGAGGCTGAAGTTAGGATTATAATACGTCAATATTATAATGTATGAACATTTCTCCGATGCCCCCCCCCCCGAAATCGATCTCTATATACACCACTGGCATGTATAATAGTATACCTAACATCAGTACATCAATATGAAGTTTGCTAATATACCGTAAGTCTGCCGATCACTGGGTCCCAGTCTAAGAAAATGCTTCTCATTTAATGCTGCGACACATTACAATGTTTTGCCTCTTCGTTTGAAAAAGGCAGCATCTATTGTGGTTTTCAAAAGGAAACTCAAACTGTTTCTACTTCAGCACCAGCAGTCATCTTGATAAATAATCCATATCATACTGCTATTATAATATTGCATATTTTGTCACTTTTTTTGTATTTTATTGTGCTGTATTGTTTCTTAAGCACTTTGGTGCAAATAATTTTACCTGTATATCTTTTATATCACTCAATTCCATGTTGCTAATTTTAATTATACCTGCTTACCCATTTGTCGTCAGAAATTAGGTGTAAGAGTAGCATTGTTGCTAAATAATTCCCCTTGAAAAATTGTGGAGGAGAAGGTCCTAATATGGGCCCCGTTTTATATTTTTTTGAATAAGTTGGAAAATATATCTGTATTAATGGCAAAATTGGCAAGCATGTACCTCAAGGATTCACTGTCGATGCCTGATAGGACATTTTGTGTTTGAAGTAATGAAAAGCTTCGTCTTGAAGAATGTTCATAAAATTTCAAATTTTTTTATCTAGCCCAGGGTGCATTATGGGCCATGAAGGAAAATACCTAATATCATTCACGAAATTCAAAATCAAAACTTAATTTCTGAAAGAAACCCGGGCAGAGTAAAATATAACTAAATCAAAAAATATTATCGACAAAAATTGCAGACAATTATGTATACTTCTCTGCTTCAAAACATTGCTCACTGCCCAAATGCTGCACATCAGATATTGAACCCATAGTTCTCCCTTTGTATCATCCTTGAAGTGACACACCTTTCGTTTTATCCCGACCCCAAGCCTTCCTTACATTTTTTTGAAGTACTTATATTTTGATTTTGTTCTAAGCATTTCAACTGTGAAAGAAAGAATTGTAATTAGTACGGGCCATGGCTCATAGTCAGACCCAGAAGTGTCCCATAATCCAAACGGTCAACTTTAACAAAATTGCAGATTTAAAATTTTTTAGGCTTAAGTACACACCCTTTCACAATGCTTACCTTTATTAATGGTATCCGTACTGCGCAAAGAAGATAAATTGAAATACAAAAAAAATCCATCAAATCAAACAACTTTAGCAAAATTGTAGTTTTAAAATTTTATAGGCTTAAGTACACACTCTTTCACAATGCTTACTTTTATTAATGATTTCCGTACTGCACAAAGAAGATAAATTGAAATACAAAAAATAGAAATTTCTATCGAATCAGGCAATTTTCAATAACTGTGTAAAACATTTCTACTATCACAGAAATTAAGCTCTGACGGTAAGCCAAAGGTCAACCAAGATTTTGGGGATAGAGCATGTAGGAAGAACACTGCAAGTCGGTAAGAGAAATTTAAGATAGATTTTAAGAATGGCGCCACTTATTATTACAACAAATCAGATCAAACTGCACTTGCAATTTTTATAAAAAGAATTGCAGCCTTGGCAGCATTCCTGCAATGACACTACTTGTTAATATAAGTTGCGTGAGTAACCGAGTTCACTCGTCTAAGGGCCGGTTTCTCAATGTCTGGTTAAATATTTATCTGGAAGTTAGATGAATTGTTTAAACAATTGAAGGTTAAACTCACGAATTCACGTAAATCTTATCTGACAGTTGTATCCATAAAAACGCTAACTGGTAGCTACCTATCAGACACTTTTAAGTGGATATTGAGATACCGGCCCTAAGTCATGGTGGAATCATTGATATCTGTACATGGGCAGAGACTCACCTCAAGGGTCCTTTTTTGTCCTCCACCTCCCTTGATGCGATGCTCCGGAGAGGACCTAAGGTTCTTAGTGTCAATGTGCACGTTGGTCTGCATCCTGGCTGAACAGGCGTAACAGGTGTGACGAAGAGATCCACATATACACCGGGCACTATTCACGCGAGACACACGCAGCAACGGGACTGAAGCTGAAGCTGACGCGGCGTCGACGTGTCGATGACGCGCCGTCCGGCATACTGCAGCGCCAACTTTGCGAAAACAACTCCGAAAACGCGAGGAAGGCCGTCGGAAAACTCCGTGAGCGCCGGAGCAGAGTCTGGGAACAGGAAAGCAGCGACAGGAAGTTCTCTTGCAAGATTTGCTGCAACTCGGGCAGTCAGAAAGGAAGCTTCCTTTTTGGATTTACAATTAACAATAATTACCATGCTTGCTGAAGTTTTTGCGGCAGTAGTTTACAAAGGTTGAAATTAAACTTCTAAAGGATCTATTGTAGTTTGGAATAGTAAGTTGTAATATTCAAAGCGTCAATAGAGAAGGTCCTGATATGGGCCCTGCTGTTAATATAATAATACGAATGATAAAGGCTTTTATTGGCAACATAGATACATGGTAGATATAAGAATAATAACTGAGTTGCCAAAAGGCAGAGCTTGGGAAACCCCATTCTTCCATTCAACCTGACAAGTTTTATGAACTACAATAACTATTGCTGAAAACCTAGAAATAAAAATAAAAACTTAATATAGTACAATAAATCACGAGAAACAATACATGGACATATTAAATATGGATCACAGTTTAATATTGCTGGTATCAAGTCCTTAGTGCTAGATCTGACTGTATTAGTAGACTGTCACTCAAATAGTGTTTGGTTAATTAGCATTAGTTCTTTCAGTTTCATCTTAAAGCGATTGATTGGGAGACTCTTGAGACAATTTGGAATTTTATTGTTGATTTTAGCCGTGGTATAGGTAACCGATTTTTGGAATATAGACGTGCGGTGAGGTGGCGTAGATAAGAACTGCTTACGTCTAATGTTAGGACCATGTAGGTCACCTCTAAGGGATATTTTATTATATAGATAAACAGGTACTTTTTCTGGAATAATTTTATGTGTGTTACAGGTTATATGAAACTGTATCCTATGCTTTACTTTTAGCCACTTCAGTTCCATAAAACTACTAGATATGTGGTCATATTTTCTAATTCCACAGATCGACCTGACGCACGAACTTTGGATCCATTGTAATCGCATAATTTCAAACTGAGTGAGAAATGGACCATGTACAACATCAGCGTAATTCGAATACGAAAGAACTAGTGACTCACACAGTATTTTCTTGTTCTGCTCGTTTACGATCCTACGAATTTCATAAATCATTTTAAAAAATGCTAGTGATTTCTTTACTATATGGCCAACGTGATCGGAAAAGTTGAGTTTACTGTCAATAAACACTCCTAAATTCTTACATACTTCACCGACGTGGAGTAAATGCCCATCAATAGAGATCCTAAGTAGGTCTTACATCCTATCGGTTGTAGGATGTCTACTAAAGAGAATTAGTTGGGTCTTGGATTCATTAACAGTTAAACAGTATTTGCGACAGATATGGGACTTAGATACATAGTTCGAGTGGCGCCATTCTTTGAATATATCTTAAATTTATCGTGGCGACTTGCAGTGTACTTCCTGCACGTGCTATCCCCAAAATCTCGGTTGACGTTTGACAGCATTTGAATTACATTTACAATTACTGAAAATTCCCTGATTTGATGGAAATTTTGTATTTTATATTTCAATTTTTCTTCTTTGTTTTCTTTTTGCTATTATAATGACTTTGGTTAGAGACCAACAGGCCAGGTCATTTTGCCCCATCCTTTCATAGGGAGGGGAAACTTTAAACTGTATTAGATATATAGGACAGTGGAATATAAATCACTGTTATGGAATAGTAGTTAGCATTTCATTTTTTATGTTTTCTTTTACGTTTTATTTTTTTGCGTGCTTTTCATTAACTTTGTTTTTGTTTATTGATAATAAATAATAATTTTGTTTGTTAATAAACCATTTTGAAATATCTAATTGCAAAAATGACATCTGGCATAATGATGCAGCCGTTCACGAAAATTGCACTCCACTGTTTCCAGCATCATGTCTCTGTTGATTTTTGAGAGATTCTATGGCGAATCGCTTCCTTCTCTGCGTCTAACGTACGCGGCTTGGCCCTTTAAACACCTGACTTGAGTTACCCCCATAGAAAAAATCACAAATTGATAAGTAGGGAGACCGAGGAGATCATGAAATGCCACCAAACCTCGAAATTGAACGATTTGTAAACATGTGGCGAAGAACAGCCATGGATAGATGGCGGTGTGTACCGTGGCCCCATCTTACTGGAACCACAAATCTTTGATATCCACACTCCTTCATTGCAATTCAGGTATGAAAAAGGTACTCACCATATGAATGTAACGTCCAGATGTTATTATAGCGGTGACCCCATTTTCTCCAAAAAAATATGAGCCAATGATGCCACGCCATATACCACGCGTTGTTTTAGCGTCTACCGCTCAATGATGGCAAGTGGCAAGTATGAAAGTGAAATGGTTTGAGTCAAGGGATGGACTATAATAAACCGCGCGCTCCTCCCTTTTCTAATATATGAGTACTACTCAAACGAAAAACACTTGGTTTTTATGCTCCACCCTGAATATATTTATGGCTGGTAGCAAGTACGGTAACACGTATTAGTCGGCAAGGGAATTTTCAAGTCACACAATTTGGTTAACAAACAATCGGAGTGTTTGCACTGCGACCAAAGAAAATATGATTTATGTCCGAGATTTGGTTATCGTTGGGACAAAAGAGAGACTCCAGGATACCTATGTTATGGAGATGTGAGGGAAAGTTACCATGATTTAATTTGAGTCGGGTAATGGTTGTAGAGTACTTTCTATTCACGTTGAAGTAGTGTATGGGAGGTACTTTGTGAGGTAGGTTCTTCCATTCACTTCTTCACTCATTTATCATGTTTGCTCTGTGGTGGCTGAAAATGTCAGTGAGGCTCGATACGTTTTTAAGATTAGCAGATCTACTGGCTTCCTTGGCAGCCCTGTCAGCTCTCTCATTACCTGGAATCCATGAATGTGCCTTAACCCAAACAAAATTTACAATGGTATGGTTGGACGACAATCGGTGTAAAAGGTTTTTAATCTGGCAAATCATGTGATTATTAATCGAACTATATTGGTTGGCATCGTGGTAGAAGAACGGATTTAGAACCTGTTAACATAGCCACGTCTGTGGCGCTGTGTTCTTCACACCAGGAGAGGGCGTATAATATCGCGGTTGATTCTGCAGTACAGATGGTGGATATGTCAGGAAGTTTAGTTTTGGAGATGAAATTATGTTCCTCTACAAAGTATGCACTACCAGCACCTTCACTGTTTTTGGAACCGTCGCAGTAGATTGTAGTTTTAGGCTTCATTCTATTAACTAGTGACCTACACAAATTCTGAATGTAGGAGGGTATCTCATTGTATGAGGGAAATATAACATTCACTGGGCAAATGAGGCAATCAAAGCTGTAGTCAAATAACAGGCACCTGCTCCGCACTGGGATTCGCTTGTAGTTCTAAATGACACCGTTAGTCGAGGGGATTTCTAGGGTCAGGTTATGAGTGTATCAATAGATTCTCAATTAAAACTTTTTTGAATTTATGCAGGTGGTGGCTTTAGAGCATAAGGTGCCTGAACGTTGTATAAAACATATACGTGGAATTTGAAACCTCTGTCGAAAAGAGTTGGTCGATGAGGTGGAGCTGTGATTAAATCTCTATCTCTTATATTAACATAATGAATATCAGTCCAAAACGAGATTTTATTGCAGAGATACGGAAGGTTTTTAAAAACTAAAATTTTGTGAAATAGACAGAGTGCATCTACCTTAAATCTTTCAACCATGCAGAGCCATTTGAGATCTTTTAATTTAAGCGGCCAGCACACGGAAATTCTCAGAGGAAAAGCTGCACAGTCCTGGCCTCGCAGCGTATGTGGAGTTTCGCCGGACTGTACAGGCCGCCGGATGGGGAATTCGATCGCCTGCGCAAGCCGTCCTTTCGTTACGCGATCCGCGAAAACCTCTAATAAGAATAATAATAATTGATCCTTGATCTACTTTTGTAACCGATTTAATACTAATTTGCTTACTAATTTGAGGAAAGATATAACAACATGCATAATGCATAAACAAAATCAACATGAGCTATAAGTGGAGATTATCGTTTTAACGTCATTGGTTGAAATAATGAGCAAAAGGTGATCTTTTTGAGTCTGCAACTGATTTGAATTTTTTTTCTATTAACTTCATAATTCATTATTCAAGATTCCTCACGTATAAACAATAAAGCTTGGGGTAGTGTACAATTAAAATAAGTAATATGATCCTTCCCCCAACTTAGTAAAAAAAAATGGAGTCAGGTTGATTGACTCAGTACTTATCACATTATTATTTTCCCTTTGCATGAAGCTATAGACTGAGATCCCCTGCACTGCAACCAAATCATCGTTCGCCTGTCCCCAAAAAAACACAAAAACTAGTAAATAGTTTCCTAAGTGTCTTTGTAGGAACTAAAACGACACAGTCTTTATTCTAGAGCTTCAACTGGACGAAACAAAACGATCAGGAAACCCCAAATAGCTTAGAAACGAAGTTTGAGCAATTTTTCGTGTCTAGTTTTTTATTACTGCTGCGCCGCCACTGACACGATTTTTGGAAACCAACGCATTTTTCATCCTCGCCACGGTAATAATACTGTGTCTAAATTTCATTTAAATCAATTCCATAATTTACATGTTACTAAATTCAGAATAATCTAAAGCAATACTTATACAGTGTGGCCAATCGGGTGACGATAATAATTTTTTTTTTTAGGTAGCCCGTACAGAGACCTATCCAAAACACCCCCATGTATATTTTCCGAATATCGATAGTTTTCGAGTTATGATTTTTTTTTTTGAAAACTCAGAGATTTTCCAGTTTTCCAAGAAATCGTCAAAAACAAAAACAAGAATGCTTTTTGGCTTACATTTTTTTCTGCAGTTATACTCAGTATTAAGCCTATTTTAATATCCAATAAGGAGAACCTGTACATCCGAACAATAATTAAGTACATTTTGGGCCCAAAGTTTGAAATCTCAGGAGACCAAAACCTTTAAAATAAAATTAAAAATACTTATGCCTGGTTCTGGAGCTCCAGTCTAATCTTAAAAACTCTGCAAGACATTGCACTTTCGAAATAATAATTAAAAAATAGCACTTATGGGGGCACGTGACTGTTAAAGGTAAAAAGGTGATAATTCACGAATTTCCAAAATGATTTAAAAAAACTATTATTTTACTTTATTATGACAAATTGAAGAAAAAAACTCATAACCACTAATAAACACCATAATCATTGATGTTCTGATCACTTTTAATATAAAAATCAATACCTGTGCTTTTTGCTGTGTACTATTGAACTTCTGCTAAATTAAGTTGTATGGAAAGTTAACAAAGGAAAGGAATAATAAAACAACAATCTGACTTTTAATTCCATGGCGGAATTACCTGGGAAGCGTTATCGTAGCATACGCCATCCCTTTTGCTTCCCACACCATAGGTGAGGGGAGGATTGTGGTCGTGAAAATTTTCGATTTTGAGATAATAGATTTTTTGGGCGTTGTATAATGTCTACATAACGAAAATTCGCTTCACTGATTTCCGTCGTTCTGTCTGTCGGTCTGTTTGTGTGTACGCGTTTTTCTAGCCTCGTAATCTCAGTAACCGCTGCATGGACTGTGATGAAATTTGGGCAGCTGTCAGGTCTTAGTAGGTCATGCTGCTATAATTTTGGAAACCGGTACATGGGCAGCGGAGTAATTAAAACAAAAATTTCAAATATTCCTCAAACTTCGTTTTTAAGCGTTTTAGAGGTTCTTGATCATTTTCTGCGTTTTTTTTGGTGGGGGTGAAATTTGGCTGTTTGGGGGGTGGGGGGTTGAAAAACTGAAAAACTTGTTGTATTCATTATAGGCTGTCTGCTGACCTGTCCTGACCTAGAGATATAAATCACCTTTTTAGGTTCATGCGAACATTGCCTTGCCTATTACCGAAAATTAATTAACACAACTGCTTTTCGCCGACATGAGCTCGCAAAAAGCTACTCTGAAAGAAAGGGATGATGGCGTATGCTACAACATCGCTTCCCAGGTAATTCTGAAATTGGAAGTCAGATTATTGTTTTATTATTCCTTTCCTTTGTTAACTTTCCATACGACTTAATTTAGCAGAAGTTTAATAGTAAATAGCAAAAACACTTCAAAAATCACAATTTGGGTATTAGTTTTTTATTAAAAGTCATCAAAACATCAATGATTATCGGGTTTATTAGTTGTTACGAGTTTTTTTTCTTTAATTTGTCATAATAAAGCAAAATAATAGTTTTTTAAATCATTTTGGAAATTTTTGAATTATCACCTTTTACTTCCCACACCGATAGGTGAGGGGAGTATTGTGATCGCGAAAATTTTCGATTTTGAGATAATACGTTTTTTGGGCGTTTTGTGATATGTACATAACGAAAATCCACGTCACTCATTTCCGTCGGTCTGTCTGTCGGTCTGTCGGTCTGTCGGTCTGTCGGTCTGTCGGTCTGTCGGTCTGTCGGTCTGTCGGTCTGTCGGTCTGTCGGTCTGTCGGTCTGTCGGTCTGTCGGTCTGTCGGTCTGTCGGTCTGTCGGTCTGTCGGTCTGTCGGTCTGTCGGTCTGTCGGTCTGTCGGTCTGTCGGTCTGTCGGTCTGTCGGTCTGTCGGTCTGTCGGTCTGTCGGTCTGTCGGTCTGTCGGTCTGTCGGTCTGTCGGTCTGTCGGTCTGTCGGTCTGTCGGTCTGTCGGTCTGTCGGTCTGTCGGTCTGTCGGTCTGTCGGTCTGTCGGTCTGTCGGTCTGTCGGTCTGTCGGTCTGTCGGTCTGTCGGTCTGTCGGTCTGTCGGTCTGTCGGTCTGTCGGTCTGTCGGTCTGTCGGTCTGTCGGTCTGTCGGTCTGTCGGTCTGTCGGTCTGTCGGTCTGTCGGTCTGTCGGTCTGTCGGTCTGTCGGTCTGTCGGTCTGTCGGTCTGTCGGTCTGTCGGTCTGTCGGTCTGTCGGTCTGTCGGTCTGTCGGTCTGTCGGTCTGTCGGTCTGTCGGTCTGTCGGTCTGTCGGTCTGTCGGTCTGTCGGTCTGTCGGTCTGTCGGTCTGTCGGTCTGTCGGTCTGTCGGTCTGTCGGTCTGTCGGTCTGTCGGTCTGTCGGTCTGTCGGTCTGTCGGTCTGTCGGTCTGTCGGTCTGTCGGTCTGTCGGTCTGTCGGTCTGTCGGTCTGTCGGTCTGTCGGTCTGTCGGTCTGTCGGTCTGTCGGTCTGTCGGTCTGTCGGTCTGTCGGTCTGTCGGTCTGTCGGTCTGTCGGTCTGTCGGTCTGTCGGTCTGTCGGTCTGTCGGTCTGTCGGTCTGTCGGTCTGTCGGTCTGTCGGTCTGTCGGTCTGTCGGTCTGTCGGTCTGTCGGTCTGTCGGTCTGTCGGTCTGTCGGTCTGTCGGTCTGTCGGTCTGTCGGTCTGTCGGTCTGTCGGTCTGTCGGTCTGTCGGTCTGTCGGTCTGTCGGTCTGTCGGTCTGTCGGTCTGTCGGTCTGTCGGTCTGTCGGTCTGTCGGTCTGTCGGTCTGTCGGTCTGTCGGTCTGTCGGTCTGTCGGTCTGTCGGTCTGTCGGTCTGTCGGTCTGTCGGTCTGTCGGTCTGTCGGTCTGTCGGTCTGTCGGTCTGTCGGTCTGTCGGTCTGTCGGTCTGTCGGTCTGTCGGTCTGTCGGTCTGTCGGTCTGTCGGTCTGTCGGTCTGTCGGTCTGTCGGTCTGTCGGTCTGTCGGTCTGTCGGTCTGTCGGTCTGTCGGTCTGTCGGTCTGTCGGTCTGTCGGTCTGTCGGTCTGTCGGTCTGTCGGTCTGTCGGTCTGTCGGTCTGTCGGTCTGTCGGTCTGTCGGTCTGTCGGTCTGTCGGTCTGTCGGTCTGTCGGTCTGTCGGTCTGTCGGTCTGTCGGTCTGTCGGTCTGTCGGTCTGTCGGTCTGTCGGTCTGTCGGTCTGTCGGTCTGTCGGTCTGTCGGTCTGTCGGTCTGTCGGTCTGTCGGTCTGTCGGTCTGTCGGTCTGTCGGTCTGTCGGTCTGTCGGTCTGTCGGTCTGTCGGTCTGTCGGTCTGTCGGTCTGTCGGTCTGTCGGTCTGTCGGTCTGTCGGTCTGTCGGTCTGTCGGTCTGTCGGTCTGTCGGTCTGTCGGTCTGTCGGTCTGTCGGTCTGTCGGTCTGTCGGTCTGTCGGTCTGTCGGTCTGTCGGTCTGTCGGTCTGTCGGTCTGTCGGTCTGTCGGTCTGTCGGTCTGTCGGTCTGTCGGTCTGTCGGTCTGTCGGTCTGTCGGTCTGTCGGTCTGTCGGTCTGTCGGTCTGTCGGTCTGTCGGTCTGTCGGTCTGTCGGTCTGTCGGTCTGTCGGTCTGTCGGTCTGTCGGTCTGTCGGTCTGTCGGTCTGTCGGTCTGTCGGTCTGTCGGTCTGTCGGTCTGTCGGTCTGTCGGTCTGTCGGTCTGTCGGATCTGGTCGTACTGTCGGTCTGTCGAGTCTGTCGGGCTCTGTCGGGTCTGTCGGTCTGTCGGTCTGTCGGTCTGTCGGTCTTCGGTCTGTCTGGGTCGTCGGTCTGGCACAAGTCTGTCTCTGCTCTCGTCGGATTGTCTCGTGTCTGTCGGTCTGTCTGGTCTGTTCTCTGGTCTGTCGGTCGTCTGTCGGTCTGTCGGTCTGTCGGTCTGTCGGTCTGTCGGTCTGTCGGTCTGTCGGTCTGTCGGTCTGTCGGTCTGTCGGTCTGTCGGTCTGTCGGTCTGTCGGTCTGTCGGTCTGTCGGTCTGTCGGTCTGTCGGTCTGTCGGTCTGTCGGTCTGTCGGTCTGTCGGTCTGTCGGTCTGTCGGTCTGTCGGTCTGTCGGTCTGTCGGTCTGTCGGTCTGTCGGTCTGTCGGTCTGTCGGTCTGTCGGTCTGTCGGTCTGTCGGTCTGTCGGTCTGTCGGTCTGTCGGTCTGTCGGTCTGTCGGTCTGTCGGTCTGTCGGTCTGTCGGTCTGTCGGTCTGTCGGTCTGTCGGTCTGTCGGTCTGTCGGTCTGTCGGTCTGTCGGTCTGTCGGTCTGTCGGTCTGTCGGTCTGTCGGTCTGTCGGTCTGTCGGTCTGTCGGTCTGTCGGTCTGTCGGTCTGTCGGTCTGTCGGTCTGTCGGTCTGTCGGTCTGTCGGTCTGTCGGTCTGTCGGTCTGTCGGTCTGTCGGTCTGTCGGTCTGTCGGTCTGTCGGTCTGTCGGTCTGTCGGTCTGTCGGTCTGTCGGTCTGTCGGTCTGTCGGTCTGTCGGTCTGTCGGTCTGTCGGTCTGTCGGTCTGTCGGTCTGTCGGTCTGTCGGTCTGTCGGTCTGTCGGTCTGTCGGTCTGTCGGTCTGTCGGTCTGTCGGTCTGTCGGTCTGTCGGTCTGTCGGTCTGTCGGTCTGTCGGTCTGTCGGTCTGTCGGTCTGTCGGTCTGTCGGTCTGTCGGTCTGTCGGTCTGTCGGTCTGTCGGTCTGTCGGTCTGTCGGTCTGTCGGTCTGTCGGTCTGTCGGTCTGTCGGTCTGTCGGTCTGTCGGTCTGTCGGTCTGTCGGTCTGTCGGTCTGTCGGTCTGTCGGTCTGTCGGTCTGTCGGTCTGTCGGTCTGTCGGTCTGTCGGTCTGTCGGTCTGTCGGTCTGTCGGTCTGTCGGTCTGTCGGTCTGTCGGTCTGTCGGTCTGTCGGTCTGTCGGTCTGTCGGTCTGTCGGTCTGTCGGTCTGTCGGTCTGTCGGTCTGTCGGTCTGTCGGTCTGTCGGTCTGTCGGTCTGTCGGTCTGTCGGTCTGTCGGTCTGTCGGTCTGTCGGTCTGTCGGTCTGTCGGTCTGTCGGTCTGTCGGTCTGTCGGTCTGTCGGTCTGTCGGTCTGTCGGTCTGTCGGTCTGTCGGTCTGTCGGTCTGTCGGTCTGTCTGTCTGTCGCGTTTTTCTACCCTCGTAATCTCAGTAACCGCTGCATGGATTGTGATGAAATTTGGGCAGCGGTATGCTGTGGGGTCGTAGTAGGTAATGTTCCTATAATTCTGAAAATCGGTGCATAGGCGGCGGAGTAATTAGCAAAAAACAAAAAAATTAAATATTGCTGAAACTTCGTTTTTAGGCGTTTTAGGGGTCCCTGATCATTTTCTACTTTTTTTTGGGTGGGGGTGAAATTGGGGTGGTTGGGGGGTGGGGGGTTGTAAAATTGAAAAATTTGTTGCTTTCATACTAGACTGTCCGCTGACCTGTGAAGGAAGACCTGGCGACATAAATAACTTTTTTAGGTCCATCCGAACATTGCCTTTGCCTATTACAGAAAGCAAAGGACGAAGGAGAATTTTTGTTATGTAAACATACGAGAGTATTGCGTCAGATCGTTGTAACGAGGAAACTGTTGAATTGATTTTAATGAAATTTTGAAACGGCATTACTATCATGGCCAAGATGGAAAACGCGTATGGTTTTGATAAATCGTGCCAGTGGCGGCGCAGAAATAATAAAAAAACTAAAAATATAAAAACAGCTCAAACTTCGTTTTTAAGCGTTTTAGAGGTTCCTGATCATTTTCTGCGTTTTTTTTGGGTGGGGGTGAAATTGGAGTGGTTGGGGGTTGAAAAATTAAAAAAATTCTTGTACTCATAATAGGCTGTCCACTAACCTGTGAGGGAAGATCTAGCGACACAAATCACCTTTTTAGGTGCATCCGAACATTGCCTAGCCTATTACAGAAACTAAGGGCTTAGAATTTTCTGTAACTATACGAGAATTTATTGGTCTAAATCGTTTTGTATTTTGTAACGTGGACACTATTAAATTGATTCTAATGAAATTTTGACACAGTATACTGTTACCGTGGTGAGAATGGAAAACGCGTATGTTTGTTAAAAATCTTGTCAGTGGCAGCGTAGCAATAATCAAAGAACGCGACAAGTATGAAAACAACTCAAATTCGGTTTTTAGATGTTTTAGGGGTTCCTGATAATTTCCGACCAGTTTTTTGGGTGGGGGTGAAAGTGAGGTGGTTGGGGGGGGGGGGGGGGTTGTAAAACTGAGAAGTTTATAAGACAATTTTAGGGGGGGGTTGGGTTGGCAATTATTTGGTTGCAAGGGATCTTAGACTAAAGCTTCATGCTATGGGAAAATAATAGACACGTATTAGCGTAATGTGTGGGAAGTACTGAGTCAATCAACTTGACTTCATTTTTTACCTTTAACACTCACGTACGGCGCAAAATGTCCCCATAAGAGCTACCTTTTCATTATTACTTCGAAGGTGCAATGACTTGCAAAGTTTTTAAGATTAAATTGAAGCCCCAGAACCAGGCATAAGTATTTTTAATTTTATTTTGAAGGTTTTGGTCTCCCGACGACAAACAGAGATTTCAAACATTGGGCCCAAAATGTACTTAATTATTATTCGGATGTACAGGTTCTTTTTATTGGATATTAAAAAAGGCTTAATACTGAGTATAATTGCAGAAAAAAATAAAATCTACTGAGTATAATTGCAGAAAAAAATAAAATCCAAAAAGCATTCTTGTTTTTGTCTTTGACGATTTCTTGGAAAAACTGGAAAATCTCTAAGTTTTCAAAAAAAAAATCATAACTCGAAAACTATCAATAATCGGTACACATACATGGGGATGTTTTGGATAGGTCTTGGTACGGGCTATCTAAAAAAAAATATTATCGTCACCCGATTGGCCACCCTGTATGTAATCAGAAATTTCCAAGTCCCTTCATTTCTGCAATAGCCAAGGCAATATTCGGATGGACCTAAAAAAGTCTATTATGCTGCTAGGTCTTTCTTCCACAGGTGAATGGATAGCCTATTGTGAATAAAACAAATTTTTGAGTTTTACAACCCCCCCACCCCCCTAACCACCCCAATTTCACCCCCCACCCAAAAAAAGTAAAAAATGATCAGGAACCCCTAAAACGCCTAAAAACGAAGTCTGAGGGATATTTAACTTTTTCGTTTTTTGCTAATTACTCCGCCGCCCCTGCACCGATTTTCAAAATTATAGCAGCATTACCTACTAGGACCTTACAGAATATAGGTGCCCAAATTTCATCACAATCCATGCAGCGGTTGCTGAGATTGCGAGGGTAGAAAAACGCGAACAGACAGACTAACAGACAGACCGACAGACAGACAGACCGACGGAAATGAATAACATGGATTTTCGTTATGTAGACGTCATAAAACGCCCAAAAAACGTATTATCTCAAAATCGAAAATTTTGCGATCACAATACTCCCCTCACCTATCGGTGTGGGAAGTAAAATCAACAACATAGGTATATACTTTCTGCGGCAAATTCTGGGAGGAGACAAAAACCAAATAACTACTTGTATCCATATATTTATGTAGTGTATAATAGGTATAAATGGAAAGCGTAAATCGTCAGCCGTCCACTTATAAGACGAATTTCGTGCACAAAGTGGAAATAAGAAGATTTTACAGATACTAAGACAAAGAAATTTCAAATAGTTACGTTTGCGCTACAAAAAGCTTAATGGGCAAAGAATGATTGTCCTACACATTCGCTACACATCATGTCCTTTTAGGCTCCAAAGTTTTCCTTCAGGAATAATAAAATATCGCTCAAAAATATAAAATTGTTATCGTCATTCACGAAGTAGCACGTGCATTGTACGTTGTATTTTTGAAATTCTGTGTTAAAGTTAGAACGATCAAACAATTCTATATCTGTCACAGTCAAGTCAAAGTATCCTCAGCCGCAAGCTTGTGACTAAATATAGTTCTAGACTTACATAAGGCCTTTACGGAAACAGTGATCTGGATCCGGATAGATCGCGGGATCTATGATTCCATGGATCTAACGGACATCGAACAACGGTTCGGTTTGAGAAAAAAAAAACAGATGCTTAAGTAAAGCAGCTACTGATCTGAATCATCCGATCGCAATCACTTAGTGTTCAAGAGTGAACTGACCCTATTTCTGACTGATCCCAGATCACTTTCCGAACGTCAGGATCAGTGATCCAACTGATCGGGTTAACCCGATCATAGTTTCCGTAAAGGCTAGTAGTTAGACTTAAAATATGGAGACGCGTCATCTGGCGGCAAATGGTAAAGTGACAAATCTAAACTTTGTTTCTGTGATCTATGAGTAAAAGTGACAAGACATGTACACAATGTACAGTAAGAGTATAATATTTCATCAGACAAAGCAGTTTCCGTCCATTACTAGGCACCTCACTGGCTTTCGATTATTCAAAGACATCATATAGTATAGACAAACTTACCTCATTTTCATAGCTGTAGAAGGCAAAGTTACAGATGAGACCATATATATGAGTAAAATATATTTCCACTACATTCAGCACGTCTTACACATTTCTCACGTACAATAGTTCTACCTTCACTTCAGAATGGTGACGACATGTCGTAAATCTCTACAAATTATGCACCGGTTCTCGTTCCTTCCCTTTCACGTTTGCACCCTTCCTACCACCCTTCCTACAGTAATGTCACATTATTTCAAAAGCATACAGAGACTGCTGGATGACTGTTGGTAGTAGAATTTGTCGACTTTTTTTATGGTCAGCCTCCCGCAAGGGCTAAAAATCTATGGCGCTGTAGAACCGCTGTGGGAGGATAAGTGTCGGTGCACGTTAGATTTGGAATGCTGCAGGTTGTAGCTGTCGGGAAATAAATTCCCCGGTAGCTCGTTCTACAGCGTCGAAGTTCTCCAAAAGAAGGATTACTGGAGGAAACTGGTACGGGCATTAGGGACCGCGACCTGATAAGGATGAGCTCGAAGAGCCTCTCTATTGTTCGTTGTTCGAAAGGCCTTTGGAGTTATTATCTGTATAACAATAACAATAAGGTTTACAAATAAAAAACATAAACCTAACTCACACGCTTATGTAATACCTATTTTTAGAGTTGCTCTAGATGCTCAAACTGACAGGTTTACCTATCTGTGAACGGATATGCACTTTGTGATCATCTCAGTGTGATGTTTAATAGTAATAAAAATGTTGCTTCTTTTAAAAATTCCATTATTATGAAAATTGATTACAGCACTTAAAGCGTTATCACGGCGGCTAAGGAGCACCAATTGTTAATTGTTTCTTAAACTTGGACACTTATCATAATACTTATTCTATTCATATCTCCGGTTTGAAGACAGCTAGGAAGCCGAAGCACTTATGCATCCATGCATGCGTAGATAAACCTAACAGTTTGAGCATCTAGAAGCTAGAGCAACACCGCAAATAGGTAGTATACGCGTGTGAGTTAGTTTTACGTATTTTATGTGTCTACATTATTGTCATACCGTATTATTTTGCGGTTAATTGGCCTCAATTTTTAAGACCTATTCACATTGATCTTTTTACTATATTTGCTTCTTGAGTTTATATCTTTTTGATCAGCGCAAATTGACGTTTAATAATGAGTAATAATCAGTTTCATACTATAATTTATCTTCGTTTCTTTTAAAAATTCCATTTTTATGAAAATTGTATTCAACGCTACTTATTGCCGCCTATTCCGCGACCTGGCAGTTGTTTCAGAGAGTCAAAACCTGATTTCTAGTAGTTTTGTTTGCGTTGTGACGGAGGCTATATTCCTATAGGGCGCTATTGTTTCCGAAACTCACGGCACACTTGTCATATTACTTATTTTATGGGTATCTCCGATTTGTAACTAGCTAGGAAGTTTAATCTTGCGCCGACTTTCTAAGAATTTTTGTCCTCTACCTATCTTTGTTAAAAGAGATAGGACGTCGTTGTATCATGCCATTTAAGAGTTTCGTAATAATGCGTAATAATTGCTATGATGTCTAATTCCGCCCTGGAGCTACAAAGTCGAAGTCAACTTGGATAATATTCATGTAACAGATAATAATTAGGAAGGCACAGCGCTTTCAAACGAGACCTAGCTTATTTAATGTCGTTGACGTATACTTATATAGTTATTTTCATTTGAATAAACACTTTTTTGACGTTTCCTCACCACTACATCTTACAAGATATAGCACAAAATGAATAAAAAAAAAAATTGAAAGTTGTCCAGTCTACATGATAGTAATATTTATGATGTACCATTATTAGCATATTTTTTATGGAAAAGCCATTTTTCTGATTGATCGTAACCGCTGCGCCCCCTAGCGGCTACTTGCGGAACTTGACAATAATTTCCAGCAATTTCTCTGTCTATTTAGCTAATAATATTTTTTCTCGAGGTTATATGACTAACGGTACCGAGATATTATCGGCGTCCATTCTTAGTAGACCGCCCGGTACAAATAACCCCGACTGGCAACATCAGAAGGATTTCTATGAAGGGAATTGTGGCACATAATAAGTAGGGAAGACGCATGTTAGCCTTTTTAACTAATAGCGATTGATTATATCACATCAATCGAAAAGGCGCAAAGTAAATACTCACTTAAAAATTGCAGATTCCAAAAAAATAGTGTGGCGAAGGTATCGAAAAATTCAGAACACACCTTCTTCATCACTCCTCGAACAGTTTCTGCAAAACGTGAGTCATGTTATTTCCCCTAGAGTATTTATTTACACCAGATGTATTTTATACTGTAAATATTACTGGTATTTCCGGAGCTTCAGTATTAACAGATACCATATATTATATTAACGCAGCCCAATACTAGTTTAATGCTTTATTCGAATTAGCAAAACGAGCCAGTGTCGTCTATATAGTGACGTGATTAATTCTTGGTGTGGAATTTGAAATCATACAGCCAAATTTGTTTGATATCGCTAAATGATACAAATATGCATGACGCTTATTCATGAGATTACCTCATATAACCCAGCTGTCATCCAGAACTCTAGGTTATGAATATTTTTCTTTTGTTCCACATGTTTCTCTTCTTTTAATTTAATTTTGCCTGATGGTACATGCATGACCGAATAAATAAATATTACTGCAAAACATAACAAACAGGCTGTTCATTTGAAATCTCTCCACCCCGGATTTCTCTAAAACCGCCAACTAAAAGAAAAAACGCCAAGATACGTCAAAGGATTTGTCAAGGGGGACAACTTTTTAACCAAAGACTACTTTATCTCCTTGTATCCCCTCCCCCTCAAGATCATCCCCTTAAAAATTTTAAATAACAAGTGCTATCAAGTAATACATTGTTCCAAAGGTATGTCGAAGTACTTTATTCTAACGTTTGATTTTTTAAAATAGCTCGATTCATTTTCGAGAAAATTAGAATCCTTATGTATCTTAACTTGTTCAAATAGAATACCGAGATATACGAAAATATCACTTTTTATTGCAATAAGTTTTTGAACGTTGCCCGTTGACAAGTAGTTGAAAAAACATGTTGTGGGATATTATGGCAGCTTTCGATAATGCGGTGACGAAGGTCATCCCCACTACCCGTCAGGAATTTGAAAATTGCCTATGTCATTGTTTGGCCAATAACGGGAAATATTTGAACACTCATTGCAATAAAAGTTGATATTTTCATATGTCTCCCATTTGAACAAGTTATAATACATAAAGATTCTAATTTTCTCAAAGACGGATCGACCGATTTTGAAAAATCAAACGTCAAAACAAAGGACTTCGACATATATTTGAAACAAGATATTACTTGATCCTGGGTGGCAGAGGATACAAGGAGGTGAAATAGTGGTTTGGTTAAAAAGTCGTTCCCCTTTACAGATCTTTTGAAGTATCTTGGCGTTTTTTTCTTTTAGTAAGCGGTTTTCGAGAAATCCGGGGTGGCAAGTTTTCAAATGAACATCCTGTATAAAACAATAAATTTGAGTTCCTTCCCTAACGTGTATTTGATCCTGTGTAATTCGATATTAATTTGTAATATGTAACATCCATTGTAAGATGTTTGGAAGAAAAAGGAGTATATTGAAAGCAGAGTAGATAAATTCCATGGAAAGGACTACTATGATTAAAGACCTAATAGGTCATCAAGGAAACTATTGAATAAAACAATGGAAATAGTGACAAGAGCTATTTCGTTTCAAACCTTTCTGTGCTTTCAACTACTTCCAAGCCGATGCTTTGCAGATGACGACTAATATCGTAGCACAACTACTAGAGGGTATTTAAACAACATCACAATATTGCGAAACTCTTGGAAGTTTAAGGAGCGTTTGTCAAAAAGTCAAGACTAGATATATTTCCCAAACAATAGGTAAAATGAAACTGTTCTTTCGGTAAACGAAGCCAGCAATATTAATTTAAATAATGCAGTCAAGTTGTCTGTACCTTCACACATTACGGTAGTACCATTTTCCCATAGCATGAATCTATAAATTTCTAGGACGATACAGTTTTTATTCTGCAATCTTCAACTGATGTCCTTATCACTTGGCATGCTGATTTTCCTATATTTAAAAACAGATTATATTACGAGTATCAACCTCTGAGGGCAATGAAAAGTGTTCTGTTCATTGTCGGCATTGTCGACACGTCGAGGTCTACAATAAAAGTCGACGCGTCGACACCCAACTCTGCCAACCAACTTGTTTAAATGGAAGAATATTCTCGATCTCAAATAGTTACTTCTCACTACGCAGAAACCATTAATCACGAGATGTTAGCACCAGGAATCGCGATGCTATAACTTAATTCTGTACAAATATAAATTTTAAAATTGTGGCGACGTATGTTCCCTTATTCCTCTACGGAAGCTTAGTGGTGTGTCACATTCATCATGAAAGGAAAACTGCATTTACGGCAAGAATCGAATCCCCTTTATACAGCTCCTTCGAGCGAATGTTGTCAACGATATATTATATTTCCGATCACAATGACTGTGAAATATCTGCGGCAATTGAAGATAAACATCATGACGTCGTATGATATATATAGTATGGTAAAATAATATAAGGATCTCTAAGATGTTGTATCTGTGACTGGATACGAAAATCGAATTGGAGAATTATCTTTCACTTTGACATTGCAAAACACTAGGTGACTACTGAACTATCCTAAATGTCGATAAACTATTTTGCAGTTGATTTTTATAGATAGAAACCTTTATTTACATAACCTTCTGATCGGAACATTGGAGTACTGTTGCCCGAGTGCAATGTAGAAAGTATTATCAGAACTGTGGAAGAGAGGCCCTGGAGTAAGTCAAAAATAATATACCATATGAATATAATGTTTGAGCAACGTCTATAAACCCTCAACACTGAGGAACGTGAAAATTAAAAGAATCTAGTTTATAGTACATACATCGGGGATGTACTTTCCATTTACGTAAACATCATTTTGTAATTTGTAACGTGCCAACCGTTACATGTAAGCGGATATCTGTCTTTGTTCTTTCCTCTGGGAATTTATAGGCATCGTTAACAACCTACTATCCCGACTCACGCGTAATGATAGAATCGGGGCCCATCTGCTAATTCGTTTAACCCCTAATGCGGCCGATTCTGAGGTACGTTGAACGATCGTAATAGTGGCCCTTATTCATATTATGATTATACTGGTGCGTACCAGTACCAAAGTTTACGGAATACATATAAGTTTAATCACTCTCCGTCGGCACCTTGAAGATCTCACATCAAAGCGATGCCGCGGCCGCACGCGCCAGTTAGTTTTTGCGTTAGTTTTTGCCCAAGTACGAGAGACTTTTAGCGGGGACTTGCTAGCGCCTGGGTTTTACGCATATACGAGGGTCATTGAAAGACTATGTATTGACAGCCGATTTAGACATACAAATAAAAATATAACGTTTATTTTGCTAATACACTAGGTTACATAAATGGATATCAAAAATAAAACCTAGTAAAACTATTACTAATCAATCTCAAATGATTTCACATATTGTAACTATTTCGTAGATAAGTAAAAATTGGTTCGAAGGTGCTGTATTTTTACCTTAATTTTTTGTGTATTTGGCTTATTTTTAAGACCACAGCCTATACAATTTATGGGTAGTATATACGAACTCGTATGTACAGTTATAAAAGGTAATCATGTGGAAATGCTTTACATGGATGTAAATACATTATTTTTGACGTTTTTCTTTTCAGTGTCATTCCAATTGCTACTGTAGAAACTAAATTTTTAAAGTTATCAATAGAAATATTTCCGAGTTCTAAAATATAATTTAGAATGTCTCTGGGTGGTATGGTAACACCACCAAATGAATATTTTGCCTCACTATACGCTTTTCGCGTGATACAATCCTTTAAGTACCTGTAGGTCTTGAATTAATCACTTTAAACCACAAGTGTGCTAGTTTGTTGGAATTGTTTTATTGGTAGGAACACAGAAGGGCACAATGTACAGGGTGTCCCATTAATAATTTTGAATCGAATGTCATGTGACCAAAAACAAATACCTCATTGGGTAGTACAATGACAAAAAAAGACACAACATCTGCTCTAATTTACATCCCCAAAATTACAGTCCTCTACTACTACCCAGTTCCGACATATTGCTTGTCTTAATCGTCGTGAAACAACATGTACTTATATCCTTTACATTTCAAGGTTTACCACAAAATAAGGATGGATCTGATTGTTATTTCAATCCGTTAGTTAATTTAATTGATAATCAAACTTCTAAAAAGATTATCCATTTCCTGCAAACAAATCCGAGATAACCCATAATCCGATATTTTTGAGACACTGTATACACTTCGCGTTGAACACGTTCAACCTCTACTTTGCGCCGCCCCGTATCTCCCAGCTGACGTCGGCACACTGCTACCGGTGTACCGGGGAGACGGAGCAAGGGGCAGGCCGTTTTGATATTTTTGCGGAGTGGTCCAACTTATATGTATTCCGTAAAATTTGCCAGTACCCATCCTGATATCGTTATAGTTATGGATATATCATTTTCTTTGGTCAGTTATGTTTTTAATGGCACGCCACTTTGCTTAGCTTTGTTTTAAAATTCAGAGCGGCCTGGCTGTCTTTTTTCTTATGTGATGCACGCTCCCGTCCGAATTTTTTTGAGGTTCGCCATTGTTCCAGGGAGCAACATTTTTGTTTATTTAAATTCGCTCCGAGTCTTCCTTCCACCACTATGAGATTGAGACTTTTTAACTATCGCCATGAGGCATGAGGGGCGATCGTGTGGTGCATGGTTTCTTCGCAAATGCTGTTTGAGGGGGTTGGATGTCCCACGGACTAGATGGAATATCCGGAAGCTCACTCTACCTTCGTGCCCCTGAAGTGTGGACAACCCCCTACCGCTGGTGACCCTGGACATCTCTTAGGTCGAACCACCTCGGACCAACCAACCTAAGTAACCAAATCAACTGTGTATTCACATCTTCTGTATAAGAGGTGACTTTTAGTTAAGCAGTTTTTATTTCAACTATGTATCAAATCGTCATTCTTAAAATATGTAACGCCTATAGGAGCACCAAGCACTGCGCACCTTAGACATCCCACATTTTTGCATCCATTTTACTTTTTAATCATGTTCTGAAAGTGTGTTTTCTTTTTCAACCTAACCCTTAGATCACAGATACATTTTTATAGTATTCACAGGTGCCATGAATGTTCACTGTTCAGTTTGCTAGTGTTTGTTGAAACTGTCACACAAAATTAAAATTATTGCCTAGGTATGTTCCCATGTACCAAACCAGTCTAGTTTGGTATTCCTGGGATAAGCTTTGCTCTCCGACTCTGTTTGGCTGGATGGGGATGTGACTTTCAAAGTTACGCACGTTATACATTCATAATTTGCTATTGTTGTGGTTGAGTCGTTGACATACGCATTCTGCAATTTCAATATGTGTATTTGTTGTTTCGAGCGAATTTTCTACTAATAATAATTCGTTCCTATTACGTATGTTAGATGTATACCCGCCAGCTTGATATACACACCTTTATTAGGTAGGTAAAGTAAGATTCAATTAAAATTTTTGTTATAAATGTCTTGACCACCATTGAGGTAGTACGCATTTTGGGCTATCCCACCATTCCTCTCTACCCGCTGGCCTTATAATGTTCCCACGTAAACAAATATAATCATGAATCAGATGAGAGGTCTAACCCGTTTATCGTCGGTGGTTTTTCTACCGACCACCCAAACGATGTGAATAGAAGCTCAGAAATCTAATAGGAATTAAAGCTTATGGGTTGCAATAACTCTTGGCGACGTTAAAACTTTCTCGAACTGCATTTTGCGCGCCAGCTTTATGGGACTATGGAAATTAAGAGCTTTTTTACGATTCAAGCACATTAACATTAATTGAAAAGTTACGTTGTTATGAAACTGCGCCTCATATTTTCTGTCATAAAGTACGTCGGCGTCGCTTTATACAAATGACATAACATATTTATTAAAGGAATTGTTAGCTTCTGTGTCACGTACGGAGTGGTAGCTCTTATTAGTAAAGTTGGGAGCAGTGCCTGAGTAAAAGAGGGTCAACTGTCAGGGTATCCTAAATCAATTCAAATAACAGCTGCAGTATCAGTAGGAACATATTTTCTATAGAAACTATTTCCTCGTATTGTAAGTAGTCACTAATATGAATAATTCTTCTTTAGGCCTCAAATAGGAAATCTTTTGTCGGAAATATGTAGTTCGGAAACGCTGTCCGCAGGGATCCATCCTAAGTTGCATGCTTTCTATAATATCCATAAACGGTGCTGTGAAGTTGAAAAATCTATATGCACTGCTAGTCGGGAGGAACGCACTAAACTCTAGGAGTGTATTATACGCATGAAGATAATTTAAAAATACTCATACAGGGTCAGTTTCTAGTACCGGCTCGGTCGATAACTCCACTACTGTAGAAGAAAGCGAAAAAATTTTATATAAAAGTCGTAGCCACAGATATGCTCCTTGCTCAGAAAATGTTTAGATTTATACAGGGTGATCCATAGCTACGTGGTGATGCAAACAAGCATTTTTTTAACTGAGATACCCTATATATTATTCCATATTAAAATTCTACTAGTTGTTTCCGTTCGTCCAGCATAGGTTAGCTACCCCCTAACTACCCCAGTTTTATCGCCACTAGACAATGTGGAAAATGATAACAAAGCTCCAAAAAGTATGTATACAGTATACAGCTCCTTCGAGCGAATGTTGTCAACGATATATTACATTTCTGAGCGCAATGACTGTGAAATATCTGCGGCGATTGGAGATAAATATCATGACGTCGTATGATATATATAGTATGGTAAAATAATATAAGGATCTCTAAGATGTTGTATCTGTGACTGGGTACGAAAAGCGAATTGGAGCATTATCTTTGACTAGCTGTTCGGATTCAAATCACACAGGACAAATATTTGAAGGATAATTATATTTCTCAATATTTGGCTACCTTTGCGGTTGCTTCGCTTTCAAAGGATCTGAAGACCATTACCGCTTTTGGGCCCAGGAGTATGGTAAAATTTAATGCTTTCAAAACCCAGTACTGCACGTTATCAAACAAAAAGTGCCCAAGCCAACACCCGATTCTTAAGAACAATCAGGCTCTGCCAAGGAGTCACTCATTCAAGCTCTTAGGAGTCAACGTTCCAGAGAATCTCATCTGGCACGAACACGTTGCGTAAATTGCAACAACTGCTGGTGAAGAGCTCGAGTACCTTTTCAGAGCCAGAAAGTACTTCACACCATCTAATCTACTCACACTGTATAAAGCCCAGATAAGACCTGGCCTGGAGTATTGCTCTGATGTCTGGGGAGCTGTCTGCCCCCACCACACTGTCTAAACTAGGTGCCGTGCAGAAAAAGACAATTAACGCGCCCCCTCCAGTCCCTTACGACCAGCGTGTGGTTTGTTAACACTCATTCTTGTACCGATATTCAAAATTCAAACGGAGTCTGCTCCTTTGAACTATCTTCTATAGTTCCGCGGCTCGCCGATCCTATCAGAATGGTTGGAATTGGTTGGTTTTACAACCGATCACAAAATTGACATTGCGAAACACTAAGTGACTACTGAACTACCCTAAATGTCGATAAACTATTTTGCAGTTGGTTTCTACATATAGAAACCTTTATCTACATAACCCTATTATCGGAATATTGGCATACTGTTGCGTGTATCACCCCTTTAACAACTCAGTATGCCAACTCACACGTAATAGTAGAATCGGGGCCCATCTATCAGTTCTTATGACCAGTAATGCTCGACATATAGCGCAATAACATCATCCAGCTTATCCAGCTGTTATCGAGAATGGACTGACGATTGTTTCCTTTGCAGGCGGTTCTGAGATACGTCGTATGATCGTACGAGTAGCCCTTATTCATATTATGATTATACTGGTGGGTACCAATACCCATCCTGATATCGTTATAGAACGGAATGGATATATCAATTTCTTTGGTCAATTATTCCTTTAATGGCACGGGATTTTGCTTAGCTTTTGTTTTAAACCTCAGAAGGGCCTGCCTATCTTTAGTCTTATGTGATGTATACGCTCCCGCCCGAATTTTTGTTTTTTCGAGGTTCCCCAGTGTCCCAGAGAGATACATTTTTTTTATTTAAATTTGCTCTGAGTCCTCCTTCCACCACCATGAGGTTGAAACTTTGTAACTCTAACTATGAGCCATGATGGGCGAGTCATGTGGTGCATAGAGTCTTCGCAGATGCTGTTTGAAGGGACTGGATATCCCCAGGACTAAATGGGACATCCAGTGGCACATTCCACCTTCGTGCCCCTGTAGTGTGAACCCCCTAACGCTGATGAGCCTGAACATCTCTTGGATCGAACCACCTTGGACATAACTTCTCCATCTTTCTTTAATCCCTGTTATTATAGATCTCACAATCAATTTAAATAACCAATTCAACTGTGTATTCACTTTTCTGTAAAAGAGGTGACATTCAGTTAAGCAGTTTTTAATTCAACTGTGTAACAAATCAACATTCTTATAATTTGTAACGCGCATAGGAGCACCAAACACCTCACACCTGAGGCACCTCACATTTTTGCATCCATTTGCATTTTAAATCTTAAATGTTATACACCATCATGTCTTGAAATTGTTTTATTTTTCAACATAGCCCTTAAATGACAGATACATTTTTTATAGTATTCACAGGTGCCATGAATGTTCAGTTTGCTAGTGTATGTTGATGGTGTCGCACAAAATTAAAAATTATTGCCTAGGGACGTCCCCATGCACCAAACCAGTCTAGTCTGGTACTCCTGAGATAACCCTTGCTCTACGGCTGTTTTTGGCTGGATGGGGGTGTGACCTTCAAAGTTACGGACGTTATACATTCATAATTTCTTGTTGGTGTGGTTAAGTTATTGACCCACTCATTCTGCAATTTCAGTATGTGTATTTATTGTTTCGAGCGAATTTTTTGCTAATAAAGATGCGTTACTGTCACCTATGTAAGCCTGACGCATACATCTTTGTTAAGTAGATAAGGTGAGATTCAATTGGAATTTGATGTTACAAATGTCTTTACCTTCGAGCCAGGCATTTTGGATTACCCCACAATTCCTCTCTACCCGCTGGCCTACCTTTAATTAATTGGCGACCCAACCTTAAAGCGCCACCTCCAGCCACTTTCTTACCGGCGTATTGTTGGTGACCACCCACTTTTCTACCAATATTCGAACGGAGTTTGGCTTACCCTAACATTCCTCTGTAGTCGCTGGCCTAACTTTTTATGTTCCAACGTAAACAAATATATAATAATGAGTCGGATGAGAGGTTTAACCTGTTTGTCGTGGGTGGTTTTTCTACCGACCACCCAAACGATGTGAATCTAATAGGAATTAAAGCTTATGGGTTGCAATAACTCTTGGCGACGTTGAAACTTTCTCGAACTGCACTTTGCGCACCAGTTTTATGGGACTATGGAAATTAAGAGCTTTTTTACGATTCAAGCACATTAACATTAATTGAAAAGTTACGTTGTTATGAAACTGAGTCTCATATTTTGTGTCATAAAGTACGTCGGCGTCGCTTTATACAAATGACATAACATATTTATTAAAGGAATTGTTAGCTTCTGTGTCACGTACAGAGTGGTAGCTCTTATTAGTAAAGTTGGGAGCAGTGCCTGAGTAAAAGGTCAACCGTCAGAGTATTCTAAATCAATTCAGATAACAGCTGCAGTATCAGTAGGAACATATTTTCTCTAGAAAGTATTTCCTCATATTGTATATATATATATATATATATATATATATATATATATATATATATATATATATATATATGGGTCCGGGTTTAGAATGTTCCCAGGGTTTAATCTGCCTGTCGTAAGAGGCGACTAAAAGATTGGTAGTCCTTGCCTTAAAAGGGCCTATGGTGGTCACCGGCTGTGGAAGCAGGCGTATGAACCACCATAGTGAGGAAGCGGCTGCACCTATGTTAAGGACGGCTTCCCGACAGCGTCTGACCCCAGGTTAGGGGCGGCTGATAGCAAACCTGGCAGTAGGTATAAAATGCGCCCCCAGGAAGCCGACCAACATCAAACGGCTATTCGGTGCGTGGCGACACTGCGGGGATAACCCAAGCCAGGGATGAAAGCCGGCCGGCAACCTGTACAGGTCATCCCTAGGAGGCAATGTGGTCGGCTGCCTCTGAAATGTCGGCTGGGGGCCCTAAGGCTAACCACCGGACGGGCCCTACCTTCTGGTTCGACCGCCCCAGAAGAAGAGCACCCACACCAGGCCGGTATCGGAAGCCGGCTCTGGGCAAGGTGGCGGTGCCTCGGATCGCCCTGACGACGACACGCGCAACGACATGGACTGTTTTAGGTGGACGACGGAACTGAAGGATGACCTGCTGAGCTGCTACGAGAGCAGTAGCCCGCGCCGTAGGGGATACATGGCCCGCATGCATGGGAGGTGGTGTGAAATGCATCCAGAGCATAGCACAATTACCTCCCAGAGCTTGCGGAACCAGGTATTTTACCTTCGGGGGCAGGGATACGTTCGTGCTCCAGCTCAGCCTGCCCCTCCGGTGACTGAAAGGCCTGTTAACCAGGCTGAAAGGTCGCCGATGAGGCCCGCTGAGAGGGAAATCGACGAAGCCGTCTCACCTGGAGATTTCAGTGACCGAAGGGCCTTGCATAACAACAAGAGGTCCTTCAAGCTGGCAGATTTAAAGAGAGAGGATGAGGCGCTGAGTGAACGTCTATCGGAGGTCTCTGACATTTGGAGCATCAATTGCGAAATTTACGCTGCGGCTCTGAGGCTGGCTGGACAGGGGAGAGTGAGAGACTCTCCTGTCGAGAGAGCACAGAGGCGGGTGCGCCAGATGGAAGCGAAAATCCAGTTGGCTCGCCAAGAAGCATCCCGTATCCAGTGTGTGATGGAATATAGAGCGGCCGGTAGGCCTTTTACGCGCCGCGTGCGCCAGATAGCCCGAGAGCTAAGGCGCGACCATCACACGCTCAGTCAAGCGGTACTGGTTGTTGTCAAGCAGCATTGTCTTGACAGGATACGGACGCTAATCGCTGCTAAACGATCACTGGTGACGCGGGCGAGAGGTTTGGAGGAAAACAGAATGTTTTCCGAAAAGCCTGCTCGTCTCTTCCAACAGCGACCACCAGTTATAGAGCAGCCGCCAACTGCTGATCGCGTGGAGACTTTCTGGAGGGGCATTTACGAACAGCCCAAACCTCTCCAAGCAGACACTCCGGCCTTGGCGCAGTTCGAGTCCGTTTGTAGGAGGACTCCAAACTTGAATGTACTGCGTCACCCGATAAACACGGAAGAAATTCTTGGTGCCTTACGAGGCGCAAAGAATTTCGCAGCTCCTGGCCCGGATGGCATAAACACCTACTGGTTGAAAAAGTTTCCCAGTTGCCACCGGCATTTAGCTAGAGTTTTTAACTCGTGGCTAAATCAGGAGCAGCCAATTCCGGCTTGGTTTGTCGAGGGTCGAACCGTGCTTCTCCCGAAGACCGGAGATTTGTCTGATCCTAAAAACTACAGGCCAATAACATGTCTGAACGCATGTTACAAGCTCTTCACCAGAATCTTGTACATGCGTATCCTTCAAGCTGTAAATCCCGTATTTCTCAGCGTATATGAACAAAGAGGGTCTAAGAAAGGAGTAGCTGGCTGCAGGGATAACCTGTTGATTGACCGCTGTGTCACACAGGACTCCGTGCAGTACCTGCGAAACCTTTCTATGGCCTGGATCGACTATCGGAAGGCATTCGACACTACGTCTCATGAACTGATTGTGCGGCTGTTGGAATGTCTTTCGGTAGATGATCAAATAGTGGGATGCATCAAACAACTGATGCCGCTCTGGAAGACTCGGTTCACTATAACATCGGGTGAAACCAGGGTTCGGACAGAGTTGGTATCATTTAAAAGAGGCGTCTTCCAAGGAGACTCCTTGAGTCCCTTGCTCTTCTGCATCTCGCTACTGCCTTTGTCCATAGCGCTGAAAAATACTAAGGGATATAGCTGTGGCAAGCCCAATTACCGGAGGCACAAGGTCACCCACTTATTTTACATGGATGACCTGAAACTCTATGCCTCCGGACAACGCGATTTAGAGCAGTCGCTGAGGGTAGTGCAGGATTACAGTCAGGCTATTGGTATGGAGTTCGGGATAGACAAATGTGCCATGGTTCATCTCAAAAGAGGACGTTGCGGAGATAGTGAAGATGAGGAGCAGCTCGTTGATGGGAGCATCTTGCGACAACTGCATGCCGGAGATACTTATACCTACCTTGGAGTGGCGCAGCGTCACATCCAAGAGGCAGAATTGGTCAAAGAGTGTCTCCGCCGCAAGTATTTGCACCGACTCCGGCAGATCTGGTCGTCAGAACTGTCCGGCAAAAACAAAGTCGCTGCCACAAACATGCTTGCGGTCCCATTGTTGTTATACAGCTTTGGTGCTATCCACTGGAAAGTGGAAGAGCTGCGACAAATCGACATAAAGACCCGCAAAAGGATGAATATGGAGGGAAGTCTACATCCTAGATCCTCTGTCCCGCGAATATACCTCCCGCGACACCTGGGAGGGCGTGGACTATTGAGTTTGGAGCGTCTGCACAACAGAGTAGTACTGGCCACTGCCTGCTATGTTACGACGAGCACCGATCCCCTGATCCGCTTTGTGCGAGAGCACGAGATTGCGGGTAAAGGAGCCTTCCTTTTTAGAGCAGCAACACGGGCAGCCGAAGAACTTAGTCTCACGCTCGACTTCACGCGGAGGTGTCAGCAGTCCGTTACGGAACTTGCTCCCGCACAATTAAAAACCCGGATTAAAACTGCTGAAGTCCAATTGCTTTTAAGACTTCACAAAGATAAACCAATGCACGGAATCTTCTACAAACATCTAGAAGAGCATGGTTTATCTGAGCAGTTGACCTTCTCCTTCCTAAGGTCTAATGGGTTGAAGTCGGAGACTGAGAGCTCTATAATGGCTTGCCAAGACGGTGTCTTCAACACCTTAGTATACCGTAGCCGGATTATGGGTATGGATGTGCCCGATATCCGCTGTAGAGCCTGCCTGCAGGCGCCAGAGACCCTTACGCACCTCTTGTCGGCGTGTAAGGTGTACGCTGGCACAGCCTACGTCTATCGGCACAACGCGGCTCTACGAGTGCTATACTACCATTTAAGGCACTCATACGGTATAGATGAGACACCGGTGCTGCCGTATGCTCCAGGGGACATTGAGTCCGTTGTGGAGAACGAGAGGTGCAGAATTTACTGGAACTACTCATTCTCCACGCTCGAGCTTATACATGCAAATAAGCCAGACATAGTCCTCCTCGACTACCAACAAAAGACGATGTTCGTTATCGAGTTCTCGGCGCCTGCCGAGGGGAACATCGTCTCTAAGGAGGAGGAAAAGCGGACCAAGTATCAGGAGCTCCTCGGACAACTTCGCAGGCTCTGGCCGGACTACACTGTGAGTCTGCTAGTAATGGTCATTGGATCCCTAGGTGGTATGAGGGATACGCTGCTCTCTGCACTGCGCAAAATGCCGGTGTGCCGTGCGGCGGCGCACATCTTAGCCGCCAGAATGCAGAAGGCAGTCATCCATGGGTCCCTTCGTCTGCTTAGGACGCACGATTCGCGGACCCAGTGATTGCTCACCTCACGGTGTGAGGAGTAGTCGCTGGGAAATGGAACAGCAGCCCGGTGTGTCGGAGCCCGGGTTGCACCCTTTTTGTTTTTGTTTTGTCCTATATATATATATATATATATATATATATATATACACAAGCGCTACAGGCCTTGCAGACCCTTGGCTTCTATCTTCTCTACTATTCGTTTCCAACTCTTTCGATCAGTGGCATGTCTCTTCCAGTCCTTTCCACTTATCTCTTGTATATCTTTCTGTACTTCTGTCAACCATTTTTTCTTTGGTCGTCCCCGTCGTCTTTTCCCTCCTTCTCCTAAAAACGCTACCCTTTTGGTACTTCTCTGTTCTGGCATTCGAATAACATGTCCCAACCATCCAGCTCTTTGTGCCCGGACTTTACTTGTTATATTAGGTCTTCCGTATAGTTGTATTACTTCTTTGTTTGTGCGTCTTCTCCATTGCCCCTCATTTGTTTTAGTGCCCCCAAAAATTCTCCTCAATATTTTCCTCTCCCAGATTTCTAGCATTCTTGCATCTTCTTGGGTCATTGTCCATGTTTCACATCCATATAAAACTACCGGTCGTATTACTGTTTCGTAAACTCTAATTTTGGCCCTCCTTGAAACTTCTTTTGCGTCTAAAATTTTCGATAGTGACCCAGCTGCTCTACTGCCTCTCAACATCTTCTTATTCATTTCACAGTGTTCTTGACATTTATTGGTAATTGTAACTCCTAGATATTCAAACTCTTCTACCCTTTCAAATTTATATATCCTATTCTGTGTTTGAAATTCTATAAATCTTTGGTTTTCTAATACATCAACCCGCATTTCCATGTATTTGGTTTTTCCTTCGGTTATTGATAGCCCAAATTTTCTTGCCTATTCTTCAAATCTTCTAAATACTGCTCCCAGCTGCCTTTTTGACCTTGACAGGATGACTACATCGTCTGCATATGCAATGCACTGTTCTTTATGATGAAAAAGTAGTCCACATCTCTGTACTTTGCTGTTTCTTACAATTTGTTCTAGTACTAGGTTGAATAAGTCTGTGGCTAATGGATCTCCCTGCCTCAATCCTTTTCTCGTCATAATTTTATTTGAGACTCGCCCGTTTAATAAAACCTTGCCATTTGTATCTAATAAAGTCATTCGTATTAGCTCCACTAATTTATTTGGAATTCCTAACTCTATTAATGCTTCATAAAGTTTTTCTCGTCTGATGGCATCGTAAGCCTGTTTGAAATCTATGAACAGCAGATGTAGTCCCAAATTTTGCTCGTAACTATTTTGTTGTATGGATTTTATGGTAAAGATTTGATCAACTGTCGACCTTCCAGCCCTGAATCCCCCTTGGTAGTCTCCGATGACTTCTCTTCTCCTCATATTGTAAGTACTCATAAATATAAATAATTCTTCTTTAGGCCTCAAATAGGAAATATGTTGTCGGAAATATATAGTTCGGAAACGCTGTCCGCAGGGATCCATCCTAAGTTGCATGCTTTCCATAATATCCACTAACGATAGGTACTGTGCCGTTGAAAAATCCATATACAGTGTGAGTCGGGAGGACGCACCAAACTCTAGGAGTGTATCATATGTATCAAAATAATGTAAAAAAACTCATATGTTCTTATCCGATTTTCGTTTGTTTTAAAGTTATAGCATGATGCAAAATGTTTACTTATCTTTCCACTTGTATTTAAATTTTGTGATAATGATGTTCGAGGCTCAAAACATTTGACAACTCTGATATTTTAAAGAAATGTCAGTGTACAGTGACAGTAACTGAACGTTTATGTGATCATGTGTTGCAAAAAGCCAGATAAACTGGACGCACCAATTTGACGAGTTAAGAGTACCTACTGCAACCCATATAAAGAGGAAAAAACAGATCATTTTCATTTTACATCACAAGTGGGCGTGCCTTGTGTACGTCCTCGTACAGTGTTGCCAGATTATAGCTACTGCACGAATAGAGGGCAAATTCTCACGATATATTTTTTTAAGACTGCAGGTGCGATGCACTTATAGCATTTTTATGACTTTACACGATTTTTGGGAGCCAAGTTGCACGAATTGCTCTCTACTTCATCTGGCAACACTGGATATGTGAGCTCATAAACCAGACACGCCCCTTTGTGACGTAATGTGAAAATGACCTATTGGGAGCGCAAAAAGCGATCCTCGCAGACGAAACAATGTTTAGCGATCGATGACGGTATTTTTGAATATTTATTCGACGAACACACGATTAAGGAAATTTTAATGTGTGAAATTTGTTTATTTGTCATTAGCTATAACTAGAGAAAAAACGGGAATCGGATCAGAACATATGAGCTTTTTACATGATTTTCACATACAGGGTGAGTTTTTAGTACCGGCTCGGTCGATAACTCCACTGCTATAGAAGATAGCGAAAAAAGTTGTATATAAAAGTTGTAGCCACGGATATGCTCCTTGCTCAGAAAATATTTTGATTTATACAGGGTGATCCATGACTACGTGGTGATGCAAACATGCATTTTTTGAAATGAGACACCCTATATATTATTCCATATACAGATTCTACTAATGATTTCTGTTCTTCCAATATAGGGCATTGTTACATTATACAGGTTGTTTCAAAAGTTATGACCATTTTTATATCCAAATCGCGGACAAATGAACGTACTGTATATGAAAAAGTAATGAATCGAAAATTATTTTTTTTACATGAGAAGATCAAAATATCCTCTAGTTTTAAAATCGGCTATAAAAGAAGACCGAGACGCATATTCGTATACAGGGTGATGTAGAATGCAAAATCCAAATTTTCTCTTTTTTTTCAAATATAACCCCCGATATTTTATTATCCCCAAGAATTTCTTTCAATATGCTCTTTCATCTTTGTATAGCACTTGTTGTACCTACGTCCATCAGTTTCCGAGATATTTCGATTTTTCGGTAAATTTAAAATATAGTCGCTATTTGTGGACTGAAATTTATTTATTTTGAGAAAGTACCATCTGATTTCTTTTTTATTAAACGAACAACTAAATTATAACGTCTTGATAGTATTTGATGAAGTCAAAACCCTAAATCATCGAGATAATAAAATCAAGTATGCTGAGGAAACAATTTCGTAGGCGTCATGCACAATTATCAAGTAGATTTATCAGGTAGGCTTTGAAAAATTGACAGTTTTCATAACCTACTCAATAATTCCGTACTGTGTGAAAAACTAGCTTTAAAAATTAATTTTTCCATTGGGGGTATTTAGGAGAATCTTTGAGAAATTGTCTACCTGCCTCTAGAATATATCAACTCTGAATAGCATATCCAGAACGGAGGCATTCTAAAACTAATGTGTTTGAAAGATTGAAGAATCGTTTTATTTGGACTGTGTCGTTTCATATTTGATAGCCTACCCGATACATCTGCTTGATAATTATGCATGACGTCTATAAAATTGTTTCCTCAGCACACTTGACCTATATTATCTCGTTAGTTCAGTGTTTTGACTTGATCAAGTATTATTTATCTCCTTATATTTTAGTTGTTTGTTAAGCAAAATCAAAATCTGGTAGTATTTTCTCAAAATAAATAAATTTTATTAAACAAATAGAAGGTATATTTAAAATTTGTAGAAAAATCGAAATATCTCAGAAACTAATGAATGCAGCCATAATAAGTGTTACAAAGATGAAAGAGCATATTAAAAGCAATTCTTTGGTATAATAAAATATTGGGGGTTACATTTAAAAAAAAGAGAGAAAATCTAGATTTTGCATTCTACATCACCCTGTATACGAATATGCGTTGCGGGATTTTTTTATAACGTATTTTAAAACTAGAGGATATTTATAATCTTCTCATGTAAAAAAATAATTTTTGATTTATTACTTTTTGATATACAGTACGTTCATTTGACCGTGATTTGGATACAAAAATGGTCATAACTTTTGAAACACCCTGTATAATGTAACAATATCCTATATTAGAAGAACGGAAATCATTAGTAGATTTTGAATATGGAATAATATATAGGGTGTCTCATTTAAAAAAATGCATGTTTGCATCACCACGTAGTTATGGATCACCCTGTATGAATCAAAATATTTTCTGAGCAAGGAGCATATCCGTGGCTACAACTTTTATATACAACTTTTTTCGCTATCTTCTACAGTAGTGGAGTTATCGAGCGAGGCGGTACTGAAAACTCACCCTGTATATAGTACTCTCCTAGAGTTTGGTGTGTTTCCCTTGACTCATCCTATACGGAATGCCGCCTCTGTGTAGACGACCCATGCATTATCTCTTCAAGTAGTACAATGAAATAAGTATCTAAAAGCTGCAGTCAACAGTTGACAAAATCTGCCAGTGTATATTTAGACTGAAAAGATCTCATCTTGATCTCACACCACAACATAAATGGCAATCAAATTCCCTGTGTGTCATTCGCACGATTTCTCAAAGGTGTGGTTGTACATTCCAAAATGATCTGGAGTGAGCATATTGACAACACAATGTAACAAAATTCTATATCTTCCGAAATAGCTGCGTTCAACCCAGCGAGGCGCTGGAGTTGCGCGTTTACAACTGAGGTGAAAATGGCAGTGTTATCATACGCTACAAAGTTCCACACACGTCCACAATATCGCAGTGATGGCGATGGCGTGGCGGAGATAACGGCAACTGCAGTAGACCAACCAAGTTGTGGTTGGGCTCCTTACACTGAGCCTCTGAGAGTTAGACTCAAAGAGGTGGCACTAAAATTGGTTTGCTTGATTCTAATGGGCGCCTATGTAGGTCTAAAACTAGTCCACGCTTATACATATACATGTCTATAAATATTTCTTACAAGGAACATCGTTGGAGTACTGGCACAAGGTGTGGGGATCCGCTCCGAAGCATTCTCTAGAGCTTTTGGACACTATCCAGAAGGGATCAATTAGACTAATCGATACGCCTGACCACGCAAAGGATCTCCACAGCTTGGAACATAGAAGAAGAGTGGCTAGGTGGCTAGTCCGTCCCTGTTTTACATCAGATTCTGTCACGAACGATGTCCGAGTGAGCTCTCCAACATAGTAGAACGAGGAATACTAGAGAGCTTCTGCGAGCTCATCCTTACTAGGTCGAGGTCCCTACTCCACGAACTAGTCTCCTCCAACTAGGGATTCATCAAGCCAAGTAGCTTCAGGTTTTTCTTAAATACCTACCTGACCTGACTTGAAACCTCAAGTTTTTGGAAATTTGATATTTGACTTGATTTTCGATCTGAACTACTTGACTTGATATCAAGTAAAATCAAACTACTTGATATTACTTGATCTCGATCTGTGAAATGCGAATCGAAGTGTTAAAATAGGGGAGTCACTGAGGTTACGACAGCAAGCAGGCAGCCGATGACTTTAAAACTTTAAAGCCAACCGACACAGAATGGTCGTTAATTGAACGAATTTGCCAGTAGCTTAGTGTTTTTAAGGGTATTTCCATCACTTTTGCATTAATGTGCTGCTGGATAGGCTAGATTCGTGGGCTATGGAACTTGACGATAAACCTGATCGAGATGAAACCGATGAACAGGTTATAAATAGTATTCAAGCGGCAAGGGACAGTACTGAAGATATTTTAGAACGGTGGAAAAGACATGAATGTATTTTTCCAAACCTTGCTGCAATGGCCAAAGACTTTTTTGGCAATGCCAGCTTCTTCAGCTTCAGTTGAAAGGCAGTTTTCTAGAGCTGCCTTAACTCTTACCAAGACAAGAAATCCATTAGTTGATAACTCCGTTAGAAGTCTTATGTGTCTCAAATCATGGATGGCAAACGAGGATATTATTTTTTTTTACTTCTATGTCATCGGCATTGACTGCTCTGGTCATTAGCCTCGTGTTCTGTGTAGGACTTGTTACTGTTTCCCGGCGCCACTCCAGGAACAGCACTAATTAGAAGCCAACAGTGAAAGCTGAGGTGAGGATTCTTCGCTGAGCTTTTTTTTATGGATATTTATTTTTGATTGAAAAAAAAAACAGAAGTAAATTTCCGCCTCTAACGAGAATCGAACCCGGGACCTCCCGGTCACAAGCCAACCTACCCACATTTGAGTTTGTTGTTTTTCTATGTATTATTATCAGAATTCAGAATATTTCGTATCTTTATTTCATATTGTTACATTCATTATTTAACTAAGTTTGTTGAAGTTTTAGTTTTTGGATGTTTTTTTTTCAAATAAAAGATTACGTCTTTATGTAGGTACATAGATTTTTATTGTTATTGCGTTTTGGCAGTTAGTCAGGTTAATATAAAAAAAGAACCATTTTTTTCAAGAAAAATCAAGTAGTTAGTTGCTAGCTTGAAAAACTTGATTTTCAAGATACTTTATGTGTAACTTCTTGACTTGACTTGAATTTCGAAAACAAATACTTGACTTGATCTTGACTTGATATCAAGTCAAGTTAAGTCAAGTAGCTTAAAAATCAAGTCAGGTCGTGAATCTCTGCCTCCAACATTCCTTCTTTTGGAGAACTTCGACGCTGTGAAATGAGCTGCCGGGGAATTTGTTTCCCGACGCCTACAAATCTAACGTGCACAGTCATTTATCCTCTCGAAGCACTTCTACAGTGCGATAGACTTTGAGCCTTTGCGAGAGGCTAATCATAAACAAATCTAAATATAGCTACAACACTGCTATCGAATGTCTGATCAAGTACTATGCTGCAATGATTATATGTATAAAAACAGAAGCTTAATTATTATTAGCAACGATTGAGTACAGGAATACAGCACATAGCTTTTAAATTACCACGTATGAATCATACTGGCGTAAAAAAACTAAATGCCCGCATATATTGCATTATAAAAGCTACAAGCGCGAACACGTGTCAGCTTATATCAAGGTGCTGAGTGAAAGTCTTTTTCTAATGATCACAACAATTGCGCCCCCTGGCGACCAGTTGCGTAACTTGATTTTAATTTTCTACTTCCCATTTTAAGCACTTAGTAACCCTATGTTGTCTTATTGTATATCATTATGCAAATTAGTCTTGATTACTATGGTCGCCAATACGCATGTTAAAAAAACAGTTATTGAGACAGGTACGATCGATCCTATCACAAAATAATGTGAAGCTTGGTAGCTAATATCTTCGAATCAGTTGTACTGATGTTTGTGTATGTCCTCTTATAATATAAACTAATAATAAAATTAACAGAACAGGTGCTCAGTATTTTATGGGAGTACATAATACCATGACTAGCACTCGCATCAAAATTACAAAACTGTATCTATTATAGGTGCTTTCCTTTTGCATGCTCTATCCGATAATTCTCACTTGTGACGTCATGACTCATTTCAATGTTTTCTGAATCTGAGTCTAAAGTGAGATATTTTACTCCCACTTAAACACATCTGCACTAGCTCGAAAGGAAGATCAGATGTCTCAGATCATTCAGATGTCAAATAAATGAGGTTAGGATTTTTTGTAAGTTTGAATTTCAGCGGGTCTTGTGGTGTATGGTTAGTCGATAGTGTATGGTGAGCGACGATCTCTTCCAAAAACGTAAATAACTAGGTTATGGGAAGGATCGATAGATCATAGAACTATATAGCATATTACAAAATGTCGAGGAATGACATTTAACTGCACAAACACGTTCCTTTAACTCACCTGAGCTATGAGGTTTCCAACTGAGCTGAGCCGTCTCAGTTTTAAATGATCTGAGTGCAGATGCAGATGTAAAAGGAAAGCACGTTATCCCTCTTGACATATTGTTTGTAGTGTCTCGCCGTTTTTTCTTTTACCAGTTGTTTTAGGTAAATCCGTGGTGGGAAGTTTTCAAATGGACACCTACAAGGAAACAATAAACTCAACTCAACAGGTGTTCATCTTTGGTGGGAGTACACACCATGTCTAGCACTCCCATCAGAACTACAAATGTGTATCTATAATGTCGTTATTTATACTAAGTGACATAGAAAACAGAATACCCAGTATTGACGAATCTCTCAGCAGAAGACAAAAAAGTGTTTTAGTAGCTCTGTATGCTGCGCAAGTACCCGTCTCTAGCAAATCAAAAGTTTTCGTCTCCAGTATGTAACTGGTTGCCTGATTAGTAGTCAGAACAGTTGACTCTTGGGAACACGCTCGTCGAATTCCATGGTGTGGTCGTTCAATCTTTAGCGGCCAAAAATGGGCTTGCTGCGAGCAATCGAGTGTAGAGAGAGAAAGAAAGCGAGAATGAGATTTCTCTCAGCCGATTTATCTGGTAATTTTTTTTAACTCGAACTTATACAATTAACGGTTACCGATATATTGCTGGCGTCCATTCTTAGTGAACCACCTGCTACACTTTGTGTTTCGCCAATATACAGTATTGACTATGAAGATCTTTCCTTAAGCCCTCCCGGTGAGCTTCACTTGGCTGTGATAGATTTCCATAGTCTCTTATAAAACCTTCGGATCTTATCGAGCTATACTAGGTTTGCCTTCATAAATAAGGAATTGATCTTATCCTATTAAATTAACTTACTGCTAACATTTTCGGATTTAGATGAGAAAATCTTGGGGTTGTGGCGAACATTTTTGAAAAAAAAAGAGACAGGGTCACAGCATGTTTATTGCCATCTTCAGGGCTTTAATGTTGAGGTTTGCCAATCTGAAAAACAGCAATCGCATTGAGTGCAAAAGACTTCTTAATGCAGCTAAATAATCGTCACAATTTTTCCATAAAATTTTTAAAAAAAACTATGCTATCATGGCGTCTTCCACTAGCAGGTCAGGAAACAAACAACATATAATTGTAAATTACAAACACACACAAATTTCAACATGTAAAGGTCGTTTTTGTGTGTTTGTAGTTTACTTACATATATGTTGTTTGTTTCCTGACCTGTTAGTAGAAGACGCCATGATAGCATAGTTTTTTTAAAAAGTCTATGGAAAAATTGTGACGATTAGTTAGCTGCATTAAGAAGTCGTTTGCACTCAATGCGATTGCTGTTTTTCAAATTGGCAAACCTCAGCGTTAAAGCCCTGAAGATGGCAATAAACATTGTCGGAAGCTTGGCAGTTAGCACCAAAGTCTCCTCCATGCTGTGACCCTGTCTTTTTTTTTTCAAAAGTTTTGGCCACAACCCCAAGATTTTCTCATCTAAATTAAGTTTTTTGGCCATAAGCCTCCTTCGTACTATTATTTTCTGTAGCCTTCGTCCTTTCCATACTGTTTCTCTCCAGAAGTATGTAAACACACGAGCTCCTCCCAATACAAACTCGTCCCGTGCTGACATCCTTCCATTATTATCTCTATCGTAATAACTATCAGGATCAAAATTCCCAGCGCTAGCGGTTTGAACACTCCGTCCTTTTGCCACCACTACTTCCGACGACCTCTGTTTCCGACTTGGACTATAATAACTATCCATTTTTCCCCCATCTTGACTCTTAGTTGACTTTTTCCGTGTTGGGTTATAGATGGCCCCTTTATAAGATGCATCAAGGACACAAAAAATATCTTCATAGTGAGCACTGTATATTAACCAAATACAATGTGTCCCATGTGGTTAACCAAGAATGGACGTCAGCAATATCTCGGTAACCGTTAATTGTGTACCTTCGGGCTTAAAAGAATACCAGGTAAATCGGCTGTGATAAATCTCTTTCGTTTTCTTTGTCTCTCTACACTCGATTGACCAATAGGGGCTCGCAGCAAGCCAATTTTCGGCCGCTGAGGATTGAACGACCTCACCATGAAATTCAACAAGCGCGCTCCCAAAAGCGAACTGTGCTGACTGCTAATCAGGCAACTGGTTGCGCACTGGAGACCAAAACTTTTGATTTACTAGAGACAGGTACTTGTACTGCATAATAATATAAAGCTACTAAAAATACTTGTTTTGTCCTCTGCTGAGAAATTCGACAATACTGGGATTCTGTTCTCCATGTCACTTAGGATAAATAATGACATTATACAGGGTTATTCACGTTATTCGACACAGAGCATTATGGCTAAGGTATTCGATAAAAAAGAAAATAATAATTTCGGATGGATAAAGACCCATAAAGGCTACATTCTAAAAAATATTTTCATGTTATACAGGGTGTCCCAAAACACGAAATGTATCAAAGTTATGTTTTTTTAAATTTATATTAAGGAATATTCAGATTCCTTAGTGAATTCTAGTGTAACTTTATGCATCATACATGGGACTTAAATTGAACCGTTTAGGTCTAAATCACCATTTTCGGTATAAGTAGATATCAGGATAAAATTGAATATCGCAGAGATTATAAAATTTGGAAGGCTGTAACTTTGCCGTATTACTAAGCATAAGATGCTTCAGCTTTGATGAGACTGTCAAATTTAAATTACGTTCATGCTTATAGAAATCGGTCGATTAATTAAGGAAAATACAATCAGCGATAACTTGATTTTTTCAAATGGGAATGCCTAATTTTTTTTATACGGTTAAACGTAGAATTTGATAACCTTTCTAATGATATAAGTTTTTATTATTTCTGGTTAGACTTTGTTTTTTGTGAGCAATTTTATAATATTGTCCCTTTAGTCTAGATCGTGTGTATTTTTCTGCTAAGTTAGTTGTTTTCTTCTACCTGAGCAGTTTTTTGTTCATATTTGATGGCCTGCTACACTGCTTATAGGTAGTAAAATTGAAAAACGCCGATTTGTTTGAAATTTTAAAATTAAATGAAAACTACTAGAGATTCATATTCACAACCTTATATCATTAGAAAGGTTATCAAATTCTACGTTTAACCGTATAAAAATAGGCATTCCCATTTGAAAAAATCAAGTTATAGCTGATCGAAGTTTCCTTAATTATTCGACCGATTTCTCCAAGCATAAACGTAATTTAAATTTGACAGTCTTATCAAAGCTGACTTATTTTATGCTTACTAATACAACAAAGTTACAGCCTTCCAAATTTTATAATTCCTGCGATATTCAATTTTTTCCTGATATCTACTTATACCGAAAATGGTGATCTACACCTAAACGGTTCGCTTTAAGTCCCATGTGTGATACATAAAGTCACACTAGAATTCACCAAGGAATCTGAATATGCAAAAAACAAGTTTGATAAATTTCGTGTTTTTGGGACACCCTGTATAACATGAAATTATTTTTAAAATGTAGCCTTTATGGGTCTCTATCCATTCGAAATTATTATTTGCTTTTTCATCAAATACTTTAGCCATAATGCTGCGTGTCGAATAACGTGAATAACCCTGTATACAAATGTATAATTCTGATGGGAGTGCTAGTCATGGTGTGTACTCCCACCAAATAATGGACACCTGTTGAGTAAACACAAGATGTTCATTTAAAAACTTCCCACCACGGATTTACCGAAAACAACTGATTAAAAGGAAGAGCAGCGAGACACGCCAAAAACTTTGTCAAGGCTGACAACTTTTTAACCAAAAACTACTCCATTCCCTTAAGATTAAATAACAAGTGGTATCGAGTAATACATTGTTTCAAAATTATGTCAAAGTCCACTATTTTGACGATTGATTTTTTGAAACGATCGTTTCGTTTTCGAGGAAATTAGAAAAATCTTTTATACATCTTAATTTGTCCTAATATAAAACACACAAAAATATCACCTTTATTGCAATACGTGTTCTGAATATTGCTCACTATTGGCAAAACAATGGTGATGTTCATTCACTCCTGACGGACAGTTGCAAAAACAGTGGAAATGATTCCAATTTGTGGTGCCGAAAATCAATGTGGTCGGCAAACTGCCGTTCAGTTTAACGTCAGACATCCGGGGAAGATAGCTTCGCATAGGTATATTTTGGACCTGGTTACTAAATTTCCTCAAACTGGATCTGTTACAAACAAAAAACCCAAAGTTTTGGATGAAGCCGCTCAAGTTGAAGTTTTGGGTCATTTTGGCATAAATCCTAATTCTTTAGTTACGGAAAATTGTGTATGCGACTGACATTTGGTCTGCTTCTATACACACAGTCACTAAACTCCATAAACTTTATCCATTTAAAATGAAAATACTGCAAGAGTTAACCGAAAATGATTTCGATTGAGTTTTGTGAACAAATGGCTACAGTGATCAGTGAGAATACCATTCACGTAAAGAATATCTGCCTCAACGATATATGCACATTTTATTTCTCTGGGTTTGATAATAGGCACAACTGCAGGTATTGGATGAATAAATATCTTCATGATTTCGTAGGAGAGCATACCTAGTATCCCAACTGTTATTCGTAGCTTGCTCAATCCTATAAAATATAGTGGTGAGGGAACTTCAAACAAGTTTTTATTAAAATGCGAATGACTTTGTTCTAAGGACGGAGTTAAATAAGCTAAATCTCAGTTGAAAGGACATTAAGAAACATCCAAGTTGATCTTGCCGTGGTAGAAAAAGGATGCTGGTTAACATCGCAACAACTATTACGTATTATTACGGAAATTTTAAATTATATGCCATCTATCTTTCAACATAGTTAAATAGAGGGCAAAATTCTTGAAAAAGCTACAGTAAAATTGAACTCGCCAGCTTTTTTTCAACCGGAGATATCAATAAAACAAGTATGATGTCCAGTGTGCTGTGAGTTCCAGACGTCACAATGTTCACAATGTTTTAGTAATACTTCTACAGACGAGACTTAAGAGAAGCTACTAGAAATTATATTTTGACTTTCTGAAGTAACCACCAGGTGGCGCAGTAGTACCATGACATCAATTTCCAAATACCCAATTTTCGCTAAATAATTTGGGCTTTTATTGGTTAGTAGTGATCTTACTGGCTAATATAGATTATTTATTTAGCGTATGGTTAAAGTACTCATGAAAAAAGGTCATAAAAAAGTATTCATTTTTGTTTTTTTTGTTTTGAGCTAGAGCAAATCGGTTGCCAGACTATGTAGTTTCCTGGCTACTATTAATATGAAAGTACGAATCTGATACATGGTAAGCATGCCAAGCACCTTGATATAAGCCGACATGTGTTTGCGTTTGGGTTCTTGTAATGAAATGAAAGAAATGCATGTGGGCATTTAATGTTTTATGTCAGTATGATTCATATGTATTAATTTTTTTGTTAATATAGTTAAGTTTCTGTTAAGCTTTTCTTACATTATCATAGCAGCATAGCATATAATAATAAGCATTAAGATTCAAATAGGACAATTGAACTAGCTCATGCAAGCCACTATTTTTAGAATACAAAATTACGACCGTAATTGCACTATTTATTTTGGAAATGGCAACATTAATATTCAGAAACAAAACAAAATTTGAGACCATAATTATAGAATATAATATAAGACAAAAGAATGATTTTAAATTAATCACCCCCAAATCAGCACTGGTTAAAGATTCAATTATATACAGGGTGAGTTTTTAGTACCGGCTCGGTCGATAACTCCACTACTATACAAGATATCGAAAAAAGTTGTATACAAAAGTTGTAGCCACGGATATGCTCCTTGCTCAGAAAATATTTTGATTTATACAGGGTGATCCATAACTACGTGGTGATGCAAACATGCATTTTTTTAAATGAGACACACTATATATTATTCTATATTCAAATTCTACTAGTGATTTCCGTTTTTCCAATATAGGGTCCTGTTACATTATACAGGGTATTTCAAAAGTTATGGCCATTTTTATATCCAAATCTCTGTCAATTGAACGTACTGTATATCAAAAAATGATGAATCAATAATCATTTTTTTCACACGGATGGATAAAAAATGTTATCTAGTTTTAATATCGGCTATAAAAATGGCCCGCGACGCATATTTGTATACAGGGTGATATAGAATGCAAAATCTCGATTTTCACTCTTTTTTTAAATGTAACCCCCAATATTTTATTATACCAAAGAATTGACTTTAATGTGCTCTTTCATCTTTGTATAGCACTTTTTATAGCTGGATTCATTAGTTTTTGAGATATTTCGATTTTTCTACAAATTTTAAATATACCTTCTATTTGTTTACTAAAATTTATTTATTTTGAGAAAATACTATCAAATTTTATTTTTGCTTAACAAACAACTAAAATATAAGGCTATAATAGTACTTGATTAAGTCAAAACGCTGGATTAACGAGATAATGTAGGTCAAGTGTGCTGAGGAAACAATTTTATAGACGTCATGTATAATTATCAAGCAGATCTATCAGGTAGGCTATGAAATATTAAACGACACGGTCCAAATAAAACGATTCTTCAGTCTTTCAAACTCATTAGTTTTAGAGAGGCTCCGTTCTGGATATTGCTGTTCATAGTTGATATGTTCTAGAGGCAACTAGGCAATTTCTCAAAGATTGTCCTAAATACCCTCAATGGAAAATTATTTTTAGAGCTCGTTTTTCACACAGTACGGAATTATTGAGCAGGTTATGAAAACCGTCAAATTTTCAAAGCATACCTGATAAATCTGCTTGATAATTATGCGCCACGCCTAGAAAATTGTTTCCTCGGCATACTTGACCTTATTATCTCGATGATTCAGGGTTTTGAGTTGATCAAATACTATCATGACCTTATAATTTAGTTGTTCATTAAACAAAAAACAAATTCGATAGAACTTCCTCAAAATAAATAAGTTTCAGTACAAAAATAGATGCTATATTTTAAATTTACTGAAAAATCGCAATATCTCGGAAACTGATGGACGTAGGTACGACAAGTGCTATACAAAGATGAAAGAGCATATTAAAAGCAATTCTTTAGTATAATAAAACATTGGGGGTTAGATTTAAAAAAAGAGAGAAAATCGATATTTTGCATTCTATATCACCCTGTATACCAATATGCGTCGCGGGATTTTTTTATAGCAGATCTTAAAACTAGATGATATTTTTTATACATCTGTGTAAAAAAATGATTTTTGATTTATCATTTTTTGATATACACTACGTTCAATTGACAGCGATTTGGATATAAAAGTACCCTGCATTGAAGGAATGGAAATCATTATTAGAATTTGAATATGGAATAATATATAGGGTGTATCATTTAAAAAAAAAGCATGTTTGCATCACCACGTAGTTATGGATCACCCTGTATAAATCAAGATATTTTCTGAGCAAGGAGCATATCCGTAGCTACAACTTTTATATACAACTTTTTTCGCTATCTTCTACAGTAGTGGAGTTATCGACCGAGCCGGTACTAAAAACTCACCCTGTATAATGGATTGAATATTTATAACAAACTTCCTAATTCTTTTAAAATTCAAAAAGATTTAAAAGTTTTTCGTAAAAAACTTAAAAATTTACTATTTCAAAAACCTTACTGCACACTAGATGAGTTTTATGACGAGCTTTAGTGAATATTCTACATTTCGTTGCTTCAGCTTTGTCAATAAGAAAATTGTAATCTCTTAGACAATGAAGCATACTTATCTATCTATTCATAGGACTAGAGAAAGATACAGCTTCTCAGAAGGAAACACCAAAACTGTCTCTTTAAGAGAGAAAACCTTCGCCAGCTATGTCTAATAAATGAAGACACAACTACATTACACCAAAGAAATCAACGACATGTTATTTTTATTATGAAATCTTTTGAATAAGGTCTCTTTTAGGAATTAGCACTTTTATTTCATTCTCTGATCTCTGTTCTTTCAGCGTAGTCAGCTTAACCTTTAGCAACAAGTGCGTTATTTTGAAACTTAAGTACAAGCTTGGTGTATTCTGTACACCACCTACATATATATTGTAACATCCTGTATATTACATTGCTTATTTGGATTTGTTAATGTTTCTTTCACAATGATTAGGTTAGATTTTTTTGATGTGTAAACGTCATCGAATCATCTGGAATTTTCTAGACTGACAGATCGGCATTCTCGAATGTCACCTGGGTATCTGGAATCTTCTAGATGGTTCGATGAAGTATATAAGGCACCACGAGTAGCGTGGCAGTAGTCAGTTGAGTTGAGATCTAGTTGAGATAAGGTTAAGAGTTATTGTATTAAGTTCTGAAGTAAAACGGTGAAAGTTACGTCGAGTTTGATTACCTGGCTGAAGAAAAAGAGGCCGTCGTGACAATATTATATCTTAGGTAATAAATGCCGACAAACTAATTACACTACTACTACTAACACTATTAACAATTTTATTACAAAAAAAAACACTCACACCTTATCCCTGAGTGAATATTATATATAGGAATAAATACATTTCTGTTTCACTAGTACAAGCCTGGTGTATTCTAGGCACCAGACGAAGCAGCATTAACTAAAATGTTGTTGTAATTACATTTATATAGCTTTTTTATGAAAAGGATTGTAGGTATCAAAAAGAATATTTATAAAAAAACCCAAAACAACTGAACAAGTTTGTGTTTTGTATCAAAAAGTATATTTATAAAAAAACCCAAAAACAACTGAACAAGTTTGTTAAATAACAATAATAATATACCTTTTACCATAATTACACGCGCGGTGTATTCTAGGCACCACACGGACTTGCCATCAAACTTTACTTGCTCGGCAAGGTTTACGAGACAACTGACGACTGACGGCGAAGCAAGCTTTAAGACCTTCACAGACTGGCGCGAATGATTCGCGGCGACTGCGTCGGTAAAAATGGCACCATACTGTTTACGTAGTGGTATACGTGCCTGTTCATACCTGTACGATTTTTTCCGCGTCGATTGCGGATCTGACAGCGTCTATTTCGCCGCGAATTCTATTTCGCCTCCGACTGCGTTTTGGTCGCTGCCGCTCCCGATTCGCCATGGCAAAACAAGGGAAACTAATCGAACTGGTTAAAAATTATCTTATATTATTCTACCTATCCCACGAAGATTATAGGAACGTGCAAAACAAAGATATAATGTGGGACCACATATCAAAAGAACTTGGTGTAAGCGGTAAACACCTATAATTTAATATAAAATGACACTAAACCAGAATCAGATTTATGTAATTCTCACGTGGCATTTTAAAAGCTTTCAAAAACGGATGAAATATATGAGAAAAATATGTTATTATTAGTAATATTTTATGTACCTAGAATGACGAAACACCATTTTCAAATTCTTTTAGATTTTAGTGACGTAGCGTGCTAAAAAAATTAAACTGATATATGAGAGGCGCTTTAACTAACACCAATTGAAATTGGAAGGATATTTTGCAACTGGAGGTTATTTCGCTTCACTGCAATATTTAAACCCGTGTTCTGCTTGCCACCTCCTACTAGCCATACTTACTAAAAATAAAATTCGCAGGTTAGTAGCTCCACCGAAATGGAATCAAACTAAAAACATTGTTTTTTCCGTGGATTTGTGTCGGGTAAAAAATGAAATTTTTGCTGCCCTCCTTGGATCAGTCTTAACTAGCAGAAGTGTCATTTCTGTGTTTTATATTATATTTTTTAACAATACTTTCTTTGCGACACCGTCTGTGTTGTGACGCCTGAGTGTGAACAGGTAAGCGACTATCGCTACCGCAGCTAACGCGAAACTTCCGCAACTAAGGCGAATCCCGACTACCAAATTGCCTTACACCATCTTAAGGAAGCTATAATCGAGCGGGGCAAAGAGTCGATTATATGCGGGGACTTTAATGGTAAATCCCCAGAATGGGGAATGCCCTATACGGATGCAAGGGGTAACCTTCTAGCGGCGTGGGCTGCAGAGCTCAGCTTGGTGATTATCAATGAGGGGGATAACCCGACCTTTAGCAGGGGAGATTCGGAATCCATCCTAGATATCACCTTTGCTACAGAAAATATGTCCAGAAGGCTGCACCAGTGGCAGGTTCTTGAACAAGAGAGCTTGAGCTGTCACAAGTACATATCGTTTGTGCTTGAAACAAGTGATGCCCCTGTGTATCGTAGAAGCACAGGTAGAAAGGGGTGGAATCTAAAGCAGCTAAATGGGCCAATGTTCACCAAAGAGTTGCAATTGAGAAGTTTGTCTGCCGATGTCAATACAGCCGACGAACTCATAGGCCTATTAACAGAAGTGTGCGACATATCAATGCCAAGAAGGAACCATACTAGCCCGCGAAAGCCGGTATATTGGTGGTCCAGCGAAATTGCTGAGTGTCGGAGGGACTGCAAGAAAGCAAAAAGAGCCTCAACTAGAAGGAATTTGAGCGAGGAAGTCAGAGAACAGAGAAGAGAAGTATACAGAGTCAAAAGGAAACTACTTCGCCAATTGATTAAGGCTTCCAAGCGCAGATGCTGGAACAAATTGATTGCTGAGGTAGATCTGGACATATGGGGTAAAGGCTACCAAATCGTGGTGAAGCGGATGAATATCACCCCGCAATGCCTACCAATGAACCCGGAGGGAAAGGTAGAAATACTGAAAGCGCTATTCCCGGTGCGGGATCGCATACATTGCAATATACGCCCGACTGGTATGCTGCACTATTTTACAACAGCTGAGCTGTTCTCTGCAGCAGAGAAGTTGAAGAGCAACAAAGCCCCAGGTCCAGATGGTATTCCTGCAGAAATTGTAAAGCTTGCAGTAAGAGAAGTCCCGCAGCTATTTCTAAGAGTGGCAAACTGTGCCTTAGAGTGTGGCTGTTTCCCAGATATCTGGAAAGTGGCAGACGTTGTCCTGCTCAGAAAAAAGGATAAGCCGGCGGAGCTACCAACGTCATATAGGAATATATCACTGTTGGATACAGCTGGCAAGATGCTAGAGCATATGGTGTTGGAGAGGCTCATGGTGGACATCGACTCTCAGGGCTCTTTATCAGAAATGCAGTTTGGTTTTCGGAAGGGTCGGTCGACAATAGATGCCATAGAAATGGTCACCAAGCTAGCCAGGGAGGCAGCCGTCGTGGTAAACAGAAAGATGCAGCTGTGTGCCCTTATCACGTTCGATGTCAGAAATGCTTTTAATGCAGCGACTAGAGACGAGATAGTGGACAGGCTGAAGGACATTGTGACGGATAAATATATACTTCGGTTGTTGGTCAGCTATCTACAAGACCGGATAGTAATGGCTGACAACGGGGTCACTTTGGAGATGAACTGTGGAGTTCCGCAGGGATCGATCCTTGGTCCTGTTTTGTGGAATATACTATACGATGGAGTCCTTAGGATAGAGATGCCTCGAGGTGTCACCACGGTGGCATACGCCGATGACTTGGCAATCGTGGTGACGGCCAGGGACGAGGAGGACCTTATGACAAAAGCCAACTGGGCCATCGAGGAGGTAAACTGCTGGCTGAAAAGCAAGCAACTTTCTCTGGCGCCAGAAAAAACGGAAGCTGTACTCCTCACTAAGCGGAGAAAGATCGGTGAAATATCCTTTAAAGTAGAAGACCTCGTCATACAGCCAGGAAAATTCCTGAAGTATCTAGGAGTATGGTTAGATACTCGGCTAATGTTTGGGGAGCACATGGGCAGAACTGCCGAGAAGACGCTGAAGTTAACAGCGGCGCTCTCAAGGCTCATGCCGAACGTTGGCGGACCTAGGGCGAGCACAAGAGCTTTATTGAGCTCAGTGGCCTTCTCGGTGATGTTGTACGGTGCGCCGATATGGGAATCAGCCATGAAGGTCGCTAGACACCGAGCTAAACTTGAGTCCGTCAGTAGGCGCGTCGCCATTAGAGTGTGCAGCGCGTATTGCACTATCTCGGCTACGGCGGCTGAGGTTATTGCAGGTATCCCTCCGATTTCCCTGGTTGTTGCTATGAGGAGAGAGCTGCATGAGGGAGTGCATGGAGGCAGTAGAGAAGCTGCAAAGGCGGAACTGCTCGAAAAATGGCAACAACGTCTCACGGAACCCAGTAAAGGTGAGTGGACAAAGAGGCTGATAAAAGATATTAAGGCCTGGGTGAATAGGGAATTTGGTGAGGTGGACTATTACCTGACCCAGATGCTCTCGGGTCATGGCTGTTTCCGCCAATACTTGTGGCGTTTTGCTATTTGTGGCGAGCCCGCCTGCTTGTATTGCGGTAAGGTGGACGATGCTGAACACACCTTCTTCCACTGCGACAGGTGGCAAGATAACAGAAGGGAGTGCTGTAACAGCCTAGACATAGTCATAAGCCCAGAAAATATAGTGCAGCAGATGCTCACATCTGCTGCCAAATGGCAAGCGGTAGCTAAAATGGCAAAGGGCATACTAGAGGCAAAACGGAGAGAAATGGGTCCCCTGGAAGCTCTAGTACCAGACCGATATAGGGATGACTTTTAAGCTGAGTGATAAATGACTGTGATATTTTGCTTCTTTTTAATTTTTTAATTTTAATGTATTGTGACGTCTTTCAGTAGTATACCTGCTACGAGACAGTGAGGAAAATAGGACTCCCCATCACTTGAAGTAATGCGCAAGCGGTTCCAGGTGATGGTGGTGATGATAAGGCAAGGTGGCCTTATTAAAAAAAAAAAAAAGTTGAATCCGCGATAGGCACGAATAGTTCGCGCCAGCCTGTGAAAATCTCTTAAGTAAATGCCATGTTTGAGGGTTAAGTAGGACAGTAGATGCAACAGCTTACATTTTTCAGGAAATTCAACGTACTTAAAACCGATAGCCCAAGCAGCATTACAACGTTGTCATTACGTTGTCGCATTAGACAGACTCAACGTGGGACCCGACGTCGTTTCGACATCATGGCGACCTGTATTTGTACCTAAATGGAGAATACAGATTCGGGTCGCTACGAGGTCGGCATACGACTTGATAGGGAATGTGTCTACCAGTTGCCTACGTTGTCTATACGTTGGGTATTCTACACCTAAATTTAGTTGCTAGATACGGACGTTATTCTGTGGTTCGTTTTCCTGCACCGACTGACCTAAGTTATATATAATAATAGTCAATGCCTTTTACCTTATAATCTACGTTGAACAAAATGGATGATGCTCTATATTATATGTTACAAGGCAAACATTATACAACGACATGCACTCCGAAGCACGAAAGATGAATATAAATTTGTCAACGGAAGCTAGTTTACTGAGAAATGTAAATGAGATACCCCGAAAAAAATGACTCCCTACCAATATTCCAAAAGAAAACGTCATTATAAACTATTAACTAGCGTTAAGTGAAACCAAAAATTTGTTTTTGATATATATTTGCTTTTGTTTTAAATATGCTTTGTTATTGTTCTTTAATTACATATTACTAAGTTCTTCACTCAGAATTCTTTATCTTCAGGTAAAGTTCGAAAATTTGATAATGTTTTTACAACGAAAAATGAACCAATTCGGACCGGGTCTCCAAATTTGGTCGTCAGAGGCGACCAAAGTACGAGATCGACGGCCGACGGACGTACCAAATTCCAACGTCTTGCGCAGTGGGTAAATTTGTAGTGTTATCTCCGTATGACAAATGTGACAACCTTCGGGTGACGTCTTGGGTCCGGGATTGAATCAGACGTTGTCTGTGGTGCTTTTTTGGTGGAAATGTAAAACCTTGCACTGGTTTATTATATCCGTTTTAATTCTACATATAGTGAGAATATATCTAAATGATAATGCCTGCTAGTGTTAGGCGTGGCCTAAATATATCACTTAAAACAAACTCAACACTAGAGCGAAAACACTTTTGATAGGTTACGTTTACAGTCATAGATGTACACGATTCATAACCATTAGGTTGCGTTACCCGCCAACAAATTTATAGGTTATGTTTGCAAACGATTCACAACTCCTAGTCGATTTGGCTGACGTTGGTAGTGACTTATTAATCCGCAACGTAAATTAGGTCACTGAAACGAAATGTCAGTTTAGGTCGGATAAACTAACGTGCATACGACATCGGCAAATCAGCAGAAAACTACGTAGCGGCTTTTGACGTCGGCGGTTCGTCGTATATACCGACTAACATCGAGCAACGTCGAAATTGTTATAACAGCGACGTCGTTGGTCGCCTCAATAAGTTACGACCTCTATTTGCACTTAATTGGACGTCGCTTCAGGGCCACATTTAGGTCGAAGTCGGGTAAATGCTTCTTGGGAGTGTACCCAGTACACCAGCGCTTGTAGTTAAAGGTTAAGCTGCCATAGCTTAGATTTATATGCGCTTCCATAATTTAATAAAGGATATAGAAAGTCATCTAAAAGGAGGAGACATTATCAAAAATCATCATGGAATTATTATCTGATCCGATAAGGAACACCCAGAAGTCAGCCTTAACTAATGGTATATTAATACTAGTGCCTATACGATTTATTTTATTGTGTTTATCTGTACACGCCTTATGTAGAAATGCCACCACTATGAAGGCAATGTCTTGTATGTAGTATGTATAGTATAAAATTTAAAATGGATCAAAATATTTAAAGGTCAGTAGCAATTAAAATAGGTGCCATATTTTTTTAGAGAGCATTAAAAACTGCATATACGCTTGCTGTTCTACGTATAAAACCAAGCATTTTTCATTCAATGGTGTTTAATAGAAGCTATAAATTTTATCGTAAATTATATCTTTTGTTTGGAAGCGCAGGTGTATTGTTCGATTTCAACATCCAGCGACACATCAATCATAAAAAACAATACCCCAGCTTTTATAAATCAGCGCAGTAAAACGATTAACCTGGGTCAATTTTAATTTGTTTTGCATATTATGAGTATGTGCTGCTGCATTATTGGTTATCCGATTTGTGCAACAGAATACATATGTACATCTCCAAATAGTACAGAACAATGATTTCACCCGCATTCTGATGCTGTTTTTTAAAAAATAGCTTTAGCAGAAGCAAACAAATTTTAAATATGTCAAAGTACAAGTATTTAATTAGACGCATTGCTTTCGGGGCATGATAGGAAAGCTAAAATGCAACAAATTTAGCGCAATATGTGTACAGACAAAAATCAATAGTTTTTGGGATTTTTTAATTTTTAAAGGAATTCTAACAATTACCAAAAAAACTACGTAAAAAGTCAGCGACATGTTTTCTTATTTTAGTTCAACATGCTTACACTAATTTAATACTAACACAAACAGGTAAAAGGGTACTATACTTTGATGAAAAAGAGGTACTGATAAAGACAAAATAATTCACATTTTCGGTTTCGTTCAACAGGATCATATCTAGCTCAAAATATTACATAAATAGATGTCACAAATTGAAGACCTACGTTCAGGAGCAAACCAAGATTTTAATTATTTATTTATTATTTTACAGATTCTATCACGGAAGATGTTCGAGCGAGCGCTCCCAGATGATACCACCAAAAGGCGTCCGAATTTGGAATACTAGAGAGACTCTGCGAGCTCATACTTAGCAGGTCGACGTCCCTACTCCCCGAACCAGTCTCCTCCAGCATTCATTCTTTTGGAGAACTTCGACGCTGTGCAATAAACTGCTGCGAGTTTGTTTTCCGACGGCTACAACCTGCAGCATTTCAAACGTAACGTGCACCGATACTTATCCTCTCGCAGCGCTTCTAGAGCGCCATAGGCTTTTAGCCTTTGCGGGAGGCAGACCATAAAAAACTATTCCTCAAATTACTCTTCATCCTGTCCAATACACTTATCCAATCGCTCTTTCTTCTCGTTATAAACCTCAGAGAAATAATTTTCGGGAGGCAGACCATAAAAAAATGTATTACTAGATAGGGACTGGGAAAAATCTGATAAAGGTTATCAAACTTATGAATGGGCCATCAGTTTTCTTATGATTTGTTTTGAGGTCCATAATAAAATGTAATTTTGCCTTATCTTGGAATTGCTGTTCATGTTTGGTTTATCAGGAATACATGCATTCCTTAAAGTTTCTGAGTAAGCAGCTTAGTTAAGAAGTCTGTGTTGGATTCTTTTGAAGCGAGGTAAAATGTGTAACGAAATTTTTGTTAATTTCGTTACACGTCGTCTGTGACTCCTTTTATAGATCAATTCTTACAGAATGATATCCTAGTGACAGGTAGATATGTGTTCCACGCTTGTGCCTTGCTGTTACGCCATTGAAAGAACCCCTTTTCCGCGCCTATGGATACTGATCATAAGCCTGATATGATTCTTATTTCCCGATGGATATGAGGTATAGGCAACCAGACTCGCATGTATAGCGATGAATTTTCAACGTGTTGCTATATTGTTGTCTATAGAATTTAACCTTGCAAAGTTGTTAGTTTCATTCTGTTGGTACATTTTTCGTTCCCTATTATGAGTTTATTTCATTACAAATAGTAATTCTGTCCCGAGTTGCAATTAAAACTATAGTTACTTTGAGGTTGGTTTGGTAGTGAGCCGCTGGCGGCGCTGCCTAACCAGGGGCCTGCTGTGATTGGTCAGTTGGCTATGCAAATTCGTGAACAATCGGGAAGTATTCCAAGTTTTTGTGACTCCCGACGAAAAATTATAAATAGGCTCGTCCTTCCCTAGCTTCTTCCTTCTTGTCTCTCTCTGCAGCTGCAACCGGTGAGGTTTGTGTGTCTTCTTGGCCTTCCGCCATCTTTTTCATGAATTAGTTACGATTTCATTGCCGTGGGGTTGTCTTTGAAGTTTATTCACTCTCCTTTCGCGAGAGTTCTATTTGAAGTACCTAACCCAATAACACGGGCAATTATTTGTGAAAATTCTGCTATTTCGACATTTTGTTTAACTGCGTAGTGTGCGGTTACAATCAGCGATTGTTTCGTAGTGATTTCATATTTTGCTAGCATTTTACCGTTGATATCGAACCTTTAGTATCTAAAATCGATATTGTTGATTTGATTGAGTTCATTTTCGAGTTAGGTTGTGAACGCCACACTGTGGTATATATGTGTTTTCAGCTCAAGTGAGTGCATCTGCTTCCCGAAGAAGCCTACCTCGTACTGATGTCGATCTAAGGGAATACAAGCCCCTTTTTCCACCTGCTTCTGAGACCTTGGAAGGACACACAGAGCGTGACTGCAAGCTGTTCCTGCTACTTTGGATAGAGAAGGTACGTAAATATTGCTTATTTCAATTCGAACGCCATTTAGGCAGTTGTCGAGCTATTTTACGTACTTTCGTATCTAGAGTTTGTAGTCACCTCCAAGTGTGACCTTCAGTCCGCTTTTTCTTTGTTTTTTTTATGTTGTTGCTCATTTGTACTTTTTGAGAGAGAGAGAGAGAGCACACCCCTTTTTTTATTTGGTAGAGTCTGTGTAAAATTTGCTTCGTTGTTGTTTCCGCCATTTTGGGCAGCTATGAGCTAATGCGAGCACTTTTGCATAGGTGTCTAACCTTCTTCAGTTTTCTTTGTACCTCGTACAATTTTTAGAGAGAGAGAAAAGCACCTTTCTTTATTTTGGTATAATTTTGATAATTTTTGAGTGTGCTGAAACACACATTTTGCAAATTTTGAGCTGTAGTTTTGCTGTACGATTTTGACAATTTTCCATATTTACAACCGATACAGCTTACCGAAGTACATCTATGTGAGACTGAACGTACTCATAGATTTTTGTTTCCTTTGGAGCTATAATTTTAATATTGAGAGTATTTATTGAAGTATAGTTGCTCGCACTTTGCAACTACTGTGCATATAGTTTCAATTTTCTGGATTATTTGTGATATTTGATTTAGAGACATTTTAGTAAACATTTGTGGGCTTGATAATTTTTTTTTTGTGGTTATACTACCTTTCAAGATTCTAACTTTCTGGAGCACTAGAGCCAGCAGTAACTTAGTAGAATCATAGCCTTGATTTTCTCTTAAATCAATTAAACTGCTTTGAACTTAAGTGAACTATAGCCTTGCTCACTTCAAGACTCATTTTTTTTAAGTTTTATTTTAAGTGTTAGACTTGAAAGGCCTATCAAGTATCTAGGTTAGGTGATACTTTGTTGTTACGATATTGGTACTTTATTTTAAGATATATTTTTAATTATATATGCAGATTTAATTGTGAACCATTGTGGGGAGATATCTGCTGTAACTTGGTGTATAACTTTAAGAAATTTTAGTATAGAATTTAAACAGTTTGTAAGGGATCTTTTTATTAAATTTAAGCAGATATAGTTTCAGCTAAATTATTAAATTTAAGCAGATATAGTTTCAGCTAAATTGTTAAATTTAAACAGATATTTTTGCAACTAAATTGTTGAGGAGGGGGCTTTTAATTGTTCTATTCAAAGCCAAGTAGTACGCCTGAGCTTGCATAACCTCCTACATCCTGGGGTTTTGCCATAGAGGGTCCAGACTCTAATTTTTTTTCTCTATACTTTGCATGACGGCGGCCGGAAGTGGTGGCCGAGCCAGACCCAGATATCCCTCAGCCAAAAAGGGGGAAGTCTAAGAGTAGGGGTCAGGGCCAAAGGAACCTGAAGAGGCTGCCAGTCATCAGAGGGGACCCTCTGAAGGAGCGGTGAGAAGGAGCCCACAAGCCGACCCAGGAGGAGAGGACAACCTTGTTGAGCAAGCCAGGTTGTATCGCTCACTTAAGCCAGCAGTCCCTGTTTATTAATGTAAATTAGTCATCACTCACTATTCATCATTCAAATACTTTATATTTAACCACCAATATACTTGTTATTGTTTAATTCTCTTTTGAATATTTTTTCTGAACCCATCCCTTCAGTGTTTCTGGAGAGGTTGGGCAATTTCACTAGCTTCCTTGGAGTTTGGAGGTAAAAACTCCTGGCGCCCCTTTTTCTTGAGTTTTGTTTAACCTTAGAGTAATCTCGCGATAAAAGTTAGTGATTTTGCCTGACATCTCTTATAAGAGGAAAAGAATAAGTTGCCAAGGATCCACAACCCACCGTAAGTAAACTGAGCAGCCCAAAGGCACCCCAGTTTAGCTGGATTGGAGGTCTTAACTTAGCTGGACTTTCAATCTAGCTTTACACAATTTGGCGCCCGCTGTGAGGGCACGATTTGGCGATTTGTTCTTTTCTTTCTTCGAAGCCTGAAGAGAGGTGTTGAGTGAACTTTTGAAGTGAGTTGACTAGAGTCAGTTTTTTTTATAGTTTGCCTTTATTCAAAATTTTATTAAATTTTGCTGCAGTTATTTAGCCAATATTTCGAATAACTATTAATCTTTCGAATTTATTTTGATATTTTGACATTTAGATTTTCTCCTGATAGTATCACCTTTGAGAACTCTTTATTGCGTTCAAGACTTTATCTTGCCTACATTTTTGAATATATCTTGATTATTGATTCTGATTGATTGCCTACATCTTTGAGTATATAGCTACTGATTATTGATTTTTATTGATTGCCTACATTTTGAGTATTTTTGACTTACCGAATATTTTCTGATTATTACCCATTTATCTAGCTGATTTTGACTATTTTGAGTTATTGAATATTTTTGATTATTGACCATTTATCTTATTGACTGCTGTGAGCAGTATATCTTTTGTCGACTTTTGATTACTGATTGAGTTAGATTTTGATTCCCAAAATGGACGCAGGTCATTTATTGAGTGCAGAACTAGACTATGAACTCCGTGTGAGAGGTATACAACCATCTTGTAGTATGGATGACAAACGAAAGGTACTGAGAGGGTTGTTCAGTCAAGAACGAGCTCACAGATCTTTCATTGAGTCATTTATAGTTCAGCCTCATGATGACGATGTTGATGCAATCAAAACGTCATTGACCGATTTAGAGCAAAAGATAGCAGCCTTTGTCAGTGCTACTGGTAGTTCTGAACACAAGAGGCTTGTATCTCGTTTGACCCATGTTTCTGGTAGGATCAATCGCTTAAGAACCGATGATGAAAGTCAGGAAGCCATGAAGCAACGTTTGCTTCTGCTTCTTTTAAAATTGGAAGCTGAGCTAGATGAAAAGGTTGCACCGGCAACTAGCACTCCAGTGGAGAGAATGCCTCCAGCTCCAATTTTCTCAAACCCCAAGCCTGTGTTACCATATAAGTGGAATTTGTGTTTTAAAGGGACTTCAAATGAGTCCGTTGTCTCCTTTTTAGAAAAGGTTGAGTCCATGAGACTATCCCGCTGTGTACAGAAAAATGAACTATTCCTTTCAGCTGGTGATCTATTCAAGGATAAAGCTTGGATTTGGTTTAATGTTAATAGATCTAGGTTTTCAGACTGGGACAGTTTGGTTGCTAAGTTGAAGGAAGATTTCTTGCCTTATCAGTATCAGGAGGACCTGATGCAGGAGATCAATAATAGAACTCAAGGTTCTGATGAACGAGTCTCTTTATATATTTGTGCTATGGAGGGGTTATTTAACCGTCTCCCTGAAAAACCTGATGAGAAGACAATAGTCAACAAAATCAGGCGCAATCTCTTGCCATTTTACGTAGCCCAACTAGCTCTTCATGACATCAATACAGTGTCAGAGCTGACAGCTCTCTGCAAAAAGGTAGAGGAGTCTAGAAGTTGGTCTGATAGGTATAAACCTCCTATTCCTAGTAACTCTAGTTTCTTAGAACCAGACTTAGCCTACCTTTCAACATCTAGGGATAGTCCCAGAGAAAACAGAAGGGTGTTTAATAGTAAGTCCTTTGATGTTTCTTCTATATCTAAGGACGAGTGTTGGAATTGTCATCAAACTGGACATAGGTATTCCAAATGTTCAAGTCCTAAGTCAAGATTTTGTTTTGGTTGTGGATCACAAGGAGTGATCAAGCCCAGGTGTCATAGGTGTTCGAGAAACTGTAAAACTGGACGACGTAGGTACCCCAGTTCAAGGTCCTGTGCAGACCGAAGCTCCGACTCAGTCGTCTTCAAACAGACGAAAGAAGTCCCAGAAAGGAGAGCAAAAACAGAAGTAGAGTTTGTTCCCCCTGTAGAGAAACCGAACCCTTGTACCTTATTGGAAGACCCATGTAAGAAGGTCTGTCCCATGTTTGTGTCCAAACCTGGTGATGAAAGACCATATCTAGAAGTCCAAATCTTAGGTGAGACTTTTATAGCTCTTGCTGATTCTGGCAGCAGTGTTTCAATTTTAGGAAACTCTGGTTTTGCCTTGCTTGAAAAATGGAATGTGAATCTTTCCTTAGATTATTCTCTGCAAGTGACAACTGCAGATGGTGTTCCACAGGCTACTATTGGAAAATTTACTGTACCCATCACTCTTGGTAACATGACAAGGGATGTATAAATTTGGGTAATTCCGTCTATTAATTATAGTCTTGTTTTGGGTATTGACTTCTTAAAAGCTTTTAGAGTTCATGCCAATTTTTCAGATAATCAGTATCAGATGTCAGTTTGTGTGGTGAACACTATTTGTCCTGCTGAAAATCTGAATTCCGAACAGAAGGCCAAACTTTCAGAAGTAATTGACCTATTTAAGTCAATTGGCCCTACTGACAGAATAGGAAGAACTCACCTTCTGACCCATCACATTGATACTGGTCAAGCCAAACCAATTAGGCAAAGACAATACCCTTTGTCACCAGCAATGCAGAAACACCTTGACAAGGAAATCGATCAGATGTTAAAGCAGGGTCTTATTCAGAGATCAAATTCCGAGTGGTGTAGTCCACTTTGGCTTGTGAAAAAAGCTTCTGGAGAGTATAGAATCTGTTTTGACGGACGCAAGCTTAACTCTGTGACTTGTAAAGATGCATATCCTATGCCCCTCATTGACTCAGTGATTAATAAGTTGAGAGATGCTAGATTCTTGTCATCAATTGACTTAAAATCTGCATTCTTTCAAATTCCTTTAGATGAGAAATCAAGACCGAAAACTGCTTTTGCTGTTAGAGGACGAGGACTTTTTGAATTTTGTGTCATGCCCTTTGGTTTATCATGTTCCGCTCAGAGCATGTGTCGTTTGATGGACGTGGTTATTGGTCCAGCATTAGAACCTTATGTTTTCTATTACCTTGATGACATTGTAATTGCTACACCAGATTTTGATTTGCATTTAGACATTTTGAGGAAACTTTTTGAAAGATTGAAACAGGCTGGTCTTACAGTTAACTTTGAAAAATGTGAATTTTGCAGACCCTCGTTGAAATTTCTTGGTTTTGTTGTTGATGAGAAAGGCCTTCGTACAGATGAATCTAAAGTATCCGCTATTGTTGATTATCCAGTCCCTAAGACCACCACCCAAGTTAGACGTTTGATCGGTTTAGTTGGCTACTACCGACGCTTTCTAAAAAATTTTGCCTCAATCTGTAGTCCCATTTCTGACCTTTTGAAAGGACGAAAAAAGGGTCAAAGCATTGAATGGACAGAGGAAGCTGATCGTGCATTTGCTCAGATCAAGGAGAGCCTAACAACTGCTCCAGTCCTAGCTTCACCTGACTTTTCAAAGCCTTTTATTTTATATTGTGATGCTTCAGATACCGGAGTTGGTTCTGTATTATATCAGGAAACTGATGGCATAGAGCATCCTATAGCCTATGCTAGTAAGACCCTGAATAAGTGTCAGAGGAAGTATACCGTTACCGAAAAAGAGCTGTACAGCATTATTGTTGCCATTGAAAAGTTTAGGGGATACATTGAGGGCACACATTTTACTGTAATAACTGATCATGCTTCACTGATTTGGTTAAACAATATGAATAACCCTAGTGGCAGACTAGCCCGTTGGGCAGTTAAACTTTCTCAGTTTGATTTTACAATAGTCCATAGAAAGGGATCCCAGAATGTAGTAGCTGATGCCTTATCTCGATCAGTAGCAGTTCTTAACTTAGATACAGTAAAACTTGATGGGTGGTACACTAAAATGATTCAGAACGTCCAAGAAAAGCCTGATGATTATCCTTCTTATAAGGTAGAAAATGGCATTTTGTATAAACATATATTTAGTAGAGATCCTCTAGTGAGTAATTTAACAGACTGGAAGATTGTGGTGCCTCGAGCACATCGTAAAGAAGTAATTAAAATGTATCATGATAATGAGACCGCTGCTCATTTAGGTGTTTCTAAGACCATTTCTCGTATATCAGAACTGTATTATTGGCCATTTCTTCATAAAGATGTATATAGATATATTAAGAATTGTAAGACTTGTGCTAGTTGTAAAGTTTCTAATCTGCCTAAAGCAGGATTAATGGGCTCATATAAAAATATTAATTTTCCGTTTCAATTGGTCAGTTGTGATCTTTTAGGTCCTTATCCTAGATCTAAAAGTGGGAATCAATACCTTTTTGTGGTCATAGATTGGTTTACCAAATTCACTTTAGTTCAGCCCCTTCGTAAAGCTACAGTCCAGCACATGAATAGGTTTTTAGAGAATAATGTTTTCCTTATATTTGGTGTGCCTCAGATTATAGTATGTGACAATGGACCTCAGTTTAGGAGTAAAGATTTCAAAAACCTTATGGAGGAATATAAAGTTCAGAAAATATGGTATAATGCCAGGTATCATGCACAAATTAACCATACAGAGCGTCAAAATAGAGTTATTATCACAGCCATTAGGTCATATATTAAGGAAGATCAGAAAACTTGGGATCAGTCTATTTTCAAAATTGCTCAGGGTTTGCGTTTAGCAAAACATGATGTGACTGGGTATTCCCCAGCTTTCTTAACTTTCGCTAGAAATGTTCCTGTTTCAGGAGACTACTTTGGAAAGATTTCTGATAATGCCAGGAACATTGTTGAAATTTCTGACAAGAATGCCAGGTTAGATGATGTTCAGGGGATGACGGAAATTTTTTCGAAGGTTCGAGAACGAATCAAAAAGGCTTACCTTCGCAATGCTGAAACTTATAACCTAAGGCGTAGGCCCGCCCAATTTTCTGAGGGTGAAAAGGTTTGGAAGGTTAATTATGTGTTATCTAAGGCTGCTGATCATTTTAATGCTAAATTGTCTCCCAAATATGTTCCTTGTATTGTTAATAAGGTTTTGTCCCCTTTGGTATATAATTTGGTGGACAAGTATGGTAACGACTTGGGCAACTGGCATGTCAAGGATATTAAAAAGGATGATACAGGACTGGATTCTGATGATGATCCAGACCCAGTTCCAGACTTGGAACCAGCCTCTGAACTAGAGTCTGAAGCCAGTGATGATGGGGGTTAATTGCCACGTCTTTAAGGACATTGCCCTGCTGATAGGGGCTGGCATGGTATGTTTGTGGGGAAAAAGGAATACTTCTTTCTGCTCCAGCATCAGTGCCTGAGGAATGCTACAGCACCGGAAAATTACCGGGTGGGAGTACAAGTCTTCCAACAGGCTACTTATGGACGAAACAACATCTTTGTCTAATCACCTTAGGTGATTTACGTCCAAACAGCATTGCTGATAGCATCAGTATGCAAGAGTGTCGTTAGGGATTGTTATTGTCTGGTACTTATGGTTATCTTTCCTTTTATATGATGTATAGATTTGGTTTAGGTTCTTTTGTTGTAGATATGACTAGTCATAGCGTGAAATGTGACTTGTCATTTTGCTGGATAATGTTATTACTATTTCGTTTTCCCTGATGACTCATTTGCTTACTTGAGTGCATTCACCGATTTTGTCGTTTGTATATTAGTTCCCGGATTTGACATTTTTAGTTATTAGGTATAGTGTCCTGAATGTGAATAGGCACTTTGTATATTAGTTCCCGGATTTGACAGTTTAGTATAGTGACCTGAAGTGAATAGGCACTTTTGTTTTTTTTGGCCATTTTTGCAGTGGGTGCTGGTGAGTTCCGAAGCAACAGCTTTCAGTAGCGATGGGCTCTGGAAGGATAAGTGTTGGGGGGTGACAGTCGGTAGTCAATGTTCTCACTGGAGACTTGGCGCATGCTTGCTGTCACTACTGCATTCTATCTCAGCTCCTTTGTCCAGGTTGTAGCGGAAGATTGCCAGCAACATTGTTGGACTGAGACCACGTCATTGTCTGTGGAGACAGGTTTTGGTTAGTACCCTACAGACTCTCCTTAAACCTGTTCTCTTTTTAGTCTGGTGGATACTATAATTCACTTACTTGTAGTCAAACTACAAGAGTTTTTTTTTTGTTTTTTTTTTGCTGTCATGATCTTGAAACCAAAGAACCCTTGGTTGGTGCGTTGTTTCCGTCGAGTCCCTGCGCCAGTAGACGACTGGTGGCAAGGTGGAACCAAGCCTACGGCGCTGATTTAAGATCTTTTAGCGAAATGGTTTGTTCCAATTGGGTAGTGACTCGAGGGTGGTAACTCTCCTCCCCTGGTCTATTTGACTGGAGAGATCCGCTGTGGTATTTAGGTTAGGATATTTTAGGTTATTTTGGGTTAATATTATTGACATTCGCACCTTAGTTGTACTTGGGTTAGTGTCGGTTGTCATAATGCTTATGTATAACCTTTGCAAGGTTTGTCAGTCATTTTCTTTTGTGCTCGTACTGTGGTATTCTCTAATTTCAGGTTGATTAGTACCTACTTCTGTAGTTTAGCATCAGTTAGTTTGAAAATTCTCGAATGGCTTCTCGAATTTTTCCTGGTGGGAGGGATGTGTAACGAAATTTTTGTTAATTTCGTTACACGTCGTCTGTGACTCCTTTTATAGATCAATTCTTACAGAATGATATCCTAGTGACAGGTAGATATGTGTTCCACGCTTGTGCCTTGCTGTTACGCCATTGAAAGAACCCCTTTTCCGCGCCTATGGATACTGATCGTAAGCCTGATATGATTCTTATTTCCCGATGGATATGAGGTATAGGCAACCAGACTCGCATGTATAGCGATGAATTTTCAACGTGTTGCTATATTGTTGTCTATAGAATTTAACCTTGCAAAGTTGTTAGTTTCATTCTGTTGGTACATTTTTCGTTCCCTATTATGAGTTTATTTCATTACAAATAGTAATTCTGTCCCGAGTTGCAATTAAAACTATAGTTACTTTGAGGTTGGTTTGGTAGTGAGCCGCTGGCGGCGCTGCCTAACCAGGGGCCTGCTGTGATTGGTCAGTTGGCTATGCAAATTCGTGAACAATCGGGAAGTATTCCAAGTTTTTGTGACTCCCGACGAAAAATTATAAATAGGCTCGTCCTTCCCTAGCTTCTTCCTTCTTGTCTCTCTCTGCAGCTGCAACCGGTGAGGTTTGTGTGTCTTCTTGGCCTTCCGCCATCTTTTTCATGAATTAGTTACGATTTCATTGCCGTGGGGTTGTCTTTGAAGTTTATTCACTCTCCTTTCGCGAGAGTTCTATTTGAAGTACCTAACCCAATAACACGGGCAATTATTTGTGAAAATTCTGCTATTTCGACATTTTGTTTAACTGCGTAGTGTGCGGTTACAATCAGCGATTGTTTCGTAGTGATTTCATATTTTGCTAGCATTTTACCGTTGATATCGAACCTTTAGTATCTAAAATCGATATTGTTGATTTGATTGAGTTCATTTTCGAGTTAGGTTGTGAACGCCATACTGTGGTATATATGTGTTTTCAGCTCAAGTGAGTGCATCTGCTTCCCGAAGAAGCCCACCTCGTACTGATGTCGATCTAAGGGAATACAAGCCCCTTTTTCCACCTGCTTCTGAGACCTTGGAAGGACACACAGAGCGTGACTGCAAGCTGTTCCTGCTACTTTGGATATAGAAGGTACGTAAATATTGCTTATTTCAATTCGAATTTTGAGAGAGAGAGAGAGAGCACACCCCTTTTTTTATTTGGTAGAGTCTGTGTAAAATTTGCTTCGTTGTTGTTTCCGCCATTTTGGGCAGCTATGAGCTAATGCGAGCACTTTTGCATAGGTGTCTAACCTTCTTCAGTTTTCTTTGTACCTCGTACAATTTTTAGAGAGAGAGAAAAGCACCTTTCTTTATTTTGGTATAATTTTGATAATTTTTGAGTGTGCTGAAACACACATTTTGCAAATTTTGAGCTGTAGTTTTGCTGTACGATTTTGACAATTTTCCATATTTACAACCGATACAGCCTACCGAAGTACATCTATGTGAGACTGAACGTACTCATAGATTTTTGTTTCCTTTGGAGCTATAATTTTAATATTGAGAGTATTTATTGAAGTATAGTTGCTCGCACTTTGCAACTACTGTGCATATAGTTTCAATTTTCTGGATTATTTGTGATATTTGATTTAGAGACATTTTAGTAAACATTTGTGGGCTTGATAATTTTTTTTTTTTGTGGTTATACTACCTTTCAAGATTCTAACTTTCTGGAGCACTAGAGCCAGCAGTAACTTAGTAGAATCATAGCCTTGATTTTCTCTTAAATCAATTAAACTGCTTTGAACTTAAGTGAACTATAGCCTTGCTCACTTCAAGACTCATTTTTTTTAAGTTTTATTTTAAGTGTTAGACTTGAAAGGCCTATCAAGTATCTAGGTTAGGTGATACTTTGTTGTTACGATATTGGTACTTTATTTTAAGATATATTTTTAATTATATATGCAGATTTAATTGTGAACCATTGTGGGGAGATATCTGCTGTAACTTGGTGTATAACTTTAAGAAATTTTAGTATAGAATTTAAACAGTTTGTAAGGGATCTTTTTATTAAATTTAAGTAGATATAGTTTCAGCTAAATTATTAAATTTAAGCAGATATAGTTTCAGCTAAATTGTTAAATTTAAACAGATATTGTTGCAACTAAATTGTTGAGGAGGGGGCTTTTAATTGTTCTATTCAAAGCCAAGTAGTACGCCTGAGCTTGCATAACCTCCTACATCCTGGGGTTTTGCCATAGAGGGTCCAGACTCTAATTTTTTTTCCCTATACTTTGCATGACGGCGGCCGGAAGTGGTGGCCGAGCCAGACCCAGATATCCCTCAGCCAAAAAGGGGGAAGTCTAAGAGTAGGGGTCAGGGCCAAAGGAACCTGAAGAGGCTGCCAGTCATCAGAGGGGACCCTCTGAAGGAGCGGTGAGAAGGAGCCCACAAGCCGACCCAGGAGGAGAGGACAACCTTGTTGAGCAAGCCAGGTTGTATCGCTCACTTAAGCCAGCAGTCCCTGTTTATTAATGTAAATTAGTCATCACTCACTATTCATCATTCAAATACTTTATATTTAACCACCAATATACTTATTATTGTTTAATTCTCTTTTGAATATTTTTTCTGAACCCATCCCTTCAGTGTTTCTGGAGAGGTTGGGCAATTTCACTAACTTCCTTGGAGTTTGGAGGTAAAAACTCCTGGCGCCCCTTTTTCTTGAGTTTTGTTTAACCTTAGAGTAATCTCGCGATAAAAGTTAGTGATTTTGCCTGACATCTCTTATAAGAGGAAAAGAATAAGTTGCCAAGGATCCACAACCCACCGTAAGTAAACTGAGCAGCCCAAAGGCACCCCAGTTTAGCTGGATTGGAGGTCTTAACTTAGTTGGACTTTCAATCTAGCTTTACAAATGTCTCATAAGCAAAGCATATTTAATCCAAAGCTGCAAAATAGAAACTTGCCAAAACAAAAAAGACATGTGTGAGAAAATTAATGAAGCACTGAGGGCAATAACCCTTATGTTAATTCTGAAGGTCATTTTAGGTCATAATGATACGCATGTTTTATCCAGAAAGTTTCATAAAGGTCATTTTATAGCGATCTAATAAAAGTTGATTTTGATACCTACTAAAGCCGACAGAAAGTGGAAATTTTGAACGTAGTTTAGAGAGCTACTGTTTATTAGTTATCACTATGGGAGTTTACTCTACAATATACAGGGTCGGTCAAAATGATTCGTTTTACCGCTAGATACAAAAATTGTGAAAAGTGAATCTTTTAAATGGAATACCCTGTATTTTGTCGCATATTCTAAAAGGAAATTAAAATCCCCTTCTAATGATATATCATGTTCCTATACTTAAATAGTGCGGCTTCTGAAGTAGAAGCAAGTTTCCGTGATATTTAGATTATTTTGACATATTTGCCTTAACACCATAATGGCTATTGACATTTAGCAGATACATTCAGTTAATTAATAGTAACATACTTGGGTGTTTCTTGACGAAAGTGATCTCAACAAGTTGTATCATGGAGGGAAAGAACTATTCAAATGAAGTTTTGAAGAACCTATTCATTCATTCTTCGCGGCCAATGTGATCAAATTATAGCAAGAACATGCAGAAAGTTCAATGAAATGTATCCGGATTAACAACCAATGAACGAGAGAAAGTTTGGACGAATACAAAATAATTTTATCAACTGTGGATCAAAACTGAAAGCGAAACTAGGTTTACCGAAACCCGTGACTTCTGATGAAGAAAACGTAATAAATGTTTTGGCATACTTTCACGCTTATCTCCAATCTCTCATCAGAAGTGCAGAAGATGATTTAGGCTTGAGTTATGCTTCTGTTCAAAGGATCCTCCACAGTCATGATATGCACCCACACAAGTTTATCAAGGTCCAAGCCCTAAAACCAGAAGACTGTCAAAGTAGGATACAGTTTTGTGAAAGAATTCTAATCTGCATCCAAGAAGATCCTAACTTTCAAAAGAAAATAATTTGGACAGATGAAGCTAAGTTTTCCAGGGAGGGTATGTTTAACAGAAGGAACTAACACTTCTGGTCTGACCATAATCCTAATGTTGTCAGAGAAATGGGATTCCAAGTAAAGCTTAGTTTTAATGTTTTTTGCCCTTTAAAAGATAACAAGTTCATAAGTTTTCTGATTCACGACGAACCGTTAAATTCTGACATGTACCTCCAAATTCTAAGGACTTCAGTTGGTGATTTTTTAGAAAACCTACCATAAGAAGATTATCGTACATGCTGGTTTCAGTTGGATGGGGCAGCTGCTCACTGCATGGGAAAGTATCAACAGAGTTGTACAAAATGTGTGATGATCATTGGTTCAGACGGTTAGGACCATGGAATTGACCTGCAAGGTCACCCGACCTCACTCCACTCGATTTTTACTTGTGGAGTAATTTAAAAAGAAAAGTGTACAGGAGTCCTGTACAGAGTAAAGAAGAACTACGGCAACGAGTAATTAATTGCATTCAAGCAATAGATCCCAGTGAAATAAGGATGGCCACAAATTAATGTATCTGTAAATGACCGGGTTTTAAAATGTTTAGAAACCAACGGTCGTCATTTTGAAAATGTACTATAAATATTATATATATTTTTACTATTATTATGTATTATGTTATTGTTATGTTATTTGGTATTTGCATTGTATGTAGATTAGTTTTTTCTCGGTTTTGAACCATAGCTAATGAAATTATTTTGTATTCGTCCAAACTTTCTCGCGTTTACTGGTTGTAAATCTAGATAAATTTCATTGAAGTTAGTGCATGTTCTTGCTGTAATTTGATCACAGTGTCCGTGAAGAATGGATAGATTTTTCAAAACCTCATTTGAATAGTTACTTCCCTCCATTAATAAATTTGCTGTATTTTGAATTACTCAGGATCTGCGTAATCTGTCTTGGTGAAAATATTTCGATATATCATAAAACGTGCTGCTGATGGTAATTGGTAACAGACTGTATATGTATAACAACATCCCGAATACTAAATCCAACTAATCATTCATATTCATCTCTTCTGAGCGGCATGGAAATATAACATGTGTAGAATAATAACACAACTGTACATAAATAATGAAAAATATAAATCACCGGAAGGTGTTGGGTTGGCAATACATGTGTTATATCGGCTCTCTGACTATGGACAGCTTATCTGGTGGATTAAAAAACTTTAGAAAAACTACTACTATTATTTCCTGGTATAAGATTTTTGGCTAATCCGTCATGAATTTTACGATTAGGAAAAATTCAACGGTATAGAAATCGAAGAGCGTGTTTGTCGTATAAATAATTGAATCGGTCAGTCCAACAACAGTACAAGTCCAAAAATTGACGTTTTGACTTAAGATGGCCAAAACGTTTAAAATACGAAGATCCATCGGTTGCGCTTAAAAAAATTCCAAAGTATAAGAATAACCCCTTCAAATGCCCCAGGACATGTACTGATTTTAATGTCATTCGTCAACTCATTGTTGGCTGTTAGCGCCACGATTCGCGATCTCGGTAATAATAACACTATTTTTACATACGTACGTACCCTCTATTGACGTTGCTATAACCTTATCATACGCTAGAACTAAAAAAATACAAAAAAGCCTGTAAAAAGAAGACTGAGTCCAAGAACAGTACAAGGGCATCAACTTTTTTTAATAGCTTGGAGGAAGGTGAGACTTTTGGATCTATTATGTTGGATTCTCATTGGTCTAGGGAATTACAACAACTTTTATATAATTACGAACACAGTAACTTTACTCGTTTTGGAGTTGATAAGTTTCTTTCATTTATCTCAAAACTATGTTTTTGGACTTGTACTGTTCTTTGACTCACCGAATCAATTATTAATTTACTAAGAAAGTGCTTCAATTACACGTATAATAACTTCATATCGAATATACCGGGTGTGAAGCGGAAACCCTGTTGCAAAGATATACAAAAGGTGAAAATGTATGTGGGGAGCGTAGGATTGACAGTGAAATAGAGGGTGACCCAGAATTTCCTTTGTACGTTATATTCTGTTAACAGAAAAAAGTTCAAACGAAAACTAATCGGAATTTCTGAAAGCACTATAGGGTGTATCACACCGTGCTTTCAAAACATATTGTTGTATAGTTTTACCCTTAAAACTTATCCCCAATCTTTTTTCTAAATAGCAGCCAGTAGCTTTTCCTACACAAAGTCCTTATTTTGTTTAAAACCTTGTACTACCTTTGACTTTATACACCAACCTATTTTTTCCGTAAAGTCATAAGCATAGGATAAATAAAGTTAGGGTTTGTTTGCGGAGCAATAATTTCGTAATAAAAATGGGTAAAAAACACATTTGTTTTCAAAAGCATGTCACTTAGTACCGCGTTTAGTACCCACCCACTCAGTTTTCTCTTATCTCCGTTTCTTTTTGCATCAAACAGATTATCTTATTTATATTATGGTTACGATTTTACGAAAAAAAATTATTTTGCGTTTAACATCAAAGGTACTACAACATTTTAAATAAAATATGGATTTATTTTATATACGAATACCTATGGAATGCTAACAAAGGTTAGCGGAAGCTTGAGGGAGTGACGTACAAAAGAACGTTTGGAATATATATGGTATGATAGACCCTATGGTACCTTCAGAATTACAACTCTGTTGTCTCTGAAAATATCACTTGTCCTGGACTCCCTGTACACTGAAGGAAATTTGTTTTATATAAATAGCTCAAACAACGAGCTCAAGACGTGTAGTTATAGCCTTATAGAAGCTTTCGCAAGAAGAGCATGAATTACATGAATTAGGTTATTTCTGTGATCTATTCATCTTTTAGGAATTTGTGTGGATAATATGTATTAAATCTTAACAGACACAATCAACTTCAGTTTTTTTAATACTATAGTCACTCTCTTTATCTGTCGAACAGAAGACCATTGGAAATCATTTTATTTTTACTTAACAACCATTTCTTAAGAATATTTGAATCTATATGTATATCTATTTATACTAACGTAGCCGAATAGTATGAATTATAATTGTACTACCAGATTTATCGCATCTATCATAAAATATACATTAAATATTGTAGCTAGGCCATATAAGTAAATGATACAAAGTCAAAAGGAAACATATCTGTAAATTTTCGGGAAAATAACCTTTTCATCTTTTATAAGTCTCGGTACTCTCCTTTTCTTTTCTTTTTCCCAAGAAAAAAACACCCTCGACAATAATAAATAAATATACTTGACTACTGTAACCAAGTTAAATAATGTCACAAAATAACACCTTTAGCCTAGAACAATGGAACGAACTATGTGCCAAAGTGGAACTATTAAGGAATTCTTTTAGTCTAAGCAAAGTAACTCATGATATTAATAAACAGTGGAATAATATATGATGTAGTAGAAAGCAAACACATTACTTATCTGAGCTTCATCGAATGATTACACTCTTACAGTGTTATGTTCTATCTAACATTTTTTTGAGTTTTCTTCTATCATACGTGAATGTCAAATCTTCAGCGTGTGACAGACAGCAGCGCATTCCGAATAACCACATTTCTTTCAATGAGCAGTGCATACTATTTTTTATCTGACGAAAAGAAATAAAGCTATTATGTAGGTCAATTGTAGAGCCGTTTTTGAATTACAACGTCAAAATAAAGAAAAATTCAATTCCAGGTGAAACCTGCATCAGATCAGAGTTAAACACATAGCTTTCGTCCACAGTAACACGGGAGCTCCTCAGAGCACTACTACGAAACTACGACTGAGATTGTAAAATTTAAGTGAAGTTTGCATTTTTATTTATTTCATTTCCAGAGAATAGTCATATTTTGAGTTAAGGTACAATTTTTTACTGCAAATTATGTATTATTTTGTAAGATACGACATTTCATCATGATACTACCTTGAAAAGAGATTATAGAGTATATAACATTTGATTGCTTTCACGTAACAACGTGTCATGTCACAATCTTACCCAAAATCACAATCAACTGCTTCGTAATTTCTTAACATATGACTGTCTTGATCAAATGTTACGGTTAATGTTAAAACTGTTTGCTGAACAAACACGTAATACTGCAGCAAACGATTAAGGACGTTAATAAATCTTAGTGGAAGCAGATAAAATAATTATGCTATTTATTGGAAACCCCACCGAGTTCATGAAACGAGAGTCTCGTAATTTTAGTCATTGGTACAAAAGATTGACTTTAAAGACCTTCTTACAAATTGGGAAGGCGAGATTCTTCAGCATTCTAAAATGTTTGCTGTAAAGGTTGCGAAAGATAACCCTGGAGAAACATCGTAGACAGAAACATGAGCTTCGTCTGCTGGTAACCTTGAAAAGAAAAAGACAATGTGTCCCTCTCAAGGATAAGCTTACAAAAATAAAGTTAGCGTCACAACCAAAAAAAGAGGGCATGTTATTTTTGTTTACTATGATAGATCTAGTCTCCCACAATACTAAAAAGATTTTATGAAAATCTTTATTTGTTTTACGAATGAATTTCAATTGATTTGTTTAACATTGTGAAAGTGCTTTGTATTCTAGTGTATTTGGTTGTTTTCTGTTGTGTTCTCTATTGTTTTAAGTTGCTTCCGGTTATATTCGCCAGCTTTGTTTCGCTATATGTTGTTTTTGGTCGTTTTCTGTTATTTTTGGCTGTTTTATGTTGTAGGTTGTTGTACTCGGTTATGTTCTGTTTTTTTGTGTTGCTTTCTGTTGGTTTGGTTGTTTTCTATTGTCTTTGGTCGCTTTCCATTGTTTCCGGCTGTTTTCTGCTGTTTTTGGTCGTTTTCTATTGTTTCCGGCTACTTTATGCTTGTTTTCTGTTGTTTTCAGCTGTTTTCTGTTCTGCTTTGTTGTATCCGGTTTTATTTGGTTCTCTTTTGTTGTGTCTGGATGTTTTTTTGTTGTTTTTGGTCGTTTCCTGTTGTCTTTCTGTTTTTTTCTGTTGTATGGAGCTGCTTTCTTTTCATTCTTATTGTATTTGTTCGTTTTCGGTTGTTTTGAGCTGTTTTCTGTTTTTTCCTGTTATATATTTCTGCTGTCCAGACTGTATTAGGTAACTGTGAACGTATTTTTAATTTTTCATGCTTTTTCAATAGGAATTTTAAAAAATTTGTCAATATTCAAATCCATTTACTTCCAACAACTTGGAAAATAAGAAGTTAAAATATTTTTTATTTTATTTTTTATCCAATAATCTGCAGGCTTCTAATAATTTATATTACAAAATATGATAAGTGCTTTGTATAGAATGTGGAAGGTACTTTAAAATGATTCATACTCTTAATATTCGAACTAAAATATAGTATATATAACTTTCGCAAGCTCTACTGAAAATTTTACTTCTTTTACTTATGACCGGGCTTGTGACTCTCTTGTTCTAAACTAACGATATAAGCGATATATGCCGAATTTTACAATGTCTGCTCATAGAATAGAAACTGAATCTGAATTTGACGCCGTCTTCCCGCAGTTTCTGTCAGTATTTCCGAGCTGTGCACGTTCATGCACACAGTAGTGTGCGCGATAACATGACACGCGTGGAGTGGCTCTCGATCTCTCGAATGGAGAGAGGCTTGAAATTTGCCAACGTCCGTAGTTTTTAATCTACCCGTCTAAGCAGGATTTGCAGCTTGTTGTCTGTTCGGTTTATGCAGCAATTGTGGGCTTGCGGCATAGTAACCTGCAGTACGATATGAAATGCTGATGTAGGATATGGAGAACCAACAAATTGGTGGAAGGATTTTGTTCACTGTTCAAGAATTTTACCGAAAATGTGTAATGATATCTATATTTTGGGATATATTTATAAAAAAGCTATATTACACAAGGTGGTCCAATACGAGCGCGATGCTTTCCAGCGGCCTTACCGTTCAAGTTAGAAGAAACTAGCGTGGATAAAGAACGTTTTTTTCAAATGGTCTACTTGCAGAAAATCAGTTCAAAGATGGCGGACATCCGGATATACCAGAAGTAGGCATAATAATTCCTTATTTTAAATAAAACACCGTGTATATTATTACGTTTTTGTATTGGGCATCGATTTTTAGGTCCAGTTTGCAAACCATATGAAGCCTATCTTCGAAGTTATTCAGTAATCCTTACAAAGTTTGAGGTTTGTAGTACTTTACAAAAAATGTTAATATCTCGGAAACTAAGTAGGACAGAAAAGGTTTCCAAAACGAGCAACAAATATACTTGTTTTAGTAAGATCATTGCGTCAAAAGCACATTAAATCAATAGACTAGCAAGTTTCAAATTTGAAAATTGTTAGTATATTGATTTAATGCGCCTTTGAAACAATGCACTAACTGAAACATAAGTATGTTTCTTGGTCGTTTTGAAACCGAAAACCGCATCTTTCTGTCGTACTTAGTTTCCGAGATTTTTTGTAAAGTACCATACACACCAATTTTTTAACAATTGCTGAATAAATTCAAAAATAAGCTTCGAAGACAAACTATGGTCAACAAACTGGACCTCAATATCAATGCTGAACTCAAAAACGTAATAAATAGAATATGTAATCTAAAACAACGAGGTTGATACCTACTTCCGGTATATCCGGATGTCCACCATCTTTGAAATTATTTTCTACAAGTAGACCGCTGAAAAGAGAACGTTTTCTATTCAAGCCATTTTCTTCTTATTTAAGCAGTAAGGCCGCTAGAAAGCACCGCGCGCTTATTGGACAACTTTGAATACGTCTTACGGCTCCTTTTATAACCTGGTCTATAATAATTCATTTAATGGCATTTGTGCAGCAGCATCGATGTATTTGCTGAAATATTTGATGTATTTGCGAATATAATAAATTCACCCTTCCTCATATTGTACGTTCTCTTCGTAAAAGTTGTTCAGCTTGGTTTGTAAACCCCCACAGGCGTTATCACTAGAAAGTTCTTCACTTCCGGTTGGAACCTGCGTCTGATTTGTACCTAGAAACCGAGTTTTCGTCAAAGATTGCACAGGATATCCCCAGAGCATGACGACGTCCGAAACCACCCTTAGCACTGAGCTCTCGGCACTTATATATTTTCGTTAGTTTCGCATCGCTTTCACACATTCTATATATCGGTGGTTCACTTAACCCCATAATGTGGAGGTGTTTCCTGAGTTGACAATGGCCAATCAGGAACCCTACTATGAGACGTAGGTTTCACCTGGTTATCGCCAAGTACCTCTTGGATATTTCCATGCCAAGACCTGCAACAATTTCTTCAGCAATTTGTTGGGTATCCATATAGGAGACGTGGATTATTGATGGTAAACAATAGTTTCTGGGGATTTTTCAGGTAGACACAGCAGCACCGACTATATAGCCTAATAAATCATTCCCAAATTAATAAGCAATATTGAAATACAAATTATTAAATCTAAAATTTATTATAAAAAAAGAGATGAAATAAAAAAATTAAATAATAACCAACAATTATATAAAAAACGGAAAGGTATTAAAAATAATGACGAAATTTAAAATTCAATCATAAAGAAGAAAAACTTAAAATATTATTATTCCCACGAACCCGATTTATTGAAGCAAAAATGGAAAACCCTACTACGCCCTCACAGACTCTCATAGATAAAAAAAATATAGAACAAAATATCCATATCTATCTAAATAAACTTATTAACGTTCCAGATTTCTCATCAAGCTAGAAGATGTTTATGTCTTAGAATTTCTAAATTTCAAATTTTCACTTTATAAATCGATAGGAAGAAATTATAGAACTCAGATACTCGGATGCCTTCAAAATAGCTGGGATTACACCACGTCCTAACAACTTCGCCGGATCGGTACGCGTAGTCGTGCTGTTTGTTCCAAAGTTTGTCGGTGTTATTGGTATTGTTGCACAGTTTTCAGGGCGACTGCGACGCCTCTCAGGCGAGGTGCGGTTCGCAGATAACACCTAATGAAATGCAGATGCATTCGATGGAGCCGCAAAACAGAAACTGCAATATGTGGCAAGTGCAGAGCTGGGGCATGCTGTAAGCCAATTATTTTACTCGGAAGAGGTGGCTGCAAATTAGAATTGCTAGGGCTCTTAGGACAACGGCTTCAACTTTACAGTTCATTAATATAACATAAAAGGAACCAAACATGTTTTACCGATGTTTTGCTTCCCAAATCGGTCTGTGATATCTAACCACGAAGACAAGTACATCGCTTCTACTCCTAAAGAAAAAAACAGACATCTTAGGGAGGCTTTTCGTAGCCAACTCTACCGTAGACTTCCAAGAAAGTACTCCGATCACTACCATAAACGTGAAATCGAGAATGGCAGAGGTCAAATTTCAACATCGAGATGTAAAGAGCATCCTCTAAAAACTAAATACGATGAAAGCTACTGATCCTGACTAAATTCCAGCCAATGCACTTAAACACAACAGGCTTGCACCTGTTCTTTGCAAGCTCTTCAAACTATTATTTCAGCGAGGCGTCTTTCCCGCTTCATGGAAGATTGGCTGCATACAACCCATCCCCGAGAGAGGCAAAAAACCGATCCTACCAATTATAGACCTGTGGCTTTTCTCAGCATCATGTCTAAGGTTATGGAAACTGTCTTTAAGACCTAGCTCCTGGAAGACCTGGACAATAATAACATCATAGATGATCGCCAGTATCGCTTCCCTAAGCACAGGTATACGGTTGACCTCATCGTCACTCACTTGTGGATCAGAGCAATATAAAATCATGGCGAATTCCGTGTTGTTGCACTTGACATATCGAAAGCCTTCGATAGAGGGTGGCATTTGGAACTTCTGGTCAAGCTTGCTGCTTATGGACTACCACCTGGCCTGCGCCAGTGGTTGAATAGCTTTTTGAGCGACCGATCTCTGCCTGTTGTAGTCGAAGGCTGTTCAACAGATGTGTATTCAATTAACGCCGGTGTTCCTCAGGGATCTGTCTCACGTTGGCTTACCAACTGTGGAAACGGAGTATCATCGCATAGTCGCGTCATCTTTCGTTACGTTTTTGGGGATCGACATCAACAATAACATGTCCTGGCACGACCACGTCGTCAGTATTGCTAAAACGGCATCCCAGAAGCTTGGAGTTTTGTTCCGCTGTAGGAAGCAGTGCACACCAGAGCAACTACTGTTGCTCTACAAGGCACAGATCCGACCATTTCTGGAGTATTGCTCTCATCTCATGTGTGGGGATGCGCTTCGAACCACTCTCCAAAGCTTCTGGACACTATCCAGAAGAGGGCAATTAGATTAATCCATACGTTCAATCTCACACAGGACCTCCACAGCCTGGAACATCGAAGAGTGGCCACCCTTCTTCCTATCCCTGTTTTATAGATTCTATCACGGAAGATGTTCAAGTGAGCTCTCCAAGATAATAACACCAAAGGCCGTCTGAACCAGGAACACTAGAAAGGCTCTGCGAGCTCATCCTTAACAGGTCCAGGTCCCTACTCCCCGAAACTCTCCTCCAGCAGTCTTTCTTTTGGAGAACTTCGCTGTAGAATGAACTGCCGGGGAATTTGTTTCCCGATGGCTACAACATGCAGCATTTCACATCTAACGTGCACCGACACTTATCCTCTCGTAGCGCTTCTACATCACCATAAGCTTTCACCCTTTGCTGGAGGCTGACAGTAAAAAAATCTACGTCGCTCCCTTCTCTCGGTTTATCTACTCTTGGTCTGTCTGTCTGTTGTTTCTTAGTCTATAATTCTGGCATAGTATAGAATGTAATAGAATAACGTGTTGGTATTTGTACACAAGATGTGCTTACACAGGTCAAAAAGAAGTTGTTGACTAGTAACTACAAAATAAAGATACATAAAAATTAGCCTACGCTCACAGATAAAAATACACAAGACATTTAAACAAGATGAAACTAAACTAATTGAAGCAGCAAGAACATCAAGAAAGTCGATTGTAAAGTGGCTGAAGTTGACTCTAAATCATTTAACGTCAAGAGAATTTACATTAACAGGTAAAACATTAAAAAGTTGTATGCTATGGTAATTAACGTTATTTCTGGTTCTAGCAAGTCTCCTTTGTGTACATGTTTCCTTTATGTTGGATATTATAAGAGTTGATTTTTTGGTGGGTCGTATAAGCCTAATATTATTTGTGACGTTCATGAGGCAACTATAAATGTATGCGCAAGACAGTATCATAATACGTAATTTGGCAAATTCTTCTCTGCAGGGATCTCTATACTTCAAATTTAGTATGTATCTTATACACTTCTGTATTGCGTACCACATAAATAATGTTTTTAATGTTTTGCTATCATAGCTGATGTGTGTATCCCAGGTCAGAATGGTGTCAATCTGTCAACACACCAAGAAACTTATTTGATATGGTCATTTTTGAATTCCTGGCTGCGTGGGTTGATTGTCATTGACTGGGATTTGTTTGAATTAAAAGTTAATTTATTCATTTCAAACCAGCCCTGAATATCACATTAATTCAAGGCGAATGTCGCACTATGTATATCTGTTCCGGAATTATGGGTTGGAACCATATATTTGGAAGTCGGTTAGTTGCATGGGCGTAGTTAGTAAAAATTCAAATTATCAGAAATGTTTTCAACTTCGGATTTATAAGTTTTACGGGAAACTAGGAAGGTCAGGGAATCAGGCTTCGTAAAAACAATACATTTGATCACTGGATTTGTACTGTATCAAATGATGATGACAAGAAACTCAAATTACTGCATCATTTTAATAAAACAATAACTTACTATCGATAATAGTTTTAATTACCTGCAATATAACTTTGCATTGTAGTAAAAAGAGGTAAACATAGCATTTTTGCATTTCACAAAGCTAAACACACGATTTAGCCAACCATGTTGGCCAATCCGTGACACAAGTGTGCATTACTGATTGCCCATCCTTCTAAACAGCGAAGCTCACAGACTGGCAAAAGTATAAAGTATAATCGTATAACCTTATTTTTTGTAAACCAGAAACCTGCGTATACCTAGTTAGAAAGTGAATCAGGTGTTTTATATACTTTTCAGAGAAAGGGAGGAACTAGCATGGGAAATTTTTATACATATATGCATGCACCTTTACAGCCTCTGTGAATATTTTTTTAAAAGAAGGTCTATAACAAGCATGCATCCAGTAGATGGAAGTTTCTTCATAAAAGTATGTATTTGTATATATTCAATCTGACTAACTGAAGTGGGATAATTGATTGTTAATTAAGGTAGCTATGATTAATAGTAATTTTATGATTCTGTCACAAATCAACGCAGTTTGCAATTAGTGATTATACAATAATTATAAGGTAGACATGAAAAATCTGGCATTAATTTGCAAAGCAATCGCTTTGTTCTGATTTTCTGCTATAATTTTAATCCATGAATTCTAAAATATTTTTGACAATAGTGTCATCCAGCTTTGAAATTTTGTTTCCAATATTGATAAAATACCATTGGATGATACTTATTAACATAGCCCTCAATACCTAATGGAAAGCTTTTGCTAAATAACATCCAATAAATGAGCTTTGTCATAGCCTTTGTTAGAATATCCATGTTGATAAAATCGGAGCTTAGTATATCGTATCCATCACAGAGTTGTTGAGCTCTGAATCCGATTCAAAACGTCGACCTCTCAATTCCTTTTTGAGTTCAGGAAACAAATCGAAGGCACACGTATTAAGTCTGGATGCGGAGGGAAGGTCATTTATGATTTGTACAACTAGCTCTTTATAAATTGTTGATCTGTGAGCTGGAGCATTATCGTTGTGCAGCGTCCAACCCAAGTCTTAAGAAGGAGGCTGCTCTTGCTTTACTTTTGCCTTCAAGTTTGTTTATGCAGATTAGTATGTTCCAGCTACTCTAGATACAATGTGATCGTAAATGATCTATCAAGGACGCCAATTTGGTTTCCACTCGGGGTGGTCCACCATCGATGCCCTGGAAACGATAACGAGGACTGCGGAAGAAATGGTATGTGTTGGTGACGCTGGATGTCCGCAAAGCATCCACAAAGCGCCTCATAGAGCATGATTATGGCAGAACTGGGAAAGCTGAAGATTTCAAAATACCTAAGGAATCTGATAAGCAGTTACCTAGACTCGGGATCAATTTGCATTGCCGAAGTCGAAATTTCTATGACAACAGAGATGCCTCAAGGATGTGCTTTAGGGTCGCTACTCTGGGATACTCTGTGTGATGGGGTGCTGCAGCTTTTTCTGCCCAGCGGCGTAAAGACGGTAGCATACGCCGACGATCTGACATTAGATATCGTCGCATCTCTGTGCAAGATTGAAAGGTGGATGTGGATCACAAGCTTGATTTGGCTCCTGAGAAAACAGAGGCTATTACCATATAATGCGCGGCCCAAGGAGCAAGATAGCTAACGTGGTATTTCAACCAAAGAGACTGCAGGTCCCAATAAGCAAGCCCATAGTCACTTTGGATAACAAGAGGCGTTACGGAGAACGCCTTAAGAGAATAGGGGCAGAAGCTGAGAAGACGGCGACGATACTGTCGCGACTGATGCTAAATGTAGAAGGGCCCAGTAGCAACAAAAGGGCACTACTGTGCCAGGTTGTACAGCCGGTCGTTCTATATGGAGCTCCTGTGTGGTGTAAAGCCGCGAAAAGGAAAAAAGTATCAGAAGGTCTTAGACAGCTTGCAGAGAAAGTCTCTGCTAAGGGTGGCCAGTGCTTATCACACGGTTTCTACAAGAGCCTTTCAAGTTATAACGGCGATACCACCATTATACTTGCTGACCGAAAAGAGGTCACCGATCCACCAGGGACATGCAGGCAATGCGATATGCCGCCCTGAAGCCAAGAGACTGACAGCAAGTAAGTAGCACTTACCACTGATAAAAGGACTAGTACCGTCAATAAAAGAATGAGCGGAATGCAGTCATCGATAGACGTCCAATAATTGGAAATTATTTCCCACTGAGGAGCTGTCTGGGCATAGGCACTTTTTGAGTGTATAGTAAAAGGATAGGACTGGAGCTGGACGAGAGATAGGAGGCAAAGCAGAAACTGGAGAGTGATCTAACCCCAGAGACTGTGATCCCGCTGATTTTATTCAATGTAGAGGCACGGAACATTATACCATTATACACGGGATATTAAATCAAATACTCTCTGCAAAGGTCAAGGAGGAACGATCACAAGACTAGATGACCCTAAATGGTAAAGTCATTACCACATCTCGCACTGCGGAGAATATCGTTCACGATGATGCTCGGTGCAGATATAGATGGAGCAGCGGTAAGAAAGAGTGAATGGGTTTTAGTCGGTCGGGCCGTGGTAGCATGTCTGATGGACGCGTTTGCGTCCGTGGCACATGTGACCAGAGGGCTCAAATATGCCGGTGCAATGTCGGGCGGGCAGACTCTCTCTTGCACCTTCGGATGTGCGAGTGTTTCTGCCCTTGCCATCAAGCCGATTTCCTAAACTCTATATAATAAAAAAACATTTATCAATGGCGTCACTTTACCAGCGCTTTATAGTTTTGGCGTTTCGTCATATTTAACAACATTATGTAAAAGCTATGGAATACGTATGCAGCTGCCTTTTCCACTGCTGATAAATTGTCACTCAATTCTGTTTTTACTCCCGTTGCCACCTTTGGAATCCATCCTGCGGTCACTTCCCTACACTCTTAATCATCATGAATCATTTTGGTGTTATAATTCGCTTGTGACAATCCGAAGATCAGTTTTATTCAAGTTGTTGATTTCTGCAAGTTTCGTGGCAGTCCACGCAATCTATGCTCGACCGGGAGGAGGTTCATCTTCATTTGATTCACAACCGTCTGTTAACTCCTTATGTCACAGAAATACTCTACATTGTAATAAACTTTCATCTGGATATGCGCTTTTAAACATTTCCTAAGTTTCAGTTGGTGTTTTGTTTAACAAACACAAACATTTCGTCACATATATTAACCTTACCTTCATTTTTTCGATTGGTGGGCAAAACACTGACGTATGTCATATACCTTCGCAATTGTACAATGTCTGCACCGACTTTGATGAAATTTGGAGCATGATATGATGTGGGATAGTAGCAGGTAACTCTAAACAACCGTACACTGTTGAACAAGTAATTAGGAAAGTTTCCGTATTCACGAAATTCAGGGGCCTAGCAGGCGGATCACTATCTGCACTGACAGCCAGCCAATTGAAAACACTTAGTGCTTATAGGTTTTATCCAGACTCGTTCTGCACTGTAGAAAGGTCTTGGATGACATCTTCACATCAGGTGTCACTCATATGGGTGCCGAATCATGCTGGAATTGGTGGGATTGAAACTGCGGACGCGTTCGCAAAGTGAGGGTTGAGGAATCATTTCCTGTTTCCTGAGCCAGCTCTGGGGCTGGCATTAGGTACCATTTGGAGGAAAACAGAGGTGTGGTTGAGACATCAGCTTCTAGGCAAGGTGGGACGGTTCTGTCTCTCACTGGACAGAAGCCGGCTAAGGTTACTTGTCGGCCTGCTATTCAGACATTACACCTTCAAACGTCATCGTGTGATGGAAGTGACAAGTGATCCGACGTGTACACGCTGTCGCAAGGCGGAAGAATCTTCTGCACACATTCTATGTCGCTGTGAATTGCTTGAGTATCACAGGGAGACCATACTAGGTTCAACGGTTCTTGAACTTGAGGATATAAGATGGGGACCCAAGGCTATCCTCACCTTTGCACTGAGGGCTGGACTTGGGAACTAGGATATGGAAAGTTGCATAAGTGCCCGTTTGTAGGCCCAGTACTATTGATTCTGGTCACCAAGAAGCCTACCTCCCGGTTTCATTCATTCAATTAGGAAAGCACAAAAATCGTCAGGGACGTTCCAAACTTTGTTTTTACGCATTATCGAGTTTAGTGATCATTTTCCATTTAGTAACTGAAGGGCTAAAATTGGAGTGCTCGAGATGGTGGGAATAAGGTAACACGAAAATTTTCCATGTTTGTGAAGGGCTCTGCTGCAGTTATAAATTGTTATATTTTATTATTTACAGACCTATCACTTTTCAAGACATGTTTACATCTTTGTAGAGTTCTTTGATACATGCATATTACAATTATTATAACTTAATGACCGAAAAGTTACTAGCTGTACCCGTTTCATGAAATCGTGCCGGTGGTGGCCAAACAATGACCAAGAAACGAAGAAATTTGAATCCACTCAACTTTCATTTTAGGTGTCTTAGGTGCTCCTTGTTTATTTAGTAAGACATTTATTTAAAAAAAGATGATATATGAAGAAAGTCAGGCCAAATAATAAGTGCTACTAAACCGCCTTCTGGGTGCCAAGTATTCTTATTAATATGTCTGCTGTATAGTAGTAGTAGCAGATTTTTTCCTATAGATATTTCAAATTACTACTCATAGCTGCCAGTTAGTGAGAAAAAGTAGTTTTCATGTGGCATCAATCCCACGACATGAGGCAAACATAGATTACTCAATTTAGAAACAGTTTTAATAATAGTAATGAAGAAAACCATTAACACATCGAACCTTTCATCAAATTTTACATTCCTTACGAGGCATATCTACAGCCTTTAAATTCGAACCAGAAAATGTAGGAAAAAGTCGGCGGCTAGCGGGACTGGAACCGACGACCTCCATTTTGGTACTCCGGCGCTCTCACCAGTTGAGCTATGGCCGCCCTGTCAACTCAACCAATGGGCCCGCCCACCGACGTCATCTGATATGACGGGTCGGTACTGATCCCCGACCACGTTCGATCTAGATGTCACTAGCACGGATACCTCTGTGTACGGGGTGGAGAATTGTTTTTATTTTCATGCTTACATCCGCATGTGTATTTCTTAATTCAAATTCGTACCAGAAAATTTCAGAAAAAGTCAGCGGCCGGCGGGACTCGAACCCAGGACCTTCAGATTGGTACTCCGGCGCTCTCAGCAGTTGAGCTACGATCGGCCTGGTCCGACCTTTTCTGTTAAGAATTTGAATTGAAAAATCCACATATACATGTAAGCATGAAAATAAAAGCTCAACTCGCGTTGTAAAGCCTTTTTGGTCCCGAAGTTAATTCACTTATTGTGACAGTATTTCAGAAATTTGCATCCGTATACGATAGCGGAGCTTTTTTCCATTCCGCGTTACACGTCTCCATGTTTTTTTTATACATTCACCCTTACTCACCTAGCTTTCATACGGACATACTTGCGTAATCGTAGTGTGAAGGACCTCCATACCTTATTTATGTAGAAAAATCGTTTTATAAACAACAAGTTTATTCAGATTCCTGTTGTCATAAACCCATATAACGGTCACTCTTTCTAGAAGTATTATTATTGACAACTGGCTTCAATTCTATGTCATAATGCACACATAAATGGCTCTCAATTAAGCAACGTATGTTGCAAAAATTTTGAGAAGTTTTTGAAAAAATTAAAAAAATATCTCATAATAATATATTTGAACTGTAACTACAAAAAATAACAATACTTCCTAATATAAAAATGATATTGAAGGTCTGCTAATGGGCCATGATCTTCCACGGCTCGCAATTTCCTCTTAATGTTCCTCATTAGGTTTTAGGCAGATTCTAAATCAATTACTGTGGTCTTTAGCATTATTCTCCTTCCTAACTGCTGTTCGTTTCGAGCTTCCCAGCCATTGTCATAAACTTTGGCACTCAGTTGAGCCCAAAAAGTTTCGATAGGTCTTGCTTGAGGATGATTGGGAGGGTTGTCGTTTCGTGGTACAAAAGGTACTCCGTGTTGTTCTAACCAGTTTCTCGTATGCAAAGCATAATGACTTGAAGCCAGATCTGGACAAAAAATTATATTGTCATTAGCATGGTGGGTATTAATAAAATTGGGTATAGACTTCTGCGGTAACCGCTTCGGTCCTAACTCGTCCAACGTACGGCTGTGAAATACTGTTGTCTGATATAGCGCACCACACTAACACTTTGTTTTCAAACTTTTCGTTTAAATTTTACATTATCTGGACAGGCTTCAAAGTCTCTTATATGAAAACCATCATTACCTTTGATTTCTGAGTTCAAAAATGTGACATACTTTCCATCGTCAAGAATAATTTTTATCAATCATTTGGTTCTACGGTGCCCCGCACCACAGCCGATATACAGCGCCTATGAATGTGTGCGAGTGTGAATCTCTCACCACTATTTGCACGACAGCTCTCTATGCTACTGAACTACGACTCCTCAGTTGGCCAGGATTTCATGTGATGAAAGGTGCTTGCTTACTCCGCAAGAGGGAGATACCAACCTACCAACCTACCAACTGTGGTAGGGCGCTGGCCTAGAATGCCGGAGACGCTGGTTCGAATCCAGCTGGTACCCTTCATTTTTCCGATTTTTCTGTGAACCGAATGATTGGAATCATCTCCCTCTTGCGGAGTGAGCAAGCACCTTTCATCAAATAATTTTTATGTTGCCAGCAAAATGAGTACGATGCAAATTGCGACAGCATTGAGGAATTCTTTCTAATTGATATGGGGGAATACTTTGGATATTTTCTTCTTTTTGGAAATTTTAAGGCATTTCTCTTCAATTTCTCTACAGACTGTCCTAGCCTTGATGTGAAAAATCTTGTGTTGAAGTTCCAACTCGATGTTCACTTCTGTTGACCATTGTTCGAACTGTAGCAGCATTCAGCGCTCTTGGACGTCCACTTTTTGGTAAATTTATACAAGGAATACCTTTTTCGCATTCACGGATCGCTCGATAAATTGTGGAAACCGAAATATTTTGATCTTGATATAGGCGAACTATTTCTTTTTTTCAAGTCGTTCAACTAGGCTGTAAATACTCTTCCGAATATCTAACTTGTACTACATTTTGACAACTTATATCATAACCGAAATGGTTCTATTGTTACGTTTAGATGTTGACTGATTACCATGGTAACGATTTATGAATTGTTCCCAACGGTGAAACTACCTTCCGAGTTTTGAAAAAAATTCTCAAAACTTTTGCAACATACATACGTTATTTGTCTTTAGATATTCATGAAACGATTATAACTGACAAAAACTCAACTTTCAGTGGACTGAAATCGGTCTTACCTGTTTCAAGAATATTACGTTCTCAAAGTGAAATTATAAATATTATTTCACAGACTTGATGTTCTCAATCTAATTGACCACCTACTGTAGTGCAAGAGCTATATTTGCGAACCTATTGAATGACTTTCAAAGGATACAACCGGCAAGTTTCCAGGCAAATTGTATTTGCTTTCCGAGCCAGTTTCAATACAAACACAAAAGAGACAAAAGCAGTGACTTTATTGATGTGACAAGCTATGGACCTCATTCAGAGCGGGAGCGTAGTTAATCGACCGTTTGTTTTCGTTTGTTCTCCTGTTTTTATCTGCAGCCCGTCTACAGTCGAGTAATACGGCGTTAAAATAGTATACAAAGCATTTTTATGGTACTATGGTATCAATAGCGTTTTCCCTGATTAATTCGTGTTCAACACTTCTCATTCTTACGAGGCATGTTCAGGGTGGGTTACTTAAGGTAACCCACTACATTATCTCGGAAATTATAAATTTAATGATACGACAAAAAGTTAAATATAATACTGGAATTCTAACAATTACCGAAAATCCGGTATGTTTGTCTAGATAGTGAAAAATCTACGTTAAAAACCAGTAACATGTTTCCTTATTTTGGTTTAATATTCTTAGACTAATTCAAACCACAAAGGGTACGATACTTTAAACTCTGCTTTAATATGCAGCGGCATATAGAACCCGCGCTTCTCTGGTGGCTCAATGAGGACGCGCCGTGGCGTTCCACCAAGAAGTATGCTGCTGTTTTTAGCAGCGACTTTCTTTGTTTGCCGTTACCTTCGGGTACCAGATGGCGCACCGGCAGGATTCTTTCTGTCTGCTCTCACATGTTTCACATGTTTAGTAAACGTGGAAAAACTGATGCTCTCTATTTCCGTCAATCGACCTATGGCGCACTGATGATCGCTAATAAGCGTGAAACAGCTGTCTGCGTACAGGTGGATTGACGGAGATAAAGAGCAACTCTCGTATAAAGGACAGAATGTTTTAAAAATGGTTCAAAGCATCACCCTTTAAATTTTTGCCCCATGTCTATCAAATACCCCGTATAACCAGATTGGCTTGACATCCTGTATAACCGGAGGCGCTCTGAAAAATATTTACCATCATGAATGGTAATAGGTAGTCGATGACTAGACGCAGTCCCTATAATTTGAGTCCTGACTGTGCTCCTGAATGTAGGTTCTCAATTCGACATTTATACCTCATTGAGCAGCAGTGATTACGGTAAAGTTTTTCCAGTAGTTTGTATGCGCAGTGTCTTCGCACTATTTTGAGCTAGATATGATTCTGTTGAAACTAAAACGAAAATAAGAATTATTCTATTTTTTTAATATCTTTTTTTTCTAAAGTATCGTAAAGTACCTATCAGTGAAACTGATTCAGCGAAACTGAATCGTGAGAACCCGCCTTCAGTGAGATACGCCATTTTTGCTATTTCTAAAGTACGAGAGGTCAATAGTTTTTTATAATATATTCATCTTGTTTATTTCAAATCACTGTTACTCAGCAGCTTGATGTCACTAATGCTTTTCCTGCGCATTTTGTGACATTTAAATACACAGCATCAAGCTTCTCACTGGCTCAGTCAGCTACGCTTAAAACAAAATATGGCCATCCAACGTTACTTTTACAAAAATGGTACAAATTAATATCAGAAATACGTCGAACAGAGCAGAGCACTAAGCCGATCTCGTAGCTAACGCTACTCCAAGTCGATAAATATAATCCTGAATACCGCAACGTTGTTCGATATTAATCTGCGAAGTTACGTCGCGCCAGGATAGGACAGAATGTTGGTGAATCCAACAAAGTTTTCTAGCCCGGAATCGTTCATTATAACTTTTTCTACGAATATGGAAGCTTTCCGCTCAGCAGAACTTTTTATTAAACTGCCATTAGTAGCAGTTAGCTTGCATTTCAGTCCAAATGCTACATGAAAGTAATTGCAGCAGTTAATCCTACTTACTCACTTCAACTCACATGCTTGTGGCGTTCAATTTAGTTAATGCTACCAAATTTTCAGAATATTTTGCACAAGTAATTGAGTATGTACAATGTTAGAATTTCTAGAAATTGGGTAAAGAAGCAATTGGGTGAAGAGGTGACATTAGGTTCATGAAACAAAAATGCAGCTAAGAAGTTAAATATGTGTATCAATCACGCATCAATCATAAAGATTTTTAATATGTAATAGAACCATGGGCAATACACAAAATGTCGACAAGCACTATCAAATTTGGATATTAGCTAAATGAGTTGGGTTTGTTGTTGCAATCGACATCTGACTCAAACACAACCTACTTCGGTAAAAAATTTACATTCAAAAATTTAAGGTATACTGACAAATTGTTAAGCAGATATCTAGAAAACGGTTACTCGGAACATTTCCAAAGTATACATTTTTCACGTAAAAATGCTTGAAAAAGCATAATCTTTAACATTTGCAGTAATATACTGTGACAAGAAAGTTACACAATTTTAAGGAGGCTTAATCTATAGTAAGTGGCGCCCTCTACAAGTTTCGTCTGAAAAAATCCCGAGATACTAACTTCGTGCCGATACGTCACCCTGTTGATGAATTATTAAGCAAAAGAAAATTACAATTACAACCATGACACCCTGTATTTCGGTTTTTATCAGCTTTTGCACTGAGATAAGTTTGCTTGAATCTAAATACTTTTACCCCTGTCACTTTCATAGTGACATTAGTATTAGGTTCATGTCGGTAAATTTTCCCACGGCCTGGTAAATTTGTCTAAATCGGTACACAAATATTAGTTTTGATTAATTCTTTCAAATAAGTAAGTTGCAGTGTTAGGTACAGATTGTCCAAATAAATTAAACTCACCACATGAAGTGAATATGTAAACTAATAGGTACATATAATACCAGACATACATATTTTATTTCACAAGTAATTAATTGAAACTGTATTTTATTTTTGGTAACGAAAATCTGCCTTATCATAAACCAATCTTTTGTAAATTATAAATAAGCTACGCCCGACCAACGTTCTGAGATTTTAGCTACTTCTCCATCTGTCTTCTATTTGTTACAATGGTATTGGTGGTTCAGCTCTTTAGTGGAATATTAATGTTTGGAATGAATATTCCAGTACATTCACTATATTTTAGACAAGCGGATTATTACTATTCGTCTGGAATATGAATTATTTCCCAGTACTTCCACCATATATGCAAGCTTAGCTAGCGTTCTGTAAAATGGTGGATGCGTTCTATAAATCTGTTTACATATTCTTAGAAATTGATATGATACACTTTATGGGGGAGGGAACCCACTTGCATGTTTGATTAAACAATTAGAATTTAAAAAAATATCAACAAAAGCTCTTGCGTCAACACAACACAACTCTATAAGTTTTAACAGATTCGAGGTGACAAATGTTCAAAGGAACAAACACACTCTACTCCAAAAAATTAACGCACTACCTAATATTTTAAGAAAAAGCTGCCCACTTGAAACAAACTTTGAAACCTGTTACTACATTTTGACATAGCCTTGTATATGATTTCCTTTAACAACCTGAACATTTCATTTTGTGCTGATATTTTTTTTTGTAATTGATGTTTTGCTGGAGCACTGGCATTCCTTGTAAGATAAATCGAATCTTAAACCAGCTAATGCTTTAGCATGCTGCTTGTTAGCCCTGAACTTATACGAATTTCGATATAATATTCTCTGTAAACGGTGACTATGCAATGCGAATCCAGAAATTTGACACCTGATGTGCACAAGCTATCATATTGCGCGAAGAGGGTTGGAGTTATCGATGTATCTCATATATCGGTATCGCGTATGGTTGAACCACAAAGGTTGACCGGTCAGCATACCAGAAGAGCGGGGCAAGGCAGAAATTACGTTACGGTCTCAGTACAAGATCATTCTTTGAGGCTTTCACAGCAATCACAGCTTGAAGATACCCATGGCCTTCGAATAAGCATTGAAACAGTTTGCATTTCAGCTTGAGGTCCAGCCTCAATGGTAAATGATCGTAGATTGCGCCTTACCTTTGCTATAGAATACGCGAACTGGGGAGAAGCTGTATAGGTTTCGTTTAGTGAGTTCATTGTACAAATGAATCGCGCTCCTGGCTCTATACATGTGATGAGTGCATCCTTTTAGAAGGCGCAATGGACGTTAGGTTTAATGTAACATACAGAATACAACTTTATTCGGTGGAGGCTCAGCCATGATGTGGGAAGGAACTTCATTAACGGCAGGTAAATGCATGGTGGTGTTAAGTAATCGAAATTTAACTGCTGAACGCTACATATTGAACATCCACCAAGAGCATGATGTGACATTGGCCAAAATGTTTTGCATTGACAAGGTGGAGCTTTGTCTGGGATATTCTTGGAAAGAGACTGAGCGCACATCCGAATCGGCCCAGTAAATTAGAAGACGTTGGGCGACTTCTGGAAGAAATGATCTGGATGAAAATATCATTTGAAATCTCATTTCGAGTCGTCGATCTAAGGACACAATTAGAAGCAGAAGAAATAATTGGTGTTAAGCTGTAGTGCGGCCCTGTGTTTTGTCAGTGTCAGTGTGCGAAGGTTGGCAACACTGGAAGAGGGAGAAGGGGGTCAACGTGCGGGTGGCCCACACGCGATTATTGTTCCTTGTAACTAAATATACAAAAATAGAGGATTTTGTAAGCTAGCCGGAGTTTTAATTGAAGTGAAGAGTCTCATCGCATTTGGCACCCAACGGGCAGGCGGTTATAACCGTAAAGAACCGCGATCCACACGTTTTAAACCAGATACGCTATACCGGCAATAACAGAGACGGGCCATATTTCGTCGGTATTTCGACGCGTCAGTGAGAAACTAAGAGGATTTTTCCTGTAACCTACTGTAAGCACACCTTACGTTATTGGTACGGCACGAGATATCGAGAGGAGAGAGTGTTTTGGAGCCCTTAGCAGTCAGTGGATCGAGTTGATGCAGTTGATGATAGGGGGTTGAAATTCAGATTTAAGAGGCAGCCATTTGCAGCAGGTGGAAGTGGCAAAGGTCCCAAACGGAGTTTATGCCAGACGTACCGTGGTAGCGGTGCGGTGGTTCGTTGACAGCGGAGCCGTATCTGCAGCCAAGCCAATACGCAGCGTTTCCCACGTTGCCAAGTCGCAGACGACGGAGTGGTAGTTCAGGAAAATAGGCGTGCCAGGTTTCAGTGTCAGGGGTCGTGAATTTAGTTTAAATATAAGGGGAAAACAATTTTATGAGTGTATTAGTGGACGATAAGGTCTCATTTAATGTTGTTTGTTGTTTTGTCTTGCGTCTATTTCTTGTTAAATTGTCTAAGATGTCGCGTAGATGTAAGAAGTCGAAAGTTGACGACGATTTTGAATATTTTGATAGGAGTAATAAGCATTTAGAGTCAATGGTTGAGTCGCTAGCTGCGGGCATGGCACAGATGCAGGCAAGTATTTCGTCGTTAGCCGATAAAGTAAATAGTAGTGGCAATAATGAAAAACCGGGTAGTAAGGAACCCGTTAGAGAAGAGAAAGAAAGTTATGAGAGGAATTATATTTCTTTGTGGCGCGATTTAGGGGGTACCAACTTGTTTTTCTTTCCAGGGGGTAACCTGCACCCAATGCAATTTTTGAATAAATTAGAAAGGTTGTTCCGCGATGTTGGTGTACCAGATCAAGCAAAGGTTAATCTGAGTGTGGCATGTTTAAAGCAATCGGCAGCGGAATGGGCTTTCAATAAGGAAAAATCGTTTGTGACGTATGAGATATTTAAAAAAGCATTTAAAGATCGGTATTGGGGTGAAGAGCAGGAACGGGCTCTATATTTTGACATAAAATATGGTGAGTACAATGGCGGGTCACGGGGGGATTATTTATTGAAAGTAGCAAATAGTGCGGCATACTTGTCGGAACCCATAGAAGAGGAAGATTTAGTGAAAATGCTGGCTAATCATTTCCCACCGGACATAAAACGTGGCGTTATTTTATCGGGAGTAAAAACCTTGGATGAGTTTGAGAAGTATTTGAGGGCTTTAGATGCGACATTCGAGGAGAAAAGACAGAAGGTTCGAAATAGGGGGAATTTTAGGCCAACACTAAATAATAATAATAGAAATTCAAATAATGATGCTGGGGGCAGGATGGAGAGAGAACAAAATGGGGATAATCGGAGTAGGGAAATAAGATATTTAACACGTTTTAATGTAGAGTCGGAGACATTATGTTCGGAGTCCGAAGATGAAGAAGCGATAGCTAATTTCCACTCACCGGTATTTTCTGGAAAAATCACTGGAGATGTCGTAACAATTTTAATTGATTCAGGTAGTCAAGTGTCAGCTGTTGCAGCAGAATTTGTTGCTGAACTTCGCGAGAAAAATGTTGATATTCCTACTTTACCGTTATCTGGGGTTACAATCGCAGTTGCCGTAGGTGATAAGAAATTCGTGGCGAAAGAACAAATACTTCTTTCCGTGGAGGTGGAGTCAAGTGAAGGCAAAACGACTTTACAAAATATATGCGTTGTCGTGCCGAAATTAAATGTACCCATTTTGTTTCGTTCAGACTGGTTGGTAAGTTCGCAAGTAAAGCTTGATTTCCATAATATGAGACTATGGATTCCAGAACCAAAGTGTATGGTTGAGATCCATTTTGAAGGTAGTTACGATAGGGTTTTAAAAGTTAATGCAATGGTTGGCGAAGGTTCGAAAAGACACATATATTCGAGTTCAGAATTTATCGAAATGATTAATAGATCTGAAATACTGAATGATGAGGAAAAGAAGAGATTATATGAGATTTTGAAGCGGTATAGTAATGTGTTTTCGGAAACTCCGGGACTTACGGACATTTACGAACATGAAATTCGAATGCGCGAGACAGAGCCTTTTTTCTGTCATGCGTACCCAATCCCCATGAAATCTCGAGATGAAGTTAATCGCCAGGTCCAAGAAATGGTAGATTGGCGTATCATTGAGCGTGCGCAAACAGAGTATGTATCGCCGTTGGTAGTAGTCACAAAGAAGGACGGTTCTGCGCGTATTTGCCTAGACGCGCGTACTTTGAATAAGAAGATGGAAAACGATCACGTGATTCCCCCAAAACCAGAAGAGCTTCTCTTTAAATTTCGTCGAGGGCAGATTATGTCTACCCTAGATTTAACTGCGTCATATTGGCAGGTCCCAATAAAGGAAGAGCATCGGAAGTTCACGGGTTTCTTATACAAAAATGAGACATATGTTTTTCGGGTGTTGCCTTTCGGATTATCGACATCGGTAGCAAGTTTAATACGCGCGTTAGAGAAAATCTTAGGCGCCGGTGCGGATGATTTTGTGTTGTCCTACGTTGATGATTTGATTATTTACTCGAACAGTATTGAGGAGCATTTGAAACATTTAGAGTTTGTCCTGGAAAAGTGGGCGAAAGCGAATGTAACGGTAAAGTTACGGAAATGTTTATTTTTCAGAAAGGAGGTTCCTTATTTGGGACATATAGTTTCAGGGAATGGGGTACGGATTGATCCTAACCGATTAGAGGCTATACAGGATTTTCCGAGGCCACGGAATTTGCGCGAGTTGAGAGGGTTTCTGGGTTTTGTGAATTTTGACCGACGTTTTGCAGAGGGTTTTGCAGATTTAACCATACCGTTGTTAGGGTTATTGAAGAAAGGGGTGCGATGGAGTTGGGGGGAAACTGAACAGGCAGCGTTCAATAAAATAAAAAAAGCTTACCTAGAGGTGACGATGGTGGTACATCCCGATTTTAGCAGAGTTTTTTATGTACAAGCGGATAGTTCAGGATTCGGTTTAGGGGCATGCCTATACCAAATTAACGATGAGGGAGAAAGAAATGTAATAGCATTCGCGAGTCGCACATTGAAGGGTGCGGAGTTGAACTACACGGTAACAGAGAAAGAGGCCCTAAGTATAGTTTTTGCCTGTCGCCAGTGGCGTTGCATTATCTTAGGTCAACAGTTGTTTGTGGTAACTGACCATAAGAGTTTATCATTTCTAATGAGCTCAAAACTGAGAACGGCTAGACTCAGTCGTTGGACGTTATTTCTGCAGGAGTTCAATTTCACAATAGTCTATTGTCCGGGAAAGGAAAATATTTTAGCGGATACGTTGTCGCGAAATCCTTTAAAGAAAGAAATGATTCCAAAGCCAGATATCAATACGGCGGTACAGGTATCGATGTTAGCGTTAACTCACGAATTTAAACAATTGAAGGAACAGGTTAAAACGATCGAAAGTGATCAAAGAATGGATCCATGGATCATGAAGATTTTAGATCATTTCGAAAAGCGAGTGGTAGAGACGACTGTAGGGGGTGATAGGGAAGAGAAAGATAAGATTGCAGAGTGGTACAAGATACATAAGGGATTGGTGTTTAAGCGAGGCACTACCAGCAACCCGGGGTATAAATTATGTGTGCCATCTAATCAAATCAAGCAATTGGTAATGCAGCAACATGCTGATATCGGACATTTCGGTAGCGAGAAAACATTCCAACACATGAGGAGAACTTTTTATTGGCCGCGCATGTATCGCAATATTAGGCAAATAACTTCTGCTTGTGACTTGTGCCAGAAATCAAAGATTTCGAAACATAGTTGTGGGGACTTCAGCCCCATTATAACCACGGCTCCGGGGGAATTAGTTTCGGTTGACCTAATGGGCCCACTGCCAAGGTCGTGCGGAGGAACAACTCAGTTGTTAGTTTTCTTAGATAACTTCACAAAATTCGCGAAGTTATACCCCTTGAAAAAGGGTAATGCAAAGGCCATCGTGAATCGTTTAGTAAATGATTATATTCTCAACGTCCAGAAGCCTCAGGCGATCTTAAGTGATAACGGGACTCAGTTTGGTTCAAAACTATGGCGTGATCGTTTGGCATCGTTAGGTATAAAAACTAAATATACAACTTTATATTACCCACAGGGAAATAATACAGAACGGGTTAACAGAGAAATTGGTCGGTTGTTGCGTATCTTCTGTCATGAACAACACACCAGTTGGGCGTGTAGAATCGAGGAAGTTGAACATTGCATCAACAACGTGGTTCACTCAAGTACTGGTTACGCTCCTGTGTTTTTGCAGTTCGGCAAAGCTGTTGAGAATAATATGTCACAGCTAATAAAATTTCCAGATTACCTAGATGTTGATAACGGTAGTATTCCACGGGAGAGGGTGCTAGAATTGGCATACGAGAGGTTGCTCAGTTCTGCGAGTAAGAGGAAGTTAAAGGGTTCCAAGCCCAACATTCAGTGTTTTGTAGAAGGGGATGAAATAATGATAAGAACACACCCGCTATCTAGTGCTGAAGATTCAAAGATAAAGAAGTTGTTCTTATTATATGAAGGGCCGTACAAAATATCAAGAAGGGTAGGTGCCAACGCTTACGAAGTGATTGACTTCGAGGGTAAAGTTAAAGGGTTTTATAATGTCTTCAATTTGAAGCCTTACAAACGTTTGTCCCATGCCTAAGTTAGACACTAGAGCGTTTTATTTAGCATTTACGGTAGTGTATTGTTACTGTATCCACATCATATTTGTAGTCTTAGTTAAGTTTATGATTGTATTACTGTTACTTTAAGGTTTATTTTGGGGCCACCGCAATATAGGTAATGATTTTTGTCAGTGTCTGCCAAATATCATTAAGGGGGTAATGTAGTGCGGCCCTGTGTTTTGTCAGTGTCAGTGTGCGAAGGTTGGCAACACTGGAAGAGGGAGAAGGGGGTCAACGTGCGGGTGGCCCACACGCGATTATTGTTCCTTGTAACTAAATATACAAAAATAGAGGATTTTGTAAGCTAGCCGGAGTTTTAATTGAAGTGAAGAGTCTCATCGCAAAGCTTAAGGTGTTCCATTAAAATTTTAGACATTTCATACTTCTTAACGAATTAAAATTTACAATTTAGTTTTTGGAGTTATTTTTTTTATTCCCATTATATTATTGCGCGTACCTAAGTGGAGAATACAGATTTCGGGTCGATCTTTACACCTAAATCTAGTTACTAGATACCGAAGTTATTCTGTGATTCGTTTTTCTACATCAATTAACCTAAGATATACATAATAATAGTCAATGCCTTTTAACTTATACTCTTTTTCTTGTTCTTTACACCTAAATCTAGTTACTAGATACCGAAGTTATTCTGTGATTCGTTTTTCTACATCAATTAACCTAAGTTATACATAATAATAGTCAATGCCTTTTAACTTATATTCTACGTTGAAGAAAATGGATGATGTTATAAGACAAACATTATAAAGCCATGAGTGCAACGAAGCACGAAAGACAAGGATAAATTTTTCAAACGAAGTTAGTGTACTGAGAAATGTGCATGTGATACTCCGAAAAAATTACCCCTTTTAAACAAAAATATTGTCACGACGGCCTCTTTTTCTTCACCCAGGGAACCAAACTCGACGTAACTTTCACCGTTTTACTTCAGAACTTAATACAATATCTCTTAACCTTATCTCAACTAGATCTCCACTCAACTGACTACTGCCACGCTACTCGTGGTGCCTTATATACTTCATCGAACCATCTAGAAGATTCGAGACACCCAGATGACATTCGAGAATGCCGATCTGTCAGTCTAGAAAATTCCAGATGATTCGATGACGTTTACACATCAAAAAAATCTAACCTAATCATTGTGAAAGAAACATTAACAAATCCAAATAAGCAATGTAATATACAGGATGTTACAATATTATAAATTGTTGATTAACGTGAAGTGAAACGAAAAATGCATTTTTAATATATTACTGCTTTCGTTATAAATATGCTTTTTTATTGCTCTGTGACTACATATTACTAATTTCTTTACATATCACTGTTTACCTTCAGGTAAAATTCAAAAGGTTTAGTAACTTTTCTACAATGGCCTCATCTGATAGGCCGTTAATATGGCAGAGTCTACTATTTTACTTAGCATCAACGAAAAATGGACCAATTCGGGTAGGGTCTCCAAATTTCCTGCGCGGTTGGTAAATTTGTAGTGTTATCTCTATATGATAAATGTAACAACGACCTCTTGAGTATGGAATTGAATCAGACGTTGTTTGTGGAGCTTTTGTGGTGGAAATATCAAACCTTGTACTGTTTTATTATGTATCCTTTGATTGTGTATACAGTAAGAATATATTTAAATAATGTCTGCTGGTGTTAGACGTGGTGTGAATATATCACTTAAAACGAAGTGAAAACACTTTTAGTAGGTCATGTTCACAATCGTAGAAGTACGCGATTCACAACCATTAGGATGCATTACCTGACGTTCAGCGACCCGCTAACCAATTTACATGTTATTCCTTGTACTTACGGTGACACACAGGCGAAAAAGGTCGTCGAGCCAGAAGTACGCGTACTTGCTCGTACTTGTATCACCCCTTTAACGTTGGTAGTGACTTATTAATCCGCAACGTAAATCAGGTCACTGAAACGAAACGTCATTTTAGGTCGGATAAACCAACACGCAGATGACGTCGGCAAATCAGCAGAGAGCTATGTATCGGCTGTTGACGGTGGTTCGTCGTATATACTGACTAACATCAAGTAGCGTCCATCCTGATATATAACAGCGACGTCATTAGTCTCCTCAACTGGTTAGGACCTCTATTTTCACTCAAATTGGCATCGCTTTATGGCCGGATAAAAAATGCTTCTTGGCTTATTCTTAGGAATGCTTTTTTAAAGTAATGTTCTATCTATAGTTCTAATTTAAAAAAAAAACTTAATAAAATCAATTAATTTTTCGTAGCAGTGTATTTGATGCCTATGAATGCTAAGAGCAATAGTTAGTAGTTACCCGAAGCAAAGATTCCCGAAGGGTGGAATATTTATGTGAAATTATTGCTAACCAGTACCTCCACCATATTTTACATTAAACAGTGTTCTGTAAAATGGTGAATGCTCTGTATAGCTGAAGCACTACAAAGAAAATACCTATTCAATTCCTATTCTAAAATTTCTAACCTACTTTGATATTGTAAATTCTTTGGCTATTTTGGCTGTTGTCAAACATTATGTATGTTACTAACAGCTACAACTTATTTTTATCATAAATATCAAAGTAGGATCTGTCGCCTTTATGCCATCGTATTTCACTGATCCTGTTCACTGAACAGAAACTAAAATATTTTATGCTTGAGATAGACTTTACTTACGTTTCAGCGTTATTTATGGGCTTTATTAAAGTGTACACGGTTAGATTTGAGCTTTCCTTAATCTATTCATCTTTATTACATCGCTTTTGCGTTGCAGGTATAACTTCACTCCTGGATAATATTATTTTCGAATTATAAAATTTTCTCAATTTGTATTTCGATTAAACTTAAAATATAGCTATATATTTTAAAAAAATATTTATATGGAGTTATTGGTCGCAGAACTTAAATATGTGATTTGGTACGATACTCCCAGTCAATAATATGTCTATGCTTACTGTTTCAATACCAACGACCATTCACGGCAGCTGTTGACCTGGGTAGATTTAGATGTCTTCGAAAGGAATGCACATCAAGTCGTTTCTCATCCAACTTTCAACTGCCTATATTCAGAGCAATGGCGCGATCTTAGTGTCGAGAAAGAAACCGGATGACGCTTTGGTAGTGGTATTCAAGTTCCAGAAACAGTTTGGAAACCTTTTTGTCATTGCATCATAACCCCAAAATTGGGGGGTAGGGGGTGTTAAAAAGCGAAAAAAATTGTGAAGTAACCGAATAAAAATGCGGTAGCATATTAGTACACCTACCAGCTAATGTTCCAAAAAATTGTGATACGAAATCTACGAGCGGTTGGGCGTACCGATTTTTTTTAAACGAAAATAAAAGAATCGCGACAAAACCGGTCGGAATTTGATGGAAAATTATTTGTTCTTTTGTAGATAACACAGAAAATACTGTCATCAGTTTCTACTGGGTAGTTTATGAGAAATTTGAGCTTAAAATTCGATTTTTCACGTCAATTTCGTTAAAAATGGTTTAAAATTGTTAATATTTTTTAAATTGGATGACAGTTTTTATACATGTTTTCTTAAGGTCCAACTATGACACGTATCACGTTATTCGTTATCTTTAACCGCATTTTTCAACCCCTATAGGTGGTGACATTATCAGTCAATGGTGTTGGCCGTTACTTGGTGGAGATCCATACTAACACAAAAAAGTATTTCCGATGAATGGTCATCACTTTTATTTAAAAAACTTACGATGATCGTTTCGACACACAGTGTCTTTATCAAACAATGCTTTTAAACTTAAACTACTACGCTATTTATAGAATAATGGGGTAAGTATTATGGCTAATCGTTTGTTCTCCGAGAATCATCGGACAGATGGGGTGAACTATTTAAATCTGTTTGGTCATTAAGGTGGCTACCTGAGAATTTAAGCTTGTTTATTTCTAATGCTTCTAAAAAAAATTATTTAATTTGCGTTCCTTCTGTTCGACGTGTAAAAAAATTTTTTTAGAAGCATTAGAAATAAACAAGCTCAAAGTCTCAGGTAACATTCTTAATGACCATTCAAATAAGTCACCCTTACTAAATCTGTCCGACGGCTTTCGGAAAACAAACGATTAGCCATAATAGTTACCCCATTATTGTATAAATAGCGTAGTATATTATCCGTTTATTGTACCGAGATTCAGCCAAAAAACGACTTGACAGGTACGATGGCCGTCTACCTACCAATAAGCAAATAGCTGGGCAATAAAAAGAGAAGTATGGCTGCCGTAGTACACGCCTTGGTCAAAATCAGTGGCGTGTCTACCAGTTTTATGCTATAAGCTATAAACTAATAGGTATTTGTACAAGCCAGAAACATACGAGTATGTTTACATTTTTTGCGAGTAAGGTAAAAAACCCATAAAAACTGAACACCTGCAATCGGCAAAGCAGTCAACAGTCAAAATGAGATCAATAGTTTTTTATTTTACGCCTATAAAATACCGAGGAATCTATCGCCACTACTGGTTTGCGAACCACGCCTGGCGACTCATGTTCCAGGACTGAGGCAGGTAGCAGGCAGGCGGACCCAGACGACCCAGGGGGAAATGATTTATGGCTTTTAAATCTTGGTAGAGTAACACGTCTGTACTTTAGGTGACATTAATTGAACGCCTCCCGTATCCTTTCAGAAGGCGATCAATAATGTCATACCCTGCATAATAATATATGTCATAATTGGACCTTTCAAGAACATATGTAAAAAACGTCACCCGTTTTACACAATATTAACAATGTTTAACGATTTTAATAATAACAAAAATGACGTGAAACTCGAATTTTAAGCTCAAATTTCTCATAAACTGCCCAGCAGAAACGGATGGCATGTTTTGTGTAATCTACAAAAAAAGCATTTTCTATCAAGCTTCGACCGGTTTCGTTGCGATTTTTTTTATTTTCATTTAAAAAAAATGGTACGGGCAAACCACCCGTAGATTTCGGATGAAGATTTTTTGCAGCATTAGTTGGTATAGGTGTACTAAAACGCTACCGCATTTTCATTCGGTTACTTAACGATTTGTTTTCACTTTTTAACACCTCCTCCTATCTCCGATCCCTCCCATTTGGGGGTTATGGTGCAATGACAAAAAAGTTCACAAACTGCCTCTAGAATCCAAATACCAAGGGTCATCCGGTTTCTTTCTGGATACTAATATTACTCGTCATTCCCTTATCTAAGTGGTAGCAGAGCCTTGAAAATATTCCGTGCAATCGAGGTCAAAGGCTCGTCACTATGTAAAAACAAGACAGGCTTAGACTACTTCGTTATTATGTAGGCTCGCAGCAAAGCGATCACGTTATTAATTAAAAAAAAATTCGGTCACAAACCTACCACTGGTTAGTTTCTGCCGGTTACCATGGAAACGGCATGTCTGTGGAACGCCATTCCCCGAAATCGGATATCGGATCTAACGCTCGTTGAGTACGAGTAGTGGCGAACACCAGAACTTATTCGCCCTAATGTCAATTGGATTTGTTCTTTCGTTTACACTATCGATTTTCTATAAGCGTCAGATTTGATGTAATTGGAATCTAGTATACTGACCAGCTGTGTAAGTATGTGTTCCATCAAGATAGCGTACTAAAGACATTACGCAATCAAAGTAGGTATGGGATCGGCCATACTAGTTTGGCTGTCATATTTTGATAGCCCTAGAATTTTGTGACTTTCTTTAGTTGCTTTTCGCTTTGTGTGTACTTTTGTCTCAATATTTTTCTTCTGTATTAAAAATAATATGATATTCAGTGCTTTTACTTCCCACACCAATTTAGAAAATCGGTGCATAGGCGGCGGAGTAATTAGCAAAAAACAAAAAAAATTAAATATTGCTGAAACTTCGTTTTTAGGCGTTTTATAGGTCCCTGATCATTTTCTACTTTTTTTTGGGTAGGGGTGAAATTGGGGTGGTTGGGGGGTGGGAGGTTGTAAAATTGAAAAATTTGTTGCTTTCGTAATAGACTGTCCACTGACCTGTGAAGGAAGACCTGGCGACATAGATAACTTTTTTAGGTCCATCCGAACCTTGCCTTGCCTATTACAGAAAGCAAAGGAATTTTTTCTGATATAAACATATAGTCCGGGATCCCAGGCCCATTTTCACTACTTACTACTAACAAGCTAATTTTGCGTGAGTAGCTTCATTTTGATGAGACGCCCAACTTTTTCCTCTGCAAAAATTCTCGATTGTGGTAGCTAACTGGGGTAGCAGGGATGAAATATGTCAATTTGACGAGTATCAAAAATTAATTACTAACAGTTAGTTTTTCAACTAAATCTTAAGAATGTGATCAACCTTATTAGAAAAAATGTTTGTCCTACAAAATCTATGGTTTGATCACATTGTCCCCCTCCATCCAACATGTACCAATAACAAGGTCATACAAATTTATTACTAACAGCCTGTTTTTTTCACTATTGCTTCGTTAATATTTATACAATTTGACAGCAGCATTGTCCTACAAATCACGTGGTATGTTATCCTGGTCCTACGACCAGAAGATGTTAATACCACAAGACCATTTTTTTCATTAAACTGTAGGACAAAATATCACATAATAGGTTAATGTGTTCTCTGACCAAACGAAATAATGTCCTACAAGAAAACAGGTATGTATCATTAGTCCGACAAGAGTTGTCATTTTTCTACTTGTATTATAAAATGTAATCTTTGCCGAAATCTATAATAAATAACTACTACTACTAAGCTAATTTTACGTGAGTAGCTTCCTTTAGATGAGACGCCCAACTTTTTCCTTTATCAAAATTCTAGATTGTGGTAGCTAGCAGGGGTAGCAGGGATAAAATATGTCAATTTGACGAGCTTCAAAAGTTAATTACTGTTAGTTTTTTAATTAAATTTTAAGAATGTAATCAACATTATTATAAAAAGTATTTGTCGTACAAAATCTATGGTTTGATCACATTGTCCCCTCCATCCAACATGTACCAATAACAAGGTCATACAAATTTATTATTAACAGCCTGATTTGCTCACTATTGCTTCGTTGATATTTATAAGATTTGACAGCGACACTGTCCTATAAATCACGTGGTATGTTATCCTGGTCCTACGCTCAGAAGTTGTTAATACCATATTTTGTCATTACTAACTGTAAGACAAAATATCACATAATAGGCTAACTGTGTTCTCTGTCCAAAGGAAATAATGTCCCAGAAGAAAGCAGGTATGTACCGTTAGTCCGACAAGAATTGTCATTTTTCTACTTGAATTACAATTATAAAGTGTAATCTTTGCCGAAATCTATAAGAAATAACTGCATTATCTACTATATTAAGTACAAAATTTTATTTTAATATATGTAAAAATTAATTTATTCAGCATCAGACTCATCTGACAAATCTTCATCTCCGATACTGAATTCACTATCGTCTTCATCTCTTTCATCTCCCTCATTTTCATTATTCGTGATATCTGTGTATACTATTTTTGCTTCATGTCTGACCTTTTACACAATGTTCTATACAATCTTCCGGAAATAAACGTATCTATCTATCTAAATAATGCTCACATGTTGGAAAAAAACTGCTCAAGCAAATCTTTGCATGGACACCCTTATGGTCCATACCAACTTGGAATACATGATACACAATGCTCTGCAGTTAGTAATAAGGATCATTTCAGAGCGTAGGACCCGGATAACATACCAATCAATTTGTGGGACAATGTGGCTGTTAAATTATTTAAGTATTAACTAAGCTACCGTGAAATATAAGTTAGTAATCATTTTTTATGACCTCCTGTTTGCTGTGTGTTGAATCTTATTACGACAAATATTTGTTTTATAATGTTGATTACTTCCTTAAGATTTGATTAAAAGGACCACCGTTAATAATTTATTTTTGAGACTCGTTAAATTGACATACTTTATCCCTGCTACCCCTGTCAGGTACCACAATCGAGAATTTTCGTATAGAAAATTGTTGGACGTCTCATCGCAACGAAGCTATCCACGAACATTAGACTTGATAGTCATTATTTTTACACCCGGGATTTGTACTACAACTTCTGAGCGGAGGACCAGGATAACATACCACGTGATTTGTAGGACAATGTTGCTGTCAAATTGTATAGATATTAACGAAGCAATAGTGTAAAAATCAGGCTGTTAGTAATAAATTTGTATGACCTTGTTATTGGTAGATGTTGGATGGAGGGGGACAATGTGATCAAACCATAGATTTTGTAGGACAAACATTTTTTCTAATAAGGTTGATCACATTCTTAAGATTTAGTTGAAAAACTAACTGTTAGTAATTAATTATTGACACTCGTCAAATTGACATATTTCATCCCTACTACCCCTGCTAGCTACCACAATCGAGAATTTTTGTAGAGGAAAAAGTTGGGCGTCTCATCGCAACGAAGCTATCCACGGACATTAGACTTGATAGTAATTAATTTTACACCCGGGATTTGTACTACAACTTCTGAGCGTAGGACCAGGATAACATACCACGTGATTTGTGGGACAGTGTTGCTGTCAAATTGTATAAATATTAACGAAGCAATAGTGAAAAAATCAGGCTGTTAGTAATAAATTTGTATGACCTTGTTATTGGTACATGTTGGATGGAGGGGGACAATGTGATCAAACCATAGATTTTGTAGGACAAGCATTTTTTCTAATAAGGGTGATCACATTCTTAAGATTTAGTTGAAAAACTAACTGTTAGTAATTAATTTTTGAGACTCGTCGAATTGACATATTTCATCCCTGCTACCCCTGTTAGCTACCACAATCGAGAATTTTTCTAGAGGAAAAAGTTGGGCGTCTCATCAAAATGAAGCTACTCACGCAAAATTAGCTTGTTAGTAGTAAGTAGTGAAAATGGGCCTGGGATCCCGGACTAATAGGAGAGTATTGCTTCAGATCGTTGTAACGAGGAAACTGTTGAATTGATGTTAATGAAATTTTGACACAGTATTACTACGATGGCGGAGATGGAAAATGCTTATGGTTTTGATAAATCGTGCCAGTGGCGGCGCAGAAATAATAAAAAAACTAAAAATATAAAAACAGCTTAAACTTCGTTTCTAAGCGTTTTAGAGGTTCCTGATCATTCTCTGCGATTTTTTGGGTGGGGGTGAAATTGGGGTGGTTGGGGGTTGAAAAATTAAATATTTCTTGTACTCATAATAGGTTGTCGACTAACCGGTGAAGGAAGATCTAGCGACACAAATCACCTTTTTAGATCCATCCGAACATTGCCTAGCCTATTGCGGAAACTAAGGAACTTAGAATTTTCTGTATACATACGAGAATTTATTGGTTTAAATCGTTTTGTATTTTGTAACGTGGACACTATTAAATTGACTCTAATGAAGTTTTGGCACAGTACATTGTTACCGTGGTGAGAATGGAAAACGCTTATGCTTGTTAAAAATCGTGTCAGTGGCAGCGTAGCAATGATCAAAGAACGAAGAGTATTAAAACAACTCAAATTTGGTTTTTAGATGTTTTAGGGGTTCCTACAAATTTTTTGGTGGGGGTGAAAGTGAGGTGGTTGGGGGGGTGGGAGTTGTAAAACTGAGAAGTTTGTAGTATCGATAATAGGCTGTCCATTGACCGTGAAGGAAAGACTTAGCGGCATATGACAATTTTAGAGGGGGGGCTGGGGACTATTTGGTTACAAGGATCTTAGACTAAAGCTTCATGCTACGGGAAAATAATAAACTGGTATCAGCGTAATGTGTGGGAAGTACTGAGTCAATCAACTTGACTTCATTTTTAAGAATAGCTTTAGCACCATAAGTGTTATTCAGAGAAAAACAGAATTCGGCTTTAACGTGAAGTGTCTCAAAACTGACTGAGATTTCATTTTAAGAATGATGAGTGATAGTCCAGTGGCAGAGCCAACTTAATTTCATTCTGTAAACTTTGGTAGCATACTATGTTTAATTACACTTACCCTTAACGGTTATTGCTTATAAGATGAAGTTATTAGTTAGGTGAAGTAGATTTGATACCTTAGAAATAAAGAGCCTGAGCTGAGCTGAGAGGTTAAAGCGGACATCTGTAATGTCGCGTATCGCGATATAAACTACCATTCAATGGATAAGTTTAGAATCTTGCTAATGGAGGCCACAAAAAATTTTATTGTTTCAGATGACATAGAGGAGTGCTTTGATAGGTTTTGAGAATGTCTAGGTTAATGTCTCCAGTTTTACATGTTTCTGGGAATAGAGGTAATCTGCAAGATTTCCTACAAATTCTTTATCATTAATTGAAGGTGACCTATACATACATGTTACAAGGACATCTTTTTTTTCACTAACTTCGAGTTCGACGGACTTAACATCTCCGATGTTTCTAAAGCAGTGACTAAATGTAAATGACTCATTTATGAAAACTACTGTTCCATCGCATTTATTGTATGTCCCACTATTATAGATCGTTTTATATCCGTTGATGTGGAAAATTTCCAAATCGTTGATAATATGGGTTTCTGACAGAACAATAATATCAATATCATTTTTAATTCATCTAAAAAACATAAGAAATGATCAAAATTTTTCCTGATACTGCATATATTCAAGTGTAAAGTTTTATAGTTTTGGTTTTCAATACGTTCTTTCAAAGTATCCATACTATTAACAATTTCTGTCGCAACTACTTGATCTTCGAAGTCTCTTATAAACCTATTCGTCTTTCTTAATTTAATATAATAACTTAGAACTGAGATAAAACTGATACAAAATGGCTGAAACGAAAACACACAGAGAACAATACATACTAATAATTGAGATAAATCAGTGTAATATTGTCTAAGAACAGAATCAGACACTACAAAAATTTTCTCCAGTTTTTATTAATTTGATCCCTTACTTGATTCCGTGTTACTCTTCTTGTTCGGTTTTCTTCATCCTCGACATCAGATTGAGATGGTTTACGTCTGCTTGAATGCGGTTCCTCTTTTTGTTTTCTAACACTTCCCTTCTGCCACTGTATTTTCTCAAGGTCCGTTAGAGTATACTCTTTCCCGTCAATAATCAGCTTTTTATTACTGATTTGTGCCACTTTGTTGTTTTGACGAGCCTCCTTTAAATGCTGCCCAAGAGCTTTTCTTTCCTCGTATTCCTCCCGAGGGTATTCTGGGCAGATGAAAATATTGGAACCTTTCAAGTTTTTAGCGTTTTATAAGATGTCGCTTCTTAAAAAGTAGCTGCTTGTTTCAATAGAAATAGGGCGCTTCCTTCCAGTTATTGGTCTTCCCACTCGCGATATGTTACGGAAGTCGATAAACTGGCAATCAATATTTAATTTTTGTTTTATAAAATCAATGCATGTTGTCACATCAGTTCTGTCATCTCCTGTTTCTTCGAGACCATATATCATTAATTTATACTTTTTAGCCTCGCGTTCAACTTTAACAATCTTTTCCTTCAGCTTTGAAGCCTCTTCCTTCGAATCTTCGTTTTCCACTTTTAATTCTTGGATTTCACTATGTATCTTATCTTTAAATTCACGTATCTCCGCTGCTAATTGCTCTTTACTTTGCTTAATTTCGTTTTTCACTTCCTCATTCGACGCTAACAAAGATTTCAAAAGTTCTTTCACATCATCATTTGCCATCTTCCTTTGTTAGATAAATTTTTCAAAAGGACCCACCAGTTTCACACTCGTAATATTGGAGTGTATGGTGTACTTTATACCCGGTATTTTGGCAAAAAGTTGGTATAAAGTTGGTGCGTTGATTTTCACAATTTTTTGTGCACTTTTACTTCCCACACCGATAGGTGAGGGGAGTATTGTGATCGCGAAAATTTTCGATTTTGAGACAATCCACTTTTTGGGCGTTTCATGATGCCTACATAACGAAAATCCACGTCACTCATTTCCGTCGGTCTGTCTGTCGGTCTGTCTGTCGGTCTGTCTGTCTGTCGGTCTGTCTGTCTGTTGGCGTTTTTCTAGCCTCCTAATCTCAATAACCGCTGCATAGATTTTGATGAAATTTGGGTAGTGATATGGTGTAGGGTCGTAGTAGGTAATGTTGCTACAATTTTGAAAATCGGTGTAGGGGCGGCGGAGTAATTAGCAAAAAACGAAAAATTTCAAATATGCCTCAATCTTCGTTTTTAGGTGTTTTAGGGGTTCCTGATCATTTTCTACTTTTTTTGGGTGGGGGTGAAATTGGGGTGGTTGGGGGGTAGGGTGTTGTAAAGCTGAAAAATTTGTTGTACTCATAATAGGCTGTCCACTGACCTGAGAGAGAAAGACCTAGCGCTATAGGTCCTTCGGAACATTGCCTTTTGTATTACAGGAACAAAGGAACTTAGAGAATTTTCCGATGTATACATACGAGTATTGCTTTAGATCGTTCTGTATTTTATAATGTTGAAATTACTGAAGTGATGTTAATGAAATTTCGGCACAGTATTACTACTTTAGCGAGGAAGGAAAACGCGTCTGATTTTTAGACGTCGTCTCAGTGGCGGCGCAGCAATATTAAAAAAACTAAAAATATGAAAACAGCCCAAACTTCGTTTTTAGGCGTTTTAGGGGTTCCTGATCATTTTCTACTTTTTTTTGGGGTGGGGGTGAAATTCGGGTGGTTGGGGGGGGTGGGGGGTTGTAAATCTGAAAAATTTGTTGTACTCATAATGGGCTGTCTACTGACCTGAGAGAGAAAGACCTAGCAGCATAATACACTTTTTTAGGTCCATCCGAACATTGCCTTGCCGATTACAGAAACCAAGGGACTTAGAATTTGTGGTGTATACATACGAGTGTTGTTTTAGATCGATATATTATTATACTGCGTATCGCAAAAATTATTGAATTGATTTTAATGAAATTTTGACACAGTATTGCTACCGCGGCGAGGATAGAAAACGCGTATGTTTTGGAAAAAATCATGTCAGTGGCGGCGCAGCAATATAAAAAAAACTAAAAATATAAAAACATCTCAAACTTTGTTTTTAGGCGTTTTAGGGGTTCCTGAACATTTTCTACTTTTTTGATTGAGGGTGAAATTGGGGCGGTTGGGGGGTGGGGGGTTGTAAAACTGAAAAAATTTGTTGTATTCATAATAGTTTGTCCATTGACCTGTTGAAAAAATACGTAGCGGCCATATTACACTTTTTTAGGTCCATCTGAATATTGGCTTGCCTATTACAGAAACCAATTTTGTGATGTATACATACGAGTTTTACTTTAGTTCGTTCTATGTATTTTGCGTAAAGCGAAAATTATTGAATTGATTTTAATAAAATTTTGACACCGAATTTAGTGCCGCGGCAAGAATGGAAAACGCGTCTGTCTACAAATATAAAAACAGCTCAAACTTTGTTTCTAGATGGTTTGGAGGCTCCTGATCATTTCGCATCGTTCAGTTGAAGCATGCAGAAAAAAAATGTGGCGTCCTACTTCTAAGGAGGGAGACGCAAGAAACTATTTACGAGAGGTTTTTGTGTTGGATGTTTTTTTGCGAGCGGCTGGGCGATGATTTGGTTGCAAGGGATTTCAAACTATAGCTTCATGCAATGGGAAAATAATAAAATGGTATCATCATTATGTGTGGGAAGTACTGAGTCAATCAACTTGACTCCATTTGTTCCGTTGAAATTTTAACTTTGCTTTCAGAGCACCTCAGTTTTAGTACACACACTTTTAAAGGTTCCCACCCACTCTCTACTCTACAAAATTAGAATGAATCTTCCCTGCCACTACTTCCTTATCCTTAAGTCATATCTACATGACCGACACTTCTTCGTGCAACATCGAGAAGCGCAAACATCACTTTTTCCGATCAGTTCCGGGGTTTCACAGGGTAGCGTATTAGGACCCTTACTGTATATTCTCTTCACGGCTGGCCTACCCACAAAGGATAACGTCACTATAGCTACTTATGCTGATGATACTGCAGTACTATCAGTGCATCCTAACCACATGGAGGCATCAAATCAGCTACAAAAAAGCCTTGACGACACATAAACTTGGCTCAGGAGGTGGCGTATCAAAGCGAACGAATCAAAATCCGTCCATGTAACGTTTACTAACAGGAGGAACAACTGTTCGACTGTATCTCTAAATGGCCAGAATCTACAACAACAAGAATATGTAAAATATCTAGGCATGCACCTTGATGGAAGACTGCATGGAAAAAACACATCTTTACTAAACGGAAACAGCTAGGGCTGAAACTTCAAAATCTATATTGGTTAATAGGTCACAGATCCTCTCTATCGCTGAGCAACAAAGTCTTGATATATAAGGCCATAACAAAACCAATTTGGTATAATTATGGTATACAACTATGGGGATCGGCCTCGAATTCTAAAATCGAAATACTGGAGAGGTTCCAAGCCAAAACATTACGACTCCTAACCGAAGCTCCATGGTATGTATGTTCCAAATGAATTTATCAGGCGCGACTTGCAGATCCCATCAGTGAAAGAAGAAGTGTCAAACATCGCCAAGTGGTACAGAAGTCGTCTTCAAGAGCATCCCAACCCATTAGCCAGACACCTTATGCAGCATCAGGGCAGCCGCAGGTTGAAGGACACATCACAAGCGATCTTCCAAAAAAATTTGAGTGAATGTGTAGTGTGTAGTTCCCAGTGCTAAACTTTGTGTATGTGCAAAGATGTAAGAGGAAATAGTTACTGAACTGTTCCCTACATGTTAGTGTTAGTGCAACAAACTATTTGCTCATTGTGACTATTTTTACAGATAGCAAATCAATTGGGAGTTAAATTAAAAAAAAATTCCCTATAATACTTCTTGTAGAGAAGTATTGAAGCAACATCGCTTTATGACAGTAGCATCAATATACATATTTAAAACTTTGATACTTTTTTTTTCAAAAAAAAAACAACATGTAAAGAAACACTCTAATGAACAAAATAAAATAAAACTCGCAGTAAGGCCGCTTTCTGATTTGTCGGTGCGGGAGCGGCGCGGGATCTGTTAGCTCGACACCGAAACGATTCCGCACTGCCTTCAGTTACTCACCTATCTGTATATTCTCGGTAAAAAATCCTGCAGTATCGCCTTGAGCGTCCCACGAAAATGTCGTCTTCAAGCGATGAAGATATTTTAGTGTGTTATTTATATCGTCTACGTAAAAAAAGGAAACGTTATTGGCGTCATCCTTGCACTTGGGCGTAGGGATGTGGCAACCCCATCGCCCAGAGGTGATGGTACACCTTGCACCGACGACGGTGCATCAAGTACTATTATCTCTGCAATCAGCCACAGGGGGGAGAAGTGCAGTCACTTAGCTTCGCCCGCGGAGCAATCACCCCCACATCGGAATATTTCCGGGAAACTAGAAATAGGTTCCCGGAAATAGGCGGCGCCAAATGGCCTCGCGGTTCATGTTCCGTCGCTGGGCTGATGTTCTCGGTTTCTCATAAGTGACAAATTGGATTAATCAAAAGTAAAAAAATGCTCTTCCAGGATCAAAAGATTCCGGAGCTAAAATACCTGGCCGTTCGGATCTCCGGGTGCCAGGTGGTCCGGGGGGAACATTAAGCGAAGTTTGTTTAAAGAATTGTGCTGCCACTCCTCGTCAGGCTAACAACAGGAGCCGCCCTTCGCAGCAACTTCGCACTGACGACAGGCCCGAAGGCCAGAGAAACTTTTTGAGAGCCGACTTTACAAATATACGAGGTCTTGCCTCCAACATAAACTCTGTCCATCAACACCTTCAGGCAGAGAAGCCACACATTCTGGCTCTTACGGAAACTCAAGTCAGCTCTTCAACAATGGATAACTGCTTTAGATATCCCGGATATGACTTATACACCCGATTTAGACGTAGGTTTGGCGTATGCGTGTACGTTAAATCTGAGCTTTCTTGTCATCGAGAAGAAGAGCTCGAACTGGAAGGATTTGACATCATATGGCTCAAAATATCCTTCCAAAATCATTCCAAATTTATATGCTGCATTTATAGGCCACCAAGCAGTAACAACTGCAAAGAGCTCTTCGAGAAGCTTTCAGCTACTGTAGACGCGCTGCAATCAGGTCACCCTCATTCAGAGATAGTCTTTCTGGGTGACTTCAACGTTCAGAACTGATACTGGCTGAAACTCTCAAACAAAAAGGAAGACGAGGGACGTGAAGCATCAGCTGCGGCTTGGAGCAGATGGTCAAAGAACCAACAAGGATTCCCAGCCGCCACGGAGATTTTGCTAGTCTGTTGGACCTATATCTCACAACTACTCCAACGGTCTACACAGTGAAGGTAACCGCCCCACTGGGATCGTCTGACCACAACACCGTCTCGACGCTATGCAGAATCCATTCTCCAGACCTCTACCATGCAAAGCCTCGTCGGGTCTGGCATTACGGATCAGCAAAGTGGGACGACCTAAGGGAATACTACCAGTCTTTTCCCTGGAATGACGTCTGCTTCAAGTCACGAGACCCATCAGCTTGCGCCCAAGAAATAACAGAGGTATTAATATCCGGCATGGAAGCCTATATTCCTCATGTCGTCAAGCGTCCCTCCAAAAACAAGCCATGGTTCAATCAGCGTTGTAGAGATGCAGTTACCTCCAAAAACCAACATTACAGAGAATGGAGGAAAAATCCAAATGCTGAGAGCCACCGCAGTTTTATCGAGGCCAGAAACCACTGTAAACGCGTGATTGACAGCAGCAAGGAGGAACACAACCAAAAAATTAAGAACAAGCTCCTCTCATGTCCTAGTTCGTCCAGAACATTCTGGTCTGTAGCTAAGGCTGTTAGTCAGAACTTTTCCTGTTCGTCAATACCACCCTTGACCAGAGAGGACAAGTCCATCGCTTCTGCTCCTAAAGAAAAAGCAGACATCTTGGGGAAGCTCTTCGCAGCCAATTCTACTGTAGACTTTCAAGGAAGTACTCCGACCACCACCATAAGCGTGAACTCGAGAATGGCAGAGGTTAAATTTCAACATCGAGATGTAAAAAGCATCCTCCAAAAACTGAACACCAATAAAGCTACTGGTCCTGACCAAATTCCAGCCATTGTCCTTAAACGCTGTGCCGCTGAGCTTGCACCTATTCTTTGCAAGCTCTTCAAAGTTTCGTATCAACAAGGCGTCTTTCCCGCTTCGTGGAAGATTGGCTGCATACAACCCATCCCTAAGAAAGGCAAAAAAACTGATCCCACCAATTATAGACCTGTGGCTCTTCTCAGCATCATGTCTAAGGTTATGGAGACCGTCATTAACACACAGATCCTGAAATACCTTGACAACAATAACATCATAAATGATCGCCAGTATGGCTTCCGTAAGCACAGGTCTACAGGACCTCCTTGCCTACGTCACTCACTTGTGGAACAGAGCAATAGACAATCATGGCGAATCCCACGTTGTTGCACTTGACATATCGAAAGCTTTCGACAGAGTGTGGCATGACGGAATACTGGTCAAGCTTGCTGCTTATGGACTACCTCCTGGTCTGCGACAGTGGCTGAATAGCTTTTTGAACGACCGATCTCTGTTCGTTGTAGTCGAGGGCTGCTCATCAGACGTATTTTCAATAAACGCCGGTGTTCCTCAGGGATATGTCCTATCCCCTACACTGTTTCTGCTGTACATCAACGAGCTGCTGGAAATAACATCCAATCCAATCTACAGCTTCGCAGATGACAGTACATTAGTGTCGTGCATGGAACCAGGCAAGCCACTATCATCCCAGGAGACGGTACGTCGGCGACAGCAGCATGCCTCACAGATCACCGCGGATATCAAAACAATTGTCGAGTGGGGATTAGCAAATAAAGTACAGTTCAACGTACACAAAACTCAGGCAACAACACTGACAAAGAAGTCTCACGATGGCTTACCAACCGTGGAAATGGAGGGTCACCCCATAGTCGAATCACCTTCCGTCAAGCTCTTGGGAATCAACATCAACAATAACATGTCCTGGCACAACCACGCCGTCAGTATTGCTAAAACGGCATCCAAGAAGCTTGGAGTTTTGTTCCGCTGTAGGAAGTTGTATACACCAGAGCAACTGCTGCTGCTCTACAAGGCACAGATCCGACCATCGCTGGAGTATTGCTCCCATGTATGGGGATGTGCTCCGAAGCAATCTCTAAAGCTTCTAGACACTTTCCAGAAAAAAGCAATTAGATTAATCGATACGCCTAACCTCACAAAGGACCTCCACAGCCTGGAACATCGAAGGAGGGTGGCTGACCTATGTCTGTTTTACAGATTCTATCACGGAAGATGTTCGAGTGAGCTCTCCCAGATAATAACACCAAAGGCCGTCCGAACCAGGAATACTAGAGAAGCTCTGCGAGCTCATCCTTACCAGGTCGAGGTCCTTACTCCCCGAACCAGTCTCCTCCAGCATTCCTTCTTTTGGAGAACTTCGACGCTGTGGAATCAGCTGCCGGGGAATTTGTTTCCCGACGGCTACAACTTGCAGCGTTTCAAGTCTAATGTGAACCGATACTTATCCTCTCGCAGCGCTTCTACACCGCCATAGTTCTTAACCTTTGCGGGAGGCCGACCAAAAAAAAATCGAGAAGAACATTAATTGTCGACTTTTTGTTACGGCTCAAGAACTTTCCCAAGACGACCAAAAATCTTTATCGATATAGAATGTCAAAAAAACATACAAAGAGCTTCTGAATTTGTTATCACCAGTGTTAACAAAGCAACATACAAGATTTAGAGAATGCGTGACTGCTGATGAAAGATTACTTATTACTTTAAGGTAAGTGGTAATTAAAAGGTCTCATTTTAGTTCGAAGTTATTTACAGTTATTGATATATTACAATCATTTAAAACCAATACCGTCACCATACGAAATTCTAGGATTTTATATTTTGCGTATAGTGACGGCATTATGTTTACTATTATAAAAGGAAAAAACAGTTCATTAAAGTTCTTAATAATACGACAAATCAAGAGTATTTTTATTATAACAAATGTAAAACAGTTGATTACAGTTCTTCATATGACATATCAAGAGTATTATTGCAGCAAAATGCCGACCGGCTCCTGGACACGCGTCCGGACTGACGGTAAAACGAAATGATCCCTCTCCGCGCCCGCACTTTCCGCGTCAATCAGAAAACGCACATTGAAATATAGGTGCTGGGTAAGCTTTCGGTACCGCGTATACCGAGCGAACCGAATCCGCGCCGCTCCCGCACCGACAAATCAGAAAGCGACCTAAGGACCGTCTTGTCACAAACAAGTTTTATCACACATACTATAAAAAATCGCCGGCCTACGCTGAATGCTTTCTTTTTAACGTGCTTCCATATAGCATGCGCCAGCTTACATTATTGGGCGCCTTTAAGGCTAGATTGAAGGATATGTTGTTAAAAGGATGCTTTTATAATGTTAGTTTATAATTTGTAGATGGTTCGCGTCTACAGACATAAAATGTATACGTGGTGTTATTGTCCATATACAGTTTTTTATGTACGTGTACGTGTTTTTCTGGTAAATGTCTAGTAGTGCTTGCAGATTATTGTTTGTTATATGTACATTGTTGTGACGCATTCCATATCATCGTAAGATGATTCGTTGAATAAAGAATATTTATTATTATTATATTGCAACAACGCTGCTACAGAAAAAATGGGAGAAACGACTCTAGCATCCTAATTGGGATTTGTAAAAATAAATTATTGAGTGTTTAATGTATTTTAATCATATTCATGTTTAATGCGAAATATTAAAATATAAATGTTTTTCAGTTAATCATAAATATTTAAAAATTGATAAAATTCGAAACCAAATCACATGACTATGAACGCATCACGATCGGTCAACATAGTCGTGAAATAATGTTAAAGCTCGATCTCAATACATGGCGCACGAATATCACGGGATCAGCTTAACGATCCACAGACTATTTTTGTGCTATTTACCCACGTCCCATTTAGACCGTGTTCCGTAATACCATCTGGTCCGTTTGTTTGGTGTACGGGTTAGGTTATGCGATATTTGAATTTGTGACTTCAATAACCAAAAGTTTTTCAAATAAACTTCTCCCGTTTGTGCTATTAAGCAAATGAGCAAGATCCTGACTAGATGCTTGTGGAGGGGATAATGGGGAGGGGAAGAATGTCAGTACCTTTACATTCTCGGTGAATATTTGTATATAAAGTCCATTACAAAAACGCATCCAGTAGATTCAAGTATCATTCTAAAATAATGTATTTGTGTATTTTAATCAATTTCTGACTGACTGAGATGGGATGCTGTGGTTCTATTTTTACAATGTTGTTACAAGCTATCCCGATTGGTAATTACTAATTATGATTATACATTTTATCTACAGTTCCTTCGATCATTATAAGTTGACTTTATGCTATAATTTTGATATATGAATTCAAAGATCTGTTTGGCAAATGTGTCATACAGTGTTGACTTTTGTTTTCAGTTATGACAATATACCATTGGATGATACTCAACTATAGCCCTCAATATCCAATAAAATCCTTTCTTCAGACAGCATCCAATAGATATTTGTCAGAAGCTTCGTCAAGATATTAAGGCTGAATAATTAGGTCCTTAGATAAATAACACTGAATAACAATGGTGATATGAAGTACCTACTTGCACCAAAATGGTCTTCACAACAATAAACAGTCCATTTTGTCTTTGGATGGTCTCGGTGCACTGCTTTTAACGCTTTTTCATCTAACGAAAAATTTAAAAGCATTTTGGTAGAATTTACTAAATCAAAACACTGTACTTATTATCTCTGTATAAATTGTAATGAGTGTAAGTTAACATTATGACGTCACACGCGCTTGGCTTTGTTCGGAAGCTGCCCTCGTGTCTTCGGTTCTAGATTCAAAAAATGATTTTTATTTTGATATAGGCTTTGAATTTGTTGCGAGAAAAAGGAAACACATTTTACAATTCTTACAATACTTATATATCAGTCGTCTAAATGCAAAACCCGACAAGTCCACGGTAACAAATTTTACAGAAATCAAGAAAAACAGATCAGTCTTATTATGAGCGAAAATAATACGAAATCGAGAGTATTATAATATACGATGTTTTGGGATGTTAAGTCCTAACGCCCCAAAATCTAGGACATATAGTTTTCTAAAATCTGACTTTCAAATTTGGACACGTCGGGTTTTGCATGTTAGGAACTGTGACATGTCGTGTTTTGACTGCTATTTTTGTGGAGTCGGATCAAAATAAGTGAAACACTTATCAATTTGGATTGTTTTACTGAATATAAAGGAGTCTAATCTAACACTGTGCTCAACGACAGGAACTATAAACATAAAGCTAGACATTAGAAAGGATACATTTCAAGGGTTACAAGGTTTAAACGTCAAAATCTAAATTTTCTGACAAACAAAATTCTTCAGAACCAGCAAATGCATTTTCGCAATTAGCTTCGATCCTCTGCAATAACGTGGACCTAGCTTCTGTTGAAGTAGGCTCTCCAAAATCCGCATCCAAAGCATTTTTCAAAAAACATGGTTATTTTTATCAATAATTTATACAGCATAAATTAATCTCATTCTCTCAGTAAACTGAAAAACACATGAATTCACCACATCGTATTTTCAGCGACTGGATAAAACAAAAACGCACAACGGTCAGAATACCTCGTGTAGTTGACATGTGACTTGCTCCCGTTGTCCGTATTGGCTCCTGTGGACATGTTGGTGTTTGAAATAAAACACCGATTAGACTTGTCGGTGTTTGCACCTAAGTCTAGTTTTCTTAGCCAAATATCTCATGTCTAATGTCGGGTTTTGTAAGCGAAAAATATAGAAAATGATAGCGCTTCACATAATGAACAAAATGGTATATAAAACTCTATTTTAAAAAAAATTGTGACTTTTTGTTGGGTTTTTCATTTAGACGACTGATATGATCTTTTAGTTTATTACATTTTGTTTTCTGTTGGTTGAAGAACACCTGGCTACAGGAATGTTAATTCGCAAATAGTGCTCACAAATAACTAGAATCCAATATTTTACCGCACGCGGTATCAATGTCAAACCACTTTTCCCGCTGAAAATCTACATATATTTCCACTCGACGATATTTTATCCAATCGCCGGAAAGCCACCGCGGAACGGAACTCCGCTTCCGGCACCAGATTGCCGGTTGCAAGAAAAAACGGAAATTCTGCCATTCCTACGCAGCCACCACCACGTGTGGAATTTATGTGTTATTTACTCTTATCGCGTTGCCAAATCAAACAGAAACTAAGCAATCTTTTTAATATGTTCTTAATATTGTGACTGCTTCGTTTGAGAAGGCATCATTGTCTGCTTTGTCAGAGCAGTAATTTAGTTTTAATACTATGTGCACCGCGAACTACAATAGATGCAACATGAAAAATATCTGTTTTGCAGATTTGTATAGTTTTCGCTTATAATATATCGTAAAACTGAACAAAATAAAAAGGTCCCAAATTTAAACTATTTGTTTAGACATCTCCTTTTAATATAACTTTTAAATTCTTGTGAAAATCATAATCCAGCACAATGCAAAACACGCTTTGTTCGTTGATTGTGGAAAATGGTACTGTGCTATGTTAACGTATTTTCTTACGACCGTATACTATGTGTTTACCTTTTCTTTTTGGGGGGGGGGCGTTGCCGGCGCTCTCGCTAACCGGAACAAGTGGCCCCCCGGACACCACGACTGCTCTGGAACTATCATCTCTGACTTATCTTCGCGAGTAGCCGCATTGGAATTGTATCTGCATCCTCTTTCCCTGTTCTCACTCTCTCCTCCCAACTTCTACCCTACGTCTCCCCTCCCTCGTAGGGATTAGGAGTTCGGGTAGTGGTGTGGCCTGTATACGGCGGAGCATGACTTGATGGCTCATCCTCTTCTCGCTCTTTGCTGAAACGATACATGACTTCCATAATATTTCCAAGGTTGACGTCTCTTGTCAGGCTAGCCCAGGCCGAATATCTGGCGCTGGCCCACCTTTCGCATGCCAGTATTGTATGGGCTGGGTCGTCCACTGCACCACAGTATATGCAGGCATCGTCCTCATCCTTGCCTATCCTTTTGGTATACGTGCGGAAGGAGCCATGACCGGATAAAAACTGGGTCAAGTAGTAATTTGTTTGCCGATGTGGACATTCTGCCCATTGCCTGATATTTGGGATCAATTGCTTAGTCCACTCTCCCACCATGATGGTGTCATCCCATCTTTGCTGCCACTTCTCCAATGTAATATTCCCGGCTAGTCGTTTCGACGCAAGACTTTTGCCGCCCTCCATCTCAAAAAGGTGCCGCCTTTCGAGAGCCAGCAGGTCCATAGGTGGTATAGCTGTAATCACTTGCACTGCTCTAGTCGACGTTGTCCTATATGCGCTTGCTACTTTCAGAAGCGCCCTTCCCCCCCCCCCCCTACTGTTGAGACCACCTACATTCGGCATCAGCCGCGCTAAAGCTTTCGTCTTCTCATCTGCCTTCTTGATAGCTGCGTTAATATGAGGACCGTAAGAGCCTGCTGAATCTAAAATGATTCCCAAGTACTTAAGGGTTCTTGTGGGTGCAAAGCGGACACCTCCTATTACAAATACCATGTCTTCAGTCTTCCTCCTGGAACCTTTCAACAGGACGGCTTCCGTCTTATGGAGTGCTAGCTTCAGTATGTTTGCAACCATCCAGGTATTAACCTCGTCGGGGGATATGTTTGCTCTGTGCTTTAGCGTAGCTTCGTCATCTCAGCATACTACTAACGCCAAGTCATCCGCGAAGCCGATGGCTTCAGCACCTTTAGGTAGGTTCAGTTTCAGCACACTGTCGTAGAATATGTTCCACAAGAGAGGCCCTAGGACCGATCCCTGTGGAACCCCTGCACTGGTATGTATCTTTGTTGATCCCACGCTGATAGCTCTATCTTCGAACTAGCTGATAAACATATTGATCAAGTAGTCAGATATATTTTTCTTCCTCAGTTCCGATATTATGAGAAGGCGACGCACCGAATTGAAGGCATTCTGCACTATGTGTTTACCTGTATAGAGTGAGTCAAGTCAAGTATGAAACGCCTCGGTTATCCTGGGAACGGTTTTGTACGAATTTCATGAGTTTTGGGATATGGGAATTTTGCAGTACGATCGAACCTACGATGGTGTTTACACTGTAGTTGCCGGTTTTTGCGATGTAATAAACTTTGTTTTTTCAAATACATGATCCTGAAATTCCCAAAAAAATCTGATTATGTTCAACTTTAACACGCTTCTCTTAACTTCACCTGTGCCTTTGTGAGTTTGTGGGTTTATGAGCTTGTAGCACTCCTTTGGCTTACTACTGTTTTTATTAACCAACAAAAGTGTCAACGTCAGATAAGTACCTTTTTCCTTTTCCATGCTCCTGGAAACATAGTTGTTGAATTTTTTGGGCGTATGACAGTAACTGCAACACAGATCTACCAATTGTCTTAAACTGTATATGGGCAGTTCTACAAACAGGTTAATTTAGGTGCGCTCAGCTCGTCAATTCTTCAATTTCAAAATGTGTCTACTTACTAAGTATATAAACTGAGCGTCTAATCTATTTCAAGGTAGACACTGAAAACCACTTCAATTCAATAAAAACTTTTTTTAAAATCACCTCCTTATAGCAAAAATTATCACTTCCCTATGGGGCGACATGTCTGAGTTGAACAAATATTCCGTGCAGGATTTGGCGTGGTGTATATCTGTAATGGAGGGACCATATTGTGTCAATTGTTAATTCTGGTCGCAGGTTCTTCACAGAGGCAGGATTTTAGGCAGGTACTGTATACCAATTAGCTGTTCTCCAAAACCACACATTCCACATTTCCACTCGATTTGAAACATACAGCTATAATTTTCTTCTTTACATTTGGGGATTTTCTGACAGCTACGGGGGTTATCAAACTTACTTAGCATCTCCTGGTACCACGTACCATGTCTGGTGGGTGGAAAGTGTATACTCATATGTAGCCTTCATCGGATTTTTCTATAATGATGATGCTAAGGTTTTTTATACCCTATACAGGGTGAGTCAAGCTCAATGCCTCGGACTCTTGTAGCCAAACGATACCACTTTTCAAAAAGACAACCTTACGTGGGTATGCAGGTCGGGTTGGACTACATTTTAAAAATAATGACTTTTATACAGGGTGTCTATAATCAAAACGTGACATATCAAAGTTATGGTTTCTTAAATGGAACACCCTGTATATTATTGCATATTTAGATTTCCGGGTGAATTTTAGTGACTTTATGTATCACATGTGTGACTTTAAGCGAACCGTTTAGGTGCAAATCACAATTTTTGGTTAAAGTAGATATCAGAAGAAATTCGAATATCCCAGCGATTATAAAACATCGAAGGCTGTGACTTTGCCTTGTCACCAAGCATGTAAGCATGGGATGCGTCAGCTAAATTTAGGCGGTCAAGTTTGAGCTACTATTGTACTTGGAGAAATCGGTAGATTAATTAAGGAAACTTCAATCAGTGGTAACTTGGTTTCTTCAAATGGGAATGCTTAATTTTTTGTATACGATCAAATGTGCAATTTGATGGGCTTTCTAATAATATCAGGTTATGAATATCAATCCAGAATTTAATTTAACCAGAAACAATGGAGGTAACACGTCTAAAGTCAAAGAGAAGCTGGAGTACGACAGAAATTGATAATTTTCATACCCTACTAGCTACTGCAATGTACTAGAGCCTAAAAATTTCCAAAATCACTAAAAACTTTGAAATGAAAGCAAAACTTTCCGCGATTGTTGCTTTCCGTCCAAGATCTTCAGAACGCAATTTCACATTTAATGATATAAAACAGTAGTCATTTCAGTCAAAGTCAAAAGTAACAATACCTCTAATTGTCTGACTGTAGTTCTTTAAATTTTTCAGTATCTATTAGCAAGATGGCAAAAAAGGAATACCTACTGACAAATCATATTTCAATTTTCTGCCATGTAAATTATGTTTAATAATTTGAGCATATTTTTGATTCATTCTTCATTTTCGGCAATCTTGCTTATGGGTACTGAAAAATTTGTAAAACTCCAGTCACAGGTATTGGTTACTACTTTTTTAAATCATTAAATGTGAAATTTTATTCTGAAACTATTAAGCTGCCAGCAACATTCGGTAGTAGATTTCCTTTCACTTGAAAATTCATAATGGTTTTGTGAATTCTCAATCTTTAGAATATTGCAGTAGCTGGAATGCTGTGAAAAATATCAATTTCCTTCGTACTCCAGCTGCTTTTTGACCTTAAATGTGTTACCTCTGTTATTTCTGGTTCGATTTGATCTGCTATAAGTCATTTTTATAATTTTGTCTCTTTACGCTAGTTCGTCCGCATCTATCTGCTAAGTTAGTTATTTTCTTCCATCTGAACAGTTTTTTGTTTATATTTTAGGGCCTGCTAAGTTGCTAACAGGTAGGAAAACTGAAAAGCACCTGTTTGATTGAAAATTTGAAATTAAATCAAAACTACCAGAGATTGATACCTGAATGAATGAATAAGAACCAGAGGCTATCCAGCACGGAATGTGGCTGGTGCATAGGCCACACGATGGGCCCTTTTGCGCCTCTATCCGCGCTAGTTCCTAAGACCTGCCCTTTTGGCAAAGGCAAGTACATTCTTAGGTCCTATCCGTTTTATCTCTATTGGTTCCAAGGTTCTTGAGCCCAGCATAGTCTGCCTGTGATAACCCAGGGTTTCACAGCGACACAGGATGTGTGCCGAGGATTCTTCCTCTTCCCCACACCACGTGCACGTTGGGTCGTTGACCACCCTCATCACAAACAAGTGACGCCTGAAGGTATTGTGACCCGTTAATAAGCCTGCTAACAATCTCAAGTTACTCCTATCCAGAGAGAGACAGAATCATCCTATTCTCTCTTCAGGCCCTGCTAATAGCTCCCGAGCCTGACGGAGATGACCAGAGATGTTGTTCCATCTCAGAGAGTGTTGATTCTGGATCCACTCTCCAGTTGTTTTCCTAACCAAATTTGCAGACAGTCCTAAGGCTGGTTCCGGGCCCACAAAACTGTTTCCGGATCCCATCCTGGCTAGATGATCTGCCATTTCATTACCCTTTACCCCAGCATGCCCAGGTACCCACATCAGTGATACCTTGTGTTTAGCTGAGATGTCGTCAAGAGCCCTCCTGCACTCCAGGACCAGTCCCGACGTTATTTTCCAAGCACTCAGTGCTTTGATGGCTGCCTGACTGTCAGAGCAGATAGTAATCCGCCTCCTAGACCCGTCAATTTCCCGAATACGATTTACGCAGGCAAGTATCGCATAGACCTCAGCCTGGAATACTGTGGTGTGCCCCCCAAGAGGGAATGAAAGTCTTGTACGGGGCCCGTAGACTCCCGAGCCCGAGCCCTCTCTAGCGAGTGAACCGTCTGTGTACCAGACCTGTCCTCCTCCTTCGATGAGCTGTCTTTCCCTAGACTTCCATTCTTCCCTTGACGGAAACACCACCGTAAATTTGCGATTGAAGCGATGCGTAGGAGAAACTGTATCGCTCCTCGCCAACAAAATAGGACAATCCTCATGCAACTCTGCTAGAATCGTCGAATGTCCTTTGCCTGGATTCATAAAAGTCCAGCTACCCTGACTCCAGAGACGGAACCCAGTTTTTCTAGCTTCCCCTTGGATTACCAGATCCAAAGGAGGAAGATTCAATAGTGTTTCAATGGCACTCAAGGGTGTTGTGCGCACTGCACTGGTTATACTAAGACATGCCAAACGTTGGACCTTATTAAGTTTGGCTCTTGTTGCCTCCGTCTTTATACAGGTCCACCACACTATGGAGCCATATATTAGTGACGGTCTGACTATTGTAGTGTAGAGCCAGTGCACCACTTTTGGGCTCAGGCCCCAGCTACTACCGACAACTCTTCTGCAGGCCCATAATGAGTTTCGAGCCTTGCTTACCTTATGATCCACGTGCAGCCTCCAAGTCAGCTTGTGATCCAGTATTACTCCTAGATACTTTACTGACTGAGACAATTCAAGTGTCGTTCTGAAAAAGGTAGGCCTCACGAGGCCTTCCATCTTCCTTTTCCTAGTGAACATAACGAGCTCCGTCTTTTCAGCGTTCACTGACAGATCCACCTCATTACACCACGTTTCCACAACACGCAGCGCGCCTTGCATTACCTCGGAGACTGTATTAATGAATCTACCCCTGACCACTATGCTCAAATCATCGGCATAGGCCTGTACGTAGACCCCTGTGTTGCTTAGTCTCACGAGTAGGTCATTCACCACTAAGCACCATAATAGAGGTGAAAGAACACCGCCTTGTGGGCAGCCTCGCGCCACTGCAACGCTATAGTTTATGTCATTAAGCGTTGCAGAAGCCACTCGGCCCTCTAGAGTAGTAAGAATCCACTCCACTAGGATTGGAGCAATTCCATGTCTCTCTAGGGCGCGTCTTATCGAATTGGTAGTGGTACAGTTGAACGCACCCTCGATATCAAGAAATGCTACCATAGCCACTTCCCGTTGATTCAACGTTTTCTCCAGCCTGCTGACCAAATGATGAAGTGCCAGCTCAGCTGATTTTCCCGCCTGATATGCGAACTGATAGGCATGGATTTCAACCCTTTGTAAGGGCCCATCCCTGATATATCTATCAACCAACCTCTCCGGTGTTTTTAGTAAAAACGACGAAAGGGTAATCGGTCTAAAGTCCTTCGGACGAGTATAGCTACCTCTGCCCGGCTTAGGAATAAAAACGACCCTTGAATGCAACCAGCTCTTCGGTGTGAAGCCAGTAGCCACGCAGGCGCGAAATATCCTAACTAGGTATGGTAGTACCAGATCCTGTCCATGTTGTAGCATGGCTGGAATGACTCCATCCTTGCCTGGACTTTTGTATGGAGCAAAAGTATTTATCGCCCATCTTGATACCTACAACCGCATATCATTACAAAGGCTGCAAATTTTACATTTGATTATATTGCCATTTGAAAAAATCAAGTCTGATTGAAGGTTCCTTAATTGATATACCGATTTTTCAAAGTACAAAAGTACTTCAAACTTGACTGTCTAACGTAAGCTCACGCATTTCATGCTTAGTGACACGGCAAAGTCACAGCCCTAGATGTTTTATAATAGCTGCGATATTAAATTTTCTTCTGACATCTACTTATACCGAAAATTGTGATTTGCACCTACACGGTTTGATTTAAGTCCTATGTGTGATATACAGAGTCACACTAAAATTCACCCGGGAATCTAAATATGCAATAATATACAGGGTATTCCATTTAAAAAGCCATAACTTTGATATGTCACGCTTTTATTAGACACCCTGTATAAAATTCATTATTTTCAAAATGTATTCCAACCCGACCTACATACACTCGCAAAGATGGTTTTCCGAAAAGTCGTATCGTTTGGCCACAAGAGTCCGAGGCATTGAGCTTGACTCACCTTGTATAACAAAAAAACGTTATACTCCAAATAATTATAGGAAGGTTAGATCAATATTTAGTGGAGTATTTGGCAAATTATTATATATCATACTCATATCCTCTATTTAGGCCTAAAATATTATTAAATTAATCCTGTACCTGTTTCTTTCAATAAATATATTGTATGGTGTTGGATTTAGTATGCTAGTTGAAGTTATCATGACTTGAAGATATCTAAGGCTTCACTTCAGTAGTGTGATATTAGAGTTAATGCTACGTTCATAAACTAAACCATTACCAATTAAACTACAAGTAGTTGTAGTTGAACTATATCGTAAGCTCAATTCTAACCTAATTTGCTTATAATAGTGTGTCGGCAAATTTGATGCTACCTCTTTGTGTGCAAGTTCCTCTTTATTTTATGGTGACAGATCATTTGATATAGAAACAAATATATTTTCCAATAAGAGGTGATTTTTTTTTGATATTCAAAGGAAAATGGCATATTCTGAAATAAATGATCGGATGTTTATTTCAAAGACGAGAGGTTTGCCAATAAGAATGGAAAATAATATCAGCCAAATGGCCACCACGGCTACGCTTGCTGGACCATATCCTTTTCATGAAATTGTCCATCACCAAATCGCAAAGTGGTTGTTGTATGCCCTGAATAGCTTCATGAATTCCATCGTTGAGTTCTTGAATCGACGCTGGGCTATTGGCGTAGACCTTATCGTGGCCCCAAAGGAAGAAGTCGCAAGGTGTTAAATCACAAGATCTCGGTGGCCAATTGTGATGACCTCTTCGAGAGATAACACGGTCCGGAAACTCTCCCTGTAAAGGAGCTATGGTTTCGTTGTTCATGATCGGCCGGCTTGAGTTCCTGTGTTAGCTGAACTTTATCAGCCTTAAGACCCAAGTCTTTATGTAAAATGCGGTGTAATGACGTTTGTGGAATGCCCAATTCCAAAAAACGACGAGGAATGGACAAACCTGGGTTTTCTTCAAAACTTTGGGCTACAGCAGCAATATTCTCCGTTGTTCTTGAGCGACGTGCACGATTTTTATTCTTCACATCACTCACTTGTCCCAACAGCTCGAATTTTTTCACCAATTTCTGTATTTCGGATCGACAAGGTGCTGCACGACGACCAAAAGGTGTTCTAGTTTTACGAACCGTCACTGACAAATTTTCAGCATCTTTATAGTGGATTTTGATAATTTCAATGCGTTCTTGAAGCGTGTATCGTTCCATTTTTCTTAATGGCGTTGGTTTTACTTGTCAAATGTCAAACAACTGCAGCGTCAAAACTGACGCCTACCGAAATAGCCAGCTATTCAAAATAACACCCTTTGTATGCAACATTTCCTTTATACCTACTGCCAATTTTGCTATGTTTGTACGCTCACTTTGTCAAACTGCGTATGGCAAGCTCGAACTACCCTTTGTAGTACCTACATTGTAACCCTGAGACTGAGTTATATGTTACTAAGGTAACTGCTAACAAACCTAACATAAAGCTTCGTGAAGCGTATATGGTTTTTCTTATAATGTAGGTAAAACAATGAAGTGTACTTAAACCGTAGGCAATTTGTCTCCGGCTTAGCATGAGAATCTGACTGTGCCTTTAAAGAATGTGTCTTCTAAATTGAAAATCCGTGTATAAATACAAAATCAGGGATAAGCCTGGTACAACGACAACACTGCCCTCCTCACGATCTTTCCAGCTCAAAGCAGAATAGGAGTAGATAGAAATAGGGATAAATGCTTTCTGAGCCTTAAATACGACTCCCTTGTGATTCTTTTGTCAAATAAAACGAAAACGGAAATTCGGGGTTAGGGCGAGATATTTATATTTCGCGCTCCCGCCTACTAACTGCGTGAAAAGGCTTCTCGGTGCTAAATTATGGACTGGTCTGGCATACAAAGATTGGTTTTATGCTCGGTTTTATAGATCTCTGTGGATCACTGAACGAAAAGATTTGATAGAGAAGTGTATAACATCAATGAACGCCAACATTCATGTGGCCGATAACTTCACTATACCTATGTGTAAACTTTCGCATTTGCCAAGTTATGACAGGACAACACTTAATTAGCAAACAAGGAGATGCCGCACGTTGAATTAATGTAGATTAACGTGGATGTGTGAGCGCAGGTAATTAATACCACACACGACGGACATTAGATAATATTGTTTAACAAAGAATCAGTAAACTATGAACATCGTATCATAGAGATCCTGGAACAATATACTCTGGTATTATTAGTAGTTAAAACCAGATGCAGGGACATCACACTCTCTACACCTACATACATTATAGCTTTTTACGAATCAATAGTGTATCACAGACATTTATGAACAGTAATGAGTAACGTATTAAACATTAAAGTAGTGATTTTAGTTCTGGCTGTGAACTGCGAATAACGGCATATCTATAGAAACTCAAAAGCATCGTTTTACATTTTTTCCATCATTAGGCTGATTTATACAATTATTTTCAAACAGCAATTGATTTAAGTAAAAAGACAATAGCGTTCCAGTTTCAGTTTTGCTTAAGTAGCTCCTTTAAGCATGGTTCATTTTGAATAAAAAATATACAGTATACCAAAACAGAACTGGTAGGCCCAAAAAATAATATATATTAACCTCCAACAATTACGAAAGGGTTATTGCTAGAACAAAGACTTGTTTCAATACACGCGATGAACGTTTATAGTAGTATGTGGTTTTTATTAGCCTAGACTTCATTTACAACAAAAACTGTGTGGGGACTTGCTAACGCCTGGGTTGTACGTATATACGAGGGTCATTGAAAACCTATGTATTGACGGCCGATTTAGACACACAAATACAAATATAACGTTTATTTTGCTAATGCACTAAGTTACATAAATGGATATCAAAAACAAAGCCTAGTAAAACTATTACTAATGAATCTCAAATGATTTCACATATTGTAGCTCATTCGTAGATAAGTAAAAACTGATGGTTCAAAGGTGCTATAGTATTTTTACCTTAATGTTTTGTTTATTTGGCTTATTGTTGATCACAGTTTATATATGTTATGGTATAGTATATACGAACTCGTATGTACAATTTTAAAAGATAATCATATGGAAATGCTTTACATGGATGCGAATAAATTATTTTTGACATTTTGCTTTTAACTGTCATTCCAATTGCTACTGTAGAAACTCAATTGTTAAAGTTATCAATAAAAATATTTTCGAGCTTTAAAATATAATTTACAGTGTCCCTGGGTAGTATGGTAAGATCATCGAATGAATATTTTGTCTCACTATACGCTTTTAGCGTGATACAATCCTTTTAGTACCTGTAGCTCTTGAACTAATCACTTTAGACCCCACGTGTGCTAGTTTGTTGGAATTGTTTTATCGAGAGGAACACAGGGTGTCCCATTAATAATTTTAAATCGAATGTCACGTGACCAAAAACAAATACCTCATTGGGTAGTACAATGACAAAAAGAAACACAAAATCTGCTCTAATTTACATGCCCAAAATTATAGTTCTCTACTACTGTCCAGTTCCGACATATTTGTTGTCTTAATCGTCGTTGGATACCCTGTATTTATATCTTTTACAAATCAAGGTGTACTACAAAATAAGGTAGGATCTGATTGCCATTCTCCATCCGTTAATAAATTTAAATTGATTGGTAATATCTTTTCTCGCGAAATTGATTACTCTCAAAGTTATAAAAAGATTATCCATTTCCTGCAAACAAATCCGAGATAACAAAGTCCGATATTTTTGAGACGCTGTATACACTTCGCGTTAAGCACGTTCAACCTCTACTTTGCGCCACCCCGTAGCTCCCGGCTGACGTCGGTGCACTGCTACCGGTGTACCGGGGTGACGGAGCAAGGGGCAGGCCGTTTTGATATTTTTGCGGAGTGATCCAACTTATATGTATTCCGTAAACTTTGGTATAACCTACGATCACTACGAAGTTTGCCGATCACTGGTTCTTAGACTATTTGAAACAACTGTAAACAGGTATAGTTAAAGCAATGGAAAAACGACCAAGTACTAACAATTAGTTATTGAAAAAGAGACAGTATTTTGTACTGTGTAGCACTGTAGCAGGTTACGCTTTAGAAAATCGGTCTATTGCATGGGCGGCTGAGCGACTAGCAAAAAGAGAGTATCCCCATTATCGCCCCGAATCTGTTTTTAGATGTTTAGAATGATTCTTATTATTTTCCTTTTTTTAGGGCAAAATTGGAGTAGCGAGGATGGTTAGGGATGGAGTATTCCAAAAATTGTTTTGTTCTTGAAAAGGGGCGTTTTATTATGTTAGAAGAACTAACTTGGTGATATTATACTTTACAGACCTCTCCGAATGAACCGATTATTATTGCGTAACGTAATATCGCCTGTTCAGAAAAAGACTGTTATATCTCAAAATTTTCCCTTTTTGAGGTTTTCGGCTTAACCATCTTGAAATAATGCATATTTTCTTGTGTAAATCATAAACCTACCTCGCTTCTTTACCCATCGATGGCGTCACGTAAAAACGTCATATCTTTATTTCATGACGCAGCGTTAAAGCAAGACAGCAACATGTCAGTTGTATTATAACCGCCGAACAGAAAGGCACGCGTTTTTTTGCGAAAAGACCGTCACAAAATAAAATAACATAGTAGTTTCTTCGTGCAAAACTCATGTTCTGAAACAGATCAGTTTTAAACAGAAATTTGATTAAGACTGTCACAACTAAAAAAAATACCTATAACAAATGCAACATGGACTCATACCAAAGACACAAACTACTCAAACTCTGCGAATGTCAGGCACCTATCCAGGATTTGGTTTTGTGGGGGGTCCAGAGTATGGGTGTCACTTGCTTGAAATACGTGGAATCCTTTTTTTAGACGGCATGTATAGTGTATACGTGCCTGGCACATGTAGAGACATTGTGTCACTATATACTCATGACTCATTATTAAACCTTTTACTAATTATTGATTCGAAGATACTTGCAGTGTCAGCTTCATAAAACTGTAATGAGCTCTCCTGAAAATATATACATTTTATAAGATATAGCAGTCTTTTTCCATACAGACTACATTAGTGTGTTATTATCACAAAACACTGGAAAAATTGTAGCTAAGTTGTACAAATTCACATGTACATCTATTTCCCGTTCTGGTACTTCCCTCTTTTATCTAATCCCATCCCAAACGTATTTACAACTTCGGAAATCAATGTTTAGTGGTGTTGTAGTATGGGGTCTGCTGGTAAGGGGGTGTCATTGAGGAGATGGGGAAGGTGAGGATTTGGTAATCCAAAAGTTTTTATTTCAACCGAGAATGTGTGGGAAGTACTTCAAGTACGGCAAGCCACTTGATACCATTTTTACTTCCCACACCGATAGGTGAGGGGAGTATTGTGATCGCGAACTTTCGATTTTGAGATAATATGCTTTTTAGGCGTTTTATGACGTCTACATAATGAAAATCCATGTCACTCATTTTCGTCGCCGTCGGTCTGTCTGTCGGTCTGTCTGTTCGCGTTTTTCTACCCTCGTAATCTCAGCTACCGCTGCATGGATTGTGACGAAGTTTGGGTACCGATATGCTGTGAGGTCCTAGTAGATAATGCTGCTCTAATTTTGAAAACATGTGCAGGGGCGGCAGAGTAATTAGAAGGATACAAACAAATTAAATATCCCTCAAACTTCGTTTTTAGGCGCTTTAGGAGTTCCTGATCGTTTTTTACTTTTTTTTGGGTGGGGGTGAAATTGGGGTGGTTAGGGGGTGGAGGGTTGTGAAACTCAAAAATTTATTCTATTCATAATAAGCTGTCCACTGACGTGTGAAAGAAGGTCCTGGCGGCATAATACTCTTTTTTAGGTTCATCAGCACATTGCCTCGCCTATTACAGAAATCAAGGGACTTCTGATGCATACATACGAGTATTGCTTTTCGTTCTGAATTTAGTAACATGGAAATTATGGGATTGATTTTGATGAAATTTAGACACAGTATTATTACCGTGTCGAGGATGAAAAATGCGTATGGTTTTTAAAAATCGTGTCAGTGGCACAGTGGCGGCACAGCAGGGGCGCCGACTCCGTGGGTGCTCGGGTGCTCCAGCACCCACGAGAGGTAAATAGTGGGTGCGCGCACTGAAGCTTTGAATGCTACGTTACAGAAGACATCTCTGCGTCTACAAAAAGCCGTTGATGATATTAATACAGTCAAGGAGGTTATATCGTTCCAAAGAACAGACGAACATTTTGAAAACGTCTGGAACCTAAAACTTCAAAAATACGGAGAATCCCTAAGAGGATAGACGAATTTTCTAATGCAGCTGACTTTTATCAAAAAATGTATTTTGAAGTGTTAGATAAACTCGTAGACCGTATTGAACAGCGCTTTACTAAAGATACCATGACACACTTGAGCAACATGGAACTATTTCTTACTCAGAAAAATAATTACACAAGCAGCAATTAGGTATGTGCCAAACTTTTATAGAGATGACTTTGATATATGGATTGTTTGACTCATCGAAATATGTTTTTATAAATGTCACAAAATCCCTAAACTATATATGGTATTAAGCATAACAAATCAAAATTGATCCTTTGAATGCGAAAGTATTGCCATTGTTTCTGAGTAAGACTCATCTTGAGTTGACTGCTCTGTTCGATTCAACTGAGAAATAACGCTTCCACTGACCGCTGACTGAGGGGTTGGGTGAGGATCGGCAACAATGGTCGAGGAAGCACTACTGACTTCATCAATCAGAAGCAACGCTTTCCTCTTAAAAGACCTTAGTTGCACGTCATTTAAGTTCATGAGGTCCGGTATAAGGCTTAAAACAAAATTTTTGATTCCTTCCTCCCTTTTATCTCTCTCATCTGTTGGTGGATGTAGAGTTGATAATTTCTCTTTTTTAGCTGAAAAATATTCTGAAAAGGCTCTCTCAGCTTCATCACCTTGGAGGTATTTTCGCTTTCTGATGGGCAGTCCATGTGGACCTCTTGCTCCAGCAGATACAGGCGGCAATGGGGTTCTACTTCTGTCCCCCTGCCGTGCCGATATAGATGGCCTTGTAATTATGGGAGATGATGGTCCACGTGGTGAAGGTCCTGGCTGATCCAGTAGGTCTTCCGTAAAGTCCTCGTCTCCTTCTTGCGTATTTGGTATCTCATAAATATTTTGCGTAGATGTGGGGCAGGGAGATACAGTTGGTGGCATGTCATCTAGATTACCGGTAGGATTACCGGCAACTTTGACAAGAGGTATTGCAAACTGCATTGCTTCCATCAAATAATACGGCTTTTTTGATGCTCCACTACCACTTGGTTTCGGCTTCAACTTCTTTACGAAGGTGCTCCTCAAGTTCCTCCATCTCTCTTTGCATTCATTTACTGTAACAGGAAATAAAAAACGGTTATCACTAGCTATTTACAAATAAGTCCCTATATATTTTGGAATACGTAAGCACAATTGCATTCGTATGCTTTTTTCAAGTACTTGGCTACAGGATGTACATTTGTCGCTTTGGGACTCTACTTTTGTCGAGGAGAGACTACAGTTGGGCAAATAGTATCCGAGACGGCCACGATTATATGGAACCAGCTGAAAGATGCTTATATGCCATGCCCTACCCACGATAGATGGATGAGCATTGCTCAACGTTTTCAAGCCATATGGAACCTTCCAAATTGTATAGGAGCTCTAGATGGCAAGCACATCCGAATAGAGAAACTACCTAATACTGGTTCGACCAATTTTAATTACAAATCCTACCATTCAATTGTATTACTAGGATGCTGTGATGCTGATGGCATCTTCACTATGATTGAAACTGGATACGCTGGTAGAAATAGTGATGGAGGAATTTTCCGCGCCTCATCCATGAAAAACCTGTTATCTAATTCACAACTTGACATTCCACCCCCATCTAAGCTTCCATTAGATGACTATGATGACTGTCCATTCCCCTATTACTTTGTAGGCGACGAAGCCTTTCCATTGTCTGGATATTTAATGAGACCTTACTCAAAACGGGTTCTTGATAATACAAAACGAATTTTCAATTACCGTTTAAGTCGGGCAAGAAAAACAATTGAATGCACATTTGGTATGATGACGGAAAAGTTCCAGGTACTCAGCACTGCGATACGTGTTCGCGATGAAAATGCGGTCAATAACATCATCAAGAGTGTCTGCGTACTACATAACTATGTCAGAACAAGGGAAGGGCGACAATATTTACCGCAACAGTTGGAACAAAATGTAAGCATCCCTGGCTCTATCAACCTCAATGCTCGAGCAGCTCGAGCCAAAATAAATATTGGATTTAGCGCTTTTGCTTTACGTGAGTATTTAGCAAATTATTTTTTGACTCCAATGGCATCCGTACCGTGGCAATGGAATTGTTGCATTTAAGTGTTCCTTATTTACAGTTTAATTTGACTTAGCCTTGTATTTATCACTTGAATATTCATGTTTGCTAGTATCTATATGCGTATTGTACAAGTATGATTTAAGTAGTAAATAAAAAGTATTACCTGACAAGTTTACTTCCTTCGCCACATTGCTCCAAGCCTTCTCCGTGGCATCCCTCTTCGAATATTCATGGAGGGTGTAATTGTACAGTTCGAGATGTTTCTCCACTTCCTCAACGAATTTCAAATTGAACGCCTGCACAGAGAAGAAATTGGCGTGACTTCAAGCATTTTATAATACAAAGTATTCGGGCAAAGCCTAGCATATCAAGACGATGGGTTGTAAATGCAGTGTTTATATATTTGGAATTGTTAAGTGTAGACTGTTAAAAGACAAACAGAATGATTGTACTTTGTGTCTTGATGAAGTGGCGTTGAAATCCCATCCCTTCTACGGTATTGTTAAACACGGTATTATTGGATTTGAAACAAGTTGCCGTAACAACACTCCACAGATTGCAGGTAGTGCATAACTTTAATGTTTAGAGGCTGTTTTACGATACAAGGCCACTCTTAATTATTTTGTTGGTGTTACTTTTATTGCAAATGCTTTACCTAGTAATCGAACTCGTCTTTATTCAAAATATTTTCTATAAACGACACCAAAAGAACAGCTTCAGCACCTAATTGAACAAGAGTGATTCTGCTCTTTCTTCCCAAATTCAAGTAGAAAAGTCCATATAACCTTGTGTCCTAAAGAGTATGGTTTTTAAGATATAAATAAAAAATCAAAATCAATCTTTTTCCAACTTTGACACATTGTATATTGCAAACTAGACTCTTCAGGACACATGTTTATATGAACTTTTCTACTTGAATATGGGTCAGAAACGCGCTCTTGGGATCACGGTCTATCATTAAGTAACACCCTGTATATAATTACAAAATCAATATTGATATGACAGTATAATCTCAAAAACTTACCTCCATCAGACGCAAGAAACGTACGAACCGCTCGAACTTTCCACTTCACTTCTGATCGCATGCGATTGCAATCGACAAGACGCATAGACGTACGTTTCTAAATAAACGACCACTAGTTGACCCGTCTGCGGTGGTCCAATCCTTTGCATGAGAAGCGGAGTGGCGGGGAGAGCTACGTGCGTCTATAAACGCGTCGACCACATCGTCGATCGACCCGCATTGGCGTCAAAAAAAATGGGCACTTTACATATAGGTAGCTCTGTCATTAAAAGGGCGGAGCACCCACGAGAATTTTCAAAACCCGGCGCCCCTGCGGCGCAGCAATAATAAAAGACTAAAAATATGGAAATAGCTCAAACTTCATTTTAGGCAATTTGGGGGTTCCTGATCGTTTTGTTTCGTCCAGTTGAAGCTGGCAGAGTAAAAATTGTGTCGTTTTGGTTCCTACGGAGAGATTTAGGAAACTATTTACCAGAGTTTTTGTGTTGGACGTTTTTTGAGGACAGGCGGGCGATGATTTGGTTGCAAGGGATCTCAGACTATAGCTTCATGCAAAGTGAAAATAAAATTATATCACTGTTATGTGTGGGAGGTACTGAGTCAATCAACTTGACTCCATTTTTTTGTTTCCACTTCTTATGTGTCACCTGTTGTCCACTGGCTGTAACATGTTCCCATCGCAAACGTACGCAGTACAGGAACATGTAAAAGTCAATACTACCCTTTCTGAAATTTTAACCTCCAACGCAGAGATGGCGCTACCCATTATTCAATAGTTCAGTGAAAGGAGTGTGATATTAATTTATTATACTTTGTACAGTAGAAAGTCAATCCTATACCAGCTTCTTAATACTATTTCGTAGAAAAGGTTCTTCGGATTTTGGGACAAAATTCTGCAGAGGTTGTTTTTCAAAAAGCCGACGTTTCGGCGTTCACTTTACGCCTTCTTCAGGATGCGTGTGAAGCTAGCTCCGAAAGCTGGCTCCTATTTCAGTGGTCATATACACTTGGCAACAGAGGCTGTCTGACTCGCGCAACCTACCGGCGGCCAAAGCATGGGCGTAGTCAGCTTGAGCAAAGGTTGATCTTTAATTTTTTCATCAGTTTTACACGTTATGTGACCATCACTCATTCTGCCCTACAATAGGATGTCATGTAATAGACAAAGATAAATAGGATGGCACCCCAGCATGCAGAAAATACGCAAAGCTAGCATTACAAGTCGGAATATAAATTTTATTTTCCGGTTTATTCCGGCTTGAGCACTGATGGGGTTTGTGGCAGTTGAGAGAGGATATTATAGGCTAAAATAATCGATGGTTCAAAATCCGTGACAAAGGGGACGACACCCCAGCTCCGAGTCCTGAATGCAGAAAATACGCAAAGCTAGCATTACAAGTCGGAATATAAATTTTATTTTCCGGTTTATTCCGGCTTGAGCACTGATGGGGTTTGTGGCAGTTGAGAGAGGATATTATAGGCTAAAATAATCGATGGTTCAAAATCCGTGACAAAGGGGATGACACCCCAGCTCCGGGTCCTGAATGCAGAAAATACGCAAAGCTAGCATTACAAGTCGGAATATAAATTTTATTTTCCGGTTTATTCCGGCTTGAGCACTGATGGGGTTTACGGTGGTTGAGAGAGGATATTATAGGCTAAAATAATCGATGGTTCAAAATCCGTGACAAAGGGGATGACACCCCAGCTCCGAGTCCTGAATGCAGAAAATACGCAAAGCTAGCATTACAAGTCGGAATATAAATTTTATTTTCCGGTTTATTCCGGCTTAAGCACTGATGGGGTTTGTGGCAGTTGAGAGAGGATATTATAGGCTAAAATAATCGATGGTTCAAAATCCGTGACAAAGGGGACGACACCCCAGCTCCGAGTCCTGAACGCAGAGAATACGCAAAGCTAGCATTACAAGTCGGAATATAAATTTTATTTTCCGGTTTATTCCGGCTTGAGCACTGATGGGGTTTGCGGTGGTTGAGAGAGGATATTATAGGCTAAAATAATCGATGCTTCAAAATCCGTGACAAAGGGGATGACACCCCAGCTCCGGGTCCTGAATGCAGAAAATACGCAAAGCTAGCATTACAAGTCGGAATATAAATTTTATTTTCCGGTTTATTCCGGCTTGAGCACTGATGGGGTTTGCGGTGGATGAGAGAGGATATTATAGGCTAAAATAATCGATGGTTCAAAATCCGTGACAAAGGGGATGACACCCCAGCTCCGGGTCCTGAATGCAGAGAATACGCAAAGCTAGCATTACAAGTCGGAATATAAATTTTATTTTCCGGTTTATTCCGGCTTGAGCACTGATGGGGTTTGCGGTGGTTGAGAGAGGATATTATAGGCTAAAATAATCGATGGTTCAAAATCCGTGACAAAGGGGATGACACCCCAGCTCCGGGTCCTGAATGCAGAGAATACGCAAAGCTAGCATTACAAGTCGGAATATAAATTTTATTTTCCGGTTTATTCCGGCTTGAGCACTGATGGGGTTTGCGGTGGTTAAGAGAGGATAGAATAGGCTAAAATAATCGATGGTTCAAAATCCGTGACAAAGGGGATGACACCCCAGCTCCGGGTTCTGAATGCAGAGAATACGCAAAGCTAGCATTACAAGTCGGAATATAAATTTTATTTTCCGGTTTATTCCGGCTTGAGCACTGATGGGATTTGCGGTGGATGAGAGAGGATATTATAGGCTAAAATAATCGATGGTTCAAAATCCGTGACAAAGGGGATGACACCCCAGCTCCGGGTCCTGAATGCAGAGAATACGCAAAGCTAGCATTACAAGTCGGAATATAAATTTTATTTTCCGGTTTATTCCGGCTTGAGCACTGATGGGGTTTGCGGTGGTTAAGAGAGGATAGAATAGGCTAAAATAATCGAGGGTTCAAAATCCGCGACAAAGGCGATGACACCCCAGCTCCGGGTCCTGAATGCAGAAAATACGCAAAGCTAGCATTACAAGTCGGAATATAAATTTTATTTTCCGGTTTATTCCGGCTTGAGCACTGATGGGGTTTACGGTGGTTGAGAGAGGATATTATAAGCTAAAATAATCGATGGTTCAAAATCCGTGACAAAGGGGATGACACCCCAGCTCCGGGTCCTGAATGCAGAAAATACGCAAAGCTAGCATTACAAGTCGGAATATAAATTTTATTTTCCGGTTTATTCCGGCTTGAGCACTGATGGGGTTTACGGTGGTTGAGAGAGGATATTATAAGCTAAAATAATCGATGGTTCAAAATCCGTGACAAAGGGGATGACACCCCAGCTCCGGGTCCTGAATGCAGAGAATACGCAAAGCTAGCATTACAAGTCGGAGTATAAATTTTATTTTCCGGTTTATTCCGGCTTGAGCACTGATGGGGTTTGTGGCAGTTGAGAGAGGATATTATAAGCTAAAATAATCGATGGTTCAAAATCCGTGACAAAGGGGATGACACCCCAGCTCCGGGTCCTGAATGCAGAGAATACGCAAAGCTAGCATTACAAGTCGGAATATAAATTTTATTTTCCGGTTTATTCCGGCTTGAGCACTGATGGGGTTTGCGGTGGTTAAGAGAGGATATTATAGGCTAAAATAATCGATGGTTCAAAATCCGTGACAAAGGGGATGACACCCCAGCTCCGGGTCCTGAATGCAGAGAATACGCAAAGCTAGCATTACAAGTCGGAATATAAATTTTATTTTCCGGTTTATTCCGGCTTGAGCACTGATGGGGTTTGCGGTGGTTGAGAGAGGATATTATAGGCTAAAATAATCGATGGTCCAAAATCCGTGACAAAGGGGATGACACCCCAGCTCCGGGTCCTGAATGCAGAGAATACGCAAAGCTAGCATTACAAGTCGGAATATAAATTTTATTTTCCGGTTTATTCCGGCTTGAGTACTGATGGGGTTTGCGGTGGTTGAGAGAGGATATTATAGGCTAAAATAATCGATGGTTCAAAATCCGTGACAAAGGGGACGACACCCCAGCTCCGGGTCCTGAATGCAGAGAATACGCAAAGCTAGCATTACAAGTCGGAATATAAATTTTATTTTCCGGTTTATTCCGGCTTGAGCACTGATAGGGTTTGTGGCAGTTGAGAGAGGATATTATAAGCTAAAATAATCGATGGTTCAAAATCCGTGACAAAGGGGATGAAACCCCAGCTCCGGGTCCTGAATGCAGAGAATACGCAAAGCTAGCATTACAAGTCGGAATATAAATTTTATTTTCCGGTTTATTCCGGCTTGAGCACTGATGGGGTTTGCGGTGGATGAGAGAGGATATTATAGGCTAAAATAATCGATGGTTCAAAATCCGTGACAAAGGGGATGACACCCCAGCTCCGGGTCCTGAATGCAGAGAATACGCAAAGCTAGCATTACAAGTCGGAATATAAATTTTATTTTCCGGTTTATTCCGGCTTGAGCACTGATGGGGTTTACGGTGGTTGAGAGAGGATATTATAGGCTAAAACAATCGATGGTTCAAAATCCGTGACAAAGGGGATGACACCCCAGCTCCGGGTTCTGAATGCAGAGAATACGCAAAGCTAGCATTACAAGTCGGAATATAAATTTTATTTTCCGGTTTATTCCGGCTTGAGCACTGATGGGGTTTGTGGCAGTTGAGAGAGGATATTATAGGCTAAAATAATCGATGGTTCAAAATCCGTGACAAAGGGGATGACACCCCAGCTCCGAGTCCTGAACGCAGAGAATACGCAAAGCTAGCATTACAAGTCGGAATATAAATTTTATTTTCCGGTTTATTCCGGCTTGAGCACTGATGGGGTTTGTGGCAGTTGAGAGAGGATATTATAGGCTAAAATAATCGATGGTTCAAAATCCGTGACAATGGGGATGGTTGTGGATGGTTGTGGATGGTTGTGGATGCTGATGGTTGTGGATGTTTCGGTGGTTGAGAGAGGACAATGGAAGTTCGTGGTCATGTCGGCAGTAAAGGATCAAATCGAGGAGCAGTAACCGGCGATGCGCGCGCATTTCTGCTTATTGGCATCATCAGGCCGGTGTAACCTGAAGAAGGATGGAAAGGAAAAAACACCAGAAGCCACCAACAAGAGCCAAACCAGCACATTTGTGGCTTACAGTCAAGAGCCCCATGTTTATGGGGTTTTGCTTAACCTTGTAGCCACGGAGGCCAGCCAAAGCTACCTGCCGTGATACTTCAAGCCTAGAGAGATAACAGGATGAGGGATGTTATTGGGGATTTTTGGGATATCTCTCTAAGGTAGGTACTGCGTTAGAAGTTAAATCAAAACAGTCGAAGGGCTTCCAGTTTAAACGGGGCTGCCAGTCGTGAACTGAACCCTTCAGCGCACCCCATTCATTTTTTTTTTCTAAGGGAAAAAAGAAATTTCAAACAAAAACCCTGTGTGATAGGATATATACTCAAAGAAACGGTTCAAGCTAAATAACCCGAATGTTGATTTCCGTATCTTTGAATATGTATCTTATCATTTACTGTATCATATCATCTATGCCCTAACCTCCGGGCGCAACATCGTCATGTGGCTCTGTGGTGTCTCGCTTAGTATTGTGCGTGTACTTCGTAAAAAACTGTCTAAATGTATAACGTAAGACCCGACGCATGGCTGTCGGCTCCACTGTCGGCTCGACTGACGATGTCGGCTTTACTCCTCAAACAGTAACAGAGACGGCCGCCCCCATACCAATTCTTAATTCAGCTTGTGAACAGCTAACCAACTTCCCTATTGTATTATTTCACCAAGTGACCATAGCCAGGGGGTTTGTGTAAGTTGTCGCTTGCGTTTTGGATAATTGGTGAAAATATGAAAATATAATTTATTCTCCGACTCGTAATGCTAGCTTTGCGTATTCTCTGCATTCAGGACTCGGAGCTGGGGTGTCATCCCCTTTGTCACGGATTTTGAACCATCGATTATTTTAGCCTATAATATCCTCTCTCATCCACCGCAAACCCCATCAGTGCTCAAGCCGGAATAAACCGGAAAATAAAATTTATATTCCGACTTGTAATGCTAGCTTTGCGTATTCTCTGCATTCAGGACCCGGAGCTGGGGTGTCATCCCCTTTGTCACGGATTTTGAACCATCGATTATTTTAGCTTATAATATCCTCTCTCATCCACCGCAAACCCCATCAGTGCTCAAGCCGGAATAAACCGGAAAATAAAATTTACATTCCGACTTGTAATGCTAGCTTTGCGTATTCTCTGCATTCAGGACCCGGAGCTGGGGTGTCATCCCCTTTGTCACAGATTTTGAACCATCGATTATTTTAGCCTATAATATCCTCTCTCAACCACCGCAAACCCCATCAGTGCTCAAGCCGGAATAAACCGGAAAATAAAATTTATATTCCGACTTGTAATGCTAGCTTTGCGTATTCTCTGCATTCAGGACCCGGAGCTGGGGTGTCATCCCCTTTGTCACGGACTTTGAACCATCGATTATTTTAGCCTATAATATCCTCTCTCATCCACCGCAAACCCCATCAGTGCTCAAGCCGGAATAAACCGGAAAATAAAATTTATATTCCGACTTGTAATGCTAGCTTTGCGTATTCTCTGCATTCAGGACCCGGAGCTGGGGTGTCATCCCCTTTGTCACGGATTTTGAACCATCGATTATTTTAGCCTATAATATCCTCTCTCAACCACCGCAAACCCCATCAGTGCTCAAGCCGGAATAAACCGGAAAATAAAATTTATATTCCGACTTGTAATGCTAGCTTTGCGTATTCTCTGCATTCAGGACCCGGAGCTGGGGTGTCATCCCCTTTGTCACGGATTTTGAACCATCGATTATTTTAGCCTATAATATCCTCTCTCAACCACCGCAAACCCCATCAGTGCTCAAGCCGGAATAAACCGGAAAATAAAATTTATATTCCGACTTGTAATGCTAGCTTTGCGTATTCTCTGCATTCAGGACCCGGAGCTGGGGTGTCATCCCCTTTGTCACGGATTTTGAACCATCGATTATTTTAGCCTATAATATCCTCTCTCAACCACCGCAAACCCCATCAGTGCTCAAGCCGGAATAAACCGGAAAATAAAATTTATATTCCGACTTGTAATGCTAGCTTTGCGTATTCTCTGCATTCAGGACCCGGAGCTGGGGTGTCATCCCCTTTGTCACGGATTTTGAACCATCGATTATTTTAGCCTATAATATCCTCTCTCAACCACCGCAAACCCCATCAGTGCTCAAGCCGGAATAAACCGGAAAATAAAATTTATATTCCGACTTGTAATGCTAGCTTTGCGTATTCTCTGCATTCAGGACCCGGAGCTGGGGTGTCATCCCCTTTGTCACGGATTTTGAACCATCGATTATTTTAGCCTATAATATCCTCTCTCAACCACCGCAAACCCCATCAGTGCTCAAGCCGGAATAAACCGGAAAATAAAATTTATATTCCGACTTGTAATGCTAGCTTTGCGTATTCTCTGCATTCAGGACCCGGAGCTGGGGTGTCATCCCCTTTGTTACGGATTTTGAACCATCGATTATTTTAGCTTATAATATCCTCTCTCAACTGCCACAAACCCCATCAGTGCTCAAGCCGGAATAAACCGGAAAATAAAATTTATATTCCGACTTGTAATGCTAGCTTTGCGTATTCTCTGCATTCAGGACCCGGAGCTGGGGTGTCATCCCCTTTGTCACGGATTTTGAACCATCGATTATTTTAGCCTATAATATCCTCTCTCAACCACCGCAAACCCCATCAGTGCTCAAGCCGGAATAAACCGGAAAATAAAATTTATATTCCGACTTGTAATGCTAGCTTTGCGTATTCTCTGCATTCAGGACCCGGAGCTGGGGTGTCATCCCCTTTGTCACGGATTTTGAACCATCGATTATTTTAGCCTATAATATCCTCTCTCAACCACCGCAAACCCCATCAGTGCTCAAGCCGGAATAAACCGGAAAATAAAATTCATATTCCGACTTGTAATGCTAGCTTCGCGTATTCTCTGCATTCAGGACCCGGAGCTGGGGTGTCATCCCCTTTGTCACGGATTTTGAACCATCGATTATTTTAGCCTATAATATCCTCTCTCAACCACCGCAAACCCCATCAGTGCTCAAGCCGGAATAAACCGGAAAATAAAATTTATATTCCGACTTGTAATGCTAGCTTTGCGTATTCTCTGCATTCAGGACCCGGAGCTGGGGTGTCATCCCCTTTGTCACGGATTTTGAACCATCGATTATATTAGCCTATAATATCCTCTCTCATCCACCGCAAACCCCATCAGTGCTCAAGCCGGAATAAACCGGAAAATAAAATTTATATTCCGACTTGTAATGCTAGCTTTGCGTATTCTCTGCATTCAGGACCCGGAGCTGGGGTGTCATCCCCTTTGTCACGGATTTTGAACCATCGATTATTTTAGCCTATAATATCCTCTCTCAACCACCGCAAACCCCATCAGTGCTCAAGCCGGAATAAACCGGAAAATAAAATTTATATTCCGACTTGTAATGCTAGCTTTGCGTATTCTCTGCATTCAGGACCCGGAGCTGGGGTGTCATCCCCTTTGTCACGGATTTTGAACCATCGATTATTTTAGCCTATAATATCCTCTCTCAACCACCGCAAACCCCATCAGTGCTCAAGCCGGAATAAACCGGAAAATAAAATTTATATTCCGACTTGTAATGCTAGCTTTGCGTATTCTCTGCATTCAGGACCCGGAGCTGGGGTGTCATCCCCTTTGTCACGGATTTTGAACCATCGATTATATTAGCCTATAATATCCTCTCTCATCCACCGCAAACCCCATCAGTGCTCAAGCCGGAATAAACCGGAAAATAAAATTTATATTCCGACTTGTAATGCTAGCTTTGCGTATTCTCTGCATTCAGGACCCGGAGCTGGGGTGTCATCCCCTTTGTCACGGATTTTGAACCATCGATTATTTTAGCCTATAATATCCTCTCTCAACCACCGCAAACCCCATCAGTGCTCAAGCCGGAATAAACCGGAAAATAAAATTTATATTCCGACTTGTAATGCTAGCTTTGCGTATTCTCTGCATTCAGGACCCGGAGCTGGGGTGTCATCCCCTTTGTCACGGATTTTGAACCATCGATTATTTTAGCCTATAATATCCTCTCTCATCCACCGCAAACCCCATCAGTGCTCAAACCGGAATAAACCGGAAAATAAAATTCATATTCCGACTTGTAATGCTAGCTTTGCGTATTCTCTGCATTCAGGACCCGGAGCTGGGGTGTCATCCCCTTTGTCACGGATTTTGAACCATCGATTATTTTAGCCTATAATATCCTCTCTCTACCACCGCAAACCCCATCAGTGCTCAAGCCGGAATAAACCGGAAAATAAAATTTATATTCCGACTTGTAATGCTAGCTTTGCGTATTCTCTGCATTCAGGACCCGGAGCTGGGGTGTCATCCCCTTTGTCACGGATTTTGAACCATCGATTATTTTAGCCTATAATATCCTCTCTCATCCACCGCAAACCCCATCAGTGCTCAAGCCGGAATAAACCGGAAAATAAAATTTATATTCTGACTTGTAATGCTAGCTTTGCGTATTCTCTGCATTCAGGACCCGGAGCTGGGGTGTCATCCCCTTTGTCACGGATTTTGAACCATCGATTATTTTAGCTTATAATATCCTCTCTCAACTGCCACAAACCCCGTCAGTGCTCAAGCCGGAATAAACCGGAAAATAAAATTTATATTCCGACTTGTAATGCTAGCTTTGGGTATTTTCTGCATGCTGGGGTGCCATCCTATTTATCTTTGTCTATTACATGACATCCTATTGTAGGGCAGAATGAGTGATGGTCATATAACGTGTAAAACTGATGAAAAAATTAAAGATCAACCTTTGCTCAAGCTGACTACGCCCATGCTTTGGCCGCCGGTAGGTTGCGCGAGTCAGACAGCCTCTGTTGCCAAGTGTATATGACCACTGAAATAGGAGCCAGCTTTCGGAGCTAGCTTCACACGCATTTCTTCAGGGCTAAAACATCATATGAAGATGAACTTTATATAAGAACCCACATAACAAAAGTATATACAGTGTACATGCAATGGATATCAAATAAATGGATATGCATATCCACAAATGGAGCAAGAATATCCAGTGGATGTCAAATAGACATCAAAAAAATATACATTGCATGTACGTTTGTCGCGAACTTTCACATCCATGGCATATCCATAGAATGTACATATGGACGTCTAATGTACATGCATATTATATACATGGTACATACAACGGATATATATACACATCCATGGTATATCCATTAAATGTACATTCATGTACTTTTAAAGCACATGCATAGTGTATGAAAGTTCAATGTAGAGGCAGTAAGATAAACAAACTTTATGCTTTCATTATGTATTGTTATTAATTCAATTTCTAATTACAATAATAATACTTGGCAAAATCGATTACTGTAATTGTCATCTCTTTTCTGTTGAATGGCATGTCTAAAATCACAAAGGAATCAAGGTTATAAAATTCTGTAGGTGGTTTGTTCCGCTTATGACTTACCGTCAAACGCTGGATGTGAGTGTTATCAGTAGTAAGAAGATAAGTAACATTGCACAATATTTCACTCGATCAGGTAATCAGGCACAACCAGCACCAGCACACACGCGAAGAACGCGAACGAGTCGTACGACGGAATGACTAGAAATCAGCAATGGCGGCACTAGTTGTACTTCGCGCAGGCGTAAACTACTAGATGTATACATGATGCATAGACCAACATCTTATGTATATTCACATATGGATATACCTACGTGAACATACATAGTATATTACACTAGTGTATATACTTTTTCATATGTACATTTAATGTCCTATGAATATTCAAAATATACATGTTCAAACTGGAATATCTAATGTACATTCTATGGATGTACATATCCATATAGTGTTATGTGGGAATTCAGTCTTACAAACAAATTTGAAAAAATTCACATAAAATTCACAATTAACATTTAAAAGATTTGTTGACTTGTTGTTTGTTGTTTTACCGAGTTGCATTTTCTTAAAAAATCCTCAAATTTTTTAAATTTGTTTGTAAGACTGTAAAATAAACGCCAAAACGTCGGCTTTTTGAGAAAAAAAACTCTGCCGTATTTTGTCCCAAAATCCAGAGGCCCTTTTATATGAAATACCTACTTTAAGTTTCAACGCTACGGTAAAGTTTGTTTACGGAAATCAGCACAGCAATATAAAAAACGAACCAATCATTCCAGTCTTTCTGTTCTGTACTGTTGTATGCCTAGTTAATTATCCTAAAGGTAGATAATATTAATTTTATTTTCATATAACAGTACGATTGTACATTCTTATATAAGCCCTTAATGAATTATCCTGTTTATGAAATGGTTCTACGATCTTGTCTCCAAATAGGTAGTGGTCTCTAACACATACTTAACATACTTATACATTGCCTATTAGCAGTATTTTCAATAGGATTTCTGATTTATTTACAAATATTGATTTCTAAAACACTTTACTGGTCCAGACAATCCATAAAACAAAAATAGATAATTGACGTTTTACCCGAATTCTCGGTGATCGCTAAGCCATAATGGCTTCCATTGTCATATTTTCTCTAGTCAAAGGGATTAAACAGATCCAAGAAATCAAAATTAATTTAGAATGAAAAAGCTAATTGGTGGCTTTCATGGAAAGTAAACTGCTCAACTTAATTAAGGGAACGCTTTTTGGTCGCTTTTTTCTCCACCTGTATGTTCTCGATGAAACTACGGTTTAAACGTGAATATAGCCCTAAGTTTTCTATAAACAGTAGTGTGGTTTGCGTCACAATCGCGAGTTTATGAGCCAATTTCATTATTCTTTTGTAATGCTCAGATCGTATATGACGTCCCCCAGGGCTGCGACCCGCCTCTACCTCCTCAACCCTGCATTTTCCAATTTTAACCCAGAACTCTCGCTTCTTGCGGGCATGGGACGGGACATTATCCAGTACAAAGGGATTGCAAGAGATGACACTTTACATTCCGATGTGAAAAATATTCACCATCATCACTGAAGTGGGTGAATTTCACGCGTCACCACGGCTCCCCTATGGTTGCGCACCATTCGAATCCCTGTGAATTGTCTAAATAGCTGAAGCTGGCATACGATGAATGTTATATGTCCAGCCCAATATCTCTGTATCAGCGTTGAATTTTCCTCTTCACTCCATTGTTACATTTCACGTCTTCTCGGTGGAAAGGTTTACAACACCTCCGCGACGTCATACTACCACGCAACATTATGTCGCTCTAGTGCTTTCACCTTTATTTTGACTGAGGATAGCCACTTGATAAGCCTCACGAGTGTTAAACATTGAGGGGGCCCATTTTAGCAATGCTCTAAAAATTACAGCACGAAGTTTACGATACTTTTTTGCTGGAGCTCAGGCAGAGTCGAAGTTCGTAATGCATAATGGCACAAGCTTTCGTCTACAAAGTGTCGGAACGACAAGAACTTTGGTACCTACATCTTAACCTAGTCAAAAAAGCTCATTCCTCTGGGTCCCTTGTCCCCTCCCCCGTCTGAGACTCGAACGGCACAATGAGTATATGCAGTGTCGACTAACGAACTTGCCGCCTGCGTGTCTTGTCATGTTGGTCGTTCAAGTTGGCATGACGTTTAGGGTAAGCCTTACTCTAGAGGTAGCGGGATGTTATTCTCCATCGTCCATTTAAATGCATCGTCTTTCAGTCGGATTTGGTCAGTATAGAGGAGGTAAGACGTTTGCGGGCTTGAATGTTTTATTTGTCAGGAAATCAGGAAACCTGTGCTAAATTTAAGCACATAGTGGGCGGGCAAACATATTAGCCTACAAATCCACTGACAATATATGTACAAATCTATGCTAAATATAATAATAGCAGTAACGCAAAATTCACAATATTACTAGCATACTCTGTATTGAAGTAGCTTAGCAATTTTTTTATCGACCTTGTACATAAGAGAGGCTGTATGTCATTCATCTTAGAATAAGCGTACATATTAAACATAATAAAGAATCCAACATGCACCCTCGGGAAACACCTGACAGTTTCTGTGATGTAGGAGATTTTTTTATCAATGAACGCACATTGATTTTTATCACTTATAGGGAACTTTCAAAAAACAGAGAGAGATGTCGAAGGCATTTGGGTAGCATACAGGGACTTAAGTTTCATGATCGAATCTAACTAAGGCTGGTGTGACATTATTCGACAAACCTGTTAAAACAGAAGATAACATTATAATTCTTTCTAAGTCCAGATTGAGTGACATATATAGTATGGTGTATCTATGGATGTAACCTAGTAAGTTGTAATTTTATAGTTTACTCTATTACGTTAAAAGTACCGATAATTAACAGATCTATGGTCGGTCACCTCATATCGATTATGAATTGTGCGTCCACATATAACTTGTTCTTATGCTATTCTAAAATTGTCTTTTGGTAAACACACATATTAACAATTTGGACGACGTCACAGAAAATAATTGTTTAGCAAGCTGAACTTTCGAAAATGTCTCTTCTAAAAAATACATGACTGGATATCACATTCTGGACTACGACGATGACAACACACGAAGCGAGCGTATCATGATTTAAAAATAATAGATACAGAATCTGATTGTCAAAATCAAAAATTAATACATACCTACACCGATTAAACAACTACAAGCATGTCTTAGATCGAAAAAATAACCGAAACCGGACAAAAAATGTTTCTGTAATGCTAAAAAAAATGGCAATAAGTAGAGGGAGAATGTATGTTCTGGGGGGGTCAATGACCGAGCAACCTTGACCTACATGAGCAACCTTGACCTTTGACCTCTGACCTTTGACCTCTGAACTTTGACCTCTGAACTTTGACCTCTGACCTTTGACTTCTGAACTTTGACCTCTGACCTTTGACCTCTGGACTTTGACCTCGTGACCCCTCAACAAACAAAAAATTCTCAACTGGGAATCGAACCTAAGACCTTCTGTTTCACTAACACGTTCGCTATACAGGTGGCTACAACGCCATGTATATAGAATTTACTATAAGTACTATAAGATTGCAATGGCGTAGATAGGGTTTCATTTACATATGGTCTGGAGCGGAAGTCAGTATTAATTTTGGCAGTCTTTCGGGCTGGTGCGGTAGACAAATAGGATGAGTCATGTCAAGGTCTTTTTATTTTTAGCGTTGGGTAGCTATCTGGAATAAGCAGTGCATCGAGCGATACTTTACTCATACATAATATATACGCCACGGTTATATCGACGACGATCTTATCTGGATTGTTAATTAGTGGTCATCACGATACAATACACTGAAGTGGTCATTGTCCGGAACTTGTTGGCTACCTGCTTCTATGCCAGTTATAGTACCGTCACTGTTAGCCGTTCAGATGCCGTGTTAATGCATGTGAATAATGCTATAGTACTGTAAAGTGGGAAAATATTACACGATAACCTGGGTCATACAAAACAAGAGAGTGTTAACACGAAATTGAATGAGACATCAGTAGCATACGGTCAGTAACTAAATTGTGATTCTATATGGAGTTATAGTAGTCGTATAAGGTTGCACTTTGCTGCTCCCGCGTAAATGTGTGTGAATAAAGTAGAAGTGAGGAAATATCACAGGGTGGCCTGGAATGACTTCTACCCTTGAACCGTGTCTTCTAAACTTTAGTCTATTAACCTTTGACCCCTTGACTGAGAGACTCAATTGCTCCTTGAAGCACGTATGCTAGTGACAATGAGGGTGGGGAAACAAGAAAAACCAGTTTGTAGTGTAATGGTGGGGAAGTCGGAAAACAGGTTTTGTAATAGATAGAGCCATATAAAGTGAGGACCAACACAATGTGTTCTCATCAGTTCGCAGTTATCTACAGTGAATCGAAAACAAAATATCAACGAAACATGGAGCTGACCAACTTAGAAAGAAGTACGTTGGAGTCGGTGAAACAACAGATCGAAACGGAGTTTGCTGAGTGGCAGCTAAAAATCGATATACCGGAAAGATATACGATAGCGGAAAAACTCCGACGGTTGCACAGATCTATAGGTGACTATGAAGATGGAAAGTTGTGTGTAAAAGGATTAGTGAACAACATCGAGTATACCAAACGGTATGACTTATTTTATCCAATAATGAACCAGTTGCCACCAGTGCTGAGGAGTGCGATAATGGAGCAGAAAGCGAAGGCAGGCCAGCAAAGGCGATCAACGGAAGAGGGTGCGAAAACCATAAGAGTAGTGAAAACGGATGGGAAACGATTAGTATTCTTCTGCGAGTTATAAACGTCAATGCAAGTACAAAGTTTGGTAGCAGTTCTCACTTATTAACAGCGAATCAAAAGTAGATTAATCAAGTTAGAGAGAAGGACGTTGGAGCGTGTGAAACAATAAAACGTAATGAATGGGAAGCGGGTTCACTTTAATTCAAGTATAAGTGAACAACAGCTAGTGGTGTGGCAGTATGCAGCAAAAGCAGCTCGTCGGGGTGATTGGCAGAAGGAGGGTGCAGACAGATGCAGATTTCAAAGGCGAATACAAAAGTGTGCACAAGTGTTGGAAAGAGTTTTAAGTGAGCAACATAGAGAAAAGGTGTGGAGCGAGCGACTTGACAAAACATGAATCAAATGGAAGCTATGTAGAAAATAATAGAAATTGTAGACAAGTGTATCACACATTGTAAGTCTAAACGCTTTTGTTGTAAGTTATCGATTCGTTGTAAATAAATGTTAACTGATCACTAAATAAAATATATACCAAAAATACGTAGTTCTGATTCGAGTAAAAGAAAACAACAAGGTAAAAGTAATGGTTATGTTTATTAACACAAAAATATTAAAAACAAAATAATTATTATGACATGACAAACGTATCATACAAAAAATGAACATTCGAAAGAGCGCATATGCAGATATCCTTAGTGTGAGCAAAACAGCGAGCAGGCTGTACCATTAAACGTGGCTGTTCATCCAATTCAATAATAGGCGATAAGGAATATTGTCGTAAGTAGTTCGCCTTTTCTCTCCCTTTTACAAAAATTCTATCCGCCTGTGATGTTAGTTCTTGGATGATCCGGGAGGCATGATGTAGTGGCGTGAATCCAGAAGTCCATGGAATACAGTGGTGGTATTCTGTTAACCAAGAAGCTTGCTTTTGTAACTCTGGGGGGAGCAGGTCCCAGGAAAAAGGTGGTTTAAAAACGTAATGGAATATCCGCAAACCATCAAAAGCAGCAAGCTCTTTCACAATAAACTTATTGTTTTCAAGTTTGAATCCTTGTACGTCCAGTACAAGACTCATACTCGCAGACGGCTAAAGCGTCTAAAAACAGAAATCTTATTGCAGTAGCTGTCAAGGGCTTGGCGCAAGACTTTGAGTTTTTCACGATACTCCAAGAGAGCTCGTTTGTAGGCGGCAGGCATGGTGAAAATGATGGTGCATGAGTGGCGATTGAGCTTATATTGCCATACCAGCTAAAGCTGTTTAACAATTTTAGTCAGAGGATTGTAAGAGAATACGCGATCGTGAAGAATTAAGCAGTATGCGCTGGTTTGCGGGGAAATATTTTGACTAGTTTCGAACTCTACACGCATGACGACTGAGGCAGACTGAATACTTTCCTTTTGCTTGGAGCAATCAATATGGGTTATGGGTGCGATCGACTTGAAGGTCTTGGGGCTGAACAGCGGCTCATTTTCCGTATTGTAGTAGGTAGCGCGGAATTTGGAAAACATGTCATAGAGCGTAGCAAATTTGTTGTTATCAAAATCCAGATATAAATCATTGTACGGAAAACGATCAGAATTAAGAAAGACGCGAATGTTAGTTAAGTGACAGTGATCAAAGGTGGACATATTGGAAGTTACTTTATTTTTCTTATCGGTTTGGAAGGCGATTAGAACATGTCGAGGCGTTTCAAGTTTTGTAGTCGTTTTTACAGGCCACGTATGACGGGTAGTTTCTGAAAGAGTGGGGTATTCAATTAATTCCCAGCTGCGAAAGTAGATGGGGATATCAACATTTTTATTAAGCAGTTTTGTTAATGCTAACTGTTGTGGTATGTCAACCGAAACGTGAGGCACTCGCCATTGAATTTTATCAATAGTAATTTTAGGTTGTTCGTCAGTAGTGCTGACCACTGCATCAAGATCTGAGTTGCTACGTATTAGAACCAGTTCTTGTTTCATATTCAGTATAATTTTGTTGTAATCTTCAAAAAATCCCATCCACATGCTTAGTGGTATACAAACGTTAAACTTTCCACTATCTGAAATTGTGGAATCCTTGGGAAACCAACCAGCATTTTGCAGACGCAGGCTTTCATTTTCATTGTAGGACATATATCCTTTCAACGTGGATGTAAGGCCAACATTGCGAACAGAGTCGATAACAACTCCGTTTAACTCGTATCGAATTTCGCGAAATAAAAAGGCGAAAGCATTGTTAATTAGTTTCAAGGACTCAGCCTTTGAACCATCACTTTTTGTCAAAGTTCCCTCAAGATATAACATGCTTTGAGATGGTAAAGTGTACGCATCTAATTCTTGGATCGCTATACGAATTTCATCGTTATAATCAAATTTGGCATTTATGAACGGCTGGTAGGTATGAATCTCCATTTCAGTAATTGAGTTGTCAACAAGGGGTGGCTGGGTGATATTCAGAATACTCATGATTAATACACTTGGAATCCTAGTGACCGCAAAAACGTTTTATTCTCACTTGTGAGCGTGGGAGGTCGAAGAGATGTGAAACCTTTGCCAACGATGGGGTATAATGCACTGACAGAGCCACGCTTTCGTTGCGACTTTTTATACAAATGAGTGGAGTGATGCTCAAAGCACTTGTGGTATCTAATGCCCATTGTTAGCAATGCGTAAATGTAGTCTAATTGTGATAGTTTCGTTACGAAAATTGACAAGGTCTCCGTTTTGATCAAGCACACGAACGGTAAGCGTTGTGATTGTTTTCACACTAACAGGGAAATACAAAATGTTTTGAGGGGATTCCACGATTTTATACCCTGCTGGAACAGTTGGAAAAAACTGATGAATAATATGACAAGGCTTTCCATTGTGATACGAACCTGTTGCGATGCTACAATCGATGCACACAGCATTCACTTTGAGAATTTCAACAGGAAAATCAGAGTCGTGAATTTTGCCAGCTTGTAAAACACGTGGTTTGAAACCTAAAAGTCGTCCAAACGTTCGTTGTTGAGCAAAATCAATGGGAAAGTTTGCCTGGAGAGAAACAGTCGAGGTACTCGGATTAGGCGTAATAGAAACAGTGTAATCATTTGGAAGATGGGTTTGGAGATATTTTTGTAAATCCCATATTTCATAGGCACCAGTCGGGATGGTGAGACCGCCGTTACCATATGGAAAGTAATTATTACTTTCATCAATATTAGGAATCATATTGAAACTCTCAAAATTGCATAATCCAATTTCATAGTCTAGACCATCAAGGAGGTACAGAGGGGGGTTAAAATCAGCGGTAAGGATGGAAGAATTGCCCGACAAAGTAAACGTGAACGACATGGTGCTGCAACAACGTGTAGTATCAATCTAGTCATACAAAAAAGGATGAGAACTTAAATAGAAATTTCAGACACAATTGACCACAATTATGAGCGTTGAATTTTTGTACGGTGTCATAGTTGTAGACGATGTTATCGACATCCTTGTTACTCAAAAAGTAATGAACTGCTTCAGATGGTGGCCTCAAGTTACCGTATGAATCGAAATAAATGACATCATTGCGATTTTTGATGTAGGCCGTCCAGTGAGTACCAGGACCAGAGGAGTGACCCAAATTAATGATACCACACTCATTTTTGTGAATACGGCTCGGTAGCTGATTACGCATAAATACACCGCGAAAATAAGGAATCTTTAAAGATAAAGCAAACGTTTCTAATTCTATGTTAGTCATTGCATGACGGGGCAGCCTTATTGGAAGTTTTTTTTAAATGGAGCTAAGTAAAATCCTTTGCCATTGACTGCTGTCCGCATTGACTCTAAAGCTATATTATGACGTTTCTGTTCAGCCAGCTGAGCCTGCGACGCTTTTGCATCGTTGACAGCTTTCGCAATAGATGCGGCACCACCACCAAGAGCTCCAATAGCGCCAAGTAGAGGGAGAATCAGGGGAAGGAATCCTCCTTTCTTCGGCACGGGCAAAAGTCGCTTCGAGCGTTGACGATGCAACTTCTTTGTTAAACCTTTTCCATGTTTCCGTTTACCTTGCTTTCGCGGTTTTCGCACACCAAAACCTAATTTTTTCTTAGCTTTCATCGCACCGACAACTGCAAGTGCAGCAGCACGTTCTCCCAAGGATGCGTTAGAATCAACTACACGACTCCAAGCTTGTTGTCGTAATACACCGTCTGCGGCTGTGCGGTCACTACTGTTCTGGGCGTTAGCGTAAGCTATATCGTGTTGTTTGCAATAGTTGTCCAATGGGTTGATTCCAACGTCACCGCGCGACAGTCGCTGTTGCAGATGCGTAAATGGACCACAGTATCGGTATCCTCCAGGAAGATGTAGTTCTAAAGGGAAGCTGTCGAGGAGCTTAGTAAAAAGCCCAGAACCACTCACTAAGTCCCCTGATCGAATACTGTTACGTGATGAATAATGTACAAGCATTATATACTTATGCACACAATTGACTTTAAAAAGAATGGCTATGGGCGTTGGTGCACAGTGGTATATATATCGTACCAGAATGAGGGTCAAGTCAGCGGGTCCACAGCTACCAGTTATTAATTATGACGCTCCAGCTGAGGCAACGTCATTTCGGAAGCATGGTTCGTTATTCGGTGGGGAATCGAAGCGAGCACTAATTGTAGGACCAAGCGGATCTGGTAAAACCAATATTATGATGAGCCTCATAACTCATCCAAATGGACTTCGATTTTCGAATGTGTATCTTTATTGTAAATCTCCATACCAACCTAAATACCAATATTTACGCAAAGTGTTGGAACCGCTAAAAGAAATTGGATATTTTGAATACACGGATGATAAGAACATTGTACTTCCGAGCCATATTAGACCCAATTCACTCATAATTTTCGATGACGTAGCAACATGCTCCCAAGATATCATACGACAATATTTTAGCTTTGGTAGGCATCGGAATACAGATTGCTTTTATTTATGTCAAACCTATACCGCAATTCCAAAACACCTTCTTCGCGATAATGCAACCCTACTCATCCTGCTTCCACAAGATGTCCTAAATTTAAAACATATATACGAAGATCACTGCAGTCTGGATATGACGTTCCAGGAATTTAAGCAACTGTGTAGTTTGTGTTGGCAAAAACCCTTCGACTTTTTAGTCATCGATAAAGATTCACCCAAGAATGAAGGAAGGTATCGGAAAGGATTTGATAACTATATCTATTTCTAAGGAGATTGGTATAAAAGGTGATACTAGTCGTAGCAGCCGAACAGTCTCACTGCACATATGAAGATGAATATCAAATTAGCAAAGGAACTTGTGAAAACACGGAAAGCGGTGCACCAAAAGTTTAAAGCATTAAAATCTGAGCTCGTCGAAACAGATCGCAAATTACAAAAGCAACTGCAACCCATCTCTGAACCATTACAACAACTTCTGCACCGGGTAGAACCAATAAAGGTGGAACCAGTGACAAAAGTGGAATCCATAAAGTCCGAATCTGCATCTTCGACACCTAAGAGGGCATTGTATAAACAGTTAGACAACCCTTATCAGCAATATTTACCACTCTCAGGACTGAGCTTTTTGGAGGATACTTATTCCAACCTACCACAAACTTCAAATGCGGTGGACATTTCCACAATTGAAGAAGAAGCTCGTGACCCGACAGTAGTCGAACGCGAGAATCAAAAGTTAGATGACACTATTACTACGAGTCGTGACAGCTTGCAGCGCTTAATTCATACTCCGGTATATAATGAGTATCTGGAGGCGTTTGACCCGTTACCAAGAAAATATGTGGATGAGAGCATTCGAGGAAACGAGGAAGAATTTGATCGATACTATGGGTTGTCACATGACCTCGCGACTGAAGCATTCACATTAGGTAAAACACCAGTACTACTGAAAGGGTCGGATTTTATCATACACAATGTGCGATACCCAGGAACAGTGGGGTTGTATGAGTTACTATTTAAAAAGAACCCAGTGGCCTACACGCAAGCGGATTTAGATCAATATATGGATATGCTGAAGCGGACGAATGCCTATCGAAGGAATTTTGATCCCAATTTACAGATACAAGGTACGCAGTCAGCCAAATATAAGCAGATCATTAAACCATATTTGCTCAAACATAACATTCTAAAACATCCAGTAACTAGCTCAAGCACCTCGGTATCGTTCGAAAAGCCAGCACCCCCAAAAACACGCCTGCGACGCACACAATCATTCAAACATACTGGTAGGGGAATGATGCAGTTAAATAACAAACCTATTGAATACGTATACTTTGACGACCCTAACGAACTTGCAAATCGACTCAGATTACTTTTAGCATCTCAACAGGTTGGTAACCGCAGTCACACCAACGAAATTCAATCTATTATTGAGGAGTTAAAGGAGGGACGCTTTATAAAGTGACCGATATATTAAAATATCTTAGTCACTCTTCGTTTGTGTATCTGCTCATATGCCGATTGATAAATTTGGGAGGCATCACAGGCATCCACAGCGGTGGCTGAGAGATGTCGCATGGGTGGGCCAGCTCGAAAAGCAGCTGTCCTCTCTATGTATAGTTCAAATTCGAGGCTCTGTGTCTCACAATGATCCCTCTAGTTTTTATATTTTGGAAAATGGAACGACTGATTATTTCTTTCCTGTATCTGGCATTATAGACGAAATACGAAGCTCGGAAGGTGTCAAAGTGTGGTATAAGATGACTCGCAACCTAAGACAGGGAGATAGTGTGTTGAAAGGTGACAGGCTAAAATTTGTTGCGCACACAGGTGTCACCACTCCGTTGTTTGTAGAAATCATCATACGTTGCCCCCTAACGAGCAATGAGTACGGTAAAGAAAGAAATAGTCAATGAAATTCATAAGCCTGCAAGAAGAAACTTTCAACGGCGCAAAGTCATTATTCGAGGTCTCAAAGATCTGGTGCAGGCCGATCTGGTGGAAATGTTGCCATATGCAAAAGTTAACAAAGGATACCGTTATATTCTGGTAGTGATTAATGCCTTTAGTAAATTTGCATGGGCTCGCCCGGTAAAAACAAAAACTAGTAAAGCCGTAGCGGAGGCTATGAAAACCATTTTATCTCAGATGCAACATCTCCCAAAACATATACAAACCGATATGGGAAAAGAGTTTTATAACAAAGAATTCCAATCACTAATGAAGCAATACAACATTAATCATTATAGCACATATTCTAATTTGAAAGCCAGTATCGTTGAACGACTAAATCGTACATTAAAAAATCGTATGTGGCGAGCATTCAGCTTACAGGGGTCGTATAAATGGCTACCTCTACTGCAGCAAGTGGTTCACGATTATAACAACACAAAACATCGAACAACGGGACTGAAACCGAAAGATGTGAATTTGCGGAATGAGAAGCAAGTGCTACTACATAGCTACAGTCATTTAAAAACGGTCGACCCTAGGACGCCAAAGTATAAGACTGGTGACAGCGTTAGGATCAGCAAGTACCGACATGCCTTCTCCAAAGGTTATACACCAAATTGGTCCAATGAAATTTTTACAATTCGAAAAGTGCAGCAGACGAATCCAAGGACCTATTTGTTGAAAGACCAGCATGGTGAAGAGATTTTTGGGACCTTTTACATTGAGGAACTTCAAAAAGTTAAATATCCTGATTTATATCTCGTGGAAAAAGTGTTAAGACGTAAAGGTTCAAAGGTGTATGTGAAATTTTTAGGTTTAGATAAGACACATAATGCCTGGATTAACAAGTCTGACTTATATGTGTAATCTACAAGTGTAGCGCAGTTTTTGTAACAGAAATAAAAGAACTACAGTTGAATCTTTGTATCATTTATTTGCCAGTTCACACCTAACATTTGCGGTGTGGTATATGTGGTATAGTAGGATGGTGATACGACAACGTAGCGGCTTTCTGAAACTCTGGGAGATCTGGATGTCGATACGCTAGCTCCATCATGGATCGCACGTTTTCGGACCTTGGTATGTCAGCCACATGATCAGCAACAAAGTCCCGTACATCTAGTGGTGTAGCTCGCACTTCACTCAGTAGGCTATTGAAGTATGTTGCAAATTCTTGACCTTTCAGGGTGTTTATTGTATAAGCAATCAATCGAGTCATTTCAATCATGTTCAGCACACTCTCTAAACCCAGATAAACAATGTTCTTAAAACGATCTTGTAGTTTGATTGTGCGCATATCTTTGAACTTTTCGAACATGACTGTGAACGTGCCATGTACAATGGGCTGAAACTCCTCTACACAATGAAAATAGTTCACCAACACCCCTTCATATTCCAATAATTCATACCACTCAGATTCGGTGAACGCTGCACAATCATTTCTACACCCTCTGATGATAATGATGGGTTGAAAGCTCCACTCGTACGCTAAGCCGACACTTATGAATTTGGATTTGGATGGATTCAGCGGATAACACCGTTCGTTGATCGTGATTAGCGATTTCGGGCGCTTGGAGCCTGAAGCACTCTTCTCACTATGCTCATTGACGGCACTGGACTGCTTGGCAAACATGGCGCACTGCTCAAAGATACGTTGATTACACTGGAGTACACCTTAGCGTGCGCTACTTTATACATTTCATATTCTCCCCTCCACCTTGCGTTCTGCGCATGGGTATGTGTGTAGAAAGGAAACAGTCATTTTTTAACTTTAATTCTGATTTATTGGGGATACACAACGACAACCAGTGTGTACAAAGATCAAGCAGCAATACATAAAACACATCACATTGCGAAAACATATAAATCTGAAATATATCTGAACATACTTGTGAATAACATAATCGAAATATCTGACATGGAGTATACTAAATAGGACAAACCGAATTACATACAGTTACACGCACACATTCACGGCAAATCAGATTTTCCACCCATCCATCTCTGAAGAATCATTGTTTGTACGAAATTTATGTAAAATTTTGAGTGCATCCAGATAGTCATCCAGGTTAGTTGACGGCCATTTCAAACTACACGGACCACATGTCCACCCTAAAGAGCCCTCGCCTCTGATACCCTTTTCAATATTTTTGCGTAACCATTGAATAAGCGATTTATGTTCCTCTTTGCTTCGTGGATCAAACACGAATGTGATACCCATATGCGTAATCACATCAACAAAACGTTCAAATAGTACCATATCTGCCATATATCCAAGTGTGCACATCGTTGTATCCACGTGTATTAAAGTTGTTCGATAATTGTTTTCAATATTTGCAACAGGAAAAACTTCATTTATATCTTCACTTGCCTTTCCACTTAATAAAGTGAAAATATAATGCTGCTCATATATTGTCGGAGGATTTAACAACTGAGTGAATATCTTACTCAAACCATGCAAACTGATGTTGGTATACTGTGCACCGTGCAGTGCGGCAATAGTATCGTTTATTACATGATCTAGGTGAAGTTTTCGTGCTATAATAGCTTTCATCACCTCACCATTACAAGCGTCGGATTCCGCGATCCATTGAAAGGCTTCATCGGGCACTACCACTTCATCCAACAGCGATGTGAATAAGTGTATTTCATCATCAGTGGGAACTTTTCGCACAATTGTTCGTATGTACTTATTGATTACCGCAACTTGAGCGCTGCACAACTGCGAAAACAGTGTGAAATACATTTGCGCACCCATGGCTGGAACTATGTTGTGCTCAGCCTGACGTAGAGCTTAAATAGCTATAGCCCCTTCCTCTAACCACTGAAAATACATGGTGGGGAAGGAGTCACCGCGGTTCATCATTGTCTTGTGCCATCGCTTCATTGAGTAGGTGAAGCAGCAACTCCAAGCGTTCTTCCTGAGGAGTTTCGTGAAAGGCGATATCTTTATGACCCCAAGCCAATGTACTTGTTGAGTCTGGAATTAAGTAACGTTTATCATCCCGATTTGTTAGTGCCACTTTTTTTATATAGTTTGTATAGATGGTATGTGATTCAGATTTAAACACATACATCATACAATACACTTGGTTTTTGGAGCCTTCCACAATAGTTTTGTAGTGGATTATATCCAACTGATTGTCTACGCTGGCTTTGGTAATTCCTTTAGCCTTTTTGCATACCTCATCGATAGAGTCAATGCAGTATGCTTTGGCCCCTGTTCCGTAGAATGCCGCCAGTACTTTGCCTGCATATTCGTCTTTCATTTTTCCTAAGATTGACTGATTTTTTGGTACGTTGTGACAATTTGGAACGGTATAATTCGATGTATCAAATCGTGATATATTTGCTTTCATATCCGCATAAAAATTTGACGTTTTGACATGAACTATTAAGCTATCAGTGTCCGTATATAAAATTGTACAGTTGTCTCCATATGTTGGTTTTAAAAAATCATATACAAAGTCATAGATCACAATTTTGGCGATATCTAAAATACAAAATCCAACATATGTCGGTCGGCAATAATCAATAAATGTTTTTTCCATTTGAATAGCAACTAAGTTTTCACTGAAAATGCGTAACTCTTTGAATGTTGGTTTGCTAATATAATTAGAGGCTCCACGCTTGCGACTGTTACTTTCAAAAGTTGTTGCTAGTTTAATGTCCACTCTTTTTTCCACGTTTTCAATCGTTTTTCCAAAAATACAATTTACCATCGTTTTGTACATCCCGTTTTCAAATTTGTTCTTAGCCTGATTTCTGAGCTGAGTATTTAAAGCAATGTATGGTTCCAGCCATTTAGCTTGTGCAAACCGTAATCCCTTGTGAATTTTTTTCAACACAATTCCATACTTCAGACACTGTTGCAATGCTCGATAGTGGATTATATATCGTGTTTTCTCATATAGATTTGGAATTAATTTTTTACCCTTCCCACCAGGAGGTGTAATCATCTCTGGACAAAACGGATATTCATTAAAGAAATCGTGCAGCTCGCGTGGCACCTCAAGGTCTACTTCTAATACATAACCAACATTTGAGGTGTCGCTTACTTCGGGTAGAGTTTCGGAAAAGTTTTTAACTTCATCCGAAGTCATCCATTCAAACTGCCCCAGCGGTAAATGTTGGGACATACTGTACCCGTATAAATTCGTGGCATCAAGGTACATGATATAGGATGTTGGTTTTGTTGCATCAAATGTAGGGAGGTGTGGATTATTAGCTTCCGCTTTCCGTGTAATACACGTACTCACTCCACCCCGTATCCCTTTCTTGAAAAAGTGGATCATTTCAATATCTGAGAGGAGTTGAAGTTCGATTTTTGTATGCCGAAGCATTGCGTCCCAGCTCAACCCAGGGGCAGTGAAATAATGGGCGGGGTCCAAGTGGTACGTCTTAAGACATAAATCTCTATAGTTTTCAAAGACGTCTGCCAGTAACAATACATCGGAGGTTAGATACATGTCCGAATAGTCGCCCAACGTTTTACAACCCAAAGCCGTCCATGCCTTACATGCACGGTTGTAATCTTCTTGCGATATGTGCGCATCACGCAACTCATCATAAAAACACTCTTTGTCTGGCAAAGATGTTTCACTGAATTTCACCATATCCGTTAGATATGAGTAGGGAAAAACACCCTTCTGTCGCATATACTCAAATTGTGTATCATCTGGAAAGGCTCTACGTACTTCACGACATTGTGAAGGGTCTAAAAGTGAAGCAAGAGTTTCGAGTTTGGTCGACAGAAACTGGTAGGAATCAATAAAACGCATTTGTAGTAATACCGATTTAGTTGTACCATTTTGCGCTTTATACTGATTTACGGGGAGCAACTTGGTAAAAGAAATATATTTTTCAAAAGTTTGTGGCAATACTGTGATGTCTCCCTTATCAGCTCCAAGCTGATTTATGAAAATATGGGCGTCGTAATTTCTGAGATTATGAAATACAATAGGGACATAGTTGGGAAGCTTGAAATTCAAGTTACAGATAGAGTGGGCAGCTCCACGATATCGACCGGTGATGTGACAGTGGTCTCTCACCTTTCGATTGAAGGGTTCAAAAGGTTTGTCGCATATATAACATTCTGTTGCAGCATCAAATTGATTCACATCGTGTTGAGTCATATGCATCGGAGCTATATCTTTTAAATAAGTGTTATATAACTCGTATACATCAGCCTGTAAACGTTTGATAAATTCTGCTGCAGCGTTCTCCCCTCGATATATCTGAAGCTTTGATGCAGCCTCATTATGGGTAAATTTGATATAATATGCAAACGAACTGGGGCTGTGTTTATACTTTTTTATGGTATACGACTCACGATTGGATGAATCCGTAGAGTCGGGTGGAATGGGTGAAAGGATGCATTCAAAGTCTGCATACACACAGAATGGCACTTTCAACTGTTTGTGATAGTTTTCAAATTTTAACACATTATCGAGAACTAGGTTTCCCAATCGGTCTTGTCTAAGTTCACCTCTTGGTAACTTTACAGCCACGAACTTACAGTTCTGCTGTAAATGACAGTCCCGCAGACTTTCAGACGGAAAGTATTGCAAGCACCCGTCACAAAAATATTTTGTTCTCGTGTTGGCCGTGAGTTGGCTCGATAATAAACGAGAAAAGTTTTTGATCCAACAGTAGTGTTGCTTGCCATTTGAATCGTCAACGAGCAACAAATTTATGTGCACTGTTTGTTTTTTTGAGGTATAATGTAACGGACCAACGATATGGTATTTCCATTTACCATCAACTAGGAATGGTTCCAAACCATACACGTTCAATGAAATGGTATTCACTTGCTCCCACTGCGGGATAGCTTTTAGTGATACTGGAAAATCTATTGTCGAAAAATTTAAGAATGGTATTGTGGAATAATGTGGATATGATTTGGTCTCAGTCACTCGTCCCTGTGGTGAGAATAGGGCTGCTACAATTGACCAAGCGAAGCAGCATTCATCTTGATTGTTCATATTCACAACTGCTTTTTTGTTTGCTATTTCTTTTGGAAGCGGAATGTATGAGGATGCTCTCAATGGATTATATTTACTAATGTTAACTTCCAAATACAAAATTTTTTCCAAAACCCACCCACTTTCGCGTTCTGCAAACCCTTTTGACTTATCGCTGATTACTGTAACAAGTGCATCGTATTCTTTACTGAAATCTGACGCTACTGTGAAAACCTTATTTGCCGTGTTGTGAGACTTTACATCTCTAGTTTCTTTAGCGGGTAAAATATATACAGCAAAAAGTTCTATATTAGCTTTGACGGCATTATGCTTCATTACTTCTTGTTCTAATAACTCAATAATCTTTGATTTAATTGACTCCAAATAATCTTCAATGTTCAACGTCTGCAGACCTGACACTACTTGGTAGCTTACAATTTTACCGCCAAATGCACTTTGACTGACTCTTACCGCTTCGTTCAATGGCTTCCATGTGTAAGCTTTATGTTTCAAGCTCCGCAGGTGTGCAGAAAACGTCTTGGCTGGAATGTACCGCGAACAGCTGTCACAATACTTGGCGCTGGTGTAATCCGTGTTAGGCTGCATACCGCTTGGTCCTGCCTGATCAGTGGTTGCCATCCCGATCCGACCAGTAGACTGCATACCGCTTGGACCTGGCTGCGCAAGGTTTGCTATTGGTGCACCTAGAATATCAGAAAATGCGTCTGTGAATATCAATGATTTTTCAACAGCTCATCGACATGTGTTCCATATTTGAGTGCAAAAGTTGTTTAATTGTATTCACACTTATATATTACCTTTTGTTGCTGGTTGCTTGACCCGCGCGGTTGTCTTCACACGTGTCCTCTTGGACGGCGGCTCCTCTGATACGTTACAGCTGGTCGCCTGGTGTCGCTTCAGATTCCACTTCGTTGTAAACCTGTTGTTGCATCGGTTGCAGATGTATTTCTCCATGTTCCGTCACTCACTGCTGCAACGACTCATATCATTCACCTTATATCTCTGCAAAAGAGAAAACATGTATGTGAGTAGGGGTGGTTGAGGGAGGGGGGTATCGATGATGTTTTTATGTTACCTTATGTATCCCCAACAAATTCGGTTGGACTGCTCTCGGCGTTACCCAGCAAGAACCACGAGGAGGTGGCAGTCCTCTCTTGCCACAGTGGGAGGGGGCTCCGTCCTATCTGAAACCAACGAAACACACATGATTTATCTATATAGATTTAGTTTTTAACATTTACCTCACGGAGCTCCTCCCAGAACTACGTCTCTTTGTAATTTCCAAATAGCGCCTCATGTCTCCTCCTCGCTATCTATGGGAAACGGCAGGTACACTCGCACAGCTCTATGGTTTGATGGACCATCTGTACGATCAGGATCATCACTGTCGCTGTTATCTGATGAGCTGTCTATAGTAGACAGCAGGAACCCCAGCGGCTGTGTTGTGGAGTCGCATGGTCCATGGTCCATCGCCCAATGTGATTGGTCGGGTGTCCCATCATCCGGTACCGCAGTCTCCACACTCCATATGCTGGAACTATCTTCTTGGTGCTGTATCCAAGACGTGGAGTCGCAAGGACCGTTTGACTCTGTAGTGAAGTCCATTTCGCTGCTAGATGTGTTACTGTATCAGTTGACTCTGCACTATGTTTTTCATTGACAAGAACTCTGCCTTTTATGTTCTAAGTTCCCCACACTAAAGCCCCCTCCATACCTCCCCAGACGGGGGGGGGGGGGGCATAATTATGCTTTGACTGACCTAGAAAGTTTAACAACCTTACCAGTTAAACAACTTGAGGTTGGGGGGAGAGGGTGATGGTGTTGTGGTGACGACGCTTTGCAAATCTTAGTTGTATCTCTCCATACCTCCCCACACGGGGGGGCGGGGGGGGGGGGGACATAATTATGCTTTGACTGACCTAGAAAGTTTAACAACCTTACCAGTTAAACAACTTGAGGTTGGGGGGAGGGGGTGATGGTGTTGTGGTGACGACGCTTTGCAAATCTTAGTTGTATCTCAAACCATTCTCAAGAGAAGTGGAAGACCAGTGGCTGCGCAATACGTGTGGTAACCAGTTGGGAGAGCTTATGTGTAACAGGTGTCAGCACGGAAACGCTGTTGCTCCAGTGCAATGAGTAGCGACCCCTCAGATGTGACGAAAGTATTGAGAAAAACTACTACAGTATGTCCGAGGAATACAGCGTGTCAAACAGATTTGAATATGAATGGAAGTCATCTGATAAAATGGGAAGAATTGCAGAACAGCCAGATTGAGCGACATCCATACGGATTGATAGATGTGATGTGTGGTACAGTAACTGGGAATAACGTATACGTGGAAAGCATTGCTATAGTAGAAGCGTATTCCAGAGGCATTGAATGGAATCAAGAAATGTGTCAAGAATATAGCTTTGTTGGAAGCAGAGATAAAGGTTCGATAGTGTGCGAGCAATGTCTACCAGCAGCAAGATATGCCATATTTAGTGTGTGGGATACTGCGTACACCAAGCAGTTCCATGCCCACGATATGCGGTTGGCAAAATGTCTTTATTGTGGAAAACGTGTAAGAGCCAGGTGTGTAAAAGCGTGTCGTAAAACGCCCGAACTCAGTGTTTGTGTAAGGGTTGTAAGTTAGAGAAGATATGAGTAAAACCGTATTTGAAATAAAAACAAAATAGTAACATGATTGTGTTTTATTGATAGCTCGCTGTTGTTTACTTGCACAGAAATATACCCACTTATTATTTCTAATCACAACAGAACACTGATCTATTCTGGGTACTATTTTTCAGCTGCCCCTTAGCAAACTCACTTATGACTTGTTCTTTCACTGCCACAACTTAATTGATTTCCTTTTATTCTACTATTTGTTTTCAATTCGCTGTTAACCAGGTTGCATTGAAGCATATCAGTAATAAATGACAGACGATCTCTTTACATTGGTTTATTTACATTGGTGTATTTACAATTAATATATTTACAATTATGAAAAACCTTCATCGCTACAATAAGCCGAATCGTTGCTTTCCTCCTGCAGGTCTCCGATCTCCTCATCTGTTTCCGTTTCCGCGTCAGTGTCCCCTTCCTGGTCCGTATCAGCTGCCTCTCCCTCACTCTCCTCCAAGTCGGCCAGATCTTCCTCCAGTTCGTGCAGGAGGGCATTTCCGACCTGTACAGGAGCATTCTGAGCAGGGAAGACCAATGTACTCTGGGTAGAGTCATAGGAGATCGGGCTCAGACGTCCGTCCTCGATTACCACATATAGATCGTCCATGTCTACTGGGTGCGAATAACGAACTGCGAAAAGCTTGATACAACGTGAATATAACTCCTATCCCCCTCCAAACTCGACTAGGTAGCCCGCTTTGGAGCGTGTTACCCTTTGAAGGCCATCCTGTATCTTTCCCACTTTGCCGAACAATAGCATCTCTCTTATTCAAACACATTTACACAGGATGTCAGACCTACATAGACTGTACTATAACATATCGAACAGTTGAATTTAATTAGTCTTCGTTCTTCAAGCCGACGGCGCAAAACCAGTTGGGTGATCGCCTACTGCGAAAAGGCGTCTGGACGACCTTTGTTATATGACGAACGCTTAAGCATTAATTTGAAATGCAAATATTTCCACATCTCTCTCGCTTATTCCACTTATAGTAAATTCTATATACATGGCGTTGTAGCCACCTGTATTCCCAGTTGAGAATTTTTTGTTTGTTGAGGGGTCACGAGGTCAAAGTCCAGAGGTCAAAGGTCAGAGGTCAAAGTTCAGAGGTCAAAGGTCAGAGGTCAAAGTTCAGAGATCAAAGGTCAGAGGTCAAAGTTCAGAGGTCAAAGGTCAAGGTTGCTCATGTAGGTCAAGGTTGCTCGGTCATTGACCCCCCCAGAACATACATTCTCCCTCTACTGCAATAGGCTAAATTCATCAGTTTTGGAAAATGTAAGACGTACTAGATATAGTGATGGCACGGTTTGCCACGAGTATCTTTGTATTCTTGTAGTTTGATGATGCTTAAAATTGAGAAAAGAGTCAAACGCATTCAAAAGCCGAGGTGCCTGGGTACAGACATTTATAGGCCGTAGGACACTACCGCGCCGCGGTCAGATTGGTCCTAATCCCACCGGTCAGAGGCGCGCAAAATATTTCGTATAAAGACTGTATTAGACTACCATATTTTTGAAATCAGATTTGATTTCATTTCTTGAACCAAATTTGAAATGAAAAATGGTCTCAAAAATTGTGGCCCAGCTTTTTGTCTGTTTGACACTACACCAATTTTGGTTCAAGAATTGATTTGCGATTCTGCGCGTTACATTCGTTGAATACATCTTATCTGTCAACTGTCCGAACACAGATGTTCTCTACAGTCAAAGTTGTTAGATCTGACATGACGTATTTTGCAATTACATGTTTTATTGTGTGAACATGTCAGTGTCAAAATGTCAATGGTCAAAATAAAATCATTACCTAGCTTTTTTGGGCAATTTTGTAGTTTATCGACTACTATTTATTGAAATTCTCATTCATTACTTGACTTGACTCCCTCGGCAATGGAAAAAGAGAATGCTAGAACATGGATTTATCCATCTACGTTGCAAAAAACTCGTAGACAGGCGAATTAAGAGGCTAACTACTAAAGGAAAAAATTGACAAAAGAAGCGGCTGAGAAGAGATGAAGGCAGAGGTATGCTACATATGTTGAGAGAAGAGTTATTACTAGAAGATCTAGATCATTAGAAGGACTTTTTACGAATGAATAATAAAATCTTCAGTAAGCTACTTAGCATAATTTGACAAGCTAGATAAGCATCTATGAGAATGCATAACAGGAGAATATAGGTAATATTAGCAGTAAACCTTATGAATAAAAAGTAATAAACATTTCCATTTTCAGGCTAGCAACAATTCTTCGATGTGAAACCAGTGAAACCATCCAGCGGCTTATAGCCATGAGAGTACAATAAGTCTGTTAGTTCCAGAACTGTGTGAACCAATTGTAATCAAATATTTGTTGTCTAGAACTAGAACAGCAGTTGAGAATACATTTGGAGCTTTAGTAAATCTTGGCAAAATAAGGCTAAAGGAATTGAATTAAAAATGCAAATATACTTTTTCTTTCTTTCTTGTATCTTGTAATACTATATGAAATTCAAATTATACATTCTGTTTGGTATTTTAATTTTTTATTTATTTCAATTGAGATGCAATAAACTGCGCCATATGGTCATCCGCAGTTGCAAAATGGTTGTCCCTTTGTGGACTGTAGAGCGAGGAGAAGTTTTCAATGTTTGATCAGCAGCATTCTTCAGCACCTTTATTTCCGCATCTGCTGGTATTTGTTGTTTTTTATACACGGCTGAGTTACTAATGCAGTCTGTTCCCCCTCTTTTTTGAGCACCACCTGTACATGGTATCTGTGAGTGGAGCGAGTCAATTTGAGGCCTATCTGATAGTTCGCTTGTGGGTGATAGAATCCCAGCATGACTAACCTCATATTCCTTGTTGACTTGCCTGAAAACAAAATACTGCATTGAAAGTTTAGCCTTCCTAATATATGCACATACAATTTTTACAGGTAGGTTCGAGTTATAGGGAAGTTAAGGCACCAAAATTTAACAATATATATGTTAGGCTATTCCTTTAGCTTAAAGTGCAATTATATAAGTAGAAATTTGGCACTGTTATATCAATACTGCACCACTTCATTTATGATAAGCTGAGACTCTTACCTCGTAGTCTCCCATTCTAGTGCGAAGTGACTAAAACTTTCCTCTGTTCTTGTGCATATGTTGACCTTAAGCCCATAAACTTCTTCTGTACCTCTTGTTCAGTTACAGTAGTTCTTAGTGGTTTCAGAGCCTCTACAATGGCAGTGATAGCATCAGTATTCCATTTGATTTTACTGTGGTAGTACACGTACTTGACCACGTACAAGCAGGGATGTTGTTCGTATACCTCTATCAGCAGAGATATCTGTTCAGTAGACCAGCACATCCTTAAATCAAAAGAAATATGTTACTCTTAATATTGAACACCTTTCTGTTATCCTCAGTGCAGTCAAGTGTGGCGACTTAACCAAGGACATTTGCCATATGAAAAAACAACAAAACATATGAAAACACCATAATAAAAAGTGACAATGTTCCCATAAACTGAGGCAAAATATTAGATGCACTTAATACATTGTACATAACTAATAGTTAATACATCCAAAATGTAATGTAGGACTTAATACAATATTACAAGGTAAATCTACCGAATCTGCTGAGTAAAAACAAATTTTTTATAGTGCAATTTGGACTACACCTTACTTTTAATATAATCAGGGCTATTATTGTATATGAAATTGATGTGAAACACAATTTCAAAGATACTAACACCTTACCTGTTAAATTGTCTTCAAATTGCCAACTGCTTCCACACAACTCGCAAGAATGTTGGTAAACTCGCCATAAAGGTAATAAAAGCACCTATCTTGGGGCTGGAGGCTTTCATACCCCATAACCAGTTCAAAATCCTTCAAATCTCAATGTTCGCGGGACATTCCGGTCCGGTGGAGATTTACTAGCTGGGGCCGTAGGATTAACATGTTATTGTTTTTCTGGTGTACTTTCATCCGAATGTTGATTTCTCAATTTATATTAGTACCAGAAAGCAGCATTCGACCGAATTTAAAAAGTAGGGTTACTGTCCTTATTTTTGTTTACCTTTTTCCCGGCGCAATGACATTTATGTTTCAAATGCGCATGCCCCCAGCCTAAAAATGATTTGGAAATAGAACATGTTCTAAATTCCATCTCAATTTTAGTTCAATCTGTCAATTTGAAACAATTTCGTGTATTACACTAGCCTATTTGAGCAGTTCAAGAAATGAAATCAAATCTGATTTCAAAAATATGGTAGTCTAATACACTCTTAAGAGGCAGGTATGTGGACACAAGCGCGCAGGGCGCCGCTCGTTTACTTTTGTCGTAATACCGTTGATTGAAAGAGATTGTAATACGTAATATCATAGATAAGCAGCCCTTTCTACCAACATAAAATTCGCATTGAATTGCATAACGTGTTTTTTCTAACTTGTCGAATGCTGTTAATATTCGTTCAGAAATAAGATAAAAGGTTAATCAAACAAAACCTATATTTCTTGAAACATTGAAAGTTTACTCAAATTTAATGTATTTAAATAAATAATACATGTTTTAAATCCGATGAGTTCAGTGAATAATAGCATAACAGTCCTCTACAAAGCATTTTGCAATTTGCTTATGTTCTCGAAAGAATAAATCGAAAATCCATCTCAACTAAAACCCATTTTCAGAATTAGCGTTTATATGCTACAACTAAACTTAAGTTCCGTGTTTTTTTGAACCAGGCTTGTGTTAAATGAAATCTACACCCTATTATTGTACATTTAGGTCCAACTTGCTTCATTCCTACATGGACGACGATTTTAAAACCACAAATTAAAAGGATAAATTATTTTCTTTACAATAATCGACTAACAACTTAAAACCTAAAAAATATGTAGAACTTAATTTGTTAGATAGTAACATAAACACCACAGATGTGTAATGACCATTTTTAAAAGCGTTGATTATGAATAATTGATAAACATTTTTTGTACAGTAATGAAAAGCGTCATATACGTATACCTTATTACAGGAGCACAGAAAATTTGAATTCCTTTTGCAAGAAAATAAAACTAGGTTATGGTCGTAATTATTAATTATCAAGAACAAAAGATACGTTGACTTTAGGAACACCGAAACTTAGTTTTCTTCCGGCGCGCAAGTGACCGGTGCCAATTGGGGCACTCTTTTTGAAAACGGGTAGAAATCAAATCTTGGGCGCTTGTGAACGATCATCCATTTATGCATATGTATTTGCCATGTAAAACAGGGATTCCTATTTCGAACAGAACAGAAATTTACTCAAAAAGGTTTTTTAGTGTGCAAAAAAACGCAATGGAAAATCATACATTCTTCAACTGTCTGTAAATTAAACAATCAAACACGATATTATAATAAGGCTACAGAAGTGACATTGCGCAAGCTTTCTTCTTCACTTTGCTTTTTGAATCATTAGGTACTGTAAGTTTAGGTCACGTCAGGAGCTTCGAAATGCGAAATTCATCTTTATGGCGACATTTGGACCTTACCTTTGGACCTTTTGGACTTCCCTTCCCTCATCTTAGATACACATACTGGAGAAAGGGAACGGGTGGCCACGCCTCCTCGCTAACACGGGTATAAGTATTTTCTTGCATTCTCAATTTCTCGCGCTATACCCTAGAACCTTAACATTAATATTGTGAGTTAACACCTCAAATTACTCATGATTTTCTAACAATTACACTTGTAATTCGAAATTCCTTTTTTAACTTAAGCGGAAATATTGTAATCTAACCCACATTTCGAACATCCAACAGCCAAAGGCGGAGCCAAGTGGGGGAGGGGGGCGGGTAGCCAGGAATGAGGTTTATGTGTGCTTTCACCATTTTCTGTAATACTTTGTCGACGCAACAGGGTACTTGCAGTGCAGTGGTGATAAACTTCGATTAAGAGTATGTTTGGAGGAAGAAAAATGTATTAAAAGGCTGTTTAAAACAAAACTTCCACCCTTGTTGCGGTAAACATGATGAAATTTGTTATCGTAATTTAAAGTTTTTTCAAATTTTTCCACGTGCCTGAAAACGGTTGCTGATGTCACAATCGTAGCATGACTATTAAATTGGTCACACACTATCTCTAGCTATAACTGACAACCCCTAAAAAAGGGTATGTTTACGTCAATCTTCCATTTTAATTTGGACTTTTGGCACCGATCAATGCTGAAAATCCCAATAATCAGATGTCTAACCTCAATAAAAATATAACGTCCAGTGACATAACCATAATGATCGACCAGAAGGTATATATGATACCTCTAATCCCATCTCCATAATGGCTAGTGACGTCAGAGGATGTTGTCGCGCCGTTTTCACGAGTTTAAATCTATATTAAAGGTAAGTCACATAAGCTCAGAGTAACAACTGAGCATAGAGGTAGTAAACAAACCACTTCAGCATAGCGTGCTCAAAGCCATCATCTTTTGACACTTCAGACCCAAACATTTCCAACTAACCTGAAAATTCTTCCAATGCAGCCCATGTTACAAACACTGCCCTGCGCTGTCCCATCTCGAAAAACTGTTAAACTATACTCGAATATAGCATAGCAAGTCCGTAAAGCTTCACTACAGTTACCAACAAATAGCGAATTCGATTTTACTGACCAAGCATAAAAGACGCACAAACAAAAGAAACGTTTGACAGGCAGAGTTTACCGTAAACAAATCGCAGGAAAATTACATAGGCGTTGGCAACTCCTCAAAATTTATGTAAGACAGAATTTGCGTTTATGATGAAGAAACTTGCAGTAATGCAGTACAGGTCAACATATCTATTGATTTTGCTGTAATCATTTCTGAACCATCAAAATACCGTCTTTTTTAACGTAGAATGGAATATTTCTGTATACTATACAATTGAGACGATAGTAAACAATTATGATTGCCGTATATGGTGGTCGATATTACAATGTAAGAAAAGATGTTGGCCTATTAGAATTAGTTGTTTACTACCTCTATGTTCAGTTGTTACTCTGAGCACATAAGCAACTCAAAAAATCAACAACTTCTATTTTATGATGTTCAATACGTTACACTGAATGTTTTAAAGTAATATTTTTTTGACTGCAAGGATCCTATTGAGCCAGCAAAAAGGAAAATGGTTAGCAGCAACCAAAACAGTGGAGCTTTTGGAATTTTAGGCGGATGAAAAAAGGACAGTTGATATAACAATCAATTTCAATTTGTTGAAATACAAAACAAGAATATAGCACGTATTAGCGCAAACATTTTATTAGCACAGCACAGCACAGCACAGCACAGCACGGCGCGGGTACGGAAACGAACGCACAATCCTTAATTTCACTGAACTAGCACAACACCGTTCAACTCAGCGCCAGAGCTTTAATAAATTAATCATATTGTACAGGTGTGCTTTAGACGGAAGCAATTATGATAATTCTGTTTAAAACGCTTCCTATTAATGGGACGCGATCACGTTTGATATTACAGTGATGTCGGCCAGGTGGCTTAAATTACTGGATGAGGGTTGTATACATGGTTCTGTGTTGTACGGAATTAAGGAATTAATGCTCGTAATGTGTTCATCTGCTGCACATTCGCGGGATTGTGTTATTGAATACTCGCAATAGCTACCCATACACCAGCAATCATTGCAGGAAGGAATGCCTTTGACGTTCTTTCTTGTTAAAAAAATAAAATGAAAGATCTTTCTTGTTTCCCTCTAACACAATCGCGATTCTACTATATTTCTTGATAGTTTTTACTATTGATAGACGAAACTTTTTTCAGAAGAATTATACTCCTTTCAGAGCCAGTGATGACAGAGGATCGATGTTTCAGGGGACTAAAAGAACAGCTGTTTGGGGACTAAGTGACAAGCCTGTGAACTAAATTGATAAACCCGATTGATATATCACACAACACACCATAGTGACAATTTTGACATTTAGCATATTATGTTACGACATGTTACATATTATATGTCAAAGTTCTCGGTATCGTGTTGTGTGAAAAAATCGTCAAGTATCGAGAATATTAATGACAACATAAATAAATAAATGTCAATGTTTGAGTGATAAATATATTAGAAAATATGCAATTACATTAAATAAAATAAAAAAAAATATATCAAAAATAAGCGAGGTAGTCTGTAAATTGATAAAAAGCATTTTAGTCAGCTACATTAGTATGTAGAATTTTAAAAACGCAAAATAAATAAATTGCCTACACACACCCGCATATTAATAAGTGCTAATAAGTACCACAAAATACTTAAATAATGAAACCGAATAAGTTTTTTGGAATAAATAAAAGATGCAGAATCAGTGTTTTCTCAAAATAATGCATATTTTCATAAATAGTTGCTCAGCACATCACAACATGATTTCTAGTTTGCAAATGAAACTAAAGAGAATCCCATTATGGAACATTAATGATATCCTCTTCCAAAACTTCCTCAGATATTCAACAATATTATTTGAGTAACCAATCATACTTGGCGATGGAGTCCACGTATAACATTTAACATTTTGTGTCATAGATACACAAATCTCAATTTTCTTCTGTGATCTGTGCCAAATCATAGGATAGGCCGGCAGGCAGAATGCATATAATTATGTTCTGTCATGGGATACAGCACAGAACACAGAACAGACAGAACGAACCATCACAACTGCGAAATGCACAAGCAATGAAAGTACCACAGACCATAAAACAGAGGGAAAGTACTTAGGGGTTAAGGGGACTAAATTGAAGTGAGGCGGAGTAGAGGACTAAACAAAATCGAAAAGGACCAGATCTAGTTCCAGCGGACTAGATTTGCTAACACTGTTCAGAGCCCATTAAAAGAAAACGCCTTTCCTTTGCAGGTTTGCGAGAATTAACTAATTATACCGTGAACTTCGCAGGATTGTGGAGCATTGGCCCGCTTCACGATCATTAACATGCTTTTATTAGCTTCACCTGCCTGTGGGTTTGTGAGCTTGTAACACTCCTTTGGCTTACTATTGTTTATATTCGACAACACACCAGATAAGTGTCTCTTTTCACGTTCCATAAAAGATAGTTAGTGAATGTTATCAGATGTGTGATAGTAACTGCAGCACAGCGCCATATGTTGTCTTAAACTATATATAGCTATCTAGCTATCCAAACTTTAGCGCCACCTTTCGCTTGAATTGGGATTTGCACTAGCAATTGACAAATAACAATGTCTTGTAAAGGACATAAAAAGACTGCTTTGTGTTCTCGACAGTGGTTAATAGAATTACGAGACCCAAAAACCATTTTGAAGGATGTCTATCTTAAGCTGAATCAAAAATACACAAAGAATAGTTAAAATAATGTTGGCAGCTCTACGGTTTACAGTTAGGTATTGTGTCAAATCAGCGGATCGGTTTATCAGTTAAAGGGGTGATACACGAACGAGCAAGTACGCGTATTTATGGCTCGATGACCTTTTTCGCCTGTGTGTCACCGTAAGTACGCGTACTTTAAAACCGTCACGCAAACCGCCGGCGATCCAACTGGTTTGAAATCTTGCTTGTAGCTTGTCTCGGCTCGTACTGCGAGCCACGAACCACCACTTTGTTTCGGCAGGCCATCGATGCGCAACGCTTGTTGTGTTTGGCGTTTGTTAAAAGTTTTGTTTATTTAGGAAAATTATCAAAATGAGTGATTTCATCTTCACGTGTGTCACCGACGACGGGCCGAGTAGGTAAGTCCGTGAACTTAAAAATCGCGTACATAAAGTTCGTACGCGTGTCACCCACTTTAGAGATGAACTTCGTACCGGTCAACCACAAACTGCGCGACCTGCCACAAAAATTAAAACAACAATGAACGACAAATACTAGTATGCTTGTGAAAAAAGCGTCTATCGGTGCCTATCGGTGTGGGAAATAAGACGACATCTAAAAACTTAGTGACCGCTAGAACCGTTATACCGCCTCCGAAGGATAATGAAGTTGAATTTTACCAAAAAAAAATTATACTTACCTTGCAAGTAAAATTAAAATGAACTTTTGATTTATTTATGCAGAACTACTACATGCCTACTATTTGTTTTTAACACGCTCTTGTATGTAAGTTTGTGGCTTTATGGCTTTGTGAGCTTGTGGGCTTGCAACTTGTAACATCATGTGAATTAATAGCACGTTGACTTACTCATGTTATTCCATTTATACTCACAAAAATTCGTTACATCTAACGAAATATATATTAAGTTGGCATAGCTCCTACCTCAGGTAAAAATGCTTACCCATGCTCCTAGAAAGATAGTTGTTGAATTTTGTAGGGGCGAGTGATAGTAACTGCAGCACTGCATCATCGGTTGTCTTAAACTGTAACGTGTTATGTGTCAAACTCGCTTCGTCCATAGCCACCTACCCGAGCACCTACCACTGACCGTGCAGAACTTTGGCGCCACCTTTTGCAAATATTACACAAAGGCATAGTGACGGGAGCTTAAAAGGCGTGACATTCAACTGTTTGGGAGTTTTTTTGACATTTATACAGAAAAGTCGGTATTTTAAATTATCGTTTATGGAGAAATGCTAATGATTATGCTATGAACATTGTCCTTAACTACAGTTTACAAAAACTTTGAAAAATACGCTTTAATCGTAAAGTTGTCTGTAAAATTAAAAGTAAGTATAATTTATAAACACTAAAATCACGCTTTTAAAGGACATCGAACTAAAAAGTCAAAAATAATTTTTAAAATAACCTTAAATAATAATGAACGAAAAGTATTAGTATTATTGTGAAAAAGCATGGGCGCTTTATGCCACATTATTCGTTAATCGAGCGCCCGAGCTTTTTTCACATTATTATTTAAGCTTATTTTATAAACTATTTTTAACTGTCTAGTTCGATGTTCATTAAGACTCTATTAGACTATACCCTATTTTTGAAATCAGATTTGATTTCATTTCTTGAACCAAAACTGAAATGAAAAATGATCTCAAAAATTGTGATCGGGCATTTTATCTGTTTGACACTACACCAATTTTGGTTAAGAATTGAGTTGCGATTCTGCGCATTACATTCTGTTGAATAGATCTTATCTGTCAACTGTCCGAACATAGATATCATCTTCAAAGTTGTCAGATCTGACATGACATGTTCTGCAAGTACATGTTTTGTGATTGTGTGAAGATGTCTATGTCAAAATAAAATCCTAACCTAGCTTTTTGGGCTGTTTTTGTAGTTTGTCGACTACTGTTTATTGAAATTCTCATTCATTACTTGACTTGACTCTTTCTGCAATGGAAAAAGATATTGGTATAATATGGATTCATCCATTTACGTTGCAAAAAACTCGTAGACAGGCGAATTATAATAATAATAATAATAATAAGTTTGCAGCCAGCTACTCCTTTCTTTGACCCTCTCTGTTCATACACGTCGAGAAATACAGGATTCACAGCTTGAAGGATACGCATGTACAAGATTCTGGTGAAGAGCTTGTAACACGCGTTCAGACATGTTATTGGCCTGTAGTTTTTGGGATCAGACAAATCTCCGGTCTTCGAGAGAAGCACGGTTCGACCCTCGACAAACCAAGCCGGAATTGGCTGCTCCTGATTTAGCCACGAAATGCCGGTGGCAACTGGGGAATTTTTTCCACCAGTAGGTGTTTATGCCATCCGGGCCAGGAGCTGCGAAATTCTTTGCGCCTCGTAAGGCGTCAAGAATTTCTTCCGTGTTTATCGGGTGACGCAGTACATTCAAGTTAGGAGTCCTCCTACAAACGGACTCAAACTGCGCCAAGGCCGGAGTGTCTGCTGAGAGAGGTTTGGGTTGTTCGTAAATGTCCCTCCAAAAGGCCTCCACGCGATCAGCAGTTGGCGGCTGCTCTATGGCTGGAGGCGGCTGTTGGAAAAGGCGAGAAGGTCTTTCGTAGAACATTCTGTTCTGCTCCAGACCTCTCGCCCGCGCCACCAACGATCGCTTAGCAGCGATTAGCATCCGTATCCTGTCAAGACAGTGTTGCTTGACAACAACCAGTACCGCTTGACTGAGTGTATGATGGTCGCGCCTCAACCCGTAGGCTATCTGGCGCACTCGGCGCGTAAAAGGCTTCCCAGCCGCTCTATATTCCATCACACACTGGATACGGGATGCTTCCTGGCGAGCCAACTGGATTTTCGCTTCCATTTGGCGCACCCGTCTCTGTGCTCTCTCAACAGGAGAGTCTCTCACTCTCCCCTGTCTAGCTAGCCTCAGAGCCGCAGCGTAAATTTCGCAATTGATGCTCCAAATGTCAGAGGCCTCCGATAGACGTTCACCCACAACCTCATCCTCTCTCTTCAAATCTGCCAGCTTCAAGGACCTCCCGTTGTTATGCAAGGCCCTTCGGTCTCTGAAATCCCCAGGTGAGACGACTTGGTCGATTTCCCTCTCAGCGGGCCTTACCGGCGAACTTTCAGCCTGGTTAACAGGCCTTCCGTCCGCCGAAGGGGCAGGCTGAGCTGGAGCACGAACATATCCCTGCCTCCGGAGGTACGATACATAATCTCGCAAATTCTGAGAGGTAAGCGTGCTATGCTCTGGGTGCATTTCACACCACCTCTCATACATGCGGGACATGTATCCCCTACGGCGCGGGCTACTGCTCTCGTAGCAGCTCAGTAGGTCATCCTTGAGCTCCGTCGTCCACCTAAAACGGTCCATGTCATTGCGGGGGTCGTCAACAGGGCAATTCGAGGCACCGCCACCTTGCCCAACGCCGGCTTCCGAAACCGGCTCGGTGTGGGTGCTTTTCTTCCGGGGTGGTCGAACCCGAAGATAGGTCCCGTCAGGTGGTTGGCCTTAGGGCCCCCAGACGACATTTCCGGAGGCAGCCGTCCAAATTGCCTCCTGAGGATGTACCTGCGAAGGTTGCCGGCTGGATTACATCCTAATAAGTTTATTTCCATCAGACTATAAAATAATAGTATAGGAATCGTCGAGATATAATATATAACAAACCAAACATTTAACATAGAAAAAAAATCAGACAAAATCATATTATGTATAAATTAACAGAAAACGAAACAAATTATACTCTAAACTAATATACAGTTAAAGTATACAATTAAAGTACTCGTCTAAGTTGTAGAAAACGTTATCTAGCATAATTTCCTTTATCTTTTTTTTATAGAGATGTATATTAGTAATTTTTTTATGGAATAGGGCAACTTGTTGTAAAATTTGACAGCCATAATGGTAGGGCCCTTTGAGGTCAATGATAATCTGTGTGGTGGTATTATCAGATCATCCGTTTGTCGCAAAGCGTAGTTATTTATGTCATGTCTTCTAATAAGAAAAGACTTTATGTTTTCTTTAATATAAATCAAACTACTGTATATATACAAGGAGTAAACAGTCATTATCCTGAGCTCTTTAAATAAATTTCTAAATGATTGATGCCTATGCTCAAAGGAAATGGTTCGCAATATTTTCTTTTGTATTACAAATATTTCACCAACACGGGAACAATTTCCCCAGCAGACAATGCAGTATGAGAGTACCGAGTGTATATAAGAGAAATAGTATAGCCTTAGAATGTTGATATCGACGTAATTACGTAGTTGAAAAATTACATAACACTGTTTTGATAATTTACTCATAATAGTTTCAATATGTGAATTCCAGTTTAGATACTCATCAATCTGTACACCTAAGTATTTTATATCGGAGAATTGTTGCACGCTTTGTCCGTTACATCGCACTAACAAACTTTGGTTTTGTTTTATCGTATTGAAGACGACCATAGCAGTTTTATTCGAATTCAAAACCAGATAATTATTTTTACAATATTGTGACATTGCTTGACATTTTTCAGTGGCGATATCGCTGAGACCGTCTATTGTATCAGATTTGAATGTAAATGCTGTATCATCTGCATATAAAATTATTTTTACATCTGAAAAGTTCTTCACAATATCATTAATAAAAATTATGAACAGTAATGGGCCCATTATGCTCCCTTGAGGAACACCAGTCTCTGGTATTACAGTAGAAGATTTTAAAGTACCAGATTCAGTTTTCACTTTTACTAATTGACTTCGATCACTTAAATACGTTTTCAGCCAACTGAGAGCACATCCTCGTATACCATAATTAAATAACTTTGAGAGTAAGGTTGAGTGGTCAATTGTATCGAAGGCGCGTTTAAGATGGAAAAATAGAGTCAAGCATTTATGTTTTTGGTCTAAATTATTCAGTACAGTGTTGTATAGATTTATTACAGCATCCTGAGTACAGCGTTTCTTCCTGAAACCATATTGAGAATGGCTAAGGGGGTTGTGCTTATCTATAAATTTATTGAGCCTTGTCCTATAGGATTTCTCATATAATTTTGAAAATGTACATAGTAGCGCTATACCCCTAAAATTAGTAATTGAGTGACTGTTACCCTTTTTGTGAATAGGTACAATAACTGCCCTCTTAAGGGGTGACGGATAAATGCCCTCTTGAAAAGAGAGATTTATCAATTGCGTTAGTGGTTTAACAATTAAATCTGCAACCGCTATGAGAAGGGAACATGGGATATCATCATCCCCCGCAGAATGCTTTACTGATATTTCCCTTATATAGCTCAAAACCTCTTCCTCACTTACAGTTGTTAAGAAAAAAGAATTTTTTAGGAAAGCGTCAGAACTGCTACTCTTATCTGGTTGGATGTCTTCTATAATTTCTTTGACCGAGGTAAGAAAGTATTTATTAAAGGCGTTAGGAAGATCCAAGTCATTTAATAATTGATCATTTTCATCACGCATCTTTTTAAAGGTACATGGCAATTTGAGCCGAAATTTGTGCGTTCCTTAATAATATCCCATGACGTTTTGGATATATTAGAAGACTGTAATATTTTGGTATTGAAATAAAGCTTTTTGGCTTCAGCTACTCTATGTTTGTGCTTCTTCTTAAGAAGTAAGTATTTGTGATACAATACAGCGTCGCCGGTTGATTTGTACAAATGGTAAATTTCTCGTAACAAAATGCCTTCTTCAATAATGTCAGATGTCAACCATTTATTAGTAGAATAATGTTTTGTATTATTTCTGTAAGTCAGCAAGGGAAATGCTTTCTCTGCAGCTTCTAAAAATATTGAATAAAAATGACAGAACTTTTCGTTACCTCCAAGAAGCCTATCATCCAGGAAGTCCCAAACCTGAGACATTAGAATGTGCCTAAAAAGATAAATATTATTTATATCATTAAACTTCCTTTTATAGTAGACCTCAGGATAATGACAGGTTCCTCTTATTGTTGATTTGTAGTAAACTACTTGTAAATGGTGATCTGAAAAATCGACAGGTAAAGGTAAAATTGATACGATGGAGTCACTGGCCAATTGCTTATGTGTTTCTAGGTTTGAGTTCTGTAGAAAGGTTTCTTTTGAAAAAACTTAGAAACATAGATACCGACAGGCCAATTTGAAGGTTCCGTTGCTAAGTCTAGATGAGTAGAGTCAATTGTTACTTTGAAGGAGGGTTACGTATCTGGATATTTAGAATTTAAGCTTTCACAGGTAACTTCAGGAAATTTATTTTTCAGCAATGCTGTTAGTTCTTCTATTTTAGTGTCGGGTTGCAACCGAGATACAAATAAGGAAGACTTTTGTGAAGAAGCCTTTACATTTGTCACCATCTTAGAGCTGCCTATTATTCTATTTTGATTTTTCCTATTACGAACGCTTCGCTTAACGTCAATCCATTCCCCTCCGTCGTTCGCTGCTTCAGGCTGAGTACCGTCCCCTGCGCTTGTCCGTGTTGTACTGGTAGAATTGGAACTGCCTGTAACAGCAGTTGAAAACGTTCTACTTTTTCCTGCAGTTCTGGTAGTCGTCGCCGAATTTGATGTTGACGGCCGTTGAGTGATCTGTACATCGCTTCCTGGAGTAGCTGTGTCGTTGGAATTGATTATACTGTATTGTCGCTGGGTGGCTGCACTAGTACCATTATTGAAAACATTACCAGTTATGGTATTCTTGTTTTGTTTATTACTATCGGAGATTCCGCCCATTGACAGTTGTCTTCTTTTCTTGTTCTTTTATCAATTTTTTTAACAAGTCATTTTCAGACTTTAGTCTTTCTCTCTCATGCTGATTAAAATCAACCATATGATCTTTCTCTGTTTGATCGATAATGGTTTCAAGTGAACTCTCAGAAGACTCACCTTCACAATTTGGACACCTATAGTTCGTGTTACTTCTGTCGGCACGGGCAACGCAGTCCTGATGGACACAGTGCCCACACACTTCACATATAAATACTTTTGAACTTTTATTAGGCTTTTTAAGACATATAAAACACTTATTTTTATCCACTATATCTAACAGCGACTTGTCAGTTGGCGCCATGTTGTGTAAGAGGCTATTGTATATGAAATTGATATGAAACATACTTGCAAAGATAATAACTCCTTACCTATTATATTGTCTTCTAAACGCACAGGAAATGAAAAATTGCCAGTAACTGGTTCCACATAATTCGCAGGAATGTTGGTAAACCGCCACAAAGGTAACAAAAGGACCCGTCTTGGGGCTGAGGGCTTTCATACCCCATAACCAGTTCAAAATCCTTCAAATCTCAATGTTCGCGGGGCGTTCCGATCCGGTGGAGCTTTCCTAGCTAGAGCCGTAGGATTTAAAAAGTAGGGTTAACTGTCCCTATTTTTGTATAGGTACCTTTACCTTTTTCCCGATGCAATGACATTTATGTTTCAAATGCGAATGCCCCTGGCCCAAAAACGATTTGGAAATAGAACATGTTCTAAATTCCGTCTCAATTTTGGTTCAATCTGCTGATTTGAAACAATTTCGTGTATGACACTAGCCAATTTAAGCAATTCAAGAAATGAAATCAAATAAAAAATATGGTAGTCTAATACAGTCTTTAGAAGCGTATTTTTTGTATCTTTAAACTATACTTTTTAGTACTAGACGCACTTTTGGTAGTCACGTAAACTATTTAGGCAAGTGTTTCACTCTACTTTCGCTTTGCTATCGGTTTCGGTTAGAAAGTTAAAGCTCCAACACCCCGTATAATGAACTTGTTTGCCTTTGCTAGCTATTTTTGAGACACAAAGGCACAGATCTACCATGACAAAGGTGGAATTAAGTTATTACATTTTGTCTTCTTATTGAAATCAACAAAGAGAGATATTTCAAGAGGACAATAGACCTGGGAGTAGATCCTACCATTGTCAAGTGAAATATCTCGAATCTGTTTTAAGTACCTTTGAATATGTACATATGCCCGCACACAATAGACATCGCTTGTACTTAAGAAGAATATTTTAAGTTTTATTGGGCTTCTAAAACGTTTACACTGTCATATAATAAAACGACGTGAATGGATGTTTGAACAGGCTTGGGAAATGTTTGTGTGATGTTAGATTTCTACAGAACACGTGTGAGTGGCTATATGACGGGAATCATAACTATTCAGTTGCAACAAATTCTGTGGTCAAATACATTTTATAGCATTTGAGTAAAATAAATCTAATATCTGAAATGAATCTTTTGTTACTGTAATTTCCCTGCGGTTGTATCTCTGTTTCATCATGTTTCACTGACCCAGCAATAAGAACCACAAATCCTTGATCGTCAACTTTACTGACGTAAACCAGTCCATTTGTGCTCCATTTTGAACTCCATACTGGGGCTTCTGGAAACTTGCAATGTCTTAGAAAAACTAACACGAAAACCTTTGATTATTGTCTTTTAAATGGCGCAAATCAGGTTTCTTAATTATTATAAATAAAGGACCTATGAATTATAAAATAAAAACGGCCAACTTTGGCCCAGATTGACCTACGATTTTTTTTCGTATAGTAATGCCAGCTTTTCAGGCATGGAAGAAATCATTACGTAAACTGAATAGCAAAAAAGTTATGCTATTTGTTTATAACCACAAAATTAGACCATTATTGTAAGATGGTTTTGCATTGTTAAACATTATTTATATACCATTTTTTAATTAGATATAAAGCTTGAGTCTTATTCTTTGATATTCTGCCCATAGAATTTCTATATCCTTAAGATGTTCTGTAATATAGCATTGCAAACAAGTAGTCATGAGACAAACAAATTTTAATCTCGTATTCTGTACCAAGATACCTCATTTTTAATACCATATCAGTTGATTACGCAATAAATAAGATCATTTTCTACTTTTTTTCGGGTGGGGGTGAATTTGGGGTGGTTAGGGGGTGGGGGTTGTACTTGTACTTGTACTCATAATGGGCTATCCATTGAAAGGGTGAAAGAAAGACGTAAGGGCATAATTTACTTTTTTAGGTCCATTCGAACATTACCTGCCTATTGGAGAAGCCAATGAACTTAGAACTTTCTGATGTATACATAATAATGCTGTATACATAATATGCGAGTATTGCTTAGATCGTTCTGTATTGTGAAACGCGGTAATTGTTGAATTGATTTTATTGAAACATTGACACAGTATTGCTACCATACCGAGAGTGGAAAACGCGTATGCCTTTTACAAATCGTTTCAGTGGCGGCGCAGCAGTAATAAAAAAAAGTAAAAGCAACTGCAGCTCAATCTTCGTTTTTATGCGTTTTAGAAGGTCTTGATCATTTTATACTTGTTTTCTGTGATGACTGAATTTGGGGTGGTAGGGGGGTAGGGGGTTGTAGAACTGAAAATTTTGTGTACTCATAATAGGCTTTTGATTGACTTGTGAAGAAAAGACCTAGAGGAATAATTTACTTTTTTACTTTTTCAGATCCATCCGAGCATTGCCTTGCCTATTACAGAAACCAAGGGAGTTAGAATTTTCAAATTTATACATGCGACTATTGCTTTCGATCGTTCTGTATTGTGTAACCTGTAATTGATTTTGACTTAATTTAACACACTATTACTACCGAGGCGAGGATGAAAAACGCGTATGGTTTTTAGGAATTGGGTCCGTAGCGGCGCAGCAATAATCAAATAACTAAAAATATAAAAACGGCTCAAACTTTTAGGAAATTTGGAAGCTAATGATCGGCTTAATTCGTCCAGTTGAAGCTTGCAGAATAAAAACTGTGTGGTTCGACTTCCTATGAGAGAGAGGGAGAGAGATGAAAGAAACCATTTACGAGAGAATTTACCTCCAAGGGGATCTCAGACTATAGCTTTATGCAATCGGGAATAATAAAACGGTGTCACCGTTATGTGTGAGAAGTACTGAGTCAATCAACTTGACTCCATTTTTTGTTTCGGTAATTACTTCTTCTATGTGAAGCAATATGGATAATAACTTATTAAATGTTCAATTTTATGTGGTTTATTGTTATGCTGTTATTTCTATAGTATGGTGCTTGTTCAAGGCCTAGTGCAGCGCTGAATATTATTATTTAATTCAAAACGCTTGATATCTAAATGAATTATTATACGTTAATCAGACGCATATGATTTGGTTTTGGCCTACGCAGTGCCGTGTTTAACTGCTACATATCCACTTCTTAAAGCCCAACAGGTGTTTTGTAGGCCGAATGTTAATTTAACATTGCCGGTCGACGTCATTAAGTAATCCCAACTGGATCGAAACTGACGTATGGTTTTGGCACTGATTCCGTGATGTTTCCCAACATGTGACTCCTATTTGAATTCATTTAAATATCTGGTTCCGCTGGATTCCTTCTGAGAAACTGGGGCTTGCCATTCCTAAATGGAACGCACACTCAAGATGCTGCGTGATGAATGGCGAGCTAGATATCTGGTTGGAACATAAGAATGCACTTTGCATGTTTCGTATACAAATAAGTTTGTTAGAATTTATTAGTGAGGTGGTTGTCGCCGTTTCTGAAGTTGAACTCGTTTTTCAATTGACTACAAAACGTTTCCAACGATAATCTCAATTTTTTGGCCGTTTGCCGTTATTGAAAGTAGGGAATCGATTCCCATGGCTTTAGAAAAGTTTGGATTATTAGATAAAATGTTCAGAGTATAGAAGAAGGTTTTAAAAAAAGGATTTGTAATTTTATACTGAGTAATGAAAATTTTAGTGGATTGGTCATAAAATCGTAGAGAACCAAATTTGATTTTTTTAATGGAGCGCTCTGTATATCACTATGTGTCTCAAAGATTCTCAAAACTTAAGAAATTTGTAACAGAAAACATTAGCTGGAGATGAAAAGCCGGACACAACATTGACACGACAGGAATCAAAACTCCGCCTTAGCTTTTGTGGATAGCATGCTTTATATTTACATGTTATCATTTCTAGTTGGTAATTCTGGGACATAATAAGATCCTGATATTCGGGAATCTTACGTAAATGCGTGAGCTTCGAAATTGTTGACACAGCAAACAAGATTATGTAAAAAAATAGAATCAAGTGCGTTGGCTCAGTACTTCCAACGCATTATTCGTGCTAACAGAAAATTTGAAGTTCCTCTATCCCTACACCATCCTCATCAAAAAAAATAGACAACGATCAGTATTTTTGAAACATCCAAAAAAGAAATTCAGGAAGAGTTCCAGAAACGACACACTGTTACAGTTTTCTCCGCGGTAGTAATACAAAATTCCATAAACGTTTCTTCACCAAAGTGAGTAACTTCCAAGTTATACGTTAGGATTATAATATATTATGTATGATATTATCCCACAGATATAAAATTAAGTCATTTTCTTCCAGATCAATGCATGATTATTTTATGGATACAACAAATGTTTTGTTTTATACCAATTTTTCCGCCAATACACCGATTTTCAAAATTATTACTTACTACCACACCATCGCATACCGCTATCCATCATAAAATGTCCAAAAGCGTATTATCTCAAAACCGAAAATGTTCACGTTCACAATGCTTCCTTATCCCATGTCGATATGTGAAGAAAACCCAGGAAAATAATCGCCTAAAAACGACGTTTGAGTTGTTTTTATATTTTTAGTTTTTTGATTACAGCTGCGCCGCCGCTGACACGATGTCTGAAAACCACACGAGTTTTCCAACCTCGCCACGGTAGTAAACTATGTCGAAACTTCATTGAAATTAATTCAATAATTTTCAGGCCCAGTCCCTTGGTCTCTGTAATAGGCAAAGCAATGTTCCGATGGACTTGAAAGAAAGTGTATTTAGTCGCTAGGTCTTTCATTGACAGATCAATGGATATCCGATTTTGAATATTACAAATTTTTCAGGCAGACCGATGAAAATGCGTTTTTTGAAAATTGATCATTGTTAGTACAATGAATGACTTAGTGACCACTGAATAAACTTATGCCAAAGATCACAAACTCCTTTTCATACACATGTTCATGTTTATTAGCCGCCTGGCGTTGACCCAGTGAATACTTGCATTATACAGGGTGGGCCAATAGTGCGTGGACGGAGGATTGTGGGCTTGCTAAGAAATATTTCAAAAATCTGTCACTTGATCATGGTTACGACCATTGAGGGCCATAACCTAAAAATATTTTCACTTAAATTTTGACGTTTATACAGGGTGATTCATATCAAACTTACATTTTTTTAATGAAACCCTCTATAAATTATTGCATATTTGGATTCCTTGGTCAATTCTAATGTGACTTCATGTATCATACATGGAACTTTAAACGAACCGTTTAGGCTCAAATCACCACTTTTGGTATAAGTAGGTATCAGAAAAAAATTGACTATCGCAGCGATTATAAAACGTAGAAGGCCGTGACTTTGCGGTACAACTAAGCATGAAATGCGTCACCTTAGATCAAACGGCTAAATTTGAATTCCTTTTGCTCTTTGAGAAATCAGAGGATAAATTGAGGAAACTTCAATCACAGATAACTTGATTTTTTCAAATGGGAATGCCTATTTTGGTTTAAAGAATTAAATGTACAATTTGATTACCTTTCTAACGATATAGCATTCTTGATACCAATCTATTTTGGTTTTCAGTTTATTTCTAATTTTCAGTAAAATGGGTGTTTTTTAATTTTCCTGCGTGCAAGCAACCTAGCAGGCGATGAAAAATAAACAAGAGCCCGTTAATATGGAAGAAACCAACTGACTTAGTAGAAAGGTGCAAACTAACTAGATTAACCAGGCAAGATTATGAAAATTCCTTACAACACATCAGATCTAACCGGATACAACAGCGGCAAGATATCTAATTAAATGTCAATGAGTAGCTGGGGTATAACAGAAGTGTTTGTTTTTCACAGCCTACTAGCTATTGAGGTCTACTAGAGCTTGACAACTTTCCAAAACGATTAAAAATTTTGAAACAAAAGGAAAACTACCAGCGATTTTTGCTTACAGTCTAACATGCTTAGAATGAAATTTCACATTTAATGGGATAAGAAAAATAGTCGTTTCCGTTTAATTAAGTCGAAAGTAAAGATATCTCTAACTGGAGCTTTCTGAACAACTATTGAAATAATTGCTAGAATTTTTTAATTACGCTATGTTGTAAATGTGATTATTTCATGTAGTTTTCTGTAAACTAATTTATGTTTTACAATTCAAACAGACTGCAATTCAAGTTTCATTTTCCGCGGTTTTTGCTAATAAGTAGAAGTACCTACTGCAGAATTTGAAGGGTTCCAGTCAGAGGTATCATTACTTTTGACTTATGGAAATAGCTACTTTTTTATAGCATTAAATGTGAAAATTTATCCAAATTTATTCAGAAGACATAGATATTCTACTGCCAGCAGCAATCACTAGTAGTTTTCCTTTGGTTAGATATTTTTTTACTGACTTTGAAAATTGGCTAATAGCTAGTAGGCTGTGAAAAATGAGCGTTCTTGTTACCGCTATTGTTTCTGGTTAGAGCTAATATGTTGTAAGGAATTTCCTTAATCTGACAGCGCTGCTCTAGTTTGTTTGCACTTTTCTACTAAGTTGGTTGCTTTCTTCCATATTGATGAGCTTTTGTTTATTTTTCATGGCCTGCTAGGTTACTTGCATGCAGGAAAGTTGAAAAACACCGATTTGACTGAAAATTTGAAATAAGATGAAAACCAAAAAAGATTAATATCAAGAATGCTATATCGTTTGAAAGGTAATCAAATTTTACATTTGATTCTTTAAACCAAAATAGGCATTCCCGTTTGAAAAAATCAAGTTATCTGTGATTGAAGTTTCCTTAATTTATCCTCTGATTTCTCCAAGTACAAATAGAATTCAAATTTAGCCGTCTGACCTAAGGTGACGCATTCCATGCTTAGTCGTACCGCAAAGTCACGGCCTTCTAAGTTTTATAATCGCTGCGATAGTCAATTTTTTTCTGATACCTACTTATACCAAAAATGGTGATTTGCGCCTAAACGGTTCGTTTAAAGTTCCATGTATAATACATAAAGTCACACTAGAATTGACCAAGGAATCCAAATATGCAATAATATATAGGGGGTTCCATTCAAAAAAATGTAAGTTTGATATGAATCACCCTGTATAAACGTCAAAATTTAAGTGAAGGTATTTTTACGTTATAGCCCTCAAGGGTCCCTACCATGACCGAGTGACACCTGTATTGTTGAAGAAGGTAGGTACTCATTTCTCCATGACGTATATTAATTTAGGTCATTTTACTGCTTTACTCCATAGCACCATTAATCTGAGATAAGAAATCACTATAATAATTACCGAAGATTCATCAACCATGCTTACAACGTACTCTTTTGGGAAGGATAGTAAAGAAATGGAGAACTCAGTCTGGCACATCAGGGTTAAGTCAAAAAGTACTGCCGCAGTTGAAACATTTTTTAGAGTTTGATAAAGGTTTAGTCTAAATTACTTCCAGAAGATAATTTTGGAACAGAAAATAATTCAAAGAGTTCTATTCCTTAGTCAGAAATTGTGATGCCATCAGTGTTTCGTTTAAAGCCAGTTCCCTGTTACTTTCGACTAATGGGGTCTTTAGGCATGTAAACCTTCTTAACTCTGTCCCTAATCTTATCCGGTTTTATGTCCGTTGTCGAATGTTTAGACTGAAAGCACTCCATAAAGTTTGAAGGAAAACGTCGGTCCCTGTCGTTAAAAGTAGGCACAATCCGAGAGAAAAAAAACATGACATGAAGAAAAAGAAAAGCAGACAATTTGAATAATCCTTCGCCATAGAAATACGTATGCATAAGTCGGATTAGCGTTACAAACCATTTCATACTTACTTCACGTATTTTGAAATAGTATGTTGCGCAAAAAATTAACAAAATTGCTTTCAAGTGAAAAATGATTTATAGTCGAAAATCTTTTAAAATTTAGATCATTTATTACACTACGAGAATCTAAGCTACTAATCCCATTCGCCCTATTTGCTTAGGTGCGTGTTAGGTGCCGAATTTGTTCTACTGCTTTTTAAGAAGGCGATACCCCGTTAGATACTGTTTTCCACCTTATTGTTACTTCATTTCTACCTACTTCTCAAGTTCATCGTTATATTTGCTACCGAAAGGACTTAGTCTTTTTTATGTATACATCTTCACATATACATATAGTTCGAATTCGTGCTGGTTGATACCATCTGTTACGTTTTTCTTCACTCACCGTAGGTGAGAAGGCATTATGGTATTAAAATTTCAGGTTTACATTGCTCTGTCTGTCTATCAGTCTGCCTGTTACCATTTGTCTTCACCGCGTTATCTCAGTTGCTGCTGCATTTTTGTGGTACCTTCATGTGCATGCCGAACATTCATGTATTTTTCTAGTAGTGAAATCTATTCATCGAGCTTATAGTTTCGAAAGGTGTCAGAGTGTATTAACATGTGATTAACCGAAAGTCTATTAGTAGTTCGATAATCGCAGTTCGTACAACCGAATGCGTGATCATTTGATTTTCTAATGCTTTTCTACATCTCGTAATTCTGGTACCATTTTTATCTACGACTTGTTTTTTTTTTGTTGACAAAACCAAAGTTATGATTTTTAAATGAAAAAACATGATAGCTCAGATTCCAAATATACGAATAGATAATATTAGTAGACAAAGAATGAATACCTAGGATATGTATTGGATGAAATTATTAAGCATTGAATAATGTTACCGTTATATGTAACTAAGTCAGTGGTGTAGAAGTTTCTTTAGAGGATAATTGCATACCCATATCTCCACCACTGGTTTTAAAATTTATCGCTATATTGTCTAAATCATGGATAATCCGTAGCTTAAACTGTATCCAGATTTAAAATTTTTCGAAGCAGCCGATTAGGATATATTCAAAATAAAATATCGATTTTTATTAAAACCTACCATGGTATCTCGAAAACGAGGCTTCTCCGGATATGAGTATACAGAGTGATCAATTTATACTCCGAAGATTGATACCTCCGTCATTATGGAAGATACAAAAAACTTTTGAAAAAAGTTATAGGTAAAATGAAGGTCCACATTCTAAAATTATTGCATAATATACAGGGTCATTCGTAAAGACACGGCATACCAAAGTTGTGTTTTTTCAAATCGAATACCCTATATTATTATCTCGAATTTGAATTGAGTTCCGTTTCCCTATTCCGGAAATATACAGTTTTATCAGATTATTCAGGGTATTTTCTGAGATATGGCCACTTTTATGTGAAAATCTTAATGAATTCAGCACCCTGTATCTTAAAAAATCAGTAACTGGAAGCCTGATTTGATTCTCAATGCTTGAGTAATTTCGTGGTTGTACAGTTTTGTCTAAAATTATCAAGTTTCTGCTATTTTCGATTTTGTATATAGGGTAAACCAAAACTCACGACCATAATTTTCTTTGTTATTTTGAATGGACCACCCTATATTTTATAGCATCGCCAGAAAGTTCTTATAAAATACTTCCACTATTATTTAGCACACCCTGTTCCTATAAGTATGTAACAGTTATAGACTTATTTCGATTTGAAGTAGTAAAACAGTATTTTTCCAAATTCTGGTTTCTGTTAAGTTGGCCATGGATGCTATGCTTGACAGAACATAGTAAGTGTTCTTATATTTGTTAAAAAATTGAAAGTGATATTCTAGTTTTCACGTAATTCCTGGTGTAACTGGATGTGATACATGTTCATCTCATCGTTTGGTAGGATTATTTGCACACTTCCATAGCTTATCCCTTGTTCTCTGGAAATTTCTCGTATACTTGTCTTTGGATTATCCATAACTGCTAACAATACATTGAATTCATTTCCGATGTCATAATGGTTTTAGTTTTTTCCTTCTCATATGTTACACTACCTGTACGATTAAACCGATCCAGGTTAGTTGTTTTCTTCTGTCTGAACAGGTTTTTGTTTATATTTCACCGTCTGCTAAGTTGCTTAGAGGTACAAAAAATTTAAAAGCACCGATTTGATTGAAAATTTGAAATTCAATGAAAACTACCAGAGATCGATATTCACAATCTTATGTCATTAAGAAAGACTAATAAATTTCACATTTAATTGTATAAAGAAAAATAGGCATTCCCATTTGAAAAAATCAAGTTATCTTTGATTGAAGTCTCCTTAATTAATCGACCGGTTTCACCAAGCACAAACGTAGTTCAAATTTGGTCGTCTAACATGAGCTGAAGCATTTCATACTCAATAATACGGCAAAGTCACAGCCTTCTACATTTTATAATCTCTGCGATATTCAATTTTTCTCTGATATCTACTTATACCGAGAATGATGATTTATACCTAAACGGTTCGTTTTATGTCCCATGTGTGATACATAAAGTCACACTACAATTTACCAAGGAATCTGAATATGCAATAATATATAGGGTATTCTATTTGAAAAATATAACTTTAATACATTTCGTGTTTTGGGAACACCCCGTATAACATGAAAGTATTTTTGAAATTTAGTCTTAATGGGTCCCTATCCATCGGATATTATTATTTTCTTTTTCATCAAATACTTAAGCCATAATACTCCGTGTCGAATAACGTGAATAACCCGGTACAAAATCAAAGAGCAGAAATTTGATAATGCTAAACTAAACTAGATAACCATTAAATTATTCCAGCATTGAGGGTTATTCCTCCAGTTATTGATTTTTTAAGATACAGGGTGATGAATTCGTTAAGATTTTCAAATAAAAGTAGCCATATCTCTGAAAATATCCTGTATAACCTGATAAAACCTTATATTTCCGGAATAGGTAAATGAACGCAATCCACGTTCGGGATAATATATAGGGTGTTCCATTTAAAAAAGACACAACTTTGGTATGCCGTGACTTTATTTATAACCTTGTATATTATACAACAATTTTAAAATATAGACCTTCGCTTTACCTATAACTTTTATTCGAAAGTTTGTTTGTATCTTCCATAATTACGGAGGTGATTAGCTTCGGAGTATAAATCGTATATAGAAATTATCATTATTTTAACGTTATCTATGATGTTCTGAAGTTATGCCATTATGAATTGGACCACCCTGTAGAATGCTCGATTGCAATACTGGTTGATTGCCTGTGTTACAAGAAGATATAATGCATACCATTATGCCTCGTACGATACAGCTGCTTACTTCGCAGTCGCAGACCACTATTCACCAGAAATAAACGTTTGCTTTTGACGAGAGACAGATGAACATGCTGGCAGTTCCCCGCCCCCGCACGTCACCTCTCATTGGCCCCCAGGCCATGCAATTAAAATTCATACCGTCGCCGTCGTTGCTAGCTAGCTGGGTGCATGCAAAAATAAATTAAGGTCGAGACGTTATTAAAGGGAATCTTAAAACTAGGCTCTATTATAAGATAGCCCGAGATAAAAGAAAAGATAATTAAGGAGCTCTCTCAGGAATGAAACGGGTTATTATTGCCTTCTATCTTCTTTCAGTATCTTTCAAAGAAACGGCTTTCTTTTGTGCCTTGTCGGCATTGGCGGAGACGGCAGTGACATACCAGGGCTATCGAGAATTGTTTTTTACTGCGCTCCGGGAGAATTTGGCTACGTCTGAATTGTAATAATTCGGGAGAGAGGAAAAAAATAAATATGACGCCAAGTGGCTTCACTCTGTACTTCACACACAGTGAGTAATAACTAAATATATACAATAAGCAAATTGTCCATTATTACCAATTGATGCCCTTATCTGAGGGCACAATGTGTAAAGAGTGCTTTATACCATGCTGTTTCTTGAACAAGATTGCGTCCAATTGGCTAGTGACATACAGCAAGTTAGGAACCTTTTTTAAAAGAAGCTTTCATTTAAGTGGTCTAAAAACAAGAAAAAACATTTTGCTTTAAAACAAAATTATACAAAATTCCTATGATCATAAAAGCTTGTCGCGCGACTTACTTGTGTAAGTAAACCAGTACCTACCCAGTAAACACTCATACGTTAGTTAAACGTTATTTAATCCCTGACACCTTTTCATTTTTACGTTACTTTTTTACGTACAATCAACTTAAAAATGTCGCGGTTTCTAACGTTACAAGTAACGTATAAATATACTTTTTATCCCGGTTTTAAAAAAGCGATCATTATACGTTTAAAAAAGTTCAATCTGTAACCCTTTTCGAAAACGTTTAAAAATCGTGTATTTGCAACGTTAATAAGACATTATGTTTGCCCCAATTAAAATATTATTTTGAGGTAGTATTTGAATTGCTATTAATAGTGCTTATAATTTTAAAGGGTATCATAGATAAAACGAAACGGTTGTTTTTTAACGTATTTATTGAACTCTCATCAATAAGTGGATACATCAAATTAGAAGGCCGCTTATAAAGGCATAAACATATAATATATAACTTAAAATAAAATACATACACAACTTTAAGGGCGCTTATAAAAAACGCAATGTAAAATTTTCGTTTCTAGAGAATCTTAAAATGTGGCACAATTGACAATTACATAAAAGTAGATCATTTTCATTAAATCTAGAACAACCCTAACTATTGATTTTTGATGACCGCCACCATAATATGTTTGGCGTTAATAAAAATTAGGAAATCACAGTTTCAATTTTGCGTTAATCAAAATCATTATAAATACATGAAAATAAACCAATACAGATTTATTCCTTCAACAGTATAAAACAAAATGTAAAAAAGCCAAATAATAATCAGGAAGCATGATAATTACAATGCTATTATTATGAAACGGTTATAGGTACTCCATATGAGTTGAGAAGAAAAACCAGATTTGCCTAAACAAACGCACGCCACCTAGCGACGAATTGTAAAGCATCATTTGCATCTCTGAAGTCCACAGCAAAATTTTAGCATTAGGGACATTCGCATTTTCATCTCAGCAAATTAGTTAGTCATGTAGATGTACTTACCAAACGCAAGACCTGTATTAAACAGCTGAAAACTTAGGAAACGGAGAACACTTGTTGACTCTACAACAACACGGGTGAAAATGGACAGCCTGGCTCTTTCGGACCAATCAAATTGCTCCGTTTAGAAACTACGTTATTATAACGTTGTACCTGAACGAGCAATGCACGTTATTTTCATCTGCTATCATAACGGTTTGTATAGCTTATAGAGGATTAGCAAAATAATGTATTTTTTTTTTTTGTTGTCAGACGCTTGACCAGACTTTGCTCATAATTTAAAAATGAAAAACTTTTGAAAAACTAGTTGCTCATATGGTTAATAAAATGATTCAGTCTAACGTTACTTCAACATTGAAACTCTATGGATTCCAGAATTATTATGAATCAGAACGTTATTTTAACATCTGAATACATCATTATTGTACCACTTTATTTGTGTGGTACACAACGTTACTCTAACGTGAAAGTGAGCCACCATTGAATTATGTATTTAATTAAACGTTATTATTACGTTTTAATAAAACAGTATAATTTTACACCAAAATCAAACCGTTAACATTCTAACGTAAACGTTTTATCAACCGCTCATACGTTTAAATTACGTTTAAGTAACGTATATGTGTTTACTGGGTACTTAGTTGAGTAATTAATCGTCTGTTGAGTTGTGTACGTGCTGCATCGGACCTTAGAAGGAACAAAAATGGTGCAACCGGTATAACTATAATGAACTGGTGGTCAAAATGCCTGTCCTACTTCGTGAGTGTGTGCTGATCGTTTCCCTGACCGTATTCACCCTGCACCCCATCGATCTGTCTATCTACCTAGAATGGTCCAAGTTGAAGAAGGAATACTTGGCTTTTTAGACTCCGCAAATTTCGAACCATATCTATAAGACTCATATGACTTCGCGGCGAACGAATAGCAAGTATCTACTTAACATTTTTTTCATTCTTCTGCTGCTGATTCACTGTATATTTGCTTTGTCATTTCAGAGGCAGTTGTTTCTAAAAAGAGAAGTCCCAACTTTGAAATCACCCTGTATACGTATTTTTAATTTTGCCTCTTTTCTGTCATCTTTATACTATTAGTGAGGTTAAACTGCATACTGAAGCACAGCGTTTAATTTCATAAAGATAGTCCTGGAGATCCGATTCTAAAGTAGCGCGTTTTTAAAAAACTGTCACGGTCAACGCATTTGTCTTTTACAAGAATTTTTTAAACTCAAACTGGGTATGGAAGTGACAAAACAGTTTAAGGCAGTATCTAAGTTTTATAAAATAATGTAGTTGTGTTTTCTACATATGAACCCAACTATTATAACGCTCCCATGGCAGTGTGTAGTATCGTTTTTGTAAAACCTGCATGGCCGTTTACAAAATGCTTTTTTCCACTGTTATTCATTGAATCGGTTCAAATAAGAAGTACATAAAATATTATTATAAATTCGACAATTTCTTTGTTGGATTTTGAACACTAGGTATACACATAATATTGTTTAAAGAAAGGAGAAGGGCAACAAGAGGTGTCAGTGAAAAAATCATCATATTGATATTTGAACTATAATCGGTGAAAAGACAGACAGTGAATAGACTCTTTCAGTTCAGTTCTGACTAACAAGGTGTACAGATCGAATTGCTGCATAGGGTCAAACTAAAAATAACTAAAATAGTGGAATAGTGGCGATTGGATGAGCGTGGAAAGCGGAGGTGTTCCACCCGGCAAGAGACGAAAGGATGCGGATAACCAGTCAAAGATAAGTATGATTGATGATTCAATTGATTTTAGCGGAGAACATATAACTAATAAAATAACCACATCCCCCGCACCAGAAATAACATCACAAAAAACCAATGAACGACCGTTTCTTTGGTACGAGTAGACGGACACGGGCCCGTATCGTGTTTATGTTGAAAATAGCTCAAAAGATGTAGGTAAGCTCAATCCAGTCAAGGTGGGCGAACTAATATTAAAATCTCTCCCTGAAATAGGTAATCAGATTAGACAAATAGAATCAATAGGATTTAATAGAGTTCGTATAATTTTCAAAAATTCAATGGCAGCCAATAATTTAATCAAAGCAAAACATGTTTTCAAAATATACAATTTAGACTTTTATATTCCGAAATTTATGGTTTTCAGACAAGGCATTGTATCAGTGGACAAAGATTTATCGGAAGATTACCTAATGAGTAAAATTCAGCCATTTTTTATAAATTCACAGTCAACTCCGTAAAACGTATGCACAGAAAAGTTGAGGAAAATGGGGAAATAAAATATGTTCCAATAAATAAAATTATTATTAGCTTCCACACCCAAGAACTACCAAAATATGTGACAATAAATCACGTCATTTTTGAAGTTACAAACTACGTGCAAAAAGTAATATTATGCCATAATTGTCTAAGGTATGGTCACTTGGCGAAACAATGCAAGAGTAAACCTAGATGTGCGAAATGCCATGAGAATCATATAACCAAAAACTGTAGTAATGAGTATGATACACCCACATGTTTGTATTGCGAAGGCAATCACTTTACGTATGAATTTAGCAAATGTGAAGAATTTGAAAGACAGAAAAATACTAAAACATGGCTCTCACTAGTTCGTCATATAAGGACTCTGAAAAAGTTATTCCTAAGATAACATATGCTAGCGTAACTAGAAACACAACACAAACATCACCATCCTTCCCAAAAATGAACACTCAACCAACTCAACCTCATACATCAAACACAATGCACAGAAATCAAAACAGCAGCCAATCTAATACAAGAACACGTTATACACAACTAGTGGTAAGACCTCCAAAAAGATATATCCGTCCGACACAAGATCCAACAGAAGAAGCTAGGCGAGAAATAATTAGCAAAACGGTACTTAAAGTAACCCAGGGGGAGTCCTTGATAGCCCATATTATGTAACGAACAAAGACGGGACTAGTATTAATGATGACAAACTTACACAAAATGTTTTAGATTTAGTTCTTTTTGTTTTGTCAAAATTGAAGAAAGTTAACTTAGATAACCTAACAAAAAATGATATTGAAGATCTCATAAAAAATAGAATAACTACGGATGGTGATTTTTTCAGTTTATCATAAAATAAAATGGATAAGGTTAGAATATGTCAGTGGAATTGCAGATCAGCTAAGGCAAATAAAGGAAATTTAGAAATCTAATTGACAATGAAAACATTGATATAACCTTTTTGTCAGAAACTTGGTTTGTTCCTAACGTTTATGTAAATTTTAAAAATTATAATACAATTCGTCAAGATCGCGAAGACGGTAGAGGCGGAGTGGCCATACTCTTAAAAACCCACCTTAAATATTCAGAAATTAATTTTATAAACGATTGCGATAAAATAACGAGAAATGGCATATCGATTTATATAAAACCACAGACTAAAATCACAAGTCAGGAATGGTCAGAATTTTTTAAATCATTGCCAACACCTTTTATAGTTGGCGGAGATTTCAACGCTCACCACACAGCGTGGGGATCAGCTCGGGACGACATTTATGGGAAAAACTTATTGGATGCTTTAAACGCAGAAAATTTAATTTTCTTGAATAACGGTGCACCTACATATATAGGACACAATACAAAATCTGCCATCGATTTGACTATATGTTCTCCCCAAATACACCATTTATTAGAATGGAGCACATTGTCAGACCCTCATGGCTCGGACCACGTCCCTATAATAATTAACTGTAAACTATCGCCACAAATTGTTATTACAAAAACCTATAGGAAGTGGAATATAAATAAAGCAAATTGGGAAAGTTATTATGTCGAGAATCGTAATAGAATGCAACAGCAAACTATATGCGATTATAAGAATTTTATTGATAGTATAAACCAATCAGCGGAAGTGTCTATACCAAAAATAAAAAGTAGTTCTTGCTTAAAACGAGGTAAACCATGGTGGACTACAGCATGCCTGCGTGTTTTGAAGTTGTCAAGTTGACAAGCGAGAAAGAGTGAAATGTCAGATAGCACTTTTGTCAGCTAGAACTTATTTTTATTACCAAATAACTCACATCCACACTATCTGGCATTTGCAAGCAATCGTCAACCATTATGTACGTGTTACGAAAGAAGCGACAATAAATGGAAGTTTACTGTCAGTGGTCTACTTCTTTCAATGGTCCTTCGAGCAACCTCCCTGAACAAGGGCTTTGGATATCTCCCCTATACCAGGGCTCTGGATTGGAAGACAAGCAGCAAGGTATAACGTATAACCCCCGAAACCCCCACATTTTCTGGTCGCATACGGATCATCCGGCAGGAATTTTAAAGTCTCAAGATACTTTAAGCAAGTGTCTTTTTCTTGGTAATGTTATTAGCTTTGTAACATTTTGGAATGACTCATTTACACAAAAAACAAAATAGACTGTGTAATAGAAAACAATGTAAGTCATCACAGGGCAGGCCCATTCCTTGTTTTCGCCGTGTCATATCCAAGCAGCATGAAAGTCGGAAAACCAAAAAGAAACAAAACGTAATCAAAGAGATCAATTGCGTGATTTAATATGAACTGACAGGCGATCAGGCATGAGCGTACGAGCGAGAAACGACAAGAAACGGGCGGATTTATGCAAGTAGGGCGTTGAGTCTGGTGACAATGACAAACAGAGAGGCTTTCATTACCCTTCAAGTAGCAATAAGTAAACTACCTTTGCTGAAAAAAAGAAACTAAATAACATATCGGCAACATCTATAGGGTGTCCCTGAATTTCCTTGGCACGTGGTATTCTCGTAGCAAAAAAAAGTTCAAACGAAAACTGAGTGGAATTTTTGTAAATACTATAGGATCTGTCATCATCTGTCACCATGCTTTCAAAGCATTTGTTTTGTACTTCAACCATTAAAACTCACCTCAGAGTAACAGCTGAATGATAGAGGTAGTAAAAAACTAATTCTAATAGGCCAACATCTTTTCTTACGCTGTCATATCGACCACCAGATACGGCAATCATAATTGTTTACTATCGTCTTAATTGTATAGTATCCAGAAATATTCCATTCTACGTTAAAAAAGACGGTATTTTGATGGTTCAGAAATGATTACAGCAAAATCAATCGATATGTTGACTTCTACTGCGTTACTGCATGTTTCTTCATCATTAACGCAAATTCTGTCTTACATAAATTTTGAGGAGTTGGCAACGCCTATGTAATTTTCCTGCGATTTGTTTACGGCAACCTCCGACTGTCAAACGTTTGTTTTGTTTCTGCGTCTTTTATGCTTGGTCAGTAAAATCGAATTCGCTATTTGTTGGTAACTGTAGTGAAGCTTTACGGACTTGCTGTGCTATACTCCAGTGTAGTTTAACAGTTTTTCGAGATGGGACAGTGCAGAGCAGTGTTTGTAACATGGGTTGCATTGGAAGAATTTCCAGGTTAGTTGGCAATGTTTGGGTCTGAAGTGTCAAAGATGATGGCTCTCAGCACGCCATGCTGAAGTGGTTTGTTTACTACCTCTATGTTCAGTTGTTTATCTGAGAAACTTACCCTCAACTTTTGTTTTTCAAATAGCACTAGATAGTTTTTCCTACACAAATTAAGTCCTTATTTTATTTAAAAGCTGTTAGTACCTTTGATTTTATACGCACTTATTTTTTTCGTAAAATCATAAGCATAACTCACATCATAAATAAGATAATAATTTGTTCGCAAAACACTGATAAAAAATAAAACTAGGTGGATTTTTAAGGATACTTGTACAATAATACCCCGACTTACGCGATCATCCGAAGTTACGTGATTTGTTCTTCATCGACTCTTCGTGGTGTGTGCGGGGAGGGCTATCGTTTCTCGGCCTTGGGATGCGCCTGTTGCCCGAAGATAGAAGCTTTGACCCGCCGAACAACTTTGTTGGATTTTATGAAGCCCTTTACTTCAAAATAACTTTGATCTACGTTTTTTCAATAAATATGTATTTGACATAATTAACAAATTTTGTTATAGTATGGTATTAAGATGTTTTAATACAAATTTCTTTTAAACTAGTGTCTTTAAGCCTTTGTCCCCAATAACACATACTTTGTACGCATATGTATTTACAAAATTGTACCCCGACTTACGCGAATTCGACTTAAGCGGTTATCACTCGGTCCCACTTGTCGCGCAAGTTCTGGGTGTTACTGTACAGACAATTGTCTTTTTTATCATTTTTTTATTACGAAAATTAAACGCCTCAAACAAATCTTCAATTTATATATCTTATGTTAATGACTTTAAACGAAAATTGGTTTGTTTATGAAGTCAAAGGGACCCTACAAGATTTTAAATAAAATAATAACCTTATTAATGTAGGAAAAGCTGGGGGTGCTATTTGGAAAAAGTTAGGGGTAAGTTTAGAGGTTGAAGTAAACGTTTTTTTCGAAAGGATGGTCCATTCATTACCCTTGAATGGCCCGCTTAGTGTTTTCTTTATTAACTGCTTTTATTACGAGAATATTATGCCTCAAAGTGATCCTTATTTATTCCATTTCATGCTTATGACTTTAAGAAAACATAGATTTTCCTATAAAATCAAAGGTACTTCAAGATTTTAAATAAAATAAGGACTTAAGTTATGTAGGAAAAACTATTGGGTGCTATTTGGAAAAAAATTGGTGGTAAGTTTTAAGGGTTGAGGTACAAAAAAATGTAGTACTTTCAACGATTCCACTCGGTTCTGTTTGAACTTCTTTGCTACGAGAATATCACGTGTCAAGGAAATTCAGGGACACTCTGTATATAAAAAATATGTACCTGTACATTACTGAATGCCTATGCAGATCCCCTTAGATGCTTCTTCCAAGAAAACCAAAACCCTGAGCTTTTTGCTCCAAGATTATGAACTGCCTAAGTATTCCTATAGGTATATTTATTTTATTTGTTTTCCAGACGCCCCACCCCCCAACTATCCCAAATTTCACCCCCACCCAAAAAAGTAGAAAATGGTCAGGAACAACTAAAACGCCTAAAAACGAAGTTTGGGGAATATTTGACTTTTTTCGTTTTTTGCTAATTACTTCGCCGCCCATGCACCAGTTTTCAAAATTATAGGAACATTACCTACTACGACCCCACAGCATATTGCTGCCCAAAATCACAATACTCCCCTCACCTATCGGTGTGGGAAGTAAAACTTAAAAAAGCTTTTATTCATATGTTCTAAGAAGAAGGAAATGAAATTTTCCTTTAAAATGTTAACTCTCAACTTATAGCCTCATTATACACAATTTATATGATCACAAAGGCTTGTCGCGTGATTCACGTAAGTATCTATAACTATTTTTTTTTTCTTACTTAAAGTTACAAACTACACTTACGTTCTAAAAAGCTCTTCCTTGTTACACCTACCGTTTTTTCTAACAGAAGTCACAAATTTTGGATAACTGCTGTGCTAAGGTATTGTTAAGTTGAATTGTATCGCTGGACATAAAGGCAGCCCGGGAGAAACTGTGTAAGAGGTTCGATCGGCCATATTTTGTATTGATATTTTGACAGTTCAAGATAAAACGTCAAGGTCAGTGAAAGTCAACTGAAGTCATCGTCTATCCCAATGCCTATGTGCATACAGTAGGTCATAATATGAATAGGAAGAAAAGAAATAAAAATTCTCAAGACACAGATGAAGCTACACTGAATAATATAACAAAAGATCAAAATGGGGATGAAAATAACATAAAATTATTAAAAGAAGCAAATAAATACCTAAAAGAAATATTGGCAGAAAAAGATAATCTGATATACCAAATTACAAGTGAAAATAGACGTTTACAGGAACAATATGAATTGATTACATCTAATATTGCACCAAAAGACTGTATAGTAGACACTTTAGATTCAGTCGTCAAAAGACTTGATCACTTGGAGGAAAAAGGTTGCAACAGGTTATCGTATGCAGAAATCACGAAAAATAATACTGAAAAGAAAGAAAGAAAACTGAAAAAAATCATTGTAAAGCCTGACGTAATCCAACCGTGTCATGAAACTAGAAATGACTTAACTAAACACATAAATTTACAAAATCTTAAGCTACGAGTAGAAAATGTTCGCAATATGAAAAACGGTTGCGTAGAAGTACATATAGAAGAAAACGATTGCTGCAAAATGAAAGAAGAAATGGGTCAGAAATTACCAAAAAAATACAAAATTACGGAACCGAAGACGTTCAAGCCAAAAATTCAAATTTCGGGTTTTAAATCTGATGAGACGCCTACAGTGGAACAAATAGAAGAAACCATACTTAAACAAAATCCTTTTTTACAAGAAAATGAAATTAAAGTCACCTACATTAGATATATAACAAAGAAAAAAATGTATATAATTTATGCTGAAATATCAGGTAAGGGTTTCAGGAATATTTTTGAAAACTATAGTAGTAAACTATTGGTTGATTTCCAAGTTTTAAACGTTTACGAAAATAATAAAGTACTGCAATGTCGGAAATGTCAACGATTTAATCATACAGAAAAACACTGTCTAAATTCACATGTTTGTGCGATATGTGGTCAAAATCATGAAAGTAAATCATGTAAACAAAATTTAGTGAAATGTTCTAATTGTACATATTATAATGAGACCCTTAATAGGAATTACGATGTTACCCACACATCTGACGATCAGAAATGTCCTACTTACAAATATTTTCAATCTCAGTACCTTTCGAACATTGAATTTTATCTATATTTGATTGAACGAAAATAAAAGTAGATAATAATTATACATAAAGTATTAAATGGATAGTTATATTAGAGATTTTAAAATCGAAACATTTAATACTCATACTGCTCAAGACACATATGATCTCAATAACCTACTAAATATTACAAAAGGTAAGAATAGTTTGCATATGTTTCATATGAACATTAGGAGTTTAAACAAAAATTTAGATGAACTTAAATTACTACTAAGTGAACTTAATTTTAGTTTAGATTTCATAATTCTATCTGAAACCTGGAAGCTAGATGATATATCGTTGTATAAGCTTGATGGATACACATTAGTGTACAACAATGGCGATGTGAATCAAAATGATGGAGTGGTAGTGTATATAAGAGAAAATACTTTACATAGTTATAATACATTTATTATTGGGAATATCAAAATCGTCCAGATATACTTCACTAAGTGTAATAAAAGAATTTTGATTACGTGTATATATAGATCACCACAAACGCTCGTAAATGAATTTGTTGAAAATCTCAATCACTATCTTGCAGCATGCATATCTGCAGATATGCATGTTATAATAGGTGATATAAATATCAATATTCTTGGAGAAGAAACCAACATTCAGGACTATCTTAATATTTTAAGCATTCATGGCTTCACATCTGCAATAAACAGCTACACTCGAATAACTGATAGTACAAAATCGTGTATTTTTCTCAAGTACTACAGATACTACTTCCAGGAACAAATAATCCACTTAATAGTGAAATGTTGCGATACAAAGAATACTTAAATAAAAATAAACTTTTAAATGAACTAAAAAATGAATCGTGGAATGAGGTGTATTTCGCTAGTGAAATTGAAAAATCAACAGAAACATTCATTACAACTCTGACAACACACATTAAAAATTGTACAACAAAAGTGAGAATAAAAAAGAACAGAAAAGAAAAGAATGGATCACTGCTGCTTTAATAAATTCCGTAAATGAAAAAAATAGGCTTTACAAAATAATGATAAATGATCCGTCAGTAGAAAATAAAGAAAAATATAAAAAATATCATAATAAACTTACAAATTTAATCAGAGCTAGAAAATTGTCATATTATCAAGATAAAATCATGAACCATACCAACGATACACAAAAGCTATGGAAATGTGTGAATAACGTTATAGGTGTAAATAACTCTGGTAAAGACATTGGTAAAATTATGTCTCAAAATGGAGACATGTTGAACACTAACTTAGATATTAGTAATGAATTTAACCGATACTTTTGCTCTATTGGTAAACATCTAGCAGAAAAAATTAAATCAAGTATCCGATACCTAGACACACAAACAATCAGACTCTCAAACTCCATTGTAGTACAAGAAGTCACTGAACAAGAAGTAATTAATTCAATAATGCTGCTGAAAAATGGCAAAACACCTGGAATAGACAATTTAACTGCTGAAACACTCAAAATCGTAGCACATCTGATTTCGGAGCCATTCACTAGAATAGTTGTCTGGAAAAGGGTATTTTTCCATCTATACTCAAAATTGCGACTGTGATGCCTGTACATAAAACTGGCGATGAATATGATTTATCCAATTATAGACCTATCTCACTTATCTCCTGTTTGGCAAAGGTTTTTGAAAATATAATAAAGAACAAATTGACAGAATTTTTAGAGAAATATAACATATTTTCTGATAAACAGTTCGGTTTCAAAAAAAATAAATCTACTGAAGATGCGGTGACATATGTAATAGGAGAACTATGCAAAAATGTAGACAGAAATATTCCAACATTATGTGTATTTGTTGACCTAGCAAAAGCATTTGACACAGTTGATCATATGATACTCATGAAAGCTTTACGAAATTATGGTATACGGGGTCAAATCTATCATCTAATTAAAAGTTACTTAAGTAATAGAACAAAAACCGTTGTGATAAATAAATGCTCTAGTTCTCCATTGCCTATAACATGCGGTGTTCCTCAAGGAACGGTACTGGGACCATTATTCTTTAACATATATATAAATGATCTATTTGCGGTTGATTGTGAGCGGAGATATAGTGAGCTTTGCAGACGATACAGCTGTTATATTTTCTGCTGAAAGTTGGGAAATATTAAAATCAAAGGCTGAAAATGGTTTTAAAAAAATGTTCAATTGGTTCAGTAGTCGACTTTTAACAGTCAATTTCAACAAGACTCACTTTGTTCCATTCGCATCATACGCAAACGGCTTACCGAAATACACCAACTTACAAATCAGCTGTAAACAGGTAGCTCCTATATCAATGGTCACCAGTATCAAGTACTTAGGAATATATCTAGATTGCCATATCAAATGGAAAGAGCATACCGAATATGTTGTCAAAAAGATTCGTTACGTTATAAGCAAATTTAAACTCCTTTCCACTATACTTACTTATGAACAGATGATCATTGTATACGTAGCACTTGTTCATAGTCATATACGATATTGTATTGTGGTGTGGGGCGCAGCATGTAAAAATAATATAAAAGCAATAGAAATTATACAAAAACGTTTAATAAAAATTTTATATAAAGTGAAATGTACATATCCTAGTGACTTGTTATTTTCTAAAACAAAAATTCTAGATATCCGCCAAACATTTTTCAAGTCATTAGGTATTTACCAATATAAAAATAAATCAAACTTGACAAAACACGAACATAAATATGACATAAGATTTGCATGTAATGTTGTACCAAAAGCAAGAAAAAATACTTTATTACGATGTCATACATTTCTTGCTCCAAGACTATACAATGAGATACCAGAAAGCATAAAATGTCTAGTGCCTTTAAATTCGTTCAAGTGTGGTTTAAAACAATGGATAGTAAATAATAAGCGCATTAAAATTCACCAACTTGTAGACATATGCAATACCTATTATTACTGATATATATGGAATACATAATATTTAAATATAAATATTCCTGAATTGACCCTTATTTGTTGTTTCCATTTTATAATAACTACTTATACCCAAGCACAAGTTTTTAACTTTTTTTGGGTCACTTGTTGTTTATTGTATTTTATTTATTTTATATTTACAATAAACGCTATTATTATTATTATTATTATTATTATTTAATTAAACTGAAACGTTAACACAATTGAACTTAGCAGCATACTAGGTTAGTCAATCAAATGGGTACTAGTTCATTCACACAAGTAAGTCGTACGACAAGCTTCTAGGATCATATTATAAATTGTGTATAATGAGGCTATAAAATGATAGTTAATATTTTAAAGGAAAACTTTCCTCCTTTTTAGAACATTTAAATAAAAGCTTTTTTAAGTTTTTGTTTTAATTTATTTATTACGTTTTAGTTATTAACTTCCATTTACACTCCCCATACTATAGGAAAGCATAAAATACCTCAAAACTCCGCCATATTGGATTAAAAGTGATATCAATATATTTTTTACTTACTGTCGGCAAGCCCTTCTATTTGACACCCATATTGCAGCAGTGAATAAAAAATAACTAATGCTCCAAGCCCTTTCATTGTGCTAATACTCTCTTCTCTCAGGTCGTAAGCAAGGTTTACGCAGTGCACAAAATCCATCGTGTTATCTCTACAAATGGCATATTATTTGCCATCATTTGAACGAAGCTTGTAATTCAGAAATTGCGCTATCATCATTTTCGCTCGCTTTCGCAGATTTCCTTTTATTAGACATCACGAAAACCCAGTATACAAAATGTCTCTTTACGACTTGTTATTGGAAAATCCTTACCGCGGATCTTCTTGACCACTTACGTCGCGTCACAGTCTACCGCTTCTTTACCAGTGTTTGGTACAGTCATTCATGTACCCCTATACCACGACATACCGGCTGTCCGCTCCACCCTCCGTGGCTGCTCGTTGCACCAGTGGTTCGCCAGCTACCCCCTAAACTCTACGTCGATGTCGTCGCCGTCGTCAATACAACCTAGTGATGACCACTGCGTAGGTTGTATGAAGAAACTCGTACCGTTCGACCCAGAATCCCCTGTCGCTGCTGTCAGATTCTTGCTCACACTGCAAGCCTCTAGTTGTGCGCCAAATTCGAAGACTCTCTTCTTTCAAGCAGTAAGCAAGGTTTATGCAGTGATAAAACAACTCGCCGATTTTGAATACTATGTGTTCCTCAAACTCTTACAACAAAATCCATCATTTAGCTAAAAATGACATCAGTGGATCTATTGCACAGATCGCAGAAACACTTGTCACTGTTATCTACTGTCAGTGATGACATTCCTCTCATTGATTGTCATCCCTCTTACCATTTACTGGGCATTCTCATATCAATTGGATACCCATACTGTAGAAATGCATTAAACAACTATTTCACTACTGGATTTACAACGACGTCACACAGCTTATCGTGTGTTGTTATCCAAACTAAAGTTGTATACTCGTACAAAATTTCAGCCCAATTGGTTGAAGATATCTGTTTCAAAAGTGAGTTGAAAGATTCCACTCGATCAAACATAGATACATACACATATAAAACAAAACTCAAGCTAGATGGCTGGGTAGCGGCAAATAAACAGCGAAGTGTACTCTTAAAACTCTATTTCCAAGCTTTCGGGATCATTTGATCCCTTCTTCAGGGCTACAAAGGTAATTTAGCAATCAGCAACATTAGAAAAAATTAAGATTGAAAAGTTTTTACTTACAAAAGTTTGTGAGGATGTTGCTGGAAGATGTTATAAAACAAGCCAAAAGAGCAAGTAACAACACATATCTTGCATGAAGCACGTTATACAGACACAGAAATTTATGAAAAACATTACACAATTTACTGTTAAAAGTTAAAATCTTAATAAAATCGTAAAATGGCCGTTCGATGATTACTTTGCGTGCCGGCAATTACGTCTCTCGAAACGGTCAAGCACACGTGTCTGAGCGGAAATCGGTTAGTGGAGGGAAATTCAAATTTTGTTCATTTGTCAAATGTCATTTGCCTAAATTTTGGCGCATGCGCGCACCATCTATGTTGAAATTATTTTTGTGGAAGGGATTTACGTATAGGGTGATTCAAATTATCACTATACAGTGTCGAACAGAATGAACTGATGTAATAAAATGTTTTAATGTGTGTAATATGTAAGAGGAATTATATGTACGCTTATAGCAAGAATTTTAGTGATAATGTGAAATTGTTAATTGGGGGGAAACATTTTTTTTCACAATGTATGTGGTGTAAATTAATTTTATATGTATTGCATTTACATTGATGAATTCTCCACAGAATTATCAATACGATATTTTTCACAATTCAAAAGATATGAATAAATTATGCTAAGGCTGTTGATATCAGTTTTCTTATTAATACAATTGTCACATTGAAAAATATGTGCCATTTCAAGGAAACATCTTTTCTTTAAATTTGACTCACTTACCAAAACTTTAACAGAATTATAGTCAATGGTATGATTGGGAAGATTAGCATGTGATGCCAAAGTACACCTGTTAGGGTAAAGTCTGGCATCACTTTTATGAGAGGTTAGCCTCCCTTTTAGGGACCTGGAAGTTTGACCAATGTATACTGAGTTGCAAGTACTGCAAGGGATACTATTGCAAGGACTTGCATTTGCATTGCATTTGCATTCCTTGAAATGGCACATATTTTTCAATGTGACAATTGTATTAATAAAAAAACTGATATCAACAGCCTTAGCATAATTTATTCATATCTTTTGAATTGTGAAAAATATCGTATTGATAATTCTGTGGAGAATTCATCAATGTAAATGCAATACATATAAAATTAATTTACACCACACATATTGTGAAAAAAATTTTTTCCCCCCAGTTAATAATTTCACATTATCACTAAAATTCTTGCTATAAACGCACATATAATTCCTCTTTTTCTACTTTTTGATATATTCATCGCTATCCACGCACATTGCGTAATATTACACACATTAAAACATTTTATTACATCAGTTCATTCTGTTCGACACTGTATAGTGATAATTTGAATCACCCTATACATAAATCCCTTCCACAAAAATAATTTCAACATAGATTGTGCGCGCATGCGCCAAAATTTAGGCAAATGACATTTGACAAATGAACAAAATTTGAATTTCCCTCCACTAACCGATTTTCGCTCAGACACGTGTGCTTGACCGTTTCGAGAGACGTAATTGCCGGCACGCAAAATAATCATCGAACGGCCATTTTACGATTTTATTAAAATTTTAACTTTTAACAGTAAATTGTGTAATGTTTTTCATAAATTTCTTTGTCTGTATAACGTGCTTCATGCAAGATATGTGTTGTTACTTGCTCTTTTGGCTTGTTTTATAACATCTTCCAGCAACATCCTCACAAACTTTTGTAAGTAAAAACTTTTCAATCTTAATTTTTTCTAATGTTGCTGATTGCTAAATTGTCTTTGTAGCCCTGAAGAAGGGATCAAATGATCCCCAAAGCTTGGAAATAGAGTTTTAAGAGTACACTTCGCTGTTTATTTGCCGCTACCCAGCCATCTAGCTTGAGTATTGTTTCCTAACAAATCGGTAACGATTAACCGCTTCCTAAAACATACACATATACATAGATATATACATTGCAAGTTAAATACAAGCTTATAAAAATGGAAGACTTCAAAGCGTATCTCAAAGGAAATATCAAGGTGATTCATTCGAGGGTGTCAATATTTGTAGTACGACAAATAAATGAAATAAATTGAATGAAACAACAATGGGAACAAAGTAATACACCGCTTCGCCTTTTACAGCCCACACTGGACAAGTTCCCATCTTCTACACATTGTTACGCATTGAGCAGGTATGTGTGTCACGAATTCGGATAGAGCACACCCGTTTAGCATCCTCATTTATGTTGTTGAATCAAGAACCTCCACGTTGTAACATATTCATATATCAACTGTGGCATGCAGCTCTCCTAAACAAGCACCCGTCTTATGGGCTCCCTGTTAAGCTCTGCGGTTGGCTCGCAGACTTCCTTGTTACACTCTCGAAGGTTCACACTTACAGTATGTTTAGAAATGATATTGGGTATGTAATATTAGGTTACTGACCTTATGATTCCAGATATTATAGCTCTGAATAAAATTTAGGGTCTTCATCGTTCATAAGGACAATATGATTTAGTAGTCTGTAAATCTGTAACTCATATGTAATAGGTTACCATCTATAAAATAGTTCTTAGGAATAAGTTATAAGTATGTTTCAGTGACACCTGTAGAACATCTTCGCTGTAGTCGCGGAGTCCTTCCTGCATTCCCTGAAACAGAAAAGTTCATTAGAAGTTGTCTTGGTCTTAATGATGGTAGATTTACATCATATTTTACATGGCATCCCCTTATTTATATCATACCTTAGATGATATGTTTTGTTTACATTTTCAACCTGGTTGAAAGTAAGGTTGGATTTACCTTGGCAGACACCTGTCGATCTGTCTTGTTCGACAGTGGTGACAGCAGTCAATTATGACTGATGACTGATAGATTTTCCGCCAATTGGAGAAAAAGGAGGGTTTTTTCTTCTCCTTGTTGGAATTTTTCTGGAACCTGGTTTAACGCATTTTGCGGATTTATTTCTGGACAAATTAACCAACTGTGTAAGAACTTGTAGGTTATTAGCCTGTTGGCAACCAAATTTTGGGATTCTGAAATCTGCTGAGTTCTTTACACAAAGGAAATTCTTTAAGGCCACCTCACATCCAAGGTCAGTATATAACCTCTATACACCATGCTTTATAACAGGCTTAATGCCCTTTATTCTTCTCTATACACGCTTTGACTAATATTCTGGCGGCTTATACATGTTTATTGTCTGCAGGCCTTTTTATTTCATACACTTAATTCTACCTCTGCTTGATACGCTGCATGGCTCCTTACCTCATCGCAGAGCTTGCCGTCTAGGGGCTACACCAGCATCATACCCTACTTGCTACCGTATTGCATGCCAGTCATCCCCCAGCTTGCATGAAACCCCTCACACCCTAGTTCATGCTTCGCACCCTAGTGCATGCTTCGCACCAACCATCACTCACCGTTCTAAGCCTGATGGACTCCAAGGAGTACTAGTGGAATCCAGGTGACATTAGTCCATAAGTTCTATTGATCAGACTACTCGCCCTCAGGACTATCTGAAACATACATATAGTTAAGATTTAAGTATAAGAATTATTTAAGCGTTTCATTTACCTGGTAGTTAGCAATGTTTAGGTTGTTCCATGCGTTAGATGGGCCCCATCTCTAGTATCGTAGTCCACTCTGGATGTTTTAGTGGTAAGGCGCTGTAAACGCTTCAGTAAGGGCTTTGGTGTTGATACGTTTATGATAAGCCTTTATAAGGATTAGAGACCAGGAACGAACTGTAGTGATCTTTACTATATAGGTAGGTGTGAACCCTCGATGGTAACAAATCATATAATACATAATCATTCTATCTCGCCTAAATTCCGGTAATATAGCATATTATTTTGACTTTGAACATTTTGTTTTTGTGTTGGACACCCGCTAACCTTACTTTCTTGGCAAGTGACACAGAACAACAACCTAGGAGCGTAGCAAACATCACAAATCAATTCTTTCGCAGAACAAAGCCCATTCAACAGATAGAACCCGCGATATCCGTAGGTGTTGCTCACTTCACGAGCGCCACCTACGGGGTTGTCCGCAGTGCGGTAATTCAAAATTACTCCTTGCGTGACAAAAAAGTGGCGCCCAACGTGTTTATTTGTTGATGGGTAGCAAAAAAGTGGCGCCCAACGTGTTTATTTGTTGATGGGTAGCAAAAAAGTGGCGCCCAACGTGTTTATTTGTTGATGGGTAGCAAAAAAGTGGCGCCCAACGTATTTATTTGTTGATGGGTAGCAAAAAAGTAGCGCCCAACGATTTTATTTGTTTAGGGGTAGGAGAAATCTGACACCCGTTTTTTTTTTATTTGTTGAAGGGTAGGAAAGAAATTGGCGGCCATTTTTTTACAGTTTGTTAGATGTTTCAACATGAATCTACCACCCAACAGATTCGTTGTGCTATGCATTTGTGACTTTTGAGTTATTAAAGGTGTCCATACACTCTTAGTGATTAGGGTTGCAAGGAGTAAGGCAGTGTCATAAATATATATACACTTTATTTACAGGTATATTACATTTTTTTCCAGAGTAGCCATACGCTTCCGCATTTGTGCGAGATATTGCTTGATTTTGTTGGTGATTTTTCGCTGTTTTTTTTCCTTATAGGAAGGGGTGGGGTTTGTATACATTGTTTCAATATGGAAGTTAACAGATTGCTAGGTGACGAGCTCACATATGAATTACAGATTAGGGGACTTCCCATAGGAAACACTGTAGGTGTTAAAAGAACCTTACTTTACGATGCAGTTAGAGCAGAGCGCTTAAATATAGCTCAACCCCCAAGGACATGTACTTTTCCTCCAGGTCCGGAATTACAGATTTGTGAGAGCAAGCTTGATGATCTTAAGAGGTCTATTGCTCATTTTGATCGCGATAACCGAGATAATGAATTTCGAAAGATTTCGAGTCGCTTAATTCACGTTTTGGAGAGATTATCACGATTAGAGGTCACTCCAGACTTAGAAGCACGTAGGTCTTCGATGGTATCACACGCAACAGAGGTCATGGGTGAACTCAAATTGGTTTATCAGGACACGGTAGAAATAGATGCTGATAGGTCTCAGACTCACGAGCAAGAACACGCATCCTTATTGGACGCACCTATTGAACTATTACCAGAGGTTGTGCATCAGGTAGAACAACAAAATGCGGTGTCATTTGATCTGGTGGATATTCCAGCTTCAATTATTGATGAGTGTAGGAAAGGGTTTAGGGATTTGGATTTAGGAACTAAGGAGAACGCGAAAGAGAAAGGCACGTTGGTGGCTACTCAAGGACGACAGGTAAAGTGGCCTGATTACATGTCACAGGCTGCTTATTCCTCCGAGTCAGTCGGTAATGCAGGTTTCCTCCGACACACTCAACGGGAAAGAGAGAAGTCGAGTAATCTGTTTCCTCGTGTATATGTTCATCCGTCATATCCTCAGTCGGTTGGCGATGGACAAGTTGCCAATCATGTTGCTAATAGCACCGTCGTTCTACCCAAAGAGCATAACTCTCCCTATCATACTTCCGCAACTGCACCGTCAGCCTATTCCTGCATTTCAAAATGTAACCCAGACATTTTCAGATGGAATGTTCGTTATAGTGGTCGTGGTAGTGTCACAGAGTTTCTTGAAAGGATAGAGGAACTAAGGGTTTCCAGAGGGGTTTCCAAGGAACGTTTTTTGCAGTCAGCTGCTGAGCTTTTTACGCAAGAAGCCTTGCTCTGGTACAGAACTTGTAGTTTTTCCTCGTGGGACGAACTGTGTACGCAACTAAGGCGCACATTTCAGCCCTTTGATTACGAATACTCCTTATGGGATGAAATTCGTCGTAGGACGCAAGGAGCGCAGGAGAGCGTCGTTAATTTTGTGGTGGTGATGAAGAGCCTGTTTCGCAAGTTGTCTCAACCTGTGGATGAACTTCAGATGATCAGCATCATCCAGCGTAACTTTTTACCCTATATACAGACTCAACTAGCCCTATATCCTTGTACTACGGTTTCACAGCTGATGGATGTAGCTAGGTCCATAGAGGAAGCTCAACTAAGAGCCCAAAAGTATCAGCCTCCTCCAACAAACATTCGAGGTCTTGTAGAGCCAGAACTTCGATATCGAAAGCCTGATGGAGTGCACTTTCATGCAAATACCAAGGCGATGGTTTCTTCTATACCTCCTTCCCCGCCTGTCTCTTCGACACATGTTGAAGCTGTAACAACTGGGTCTCAGTGTTGGAATTGTGGTTCTCGAGAGCATAAGTTTAAAAGATGCCCGGAGCCTCGAAGGACACTCTGCTTCAAGTGCGGGAAAGAGGATGTAACGTATCCCCGTTGTCCAAATTGTCAAAAAAATGTACAAAGGAGCCGGACGTAGGCTGTAGTCTGGAAGCGCCTCCGCAAACAGCCATACTCGACTACGTAATCGCTCATGCGAAGGGAGACGAACGACCTTATCTCCAAATTCAGATTTTCGGTGTAAGCATTTTATCCTTATTAGATTCTGGGGCCAACCGTACTATTTTAGGGGGTCCAGGATGGAATCTATTGAAGCATGTGTGTAAGCTAGGAGTTTCTCGTGTAGAATCTTGTTTTGTGGCTAATGGTCAACCTTGTTTAGTTTTAGGTTCAATATGTGTTCCAGTGCAGTTATTAGATAAGGTTAAAGTTATGGAAATTTTAGTTATCCCCTCTTTACCTCATAAGTTAATCTTAGGAGTAGATTTCTGGAAACGTTGGAAAATTGTTCCAGATCTCTTTTCAGACGTTTGGTCTTTTCGGGTACCTCAGGTTGATGATGTCCATGTTATGGGGATTTCAGATTTAGATCATTTAACTGAAGAACAGAGAAGTCAGTTGTTTGCAGTGGTGGACAAGGCTTTTGATCGTATGGGAACCAAGTTAGGTTGCACGGATCGAGTGCAGCATGTTATCAAAACCGAGTCACAGCCTATACGGCAAAGGTATTATCCCCTTTCTCCGGTTTTGCAGCGTCAAGTTAATGAAGAGCTTGACAAGTTACTTGCTAATGGTGTCGTTGAACCCTCAAACTCTCCCTGGTCGTCTCCTATTATTCTCATTAAACAAGGCGAGAATAAGTATCGATTTGTGGTAGATTTCAGGAAGCTGAATCAAGTCACCACAAGAGACGCATATCCCCTACCTATTGTCAACGCCATTTTGGATAAACTAAGAGACGCACATTTTTTCACTACCTTAGACATTAAGTCAGCCTACTTCCAAATTCCCTTATCGGAAGAGTCAAAACCCTTAACAGCTTTTGTCATCCCTGGTCGAGGTCTTTACCAGTTCACACGTATGCCTATGGGCCTTCACAATGCCCCAGCCACTTGGCAACGGTTTATTGACACGGTCCTAGGAATGGATCTAGCGGACAATGTATTTGTGTACTTAGACGACATCATCATATGTACGTCGACCTATGAAAAGCACTTAGAAATTCTTTCTACTTCTTCTTCTACTTGATCGGTTGGTTAGTGCTGGACTCACTCTCAACAAAGAGAAGTGCCATTTTTGTAAGCCCGAATTGCGTTATCTTGGATACATGGTAGGACCCGCCGGACTGACCGTAGATCCAGAAAAAATCAAGGCGATCCTCGATATTCAGCCTCCTAAGACGGTCAAAGAAGTACGTCAATTTATAGGGCTCACTTCTTACTATCGCAAGTTTGTGCCGGAGTATTCGACTCTGACAGCCCCTTTGTGCAATCTGCTTCGAAAGAATCAAAAATTTGAGTGGACCACGGACTGCGAAAATGCCTTCCTTCAACTCAAGGAACGGCTTGTTTCTGCTCCTGTTCTCAGTCGCCCTGATTTCGCCAAGCCTTTCATCATCCAGTGCGATGCCAGCAATTATGGGTTAGGAGCCTGTTTAACTCAACTTGATGATGAAGGAAATGAAGTGGTGATAGCATATTTAAGTCGATCATTGAATAAAAATGAAAGACGGTATTCTACGACAGAAAAGGAAGCTCTTTCCGTACTTCATGCCATCGAAAAGTTCCGACCATATGTCGAAGGCACTCATTTTGTTGTAGTGACGGACCACTACAGCTTAAAATGGCTAAATAATATAAAAGACCCTGTAGGTCGAATCGCAAGGTGGGCGGTTCGTCTGCAGCAGTATAGCTTTGACGTTGTTCACCGGAAAGGAAAGAACCATTTGGTCCCAGATGCACTTTCTAGAGCGGTGCCTATGGTTGATCTTGTTGATGAACGAACGACTACTCCCGATTTAGGTGCGAATACATCAGATAGGTGGTATCTGGCAATGGTAGATAAAGTACAACAGAATCCTGTACTTTACCCATTGTGGAGACTTGAAGGATCGAAGCTGTTCAAACGTTCAAATCGTCGTTACCCAGATCTCTTTGACGATCAAGAGATGTGGCTAGAAGTGATTCCTAAAGAGCATAGGATGGAGATTATAAAATCCAACCATGATCCTCCAACATGTGGGCATTTGGGAATATACAAGACCCATGCTCGAATTGCCGAAAAATATTACTGGCCCAAGTCACTCGCCGATGTTTCTAGGTATGTAAACCGGTGTTCGGTATGTCTTCAGACGAAACCGGAACAAAAGCCTCCTATCGGTCAATTGCTGAGTGCTTCTCCCACATTATCTAGGCCCTGGCAGATGTTGTATATTGACACTGTCGGACCTTTGCCACGTTCGAGCCACGGATATTGTTATATTCTATCTGCGCTAGATGGATTCTCGAAGTTTGTGCTATTCTATCCTCTTCGTAGAGCCACAGCAGAATGTATTTCCAGAACTTTGGAAGAACATGTCTTCATGATATTTGGAGTTCCTGCGAAAACTCTTACCGATAATGGTAAGGAGTTCAAGAACAAGATCTTTTCACGACTCATGGACAAATATCACATTAAGCATTCTTTTACAGCTAACTACCACCCCCAAGCTAATGCGGTTGAACGATGCCACAGAGTATTGAAAACGGCGCTCACCGCGTATGTTCACGACAAAAATCGTGACTGGGCTAAACTATTACCCCAGGTTGGTGCAGCAATGCGATCGTCCAAGCACGAGTCGATTGATCTAACCCCGAACTTCATCATTTTTGGGAGAGAAGTTCTCTTTCATGGAGACGACCAACGCCAGCTAAACGCTTCAGATTTTGATCCGCTAAAGCGCCATAATGCTTTACAAGTTGTATTCAAGGATGTCCAAGTTTGCCTTCGCCGAGCCTATGAGAGGAGTCGACGTCGCTGTAACCTGCGTCACAGACCGGATGTTTTCCAACTGGACCAACAGGTCTGGAAGAGGAACTACCTCCTGTCTGATGCAGCTAAAGGTCGCACGTCCAAGCTGTGTCTGAAGTATGATGGTCCATACAAAATTACCAGAATTGTCTCCCCCTGGACATACGAACTTACCGACGATCAAGGGCGAACCAAAGGTATATGGTCTGCTCATGATCTTAAGGCTCATCCCCCTGATGACCCAACGACAGCAGATTAGTTTAAATTTTTTTTGTATAGTTTCCTCATTTAGTTTAATAATTTTTGATAGAGAGTTTTTCTCATAGAGATAAAAACTCTTCCCTGGAAAGGAGGGTGTTGTTACACTCTCGAAGGTTCACACTTACAGTATGTTTAGAAATGATATTGGGTATGTAATATTAGGTTACTGACCTTATGATTCCAGATATTATAGCTCTGAATAAAATTTAGGGTCTTCATCGTTCATAAGGACAATATGATTTAGTAGTCTGTAAATCTGTAACTCATATGTAATAGGTTACCATCTATAAAATAGTTCTTAGGAATAAGTTATAAGTATGTTTCAGTGACACCTGTAGAACATCTTCGCTGTAGTCGCGGAGTCCTTCCTGCATTCCCTGAAACAGAAAAGTTCATTAGAAGTTGTCTTGGTCTTAATGATGGTAGATTTACATCATATTTTACATGGCATCCCCTTATTTATATCATACCTTAGATGATATGTTTTGTTTACATTTTCAACCTGGTTGAAAGTAAGGTTGGATTTACCTTGGCAGACACCTGTCGATCTGTCTTGTTCGACAGTGGTGACAGCAGTCAATTATGACTGATGACTGATAGATTTTCCGCCAATTGGAGAAAAAGGAGGGTTTTTTCTTCTCCTTGTTGGAATTTTTCTGGAACCTGGTTTAACGCATTTTGCGGATTTATTTCTGGACAAATTAACCAACTGTGTAAGAACTTGTAGGTTATTAGCCTGTTGGCAACCAAATTTTGGGATTCTGAAATCTGCTGAGTTCTTTACACAAAGGAAATTCTTTAAGGCCACCTCACATCCAAGGTCAGTATATAACCTCTATACACCATGCTTTATAACAGGCTTAATGCCCTTTATTCTTCTCTATACACGCTTTGACTAATATTCTGGCGGCTTATACATGTTTATTGTCTGCAGGCCTTTTTATTTCATACACTTAATTCTACCTCTGCTTGATACGCTGCATGGCTCCTTACCTCATCGCAGAGCTTGCCGTCTAGGGGCTACACCAGCATCATACCCTACTTGCTACCGTATTGCATGCCAATCATCCCCCAGCTTGCATGAAACCCCTCACACCCTAGTTCATGCTTCGCACCCTAGTGCATGCTTCGCACCAACCATCACTCACCGTTCTAAGCCTGATGGACTCCAAGGAGTACTAGTGGAATCCAGGTGACATTAGTCCATAAGTTCTATTGATCAGACTACTCGCCCTCAGGACTATCTGAAACATACATATAGTTAAGATTTAAGTATAAGAATTATTTAAGCGTTTCATTTACCTGGTAGTTAGCAATGTTTAGGTTGTTCCATGCGTTAGATGGGCCACATCTCTAGTATCGTAGTCCACTCTGGATGTTTTAGTGGTAAGGCGCTGTAAACGCTCTTCAGTAAGGGCTTTGGTGTTGATATGTTTATGATAAGCCTTTATAAGGATTAGAGACCAGGAACGAACTGTAGTGATCTTTACTATATAGGTAGGTGTGAACCCTCGATGGTAACAAATCATATAATACATAATCATTCTATCTCGCCTAAATTCCGGTAATATAGCATATTATTTTGACCTTTGAACATTTTGTTTTTGTGTTGGACACCCGCTAACCTTACTTTCTTGGCAAGTGACACAGAACAACAACCTAGGAGCGTAGCAAACATCACAAATCAATTCTTTCGCAGAACAAAGCCCATTCAACAGATAGAACCCGCGATATCCGTAGGTGTTGCTCACTTCACGAGCGCCACCTACGGGGTTGTCCGCAGTGCGGTAATTCAAAATTACTCTTTGCGTGACATCCTCTCAGGTCGGAAAAACTCTGTCGTGGTAAACTTTTCCTCTTCTTTCTATAGCATCAATGCCGGGGTTCCGCAGGGATCGGTATTGGCTCCGACATTGTTTCTGCTTCATATCAATGATCTACTATCTAGCACTACAAACCCAATCCACAGTTTTGCGGATGACAGTACGCTGCATGCAGGCATCATGAGCAATAGACCGATCTCTGTGATCGAGCTAGAACGCAGAAAACTGGCAGTGGCAGCTTCACTTTCAAATGATGTCGATACCATTACCGCTTGGGGGCTTAAGAATATGGTTAAATTTAATGCCTCCAAGACCCAGTATTGTACGCTATCAAACAAGAAGTGCCCAAGCCAACACCAGGTTCTAATGAACAACCAGGTTCTGCCAAGGAGTCACTCATTCAAGCTGTTACGAGTCAACATTACAGAACATCTGATCTGCCACGAACACGTCGCGTCGCGTCAATTGCAACAGCTGCTGGTAAAAAGCTTGGGTACCTATTTAGAGCCAGAAAGTATTTCTCACCATATAACCTCCTCACGCTATATAAAGCCCAGATAAGACCTTGCCTGGAGTATTGCTGTCATGTCTGGGAGCTGCTGCCCCGACTATCTGGATGCCGTCCAGAGAAGGGCAATTCGACTAATTGGCGATCTGGCCTTAACGCGCCACCTTCAGTCACTTTCTCACCGGCGTATTGCTGGTGACCTCTCACTCTTCTACCGATACTCCAACGGAATCTGCTCCTCTGAGCTATCCTCTATCGTTCCGCCGCTCACCGCTCCTATCAGATGTACCCGTGCGACCGCTGCATCTCATCCTAAGATGGTCGTTCTTCATACATCAAGAACCGAGCGGTACAACCGCACATTTATTCCACGGTATCCAAGGCTTGGAATGGACTGCCAGACGATGTATTTATTAGGCCTGCTGGTATTGGCCCATTCAAATCTCGCGTTAACAGACTTCCCCTAACATAACCCTTTCACAGCAGCCGCGGTACTTTGGTATTTAGGCCCTGCCTGCGCGGTCTGCTCAGTTATAAAAATATTTCATGTACGTCCGTACACATTGCGAAATACGGCAGACGCTTTGTGAATGTTTCATCAATGAGGAAATGTGTAACTAACTATTACAGTCCATAAAGTCCACAAGGCTTAAATCTCTATAGATCTCTCTCCGTGATGTCGAGGTTTTCGGTTGTCCAAGTTGTGTTTTCGATCGCTATTCCGATGCTGCTTTTTTCAACAGACGTTTCTGCTGATTCGTGCTGATCATGGAGATTCCAGATATTGCAGTAAAGAAATTCGCATCGAAGGACCTACAAGGACGCTAATTTAGTCGCAAGGAAAGTTCTACTATAAAAGTTAACGTCGCTTTCAGGAAAGAGTCTGAAATTTTATTTGCCCTCGACTAACTTCTGATGCGTATCCGACGGAGAAACTCCAGCGAAAAATGTAAGAAATATAGCATTCGCCAAACAGAATTTCTTATCTTTTATTCAAGCGCATGTGGATGGCTTGCATACGAGGGGCGAGAATATATTGTGCGAAGTTTTACAAAAGAAAAAGGATGGGTTTTGTACGAGTAGGTGTTTCGTTCTCGGTGACAAAACTTCAAGGCAGGTGGTAGTTTTTTATGCAGAGCGAAATATTGATGTAAATTCGTTTACACTAACATACGTAAAAAAGGGTGGGGATGCTGTAATTTGACTAGTATTAGGATCATCTTTCATTTTCGAGAAATAGTTCTCACTTTGGTCAGGTGTACACTGGTAAAAGTGGATACCTGACGTAAAAATGTTAAATCTCAACCATAATGTAATAAATACACATACCAAACAAAAATAACACAAGGAGTTAAGAAGAGTAAAAATGAAGGTTTTGGAGAAAAGAGACTCAAACAACGAAATTAATAAATTATATGGAATGGAAAACAGAGAAAGCAGTAAAAGAAAAGCAAAAATCATACACTAAGAACTTGAATAATAATAATAATAAGTCAAAGCACAACTTAGACAAGTGTTTAGGGACCGCCTCACTAAGCTTCTGAAAACAAAACTAAATTCTAGAAACCTTACAAAAGCGATTAATACATTTGCAATACCAATCGTATTCATTTGGCATCATCAATTGGTCGCACACTAACATAGAAAACATCCATATACTCATACGAACAGAACTCACGAAACACAGAATGTCATACCCCAACGCGTGCAAGGAGAGACTCACCATAGACAGAAAACAAGGGGGCAGAGGAATTATAGGCATACAGTCACTTCATTCAAGATAAATAAAAACGCTCAGAGACTTTTTTAAAAGCAAACAGACAAACTTGCATAGGCCGATAGTCAAAGCAGACAAAAACTATACTCCGCTCAAGCTATCCCGCACAGATCACTTAGCAGACGAACACATTCACACAGAATTACAACAAGAAAAAATAAACACCTGATCACAAAAAGCACTTTATGGCAAGCACAGATACCGCGTTACACAAGAGCAGATTAATGAAAGACAATTATACACCTGGCTGGAGGATGGCCAGCTCTTTCCAGAAACTGAGGGTTTTATGCTTGCTATCCAGGACCAAGTGATTGCGACAAGGAACTACATGAAATGTATAATCAAAGATACATCGATAACCGACGACAATTGCAGAAAGTGCAACCAACAAAAGGAAACAATAGGTCACATAACAAGCGCATGCAAAACTCTCGCTGGAACCGAATACACAGCTAGACATAACTCAGCAGCCAAGGTCATTCACCAAGCACTAGCCACAACAAACAAGCTGATAGAAAGCACAGATCCATATTACGGTTACGCACCGGCATCAGTACTCGAAAACAATGAATAAGCGGGACCTTGAAATACATACAGATGAGACTATCCCGGCAAATCGGCCAGATATAGTTTTCCAGTCGAAGGCAGACAAAGTTACCTATCTGATAGATATTGCTATCCCCAACGACACGAATGTCCAAAACGCCTGCGCAGGGAAGATGTCTAAATACACTGACCTTGCGATAGAGATAAAACGACTTTGGAAGCAAAACAAAGTTACTATTGTCTCCCTAATTATGTCTGTCCCAGGCCTTACACCAAACACTTTTACACCACACCTACAACAGTTAGGCCTGGACGAAAGGTTAGACAAAATATTTCAAAAGTATGTAATCCTGAAGACCTGCAATATTGTACGATCCTTCCTAAATTCCGATCCGTAATAGTTCAGGTGTTGACTTGGCATAGCCTGTCAACACCTGTTGCTACCGCAGTCCTGCGAGAGAAACTTGAATAATAATAATAATAGAGCCTGGGTGTCGGGTTTGAATAGACCCAGAGTTCAATCTGCCTGTCGTAAGAGGCGACTAAAAGATTGGTAGTCCTTGCCTTAGAAAGGCCTATGGTGGTCACCGGCTATGAAAGCAGGCGTATAAACCTACATAGTGAGGAAACGGCTGAACCTATGTTAAGGACGATTTCCCGACAGCGGCTGATAATAACAGACCTGGCAGATACGTATAAAATGCACCCGAAGGAAGCCGTCCAACGTCAGTAGGCTATCCGGTGCGTGGCGATACTGCGGAATAAACCGAAGCCCAAGCATGCAAACCAGTCGGCAATCTGTACAGGTGCATCCTCAGCAGGCAATTTGGACGGCTGCCTCCGGAAATGTCGGCCGGGGGCCCTAAGGCTAACCAACTGACGGGCTCAGAGAAGGCCCACTGAGCTGCTGCGAGTGCAGTAGCCCGCGCCGTAGGGGATACATGGCCCGCATGAATGAGAGGTGGTGTGAAATGTACCCAGAGCATAGCACGCTTGCCTCTCAGAATTTGCGAGATTATGTGTATCGTATCTCCGGAGGCAGAGATATGTTCGTGCTCCAGCTCAGCCTGCCCCTTCGACGGACAGAAGACCTGTTAACCAGGCTTAAAGTTTGCCGATAAGGCCCGCTGAGCGGGAAATCGACAAAGTCGTCTCCCATGGGGATTTCCGATACCGAAGGGCATTGCATAACAACAAGGGGTCCTTGAAGCTGGCAAATTTGAAGAGAGAGGATGAGGCTGTGTGTGAACGTCTATTGGAGGCCTCTGACATTTGGAGCATCAATTGCGAAATTCACGCTGCGGCTCTGAGGCTAGCTAGGCAGAGGAGAGTGAGAGACTCTCCTGTTGAGAGAGCACAGAGACGGGTGTGCCAAATGGAAGCGAAAATCCAGTTGGCTCGCCAGGAAGCATCCCGTTATAGAGCGGCTGGGAAGCCTTTTACGCGCTGAGTGCGCCAGATAGCCACGGGTTGAGGCGCGACCATAATACACTCAGTCAAGTGGTACTGGTTGTTGTCAAGCGCGGGCGAAGAGTCCGGAGTTGAACAGAATGATCTACGAAAGACCTTCGTAGTCTTTTCCAACAGCCGCCACGAGCCATATTATTCGCTAACAGTCCTGATACATTGTAGGTTATATTGTTGGCAGTTATTGTCCGTCGATACTTTGTCAGCGATTTCCGCTTGTCGGTTGCCATTTGCAAGATACGTAATAAGTGCGTAATAAGAATGACGGAATATTTATGGAAAATACGAGTGGATATGCTGATGTTCACAAACAAATAAACTGTTTTGTTTCACGTGCCTGATTTTTAATAAACATGTCAGTGCGTGGATTGATTAAAGTTTGGATGATTTAACATTGCAGAGAGGGCAACATAATATGAAAATTCTGTTTCTTACATGAATGAATGGATGAAATATAGTGTTTTGGGAAAAGTGAAAATACGTAAGTGAACAGTTATGATATAATGTTTTTTTGTGCCCACCCTCATTGAGGTTCCACGAGGCACCACCATTTTTGGAAATTCACCATCATTTCCGACCACCCTCGTATATAATTAAAAAAATCAAGAGACCGGAGATCGGGATACCATGCTGAACGAAAGATAAAATACGCATTCGCATCGACTGCGACTATCCGTCCGATCTAAAAGTTGGCAACATCATCGTCGTGATTAGAGAGCCATGTTCCCGGATCACAATGCCCTGGGTATTGTGAAACTTTGTCAACTGCCTACGGTTCTTAAATTTTGTGCTCAGGTTCAGTGGGAGGCTCTATAATCGTTGTACGTTTAGTGAAACGTAACTGTTGTTTTAACAAATGGTATTTTATATTACAGGCCGAATGCTGAGGTAAGATAGGTTTTATAAAGCTATGTTGACAACAGAAGGAACACATGTACAGCGTAAGGCTTTCGCGGCCATCGTCGAGTATTTTGGAAGTCGCCGAAATGAGATAGCTTCTGAAGATGCCATCCACCCGTGGTGACGAAACGCTTTAACGCTAAACGACGCCGGCCTAAAAACCCAAGATCCACAAATCTAAAAGGAACACACCCTAATAGCAATGGAGGAAGTAGAACTGGTAAAATACTAGTAATATCTTTTAGAAATCGAGCAAGGTATGTGTACATCACCACACACTGTCCGCTAAATTAATGTGTTCATGACCTTGTCAGAATATTCGAAGAAGGGGATATGTCTTCGATGTGTCTCCATCACATTTATTAGTGAAGCTGCTTCGGTATACAAATATACCTATAACCTCGAGCTTGAGAGTGTATTTATGATGTTTAACATTATAAAATCCGTAAGTACAGTATACACATTCACATATACCGGATGTCCCAGAATTTCCATGACACGTGATAATTAAAAATCCGATGACAAGATTTTGCCAAACACTTTGTTGCAATTTTGCGCTCCCAGAGATCCATTATGCCGTTAGAGCTTAAATGCACTCTTATTGCCTTTGTTTACCATATTTACAACAAGTTTGTGGTATCAATGGATAACTAGAAAGATTTGCATGATGTGTCTACCGTAAAGTGCACGGTTGATTATTTGGTGATTTTTTAAGATAATTCCTTTTTTTGTAACGTTTCTTGAAGTCACTTTTCAAAACATGCTGGTTTTGACACTATCACGTAAAGTGTTTGATACATGATCACTTCCCTTTAGTCGATGATAACGTGATAGCATATTTTCTAAGAACTAATACCAAAAATTCCAATATCTGGCAATAAAATTTTGTTTTATTAGGGATTTCGCTTGGAGGTCTGCACTTTATGCACTTTAATGAAAATCTGTAAAAATCAATTTATCTTTGAAACAGTTGAAAATCGGACCCCACCTTATATGACATTTTTTGTTGGAAATGGGCTCCTAAAGTATTTCCAATTTGTCATAGAACACCCTGTATACTGCGGTACGAGACATCCGCATTACCAAAATAGGTGATTTCAAAATTGACTGGTATCGTAGGTGTATCTGCGTCACTTTGTTTAATAGTAGTTCCAACAAAGGAGTCAAGTAGAATAACTCAGTATACTTCCCACACATTATAACCATAAGTCTGAGTCACCACGGTAGTAATACTGTATCAAAATTTCATTAGAATCAATTTAATAGTTTCCACGTTACAAATTACAAAACTATCTAGAAGGGGTGATACAAGTACGAACTTTAAGTATGCGGTTTTTAAGTTCGAGAACTTACTCGGCTCGACGTCGGTGACACACGTGAAGCTGAAATCACTCATTTTGATGATTTTTCTAAATAAACAAAACTTTTAACAAACGCTAAACACAACAAGCGTTGCGCATCGATGGCCTACCGAAACAAAGTGGTGGCTCGCAACTCGCAGTACAAGCCGAGACAAGCTACGAGCAAGATTTCAAACCAGTTGGATCGCCGGCGGTTTGCGCGACGGTTTTAAAGTACGCGTGCTTACGGTGACACAAAGGCGAAAAAGGTCGTCGAGCCATAAGTACGCGTAATTGCTCGTACGTGTATCACATCTTTGAAGCAATAAATACTCGAAAACTTTAAGTCCCTTAGTTTCGGTAATAGGCTAGGCAATTTTCGGATGGACCTAAAAAGGTGATTTACGTTGCTAGGTCTTCCTTCACAGGTCAGTGGACAGTCTATTATGAAAGCAACAAATTTTTCAATTTTACAACCCCCCACCCCCCAACCACCCCAATTTCACCCCCACCCAAAAAAAGTAGAAAATGATCAGGAACCCCTAAAACGCCTAAAAACGAAGTTTGAGCAATATTTAATTTTTTTGTTTTTTTGCTAATTACTCCGCCGCCCGAGCACCGATTTCCAAAATTATAGGAACATTACCTACTACGACCCCACAGCATATCGCTGCCCAAATTTCATCACAATCCATGTAGCGGTTGCTGAGATTACGTGGCTAGAAAAACGCGTACAGACAGACCGACAGACAGAGAGACCGACAGACAGACCGACGGAAACGAGTGACGTGGATTTTCGTTATGTAGACATCATAAAACCCCCAAAAAGTGTAGTATCTCAAAAGCGAAAATTTTCACAATCAAAATACTCCCCTCACCTATCGGTGTGGGAAGTAAAAAGGAATTCAAATTTAGCCAATCAGTGTGAAGCACGCCGTACCTCAGCAGTTAACTCCCAAATCAATTTTCACGAAACAAACTACTGTTTTGTGATTTTCCGTCAAGGTGATGTCCTGTGGATTTCATCTCTTGGCTGTGTCACATGAAGAAAGGTTCTGTGAGAGAAATCTTTGTTTTGTGAGTTATGCAGTTGGTTGTCAAGTGAAGTTGAACTTGAACCTAACCTTATGTATAACCCTGTATATCAACCTCGACTGATATCCAGACTACAACAGCTGCAGAAGCTAACAGGCTGGTGCTTGGAAGCCGATGTATACACCTTAAACTCGAACGTCGCGTCAGGAACGTGAAGCTCATATTAGAAGTCATAAATTATTATTTTCCTCGTTCCGCTAGCGTTACTGCTCTACTGAATGCTGAATTACGTTCATCAGGGACATTGTACTGACAGAACTAGGGAGTGTAATCCACTTAATTCGTGCGTTTTTCAATTAAGTTTGATAGAGTTTGCGAGCACAGCCGCAGAGTTTCCGTGCTCGAGGCTAATTTAGTATAGAAACAATAATTTTAATCTTCTAAGGAACATGTCTGGTAAGCTTATTGCCTCTTCCAATTATTTAGATATCGTACACTTCCTAGCTGCTTATCAAGTTATGTCAGAGTCGTGATTTCTTGTAACGAACTGGTAAATTAGAAGCAGTTAGGTTACGTACAAGAAGGCACTTAGAGCTATGTATATAAGGTGGCTCACACACTGTGCAATTTGTTGTACAAGCAGTTTCTACCATAGACCATATAACTTTCTCGAAGCAATATAATCATAAAGTCAAATGAACTTACCTAAGTGACGTCCGGTCTTGATTATATGAGACCTCGTCGAAGTAATAGTTATTTACGTAACAAGTCCCGAAAGTGATCTTTTACGGGATGAGTAGGCAGTTTCCAGGGCGAGCCGTAGGTCTGATAAACGGCTGCAGAAAAAATAATAGACAGTTTTCGTTACTTACAAAATGATGTTCCGCTTAACGCTATTTGACAACTTTGACATTTACATTTCGTTTTACGTATATCGTAACCGCTAAATGCCGGTATTGTACGGACGATAGCCATAGCTACTAACGAAGCGACATGCATGCGCAGCACGAATAAAAATTAGATAATAACCTTTTGGTTTTGACGGTGACACTGACTTTGACTTTTGAGTAGATCTGCAACAATTATTATCCGCCGTTTTACAAAAATGCTTCCAAATTCGTCAAGCTCAAAGAGTGTGTTACAAATAATAAAAAAAGTCAGAGTTCGTTTTACCGAGAAAGACGACCAAATTTTATTAACAGAAATAAGAATAAAATCAACTCGTCCATCATTTTAGGGCAAACTACAGCGAACACTATTGAATTATGATTTTTTTTCAAACAACAACCTTTACAATAGCCATCTGCTATTTTGACGTTATGGTGTCAAAGTTGTAGCTCAAAATAAGGTTAGGGGGCATCTTACAGTGGTGTCTTGCTCCGAAAACTATTTATTTATCTGTCAAATAGCGGTTCTAGCAACGTATTTGTTAACCAAAGCGGTAAGATTAATTAAGATCAACGAAAACTACCTATTGTACATAATGCAACCCAAAAGTACCTACGGCTCGCCCTGGAAACTCATCCCGTAAAGTATCACTTTCGAGACTCGTTACGTGAATAACTATTATCTACTCAAACCAAATTAAGCAGACTTTACCAAACTATTTGTGAACAGGTTATACTACATCTAAACAGGTTATACTACATCTAAACAAACAGCGTGAATTATTTTTCATACCTCACGGTCCAGCTGTGAACACCGCCTAATGGATATCAGTACTGATGTCTTGGAACTACTAAGATTAAACAGGCGCTACAATAACCGGAAATGTCGCTGTGAAACGTCAAACGTTAACAGTATAAAAAAAATATTTATTTATTTTAGTGACAGAAAGTGAGGTTAAGTTGTCAAAATTGTGTAATTATTATGTATATATACAGGGTATTATGGGGACCATGATACAAACTTCTAGGGTAGATAAAACATACGAAAATAAGAAAAAAAGTTCACATGACCATGGGTCCAGAAACGCTTCCTCGGGGAGCTAGGGCCCTTTGAAGATGACCTTCAAAAACTACTCTTCGTTTCATAGCTTCGGTACTACTGCAGCTATCGCCACCAATTTTGAAACATGAAATGTAGTTGGTAGGTTCATCAATTTAAGCCTTCCGAACTTTGTCAAACTTAACCAGGGGCGTACAAACCAGGGGGCTATTTGGGTAAATTTGACCCTACTCCTCTAAGGCGGCAATTTCTTGCCGTTTTTATATCTGATTATGATTCTCCAAAGCCTTTTACTTAAAAAACTGCTCTTAGTAATAGTCGATATCTGTCACCGTTTCCTCGGAAACCGCCAATAAGTCAGATACATTAATTGATTCCTATTGCACCTATGCAGTTTGATCACGTTGGCGTTGGTTCATTAAAATTTATCTAGTTGTCAAAAATCTGTCAATAGAACATTGTGCTGGCAGTGAATCATGGACTATACTTTCGCTGAATATGCCAATATGCTATTAATTTATGGCGAAGTTCATTGCAATGGAAGAGCCGCTTCAAGATTGTATCAGGAGCGGTTTCCTGAGAGGCGTGTACCTGCTCACACGCTGTTCGAGAGGGTAAATCAGCGCATAAGGGAAACTGGCTCCGTGAAAATAACGAGGCCAGATAATGGCGCTCAAAAAACTGTACGAACTTCAGAATTTGAGGAAGAGGTATTTTGACAATAGGGTACTTACAGAGGTCGTTAAATCGTCTTCGCGGTCATGGTAGTAACTCACTTGTTAATTTACAGTACTAGCTTACGGCTCGTGCGGCAAACTTCTACTGCGTGAGCTATTACAGTCATTACCGCCCATTGAACGACATACTAGTACATGCAGCAGATGTATTTTGATTCATGTCTCTTATATTTTGTTTCACACTTATGGTCGATCTTATCTAACCTCCCCTACTTTTGTAAATTTAGTATGATTTGTCTTATTCCAAAAGCTTGCCGATCTCTAAAAATGGAATACGTGATGGAAAGCTTATGTTTTTCTTATATATTATTTTTTAAATTGTTGTTAATAGTGTGTCAATTATAAAACACAACATGAGGCCTCTTGAATGGACCGTTAGTAATAAGAGTGGTAGGCAGCAGAGTGGCCAGAGTGGCCAGGCAACTAGTAGGTCACCTTTAACTTTTTATATCCCACAGAATTAATACTAAAAACCTTGCAAATGGAGAACACATTTTTTGTCGCCTGCTAATCCTCCTTGCGAAGGTCAGTATGTCTTGCTAGTTTCCTGAGTACAATTTTTCAACCTTCGTCAAGCCAAATATCTGAATCATATGGTGGCGACTTTACCCAGGAATTGAAACAAAGTTTCGTCTTCTTCCTAGCTTCTGTAGTAGGACGAGTGGACTGCGTATGTTTATGCTAATTTTTTGATGAAACTGTTATAGCATTAATGGTCACCAAAGAGTAGGTCCTGTTGAGTTTATAATAAACATTTTTGTCAACAATGCACATAAACGCCTCGCTGTAAGATGGTCCACTTTGGTCAAAACATGTACATACATGTGCCTTGAGTCTAGCTTTCAACCATAACAGTTATATCTGGAGTCCAGCGAGTTCCAACTTATTAGAACAAAACAAAACAAACATTATATACATACATGCTTGGTTTTAAGTTTTTATATGTTTACGCTTAGAACCGATTCGGATAATAATTGGCGATTCGGTTAATCGGCGTTCGGATAATCGACGTTCTGCTGTAATAAGAAATAGTAATTACAGTATCAGTACCATATCCCACATAACACTGGATAGTATGACAGTATTCTCTTCACATTTACCGCAGACAAGAATATTCTGAGAAAATTCCATAGTTTCAGCAATAATAACTATAGAGTGTACTTCGATCTTTCGAAATGGAAAAAACATGCTATATTCTTACAACATTTTGACGAATATTCCACACTAGTATCATACAGGTTTCAAAAATAATGGCACCAGCTAATGGTAGATAGTTACAAAAGTGAAGTGATTTAGAAACATCATTCTAGCATAAACTGTGAACTTATTGGATTCTACTCACGTTATATGCAGGGTGTTCATATGAAAACCTCACACCCCGGGTTTCTCGAAAACAGCTGATTAAAAGAAAAAACGCCGAGACACGTCAAAGGTTTTGAAAGGGGGCAGCTTTTTAACCGAAAGCTATTTCACTCGCTTGTACCCTGTTCCCCCAGGATCATTCCCTTAAAAATTTTAAATGACAAGGGATATCGGTTAATATCTTGTTTCAAAGGGATGTCGAAGTCCTTTACTTTGGCGTTTGATTTTTTGAAATCGGTCGATTCGTTTTCAAATATAATACAAATACACAACAAAATATCATTTTTTATTGTAATAAGTGTTCAAATGTTGTCCATTATTGGGCAAACAATGACACAGGCAATTCTCAAATTCATGTCAGACAGCGAGAGCTGCCATGGTATCCCATGACATGTTTTTGAAACTGCGACCGATTTTAAAAAATATAACATAAAAATAAAGTACTTCAACATATCTTTAAAACAATGTATTACTCGATACCCCTTCAAAATTTTTAAGGGGATGATCCTGGGGGGGAGAGGATACCAGGAGATATACTAGTTTTTAGTTAAAAAGTTGTCCACCTTTGACACATCTTTTGAGAAATTCGGGGAGGGAAGTTTGCAAATGAACAATGAACCAAATACTCTTGACGTGGGGCACCCTCGCATACTTTATAGCAACCAACAACTTTATTGTGCAAAAAAGAGTTTAAACGCACTTCCCTGGCTGCTAACGAATAAAAATCGTAAATTGCTGAAATGCCCACATCATCGTTCCAAAATTCCGAAAAATTAGCGTTTTAGAGTCCGACCAGCATTAGTAACCGACAAGTGAAAGACACCATTGACCATAGCATGAAATGCAGTACTAATGTTAGCATCTCGAAAATTCGTACTGACCGCAATGACTACTGATAAACTTGTTAAAATTGCTTATAATATAGTATTTAGGTGGATGAACGCAAAAATGAATAGTACTTAATGAAGATTTTTTTAAACTACTGTTAGGAATACTACTAGAATATTCTTTACAAAATAGCCAGCTAAGTAGATAATTAAAATAATATTATAAGAAGAATATTATTGGAATATTCTGGACTAATTCAGGTTTTAGATAAATAATCACCGGTTGTCCTAAATAGATAAAATAGCTATATTTCTATGAAGAATATTATTTCAGTCATGAAAAATATGGAGAATTTGAATATTATTAAAAAAATATCCAGTGCCTTGTTATATGGGATTGCACATATAACGCCAAAACACTTTCAGGAGTATTCCAGAAAAACATTGTCATATTTTTCTGTAATATGCTATAAATAGAGAAATGCACATAAAACATCGAAATATAGACCTACACGCATTGTACATAAATGAATTGCATACAAAGCAAATGAGCCGCAAAATGAATATAACTTTTTATACATCATTGTATTCTACCGTTATTGCTTTACGGTCGTTACACATACATAAATATTTAAATAAAGTAGAAAAATTGTGTATGAAATGCTTTTTGCTGCCGTTACGACCTAGTTTCTGAATACAGTGGTACTATTAATTGCAATAAAAACATTATCATAAGCAGTTAAATGTTTATAGGTGGGTTGTTTCAAGTTAGCGTAAAACAATTAATGTAGCCAATAAATTTGACAGACTACTGTAGGCAGTAGAATTCACAAGATTCTCGCCAGAGATTCGGGGCAGGAAGACGGGTCTCTAGAAAGACCAGATGGTACCTATACTGACTCTGCCAAGGAAACGTTAGAGATTCTATAACAGAAACACTTCCCAGGCAGTCAGGTTCTGGAGGACAGGCGTGCATTTACAATTCCTCGACCAGGGCGTTGCAATCACTCATCTAGCGTGGACAAAATTGTCTCTCCAAATGCAGTGAATCGGGTGATACCGTCCTTCTCACCATACAAATCACGTGGAGAGGACGGCATATTCCCTACTCTTCTGCAAAGAGGGCAGGACATAATAAGGCCGGTCCTGGTGAAGATCTTTAGAGCAAGCCTAGCTTGGAGTTATATCCCGCTAGGGTGACCGTTGGGCAGAACTGTCGTCATACGGAAGGTGGGTAGAGTGGATACGCCTCTGCCCAGTTCCTTTCGTCCTATCTGCCTAACATCCTTCCTCTTGTAAACCTTAGAAAGAATAGTGGACAACCACATTAGGGAGGGACCATTACGGTTAATACCGCTGAGCCCTCACCAATACGCATACACGGCAGGCAAATCAAGTGACCTTGCCTTGTTCAACATAGTGGGCAAAATCGACCATTCTTTGGGAAACAAAGAAATTGTATTGGGTGCCTTCCTAGACATTGAAGGAGCGTTCAACAACGCACTTCCTCAATCGCTCCAGGTAGCCCTTGCAAAAAGAGGGGCGTGGAGAAGATCACTTGCGGCTGGATCAGCTGTATGTTTGCAAACAGGAATGTCGTGACATCATTGCATGGTGAGCCGATTAGGTTTAGGCCTGCCAGGGGATGTCCTCAGGGGGGAGCGCTCTCAACCCTTCTGTGGACCATTCTGGTGGATGGCCTGCTGAACGATCTCTCGATTAGTGGTGTGTACGTGCAATGCTATGCGGACGATCTGGTTAATGTAGCCAGAGGGAAGTATGAAACAAGCGTTGAACACAATCGACAGCTGGTGCAGGAGGGAACAAATGTCGATAAGCCCCATAAAACAGTTGTCGTTCCGTTCACCAAGAGACGGAAACTAGACAAGCTCTGCTTATCTAGTATAGAGAGAGTCAATCCAATTTGCAGAGGAGGTGAAATATCTTGGTCTTATATTGGACAAAAGACTTACCTCCTGGATAACAGAATCGAAAAGGCCCGACTCGCCCTCTGGACACTCAGAAGGATTTGCGGCAAATCTTGGGGCGTTAGTCCTAAACTGATCTACTGGATATATCAGACGGTGGTTAAACCCATTGTAGTATACGGCGCTGTTGTCTGGTGGCAGAAATGCCTACAACGGACAGCCAGAGTCAGGCTGGCGGCAGTGCAACGCACCGCCTGTTGTGCCATCACTGGAGCCATGTCTACCACACCAACGTGAGCCATGGAGACCCTTCTAAACTTAACACCTCTGCACATTGAGGTGGAGAGAGTTGCAACAATGGTCGCCTCCAGACTGCTATCAACTGGCAGACCTGACAAAACGGAACTAGGACCAGACACAACGGGTATCATGGGTGAAATTACCAATCATATACTTGGAATGGCCTCGGACTATCATGGAATGTAACAGGAACGATCTCCGCATTCTGGTTGGTCTGCTGACGGGACATGGTCGTCTGAGGAACCATATGCGGAAGTTGGGTCTTGAACAGACTTCAGACTGTCGCTTCTGCTACGTGGAGGGCTAAACAGTGGAGCATATTCTTTGCCGCTATCCAGAACTGGATAACGTTAGGTTCCAGACATTTGGATTTGCCCATCTGGAACCTCATGACTTCAAGGAAGTTTCACCCTTCTCATTGATCGCCTTCGCAAAGAGGTACGAACTGTACGATGAACTCTAAAAAGGTGTGAGCCACAATAGACACAATTGAGTCGCAGTGGAAGAAGGCAGCGCTGCCGCACTCACTTTCAACCTAACCTAACCTAACCGTAGGCAGTACAAGATACCGCGTAGTTCTTCCTCGGGAACTGGTATTTGTCCATTTTCTTCCATATAGGCGTACAAGCGATATTAGAAATCTTTTTGTCCTTTGTTTTGTGGAGACATTTGAAATCCAAAGTTTAGTTACGCAGCCTGATTCTGAAGACGATTTCTACAATGACTTCGGAGATTTTGAAAAATGTACTAATATATTTTAAAAGTCGCCTGTACGTCTACATGGAACAAAATGGCTACCATGTGGAGCCTTTCTTACGATAATAATATGTCAGGTACTGAAAATAATCATTTCGATAATCACCATATTACTTATTAACTGCTATAATAGTGAATCGATCTTCAATCCAACTACACTGTTGTATTTTCAAAAAAATTCTCTTCAAAATGATGTATAACATATATGGGGGTCTTATTTAAGATTTTGAAGTAGGGGTTGCTGGGGGTGAGGGGGTTGATGGCACAATGTATGGTATTCGTTGGAAGAGTTTCCCCTCGAAATCCAAATCGACATGCCACGGCGTTTTTTATTTTTTTTTTATCATTTAAGGGACAAGGTGGGTGGCAAATTTTAGCTAGAACACACTGTATGTAAAAGTTTAGCATGGTAAATTTCTTTCTACCCCAACTTGTGAATTATAGCACACACACAACGCTGAATTCTTAGACGAAGAATACATACATTCAAGTATATTATGTCTTCCTATATGCGCGAAGCTGTAATATAGTGTAGTAGTAGTATATTACCTCAATATTTTCAGTTCAAAGCTGGGAAAGTCTTGAAAGTGAGAATACCGAAAACTTAAGCATGTGATAATCTTGGAAGCAAAACAATGAATATGTCACCTTTATAAGTATATATACATCCTATATATTGTCTGAAGCATTTCATTTGTATGGAAAAAGAGAAATTATTGAAAAAGTCTAATGAAACATTGAACTATAACCTATTGCGAAAAGAAATCAAATTACATAAAACCAAATAATTACGTTTTACAACATAGTAGGTTAGTGAACTAAACTGTATTTGTACTTATCGTGTAATGTGTGTTTAAATGGCAAATTACACGTGATATACGACGACTATTAATGATTCAACCTAAAAGTCCTTTCAAATTGACTTAACCTCGATATTAACTGTATAATTACCTATATCTAATATGCCTTAAAGACTAAAATATTTACTGTCACAATACCTAAGAAGGTTGCTAATAAATCTTGATCCAGTGTCAGTAACACGGAGGAAGTATATGTCCATTTTATGTCTAGTGCTGGTTGTCACCATTACTTTAAGCTTATACAGTTAAGGCAATGTCTCGTAATTTTAGTGTCGAGAAAGGAACAGTATGACGCTGGGTATTTGAGTTCTATAGGCAGTTTGGACTTTTTTGTCATTGCACCATAACCCCAAAATGGGAGGGATCGGAGTGGGGGGGTGTTAAAATGTGAAAAAAGACTTAAGTAACCGAATGAAAATGCGGTAGCACTTTAGCACTCCTACCAGCTAATGTTCCAAAAAATCATTATCCGGAATCTACGGACGGTTTGCGCATACCGATTGTTTTAAAATAAATACGGGTATCCTCTCAGAAGGCGCTCAATAATGTCACCCCCATAGGGGTTGAAAAATGGGGTAAACATAAAAGAAACGGATGACATTTATACATGTCATAGTCTGACCTCCAAAGAAGATGTATAAAACACGTCATTCGTTTTAAACAATGCGAACAATTTTTGTAACGATTTCTAACGAAAATGACGTGAACATTGAAATTTATTCTTAAATCTCTCATAAACTGCCCAGCAGAAACCGATGACAGTATTTTTTGTGTTATGTAAAAAAAAAGAATTTTCCCATCAAGCGCCGACCGGCTTCGTCGTGATTTTTTTTAATTTCATTTTTTTCACATTTTAATACCCCCCTCGATATCTTAGAGATGCCTCCCATTTTGGGTCTATGGTGCAATGACAAAAAATTAAGTCAAGTTGATTGACTCAGTACTTCCCACACATTACGGTGATACCAGTTTATTATTTTCCCATAGCATTAAGCTTTAGTCTGAGATCCCTTGCAACCAAATAAGCAATCGCCACCCCCCCCCCCCAAAATTGTCTTATGCCGCTAGGTCTTTCCTTCTCAGGTCAATGGATAGCCTATTATAGATACTACAAACTTCTCAGTTTTACAACCTCCCAACCGCCTCATTTTCACCCTCACCCAAAAAACTGGTAGCAAATGATCAGGAACCCCTAAAACATCTAAAAACTGAAATTGAGTTGTTTTCATACTTTTCGTTCTTTGATTATTGCTATGCAGCCACCGACACGATTTTTAACAAACATACGCGTTTTCCATTCTCACCACGGTAACAATATACTGTGTCAAAATTTCATTAGAATCAATTTAATAGTGTTCCCTAGTTTCCGTAATATAGGCTAGGCAATATTCGGATGGACCTAAAAAGGTGATTTGTGTCGCTAGATCTTCCTTCGCAGGTTAGTGGACAGCCTATTATGAGTACAAGAATTTTTTTAATTTTTGAACCCCCAACCACCCCAATTTCACCCCCATCCAAAAAAACGCAGAAAATGATCAGGAACCTCTAAAACGCTTAAAAACGAAGTCTGAGCTGTTTTTATATTTACAGCTTTCCTTTGCTTTCTGTAATAGGCAAGGCAATGTTCGGATGGACCTAAAAAAGTAATTTGTGTCGCCAGGTCTTCCTTCACAGGTCAGTGGACAGTATGTTATGGAAGTAACAAATTTTTCAATTTTACAACCCCCCACACCCCAACCACCCCAATTTCACCCCCACCCAAAAAAAAGTAGAAAATGATCAGGGTGCCCTAAAACGCCTAAAAACGAAGTTTGAGCAATATTTAATTTTTTTGTTTTTTGCTAATTACTCCACCGCCTATGAACTACTGATTTTAAAAATTATAGGAACATTACCTACTACGACCCCACACCATACCGCAGCCCAAATTTGATCACAATCCATGCAGCGGTTGCTGAGATTACGATGCTAGAAAAAAGCGACAGACAGACAGACAGACCGACGGAAATGAGTGACGTGGATTTTCGTTATGTAGACATCATAAAACGCCCAAAAAGCGTATTGTCTCAAAATCGAAAATTTTCGCGATCGCAATACTTCACTCACCTATCGGTGTGGGAAGTAAAAAGTTTCTAAACTGCCTCTAGAATTCAAATAAGCGTCATTTGGTTTCTAAGCATCATAGCTCTGAATAGTAGTATTCGCTAGTACGAGGAAGATAATCGATTAGTCCTATAATACACTGTAGAAAAATTAATGTGTCTTACTCTTTCCGTTCGAAATGTTTGACTCTTCATTATCCCTCTTCTATATTGTGTATAGTGTTTTTTTTACTTTGGTGTTAACGGCATCGACTGCTGTGTGCTTTGTTACCGTTTCCCGGATCCACTCTAGGAACAGCACTGTTAGTTTAGAAGCCAACAGTGGAATGGTGAGCTATTTTTTATGGAAATTGATTTCTGATTGGAAAAACCAGAAATAAGATTTCCGCCGCCTCTGACGGGAAGCGAACCCAGGACCTTTCGGTCACGAGCCCTCGTATGTTGATTATAGGTGTCTGAAAGTAAATATGTCGTTTGGCGGATGTGCTTGTTCCAAGATATAGTAATATAAATTAATATTATTATTACCTGAAAAAATTGAAACAAGGCCAGGTGGTCTGGACCTTGACCTCCCTCTCGAAAAAAAATCCTTTGGTTCGATTGATAAAATACTTATTTTAAACTTGCCCACCTTCATTATTACAGGAGCACCGAGTATTATGTTTTCAAAAAATTGAATACCTGGCCGAGTAATTCAAAGTAATTTGTGTAATTGACCTTCCATCTTGCAGATGGCGCTACCCATACTAATAGCACAGCCTAGTAAACAACCAGCACAATAAATATTTCTGAGGATTTCCTGTATAAAAATGGTTCCCACAGAATTTGACCTTGAGATGATTTTACGGTTGTGAAGTTTGAGTAAAGATACGAAAATGAAAATATCGATATCGGTATCAACTCGAAATCTTTTAGCCAAATAGGCGCGTTTGGTTCGTACAGAAAATTTTGTGCAATTAATTACACCCCTCAATAATTGTACAGGGTGTCCAGTTAGTCAGTAATTCTTCGATATCTTGCAAGTTATACCTGATAGAAGAAAATGTCAAATACAAAAGTTATTTGGCTACTTAAGACGCATATTCGAAGAATATTCTGAAATATACGGGGTGTTGCAGGAAAGTAGGATAGTGATAAACTTGATTTCTTTTTATACGGAACTGTAACCTTTTCTTAAATTTTTCTAGTTTCCATCATTGATCTCTATTCAACCCTAGAATATTTTTGAGTTCGGTTGCGACGTTGCGAAGTTATATTTTATTTTCTATTAATTTCCGGATTTGCAAGGTACGTCCAAATTGATATATTCCTTTAACCTTTCTCAATAATATTATACAGCGAGTTACTTGAATATTAAGTGGATATTATTTTGGATGTTACCAGCAATTTGTATCTACAGGGTGTTTTTGGAGGAATTTTAAATTACGGCAATTTTAAGGTCATTTTACTTTGTTTTCTTAAATGTAACACCCTGTATGTTTTATTTTAAATCGAAATATCTACTAATACCCTATCTCTAACTATTAAGTTACGAGCTTCGAAGGAACAGTATGAATAAAGTTTGGAAATTGTCGATGATTGAGTACAATAACAAAAAACCGAGAAAAAATTATGGTTTCTAAGTATCTACCATTTTGTGTGTTGTTCATAAAGTAATGGGTAAAAAACAATATTAATAATTACATTTATTTCTAGTAATGCTACCAGTTAACTACTGACAGATCGTTGAAAACGCAAATGTACCGATCGGCAGTTTATGCCAAATTTCCGTTTTGCTTCCCACACCGATAGGTGAGGGGAGTATTGTGATCGCGAAAATTTTCAATTTTGAGATAGCACGCTTTTTGGGCGTTTTATGATGTCTACATAACGAAAATCCACGTCACTCATTTCCGTCGGTCTGTCTGTCGATCTGTCTGTCGGTCTACCTGTCGGTCTGTCTGTCGGTCTGTCTGTCTGTCTGTCTGTCTGTCTGTCTGTCTGTCTGTCTGTCTGTCTGTATGTCTGTCTGTCTGTCTGTCTGTCTGTCTGTCTGTCTGTCTGTCCGTCTGTCTGTCTGTCTGTCTGTCTGTCTGTACGTCTGTCTGTCTGTTGGCGTTTTTCTAACGTCGTAATCTCAGTAACCGCTGCATGGATTGTGATGAAATTTGGGCAGCGATATGCTGTGGGGTCATAGTAGGTAATGTTCTTATAATTTTGAAAATCGGTGCAGGGGCGGCGGAGTAATTAGCAAAAAACAAAAAAAAATAGCGGTATAATACTCTTTTTTAGGCCCATCCGAACATTGCCTTGCCTATTCCAGAAACCAAGGGACTTAGAATTTTCTGATAAATACATAGGAATATTGCTTTAGCTCGTTCTGTATTGAGTAACGTGAAAGTTATGGAATGGATTTTAATGAAATTTTGTCACAGCATTACTACCGCGTCGAGGATGTAAAACGCATATGTATTGGAAAAATCGTGTCAGTGGCGGCGCAGCAATAATAAAAAAAATAAAAAAAATAAAAAAGCCTAAAACTCTGTTTTTAGGCGTTTTAGGGGTTCCTGATCATTTTCTACTTTTTTTTGGTAGGGGTGAATTTGGGGTGGTTAGGGAGTGGGGGGTTGGAAAACTGAAAAATTTGTTGTATTCATAATGGGCTGTCCATTGACCCATGAATGAAAAATCTAGCGGCATAATACACTTTTAGGTCCATTTGAACATTGGCTTGCTTATTATAGAAACCGAGGAACTTAGAATATGTGATGTATACAGACGTGATACAGTCTTGTTTTAGATTGTTCTATATTGCGTAACGCGAGAATTATTCAATTGATTTTAACGAAATTTTGACACAGTATTACTACCGCGGCGAGGATGGGAAACGTGTATGTTTTGGAAAAAATCGTGTCAGTGGCGGCGCAGCAATAACAAAAAACTAAAAACGCCTCAAACTTTGTTTTTAGGCATTTTAGGGATACCTAATCATTTTCAACTTTCTTTTGGGTAGGGGTGAGTTTGGGACGGTTGGGGGGTGGGGGGTTGGAAAGCTGAAAAATTTGTTGTATTTATAATGGGCTGTCCATTGACCTGTGAGTGAAAGACCTAGCGGTATAATAGCCTTTTTAGGCCCATCCGAACATATTCTTGCCTATTACAGAAACCAAGGGACTTACAGTTTTGTGATGTATACATATATGAGTAGTGCTTAATTTCGTTCTATGTATATTGCGTAAAGCAAAAATTATTGAATTGATTTTAATTAAATTTCGACAAAGAATTGACTATCGTGGCGAGAGTGGGTGGAAAACGCGCCAGTGTCTGAAAAATCGGGTCATTGGCGGCGCAACAACAATAAAAAAAACTAAAAATTTGAAAACAGCTCATACTTCGCTTTTAGACGGTTTAGAGGCTCCTGATCATTTTGCATCGTTCAGTTGAAGCATGTAGAATGAAAACTGTGGCGTCCTAGTTTCTAAGGAGGGAGACGCAAGAAACTACTTACGAAAGCTTTGTGTTGTACAATACGTCTTTTTGAGGGAGGGTGGACGATGAGTTGGTTGTAAGGGGATTTCAGACTATAGCTTCATGTAATGCTAAAACACTACAATGAAAACATTATGTGTGGGAAGTACTGAGCCAATCAACTTGACTCCATTTTTTTGTCTTATTTTCATGATGTCAAGTATTTATTATTCATTTACTATAGTCGCTTGCTATTCGCTATCTATTAATAAAACGAATTGGTCGTGAAAAATATTACTTATATGAGCTGATTCCATTGCGCTCACAAAATGTATGTACCCTTTTCGTATGTTTATATTTTGCATCTGCGATGTTTTCTTAATAAACTCAAATCATGCTCGATACAAAAAATGGAGTCGAGTTGATTGACTCAGTACTTCCCACACATGATAATGATACCATTATATTGGTTTCCCATTGCATGAAGCTAGAGTCTGAAATCCCCTTGCAACCAAATCATCCCCCAACTGCCTGCAAAAAAACATCCAACACAAAAACCCTCGTAAATAGTTTCTCGTGTCTCCCTCCTTAGAAACTATTACGCTACAGTTTTTATTCTGCGTGCTTCAACTGGACGTTGGTTTCTATAATGAGCAAGGCAATGTTCGGATGTGAAAAAGTGTATTATGCCGCTAGTTTTTTCGTTCACAGTTCAATAGACAGTCCATTATGAATACAACAAGCTTTTCAGTTTCACAACCCCCCACCCCCAACCACCCCAAATTCACCCCCGCCCAAAAAAGTAGAAAATGATCAGGAACTCCTAAAATGCCTAAAAACGAAGTTTGAGGAATATTCTTTTTTTTCCAAATTTCATCACAATCCATGCAGCGGTTACTGAGATTACGAGAGCAGAAGGACGCGACAGACAGACATACAGACAGACAGACAGACAGACCGCCAGACAAACAGGCAGTCAAACAGACAGGCAGACCGACAGACAGATCGACGGAAATGAGTGACGTAGATTTTCGTTATGTAGACATCATGAAACGTCCCTTCACCTATCGGTGTGGGAAGTAAAAGGTAGTTTCGTCTCGTTGGTATTTAGGGAGTGCCGTAATTAATGCACATTCAGCTGACACTTGAGTTAGCATACTGATAGGAACGTGCTCCAAATTCCTGCACTACTCAGCTAATTCAGACTCTAAATTTATCATAACGCAGTGACACTTTTAAGCTGAAAAACCGGTGCATCTCATCTTGTTATGTCAAAAATAGGTGGTGGCCCATTCCGGCGTCACACTGTGCCCGACACATAATTACCCATAATAACTGTGCCAGGCCCAAATTACTGACGTCCAGCAACGGTAAAGTGCACTGTACGTTTTCCCACGACTAATATTTCTAACAGCATGACGGGAGGCCCTGCTGTGTGAATTCTAAATTACACATGCGATTATGGAGAGCATTCGAACACCCGACCATCTGTTAATAATAACCACTTAACGATGACTGTGTTAATGCACTTAGTGGTTTCAGACGTTCTTCATAATTTGGCATTGGTTTTATAATAACAGGCCTAAGCGACAGCATGCTGTTGTTTTACAAAGGGCTGAAGCAGTTATTGCAGGCACTAATCGACTACTTATGTATGAGGGGTCTAGGATCAAAACCCGCTAACACCACTTTTTGCCCTAATTTACATTTTGCATGTCCCCGGTAGTGAATTTTCATTGGAATCGAAAAATTAATGTATTTGAGAGCAAGTTCCGCTAAATCTCCTTCTAAACGTATACGGAATGTAGCAGTTAATTTCAAAACCCGGTAAGTCCATTAGGGTAGTGAAATCAGAACACACTATCTCCACTTCAGCCAATGGCGTTGAAGCAATCCGCACATGCGTGGGTGAGAGCTGTATCAAAACTGTTGGAGGCACACTATGACAAAGACTGGCGATTTAATACAGACCTAATGAACTGCTCGGACATGTGGAGGAGGAAACTGCCGAAGGATGATTTGTACCAGCCCAACAGCGAAACGGAGGTTACTCTATCAATCTGATGTTTTTTTGTGGATCTTTTGTTTAACTGTTTATCAGAATATCAGTTTGTTGTTTCAAAAGTTGCTAATAAAAAGTACAGAAATTAAGTCCTGTTTTTAGATTCTGCCTGAATAAACATTAAAATAATAGAATTGTTGATTATTCCCGAGAATAAACATAGCACGAAAATCCGCATATTCAGCGTGCTTGTCTTCAAAACCCGATATGTCCAAACCACAGAGTTAACATCTCTAGAGGGAATGTAAACAACAAAATGCACAAAGTCACTGACCAGCCAACATGTAACGGAAATTTTGACAGCTTGAGGGCATTACCAGTGGCGTACGATTTTATATTAAAATTGGATGTTCATTAATAGATTCAATTATTACTGTGATGTTACAAACTGATATAATAAGTTGTATTAGTATTTAGCTATACTAAGGCCAGGATTAGAACATTATCTGGGATTAAATCCTAGATTTTATAGACGAGTTTCACCACATTCTTATCCAGGATTAAGCACGTATATCCGAGATAAAATTTAATCTCCCGTATTTGGCGAATAAAATGTTTAATCGGAGATTTAGAATGCAGATGACAATTGACTCAAACCTAACCTATTTAAATTTATTCGAGTTGCGTTTTGGGTTTGATTATCTTCGAAAATGGCTTTGAGGAGGTTATACGACTTGCCGACGGAAAAGATAGTAGTGAGGACGAGGACTTCTTAATCCGGCGACTACGCCGCTCACGATGGATCCGAGAACGTGAGGAGAATTTTGAAAAATATGATGTCGACTTTGCATAGCGATTCAGACTATCAAAAGCTGCGACTGTGGAAATACTGGACCTGATCATAGATGATATAGAATTTGTGCATCTACCTTCACATTTTTCCACGTATTTTTCAGTGTGTCCGTGGTTCTTGGCACTGAGGTTTGAGAACTAAATTCTATGCGAATCTTTTCCCACACCTCATTTTTCTTCCCAACCGACACTGCGTCGGTTTTTTTATTCTCGATCACGCCGAAATATTTCTTGATTAATTCCAGTAATATATGTTTTTCATTGTATACCATATTGGGATCTCTTCTCCTCTTTCCCTTTAACTGTGAGCTCGTCTGTTCAGCCATTATACAAGACACAACGAAAAAAACCACAACAAAATTTCAATAGAACAAAGGAAACACAAAATTGAAAATGAACACCGCTATCCGCTATGACCACACCCAGAATTCGTGTCAAACTCTCAAAACTGTGAGGTTATAAATGCTCCCGTCACGCTGTTGCCACGTCTTAGTTTGAATATATCCGAGATTGGTTAATCCTAGATATATTTGCGCAGGTGAAACAGAAATTAATCTAATCGCGGATGAAATACTTCGATTCATTTTATCCAAGATTACGTAATACGGGATTAGTATGGGTTTGGTGAAACCGGGCCTTAGAGAGTTACTCTTATTATAACTTGATTGTAACAGTTGATAATTTATCATTACCATGAAGTGTTTCCCCATATTTTACGCCACTGAAAACCAAAACAAAACCTATACTAACCTATGATAAGGGGTGTTCACCGATTCGTCGCTATTGCAGCAAACTGTGCACTTTTTATTTCGTCCCATCATGTAATTATGACAATATTGTTCATAAATAATTTAATTCACACCACAAATAGTCACAAAGTCACTCAAATATACACTAAAACAACAAAAATCTCAACATACGCAATAACCACAACTACAATGACAGCCACATGACAGCTTTAGGGGACGCCGATTGCAGGTTGGCAGATTTACGACATATTAGAAGTTATTGCGACATTCCGCTATGAAATTTACCATTTTTGAGGTTTCGTTAAATCAATACAAATTATCTTCAATCAGTTACATTGTAAGTATATTTTAATGTATAGTTAAATACCCAGTTAAATACTTTGAGGAACATGTGTTCAAACTGCGGAAACTGCCAGATTTTGAAGAAACTGGAAGGTCCTTAAGCGGGCGAAGAAGAGTGGCAATAGCGCTATAGATGTTGGCTGGCCAATATTCAAATTAGGCTCCCTCTAGAGATGTTAACTCTGTGGTCCAAACTGTTTCATCAAAATCCGCTACCTCCGTTAAAAAAAGTTAAATAACAGCCAAATCCACTGACACTTAGGTTAATCCTTCAAGTATAGAATCGTTAATATGCTACATAGTACGTACATAAAGCAAGAAACCAAGTAACACTAAAATACACTATACCCCTTATATAATGTGAGAACAGTACTATAGATTTCGTTAAAAACCAAGATGTCTGCAACCGTTATAGAGATTCTGTTCATTTCGGTTGCACGGAGTGGACATATTCACTACAAAAGTTGTAGGATGCTTGATGATACTTCTCTATACCACATTTCATTTAAATGGTGTTTCGTAAAATCGTGACATGTTTTAAATTTTACGTGAAAGACACATCTGTGAGCCATATTATAATTGACATTTATTATTTAATTAGGGTGCGGTCAATATTGGTTATATATGGGGGGAGGATACACTGTTATTTCTGAAAAAGGGTTTTGTTTATTATATTTTTCTTTAAATACAAATTCTAGTACTCACAAATCGTTGCTGAATTCCAGTTTGCCTTCTACCTGGGAGCTGTAAAACATTAACAGTTACTTTTTTGGTAAACTTGAACCATCTGACGAAAACGAAATCCTACAAGACCTCAGAATAGTTAGATCTTTCATAAATTCTGCATGGAAATCCAAAATTACTAAACAATATCTAAGAATCATCATCTTCAATGACAAATTTGTGTTCTAGTTCCATCATTATTATAAAATTCACGAGAAAATCGATTACAGCTAAAACAAATCAAATTTTAAGGTTAGAGCAATACGAGTAAAGCGGCCCACAGACGCTCCGGAAATCCTCAGAGGAAAAACTGCACAGTAGAACAACTGTACAGACCACCGGATGTGGAATTGAAAAACCATTCGATATTCGATCGGCGTGTGCAGGCCGGGGTACTAGATTAGCATTACATGTTTCAGGAATTATGCTCGTCGCATGATAGTATATTTTTTTTAAATTAATGGTGTAACCACAGCTAACAGCTTCAGATAAGTTTCATCGTCCATCCTCAGGTAGTTGTGCTAATTTTGTGGCGTTACCTTTAATCCTGATTGTATGCGAAAAATGTTCTTTTTTTCAACTATTTCTTACACAAGATTCTTCTATTAAGGGGCCTGGGTATACACAGTTTTACATGTGTATTTGCCATGTTAAAATACGAATTCCCATTTCGAACAGAACTCACTTGTTTTTCAAACTACATACACAGTATTTCGACAACTATTTGTGATTTTCTCACAAAAGTTATTTAATGTGCAAAAAAACTCGCGATGGAAAATCATGCATTCTTCAAATGTAATTTAACAACCAACCAAGATATCAGAAAAAGGCCAAATAGGTAATAAAGCACTGGCTTTCTTCTTCAATTTGCTTTTTGAATCAGTACTGTAAGTTTAAAGGTAAAGTCAAGAACTTGGAAATGCGAAATTCATTTTTATAGTGACCATTGGACCTTACCTTTGGACCTCTTGACCTTATCTTTGGATGTTTGCACTTATCTCCCCTCATCTTAGACACACACGCTGGAGAAAGGGAACAGGCGGCTACGCCTCCTCGCTAACACAGAAATACGTCTTATCTTGGATTCTGAATTTCGCGAGCTATACCCTAGACCCTTAATACGCTTTTTGATGCTGCTTTCACAATTTATTGTTAGTGCCAAACCAATAGGAGCGAGACAATCGTCTTTTGATGCCATGCTTGCTAGAAGTGAAATGAAAGATTTTCTGAGCGTCTGTGCAGCAGGGTATATTCAGACCAAACTGCAATTGTCTTCAGGTCAGGCCTGTGCAGTTTTTCTTATGAGTTTTTCCGATGCGTGTGTTGGCCGCTTTAGCCTTAACATCCGTAAGATGCCGAATTAGAATTAATTTTAAACAGGCTTCAAAGTTTTCGTACATATAGCGTATAATAAATTGCAGGGTTAAGGGGCCTGAATACACATATTTATACATACGTATTTGCCATGTAAAACACGGACTCACAATTTCTCGCATAACTCACTCTATTTTCAAACTACATATATAATATTTTAGAAGGCGATAGTTAGGACCTTATTGAATGACAACTATTTTCGATTTTCTCAAAAAGTATTTTAATGTGCAAAAAAACTCGCAATGCAAAATCATACATTCTATAAATACCTGCAATTTAACAACCAAACACGATATCAGAAAAAGGCTAAATAGTTGCACAAGCGCAAGCTTTCTTCTTCAATTTGCTCTTTGAGTCATTACCGTAAGTTTAAAGGTAACGCCAGGAGCTTGGAAATGCGAAATTCATTTTTATGGTGACGTTTGGACCTTACCTTTGGACCTTTTGACCTTACCTTTAGATTTTTGGACTTAACTCCCCTCATCTTAGACACACACACACTGGAGAAAAGGAACAGGCAGCCACGCCTCCTCGCTAACATGGGAATACGTCTTTTCTTTAATTCTCAATTTCGCGTGCTATACCCTAGACCCTTAAGCGCGCTTATAGCTTAACCTCCGCTTATTTGTGTACGGACAATTTATAGGCACAGCATTTTTTTTCTGAATTGATTAAGGCTTGTGTTTGACATTATAAGGCTGGACATAGACGCTAAGGTTTACCTTCCGGCAGGCTTTCTGCTCATAGGTCGGAAGGCAAATCGTATCGTTAGTGGTCGGCCTCCAGACATCTTTTAAAATTTGGCCTGCCGGCCAAGCCTCTCGCGAGAAATCGTGATCGTATATGTGCGAAATGACGGAAAAGACCCAGAGTTTATGCACTTTTTGGTTAGGAGGTACCTACATGTTTACCAACATAATATGAGAATTTGGCCGCAAGAATTTGTAGCTTAATCTATAGATTTATATAAATCGTTACCCTAATTGTGATTAGAATTTTTTTAGCAGAAACGTTTTTTACGTAGAGCAGGGAGCTGGTCTGCTGCTACAACTCTCCTCTTTCATCCGGGCTTGGGACCGGCAGGGACCGCTTAAGGGTCTAGGGTATAGCGCGGGAAATTGAGAATCCAAGAAAAGACGTATTCCCGTGTTAACGAGAAGGCGTGGCCGCCTGTTCTCTTTCTCCAGTGTGTGTGTCTAAGATGAGGGGAGATAAGCAAAAATCCAAAGATAAGATCAAAAGGTCCAAAGGTAAGGTCCAAAGGTCACCATAAACATGAATTTTGCATTTCCAAGCTTCTGATGTTACCTTTAAACTTACAGTAATGACTCAGGAGCAAATTGAAGAAGAAAGTTTGCGCTTGTGCAACTATTTAGCCTTTTTTTGTATCGTGTTTGGTTGTTAAACTACAGGCATTTACAGAATGTATGATTTTGCATTGCGAGTTTTTTTGCACGTTAAAAAACTTTTTTGAGAAAATCGAAAATAGTTGTAATTCATTAAGGTCTTAACTATCGCCTTCTGAAATATTATTATATATGTGGTTTGAAAATAGAGTGAGTTATGCGAGAAATTGTGAGTCCGTGTTTTACATGGCAAATACGTATGTATAAATGTGTGTATCCAGGCCCCTTAAGGCTACTCAATCCACCCCATAGCTGTCCCAGGTATAGAGACCTGGAGGAAAACTTATGGGGATATAGGGGAGGGGTGAAGATTAAGAATCGGAAGTCGTCGAAAAGTTATAACCCGGTATATATGTATATTTTGTGTATGTTACCCTAATTGTATGAAATGAAAATTAAATACTACCTAAACTAGGCGATGAACAGGCTTCTTAGTAAGCAGCAAGATCTCCAAAATGATTATAGACTTCAAACCAATATCAGAGAGGTTGTGCTACTTAAGACTACGTGGCAAGTATAGGAAAATAAGTTTACTCAACGGACATGCACCAACAGAAGAAAAAGACTTAGAAATAAAAAATGAATTCTATGAAAAACTGGAAGAAATACTAGAAGGAATACCAAGATATGATATAAAACTAGTCCTTGGAGATTTTAATGCTAAAATAGGTAGAGAAGAAGACTATAGAAATATAACCGGAGGGAAAAGTCTGCACGCAACTACCAATCAGAATGGAATGAAACTGATTGAATTTGCAATGGAGAAGCAAATGAAAATATGTAGTACCTCCTTCGATCACAAAGACGTACACAAGGTAACGTGGGTATCCCCTGATGGAAGGACAAAAAACCAGATCGATCATGTTTTGATAGAAAGCAAACACGCGAAGGCTATCAAGGACTGCAGAAGCTACAGAGGGGCAGACGCTGACAGTGACCACTATTTAGTAGTAGCAAAGTTAAAGCAAGAGGTACCAGCACCAAAGAAAATAAACAATCAGAGACAGAGATACAATATACACAGGCTAGCAAATGAAAATGTAGTAACTGAGTTACAAAGAGAAATTGAAAAGCGATTGACTGAAGTCGATTCGGTGATTTTAACTACGGACGAGGAGTGGGAAAATATACAAAGAGTTATAAAAGAAGCATCAAATCTTTGCTTGGGAACAGTAGAGCAAAACAAGCGAGAAGAATGGTTTGACGGAGATTGCAGAAAAGCCTTGGAAAGGAGGAATAAAGCAAAAAACGAAATGGAAAGAAATAGAACACAAAAAACAGTAAGTAATTATAATGAAGAAAGAAAAACAGTAAAGAGAATTTGTCGGCAGAAAAAAAGAGAATACCTAGGAAAGCAACTACAAAGGTTAGAAAATGATTATGCTGCTAAGGAAATAAGAAACTTCTACCAAGGAGCAAAAAGGACAAAGCAGACAACGAATAAGGCATTCTATTGTAGAGACAAAGACGGATTACTGCTTGGTGGAACAACAGATAAGTTAAATAGATGGTCACAGTATTTTGAAGAACTGTTAGGTGGGGAATTGGAATATGGACAACACATAGAGGAAAACCAAAAAATTCAACAAGAAAATAATGAGCATGAAGTAGAGGAACCAGCATACGAGGAATTTCTTACCATAGTAGCAGAACTTAAAAGCAATAAGAGCCCAGGCGAAAACGGGATACCAGCAGAAATATGGAAAGTAGGAGGACAAAAGCTGCTACAAAAACTATACAATGTGATTCTACGAATGTGGAAAGAGAACAACATTCCAATTGACTGGAACACTGCCCTTATATGCCCAATATATAAAAAAGGGGATAGAACACTTTGCCAGAACTACAGGGGGATATCATTACTGGATGTTGCATACAAAATTCTAGCAAAATTAATACGTAGTAGAATAAAAATATATGACAAAGAATTAATTGGGGATTATCAAGGAGGATTCAGAGCTGGAAGATCAACGGTAGACCAGATATTCACATTAAAAGCAATACAGAACAACAGCTATGAACAAAATTTAGGACTACATTTACTTTTCATAGATTTTAAACAAGCATATGATTCCATTATCCGAGAAAAACTTTACGAAGCGTTGATGGAGCTGAGAATACCAAAGAAATTGATCGACCTAATAAGAATGACTTTAAAAGAGACAAGCAATAGAATTTTAATAGAAGGGAGCCTTTCGAACCAATTTGTTACAAAAAAAGGTCTAAGACAAGGAGATCCACTAGCTACAGATTTATTTAACCTGGTGCTAGAGCAAATAATAAGAAAAAGTCAAATACAAAGATCAGGGCTACTTTTCCATCATAAGGAACAATGTATTGCATACGCTGACGACGTTGTACTACTTACAAGATCAAAAAAACATTTAGAATTAGTATTCAGAAGATTTGAAAGTGAAGCAAGAAAATTTGGACTGCAAATAAATGAAGAGAAAACCAAATATATGGAAATGAAAGCTGATGTACTACAACAAAATAAAAGTATCAAATTCGAAACAAAAAATAAAGAATATAATTTTGAAAAGGTGGAGCAGTTTGAATATCTCGGGGTGACTATAACAAACCGATGCCAAGAAGGTTATGAAGTAGACAAACGAATTTTGAAAGGTAGTAGATCTGCTGGGTCGTTAGCAAAAATCTTGAAAGCTAAAGAAGTATCAAGAAAAGCGAAAATTAGAATATATGAGACGATAATACGACCAGTAGCCCTATACGCATGTGAAACATGGACAATGACTATGCAAGATGAGAAAAAGCTTGAAGTTTGGGAAAGAAAAATGTTGAGAAAAATTTTTGGAGGCACTAGAACAGAAGAAGGGCAGTGGAGGAGACGCACAAATGAGGAAATAATGAGCTTATATGGGAAACCAAAAATAACGAGAAAAATACGAGCCCAAAGAGTCCGATGGTTGGGACATATCATGCGAATGCCAGAGCAAAGATGCACCAGAAAGGTGCTGTTCATGGCGGAAGGGGGTAAAAGGAGACAGGGACGCCCAAAGAAAAAATGGATGTACGAGACACAAAAAGACATAGAAGAGGTCATTTCTGGCGATTGGAGAAAACATACAGCTGATAGAAGAATATGGAGACAGATAGTAGAGAAGATAGAAGCCAAGGGCCTACAAGGCCTGTAGCGCTGGTTTATATATATATAAACTAGGCGATAAAGTTAAGTGCATAAAATCGGTTGATGAAAGAATTGAAGACAACTGATCCGACAGCAACCGCAAGTGCTATTAGCAGAAGATTATTTTCTGAGATCCTTATGGGATGTGTGCAAGTCATTGAAAGCTGAATAAAACGCTCTAACTAAAAAGTACCGTGCATGCATGAGACGAGAGTGCAGGTTTCCCTTTCGGCAAGCCATTCGGCTCACTAACTGAAAGGTGAACCATACCGTCTATGACGAGCCTAAGAGCTTATGAGGATATTTGATCATAAGTAATGTGTTAGTTTTAATAGAAATCTGCGCTTATGACAATAAAGGGTGTTTCCTAGGTTGCGGCTTCTCTTCATAGGGCATAAATAGTAGTCGCCAAAAGGAGTGTTTCTTCCAAGTAGCATATAAACGAAGTGTTTAGGAATATCAACATATTGATCGTTATTGAAATCCTCATTTCTAATTCCATCCCCGTGCGATTAGATCAAAACACAAACAAAAATCGGACTATGGAGCATAGATATACATAGCGGCGCGTGTTTGAGGTCTGTCGAATTGTTGACGTGCTGCATTGGACTTTGAGAACAACAAAAATGGTGCACCGTTATAACTATTGTGAACTGGTGGAGATGGCTTTAGTGTAAGGTCATTGTGGTCAAAATGCCGTCGCGAGTGTATGCCGATCGTTTCCCTGACCGTATTCACAGTATATTTATACTCACATCATGGTGGACACGCTAGAAGACCTAGACAACCTCGAATAGTCCACACTGAGGAAGAAATACTTGTGCTTTTCAAACTCGCGTTGCGAGCCGCACCTAAAATTTCGCAGCGAATGAATAGTAAGTACTCTCTTATCATTCTTTGACTCTTCTGCTGCTGATTTACCATACATTAGCTTTGTCATTTCAAAGGCAGTTGCTTCTGAAAACGAAAGTCCCAACTTTAAAAACAGCCTATATAAAGACAGACAACAGTCTCTTACATTCCTATGAGGCTTTTCAGAGGCGAATGGTATTGGTAAAATAAATGAAAAGAATTGGATTAATAACCGAGACAGGGATTCACCAAGCCAAGTAGCTTGAGTTTTTCTTAAGTACTTGACTTGAAAGCTCAAGCTTTTGAAAATTTGATATTTGACTTGACTTGATTTTCGATCTGAACTACTTGACTTATATCAAGTAAAATCAAACTACTTGATATTACTTGATATAGATCTGTAAAATGCGTATCGAAGCGTTAAAATTAGGGAATCACCGAGGTTACGGCAGCAGGCACCCGATGATATGACAATTGAACGAATTTGCCAGTAACTTATTGTTTTTAAGAGTATTTCCATCATTTTTGCATTGATATGCTACTCGATAGACTAGATTCGTGAGCTATGGAACTTGACAATAAACCCGATCGAGATGAAACCGACGAACAGATTATAAATAGTATTCAAGCGGCAAGGGACAGTACTGAAGATATTTTAATTTTAGAATGGTGGAAAAGACACGAATGTATTTTTCCAAACCTTGCCGCAATGGCCAAAGTCTTTTTGGCAACGCTAGCTTCTTCAGCTTCATTTGGACGGCAGTTCTCTAGAGCTGCCTTAACTCTTACCAAAACAAGAAATCGATTAGGTGATAACTCCGTTAGAAGTCTTATGTGTCTCAAATCATGGACGGCAAATGAGGATATTACATTTTTTTTACTTCTGTGTCATCGGCATCGATTGCTCTGGTCATTAGCTTCGTATTCTGTGTAGGCTTTGTTACTGTTTCCCGGCGCCAGTCTAGGAACAGCACTGGTAATTAGAAGCCAACAGTGAAGGCTCAGGTGGGGATTCTTCGCTAAGCTTTTATTATGGATAGCTAATTTTGATTGAAAAAATCAGAAATAAATTTCCGCCTCTAACGAGAATCGAACCCGGGACCTTCCGGTCACGAGCCCGCGACTCTAACCACTGAGCCAACCCACCCCCATTTGAGTTTGTTATTTTTCTATGAATTATTCCCAGAATTCAAAATGTTTCGTACGAGGTTTCGTATTTTTATTTCACATTATTACATTCATTATTTAACTAAGTTTGTTGGAGTTTTCGTTTTTGGATGTCTTTTTTTTTAATCAAAGATTACATCTTTATATACATAGATTTTTACTGTTATTGCGTTTTGGCAGTTAATCAGATTAATAAGAAAAAGAATTATTTTTTCAAGAAAAATCAAGTAGTTAGCTTGAAAAACTTGATTTTCAAGCTGCTTGATGTGTAACTACTTGACCTCACTTGAATTTCGAAAACAAATACTTGACTTGACCTTGACTTGATATCAAGTCAAGTCAAGTCAAGCAGCTTGAAAATCAAGTCAAGTCGTGAATCTCTGAACCGAGACAGCTGCTCATTTTGAAACTATTTTGTTTACTAGGAACTAGACCGTTGGAAATAACTTAAAATATGCTCGGCACTCGGCAGTAGGTATCAACGATAAAATTAAGAGTGTATTGCACTATAACCAATTATTTTCAGAATATTTTATATGACCGCATGGGAATTAGGAATATTTTAGCATACAGGCGTCGAGATCCTCTTGATCATCAAACTTCAAATTTCTCGATTTCACGTATCGGCCGCTATAAAATATCATAAAACGGAACATCCACTGAAACGCTGGCCGTAAAAAGAGTTTATAGCTATTGGATAACGCACATTCCCGAACGTCATAAATAACTTTTCACTCTCTGCGCTTATCGCACGAAAGATGTCTCCGAAAATAGCTACATTCTAAAAGAGATAAAAAGTGGCTTTCAGTCGACGTCCGCCATTAAGGCCTTATCTTAACTGCCTATTAAAATTAATGCCGCGGACGTTGTGTTAATTTAATCTCCAATAAATCAAGATCCGAATAATCTCCAATTACCGATTCAGATATGTTGTACGCGCATTGTTATTTATTTCAGCGGGAGAGAAACAACTTTATAATAGCCTGCACAAGATTTTCTGCATGCGCTGGGGAATCGTATTTTATCCCCGATGTTAGTAGGAGACTGTTTTAATGCTGTATGTCGCGGTCCTATTTTCCATTCTAAATATTTGACAAAAAAATAGGACAAGAAATAGGAGGACTGCGCATTAGCTACTGCGCACTTTTACATCCAATTTGTTAGAGTATTAAGGAAGTGTTCTAAATATTTAGGCAAACTGGATGTAAAACTGTGCGTTGAATTACTGCGCATTAGAATCTTTTGCTGGTGATAGTGATGAATTTTACAATTTCTTCACTGTGTATGGAATGTAGTCCCTGAATCTTCTTGACACGTGATATTTTCGTAACAAAAAAAAGTTCAAACAAAAACATAGTGGAATTGTTGAAAGTACTATATAGTCTATCATACCATGTTTTCAAAACATTTTTTTGTATTTCAACCGTTAGGAATAACCCTCAAACTTTTTTTCTCAAATAGTAACCCATAGGTTCTCCTGGATAAATGATATCCCTATTCCACTGGAATTTGTTTGACGCAAAAAATGGATAGAAAAGAATACTAAGTGGGTTTCTGAGTGTCCTTCAGACATGCTTTCGAAAACAAGTTTCTTTTATATCCTTTTCATTACGATAATACTGCGCCTTAAACAAATCCTTACTTTATGATTATGAAATTACGAAAAAATTGGTTTGTGTATGAAATCCAAGGAACTACAAAAGTTTACGTAAAACGGTGACCTCATTTGCGTAGGAAAAGCTGTGGAGTGCTATTTGGGAAAAAAAAGTTGAGGGTGAGTCTTGAGGATTGAAGTACAAAAAGAATGTTCCGAAAGCATGGCATGATAGGTCATTCAGTACCTTTGAAAAGCCCTCGTAGTTTTCTTTTTGTCTGTTTTTCTTACGAATATCTTACACCTCAAACAAATTCTTATTTTTTTAGCTTATGCCTGTGACTTTACGACAAACATAGGTTTGTATATCACATCAAAGGTACTACCAGATTTTAAGTAAAATAAGGACTTGATTTGTGTAGGAAAACTTATTGACATATGTCAATACGTCAAATTAGAACAACAAATACAAATTAAAGCTACAGCAATTTCTCTCAAAATACCCTGAAATTCATTTCCAGCTCTTCTCGTGATAGGTTAGTTTACTGTCTTGTAGTTAATGGTTAACACTTTGAATAGACAGTTATACATTATTGGGCTTCTATTACTGAAGGTAGTATGTCTCAATTGATTATACAGGTTATACAAAAAATATTTCTTGACACGTGATATTTTCATACCATGCATACAAAACGTTTTTTGTTCTTCAAACCTTATAACACACCCCCAATTTTTTTTCAAATAGCATCCAATTATTGTTTCTCCTACACAAATAAGTCCTTATTTTATTTAAAATCTTGTAGTATCTTTGACATTATACACAACCCTTTTTTTTTCCTAAAGTCATAATAAAATAAGCATTTTGTTTTAGGTAATATTTTCGTAAGAAAAACAGTTAAATAAATAAAAAACTAAGTGAGTTTTTCAAGGGTACCGAATGGCCTTATCATACCATCCTTTCAAAATACTTTTTGTACTTCCACCCCTAAAGCTCACCCGAAGTTTTTTCTTTCAAATAGCACCCTACAGCTTCTCCTACATAAATGAGGTCATTATTTCATTTAAAATCTTGTACTGACTTTATTTCATACACAATCCAATCTTTTTCCCAATTTCATAAGCATAAGACTTGGCATAAGATAAATAAAATAAGGATTATTTGAAGCGTAACGTTTTTGTAATAAAAAAGGACAAAAATAACATTTGTCTGAAAGCATGTATCAAATACCCTTTAGAATCTACTTAGTTTTCTTTTTTGTCCGTTTTTTGCGTCAAACAAATTCTTATTTTGTTTACGATATATTATGCTCATGATTTCACGCAAAAAATAATTTTGCGTATAAAATCAAAGGTACCACAAGACTTTAAATCAACTAGGGATATAATTTATGTAGGAAAGCCTATGGGGTGCTATTTGAAAGAAAAAGTTGGGGGAGAGTTCTAAAGCTTGATGGACAAAAGAATATTTCGGAAGCATGGTATGGTAGAACCTATAGTATATTCAAAAACTCCACTCAGTTTTCGTTTGAATTTTATTTTGTTGCGAGACTATCATGTGTCAAGGACATTCATCAGACATATATGTCAGATGTTAAAAAAGGATTTTGGAAATGTATATACCGTTACCAAGCTAATTTATAGTTACAGTTTGCAAGGTTGGATACAAAATGGTTCTGTTACCCAGTTCTGGAACCATGTACCTAAAGATACAAGCTTACTGTAGAGTGTGTGATTGTCCTTGACACTGGTTGTGTAAATGGACCTGCTCTTAGATCAAATCTAAATTTGCAGCTTCGGCACCGTGAGTTAATTTCACTCGCCCAACAACTATGGCACTCTCACTCTTTGCTTTTATATTGAAGTTTACATAATAACATACTATGTAACCTTACGCCACCATGCGCAGTCATACATATTTTCGCATTCCATCGCTCACTAGATCCTGAGTTTTAATATAATATTAGTATTACTGACCAGCTACCTATAATTATAGTCCGATATCCTGGAAAGACGATATTCGGGTGGAACCTTTCATCTACCGCAATATTATCTTTTGAGGGTGGACCCGTCATTAAATTCCTACAAATCCTACAAATAACACCGCTTTGATCCTATACAAAGTGGCAGCTACATTTACATTAGCACTCCTATAAAACGTTTAACAATGGGGCGCAATACCAACGTATAAAAGGAAAACTAAGCCATAGCCGCCCGAATATATCCCACTTCCAGGTAGCATCTTAGCTCTTAATCTGCATCAAAAATCCTCAGGGGTTAGATACTTGAATAGCCCAACAAATACTTTAGCTTTAAACTACCTTAAGTCGACCACTATACAGGTACGTCTCAGAGTCCGAATGCGTTACTCCACACCGGCAACCTGTTGTTAATTAGAAAATGTAATAAATTAAGGGGCCTGTGTATACACAGTTATACATCATATGTATATGCTATGTTGAAACACACATTCCAATTTCGAACAGAACTCACTTGTTTTTCAAACTACATACGCAGTATTTCAGAAGGTGATAGTTAAGACCTTAATGAATGACAACTATTTACGATTTTCCCAAAAAAGTTTTTTAGTGTGCAAAAAACTCGCAATGCAAAATCATACATTCTTCAAATGTCTGTAAGTTAACAACCAAATACGATATCAAAAAAGGCCAAATAGGTGATAAAGCGCAAACTTTCTTTCTCCTTCAGTTTGCTTTTTGAATCATTACTGTAAGTTTAAAGGTAACGTCAGGAGCTTGGAAATGCGAAATGCATTTTTATGGCGACCTTTGGAGCTTACCTTTTGACCTCATCTTAGACACACAAACTGGAGAAAGAGAACAGGCGGCCACGCCTCCTCGCTAACACGGGAATACGTCTTTTATTTGATTCGCAATTTCGTGCGCTATGCCCTAGATCCTTGAAGCTATCTAATCAAATTGTACTGAGACTACAGCTGGCAAAAAGGGCCAAACGTTTCCTACTTGCCTGGCTTCGCCTTCCCATCACTACTACTATCCTGAGACTAAAAATTCATTACTATATAACATTGTGACGTATGACAATAGTAATCCAGCTGTGCAGAAATTAGGCATTTGTTATTGACAGCCATTCTGGGCAATGTAACTTCGATCAAGACATTTGTTGTTATAGGTCATTTTCACCGATTTACGTTGCAAAGTTTTGGGGAGTTTTTCTAGGTAGTAAGCAAGGTAATAATTTTGGCTGGACTTCGTTTTATCGGAAACCGAAGTGAGGGCCAGCAGTAGTACCGATCGACGCGGTTTGACGTCCTGAATCAAAGGAGACCACTCCCAGACCGAGGAAATGCTCGGACAAAAAACTACCGCACTTTGAAGTTTCACCACCTAACCAGGCCCGTCAAGTTGTTGAGGTCAAAATAGGTTAAATAGTGTTAAGGAAACGTTAATTCACTCGGCTTGAAAAAGTGCTCCGTGCCCAATTTGAAATTTCAAACCAAACCTAAAGACGACTTCGAAATTTCGATGCTTTTTCACAAAATAATCGGATTTTAAAAGTACTCGGCAATAAGCACTAGAAACAAAACCAAGAAATGGAAAATAAAAAAGTTATGATACTTTCAATTGTTACTGCTACAAATCAGGTAAGTTTAGTTTGCATTGGGTTTGTGCAGTTTCGTAAATAGGGGGGCCTGGGGGGTCGAAACCCACCAGACATCGCTGATCAGTTTTTTTCATTGCTTGTTGGGCATCAAAGAACTTTTTTGCCTCAATTTTCTACTGAGAGTCAAAATAAATGTAACGTCAGTCAATTGTTAGTTGATACATTTCGAGTCAGGAGATCAAACCGAATCGATTGACCACTTTTTATCACGACCGATTTGGTTAGGTTATGTCAGGTATTGAAGTTTCCAAATTTCAAAGTGGCGTAGATTTCGCCAGAACGTTTCCTCACTCTGGGAGTGGTAGAGCTCCACTCAAGACATCCAGCCGAGTCGATCAACACCCATTTTCACCCCAAAAAATCAATCGGTTGAGTTGAGTAAGGTTAGGTAAGTAATTAATAAAGCTCTGCACCAGAATATTTCCTCGATCTGGGAGTCTTTGACACCACCCTTTACCCCCACTTAGGTTTCCGCTAAAACGGAGCCTTACCTAATTTTTATTCCTCAGAATCTGCAAGAAAGTCTTAACTTTGAAGACATATTTTTGGTTAGTGCTAGTTATGACTTTAGGAGTGATATTCATGAAAAACAAGAATATCCTCCTAGTTCTGAGGGAATCGTGAAGGGATGTACAAGGGGCCCAATGAGCCCTAAGGTATCAGAATATGAAAATAGATGGAAAAATCTCCAGTAATATACCTACTGAGTTTGGAGTTCCACAGGGAAGTGTATTAGGGCCATTGCTCTTCATACTTTTCATAAATGATATTTCTTCGGTTGATTTCGATGGATGCAAAGTGCATTTACTTGCAGATGATATTATTCTTTATGCATCTGGAACTCATTTAGATGAAGTAGTTCGTAGAGTTAATGTTGCATTGAACAACATTAGCAAATGGATTGATGTAAACTCTTTATTAGTTAATATTGAAAAGTCTAAATACATGATTATTACAAACCGACATAATGTGAAAACTGACAGTTGTGTAAAATTAAACAATAAATCGTTAGAGCGTGTTTCCGAAATTAAATATTTAGGTGTTATTATTGACGAACATTTACGTTTTTCTAAACATGTCGATTATATTGCTAAGAAAGTCGCTAAGAAGTTAGGGTTAGCCTACAGAATTAGTACGCATTTAACACCATATACTAAATATATAATATACAGTACCATCATCAAACCACATTTTTATTATTGCACAACTATATTATTCATGTGTAACCGTACTGATTTGCAAAAACTACAATTACTACAGAACAGGTGTATGAGATTTTTGTTGAATTGCAGTATATATACCAGTGTAGTGCGTATGCAGCAGGTATTGCAGTGGAAGCCTATTAAATTTTACATTAAATATAGAACAATGCTGTTTATCTATAAAATTTTACACAACATGTTACCACAATATTTAGTCACTAACTTACAATATCGTTATAATATACATGGCCATAACACACGGCAAAAAGAACATGTACACATACACCCAGCAACCTAATGAGTAGCAGAAACTCTATATTTGACCATGGATTCAGTGAATACAACAAATTGTCAGATTATGTGAAAACAGCACCAAGTTTATAAGGGTATTCAAGGAGCGATTATTTGAGTTACTTAATCAATAGTAATTAATATAAATCAGGACACTTCAACGTGTTTGATCTTATTTTTGTATATCGTTTTTTTTTTAATGTCCAGATATATTTTATATTTTATGTATAAGTAGCGGTATTGCTTACATACATAAATGGGCCTATACCACATTTTTTGTTTATTGGCTTAAACAAACCCTGACAGCACGTAGATGCCATAAATAATTTTACAAAATTTTTATATCGTATTTATAACCGAAAAAAATTGCTCTAAATATTGATTTTTTTGAATCCATACACTTCCCGCCCAGGTCGTGACGTCACCTGTAGGCAACCAATAAGAGCTCACTGGTACAAAACAATAGCATCCGCTCGTGGTCATCGGACCACGAAAGGACGCTTCTCATTGGTTCCCTACAGCTGACGTCATCATCGGCTATTTCAAATTACAGTACAATTTTCTGTTTAGTGTTATTCTCATTTGGATCAAGTTTTTTGCTGACTTTTTACAGTAAATGGTCCCATGTATCACTAAAAATAATACCGCAGTAAATAAATTGATCAATTTGAGATCACGGTATACGCCCGTTGTGTTTGTTTTTAAACAGTGCCATAATGAGGCCTGATATTTAAGCATTGATGTATATTTAAATTAATTAATTCTAAAGTTATAAATAGCATTATGCTAATAATAAAGATCTACTACTACTACTACTAAGGTCTATGGTCTTGGCGATTCCAACACGGAATACAGAATACATAAGTATACGAAGGTAATGGGTAACTAAAGGTCCCTAAATACTTGAGGGTCCCTTAAGTAAGGTTTTGTGTTTCGACAGTTACTTGAAGGTCCCCTACGTAATAGTCAATTAAAGAGATTACATCACATTTCAACATAACATTTCGTTGCCGTCAAGGCGATTTTGTAGGTTAATTTTGGAGTACGGTGTTGTCAGTTTCTGTTACATCCGGTACAATTTCCGGCACAAAATAGAAATTACTGGCACGAAACAAAAAAGGACAACAGAGAACACCAAAATGCGTTGGCATAAGCATAACAAATTGACTTATATTTGAAATATGACAACGTCGCCAAACGAATGCCGCCATCTCGTAGATGTTGTCCACGACTATGAATACGGCACTAAGACGTGGATCGTTGAAAAAGACATGCAAGTTTTACTGCGCCCCTGTTCTCAAGAGGAAAATATGTGAGACGTAAGGTAATTTGCCTATGATGTAATTTGCCCAAAATTGCACCACAAATAGCAGCTCTATAAGAATGTCATAATTAGCCGTTACCTGAATTTTCATTCGAAATGATACTATTTCCAATGTTTGTTGTACCTTTGGCCTTGAACCAGCGCTGTAGTTTACTCTATGAAAAGGAGACTTCCAATAGCCTATACATATTTATAACTTCTGTCATCTTTCTCAGGTTCTCCTTATTGCAGAGTTCGGGCAAACTGTAATTGATACGCCTCTGTACAAAATCAAGCCCTACGTTGCCGTCGGGTGCAGTCGTTGTCAAAGGAGGCCACGATATTGATTAAAAGTCCATAAAATACAGAAACGATGGTGGAAAGGGACACAGGAAATTGGAATGGAAGACCTTTTATATGTCAAATTGGTCATAAAATGGTCAGGCTATTTTCCATTTTAAGCTGCCGCCTTTATGGAACCATAGAGGATTTAGCCTTACTTTACCGGTCGCTATTAAAAATAATGCATGAGCGATAAAAACTTAGAATACAACTATTGGTCTCGTCTGAAACTTTGATACATTTTCCCGAGCAAATTACCAAGAACATTTTACCATTTGTAACTTAACTATTTTCAACTTACGTGTTACGGTACCACGGTTTATAAAAATTATGAATGAAGTTGTAATTCTTGATCAGAATGTGTAAAGAGATAAGTAACCTAAAACGTCTTTAAAGGTGAGTGTAGTACCTTAAACTTACTCTTTCATAAATATTAAGTGGAAAGTTATTGCAGAAAATCTTAGAAAGAACTGTGTGAATGAGCTCTTTGCAGTGTATGGATATTCGTTATAATTAGATAAGCGAGCTAAAAAGCTGATTGTTGTTTTTCAGGATGACTAAAGGGTGTTAGATGAATGTTTTGAGTATTTTCGAATGAGTTGCTTGGACATTATTTTGATTTATCAATATTTCTAATGGTTCTCTAATGCCTTAAACATTTTAGACGAGATAAAGTACTTCCATTCCCTTTTCATGTACTAAACAATAAGTACTTAATTTGTTAAACTTTTTGGAATTTTCGATGTAGATTCGGTACACTTCAGTAACCACTTCAACCTATCAGATATATTTTCAGGAAGACTTGTTAATAGGTACTAAGTCATGATTTCTCAAAGGCACCTTTTTCGAAAGTTACGAGTATTTCGTCCTAGTTTTCATACATATAAAATGCTTTAATAATCCAGGAAATCGACCAAGTTTGTGACCTTGAAGAAATTCGTGAGGAAATTAACAAATTGGAAGACGCTCTAATTTACTGAAATTTTTGGGGAATCCCAAATATATTGAACCGCAATACAAGGCTGTACAACGTCTTCGTGCATGTCTTGTTAATTTCAGGTTATTAACAAAACCAAAGCATCACATGAAAATCTACGAAATCGAATGAAAGCATGACGAGAAACAAAACATATGATTAACTTTTGTACCATCAACGAAACACAACATATGGATCCACACCAAAAAAAAAAAATTACACATTATTATAAATTCCCTAGATATAAAGTATGTTGGTGGAAATTTGTAGATGACAATACATTGCAGGGGGGTTGTATCTGTAATTTATTTGACGAATCTCCTCGGGGCCACGAACTTCTTGGATCGTGTAATAATTTTTGTGATGGCGCATAAAGAGATATAGGAAGTTTTAATTCTGACTTTATCCTAAAAGGTAACAATCCAAGTTCGTCTTAGCTGGTCAAAACCGTTTCAGAAACTGATTGGCTGAGGATTACTCGCCAAGGAGAGTTAGATAAAAAATGGAGTCAAGGTGACTCAGTACTTCCCACACATAACCGTGATGTGATATCATTTTACGTTTTCCCATTGCATGAAACTATAGCCTGACACTCCTTTGATAGGACGACACAGCTTTTATTCTGCAAGCTTCAACTGGAACGTAACGATCAGGAACCCCCCATATATAAATGAGTTTGAGCTATTTTTATATTTTTAGTTTTTTATTATCCCTGCGCCGCTACTGACACGATTTCTAAAAACCATCAGTATTTCCTACCCGCGACGGCAACAACACATATTGGGATGTATGTACTATGTACACATCATAAAATGCCAAGTCTCTTCGTTTCTTTGATAGGCAAGGCAAGGCCGATAGACCTATTAAAGCTTAGTACGCCGCTAGGTCCATGGTTCGTAGACCAATGAAGAGCCTATTATGAACACAAAAACTTTTCCAATATTACAAACCCCCACTATCCAACACCCCAATTCCACCCCCACCCAAAAAAGCAAAAAACGCCTAAAAACGAATTTTGTGCTGTTTTTATATTTTTAGTTTTTTATTGATGGTGCGCCGCCACTGACACGATTTCCAAAAACCATAAGCGTTTTCCATCCTCGCCACAGTTGTTAAACAGTAGCAAAGTTTCATTAAAATCAATTGCAAAATTTCCACTACTAAATACGGAACGATCTAATCTGAAGCAATATTCGTACGTATACATCAGAATAGGCAACATTCGGATGGACCTAGAAAAGGGTATTATTGCTACTACGTATTTTTTTCACAGTTCAGTGGACAGAATATTATGCATATAACAAATTTTTGAGTATTACAATTCCCTCACCTCCCAACCACCCCAATTTTGCCCCGCCCCAACGACCCCAATTTCACCCCCACCCAAAAAAATCAAAAAATAATAATCAGGAACCTCTACGAAGTTTAAGGAATATTTGAAATTTTTTGATTCTTGCTAACTACTCCTCCGCCAATGCACCGATTGTCAAAGTTATAGTTGAATTACCTACCAGGACGACCCCGCAACATATCGGTACCCAAATTTCATCACAATCCATGCAGACGAACAGACAGACCGACGGAAATGAATGATGTGGATTTTCGTCATGTAGACATCATAAAACGCCTAAATAACGTATCTCAAAATACCAATTTTTCGTGATCACAGTACGCCCCTCACCTATCGGTGTGGGACGTAAAATGGGGTACTTAAAAGACATTGGTAACAACCTTGGAGAAGAAACGATGGTTACGAAAAACTAGGAGACAGCAAACAGGAAGATGTACCAACATGCCTCATGATGATGATGAATCAATATAAGAAGTTTTCTGATCTAATCCTAAAACAATAACAACCCAAGCAACATATCTTCTATGTTCTATTTTCTATGTATCATCAAAAGATACCTTCTTTGTATCACTACTCCTATAGAGCGATACCTCATCACAAATTTGAAGAAAATATCCTAGAAGACGTGGGCACCTTAACGAGAACAAATGTCATAATGAATGAACATAGACCGTAACCGAGTAGCTCAAGAAATGCTACTTCATAGTTTTCCTTCCTAGACATATTCCATTTTCCTTCGCTTGTCTTCCGATATGATTACGTTGTGTATAGTTTCTGATGTATCACATCCATCGATACGTGTTTAAATATCTTTCATATTCGCAAACGTTAGGACAGCTTCTATCACAAGCTGCCTATCAGATTCACATCTGATGCTGATTTGAATTTTGTAATATAGGCGCCGCCTGCTATAGACTTAAATACAAAGGATACGATTGTCTCTGCAAATCCCCTTTAGGTCGCCCGTTATAAACTTAAATACAAAGGACATGATTGTCTCCACAAATCCCCTCTAGGTTAAGGGTCCGTATACGCAGACCGATTCGTTTTGCCTGAACGTAATTATTCCTTCTTGATGGAAAGCTATTTGGGGGCAATAAATATTCGCGGCCGATGTTCCATAAAACGAAAATTGTGTGTCATTCCAGCGGATGAAATGATTGCTCGGGTCGTCGATATTAAGTGTCTGCTATAAACTTCTATAAATGCTGATCGTTAAGGGTCATTTGTACAGGGGCAGAAGCACACAGAAGGACATAGACGTACGAAAGGCGCTTATCTTCTGACGGTGGATAACGGAGACCAGGTGGATGTGGTCTACACTGATTTTTCAGAGGCCTTCACCAAAATAAGTCATACTAAGATTATTAATAAGTAACATCTGCTTAGGTGCAGTGAACTACTTCTAGTTGGGTGTTCCACGACGATTAAGACAAGCAATGTACCGGGCAGTAGTAGCAAATTATAATTTTGGGGTGTAAATTAGAGCAAATATAGTATCTTTTCTTATTATTGAGTCACCCAATGAGGTATTGGTTTTTGGTCACATGACGTCGGATTCAAAAATTTTAATGGGACACCCTGTATGTCTGTGACTTTTTGTGTTCCCCCGATAAAACAATTCCAACAAACTAGCACACTTGGAGTCTAAAGTGATTAATTCAAGAACTACAAATACTTAAATGACTGTACCACTACCATTATGAAACACTACCAAAATAATTTAAGTATAGGGATATATGCCTACCTAGGCCACATAATGCGTGGAGAATGCGTCTCATTCTTCAAGGTAAGATCGAAGGAGGGAGAAGAGGAATTGGAAGAAAAAAGCTATCATGGATGAGAAACATCCTTCACTGGACAGGACGAGCGACTTCCAGGAATTACAGAGTGCTGCAATGAATAGGATGATCTGATGCGAGAAAGGATGAATGCCTAGGCAGGAATCTGCATGGCACCCTAAGAGGAAGAAGGGATATATGTTATAAGCAATGGTAGTGGTACCATCCTATAAGTACCTGTAGATCTTGAATCAATCACTTTAGACCCCAAGTGTTTCTGTTGTTAAAAATTCTGAATCGAACGTCACGTGATCAAAAACAAATACCTCATTGAGTGACACAATAATAGGAGCAGATACTATATTTGCTCTAACTTACACCCCCAAAATTATAATTCGCTACTACTGCCCAGTTCCGATATATTGCTTGTCTTAATCACCGTGGGACACCCTGTATAATGGCTACCACATGTCACTGTATCAGGTCTGGTGTCCCACAGGGAGCTAATCTTGAACCTCTGCTGTTTTTATATTTTAGCTCTTTAAGCTATTACAAACATCTCTTTGCTGATGACCTCAAAGTGTTCATGCAAATATCTGAACCTGAAGAAGAGATAAAATATACTTATAAAATGGTCCGACGAATCTGTTGAGGAGTTAAGGTAAGGATCTTGGGATCATATTCGACACCAGGTTCACTATCGGAAGAAATGTCTTGGATTCATCATCAGAACGGTAGATTCTTTGACAACCAAACAACTTCAAAATGCTTAAACTATTCATTTGTACGCTAAAAATTAGAATATTTATTGTTACTCTGAAACTCTAAATATATTTGTACACATAAAGGACTCACCAATACCTTTAAAAAATGAGCAATGACCAATGACCCAAAACCCATCTGTAGCCTTAATTTTTTTAACGCCACAGGCAAGGGGAGTATTGTATTTATGCAATTGCGTAATCTCAGTAACTGTCATATCGTTTTCGATGAAATTTTATATGTTACCTGATGTTGGATCGTTCGCGGCCAAGTAATTATTAAAAAGCAGGAATTCTCAGAACCTTCAGAGATTAGTTATTGGCAGTGCTGTAATTATCAACAAACACATTTTAAAAATCCCTACAAACTTCATTATCTGGACTCCCGAATTTTCAGTTTTTAGGGGAGGGGGTGAAATTGTCGTGGACGAGAGGGAGGGTTATAAGGAAACTCGAATTTTTTTTAAACAAATCGAGTTTGGTTATATTTCGTATGTTAAGCACCTAGTCAAACCACGTCCTTGAAGAGAGTTGTGTGGTATTTATCTTCCCATGCCATGGGTGAGACTGTGATCGAGATATTGAAGAAATAACTTCCATCATTTTTGATGACATCTACATCATGAACGCCTATATGACTGCACATCGCTGCACCAGGTTTGATTGAATTTGTTATATCTTCTAGGTAATGATGCTATATTTCCCTTCCAGTTGAAAGTGCTTCTTCTTCAGGTGCCATCTCCATTCAATGAAGGTTGGCGACAATTTGGGCGTACTTATTTCGGTCTTGAGTGGTAGGTACGAATTAAAGATGATTTGTTCATACCAGTCCAATCGCGTATGATTTTTAACCATGAATGTTGTCTGATACCAGGACCACATTCGCCTTCGATTTTTCCTTCTATTATTAGTTTTAGTGTATCATACTTGTTGTTCCGGTATATGTGGCCCAGATAAGCGGTCCTTCTTCGTTTTATTGTAGTAAGTAGCTCTCTTAAATCCTTCCCATACGTCTAAGTACTCCATCGTTAGATATGTGTTGAGTCCATGATATCATGGTATCCACTTTTAGAGCTCTTTCAGACGAGGATATAGTATCTCAGATACGCGTATTTGAGATACAGATAATCCACACATTCAAATGAAGCTGTTCAGACGTCTCCGGCGACGCATACAGTATCGCCAAAGTATCGCGATACTGATTCGAGTATGTCGTGCCATCCAGCCGCCGGCGACAGAATGCGTATCTCAGATACAATATTACCATTACGTTCTACCTACTTGTTCAGACACGCATACTTTTGCAGCGGATTCCATAGGCTTTTTATTCTTTTGTTAGAAGTTGAATTAGCTACACGCATTGGTGCAAGTAACCAAATAATGGAGCATGCCATATTTGATAATGAAAAATGTATTAGTTTGGTGGAGCCAAATCCATGTCTATGGGTTTATGCACTCCTCAATATCCATAACTTGAAATAATAAGTGCACTGCACTGCCACTGTTTTCGTACTGATGCAGAGTTACCTGTATGCGATACGGTATCCAGAAGTATCACTCACAAATTCTGTATCTCAAATACGCGTATCTGAGATACGGTATCCTCGTGTGAAAGCAGCCTTAGTGTCCATGCTTCTGCTTCTGCTGCTGTTGAGAGTTACGTAATAAAAATTTGTCTGAATACATGTAAAAGCATATCTTTTTGCTATATTTTCGTTGTATTACTAAGGGATACAGCTCCATATTGCAGGTCAACGATAATTTAGAAAGACGGAAATAGTACCGCGGTATACTGTACAGGACGAAAATGTTCGGGAATCACTAAGCCAACTTGCTCAACATTTTTACATCTAGAGCTTATTTCTTATATTTCAAGAGATGGACGATGCCAGACATCAATGTGTTCTGAACCAATAGCTTTAATCCCTTTTTGCATACTTTGTCAGCATTGGAATTATTTTTGGACAAGGTAAATGAATAGGCCAGACATGGATAGATTCAAATAAAAAGAAAAATATATTTTTGAGCGAACAATACAACTCCGAAGAAATCGACGATATAGTAATCACTTATTAGCCAGTTATATACGTCTACCTGACTAACTATTCATCAGCTATAGTACTATGTAATTTATTTTCCCTGTCCTTCGTGCTAGCGTATATTAGAATAAAATCGGCTTTTCATTATAAAATTGGAATTCTAGAAATATGTTTTCAAATTCACAGAAGCATGTCAGAAACTGCTTGCATTGTTACGTATGTGCATTTCAAAGATGGTTCTAGGTTAATGTATATTAAGCACCCGTCTATTTCTAAGAAGGATATTCACTGTATAATCCGGATATCTTCGTCCAACTATTCCAAAGAGCGGAGGGTGTAACTATATAACAATACATCAATGCGCGTGTCATAAATTTTTGGATTGTATAGTATCGGCAGGTATCAAGATTGAAAAGCATCTCCAAAACTTTACAATTCATTCCAGCTCCGATCTATAGGCCCTATAAGAGTATTTGCTTTAGAGGGACTTTTATTTCTCCCAGGTACTAGGTTCTAAAATATTTAGGGCTGAAGTTACAACCAAAAATAAACATCATGATAAAACACTTTCAAATGGCATCTCCACTTTACCGAGAAATAAGAGATAAATAATACATAATCTGTTAGGTCTATGATCACTGTAGACGCTCAAAGCAAGAGACCTTGTCGGTAAACAGCGGCCTGAGTTAAGATTACCTTTATTGTTTCGTTAATGCAAAAGTGCATAAATCATAGCTATTGTATGTACATTCTGGCACATTGGGTTTCAGGCAATGAAACGTTGATTTATTTTGTAATATATACTGTACATATTTAGATTTAGATATATATGTTATTTCACTACTTTTGGACGTCAAAATTTTGACAATTATGATTGTAGTCACCTATTGTTACATTTGGATGGATATTAAAGGTTGTAAGGGTGATAGGTCGACCCAGTTCATTTAACTACTTTATAGGTAAATTCTTACAATTGCATTGCCTATACTTCTTTTCTAAAGTATGTATTGAATTGCCGATATTTCACCATAAATATTGTGATTACTTTTTAACTGCATAACTGCAACTATTGCTTGTATCCTACACATGACGTGGCGGCTTGTGACTCACGAGACCGGCGAGCCAAAATATAAGAAATAACCTAAATTTATCGGCACCTTAAAAAATATAATAAAACAACAGTAAAAACACCCAAAATTTTATCTTAATATAATGTGTATAAAAACACTTTTAAATTACCCGGTACGTAAAATCTAATCGTCTTTCCTTATTTTTTGCAAAAGTGTCAATAACTTGTTTGTTAAGATTTTCAATGTTATTTAAATACTTTTTGTTGTTTCGTCAGGAATGATCGCCACACAGTTTGCTTTATTTAATTCTCTAGTCACCTCTTCATAATAATCTCTAAGCCTACAGTCCAACAACTCATTTTGAATTACTTTAGAGGTTCCCTAAAATGTCGCTTTGCTAAAATGTTCCTTTAAATCCCTATCTAACTGAGAACTAAAATTTATCAGTTCTCGGAATACTCCTTTGTCCTTTGTGTACCGGTTCCTCTGTTTCATTATGACCACGTAATGCTAGTTCTGAAGCACGGCAAAACCGGGTACAGTTAATTATAATATTTAAAATGTAACGGTTTTTGTCAACTTGTTCATTTTGTTTTATTATCCATTCTCTATAAGCCGATTTGACTGACAAAGTACATTTGATTTTCCAAGCGAAGCTAAACGTATTATTTACATGCACCCTGGAATTTTCATGCGTTTTAAGTTTTCCATAGACACCTGTATGCACTATATCGGTTACTCCGTTCTTCGTCCAGGTAAACCTGAAGATCCGAGGGTCTGACATTTTTTTGATATTTGCTACTTGAGGCTGAAACTCAAGATAACGGCCAGATTTGTAATTACCGCCCTCAAATTATACATGACACGAATTTTCACCCCGACAAGAAGCCAGATAACGATTTTAGATTTTTAGGGTAAACCTGAAGATCCGAGGATCTGACATTTTTTTGATATTTGCTCCCTGAGATTGAAACTCAAAATAACGGCCAGATTTGTAATTAGCGCCCTCAAATTATACATGACACGAATTTTTATCCCGACAGCAAACCAGATAACGATTTTAGATTTTTAAGGTAAACTTGAAGATCCGAGGGTCTGACATTTTTTTTGATATTTGCTACTTGAGGCTGAAACTCAACATAACGGCCAGATTTGTAATTAGCGCCCTCAAAGTATACATGACACGAATTTTCATCCCGACAGAAAGACAAATGACGATTCTAGATTTTTAGGGTAAATCTGAAGATCCGAGGGTCTGACATTTTTTTGATATTTGCTACTTGAGGCTGAGACTCAAAATAACGGCCAGATTTGTAATGTGCGCCCTCAAATTCTACATGACACGAATTTTTATCCCGACAGGAAACCAGATAACGATTTTAGATTTTTAGGGTACCTAAGCCTGAAGATCCGAGGGTCTGAAATTTTTTTGATATTTGCTGCCTGAGGCTGAAGCTCAAAATAACGGCCAGATTTGTAATTAGCGCCCTAGGACGTAAACTAAACAAAACACATGGAGAACAAAAAATTCGTTTTTCTTAAAACATCCACAAATCAAATTGTTTTTATTGTAAATATTTCGATTGAACTTTCGTACTCGGATTTTAACATCCGACGAACTAGACACATTTTGCGTTTTTTGAATATCTAATTCGGGAAGCGGTCTTCCCAGTTCCTTGATTTCAATTTTTTCCTCAATCGAGTATGTGGAAAACGCATTTAAGAAAAGATCGCTAATTACTATTTATCTTGGGAATAGTCCCTCACTTATTACGAGCCCCCACTAAATATTATTAAAATAACTTGCAACTTTCACGTCGGGGCGCGAAACGACAGCAGAAATTAGTCCGAATATTCCCAATCGACAACGACAACAAGATCTAGTCTTGGTGAGCCAGCAGTTACCTGGCTCCTTTTCCTAATAAAATCGTGCTCTGCGCATAGCGTTAATATGACCTCATTGAACCTTTCGGCTAGATGTATATAGCAGAATTGTCAGTGATTGGGGCCACTGGCAGTTTGGCTCCGACACCGCACGCCGCAGCGCGGTGCTTTCTCATCAATAGTCTGGGCGTCTTTGGCGAAAAATTAGGATAATATACTTGATTTTTGTGAATGTTTAGTTTTTGGTAGATAATTTAAAAAAAAAATAGGACGTAATATAATATTTAAAAGTATCACAAAAGGTTACGTACTCGATTTATTGTGGTGGTGCTATGGCTCCTTAGCTCCTTAAGGCGAGCCGCCACTACATGACAGACTGAGATATCAACTCTTTTACCTTGTAACAAATTGATCTTAAGGAGACGTTTTCCCGTGTGCACTTGACTTGTTGAAGGGATTATACAGGGTTGGGATAAAGCAAAGTTTACGGAATACATATAAGTTGGATCACTCCGCAAAAATATCAAAACGGCTTGCCCCTTGCCCTGTCTCCCCGGTACATCGATAGCAGTGTACCGACGTCAGCCGGGAGATACGGGGCGGCGCAAAGTAGAGGTTGAACGTGTTTAACGCGAAGTCTATACAGTGTCTCAAAAATATCGGATTTTGTTATCTCGGATTTGTTTGCAAGAAATGGATAATCTTTTTAGAAGTTTGGGAGTAATCAGTTTCGCGAGAAAAGATATTACCAATAAATTTAAATTTACTAACGGATGGAGAATGACAGTCATCCTCCATCCTTATTTTGTGGTAAACCTTGAAATGTAAGGGATACAAATACAGGGTATCCCACGACGATTATGACAAGAAATATGTCGGAACTGGGCAGTAGTAGAGAATTAAGAATTATAATTTTGGGCATGTAAATTAGAGCAGATGTTGTGTCTTTTTTTCATTGTACTACCCAACGAGGTATTTTTTGTTGGTCACGTGACACTCGATTCAAAATTATTAATGGGACACCCCGTACATTTGTGCCTGTGTTCCTTCCGATAAAACAATTCCAACAAACTAGCACACTTGGGGTCTAAAGTGATTAGTTCAAGAGCTACAGGTGCTTAAAGGATTGTATCACGCTAAAAGCGTATAGTGAGACAAAATATTCATTCGGTGATCTTACCATACCACCCAGTGACATTGTAAATTGTATTTTAGAGCTCGAAAATACGTTTATTGATAACTTTAACAATTTAGTTTCTGCAGTAGCAATTGGAATGACACTGAAAGGCAAATGTCAAAAATAATTTATTCATATCCATGTAAAGCATTTCCACATGATTATCTTTTAAAATTGTACATACGAGTTCGTATATACTATACCATAAAATGTATATACTGTGATCTCAAAAATAAGCCAAATAAACAAAACATTAAAGTAAAAATTCTACAGCACCTTTGAACCATCAGTTTTTACTTATCTACGAAAGAGCTAAAATATGTGAAATCATTTGAGATTCGTTAGTAATAGTTTTACTAGGCTTTATTTTTGATATCAATTTATGTAACTTGGTGCATTAGCAAAATAAACGTTATATTTGTATTTGTATGTCTAAATCGGCCGTCAATACATAGTTTTTCAATGACCCTCGTATATACGTACAACTCATGTGCGTTAGCAAGTCCCCGCTAGAAGACCCTCGTACTTGAGCAAAAAACAACGCAAAAACTAACTGGCGCGTGCGACCGCGGCATCGCTTTCATGTGAGTTCTTCAAAGTGCCGACGGAGAGTGATCCAACTTGTATGTATTCCGTAAACTTTGGATAAAGTATGGAACCAAGCAAATAACTTTGGAATAGAAAGAGTGATATTACTAAAAATTTGCAGGCAAGTGTAGTGACGTCTAATGCATCCGAAGACATTATGTTTGCTATTAATGTACTTCCGGTTTAACCGGAAGTACCGTCAACTTTTCTAATTTAAATGGGACACCCTGTGTATTTTTGCAGATTTTAATTCATCTTTTTTTTCCGAATACGTCCATAGTGGGTTTAGTATTTGTTTCTTAAAAAATTTGTCTCACAAATTCGTCCGTGGCGGTCTGCGGTCTTCCCGTTTGAGGTAATTTTTTTTTGTATTTCTTTTTTTAGTCACCGTCAAACGTATTATAGGACCCCTGTCGGGACGTAAATCATTAAAAGTTGACACACTTCTTTGTGAGTTCTCGCGCGATCGCCAAAACCGACTTTGAATGTCCAGCATTTTAAACACCTGAAATGATAAAGAAGCTTTATCTTTCCCATTTTTACAGAAACTAATGCTAAATCCACTATGGACGTATTCGGAAAAAAAGATGAATTAAAATCTGCAAAAATATACAGGGTGTCCCATTTAAATTAAAAAAGTTGACGGTACTACTCTTGTATAGCAAATTTAGCAACAATTTACACTCTACCAATAAACAATCCTAACACAATATTCATTCCTAATTAATTCATTCAAATTCAGTTGTTAGTTGAGTTAAATATACAGGGTGTCCCAAAAAATAGTGTCAAGCGGAAGTCCAGAGATAGAGCACACCCAGAAGTATCTGAATCACCCCCATATATATTATGCAATTTTTTGTAGTTTCCGAGTTATGAATGTTTTTCTGAATTTTAGAGAATTCTCTACATCGACAACTTAAAACTGCTCCAAAAGAAAAACTAAAAGACTTTTCCAAATTCTCTTTTCTGCTAATTCATCTCTAAGAGTTTACTATTTATAAGTAAAATAATCGGCTTCGTAACTTTGATGAAAGTTATGAAAATTTAAGTGTTAAGTGAAAAATTTACGATCTGATAATTATGACTTAAATCTTCGACTCTCAATTAAAAATCCAAAGAGGCGATTTCATGACTTCTGAGCAGGTCTAAAAACTTTTTCAGGCTCTCAGCTATAACAGTCATTGAAAAAAAGTAGTACTTAATGGGGCTACTTTCGCTGCAATCGACCTTCAAAGACAAGAGGCGAAAATTTCTTGAAATTAGCGATGTGATCTTCAATTCATCAATAGCTTATGTTAACGCGCTAATAGCAGAATGGTTGTCAGTACCGCAATAATAAACGTTAAAAACGTTCCATAAATTAAAAATTTGTTAAGTAGCTCATTCTTAAAAACCGGTTTTTACCTGAGCGACAACAAAAAGAGCTAACGCTAACGCAGTAAACGATGTTAGAAAGAGATAGCTATGACATTGTTGTGATGTCTTTTCAAAATGTGTCATTGCATAGGTTCCTTTCGTTGTCTTTATTCAGTCGTCTGTCTGTCTTTGCAGCTTTAAAACGATACGCTCTTGTTTGGTAAATTATTTTGACAATTGGGCTTCCTTTACGGACTATTGAGTGCAAGCAGATTTGAAGTTTGGCTTTCCCTACGGACTCTGAGTGCTATCGATTTGGACTGGCGTTGCTTCTGTTGTCTGACTACTTGGCTATTCCTACGGACCTTGAGTGCACGACAACTTGATTTAACGGTGCTGTTTTCTGCAAGAGACTATGCAACAAATGGATAGGTCGTGGTGGACCCACTAAATGGCCGCTACGGTCACCTCACTTAGTTACGATAGTTTTTTGTTTGGAGCTACTACAAAGAACTAGTTTATGCTAAAGAGTGTGGAAACATCAGCGAATTACGCAAAAAATTAATACAGGCTGAAGAAATAATAAAAAACAATCGAAGAGCTTTTGTTAATTTAAAAAACAATTTTTTCAGAAGATGTAGATTATGCATCTAATAAGAAGGTAGACATTTTGAAAATTTCTTGTGAAATTTAATAAACTTAGTGAAGAAATCTGATAATTTCGTTTCATTTTACAATTTCCCCCTTACAAAAAAGAAGTCGTACATACATGTAAAAAAAATCTTAGCAAAGTGACACAGGTGGTCATCTATCGCTATTCTGATCGCGCTGAATGTTTTTGATTGCGGCACTGACAATCATTCTGCTATTAGTGCCCTAAAATTAGTTATTGTTTCATTTAAAATCCAATCGCTAATTCCAAAAAATATCCGCCTCTTGTCGTTGAAGGTCGATTGGAGCCAAAGTAGCCCCATTAAGTACTCCTTTTTTTTTAATGATTATGATAGCTGAGAGTCTGAAGAAGTTTTTAGACCTGCATAGAAACCATGAAATCACCTCTTTAGTTTTTTGATTGCGAGTCGAAAATTTAAGTCATAATTAACAGAACGTAAATTTTTCACTTTACACTATAATTTTCATGACTTTCATCAGATTCACTAAGCCGATTCCTTTATGTATGAACAGTAAACTCTTGAAGATTAATTAGGAAAAAAGATAATTTGGAAAAGTCTTTTAATTTTCTTTTTTGAACAGTTTCAAGTGGTCTAAAATTCAGAAAAAAAATTCATAACTCGAAAACTACAAAAAATTGCATAACATATATGGGGGTGATTCAGATACTTCTAGGTGTGCTCTATCTCTGGACTTCCGCTTGACACTATTTTTTGGGACACCCTGTATAGACATTGTATAATGGAGAAATATCGACACATCATATTAGTTATGTGTGTGTAAGAGAAAGCCGCAAAATATAGAATCCTTAAACATATTCTGTTATCTGATGAACCTTAAGCATGGATTACCGCATAAAATCCCATGAGTAATGGAAAACCGATGTTATCTGATGAAAGATGGATATCTCGTCGCAAATTGCAACTGCATTGCATATATTTATTTTCTAAAGCATGTATTGCCGATATTTCACCATGCATATTGTGATTAATTTTCAATTGCATAATTGCAACTATTGCTTGTATTCCACACGTGACAGACTGAGATATCAATTCTTTTATCTTGTAACAAATTGATTTTAAGGAAACATTTTCCCATTCGTACGCACTTGATTTGCTGAAGGTGGATTCACACTACCGATGTATAGCAAGAACCTTGTATAGTAAATTTAGTAACAATTTACCCTCTACCAATAAACCATCCTAACACAATATTCTTTCGCTAACTAATTTATTCAACTACAGTTGTTAGTTGAGTTAAAAAAACAGACATTGTATAATGGATAAACATCGACACATCGTATTAGTTATGTGTGTGTAAGAGAAAGCCGCAAAATATAAAATATTTATCTGATGAACCTTAAGCATGGATTACCGCATAAAATCCCATGAGTAATGGAAAACTGATGTTATCTGATGAAAGATGGATATCTCGTCGATGCCGGTCCGATCTTCCATGTGAGTTATGCATGAATGAGCGCCGCCTTTTTTTCGATTAACACGCACATCATGCCCGCCTATGTTAATTATACGGAACATGAAGCAGCAGGGTTTCAACTCTTGTCAGATATACTTCAAAAGACTACCAATTTCATTTGTTCATCCTAAGCCAGGCGTAAATAGCCGCTTAACGGTTTTACTCAAAGTCGTCGGTACAACCTCAAAATTGTAATCCTATATACAGGGTGTCCCATGACGATTATGACAAGCAATATATCGGAACTGGGCAGTAGTAGCGAATTGGTGGTGACACAATAAATAGAAAAGATACTATATTTGCTCTAATTTAAACCCCCAAAATTATATGCTAATGCCCAGTTCCGATATATTGCTTGTCTTAATCGTCGCTGGACACCCTGTATGTACAATTAAATACCTTCAATACGTTATAATAAGGTTCAGCTATACAGGATGAGTCTTGAGTTGATACACCTCTTTAAATTGTCTACGGAAGTCGTTAAAATAAATAACTTTTTTTACATGACTTTTTTCAAAAAACTGAAAAATAAACGAGATATAGAAAAAGTATATCTGGGCTTCTGTATAAAGACGTGCTAGTCTGTTTATGATTAGCATTGTGCTCGGATCTTCGCTAATTAGGCATTGTACCTGTCAGATGGTGCAGTAGTCACTTTTGTGCATAATTGTTAATTTTCGATTGGTAAATACTAAAAGTGGCACATTATTATAAAACAACTTTTAGGATTTATCAATTTAAAATTAACATGATACCCTGAAGGTACATAGGTCACTAATTGTCCGGTACAATGCCTGATCGATAAGATAAAAATCCGTGCGAAAAACTGAACATAAACAGACTAGGTCTTGATATACAAGCCCAAATTTAGTTATTTTGATCCTGTAAGTCGGTTATCTTTCATTTTTCGTAATAAAGTTGTTGGAAAAGCTTGTTCTTTTAACGACGCGTCGCGACGGTTTAAAAAAGTATCAACTTAGGACTCACCCTGTATAGAGTAATAAGCTGCTTGCAGAACTGACCATCCTAGTGATTGGATTTTCAAAACTGAGTCAAAACAAATCCTAGAAACATACACTTTTAATGAAAATTTTCGGCTATATTTACATGTACTTTTTGCTTCCCATACCATAGGTGGAGGGAGTATAGTAATCGCAAAAATTCAATTTTGACATAATACGCTTTTTGGACGTTTGTAGGTAGTAGCAGAGACAGCTATTTTGCTGACACACATCTTAAAATGATCTGCATGTGTGAACACACTTCTAACATTGGGGTCGCAAATTATTGGTTGCGCGGAATGATTTTTTAGAAAAAAATGCGATGCTCCTTGAGCCAAGCCACTTTTAGTCATATACTGAAGGACTCTCAAACAGTAGTGTCATGCGGAAATGCAGAGATAGGGCAACCCTGACCATGCTTTTTAGTCTTTCAGTTATTATTTCTTCGTTTTTACTTCCCGCACCGATAGGTGACCGACTTGGGTCCAGCCCCATTTGACAGTGTTTTTAAAAAATGTGAGTGTCTTTCATACGCCGACGGTATAAAGTTATTTTGTACTGTCACTTCTTTCAAGGATTGTAATGACATACAGATCGATCTGACTAATAGTCTGATTCATTCTGCGATAACAAATTTTTTAAGTCTAAACGCCAACAAATGTAGATTAATACGGCTTTCTAAGTGTAAACGTCCATTCATGTATCAATATTTTATAAATGAATATCCTCCGAAAATTGCTGAACATTTCTGCCTGCGATATACGTGTTACTTTTAGTAGCGATCTTAGTTTTAATAAGCACATTCATAGTATTTTAATAGAAGGCTTTAGAATTCTCAGTTTTACACATCGTACATGTTCTGAATTTCATGATACTTTAGTAATCTAATCACTATACAATTGTTTCTATTATTAAGCATTTTAGAACACAACAGTATTATCTTATGTCCCATCTAAAAAAGAGCAAGTTAGATGTCAGAATAAATTTTAAGCTCTCATTCCCATGTTCTCACATGCCGCACGAGATCAGAATCCAACTAGTGTCAGGGTGACAAAATTTTATAATTCAGAAATACTATTATCCAAGAGTGTAGTTAAAAATACAACGTAAAAACGATGCCTTAAAATGCTTGGAAGAGCGAGTTTCAGTCGAATGTAAGATAAACAACTAAATATCTGGCCGATATTATTTTCTAAACAGTTTGAAGAGCGTCACAGTAATTTAGGCGGTTCGTCACGTTAGAATAAAGTCTAAAGTTGGATAATGTTTACTTGATGCCTGACTGAAAATACGTGCGTCCCTTCAGACTAGTCGACCACAAAAAATCATTTCATATAGAACCTAGTGATACTTCGTACAACAAAGTGGTCTAGTGAATTGTTCGTGATTGTGCATAGATTGTGCATAGGTGAGTTTATCTCACAGAGTACCCAATTCTACTAAGTGTTTCTTTGTTTATTGATATATTGATTTATTTCATTAAATCATTTGAGAATTTGTTATTAGACAATTGACAAACTTTCATACACACGTTTATATCATTAGTGGTTTGATGATTCAACTCTTGAGTGTCTACGATACGAAAACAGATAACAATCTCGAAGTACGTCGCGAGTTGACCCTTCGTGCTGAACTAGTACAAAGGAGTGGATACTTTGCGAGTTGACCCCTAGTATCTTAGTGAGTTGGCCTCACAGTTATCATGATAATACTCCGCCCTAGTGATTGGAGCTCTTGGAGAGGTATTTCGCGTGTTGACCCTTAATACCAAAGACCCAAGTGCTGCTCGAGTTTTGTTATATGCTTTTTGTATAATTATACAGTATATTATTTCATCTATTCTCTTGGAGAGGTATTTCGCGAGTTGACCCTCAATACCTATGACCCGAGAGATGTTTGATTTATGTTCTGTATAATTTGTATGACCACATGAGATGTGGATATGATTTTATCCGTTTGGGGTTAAAAGATATATTTGCTGTGTTATCTATTTATATTTGTGTGTTTATTTATTCTGCCTGTATATTATTTCATCTACCTATTTGGTGGTTGAAGAGTTATTTGGTGTGCATCTGTTTATGTCGTTTTGTTTAAATTATAACAATTGCATAACCTGTAGGTTATGTGAATTACACCAATATAAAATAACGTTATGTTATTTAATTAAACCTATGGTAACCTATTTTTCAAAATTTATTCTACTTTACTGAATTGGTTACTCAGGATCTTTTTATTTAATTTCCAGATGTGTCGTCTCGAGCGCTTTTCCTGATACAGGCCCAACCTCTTATCGATGTTAAATTAGGTAGTTCTAGTAAGTTGTTGTTTAAACATTTAATTGTGATCTTACTTAATTTATTTTGATCATTTGTTCATTGATTGAGTTACTTACTACTTTATTAAATGTTTTTAAGACACGCCCAGAATGATCATTTAATCATCAATTCGTTTTTATGTCCTACAATTTTTCAGAAGTGGGATTACCAGAAAAAAAAACATTAATATGTACATATGCTTTCAAAATTTTTAAACAAACTCAATTTAAATTTTGCCTGCCGATCGAGATGACACATTTAATCAAACCAATTCTAAGTATTCTTTTCATTTTCTAAGTGGAAAACCGTACGTGATGAGTGCTTTGTGCGGACGTAAACGACAGCTGGTATTAGAGTTTGAATCAAATAGTTCTCAAAATAGTTCTTCGTAAAATCAGACACCGATTGAAGTATCGCACATTTAACGGCTATAATAAACACCCTCGTAGAACGTAGAGTTAATGTTCAACGCGAAAAATCTAGCGTCTCTGTTAATCATGGAGACATGGTATGTACCACTCTTTGATCCAGAAGATCACTGATTGGATTTCTAAAGCAGACGAATTAAAAGAAGTATTTTTTTTGGCAGTCTGAAGGAGCCATAATTCATTTCTCGACTTGAAACCTGTGTGTCTGCCACATAGTCTAAGATCTAATATCTCCGTATTCTATCAAATATTCCGAGATCTCACACCTGTATTTTGAGATTTGACAATAGTTATGTATCCTACTACAGACTCCGAGACAAGGTTTCATCTACTCCACTGTCGGCGTTGTTTGTTAAAAGTCGGATTGCTTCGAATCTTGCTTTTAGATAATACTGACGCGTTCAACATATTAGCTTCTGCAAAAGATCATTTGATTAAAGTTGCGTCGAAGCTACCTAAAACGCCAAAGGGTGATACTATCTCTTGATTTAAACCAGAACTCCAAGATAAGGTTTCTGCTAAGCAGTGTCATAAGATTAATAAAATTCGTAACACATAACGGTTGGTCTGAAGATATCACGATCTATTTCGTTACTTTTTTTTTTAATTGGAAAGGTTGAGAGCCTTTTAGTAAAAGGACTGTGGAAGTTAAGGTTTACTTTGAAAGTGTGATAAGGCAAAATTCTCGATATTTCTACAAGAAAGTGGTACTGTTGAATTCCTCGGGTAGTGGTTGTGGAAATGGTAACAACAGGTGATTACAGTACACCTGAAGTATTGTACTGATAAATGTTTACGATGTTTAAAACATCGAAAACAGAAAACCACTTGCCGGGTTAATAAACCTACAGGGTCAAATTTGCGTCCAGGGATGCAGGTAGTTTTCTTAGTAAAAGTCGAGTAGAAACAGATGTGCGTGAAGATCTTCCAAGCTGTATCAATTATTGCGATACATATGGTCACTTTTGGAATGTAAAAACCCTGTATTTCGGTGTGGTTTATAAACATCATTTACACATGGTTCTGCCGAGGGCATGACCTGGCTCCTATGGTACTTTTATGAATCCTTCTGGATGAATAGTTGCACTACACGCTGTGTGGATTTTGTCAGCACTTACAAGACTATCACTTTAAATGAGGTGAACTTATTGGACATTGTTTATAGCTCTTCAGAGACGGCCGCTCTGAGGGGGTATAGCAATGCTGATACAAGTCATTGGGGTCCTGTCATTTCAACATAGACGTCGATAGTGAATAAGCAAGTGTAAAGTCACTTATGCTTCTGAACTGTATTCGCAATATGCCTTGACCTATTGAACAATTTGTTACCGAACAGTTCCCGGCTTGGACTATGGGTGATCCAGTATCGTTGGCTGTTAGAGTGATCCTTTGGATCTTATGTCTTGGATAATGGTTTCACTACTCACAAGTCTGTTAGATTTTATAACCCAGAAAATGAAGTCAAGTTAGACACATCTAGATTTCTATGCAGTGTTTCGTTATAACCATAGGTTGTTAGCAATATTTAGAGGTCAACGTCTCATCTTCAATCTCAAGAAATGGGCTTATCGGTTGAGGTTAGTCGCATTCCTTGAACTTTGAATGGAACAATGGAAGGCCAAACCTGGTAAGGAAGAGGTCTAAGGTTGATGGTTTAGTTCCAGCACTTTTTGCAGGATTATGCTTTATTGCTAAACCTGTTACAAATCTCTTTGAGTGTATCTTGGAGATGAGCAAGCAGTGAACGCTATTGGGAGGTTGCAGTGCAACTTGGAAAATCTGATTTTGTTGCTATGTAATCTAACTGCATGCGACTGAATTACGCAGTGATGCTAGCGTGCTAGGTTGGGTGCTATATTGATGCAAGTTCGACCAGAAAAGCGTCTACACTCAGTGGCGTACTGTACTAGACAAAAATGTTCAATGGTTAACAAAAATACCACTTTTATGAGTTAGAAATTATGGTGGTAGTCGAGAGTTTGAAGAGTTCAGAGACCATTTGCTCTAACTCAACTTTACTGTCGTAGCTGGCTGTAATGATTTGAAAGTTATCAGTGTAAACAAGCAAATAATATCAAGAATTGTATGGTAGTAGTTACAGAGTTTACTTTTGAAGTAAAATACAGACCTTAGTGCTTGGATGGCACATGTAGAATTGTAGATTGTGTGAATCCAGTCGATGGGACTGACTAGTCTTCGGAACCACAGGCTGTGCTTGGGATTCAACAAATAGATTGGGTATTATCTGGACAATAACTCACAGTTGAAAAGATTAAAAAATTCGTGAGGTCTTGTCCAGAGCACTAGCGTCAGGCGAGGAAAACCAAGTTTATAAAAAAAACTATGCCTTGAGTGATTGATGGTCGAGTCTATCGGATCACAGTTCAAAGAATCTCATGGTATGAGTCATCAAGTTAGTGAAAGCTACAAATTATGACTTAGGCGACTTTGCAGTGCATAAGATGGTGTGGTGTCGATTGACCGAACATTATTAGTTTATTAAGATGAGAAAGTACTTTGAGAGCTTAATATCTTGCTGATTTCCATGATTGTACAACAAGAAACAATCTGGTAGGGAAGAGAGAAGAGAGCATCCAAGTGCAAAAACACTTACCCCTTTTTCACGGTACATGTTTATCACCTGGTATGGTAAGATACAACCTAGGACCATTTCCGAAAAGTAAGAAAAGAAATGCATATGTTTTGGCATTGATTGATAGTCTTACGAAATTTGTTGCACTGAAGGGCGTGAAAACAACAAAAACTAGGTTCGTGATTGGTCTTGGTGAGCAACGAAACAACTATTTGGAGTACTTGTCAGTGATCAAGGTAGTTCGATCACAGCTAAGACATTCAGAGATTTCTGACATCAAACATGTTCTGGAGGCTATGGCAAGTCCCAGTGCGAATTGGTCAAGTGATCAGACCGCATGATGGTGTACGTTTCCTTATCACGACATCGAAAGAAGATCTGTGGAACAGAGAACTTCTAAATGTGCTGTTCGTTATAAAAATCATTCCAAACAGGTACCTATACACGGTAAATCCTCTAGTCAACTTCTCTTTGGTTATGGCTCTCAAAAAGGAGCCATTATGTCAGGAAAAGACAGGTTCGTCAATACTGACTCTCATCGAAAACCTAGTTACGCGACAGAGCAAGCAGCTAGGACAACAGAGGCAGAGAAACAAAGGCAAAAAAAAGCAATTTCAATAAGAAGCGGCAGTTCCCGCGAAGATATAGCCCAGGCATTTTAGGTCTAGATGAAAAGCAATATCCCGATACCGGGGCGAATCGAAAATTGCGAAACTCTTTGGCGGTCCCCTAGTGGTAGAAGTGGTTTTACCAAATATGATCTATATGTTGTTATTGATGATGACAGTGACGCCATGCAGGTCTAAGATATCTCGGGGCGAGATATTTGCAGGATGGCCGAACTGTCAGGGTGACAAAATTTTATAATTCAGAAATACTATTATCCAAGAGTGTAGTTAAAAATACAACGTAAAAACGATGCCTTAAAATGCTTGGAAGAGCGAGTTTCAGTCGAATGTAAGATAAACAACTAAATATCTGGCCGATATTATTTTCTAAACAGTTTGAAGAGCGTCACAGTAATTTAGGCGGTTCGTCACGTTAGAATAAAGTCTAAAGTTGGATAATGTTTACTTGATGCCTGACTGAAAATACGTGCGTCCCTTCAGACTAGTCGACCACAAAAAATCATTTCATATAGAACCTAGTGATACTTCGTACAACAAAGTGGTCTAGTGAATTGTTCGTGATTGTGCATAGATTGTGCATAGGTGAGTTTATCTCACAGAGTACCCAATTCTACTAAGTGTTTCTTTGTTTATTGATATATTGATTTATTTCATTAAATCATTTGAGAATTTGTTATTAGACAATTGACAAACTTTCATACACACGTTTATATCATTAGTGGTTTGATGATTCAACTCTTGAGTGTCTACGATACGAAAACAGATAACAATCTCGAAGTACGTCGCGAGTTGACCCTTCGTGCTGAACTAGTACAAAGGAGTGGATACTTTGCGAGTTGACCCCTAGTATCTTAGTGAGTTGGCCTCACAGTTATCATGATAATACTCCGCCCTAGTGATTGGAGCTCTTGGAGAGGTATTTCGCGTGTTGACCCTTAATACCAAAGACCCAAGTGCTGCTCGAGTTTTGTTATATGCTTTTTGTATAATTATACAGTATATTATTTCATCTATTCTCTTGGAGAGGTATTTCGCGAGTTGACCCTCAATACCTATGACCCGAGAGATGTTTGATTTATGTTCTGTATAATTTGTATGACCACATGAGATGTGGATATGATTTTATCCGTTTGGGGTTAAAAGATATATTTGCTGTGTTATCTATTTATATTTGTGTGTTTATTTATTCTGCCTGTATATTATTTCATCTACCTATTTGGTGGTTGAAGAGTTATTTGGTGTGTATCTGTTTATGTCGTTTTGTTTAAATTATAACAATTGCATAACCTGTAGGTTATGTGAATTACACCAATATAAAATAACGTTATGTTATTTAATTAAACCTATGGTAACCTATTTTTCAAAATTTATTCTACTTTACTGAATTGGTTACTCAGGATCTTTTTATTTAATTTCCAGATGTGTCGTCTCGAGCGCTTTTCCTGATACAGGCCCAACCTCTTATCGATGTTAAATTAGGTAGTTCTAGTAAGTTGTTGTTTAAACATTTAATTGTGATCTTACTTAATTTATTTTGATCATTTGTTCATTGATTGAGTTACTTACTACTTTATTAAATGTTTTTAAGACACGCCCAGAATGATCATTTAATCATCAATTCGTTTTTATGTCCTACACTAGTAGGGTTAAAGAGCCTGGATAGCTACAGAAACGTTTCATCAGCAAATTTAGTAACAATTTACGCTCTACCAATGAACCATCCTAACACAATATTCATTCGCTATTAATTCATTCAACTTCAGTTGTTAGTTGAGTTAGACAGACATTGTATAATGGATAAACATCGACACATCGTATTAGTTATGTGTGTGTAAGAGAAAGCCGCAAAATATAGAATCTTTAAACATATTCTTCTGATGAACCTTAAGCATGGATTACCGCATAAAATCCCATGAGTAATGGAAAACTGATGTTTATCTTTTTTTCGATTAACACGCACATCATGCCCGCCTATGTTAATTACACTCAACATGAAGCAACAGGGTTTCAAATCTTGTCAGATATACTTCAAAAGAGTAGCAATTTCATTTGTTCATCCTAAACCAGGCGTAAATAGCAGCGCAACGGTTTTACTTAAGATCGTCGGTACAACTTAGGCTTCAAATTGCAATCGACCAAAATTGTAATTGTATAATAATGAACTGCTACGATACAGGTGAGTTTTAAGTTTATACACATTTTTTTAAATTGTGTATAGATGTTGTTAAAATAAACAACAAAAAAATGTCAAGTCAAGTTGATTGACTGAGTACTTCCCACACATAATAATGATACAATTTTATTGCTTTCTCATTTCATGAAGCTATAGTCTCAAATCCCCTTTTTTTTCCTCTGGGAGCCGTCAGCACTTAAGCCTTTAAGGCCTATTGTGCTATAACTTCCCAGAGGGGGGACGGTGCACGGCCAGCATCGTTGGAATGATACCATCATCCCGGACGGTCCGACGGGGGTCCCCCGTCCGGGCCTTCCGGTCGATCATCCAAAGTGCCGGCCGCGTAAGATGCTCCACTCAGCAGTCAGTCCAAACTGTTGTCTCCCTGGTGCAATTCAGTCAACCACCCAAGCGCTAATCGCGCACAAGGCTGCTGCTGCCCTACTATCGAAGGCAGACGCTCAAATCCCCTTGCAATCAAATCATCGTCCACCCTCCCGCAAAAAAGCAACCAACACAAAAACTCTCGTAAATAGTTTCCTGCGTCTCCTTCCTTAGGAACTATAGGACACCACCGTTTTATTCTGCATGCTTCAACTGGACGATGCGAAACGATCAGGAGCCTCCAAACCGTCTAAAAACGAAGTATGAGCTGTTTCTATATTTATAGTTTTTTGACTATTGTTGCGCCGCCACTGACACGATTTTTCAGAAACTGGCGCGTCTTCCATGCTCGCCGCGATAGTAAATTCTGTGTCGAAATTTCATCAAAATCAATTCAATCATTTTCACGATACACATTGAACGAAACTAAGCAACATTCGTATATGCACAAATCACAAAATAATTCCCTTTTCTGTAAAAGGCAATCCAATGTTCAGATGAACTTCAGATGAATATGCCGCTTTGTATTTCTTCCATAGGGCTATTATAGTACAAGAAATGTTTCAGCTTTACAGCCCCCCACCCCCCAACCGCCCCAATTTCACCCCCACCCAAAAAAAGTAGAAAACTATCAGAAACCCCTAAAACGCCCAAAAACAAAGCTTGAGTTGTTTTTATACTTCTAGTTTTTTTTATTATTCATGCGCCGCCACTGATACGATTTTCCCAAAACATGCGCGTTTTCCATCCTCGCCGCGGTAGTAGTACTGTGTCAAAGTTTCATTAAAATCAATTCAATAATTTTCGCATTACGCAATATAGAACGATCTGAAACAATACTCGTATGTATACATTACAAAATTCTAAGTCCCTTATTGGCTTCTATAAGTAAGGCAATGTTCGGGTTGACCTAAAAAAGTGTATTATGGTGCTAGGTTTTTTATTCGCAGGCAATGGACAGCCCGTTATGAATACAATCAATTTTTCAGTTTTACAATCTCCACTCCCTAATCACCCCAAATTCACCCCACCCAAAAAAGTAGAAAATGATCAGGAACTCCTAAAACGCCTAAAAGCAAGGCTTGAGAAATATTTTTTTTGTTTTTTGCTAATTACTTCGCCGCCAATGCACCAATTTTCAATATTTTTGCAGCATTACCTACTAGGAGCCCACAGCATATCGGTACCAAAATTTGATCACAATCCATGCAGCGGTTACAGAGATTACGATGATAGAAAAACGCCACAGACAGACAGACAGACCGACAGACAGACGAAAATGAGTGACATGGATTTTCGTTATGTAGACATCATAAAACGCCCAAAAAGCGTATTATCTCAAAATCGAACATTTTCGCGATCACTATACTCCCCTCACCTATCGGTGTGGGAAGTAATAGAATATCTAGGCTTGTGTATGAAGACGTATTGGTCTGTTTATGTTTAACTTCTTGCTCGTACTTTTCGCAAATCGATTAGATGTTGTACGTGTCAGCTAGTGCGGTAGTCACTTTTTGTTTATCATTTTTAGTTTTCAATTTGTAGGTCCTAAAGTTGGCATATTATTGTGGAACATATCTCAGGATTTAACAACTGAAAACTAATTAGGATAAACTGAAAGTTCGCTAATTGGCAGGCGCAATGCCTAATCGATAAGAGAAAATCTGAGTGAAAAACTAACCATAGACAGACTAGGTGCGTCTTGATACACAAGCGCAGATTTAACTTTTACTTCCCACACCGATAGGTGAGGAGAGTATTGTGATCGCGAAAATTTTCGATTTTGAGATAATACGTTTTTTGGACGTTTTATGATGTCTACATAACGAAAATCCACGTCACTCATTTCCGTCGGTCTGTCGGTCTGTCTGTCGGTCTGTCTGTCGGTGTGTCTGTCGGTCTGTCTGTCGGTCTGTCTGTCGGTCTGTCTGTCGGTCTGTCTGTCGGTCTGTCTGTCGGTCTGTCTGTCGGTCTGTCTGTCGGTCTGTCTGTCGGTCTGTCTGTCGGTCTGTCTGTCGGTCTGTCTGTCGGTCTGTCTGTCTGTCGGTCTGTCTGTCGGTCTGTCTGTCGGTCTGTCTGTCGGTCTGTCTGTCGGTCTGTCTGTCTGTCGGTCTGTCTGTCGGTCTGTCTGTCGGTCTGTCTGTCGGTCTGTCTGTCGGTCTGTCTGTCGGTCTGTCTGTCGGTCTGTCTGTCGGTCTGTCTGTCGGTCTGTCTGTCGGTCTGTCTGTCGGTCTGTCTGTCGGTCTGTCTGTCGGTCTGTCTGTCGGTCTGTCTGTCGGTCTGTCTGTCGGTCTGTCTGTCGGTCTGTCTGTCGGTCTGTCTGTCGGTCTGTCTGTCGGTCTGTCTGTCGGTCTGTCTGTCGGTCTGTCTGTCGGTCTGTCTGTCGGTCTGTCTGTCGGTCTGTCTGTCGGTCTGTCTGTCGGTCTGTCTGTCGGTCTGTCTGTCGGTCTGTCTGTCGGTCTGTCTGTCGGTCTGTCTGTCGGTCTGTCTGTCGGTCTGTCTGTCGGTCTGTCTGTCGGTCTGTCTGTCGGTCTGTCTGTCGGTCTGTCTGTCGGTCTGTCTGTCGGTCTGTCTGTCGGTCTGTCTGTCGGTCTGTCTGTCGGTCTGTCTGTCGGTCTGTCTGTCGGTCTGTCTGTCGGTCTGTCTGTCGGTCTGTCTGTCGGTCTGTCTGTCGGTCTGTCTGTCGGTCTGTCTGTCGGTCTGTCTGTCGGTCTGTCTGTCGGTCTGTCTGTCGGTCTGTCTGTCGGTCTGTCTGTCGGTCTGTCTGTCGGTCTGTCTGTCGGTCTGTCTGTCGGTCTGTCTGTCGGTCTGTCTGTCGGTCTGTCTGTCGGTCTGTCTGTCGGTCTGTCTGTCGGTCTGTCTGTCGGTCTGTCTGTCGGTCTGTCTGTCGGTCTGTCTGTCGGTCTGTCTGTCGGTCTGTCTGTCGGTCTGTCTGTCGGTCTGTCTGTCGGTCTGTCTGTCGGTCTGTCTGTCGGTCTGTCTGTCGGTCTGTCTGTCGGTCTGTCTGTCGGTCTGTCTGTCGGTCTGTCTGTCGGTCTGTCTGTCGGTCTGTCTGTCGGTCTGTCTGTCGGTCTGTCTGTCGGTCTCTCTGTCGGTCTGTCTGTCGGTCTGTCTGTCGGTCTGTCTGTCGGTCTGTCTGTCGGTCTGTCTGTCGGTCTGTCTGTCTGTCTGTCTGTACTCGTTTTTCTAGCCACGTGATCTCAGTAACGGCTGGATGGATTGTTATGAAATTTGGTCAGCGATATGCTGTGGTGTCGTAGTAGGTAATGTTCCTATAATTTTGAAAATCGGTGCATGGGCGGCGGAGTAATTAGCAAAAAACAAAAAATTTTAAATATGCCACAAACTTCGTTTTTACGCGTTTTAGGGGTTCCTCATCATTTTCTGCTTTTTTTTTGGTAGTGGTGAAATTGGGGTGGTTGGGGGGGGGTTGTAAAGTTGAAAAATTTGTTGCTTTCATAATAGACTGTCCACTGACCTGTGAAGGAAGACCTAGTGACATAAATAACTTTTTTAGGTTCATCCGAACATTGCCTTGCCTCTTGCCTAGTACAGAAAGCAAAGGACTTAGAATTTTTTCTGGTGTAAACGTACGAGTATTGCTTTAGATCGTTCTTTATTATATAACGAAGAAACTGTTGAATTGATTTTAATAAAATTGTGACACAGTATTACTACCATCGCGAGAATGGAAAATGCGTGCCAGTGGCGGCGCAGAAATAATAAAAAAACTAAGAATATAAAAACCGCTCAAACTTCGGTTCTAAGTGTTTTAGAGGTTCCTGACCATTTTCTGAGTTTTTTTGGGTGGGGGGTGAAATTGGGGTAGTTGGGTGGTCGGGGGTTGAAAAACTGAAAAATTTGGTGTATTTATATTAGGCTGTCCACTGACCCGTGAAGGAAGACCTAGCGACATAAGTCAGCTTTTTAGGTCCATTTGAACATTGCCTTGCTCATTACCGAAACTAAGGGACTTAGAACTTTCTGTATACATACGAGTATTTATTGCTTTAGATCGTTTTGTATTTTGTAACGTGGAAACTATTAAATTGATTCTAATGAAATTGTGACACATTATTATTACTGTGGTGAGGATGAAAAACGCGTATGCTTGTTAGAAATCGTATCAGTGACAGCGTAGCAATAATCAAAAAAACTATAAATATGACTATAAATATGAAAACAGTTCAAACTTCGCTTTTAGATGTTTAAGGGGTTCCTGGCCGTTTTCTACCTTCTTTGGGTGGGGAAGAAATTGGGGCGATGATTTGGTATCACCGTAATGTGTGGGAAGTACTGAGTCAATCAACTTGACTTCATTTTTTTGATTCTGTATCTCGTTTCGGATAAATGTTTTTGGAAAAAGTTGTTTTGTTTAGCGACTTCTATACACAGTTTGGAAAAACTCAGGACTCACCTTGTATAGAATAATAAGCTGCTTGCAGCGTTGACCATCCTAGGGACTGAGTTTTCAAAAGTGAGTTTAAATAAATCGTAGGACAGATACATTTTTAATGAGTATTATCGAACTGTATTTACATGTACTTTTACTTCCCATACCATAGGTGGAGGGAGTATAGCAATTGCAAAAATTTTCGATTTTGACAGCTTATTTGCTGCACAGCACATTAAAGAAATGAAGTCAAGCTGATTGACTGAGTGTGTTACTCCGCTAGGTTTTTCTTTTACAGGTCAATGGACAGCCCATTATGAACACAACAAATTTTCAACTTTTACAACTCTCCACCCCCAACCACCCTAATTTCACCCCCACCCAAAGAACGATCAGGAACCCCTAACTTAAAAACGATATTTGTGTTGCTTTTATATTTTTCATTTTTCGATTAGTGCTGCGCCGCCACTGACACGATTTCTAAAAACCGCGTTTTTTATCCCCGTCACGGAAGTAGTACTGTGTCAAAAATTCATTGATATCATTTCAATAATTTCCAAAATACACAATACAGAACAATGTAAAATAAAAACTCGTATGGATACCTACATCAGACAAGGATAGACCTCAAGAAGTGTATTATGCCACTAAGTCTTTAAGAAGTAGCCGTGTGTTGGGTGCGATGATTTGTTATTTCGAAGGATATGTGGGACGCACTGAGTGAAGCCACTTCTAGTCATATAGAGGGACTCTCAATCAGTAGTGCCATAAGGAAATGCAGAGATAGGGCAACCCTGATATTCTTTTTAGCCTTTCGGTTATTATTTCATCGCTTTTTCCTCCAGGTTCTTGAGTGAGAAGTTATGGTCCTCAGAGATAATTATGCTATACGTACGTTTGATTTTCTTCCTGCATTATGGGTCAATCGTATATATTGTTGCTAATATTGAATAGGCCACCACTCGCAACTCAATAAATTCACTACCTGGTTTGCAAGCCCTGGACACCCTGGGAACAAACGTGCTTTCTTACCGCTCGTTTCTCGTTGTATGAGGAACCGTCTTGCTATGATATGCAGCACTCTCATAGATGCATCTAACAGACTCGGAGATCGGCAGAGTCAAATAGGATAACTCAGAGGAGCAGACTCCATTTTAATATTGGTATAAAGGTGTGAGGTTACAAACCGCATGCTGGCGAGAAAGCAGCTGGACGTGACGCGTTACGGTCAGGTCACCGATTAGTCACGTTGCTTTTCTCTGGTAAATACAGAGTATTAGGGGCAGCAGCTCGCCAGGCAGGTATAAACTGGGCTTCATATAAAGGTCACTCTCATCTCAAAATCAGTCTCAAACCTAACAGCATGTCTGAAGCAGTCTTGGCCACACATCCTTTTGCTGTTTCTAGAAAAGCTTAGCAGCCTAGATTCCAGTAAAAATTACAGCGTCAGATGTCATACCTCCAATGTTCCTAAAAGACTGTCATGAATCGCTGGCCTTTCGGATGCATAGTACCTTCCAAACAACACTCATGACTCAACAATAGTGAGTAGAGCAGAAGACGACACTCTACACATCGTCGGCCACGGGAGCAGATAACCGCCTACACGCTGCAAAGCGTACGACACCCAAAGAGGAATACTATCTTACAGTGCTCCTTTGGTCTAGGGGTATTTCTTGCCCTATGGCAGCTTCATTCATTTTTAATACCGATTTTTAAGTCCGATTCCAAAACAGACATTAAAAACTATAGACAAGTATCCTTACCTTCTGTTATGTCGAAGGTTTTTGAATCTATCATAACAGATGCACTTTTCAGTTGCTTTAAACGTACAGTGTCTCCAAATCAACAAGCGTTTTTGAAAGAAGATCGACTTCAACAAACTTAGACGTTTTCCATAAGCAAATAGTCCAAAGTATTGAAAATGGATTAACTGGATGTATGGATGGATTACGCTGTCCTGACGAAAGCTTTTGACAGGGTGCACCAGGGTTTACTATAATTAACAAGATGTTAAACCTAGGCGTCACAAGGCACTATCTGTATGTATAGAGTGGGGAGGGTGAGTGGTCCCACTGCACTTAGGCCACAGCTGGCCCATTGTGCATCCTCCCAGGGAGTTGTTTTCTCAGGTCATCGTCCATCCTGCCAATTGTAGGAAGGGGAACAAGTAGCTAGGGACATCTCCCTTATGTGGGCAGGTGTAGGCCAAGACTCGCCGAACGCACACCCTCTAATGGAAGATAACTCTGGGCATTCACGTATGACGTGTTCCACAGTTTCGTCTTCGCTTTCACACATTCTACATATATTTCGGTGTGTCACTTAACCCCATAGAGTGGAGGTGTTTCCTGAGTAGATAATGGCCAGTCAGGAATCCTACTATGAGACGTAGGTTTGGTCTGGCCATGGCCAAGTACTTCTTGGATATTGCCATGTCAAAACCTGCAAGCTGCAAAGGTTTCCTTGGCAAATCAGCATCCTTGTAGTTCTTCCCATCGTTTTACCATTTCGGCATGGGAGTGATCTTTAGCTATTTCCGAAATTGTGGTTGCCGATATTCCAGAAAGGTCACTAGTCCACACTAAAATTCTTTGGCCAGCGGCTTTCCTGGCTAGACCGTCCACTATACGGTTGCCTTTGTTGTTGTTGTTGTTGTGCCCAATACTGTTTTTGTCCGAAGCATGGGCTAAAGGTTGGTGGCATTTTATTGCTAGCCTTGATGTGATACAAGACCTTTTCAGGGTTAGAAGTGCCTGTCTGCTGTCAGTGCAGATTGCTACAGATTTGCCAGATACATCTCTCCTGGCTAGTTCATTTGCGGCTATCGATATGCCAGCTAGTTCCGTTTGAACGATACTGGCGAGTTTGCCTCTAAACCAAATTATACCCCCCCCCCAACCCCCGGTTGAGGCCACCAAAAATATATCTTCCCATGGTGAAGCTGTACAATGAATAACAACCGCGAGCCGCCGCGCCGCCAAAGCCGGTAAAGTCCCTGAGTCCAGTTTTCTTGGGTTATCGGGTCTTACTTCTAGATAATTCATTTAAAAATGATTATCTAAGGTATTCAAACACTGAATGGCGACGCATTTGCTTTTTTGATGACGCTTCTGATACCCACATTTCCAACGTTCCCTCTTTTTCTGCTGAGTGGCAGTGGTCGGACTGGCCGGTATTGTTTACAAATATGAGTCAGCGTCTTGAGCGCATTTGCCACGTTTAACAATTTTGCATCGATATCCTCAGAGACTGAATTGAAAAATGGCGTCAAGCGTCTTCACTCCACTCACTACTTCCCACACATTATCGGTGCTAACAAAGATTTTCGAGTTCCTCTATCCTTACACCATCCTCATCAAAGAAATAAACAATGATTAGTGACCTTTGAAACATCTGAAAACGAAGTTTTTGAAATTTTTCATTATTTGTTGATTTCTCTTCCACCAGTGGCAAGAGTTTAAACAACGAATGTAAGACGTCGGTGTCAAACTCAAATGGATAGCGTGTCATAGTAGCACATGATTAATAAAATGTCATGGATTTAGTATGGCCGTATTTAATATAAGGTAATTAACTGTACTAACAATATATAAAAAATCAATAAAATGGTTAAAAGAATTGTAAAATAACAAAACCTTTTATGGGCACATGGGCATAGGCTGACTCTCATATCAAGATGGTCTGTAGCGCACCTGAAAATGTAATAAAGCCACTGAGCATACTTGCTCCACAAACTTGAGAAAGTAAATACATCAAGAATCGTCAATAATAATTATGCCAGTGATTAATCAGAATATTCTTGCTAGATTGTTATGCTGTCCCAGTGACGACAACGCACTGACCATGGAAGTATGTGCAAGGCTTTTCGTTCCGAACACTGTAATGCCAATGGTGCCTGAACAAACAAACGTATCGAGTTGTGCAATGAGTAATACAGTACTCACTCAATACAGTAGCGACAACGCTACCGAGATTGACAACAATCTCCTTCTCTCTATTTCTCTTGTACTCTGGTCTAGACCACTTGGCAATAAACGCTCCAATGCTGAGGAGTGCAATGGACACCAAAACGCGAGGTGTCCCCCCACGACATTGACCCTTGCGTAATACCCTATAAGCCGTGCAATGGTCCCAGACCTGCTCAAGGTATAGCCACAAGAAACACAAAACATGCCAATAAACCTCAGGCTGACAACGCAACAATCAATAATAATTACAACAATCAATAATCGTTTTTAAATCATCTCTCAAACCAGGTTATCTCAAATATCATTAACAGTGAAAATAATAATACCAAGTGCGCAGTAACAAGTATAGCTCGTGAGAAAACTCACCCCTTCTTGTAGCACCACTACACAAACCTAACACACTGTTTTCTAAAGTTACCAAAACCCGAATGGCAGCAAATATTAAAAGCGCTTTATTCAAACCGTCTCAATAATAGTGCCTGTGTGATGATAATATAAATAAACCATACTGTCTCCTAATTAAACTTTCGGCATCAACATAGCCTTTGTAGTAACCGTGAGAAGCTGCTTAGTCCTATTTTCCAATATAAACAAATAGCGCCAACGTTTCTCAACTTCATAAATCGTCATGCGTAATTATTTTATGGATATCGACTTGTAAGGGAGCACAGACATAAACAGATTTGGAAATTATAAACGCTAAAAAATATACAGGGTCTTACACGATACACTATTACCATTTTCTCCGCGGTAGTAATGCGGTGTCACAATTTCATCACAATCAAGTTCATAGTTTCCAAGTTACACGATATAAAATTCTAAGGCAAAAATCGGACAAGTCTAAAAGATATCACTAAACTCGTTTTTTTGGGCGCAATGTAGATTATTTTATGAAAACAACAAATATTTGAGTTTCCACATCTCCACCAAATGGAAAAGGATCATGATCCTGTGAAGCGATGAGACCAAACGAAAGTTCTAAGCAGTCAATTGTAGTTTCTAATGCGTTAATTCAATATTCTTACATGCCTGAGGTCCGCATGGTGCAATATAAATACTGTACGATAGAAACAGTAGTTTTGATCGGCTCAGTTGATTTTGCATAGAGCAAAAGAACGTAACAAAAGTCTTTCGCATTTCTATTGACTTTTCAAAGCTTATCGTTCAAGTCATACATCACATCACCATGCATAATCTCAAAGCACCGGAAAACAAAGAGAATTATTTGCGATCTCATATTCTCTATCTCGAGCTGTTTCTGTACACTTTAAGTAAAAATTGATTCAAATCAGACATACTCAGTATAACGTGATGAAATTAGTATATTTTCGCGTTACGCTGCAGAACGACCTAAAACAATACTCGTATGTATACATCATAAATTCTAAGTCCCTTGGTTTCTATAACGAGCAAGACAATATTCGGATGGACCAAAAAAAGTGTACTATGCCGCTAGGTTTTTTATTCATAGGTCAATGGACAGCCTATTACGAATACAACAAATTTTTCAGTTTTACAACCCCCCACCACCCCAAATTAACCCCCACCCAAAAAAAAGTAGAAAATGATAGGAATTCCTAAAACGCCTATAAACGAAGTTTGATGGATATTTAATTTTTTCTATTTTTGCTAATTACTCTGCCGCTAATGCACCGATTTTCAAAGTTTTCACACCGTTACCTACTAGGACCCCACAGCATATCGCTACCCAAATTTCATCACAATCTATGCAGCGGTTACTGAGATTACGAGGGTAGAAAGACGCGACAGGCAGATAGACAGACAGACAGACAGACCGACAGACCGATAGACACACCGATAGATAGACCGACCGACGGAAATGAGTAACGTAGATTTCCGTTATTTAGACATCATAAAATTCCCAAAAAGCGTATTATCCCAAAATTGAAAATTTTCGCTATCACAACACTCCCCTCACCTATCGGTGTGGGAAGCAAAAGGTTATCTCAAATATCATTAACAGTGAAAATAATAATACCAAGTGCGCAGTAACAAGTATAGCTCGTGAGAAAACTCACCCCTTCTTGTAGCACCACTACACAAACCTAACACACTGTTTTCTAAAGTTACCAAAACCCGAATGGCAGCAAATATTAAAAGCGCTTTATTCAAACCGTCTCAATAATAGTGCCTGTGTGATGATAATATAAATAAACCATACTGTCTCCTAATTAAACTTTCGGCATCAACATAGCCTTTGTAGTAACCGTGAGAAGCTGCTTAGTCCTATTTTCCTATATAAACAAATAGCGCCAACGTTTCTCAACTTCATAAATCGTCATGCGTAATTATTTTATGGATATCGACTTGTAAGGGAGCACAGACATAAACAGATTTGGAAATTATAAACGCTAAAAAATATACAGGGTCTTACATTCGGCCATCCTACTATTGACTCGTCCCGAGTCCATCAACGTCATCTTCATCAGGATCTGACAGAACTACTCCTTCTTCATCACTGCTTGGACAACTTGATGTCGCATTCCTTTAGGTACAACCTATTGCAGACCCTTTGCGGTTATCCTGTAGACACGCCCTTCGCGCCACGCATAATTTTTGTATATGTGTCTATCACTATCAGTTTGTGGAGGTTTCGTCAGAACTTGTCTTATCTCAGCAATTTTAGAATCTGTTAGTTGTCTAGATAGTACTCAATCTGCTTGTTCGATATGAAATATTTGATTTGGTTGTTGACTAGTTGGAGGAGGGTTGCGACTAAGAGCATCAACGTGTGTCATACGATCACCTGGCCTAAACTTGACATCAAAGCGGAACTCTTGAAGTTGAAGCCACCATCGTGCAATTCGTGGAATTATTTGTTTCTTCTCGCTAGTTGCCTTTAGAGAATTACAATCGGTGATTACAGTGAAATCGATTCCCAACAGGTAGCTACGAAATTTCTTTAAGCTTTCAACTACTGCCAGCGTTTCCAGCTCATAGGAATGATATTTTTGCTCGGTTTCCGTTGTTTTTCGACTATAATATGCGATTGGATGGAAACGTTTATCAGGATGTAATTTCAATAGTATGCCAGCCAAGCCTAACATACTTGCATCAGTATGTACTTCGGTAGGTAAGGTTGGATCGAATAATACTAAAACCGATCTCTTGATCAACTCCGCTTTGAGCTTTCGGAAAGCAGTGTCTTCATGTTCACCCCAACGCCATTGAACGGTTTTCTTTGTCAGATTTGTTAGCGGCGTGGCAATTATAGCGTAATCTTTAACAAAATGCCGAAAATATCCCGTTAGACCAATAAATTGTCTCACTTGATGTACAGAGGTAGGTGCTTGAAACTCTTCGACTGCTTTAACCTTCTCTGTACCGGGACGAAGTTTGCCTTGACTAATTTCAACTCAACCCAAGAAAGTAACCGAATCCATTAGAAACGAACATTTTTTCAAATTTAGTGTTAAGCCCTCGTTGCGGAATATTTGTAAAATGTTCTTTAAACTATGCAGTGCTTCCTCTATTGTGCGATTATGTAACAAGACGTCATCTAAATAAACAGCAGCATAATGAGCAGCAGGTTTCAGAATTTGATTCATAAGTCGCTGAAATGTTCTAGGTGCATTTGTTAAACCAAAAGGCATTCGGTTAAACTCGTACTGTCCTGAAGGTGTAACAAATGAAGTATATCTTTTAGAATTTTCTGCCATTGGGATTTGATGGTAGCCTGATTTCATATCTAAACTTGTAAAATATATACCGTCTTGTAGTCTGTCAATTTGATCATCAATTCTTGGCAAAGGGTGATTATCTTTAACAGTCATTGAATTTAATTTCCTGTAATCTATGCACATCCGGTTTTCTCCGTTTTTCTTTTTTACCAGTAGTACGGGCGAACAATAGTTTGAATCTGATTCCCTTATTATGTCATTTGTTAATAATTCATCAACAATATCCCGCACACAATCTTGCTCAGATCTTGCCATTCTATAAGGTTTATAAGAAAAAGGTTTATCGTCTCGTAATTCAATTTGCATCTCAGCTGATTTCGCGCATCCAAGTTCTGCTGTATCTTGAGCAAAGCAATCTCTAAATTCCTGAAGTAAAGCTATCAGTTGTTCTTTAAAATAGCTGGGAATTTGTCCAGTTACGATTTGATCCTTTGGTAGTAAAGGAACTTTAGACACGGCTAGATTATATATTGATTCCCTGGAGTCCACAACTGTACTACTTTCCGTACAAGGCCATGCCCTGGCGAATACCACATGTTTACTGAAATTAAGGTCATGGTCGGATAAGTTAAAGCACGGTAAAACTGTTCTATTAGTAGTTTCTATGCGCAAAATCGTATTAGGGACTAAATACTCTCTTCCTTCTTGTGAACATAATATTGTTTCTATAAAAAGATCACCTTCATAATTTTCACAGTAAACACCTACATTGCCGACATGATTTTTGGGGTATATTGGTGTCCCTCTCTAGTTTTAATACAATTTTTCTAACTGGTGGTTCTGCGTCAATATTGTGATTGTCCTCATTATGTTTCAAACTTGTGTCAATGAACTTTATAGTCGAGCTATCTTTGATAATTAAAATGTCTGGTAGTTCTGTAAAATTTCTACCAATGAACATAGGTACATTCTGTAGGCTATCCTGTACAATGTTTAATTTGACTTTTGCCTCCACCTGATCAATCTTTATAGATACTTCAGTTGACCCAAGGGTATGCGTAACGCTATGCCCATAACCTTTAAGAATGCTAATATCTTGTTTATCGTATGGCACTCCTAGTTGCCTAACATTACTGACCCTAATAGTCGAACAAGAACTTCCTAAATCTATATAAGCCTTACATGTAGTAGAATTATTAATGATAACGTCCTTAAAATACTTCTCGTTAACTGCGTCATCGTCCCTGCCTAGTCATGCTATCGGCTTAGGATTCTCCTCATTACGACTCTCGCGTTTCTTTAAAAACAATTTACTTCGTTATGCCCTTTGCGATAACAATATCTACATGGTATGTCTCGGTTAGAGACTTTATTACCGCAAAATTTAGAAACGTGTCCGGGTTGTCCACATGTAAAACAGTTTTCCGAATTGTAGTTCTTTTCTTTAGCATAATCGGAGGAAGAACTGGGCCTAACCTTCTTTGAGACTGTTGAAAAATGTTTAGGGGGCCTCGAATGGAACTTGTTATTTTGATACTTTTGAGGTGTATCAGAATTCCCAACTGTATTTAAAAATTCGTGTAGAGATTCAGCAGTTTGATGTCGTCCAGCTCTTGCTCCTGTCTTAACAACAATGTCGCCAATACCTCCAATTATGCACGACACTGCATCCGCCCCCTGTATTTTGCATCTACTCAATAATGCACACTTTTCGTAAAAGTATTTTGAGTAAGTCTCATCAGGCCGCTTATATCTACGTAACATTTCGGTCAGACTATCGCAAAAATCTTTTCTATACGGAAACGCCTGTAGCAATTTTTCTTTCCATTCCACCCAACTCATCTTAACGGTTTGTAAGCCCTTGAACCAAATTTCAGCCAAGCCCCGAAGTCGGCCTAAAGCAAAATAAATTGTTGCTTCCTCACTCCAGCCAAACACTTCCCGCAATTCATCTACTTTTAAGCACCACGCCTCTATTTCCTGATCCCGATCTTCCGGATTAAAAATTGGTATAACGTCTCCTTTGACAGATGTCTCCGGTTTACGTGTATTAGTTCTAAAAAACTCTGCCATAACTTCAGTAAAGCGATTCAAATCATTGTTTTGGCCCTCATTTTGTCTACTACTTGTACTTTCCGAACTACCTATGTTATTAAAATCATCAGACGAAGAAGGGTCACGCGCTCGTTTACGACTCATAATGAACAGGATGATAATAACGGTTGGTAGATATGTATATGGATAGCCAGTATCCTTTAAAGAGTAGAGAAAAAACATATCAACACTTGCAATACAAAGGTACACCAAGACCATCAAGAAATCGAGTCCAGCCCAGTAAAATCCCACTTCTGAAATGTAAGACGTCGGTGTCAAACTCAAATGGATAGCGTGTCATAGTAGCACATGATTAATAAAATGTCATGGATTTAATATGGCCGTATTTAATATAAGGTAATTAACTGTACTAACAATATATAAAAAATCAATAAAATGGTTAAAAGAATTGTAAAATAACAAAACCTTTTATGGGCACATGGGCATAGGCTGACTCTCATATCAAGATGGTCTGTAGCGCACCTGAAAATGTAATAAAGCCACTGAGCATACTTGCTCCACAAACTTGAGAAAGTAAATACATCAAGAATCGTCAATAATAATTATGCCAGTGATTAATCAGAATATTCTTGCTAGATTGTTATGCTGTCCCAGTGACGACAACGCACTGACCATGGAAGTATGTGCAAGGCTTTTCGTTCCGAACACTGTAATGCCAATGGTGCCTGAACAAACAAACGTATCGAGTTGTGCAATGAGTAATACAGTACTCACTCAATACAGTAGCGACAACGCTACCGAGATTGACAACAATCTCCTTCTCTCTATTTCTCTTGTACTCTGGTCTAGACCACTTGGCAATAAACGCTCCAATGCTGAGGAGTGCAATGGACACCAAAACGCGAGGTGTCCCCCCACGACATTGAGCCTTGCGTAATACCCTATAAGCCGTGCAATGGTCCCAGACCTGCTCAAGGTATAGCCACAAGAAACACAAAACATGCCAATAAACCTCAGGCTGACAACGCAACAATCAATAATAATTACAACAATCAATAATCGTTTTTAAATCATCTCTCAAACCAGGTTATCTCAAATATCATTAACAGTGAAAATAATAATACCAAGTGCGCAGTAACAAGTATAGCTCGTGAGAAAACTCACCCCTTCTTGTAGCACCACTACACAAACCTAACACACTGTTTTCTAAAGTTACCAAAACCCGAATGGCAGCAAATATTAAAAGCGCTTTATTCAAACCGTCTCAATAATAGTGCCTGTGTGATGATAATATAAATAAACCATACTGTCTCCTAATTAAACTTTCGGCATCAACATAGCCTTTGTAGTAACCGTGAGAAGCTGCTTAGTCCTATTTTCCAATATAAACAAATAGCGCCAACGTTTCTCAACTTCATAAATCGTCATGCGTAATTATTTTATGGATATCGACTTGTAAGGGAGCACAGACATAAACAGATTTGGAAATTATAAACGCTAAAAAATATACAGGGTCTTACACGATACACTATTACCATTTTCTCCGCGGTAGTAATGCGGTGTCACAATTTCATCACAATCAAGTTCATAGTTTCCAAGTTACACGATATAAAATTCTAAGGCAAAAATCGGACAAGTCTAAAAGATATCACTAAACTCGTTTTTTTGGGCGCAATGTAGATTATTTTATGAAAACAACAAATATTTGAGTTTCCACATCTCCACCAAATGGAAAAGGATCATGATCCTGTGAAGCGATGAGACCAAACGAAAGTTCTAAGCAGTCAATTGTAGTTTCTAATGCGTTAATTCAATATTCTTACATGCCTGAGGTCCGCATGGTGCAATATAAATACTGTACGATAGAAACAGTAGTTTTGATCGGCTCAGTTGATTTTGCATAGAGCAAAAGAACGTAACAAAAGTCTTTCGCATTTCTATTGACTTTTCAAAGCTTATCGTTCAAGTCATACATCACATCACCATGCATAATCTCAAAGCACCGGAAAACAAAGAGAATTATTTGCGATCTCATATTCTCTATCTCGAGCTGTTTCTGTACACTTTAAGTAAAAATTGATTCAAATCAGACATACTCAGTATAACGTGATGAAATTAGTATATTTTCGCGTTACGCTGCAGAACGACCTAAAACAATACTCGTATGTATACATCATAAATTCTAAGTCCCTTGGTTTCTATAACGAGCAAGACAATATTCGGATGGACCAAAAAAAGTGTACTATGCCGCTAGGTTTTTTATTCATAGGTCAATGGACAGCCTATTACGAATACAACAAATTTTTCAGTTTTACAACCCCCCACCACCCCAAATTAACCCCCACCCAAAAAAAAGTAGAAAATGATAGGAATTCCTAAAACGCCTATAAACGAAGTTTGATGGATATTTAATTTTTTCTATTTTTGCTAATTACTCTGCCGCTAATGCACCGATTTTCAAAGTTTTCACACCGTTACCTACTAGGACCCCACAGCATATCGCTACCCAAATTTCATCACAATCTATGCAGCGGTTACTGAGATTACGAGGGTAGAAAGACGCGACAGGCAGATAGACAGACAGACAGACAGACCGACAGACCGATAGACACACCGATAGATAGACCGACCGACGGAAATGAGTAACGTAGATTTCCGTTATTTAGACATCATAAAATTCCCAAAAAGCGTATTATCCCAAAATTGAAAATTTTCGCTATCACAACACTCCCCTCACCTATCGGTGTGGGAAGCAAAAGCGTCAAATGATGAATAAGTACTGGGTCAGTCAACTTGACTCCATTTTTTGATAAAGTTCTTCGTCTTGAGCCACGATTAAATTCCGATTTTAGTGAACAGCATAAACCAACCCTTAAGTTTGGGCCACTGTAAGACGGAAACTATCAGTCACACACGGAAAGTGTAAAGACCAAAATTATGCAGAGCTTTGTTCAGTAGTTTCTAAAGAACAGGTTATACATATGTTCTTACCTTACGGAATCATTCAAAAATCTAAAAAAACTTTTTCTGCAATTATAGTACTTATTTCTGAAATGTTTAGCAGCAAACACGTAGTATAACCTGTTCAGAAGTTGTTTAACTTGACGGGAATAGATAAAATACTATAAACGGTGTCTTGTCTTTTAGAATTGACGCATTTGAAGATTCAAATGATGCTTTAGAAACTTCAATTGGCCCTTTGGAACTTACAGCTGACTAATGGAAGTTACATTTGAAGATTTTTGAATATTCCAATGACTAAAAGAAATGTGAAACTACAAACGACGCATTGAAATTTAAAATTGACTATTTGAAATTGCATTGACGCGTTGGCACATTCAATTATCTGGAACTACAAATGACACATTTTAAAATTAACCTGGCCGTTTTGAATTAGTACTTGACCTGTTTGATGCTACTCTTGTAGTTTGAAATTGGATTGGAGATTGCTCGACAGTGCATGTCTAATCAGATACCTACCTAGCATCAAACGGTTTGGAATCATCCGTCGTTAGAACACCATATTCGCATGTGAAATCAACTACTGATGTTTGACAGCATGTTCTGTGGTTAGCAATTTTTATTCTCCATTTTGTGCTGTTCAGGTCAAATTAAAAAAAAGCAGTAGGTTATAGATATAAAAAACAGTAGATTTTTTTTGTAAATAAACAGTAAAACATAATCCTAATAAAACTACAAAAAAAGATAAATTTTTACAGCACGGAAACTCTGAATATGGCTGACCTAATAAAACTAAAACATAATAAACAACAATACACGCGTTCATTGTTCTAGATCTGAATCTGACACGTCTGCATTTCTTTGGTACATGGTACATATTATATACAGTTGACGTGGATGGACGATAGCATATATGCATTTGTTTTTTGAAGATTAGCATCTGAGAAAATTCTTTCCACGTTTGCTATGAATGTGGCAAAACTTGCGTATTCAACATAAATTCGGATAATACAAAAAACATGGCACTATCATCTCCAAAGGAGACGTGTTTTTTACTTTTATCCAAAACTCAGTCACACTTTCGCTTTGATTCCACGTGAGGTCACTATTTCGTAGGAGTCGCCACTTATTATCGAGCTATTGAAGTTGATTAGGATTGACTGAATTTGAAAAATGTTTGGCAAGCGGCATCACTGAAGGATACTGACCGTATAAAGATGCTGCGGGCTTAACCAATGATACATTTTCCAGAACATCGCTTGGGAAATCAAACCTGTTATACATTATACATTTTCTTGAAATACAAAAACAGCAGTACTCATTATTTCTTGAAAACCGAAAAAAAAATCAGTAGATTCCACCGTAAAAACTGTATTCAGTAGACAAAGACCCAATATCAGTAGATCTACTGAAAAATCAGTAGACCTGGCAACGCTAGTGCTGATACTGTCACCTAAGCCTAAACCTAAAATATTGTTGAATTTTCGTAACATGAAAAGAAACTGGTAGAAGGAGAAATCAAGGATATGGGTCTTCACGAAAATGACGCAGTATATCTATAATCCCTTCATCATCTGTGGAATCAAAGACATTTATCCAATATAAACCTGAGCTAAAACTGGATACTTCTGATGTCATTTTTGTATTAGGATTTAGGGATATGCAGTCGAGCCCTATTATTCAATCGAATGATGAGATAGGATAACAAATAATAATTAACCCTATTTTATTCTATATTCTGTTTACTCCCTCTATGTTTACTTGCCAAAACAGGAAAAGCTGATTTCATAACCTCAACTTTGAAACAGAAGGAAAATCTACAATCTGTGCACGCAGTAACTCCCAGTCCCACCGAAATCTTCTGTACTGTTTTAACCGTCCAAAACCTATCCTCAAACTACAAATTGTTGTTGCTCGTACGAACAACGAATAGTTACAAACTGGAATTTACCTTTCTTAAACATAATTTCGTCACTGCGCTCACTCAAACGATTTCAAACCGCTGGAAATCTGGTGCTAGAATAGGTCTTTCCAACAGCATATTTTGTACCGTCCATTGAACCATCATGAAACTGTTCGGATCATTTGTGGTGTGCATGCGTTGATTTTGGATGGTTTCGTGACCGTACAAACAGGAAAATCTGTTGAAACGGTTCTTCCCCTTATTTCACTGGATTCGTGTCAGTTCTGATAGCTATCAAAAAAACTAACCTCGATTTCATTTCAAAAGCCACCGTCAAAAGCCAAGACGCCAGGAACTATATTAAAATTGATCGGGGCCTGAGCTTTCTGACGATGACTTGGTGTTAATGTGGTGTTGGCCTATCAACCACAACCGAAAAATGAGGATTATTTGGGTAATTTTAGCCATGAATAGTGGTTGTCTGTCACAACCAAGTATTCCTGTAGCTCTATAAACAAAGAACCTGGGTTATGTTTTCCATAAAAATGACCGAATTTATCATATCATACCATGTATAACATTATTGTTTGATTCCATTTCCATTTTTGGCTTTGGTGAAGTTTCGGCCAACAAACGAGCCAGCCAAACAACCAGCAACAGCAAAAACAAAAGAAGCAAAATCAAATCACCCTCAATCTTAACACTTAAGACTTGAGGAAGCAAGAAAACAGAAGGCGCATAGAAATGACAAAATGAAATTGTGCGCCAAGCGGGCGATTTACTTTCTACTGCGCATGTCAGTCCTCACTCTGGACCAAGTCCCGATTTGACCGTACAGAAACGGTCACAAAACGTGTTGGAACGCATTTCACGTTCTGCGCATGTCCGTGACGATACATTGTACGGTATTCAGTCCTGTTGGAGAGAACCTATTATAAACTCGAGAAAACCCATAGGAAGTCTGGCAACGTGGATATGGAGAGAGACGCAAACAAATTCCTGACGAACTGACTATTCCTGATCCACATCCTTACTCTTTTAGATATTATTTACCTATGTGTATTGTGCGATCTGTGTATTTTAGGTTCAGAGCACAGACCTATAGACGATCGGAAGAGAGTTGTTTCAGATCAACTACGATATCAATTTTGAACATTAGCACAGTTTATTTTTGTTTATGCGGTTAACCTACGCGTATTCAGCATAACAAATAATACGTTGCAGACATTATTCTGAAAAAAAAAATACTAGTTTTATCGTCCCTGAAGTACCGTCGAGTGTCAGTATGACTGAAAAGAGCTTTTCATCATCTCAAGTTTTGGAAACAAAATGTGGGGAGTGCGGATTCGTTTGCTCTGTTGCTCCTGTGAGTAAAGAATTAGGTAAGAATGACTAACTTTTAAGAGCAATAATAGTTTTTTTACTGTTTACCTTGTCACTGCTTGCTAACAAAATGGCGGCTTTGGTTTATGGTACAAAAATACGTTTTCATGTGGTATTCAAATCGTAATGTGATTTGTCAGCGATTTTTATAACCTTTGCCATTTGATAAACCAATCAGTCACGGCTTTCAGTAGATTTGCCACATGATTAATAAATTTAATATACATATAGTCCAGGCGGTAGGGATTTTTTGACAGCAAAAGATCAGAAAGAAATGAATTGGTCCCCTCAACCTACATCTAAGTTTGCGACCTCGGGGGCTTGCCGCTCGAGGGGTGAGGGGGTGTAAACTCTGCTTCGCGACGATTTCTGAAAAAGAAAAAGTCATTTTGGTAAGTGGTATCGAAAAAAAATTCAAATGACTTATGGAGAGAACAAAATTCTGCATAACCTTGGTCTTTACATTTTTCGTGTGTGACAAACAGTTTCCGTCCTATAGTGCGCCAAAGTTGGTTTGTGATTTTTTGTTCGCGGATTGGGATGGAAAACTTTATCAAAAAGTCGTGTGTAACATATTTGTTTCCCTACAAGAATTATATTTTCTCATTCCTTTATTATCTGTAGCTACCTAAACCCATGCATTTGGTTTAAAAAAGTTACGAAATTTAGGGACACACCTACTACCTACTACTGATATGTGCTGTTGCAAAAAATATCTTATTTTTTTGCATACTTTTAGTGAAAATGGTACTACCTCGGCATTGCTTAATTAAGATAAGATTGCGACATCATGTGCGACATCTGGGGGTTGCCGCTCGATGGAGGGGGAGAGGGGGCATAAACTGTTTCGTGACGCTTTTCGAAACATTCAGGCTTAAAAAAGTACATTTAGGAACATATCGCTACCTACCACCGACATTAAAAAGTCCTACAAAAGTATTTTGAGCGAAAACGATCATAATGAAATGAAATTTGGTGGGATGGTAGACATTTTTGTAGTCTCGATAAATCGTTTGGCCCTTTTACTTCCCACATCGATAGGTGAGGCTTTTTAGGCGTTTTTTGACGTCTATGTAACGAAAATCCACGTCACTCATTTCCTTCGGTCTGTTTTTCTGTTCTGTCTGTTGGCATTTTTCTAGCCTCGTAATTTCAGTCACCGCTGCATGGATTGTGATCAAATTTGGGTAGCGATATACTGTGAGGTGGCGCGGCGGTGTAATGAGCAAAAAACAAAAAAAAATCATATTTCTCAAGCTTCGTTTTTAGGCGTGTTACAGGTTCCTGATCATTTTCTACTTTTTTGGGCGGGGGGGGGGGGGATTTCACCCCCTCACCCTCCAATTTTTGAGTGGTTGGGTTTATAAAACTGGAAAATCTGTTGTAATCATAATAAGCTGTCCATTGACCTGTGAAAAAAAGATCTAGTGGCCGATACACTTTTTTAAGCCTTGTCAATTAGAGACTCCAAGGGACTTAGAATTTTTAGACGTAAACATTCGAGTATTGCTTTAAATCGTTCTGATTTGGGTAATGTGGAAACTATTGAATTGATTTTAATGAAATTTCGACACAGTATTGATATCTTGGCGAGAATAAGAAACGCGTATGGTTTTTAGAAGTCATGTCAGTGGCGGCGCAGCAATAATCAAAAAACTAAATATATAAAAAATGGAGACAAGTTAACTGACTCAGTATTTCCCACACAGGACAGTGATATCATTTTATTATTTACCCATTACATGAAGCTATCTATAGTCTCAGACCCCCTTGCAGTCTAATCATCGCTTGCCCGCCCGCAAAAAATGGAGTCAAGTTGATTGACTCAGTACTTCCCACACATAATGATGATACCATTTTATTATTTCCCATTGCATGAAGATATAGTCTAAAATCCCCTTGCAACTAAATTATCTCCCATCCGCCCGCAAAAACAACATCCAACACAAAAACCCTCGTAAATAGTTTCTTGCGTCTCCCTCCTTAGGAACTAGGGCGCCACAGTTTTTTTCTGCATGCTTGAACTGGACGATGCGAAACGATCAAGAAACCTCCAACCCGTCTAAAAACGAAGTTTAAGCTGATTTTATGTTTTTGGTTTTTTGATTATTGCTGCGCCGCCACTGACACGGTTTTTCAAAAACAGAGTCGTTTTCCGTTCTCGCAGCGGTAATAAAATCTGTGTCAAAATTTTATGAAAATCAAATCAATAGTTTTCGCGTTACGCAATATAAAACGATCTAAAACAATACTCGTATGTATCATCACAAATTCTAAGTCCCTTGGTTTTTATAATAAGCAAGGCAATGTTCGGATGTACGTATAAAGTGTATTATGCCGCTAGGTTTTTCATTCAAAGATCAATGGACAACCCATTATGAGTACAACAAATTTTTCAGTTTTACAACACTCCACCCTCCAACCACTCCAAATTCACCCTCATCCAAAAAACGTAAAAAATGATTAGAAATCCCTAAAACGCCTAAAAACAAAGTTTGAGCTGTTTTTGTATTTTTAGCTTTTTTATTATTGCTGCGCGGCCACTGACCCGCTTTTTCCAAAACATATGCGTTTTCTATCCTTGCCTTGGGAGTAATACTATGTCTAAATTTCATTAAAATCAATTGAACAATTTTCGCGTTACGCGATATCGAACGATCTAAACAATAATACTCGTATGTACACATCACAAATTCTAAGTCCCGTGGTTTCTATAATAAGCATGCAACGTTCGGATGGACCTAAAAAAGCGTATCATGCCGCTAGGTTTTTCATTCACATATCAATGGACAGCCCATTACGAATACAACAAATTTTTCAGTATTACAACCCCCCACTCTCCAACCTCCCCAAATTCACCCCCACCCAAGAAAAAGTAGAAAATGATCGGGAACCCCTAAAACGCCTGAAAACAAAGTTTGAGGCATATTTGAAATTTTTTGTTTTTTGCTAATTACTCCACCCCCCGTATAACAGTTTTCAAAACTATAGGAGCATTACCTACTACGTCCCCACAGCATAACGCTGCCCAAATTTCATCACAATCCATGCAGCGGTTACTGAGATTACGAGGGTAGAAAAACGCGACAGACAGACCTACATAAAGACAGACCGACAGACAGACGGACGGACAGACCGACGGACGGACAGACCGACGGAAATGAGTGACGTGGATTTTCGTTATGTACACATCATAAAACGCCCAAAAAGTGTATTATCTCAAAATCGCAAATTTTCGCGATCACAACACTCCCCTCACCTATCGGTGTGGGAAGTAAAACATCAATACAAAAACTCTTGTAAACAGTTTCTTCTCTCTGTCTCTCTGCAAGCTTCAATTGGATGAAATGAAACAGTGGGAAACCTCCAAATCGCCTGGAACGAAGGTTCAGCTATTTTTATATTTTTTATAGTACCTATATACTATATGTCGAAATTTCGTTAAAATCAATAAATTCCAGGTTACACAATACAGGAAGATCTAAAGCAATACTCGTATGTATATGGTACGGTTAAAGTGTTTACTTACTTACTTCCCACACCGATAGGTGAGGGGAGTATTGTGATCGCGAAAATTTTCGATTTTGAGATAACAAACTTTTTGGGCGTTTTATGATGTCTACATAACGAAAATCCGTGTCACTCATTTCCGTCGGTCTGTCTGTCTGTACGCGTTTTTCTACCCTCGTAATCTCAGTAACCGCTGCATAGATTTCGATGAAATTTGTGCACTGATATGCTGCTATAATTCTGAAAATTAATGCAGGGACGGTGGAGTAATTAGCAAAAAACAAAAAAGTTAAATATTCCTCAAACTTCGTTTTTGGCTTTTTAGGGGTTCCTGATCATTTTCTACTTTCTTTTGGGTGGGGTGAAATTGGGGTGGTTGGGGGGTGGGGGTTTGTAAAACTGAAACATTTGTTGTATTCATAATAGCCTATCCGTTGACCTCTCAAAGAAAGACCTAGCGGCATAATTAATATTTTTAGGCCCATACGAATATTGCCTTGCATATTGCAGAAACCAGGAACTTAGGAAGCATAGGAGTATTGCTTTACACTATTCTGTATTGTGTAACAGTAATTACTGTATTAATTTTAGTGAAATTTTGACACAGTAATACTACCGTCGCGACGATGGAAAAAGCATATGATTTTTAGAAATCAATGACGGCACAGCAACAATCAAAAACCAAAAAACATAAAAGCAGCTCAAACTGAGGTGGTTAGGGGGTAGGGGGTGGTTAAACTGAAAAAGTTTTTTATTGATAATAGTCTCTTCATTGATCTGCGAAACAAAGACCTCGCGGCATAATACACTGTTTTTTGTCCATTGGAACATTGCCTTGCCTATTACAAAAACCAAGGGACTTGAAATTTCTGACGTACACTAATACATATTGTATTGATTTGGATCGTTCTGTATTGTGTAACCTAAAATTGATTTTAATTTTAATTGATTTTAATTGATTTGATTAAAAATGCGTATGGTTCTTAGAATTCATGTCAGTGGCAACGCAACAATAATAAAAAGGCCAAAAATATAAAAATAGCTCAAACTTCGTCTTTAAGTGATTTGGGGATACATGATCGTTACGTTTCATCCAGCTGAACCTTGCTGAATAAAAACTGTATCGTTCTAGTTCCTACATAGAGATGTAAGAAATTATCCACGAGAGTTTCTGGTGGATGTTTTTTTTAGGACGGGCTGGTAATGGTTTGGTTGCAAGGGGATCTCAAGACTCTCATGCAATGGGAAAATAATAAAATGATATTATCACCGTTATGTGTGGGAAGTACTGAGTCAATCAGCTTGACTCCACTATTTTGAAAACCTGTACAGGGGCGCTGGAGTAATTAGCAAAAACGAGAAATTTTGAATATTCCTCAAACTTCGTTTTTAGGCATTTTAGGGGTGCCTAATCGTTTTTTAACCTTTCCTGCGTGGGACTGAAATTGGGATTGGGTGGGGGCGCGGGGATTTGTAAAACAAAAAATTAGTTGTATTTCTAATAAGCTGTCAATTGATTTGTGAAAGAAAGTCCTAGCTGCATAATACACTTTTTTAGGTTCATCTGAACAGTGCCTTGCCTATTAAAGAGAAGGAGAATTTCCTGATGTATATACATGCGAGTATTGCTTTGGATAGATATAACACATATATGTGTTGTTTATTTTCTCTAATAATTACTAATAGACTAATACCTATATAATATAATAATATAAAGAAAAAAATAGAAAACAGAAAAAAAAACAACAAAAAGAACGAAATTAAAAAAAAATTTATAAATTAACCAAGTGATTCAAGTTGTAGCTCAGACACGATTAAATAAATTTAGATCGTTCGGTATTGTGTAACCTAGAAATTATCGAATTGATGTTAATAAAATGTTGACACAATATTACTGCAGTGGCGTTATTTTTTAGAAATCGTATCAGGTGATGGCGCAGCAATAATAAAAAACTATAAATATAAAAACAGTTCAATCTTCGCATTTTTTAGCCGCGTAATCTCAGTAACCGCTGCTTGGATTGTTATGACATATGGAAAGTGATATGCTGTGGGGAATTTGTTTGAAAACTTCCCACCACGCATTTATCGAAAACCACTGATTAAAGGAAAAAACGCAGAGTCACGTCAAAAGATGTGTCAAGGGTGACAACTTTTTAACCAAAAGCTACTTTCCCTCCTTGTACCCTCTGTCTCCAGGGTTATCCCCTTAAGAATTTTAAATGAGAACTGGTATCGAGTAATAGCTTGTTTCAAAGGTCCTTTATTTGAAAGTTAGATTTTTTATAATCGGTAGATTCGTGTTCAAGAACATTAGAAAAACATTCACAGGTATGTATCTTATTTTTTTCAGATAGGAAACACACACGAAAATAACGTTTTTTGATGCAATTATCCCTGATGGACAGCTGCCAAAACAATGGAAATGATTCCAATTTACGGTGCCCAAAATCAATGTGCACAGCAAACTGTCGTTCCGTTTAACGTTAGGGGAAAGATTTCACATATGAACTGTTGGTTCTTGGGCTGTTCGGCCGGCGTCGACACGCTCCGCCGCCTTGGCGTCGGCGCGCTTCGCTGCTTGACGTTTCGCCAACACGAGTGGTCGGCATCCTCAGAAGCTGATGTCACCTGTTCGGCGTGTTACGAGAGACCGGTGTCTCGAATATCTGCCTCATTGATGAATGCACATTCTATCTAACTGGATTTTTTAACGAGCATAACAGTACCCCCAAAAATTAATGTATGGGCAGTCACAAAGTGATTGAGCCTTTGTTTATTAAAGGAAATTTAAATGGAAACATTTATTTGGGTGTGTTGGGAAATACCATCAATCCCCTTGCCTCTGAAACCGCTGAAAACCAAATTGTATAGGATGGAAGCCCTATAGAGCAATTCCATGACCATAGCCTCAATCGTCTTGGTCAGCTGATATTGAGCAAAATAAAAAGTGATATTTTTGTTTCTTTTTGTTTTTACTTCCCACACCGATAGGTGAGGGGAGTATTGTGATCGCGAAAATTTTCGATTCTGAGATAACACGCTTTTTGGGCATTTTATGGTGTCTACACAAGAAAATCCACGTCACTCATTTCCGTCGGTCTGTCTGTCGGTCTGTCTGTCGGTCTGTCTGTCGGTCTGTCTGTCGGTCTGTCTGTCGGTCTGTCTGTGTGTCGGTCTGTCTGTCTGTCGGTCTGTCTGTCGGTCTGTCTGTCGGTCTGTCTGTCGGTCTGTCTGTCGGTCTGTCTGTCGGTCTGTCTGTCGGTCTGTCTGTCGGTCTGTCTGTCGGTCTGTCTGTCGGTCTGTCTGTCGGTCTGTCTGTCGGTCTGCCTGTCGGTCTGCCTGTCGGTCTGTCTGTCGATCTGTCTGTCGGTCTGTCTGTCGGTCTGTCTGTCGGTCTGTCTGTCGGTCTGTCGGTCTGTCGGTCTGTCGGTCTGTCGGTCTGTCGGTCTGTCGGTCTGTCGGTCTGTCGGTCTGTCGGTCTGTCGGTCTGTCGGTCTGTCGGTCTGTCGGTCTGTCGGTCTGTCGGTCTGTCGGTCTGTCGGTCTGTCGGTCTGTCGGTCTGTCGGTCTGTCGGTCTGTCGGTCTGTCGGTCTGTCGGTCTGTCGGTCTGTCGGTCTGTCGGTCTGTCGGTCTGTCGGTCTGTCGGTCTGTCGGTCTGTCGGTCTGTCGGTCTGTCGGTCTGTCGGTCTGTCGGTCTGTCGGTCTGTCGGTCTGTCGGTCTGTCGGTCTGTCGGTCTGTCGGTCTGTCGGTCTGTCGGTCTGTCGGTCTGTCGGTCTGTCGGTCTGTCGGTCTGTCGGTCTGTCGGTCTGTCGGTCTGTCTGTCTGTCTGTCTGTCTGTCTGTCTGTCTGTCTGTCTGTCTGTCTGTGCGTCTGTCTGTCTGTTGGCGTTCTTCTAACGTCGTAATCTCAGTAACCGCTGCATGGATTGTGATGAAATTTGGGCAACGATATGCTGTGGGGTCATAGTAGGTAATGTTCTTATAATTTTGAAAATCGGTGCAGGGGCGGCAAAGTAATTAGCAAAAAACAAAAAAAAATATTCCTCAAACTTCGTCTTTAGGTGTTTTAGAGGTTCCTGATCATTTTCTACTTTTTCTATGGGGGGAGGTGAAATTGGTTGGGGAGTGGGGGGTTGTAAATCTCAAAAATGTGTTGTACTCACAATAGGCTATCCATTGACCTGTAAAAGAAAGACCTAGCGGCATAATATCCTTTTTTAGGCCTATCCGAACATTGCCTTGCCTATTCCAGAAACCAAGGGACTTAGAATTTTCTGCTAAATACATAGGAATATTGCTTTAGATCGTTCTGTATTGAGTAACGTGAAAGTTATGGAATGGATTTTAATGAAACTTTGTCACAGTATTACTACCGCGACGAGGATGGAAAACGCGTATGTATTGGAAAAATCGTGTCAGTGGCGGCGCAGCAATAATAAAAATTAATAAGAAAATAAAAAAGCCTCAAACTTTGTTTTTAGGCGTTTTAGGGGTTCCTGATCATTTCCTACTTTTTTTTGGGTAGGGGTGAATTTGGGGTGGTTAGGGGGTGGGGGGTTGGAAAACTGCAAAATTTGTTGTATTCATAATGTGCTGTCCATTGACCTGTGAATGAAAAACCTAGCGGCATAATACACCTTTTTAGGTCCATTTGAACACTGCCTTGCTCATCATAGAAACTGAGGAACTTTTGATGTATACAGACGTGATACAGACATACGAGTATTGACTTACAGTTTTGTGATGTATACATATACGAGTATTGCTTAATTTCGTTCTATGTATATTGCGTAAAACAAAAAATATTAAATTGATTTTAATGAAATTTCGACAAAGAACTGACTATCGCGGCGAGAGTGGGAAACGCGTCGGTGTCTGAAAAATCGGGTCAGTGGCGGCGCAACACTAATTAAAAAACTAAAAATATGAAAACAGCTCATACTTCGCTTTTAGACGGTTTAGAGGCTCCTGATCGTTTTACACCGTTCAGTTGAAGCATGCAGAATGAAAGCTGTGGCGTCCTAGTTTCTAAGGAGGGAGACGCAAGAAACTATTTACGAAAGCCTTGATTTGTACAAGACGTTTTTTCGCAGGAGGGTGGGCGATGATTTGGTTGTAAGGGGATTTCAGACTATAGCTTCATGGAAGGGGAAAACAATAAAACGAAAACATTACGTGTGGGAAGTACTGAGTCAATCAACTTGACTCCATTTTTTGAATTAAGATACATATAAATATTTTTCCGGCGATGTTTCCAATTTTCTCACATACCTTTGAAACAAGGCATTACCCGATATCCCTTGTCATTTTTTTGACTGCAGGTACAAGAGGGTAAAGTAGTGTTTGATTAAAAAGTTGTGCCGCTTGACAGATCTTTTGAAGTGTCCCGGCGGTTTTCAAAGACTCCGTGGTGGGAAGTTTTCAATCACTAGATACTAATTTCATGTATAACAAAAAATATTATTTTACTAATTTTTGCGAGGCTAAAAGGCTTTAGGCAGGTCTCTAACCTCAAAGTTTAAAATAAGTGCACTAGTATATTTTGCTCAACAGGTTCATAATCTAAAAATTAAAGAATAAATACTAAAATAGGCATTATGGGTACGCAATGAAGTGGCTTTCATTTTTTTCCTCGAAATAGAAGCGAGAAGGAATAATGCTCATGGGATTTAGACGTTACTTTAGTTGCTTGATCCAAAAAAATAGAATTTAAAAAAGTCAGTGGTGTCAAAGTTTACGGAATACATATAAGTTGGATCACTCTCCGTCGGCACTTTGAAGAACTCACATGAAAGCGATGCCGCGGTCGCACGCGCCAGTTAGTTTTTGCGTTGTTTTTTGCTCAAGTACGAGGGTCTTTGAGCGGAGACTTGCTAACGCCTGGGTTGTACGTATATACGAGGGTCATTGAAAAACTATATATTGTGGGCCGATTTAGACAAACAAATACAAATATAACGTTTATTTTTCTAATGCACTAAGTTACATAAATGGATATCAAAAATAAAGCCTAGTCAAACTATTACTAACGAATCTCAAATGATTTCACATATTGTAGCTCTTTCGTAGATAAGTAAAAACTGATGGTTCAAAGGTGCTGTAGAATGTTTACTTTAGTGTTTTGTTCATTTGGCTTATTTTTGAGACCACAGCTTATAAAATTTATGGTATAGTATATACGAACTCGTATGTACAATTTTAAAAGATAATCATGTGGAAATGCTTCACATGGATATGAATAAATTATTTTTGACATTTGCCTTTCAGTGTCATTCCAATTGCTACTGCAGAAACTAAATTGTTAAAGTTATCAATAAACATATTTTCGAGCTCTAAAATACAATTTGCAATGTCCCTGGGTGGTATGGTAAGATCACCGAATGAATATTTTGTCTCACTATACGCTTTTAGCGTGACACAATCCTTTAAGCACCTGTAGCTCTTGAACTAATCACTTTAGACCTCAAGTGTGCTAGTTTGTTGGAATTGTTTTATCGGAATAATTTTGAATCGAATGTCACGTGACCAACAAAAAATACCTCGTTGGGTAGTACAATGAAAAAAAGGCACAACATCTGCTCTAATTTGCATGCCCAAAATTATAATTCTTAATTCTCTACTACTGCCCAGTTCCGACATATTTCTTGTCATAATCGTCGTGGGGTACCCTGTATTTGTATCCCTTACATTTCAAGGTTTACCACAAAATAAGGATGGATCTGATTGTCATTCTCCATCCGTTAGTAAATTTAAATTTATTGGTAATATCTTTTCTCGCGAAACTGATTACTCCCAAACTTCTAAAAAGATTATCCATTTCCTGCAAACAAATCCGAGATAAAAAAATCCGATATTTTTGAGACACTGTATAGACTTCGCGTTAAACACGTTCAACCTTTACTTTGCGCCGCCCCGTATCTCCCGGCTGACGTCGGTACACTGCTACCGATGTACCGGGGAGACAGGGCAAGGGGCAAGCCGTTTTGATATTTTTGCGGAGTGATCCAACTTATATGTATTCCGTAAACTTTGCTATTTACGAGGCTTTTTGTTTTTGCGGGCGGATGGGCGATAATTTAGTTGCAAGGGGATTTTAGACTATAGCTTCATGCAATGGGAACTAATAAGATGGTATCATCATTATATGTGGGAAGTACTGGGTCAATCAATTTGACTCCATTTTTTTCGGATAGGTCAGGAAACCATGCATTCTTTTTTGGAAAATACACTAGACTGCTTTGTGAGTACAGAATCATGTGATGCAATCTTTTACAGGTATCTTCTATTGCGGGCGCTGTCGTCCTAAAGGGACTCCAAATCGTCGTTTCCGAGAGGCAGCTAAGACGGTTTTATTCCCTTGTATATTTGGTTGTGGAATTCACATCTTCAGTGAAGATACACTGGAGCATGAAATTTATTGTCAGAATAAAACTGTAGTATGCCCTTGGGGCAACTGTACGTCCACCAGCACTGTTCGAAATCTACGCAAACATATAAAAGACTACCATCAAGCGTATGATCAAGAAACGCCTAAAATATGTCATCGCTTACCTACAAATACACCTAACTGTAAGAGATATATGAACTGCATTATATTTGATAAATTTGTCCTTTTATATTTTGTTAGATTGAGTCGTAATGATGACATCGGATTCGCATACTCTATGTGCTTAGTATGGTCAGTACCAGCTTCTGAGCGATCAGAATTTTACAATATGCAACTGAATTTAGAAATAGAAGTTCCAAAAGCAGATATAAAAGTAATAAAATTGATTCACTGCAAAAATATAGATGATTACTATGACAGATCGCATTGTTTTGATTGCTTCTCAGATAGGTGTGACAAATTTCTACATGAAAATAAATTCGAATGGCCCCTCCATGACATATTACTTATTGTGGAAGAAAATTCTAAAGTAGATCTTTTCTACACCATCAAAGTATGTAAGAAAGAAACAGTTTCTGGAAAAGTCCCAGATAGTCTGGAATGTCCTGTTTGCAGGGACTATATGACGGAGAAGATTTACCTTTGTGAACGAGGTCATTCGCTCTGTGGTCGATGCAATCAGACACAACAAACCCGAATATGCCCTGTTTGTAGGGGCAGCATTCAGAATAATGTACGAAATTACTCAATGGAAAAGTTAACCAAACAGATAAACATACCATGTCGAAAAAAATTGCATGGGTGCAACTTTGTTGGACTAGTAGCTGACGTGGTGCTACATGAGAAGTCATGCAAATAACCTATTCCCACACCATCCCATTGAAGTCGCCTATTTTGGTTGGCCTTAATATTTTCAAGTAGTTTCTCTGACCCATAAAGCAATAAAGCATCTGTTGTTGATTCTGATGGTATCTGATTATTATCAACCAAGTTTAGCATAACCAAGAAAGTGGTCATATTATTTAAAGTGTTGAATGACCCCTTGTTGATCAATGTTTCATTCAAAATATCAGTAAAAAAAGAGCAAATCTCCAACCATATCGTAATTTGAACATAACTTTTGTGTTGTCACATACATATAGGAACTTCACCTCATCCTCACTCTCGCACTATAGGAACTTCAGACGTTCATAGTTCTTTTTCTGTTGAACGCAATACAAACACTGCAGTTTTTTAGTCTATCAGTGATTAAAACAACTATTTCCGTTACGACGTTTGGGGTGATTAGACTTAACACATTGTTGGACACTGTGCTGGCCGGGAGGCTTCGTAATATGGCACCTCAAAACATTCCCGTTTTTTTGCGTTTGTAACATGAATTGAGTTATCAAAATGTTTTAGGGGTATCCATTTTTGACTCTTTTTTTCATTTTTGAGGTTTTTGGTGACAACAAAAAAAAGACGGCTATATCCATCGTGTCATATCACAGCAGACTTGATGTTCTAGAGTGGCAACCACGGCTATAGCCGTCTGTACAGTGTAATCGTGAAACACATCTTGTGGGAAGAAAAGGACAATTTTCGAGACAGAAGCTAAAACAAAAACAACATTTTATTGTATCAAATTTATAAACAAAAACGGATCTCTCAGAATATAGACGGTATAAAGAAAAAAAATCAAATTTATTAGCAAACAGAGGTATCCCCGAACAAAACAGAATTTAGGCACAAATTTGTTTGACGCCACTCTTCAAAGCAGTCTGGACACAAAGCAGGTTTATTTTCACAACCCTTGCATCTATAGCTAGTTTCCTTGCGTTTTCCAGACTTGAAACGTTATTCGCATCTAAGAAAATAGGATTTTGTTTTATGATCCTCTGGTACGGGCAGCTTCTCTGGAAAATGTCTCACACGTGCTTCGAGTTTCGTATTGATATGAAACAATATATTACTTCCCACACCGATAGGTGAGGGGAGTATTGTGATCGCGAAAATTTTCGATTTTGAGATAACACGCTTTTTGGGCGTTTTATGATGGCTACATAACGAAAATCCATGTCACTCATTTCCGTCGGTCTGTCTGTCTGTCTGTCTGTCTGTCTGTCTGTCTGTCTGTCTGTCTGTCTGTGCGCGTTTTTCTAGCCTCGTAATCTCAGTAACCGCTGCATGGATTGTGATGAAATTTGGGCAGCGATATGCTGTGGGGTCGTAGTAGGTAATGCTGCTATAATTTTGAAAATCGGTGCATGGGCGGCGGAGTAATTAGCAAAAAACGAAAAATTTCAAATATGCCTCAAACTTCGTTTTTAGGTGTTTTAGGGGTTCCTGATCATTTTCTACTTTTTTTTGGGTGGGGGTGAAATTGGGGTGGTTGGGGGGTGGGGGGTTGTAAATCTAAAAAAATTGTTGTACTTATAATGGGCTGTCCACTGACCTGAGAGAGAAAGACCTAGCAGTATAATACACTTTTGTAGGTCCATCCGAACATTGCCTTTTGTATTACAGGAACCAAGGGACTTAGAGAATTTTCCGATGTATACATACGAGTATTGCTTTAGATCGTTCTGTATTTTATAATGTTGAAATAACTGAATTGATTCTAATGAAATTTCGGCACAGTATTACTAGTTTGGCGAGGATGGAAAACGCGTCTGATTTTTGGAAATCGTCTCAGTGGCGGCGCAGCAATATTAAAAAAACTAAAAATATGAAAACAGCTCAAACTTCGTTTTTAGACGTTTTAGGGGTTCCTGATCATTTTATACCTTTTTTTGGGTGGGGGTGAAAATTGGGGTGGTTGGGGGTTGGGGGGTTGTAAAATTGAAAAATTTGTTGTATTCATAATAGACTGCCCACTGACCTATGAAGGAAGACCTAGCGACATAAATAACTTTTTTAGATATATCTGAACATTGCCTTATGCCTATTACAGAAAACAAAGAACTTAGAATTTTTTCCGATGTATGACATACGAGTATTGCTTTAGATCGTTCTGTATTTTATAATGTAGAAACTACTGAATTGGTGTTAATGAAATTTCGGTACAGTATTACTGCTTTGGCAAGGATGGAAAACGCGTATGATTTTTAGAAATCGTCTCAGTGGCGGCGCAGCAATATTAAAAAAACTAAAAATATGAAAACAGCTCAAACTTCATTTTTAGACGTTTTAGGGGTTCCTGATCATTTTATACTGTTTTTTGGGTGGGGGTGAATTTAGGGTGGTTGGGGGGTGGGCGGTTGTAAAACTGGAAAATTTGTTGTATTCGTAATGGGGTGTCCATTGATATGCGAATAGAAAACCTAGCGGCATGATACACTTTTTAGGTCCATCCGAACGCTGCATGCTTATTATAGAAACCACGGGACTTAGTATTTGTGATGTATACATACAAGTATTGCTTTAGATCGTTCTGTATTTTATAATGTGGAAACCACTGAATTGATGTTAATGAAATTTCGTCACAGTATTACTACTTTGGCAAGGATGGAAAACGCGTATGATTTTTAGAAATCGTCTCAGTGGCGGCGCAACAATATTAAAAAAACTAAAAATATGAAAACAGCTCAAACTTCGTTTTTAGACGTTTTAGGGGTCCTGATCACTTTATACTTTTTTGGGTGGGGGTGAATTTAGGGTGGTTGGGGGGTTGTAAAACTGGAAATTTTGTTGTATTCGTAATGGGCTGTTCATTGATATGCGAATGAAAAACCTAGCTGCGTGATACACTTTTTAGGTCCATCCGAACGTTGCATGCTTATTATAGAACCCACGGGACCACGAGTATTTGTGATGTATACATACAAGTATTGTTTTAGATCGTTCTAGATTGCGTAACGTGAAAATTGTTCAATTGATTTTTAATGCATATTTCCTGGAGAGGGAGACGTAAGAAACTATTTACGAGCGTTGTTGTCTTGGATGTTTTTTTTGCGGGCGGGTGGGCGATGATTTAGTTGCAAGGAGATTTCAGACTATAGCTTCATGGCCTTCATGCAATGGGAAATAATAAAATGGTATCATCGTTATGTGTGGGAAGTACTGAGTCAATCAACTTGACTCCATTTTTCTATATGTATAATAGGTGGACGACGAATATATATTTAGGATGAAAATATCTGGTTACCTACCTCCCGCTCAGTACTGAAAACATGAAAATCAAACAAAAACACACTTGCAATATGGCAGCTGTACACTTGGTCATTGCATCACATAGGAGGTTATGGACGGTTATAGCCGTCATGCCGTTTTACCCAATGCAACTTAAAACATGAACAGTTGGGATAGCGTATAGTGGGTTAGAACTTGGCAATTTCAGAAATGAAGAACTTTATGTTATGGCACTAACATTGCTTGACAAGGCAAGTATACTGACATTTTGACGGTCGTCGCCGTTCTGCCGTAACAAGCAGATAACTTTTTGACTGATATAGCCGTCGTGGCGTATCACGATCACTCGCCGCAGACGGCTATAGCCGTTGTGTCCAACAACGTGTTAAACCATCTCCATGTAGGTGTCTTTATGGATTAAAATCTACTCCATCGTGCCTTACTGCCCTACTGTAAAAAAGCGCACGCTAGAAAGTAAACTTTACTGGCGTTTTGGCGACCTCTGTAGCCTTCATCAAGGTACAAAGTTTGACATAAAAAAACAATTTGAAAAAAGTGACTTTTTTATATTTAACTATTCTAAATAAATCCGTCAAATTTTGTATCTCGACAAAGGTGACGAATGTGACCGAAATGTCGGTAAATTTTATTTTCCACCATATGCGTTTTTAATGATGTATAAGTAGTGAAGCGCGATGTATCAGAGGGTCTACATTAGAATAAGTTTCAGTAGTTACATTAGATTTACTGCATATATAATAATAAAATATAAGCTAAACTTAGGTTGCGGAAATTCAACTTGTTACAGATTTATGAGTAAGTTTTTGTCAATTTTAAGTCAATACTGACTCAAGCATTTTTAGTTTTTAGTTTAGTTTTCTGCTGAAAGGCAGTTTTTGTAATTATCTTTTCAATTATCATAACCAAAAATGTTTCAACTCACATATTCATTTTTGCAATATCGCAACGTTCTAACTGTTGTAAAAATTCAAGTTGTTATAGATTTATGAGTTAGTTTAAGACAATTTTGACTAAAGTGTTTTTAGTTTCTTGTTTAGTTTTCTGCAGAAAAGCTATTTCAAGCCATACATTTGATATCATTTAAGTATCATTCATAACATTTTTAGAATTCTCCTTTCAATTATTATACCCAAAAACAGCTTTTCAACTCAAATATTTATTCTTATCATATTTTTTTATTAAAATATACGTTTTCTGTACCTATCATTAGATAATCTTTATCTTTTTCATATTATACCGTTGCTAAAGTTCCTTATTTTGTTGAACATTCATAGTACAAGATGGTAGGCTTGGCTGCTGGCTGTTAGCAGCAGCACTCTATGATGATCAGCAATATTTAGCAGTCATTATAAATGTTTGTAATATTTTGAAATAAATATGTATCTGTGCTAGACATCTATTTATCGTATTCAATTACTCAAGCATGTATTTCTATCTTCCACTACTTCTGTAAGTATATCTTATGTTTTGAATGTATTAATAAAGTTTCTTCATAAATGCTTTTTTTATTATACACATACAGGGTGAGTCTTATAAAGATACAAAAAACTTTGAAATACAAAAGTTGTACAATATACAGGGCGACTCAAGCTCAACGCCTCGAACTCTTGTGACCAAACGTTATTTCTTTTCAGAAAAATAGTTTTGCGAGTGTACGAAGGTCGAGTTGGTCCATATTTTCAGAATAATGACTTATACACTGTGTTTCATGAAAGCGTAACATATGAAAGTTATGTTTGTTTGAACGCAACGTCCTGTATATTATACCACATTTAAATTCCTTTGTCAATTCTAGTGCGCCTTTATGTATCACACATCGGTGGCGGATTTAGAGAGGGGGTCGGGTGTGCTCTAAAGGAAAACGAAAGCATATTATAGTTATATAAATACCAAAGGTTAAAACCTTTCAACCAATGCAAAAGAATTAGAGATTAAACGACTTACCTGTAAGGAAGTTCAACCCTCAGTTATACGAGGGAGCCCCGTCCGAAGAGATCACCCTTTAGTAGATGCTCTAGCTCTCGCGTTTGGCGTCTTTGTTTACATAAAAACTAGTTCCACCTCCCCGCCTTCCCCTGCGACCCGTTGTGCCAGGTCATTATGTTTCTACCCAGATCGTGCACCTTGGGCTTGGGGAGGGCGGGTGTGATCTCTTCGGACGGGGCTGTCTCGTATAATTGAGGATTGAACTTCCTTACAGGTAAGTCGTTTAACCTCTAGTTATACTTCGAGAGCCCCATCTTCGAGATCACCCTGTAGATGTTTAAAGATGGTTTCACGATCTGGGGTGTAATTCGAATGAAAGTGAAGGAACAAGTCTGAACATTGTTCAGCCTTGAAGTTTTTTATTAAAATTCAATAATCTTTCATTTTTTTAAATGTACATGTATGTAATGTGTGAAGGCTTAGTTTAGTAGTATCACAATTGATTATCCATTTTTTATTATCAGGGATTTTGCAAAATATAAATCGTTGGGCATATGGGTCTGTTATAAAGCATAACAAACACTTTTGCCTTATCACTTCACCCTGCGGTATGTCTAAGGTTTCAACGTGTAAGCCTTCCCTAAAGGCCGCGGAAGTGGAGGCGTGGCCAGTGCTCTGTACTTAAATACAGACGTGTCCCAACTCCCAGCATTAAACCACCATTAAACCTTTTTGGTTACAGATAAGCGCGCTTATCTGGCTAGGTGAAGCGAATGCACTTTTGCGTTCCGCCAAGAAGTTTGCTGCTTTTTAGCAGTGACTTTCCTTGGCAGATCTTTTCTGTCGCCTGCTCAAACATACAGTACTCTAGATTATTTCTGTACTGTTACTACACTCTAAAAATTGTTTTGTAAAATTACTAACAAAATCGTAGGTTATTTAGTGCCACCGATTTTGTTAGTAATATTACAAATCAGATTTGTAATTTCATTTAGCAATTTTCTAATATTGTAAATTCACAAAAACGCATTTTTGTAATATAACAACATTTGTCTGTGATATAACATGATAATTTGTAAAATTATTATGCGATTTTACATAATTTTAAGGACTTCATATTGGTTTTTTACATATATGTTTTGTAAAACTGTTTTGTAAGTTATGTAATTTCACATAATTTACTTGTAATATCACTATATTGTAAAACCATTATACGTTTTATTACAAATTTTTTAATGATTTATTTTGTAACTTTAACTCATTTTATGAAATTACTTTGTAATCTTACAAAAAACCTATTGTAATAGGTTTTAAGAAAAGGCTGTCATTATAAACATATTTTTATTTTATGTATGAAGATAAGGTAACACAACATTAAAATTCTATACAAACACAAATCAACTGCTTCAGACTTATCGGCTGACAAAACAACATATTATATCAGCTTGTTGGCCAGGCAAACAGTTAATTAACGTGCCAGTTTATTAATAAAAGAAATTACTAGTGTGACTTGACTTTTTCCTAAAATTTTCTTTTTTCCTTCTTCATCTGAAATTAAAGAAAATATTGTTCTTAAAGTATTATGACTCCAATAATTTTTTCATTGATTAACCTTATCATATCGAAGAAAAATAAAAATGAATGCATCCCTAAATAAACTTGGTATACCGGATGGCCATTTTTTCAAGATGGCGGCTTACCTTGTTTAAATGCACTTTGTATTCATTTTATCCAATGGATCTTCAAACTTCAAACACAAATAGCACCACTACACGTTATATACCGGCACTTCCAAAACAAAGTCCATAAAATAACGACTCGTCCGCTGTTTCTCTATTCACACAAGCTGATTCTTCTCGCCCGCCAGTGCTACCTTTCATCGGCAACGCGTAATCTGTACTGAAGGCAAGTGGCCATATAAAGCGTTTTAGTCAAATAACCATTGATACCAACCGAAGAAATCAATTATTTTACTAACATTATTGAAGTATTTTTCTAAAATAATTATAAATTTACAAAAGAAGATTGTAAAAAAACAAGCATTTTGTATAATGGCAATTATCTTGTAATTTTGTCTTACAAAAATGTAACACAGATTTGTAATTTTACAAATATTTTGTGAAGAAATGAATTATTTGTATTTTTTCTGTAAAATGCTCAACCATTTTTATAAAATTTAGTAAATCTACAAAACTATTGTATTTTTGTTATACTTTACTGTATTTTTACAACATGACATAGTAAAATCGCTCCAATAGTGCTTGTAATTGTTTTGTGAAAATACCCACGTTTTTTTCAGTGTATAACTTACTAGTGTTATACTGCTGTACAGTTTGGGGGATATCTTTGAGTGTGCTACTTGACAGGAATTCAAGCAATTCGCTTCTATGGGAATCACTTCAAAAGGCCGAAGCAATGCGACAATCCTTGTTATTTTTATGTCTGGTAAGTTAGATTAGCGGCGCCCTAGATGGTATATTCTCAAACTGCATAAAAACCGTGCACCATGAATCGTGCGAATGTCATCGATCTCTCACAGTCATATTTCATCGGCGCATGAATCACGCTGGCCGTTTCGTCTTTCAACTGCAGATGGTGAATGGCGATTCCGTCTGTGGCTCCGACCGCATATCCTCACTTTTTACGGCGTCGTTTTATAAATTAATGAGCCTTTATAATTAATGGAGCCTTGACCGTACCACCTTCCTAATAAGGTGATAACTGGCTATTATTACGGCGTTTGTCGTCCGTACAAATGCCATTTCCCATTTATTTCGGGATTGCAGTTAAAAGAAATTGAAAATTGCTCGTAAAAAAATAACTGTTTATAAACCAGTCATCTTATACAGGGTTTCCGGATGTTTTTTGACCGGCAACGCTTGGCAGGTGATATAACTCACATTTTTATGAACATTGAGATCAGAACATGAGGCCTTAAAATGCTTAATTTTCAAGATACAGGGTGTCAGAGTTATTATTAATATTATTACTTTTATTTTCATTTTTTTCTCAATTATTCCGTAATAAAATGGAAGAACGATCTAAAATTACATACTGCGCGGGTCTTTTAAGGCGAAAAATCCAAATTCAACCATGGTGTTGCAGAAGGCGCCACCTACGGCATGTCGACCTCCTCTAAGTTAACAACCTTTTTTCCGATTTGCTGCATCAATGTGAGTATCAAAAAGAATCGTTTCCTCAATATGTTTTACGTGGAAAAGGAATACATTGTTCATGTCCCCAAAAGTAACCATTTTCGAGGGCCATAGGACACTAGCGCGCCGCGGTCAGATTGGCCCTAATCCCACCGGTCAGAAGCGCGCAAACTTTTCGATCACCAGATGGGCCATAGGACACTAGCGCGCCGCGGTCAGATTTGTCCTAATCTCACCGGTCAGAAGCCCCCAAAATATTTTGTGTAACAGGCAGGTATGTGGACAACAGCGCGCGGGGCGGCGAGGTAAACTTATGTCTTATAATTTTAACCGATTCTAATTCATTCGTCATTTTTTGCCATCTTGCTAATAGTTACTGAAGAATTTGTAGAACTCCAGTCAGAGGTATCGTTACTTTTGACTTGACAGAAATGAATTATTTTTTTATATTATTAAATGTAAAATTTTGTTCTGAACATAATAGGTTAATCGCATCACTATAATAGATGCAAATAAAGAAGTTGGTATTGTCAGCAGACCGAAATGTCTTTATAATACCCCAAAATATTTTAATTAATGAGAACGTGTTCTAACTTGTCACAAATTTGATCGATTTCTTGACGATGTAAAAAAAAGTCCGACAAATTTACATTCACAGCTTGTTTTGTGGGAGCATTTTGCTCATTATTTCTTTTAAGAACAATCTCTTCCGACTGATCCATCAGCAAAGATGCTATGCATCCTCTTTTAGAGCATCTGTAGGCTACACCACGGATGGTTCTTTTATCTCTTCGGAACGTATACTATTCAAGGACTCTTAATTTCTTCCCTTTCACACTTAACATAGTCTCCATGATAAAAAAATAGAACACAAACAATACTGACAAACAGCAACTAAGGATTGTAAACTACTGAAATATTTTCATTAAGGGTAGTTTTACGTACCTACAGAAGCCGAATAGTCATTTAAGTAATCTAAGAAGTAACTGTAAGCTTCCGCAAGTCGTAAAAAGACAGATGAAAGTTCGCAAGAATAAAAGGCATGTGGTCATTAGGAATAACCAAGCTTAATTTTCCTTCAGCGCGCAAGTGAGCGGTGACGATGAAGGCACCCTTTTTGTAAACAGGTAAAAATCAAACCGCGCGCGCTCGTGACCGATCACCTTTTCGAGATACCCTTCATTGAAATTTCCAATGCGACTGTATTATCGGTATTTCCGCACAAACGAATATTAGGCTCATGCTTCTATTTACCATTAACAAAGTATTCTGAAACTTCAAAACTACCTATTTAAAATTAGTTATGTTTAAAACATGTTTTTTGATCTAATATTAATTCATTCGAGAATACAGATCGTTCTTTCGATCACATTTTATAACCAGTTGGAGTGCCTCTTGGAAGTTCAATAAAGGTTATCTCGAAAACGGTTATCTCTAGCGACTTAAATAAAGTACATACCTTTTTACGTAAAACGTATCGCAGAAACGACACTTTAATATTCGCATCGATACACCAAACCGAAAAGCAGTTTTGTTAATTTAAAGGAAGTCGATATGCCGTCAGTGGCGGCTTCTATTCACGATAGCAAGACCGTTGTTGAATTTGGATTTCTCGCCTCAAGAAACCCCTCAATATGTAATTTTAGCTCGTTGTGCCATTTGGCTGTGGAATAATTGAGAAAAAACTCAAATAAAGGTGAAACTTTGACACCCTGTATCTCGAAAAATAAGCATATTAAGGCTTCATGTTCCCATCTCAATTTATATAATAATGTGTGGCCTATCAACTATCAAGCGCTGTTGGTCGAATATCCGGACACCCTGAATAAGCAATTATTATTAATAAAATTGTATTTTGAATATTTTGGATTTCAAGATACAGAATGTCAAAGATTGGAAATACAATTTTTGTATCAATGTCTTAAATATTAATGATTCCTTTTTTCAATTTGTCACTGTTTTTGACTGCATTGAGAATCTAAGTCGACACTGACTAGAAGATAATTATCCTTTCAAGTGGCGCGTCGGGGGTCGGGGGGCAGTCCCACGAAAATATTAGCAAAAGGATGTACGCCACTGACCTTGAAAAAATTAAATGCTGTTTCTCAGATTAAACAGATAAAAACTGTTTTCTTTTGATGTTTCTTCGTATCTTCCTTTGTTTTGGAACTAATAAATAAAAACCACTTTCATTTCATTGCTTTTCGGGCTATGAAGTTGTTTTATTTTTTTCCTCCAAAACAAAGTGGGATACGAAGAGATATCAGCAGACAAAAAAGTTGGATTTTCATCTGTTTCGTCTCAAAAACAATATTGGGCGGCTTGCATTTTCAATGACGATAACTAATTGGCACGGGCAGATGTTGAACATCGAACGAAATAAAAGTAAAGCTTTGACACCCTGTATCTAAATGCTGTTTCTCAGATTAAACAGATAAAAACTTTTTTCTTTTGATGTTTCTTCGTATCTCCCTTTGTTTTGGAACTAATAAATAAAAACCACTTTCATTTCATTGCTTTTCGGGCTATGAAGTGGTTTTATTTTTTTCCTCCAAAACAAAGTGGGATACGAAGATACGAAGAGACATCAGCAGACATCTGTTTCGTCTCAAAAACAGTATTGGGCGGCTTGTATTTTCAATGACGATAACTAATTCGGAAGGGCAGATGTTGAACGTCGAACGAAATAAAAGTGAAGCTTTGACACCCTGTATCTAAATGCTGTTTCTCAGATTAAACAGATAAACACTTTTTTCTTTTGATGTGTCTTCGTATCTTCCTTTGTTTTGGAACTAATGAATAAAAACCACTTTCATTTCATTGCTTTTCGGGCTATGAAGTGGTTTTATGTTTTTCCTCCAAAACAAAGTGGGATACGAAGATACGAAGAGACATCAGCAGACATCTGTTTCGTCTCAAAAACAATATTGGGCGGCTTGTATTTTCAATGACGATAACTAATTCGCAAGGGCAGATGTTGAACGTCGAACGAAATAAAAGTAAAGCTGTGACATCCTGTATCTTGAAAATTAAGCATTTTAAGGCTTCATATTCTGATTTCAATATTCATAAAAATGTGAGATCTGTCACCTGTCAAGCGTTATCTGACGAATATCCTGACACCCTGTATACACACAATAAGCAGAACATTTGTGTGATGCTTTATCAGCGCGAAATAAGATGAACCAAATATGTGAGTCAATAAAACTACTGCTGTGATTGCGGTACTTACATACTTATCTGGGCCTCTCGGAGGTGTTACAACTAAGGCATCTTCCCAAAAGACTGGAAGCCAGCTTGAAACCAGATCGTGCCAAAAAAGGGATCCAAATCTGATCCAACCAACTACAGCTCTGCTTTCTGTGATCAGCCTAACCCTACGAAGGACCTCCACAGCCTGGAACATCAAAGAAGGGTGGCTGACCTATCCCTGTTTTACATTAGATTCTATCACGGAAGACGTTTCTAGATAATAACACCAAAGGCCGTCCGATAGAGGAACACTAGAGAGGCTCTGCGAGCTCATCCTTACCCAGTCTCCTCTAGCATTGTTTACTTTGGAGAACTTCGGCGCTGTGGTTTGTTTCCCGATGGCTACTACCTGCAGCGTTTCAGATCTAACATGGACCTATGCGTTCACCACTTAACCGACAGACAATTTACGTAACACGTGTCTGGAACAGACTCATCTATTCATTTGGCAAGCTTACACCACTGCTCGCACGTTAATCTCGATCTCTCAAAGTCATTCGATCAACTGTGCAAACAGCTCTCCTTCAAAAAACGTAGCCCAGTTTTCTGACTCAGTACTTCCCACACATTACTGTGGTCTTGTTTTATTATTCTTCCATAGCAAGAAGCTATAGTCTGAGATCCCCTTGCAATCGAACCATCGCCCGCCCGGCCCCAAAAAACATCCGACTCAAAAACTCTCGTAAATAGATTTCTTGCATCTACCTCCGTAGGAATTAGGACGAAACAGTGTTTACTCTACAATGCTAAACTGATATCCTAATCACATGGCATGCGGATTTTCCGATATTTAAAAACAGAGACCCCTAGAGTACCCAAAAAAGAGATTGAATAGCTTCTATATTATACTGTTTCTTTTTTAATTTACTTTCCCCGCCACTAACACAAAACCATAGGCTTTATCGATCACGTACAATGTTACGGTTTAGAAATTTTGTTGCTATCAGTTTATTGACGAGCTGCATACATTAGAGTATCACCTACATCAATACGATTATTTAAAATATTATATTTTGCCTAAGGTGGGGCAGAATTCGGATAAAGCTGAGAAGTATATTATGTCGTTCCTTTAGAGGGCAATGCAGAGCCCACTACGAATACAACAAAATTTCCAGATCCACAACCCCCCATCCCCAAACTACCCCCATTTCACACTTCTAAAAAAACGATCACTAAACCCCAAATTACCTAAAAACGAAGTTTTATCTGTTTTCATGTTTTTATTTTTTTTATCATTAATACACCATCACTGACACGATTTCTAAAAACCATACCTGTTTTCTATCCTCGCCATGGTAGCAATACTATATCAAAATTTCATTAAAATCAATTCAACAAATTCCACTTTACACAATACAGAATGATCCAAAGCAATACTCATAAGCAAACACCCCCAACCACCTCAATTTAACCCCTAACAAAAAAAATGACCGGGAACTCGTAAAGTTCCTAAAAACGAAGTTTCCAACAACCATACGCGTTTTTCACTCTCGCCAGGTTAGTGATATACAATATCCGTAAAACCGAAAAATTTGTTGGATTCATAATTCAGGTCCATGGACCTTTAAAAGAAAGACCTAGCGCTATAGCACTTTTTTGCGGGCGATTGGGCGATGATTTGGTTGCAAGGGGATCTCAGACTATATGTGAAAAGTACTTAGTAAATCAACTTGACTTAATTTTGTTTACTTATTATTATTAATATTATCCGGTTAGAGCAAATAGAACAATAAGTACAAGGAATAGTGTCCAGTCCAGTTCCATATTCAGAACTCACAGTAGGATTTGCATGTAATCAAAGAAGCCATGGTAGGTAATCTGACACTCACGCGATGCCTTAGAAATAAAACGCGTCCCAAACATACATCTCCACTGTGAAACCTGTCTTTGGAAACTACATAAAAATAAAATTAGTTATTACGAATTCCAAACGAAACGAATATTCCCCTACCTACAAATGCTTTGTTTGAAACCCAGCGATCTGTCTTCGGATAATGCGGAATAATCACACTGTCAGGGCTTTCATGCAGGCATGACCATTCCGAACCCCGTCTGGGTTCGTCTGGGGCGTTCTCAACGGCCAACCCATCACTTCCTTCAGTTCGGTTGGTGCACCTAATCTTCGAATAGCACGAATTGCTTGCTTTACATCGTATATCACTAATTCTGCCAGTGGCGTTACTTGAGAAGGAGCCAAGTAAAATACTTTGTTGTGCCGAATTCGGCAATCTTTTGCCGAATGCGTGAAATAGGCAACTAGTATAACAACACAAATTTAACCCTGTTCTTTTCATATTATAGGTTATGTTTTTGTTTACAGTAGTTGTTTGGCTATCAGGAATGCAAAGTATTTACTTTTATAATAAATTTGTTGTTCAATTAATACATAAAAATGACTGAAACCGGTAAATCTAGTCAGGTGTGGAGTGAGGAATATGAAAAAAACGTTACCTATGCATATTTTGCAAGCTATAAAGAATTGTGAAAATATTGATAAAAACAGATAGTTTTATCATACTAAAAGCACACACCAACTCGAAAACAGTCTTGACAGAAAAATAAGGAAAATGTAAAGTCGGTACAAAGCATGGAATTGTAAATGCTTGGTTCGAAAGAAATTATCTGCAGTCAACAAAATTCAAAAAATTGAAATTAAACGACGGCGACGAATTATGAAACAAATAATCGAACGCTTGTTCTTAAAGGTTCAGTTGGTTTTGTACAACACTACCTATCTATGCAATTCAGCGTGTCTTGCTGGAAGAAGCTGTTATAATCATTATTTTTTTGTATAAAAGTGTAATGCCTATATGTATTTAAGAAATACTTTTTTTTATCTTTTTAGTAGAATTCTGAAAACTGTAGGCTTTAATCTTTTATTAAATAGCTCGATCTCCTGGAAAGAAACAAATAGTTCTTTACAGAACATGTTTGTAACTCGGTATATCGGTTTTAACCGGTTGATAAGGCTAAAAGCTAAGCTTCTGATGAAACTTCTGCTTATTCCTTGAAATAGGCAAAATAAAATTACAGAATTGCCCATTCCTTGAAATGTGCAAAACTGCTGCCTATTTCATGAATTCGGCAAAAAATTGCTGAATACATGAAATCGGCAATTACACCCTCACAAGTGTAACAAGAGCCGTGATAAATATGAAATAGACAAGGACAGCAAGAGACGAGAGAATATGAAATAACATGTGCGTGTGAGACAGCGGCGAAAGTCTCTTGCTACGCTTGTCAGGCTGTACGCAGATTCGGCGTAACACCTCTACCGCCACTGTTTATCATGGATGTCGGTCATGATTATAACCACCTTCGTCATACTGTATGTTTTTTAATTCCGCTTTATCAACCAGAAAAGGACGGTCAATATAAAAAATTCACAGCAATATTCCTCTAATTTGACACCTGAGGGTGGTTCAAATATAAGCCGAAACGACGGGATTGAGTTATTTCAATCACTGACCGAGATACATAAAACCCAGCGGGATATGCACGCTATGTTACTTTTAAACAACAAACTATAAGTTATGTGTATACCTATAATAGGATCCCAGTTACACCATTACATGTCTCACAAACAGGCATTTTTTGCGTTCAATTAAACTGTTGAACATGGCAACAAATATATTTCTATCTATCTACTTATAATGTTCATAATTCATTCATTCATTCAATTATTTTTACTAGTCAAAATACAAATAACACCACCTCGAATGTTTCACCTTGTGTGAGGTATAGGCTTATAAAGTTGACATTTACAATAATAATTTAGTTATAACCTATTGCACTAACCATTCGTTATATCTATAGCTAAACACAACAGATATCCAATGTGCAGCATTGAACTACCTTTTATTGATGGTATCACCTATTAAGTAATCTAAGTATTTTAAAAATGACATCAAGATGAAACGAAATAGTGGAAGCTAATTTTAAGGTACGCTTTGATCTGAAAGTCAGATGCCTGGTTTGTAAATCCTCTACATATAAATATACCGCCTCAGTATTTGAGCTTCACCAAAGAATTAAACCTTAGACAATCATTAATTCAACATCACATAAAGTTATAGTACAAGAAGAACGAACAATAAATACAGCAAACAAATTCTTCATTGGTGGGGAGCCAGTTAACGGAAGGGAAATTTTACACCCTTTATTGTTTTTCCCTCAATATATATTCAGGGTGTACCTGAATTTCCTTGACACGTGATTTTCTCGTAGCTAAAGATGTTCGAACGCAAGCTGAGTTGAATGTATGAAAGTACTACAGGGTAGATCATAGTATGCTTTCAGAACATTGTTTCTTGCATTTCAATTCTTAAAACTCACCCCCAAATTTGTTTTTTTCAAATAGCACCTAGTAGTTTTTCCTACACACAATAAGTCCTTATTTTATTTAAAATATTGTAGTACCTTTGATTTTATACAATAACCTATTTTTTTCGTAAAGCCATAAGCATAAAGTGAATAAAATAAGGATTAGTTTGAGGCGTAATGTTTTCGTAATAAAAATAGGTAAAGAAAAAACTAAGTGGGTCTTTCAAGGGTACGGAATGGGCTATCATACTGTGCTTTCGAAACATTTTTTTACTGCAGCTCACCCCCAACTTTTTTCCAAATAGCATCCCATAACTTTTCCTACATTAATGAGGTCATCATTGTATTTAATATCTTGTAGTGCCTTTGACTTAATAAAAAAGACATTTTTCTTCGCAAGCACTTATTACAGGTCATCTAGTATCCTTAAAAACCGAAAGAGTTTTATTTTTATCCGTTTTTTTGCGTCAAGCAAATTATTATTTTATTTATATTATGCTTATGATTTTACGAAAAAAATAAGTTTGCATATAACATAAAATATACCGCAAGATTTTAAGTAATATAGGGCCTTAATTTGTTTAGAAAAAACTGTTTGGTGCTATTTGAAAGACAAAAATTGAGGGTGGGCTTTAAGTGTTGAAGTATAAAAAAATACTTTAAAAGTATGGTATGATAGACCCTAGGATACTTTAAAAAATTTTACTGTTTTTTTATTACGAGAATATCACGTGTCAAGGAAATTCAGAATTGCAGTGTAAAGGTGGATACATATGACGTGACGTGGTAACACGTGAGAAAACGTCGTAATGCGTGTTTTATAAAATTCCAGCACCGGGTTTTGTATACTTACGTTCAGATTGTACTGACGTGACGTGAGAACGTGGAGTATGATGCAATCTGACGCGTCAGAGCCAAATCAAACAATCTAGATTTTTTGTCAGTCGTGTGAAGGCGTCAGAGAGTCGAGGAATGCTAATTTCCATGAGTTGAGTGGAGCGCTTCTCGATTTTAGGACCAACAAAGCTCAGAAGATCCGTTTTTGTTATTCGGAAATACCATTTAAACCGCTCTTCATCTTCCATCAGTTGAGGCATTAAATTTTGGAACTTTCTAAATTTCTCTCACTCCATGTTAATAGGATGCATCCATTCTCTAGATGAACAAAGGGATGCAATCAACAGGGCAGCCATTTCTTCTTCCTTTTCTTCTAGCATATCAAAAACACGGAGCACATTCAAGGTTGGAGGCTCAAACCTAAACTGTTAGGATCATGCAATGTACTAAACGTCCTGTGCTGTACGTCAGGCCAATGTGAACAACGCTACATGTCTGATGCGATCCTGAGGAGCTTGGCATGATATGATACCACGACACGTCATAGCAATCTGTATCCACCTTAACTTTTAGCTATATCGGAAGCATTCATAAATCTAAAAACTCCATTCGCTTTCAACAACACTTAGCTTTTAGGTTTTTTTTGTACAGAACACGAGGTGACATACTCGTTTCGTTTTTTGTGAGAATGACCCATAGACTTTCTTATGATCGAGAGTTAAGCTAAAAAAAAGCGGAAAATGGATAACAGACGTAATTTCGCAAAAACCCATACTGTTGCGTCGTGATATGTATCCGGTACGCATTTATACATTCCGTACATGTATACAGCACCTAGCATAATGTCATTGGTCAGATTTGAATTTTGAACCAATCAAGATCTGGGTGGCATACGCGAGTATGGAATGTAGTACTTAGTGCAATTGAAAATTTACAAAGAGAAAAGCGATTTAAGCGAAAACCATTTTTCAACTGTATATTAAACTGCAGTAAACTTTATTACAAATTAAGTTATAGTATGGTGTATAATTTTTGTCCTTTTTTACGAAATATTGAATATAGTAATTGCAAACAGCTGGTGTATTAAGCTAATTAAGTATTAAGTTTCAGTGGGCAAAGAAATCACACACTACTTACAAGATTAAAGAATATAACAGAACAAAAAGGGACGCTATATAAAATCAGTGGGATGAACTATGTTTAATTGCATTGGGTTTATTTGTTTTAATATTTTGGGATAGATTACGATTTATCTTTGGCCTCAGTTAATAGGTTTGATCTATATTTTCCAGGACTCAGTTCAAAATATTTATAATTAGGAGGTAACTTTGCCTCAGCATGCATGGCGCTTTCAAACATAACCCCCGTCCGCTGCTATCGCAAAAATGAAAACAAGAGTCGAGCCATAGCCATACGTTTGACATGCGCATGACTATATTACATTCCGATAGTGCATATGGCCCTGATCTACATTTCGTACACACGTACGGCATGGTACTCGAAATTTGATTGGTTCAAAATTCAAATCTGACCAATAGGATTGGGCTAGGTGCTATATACCTGTACGGAATGTATAAGTGCATCCAGTACGGCACTGCCAAGCTTCGGCATTAATACTTTAACTTGGCGTTGAATCTTTCATTTTTCAGGGTGACGGCTGGGTAGCTTGGAGCCCTGCCGATTGTAGGCCATCTATCCCTGACAGGAATAATGGCACGCATTTTCTATGGTTAGGCTCACCTTTTACATCAAGCACTTCCCCGTATGTACTCAAAATGTATTCGGCAGATACAAAGCGGCGCATATGAATAAATTACGTATGCTGTACAGAGTACTTTGGAAACATTTCATAGAGCTCGTCCAGCGCTCCCTTAAAACCATGGACGGCAAAGCAATGGTTAAGTTAGAGGATTTGTATTGCGCAACTGAAGCTATTACAGTACAACTCTGTCTAATTTGGCAAAAACACACAACCTTCAAACCTTGGTTTGGGTCAGCACAAACGCAGAACAAATATCTACGTTTTACTATACTACCCACATAAGGATATGTACATCCACAGAATGTACATTAGATATTCCAGTTTGAACATGTATATTTGGAATATTCATAGGACGTTCATGTACATATGAAAAATGATATACACTAGTGTAATGTACTATATATATTCACGTAGGTATATCCATATTTGAATATACATAAGATGTTGGTGTATGTATCATATATACGTCTGCGAGAAGTAGTTTACGCCTGCACGAAGGACAACTAGTGCCGCCATTGCTGATTTCTAGCCATTCCGTCATTCGCGTCCTTCGTCGTAGTTAGCGCGTGTGTGCTGGTGCTAGTTGTGCCTGATTATCTGATCGAGTGAAATACTGTGCAATGTTACTTTTATCTTCTGACTACTCACATTCGCATCCAGCGTTTGACGGTAAGTCGTAAGCGGGGCAACCACTTAAAAAATTTTATAACCTTGATTCTCTGTGACTTCAGACATACCATTCAACAAGAAAGAGATGACTATCACAGTAATCGATTTTTCCAAGTATTATTGTTGTAACTAGAAATTGAATTAATAACAATACATAATGAAAGTATATAGTTTGTTTCTCTTTCTGCCTCTACATTGAACTTTCATACACTATGCATGTGCATTAAAAGTACACGAATGTACATTAACTTCGCGACAAACGTACATGAAATGTAATTTTTTGATGTCTATTTTTCCTCCATTAGACGTTCATGCTCCATTTGTGGATATACATATCTACTGTATGCACATTCTGTATATACCTTGGTATGTAAGTATATACATGATATATGTTATGAATATACATGTTCATACCTGGTCTATGTTACATATGCTATGCATGTATATTAGACGTACCTATGTACATTCTATGGATATGCCATGGATGTGAAACTTCGTGACAAACGTACATGAAATGTACAGGGTTATTCACGTTATTCGACACGGAGCATTATGGCTAAAGTATTTGATAAAAAAGAAAACAATAACTTCGGATGGATAGAGATCTTTAAAGGCTATATTCTAAAGATATATTCCATGTTATACAGGGAGTCCAGAAAACACGAAATGTATCAAAGTTATGTTTTTTTTTAATGGAACACGCCATATATTATTGCCTATTCGGATTCCCTGGTGAACTCTAGTGTGACTTTATCATACATGGGACTTAAAGCAAACCGTTTAGGTGTATATCACCATTTTCGGTATAAGTAGATATTAGGAAAAAATTGAATAATTTTCATTTAATTTAAAATTTTCAAACAACGTAGCAGGCCATGAAATATAAACAAGAACCTGTTCAGGTAGATGAAAATAACTAACTTAGCAGAAAAATACACACAAACTAGACTAAAGGGACAAGATTATAAAAATTACTCACAACAATCAAAGTCTAGCCAGAAACAACGGCGGCAACATATCTTTGGTCAAAGAGAAGCTGGAGTATGGCAGAAATGGGTTTTTTCACGGCCTACTAGCTACTGCATTGTACTAGAGATTGGCAACTTCCAAAACCATTAAAAATTTTGAAATGAAACGAAAACTACTAGACAATGTTGTAGGCAGTTTATCATTTTCATAATAAACTTTCACATTTAATGATATAAAAAAGTATGCAATTCTGTCAAAACTCAAGTCAAAGGTACCTCTGACTGGAGTTCTGAAAATTCTTCAGTACCTATTAGCAAGATGGCAGAAAATTTAAACCTGATTTGTCAGTATTCCTTTTTTGCAATATTGCTAATAGATATTGAAAAATAGGAGGGCCCTAGTCAGAGGTATTGACTTCGACGCAAATTACTACTTCTTTACACCATTACATATGATTGATAGTTACGAGCTGGAGCAACAGTCGCTGGTTGTTTTCGTTTCATATCAGCGTTTTTAATTGTCTTGGAAATTTTAAACCTCTAGTAAATTGCGGTATACAGTAGAGTGTAGAAAATATCTATTGCTGCCATACTCCAGCTTCCCTTTGACCTTAGAGATGTTATCGCAGTTGTTTCTGGGAGAGTTGATTTGTTGTAAGGAATTTTTATCATCCTGTCTCTTTATTCTATTGAGTCTGTATCTCTTTTCTAAGTTACTTTTTTTCTTCCATCTGAATTAACATGTTTTTGTTATCTTTCAGGGCCTGCCACGGTGCCTATAGGTAGGAAAATTGAAAAACGCCGATTTGTTTGGAAATTTGAAATTAAATGAAAACTATCAGAGATTGATATTCACAACCTGATATCATTAGAAATATTATCAAATTCTACGTTTAACCGTATAAAAAAAATTAGGCATTCCCATTTGGAAAAAACAAGTTATCGCTGATCGAAGTTTCCTTAATTAATCGACCGATTTCTCCAAGCATAAACGTAATTTAAATTTGACAGTCTCGTTAAAGCTGACGCATTTTATGCTTAGTAATACGGCAAAGTCACAGCCTTCCAAGTTTCATAATCTCTGTGATATTCAATTTTTTCCTGATATGTATACCGAAAATTGTGATTTACACCTAAACAGTTCGCTTTAAGTCCCATGTATGATGCATAAAGTCAAACTAGAACTCACCAAGGAATCTGAATATTCAATAATATACGGGGTATTCCATTTAAAAAAACATAACTTTGATACATTTAGTGTTTTGGGACACCCTGTATAACATGAAAATGTTTTTAAAATGTAGTCTTTATGGGTCTCTATCCATCCGAAATTATTATTTCCTTTTTTATAAATACTTTAGCCATAATGCTCCGTTTCGAATAACGCGAATAACCCTGTATACTTTTGTTGTGTGAGTAATGGCCAACATATTGGGTTTGAGTGGTAGAATAGCTTTGAAGCTAAACTCCGCCCACTTCTGTACTCTTTGTGCAAGAATAAAGACGTTTACATACATACATACATATTGAAGTTAGTATTATTCGGATTACCGTATGATCTTCATGGTTTTTTAACACTTTTATCACTAGCAAAGCATTTTGCAAACAGAAAAACATTGTAGAATCTACATTTCGAATAGGTAGTCGACCAAGCAACGTTACCGCAAATGGGCAAAATAATAGGGAAGGCGAACGAATAACAACGTTTATCAGATGCTTTTTTTATTTATGATTTGCAGCATCAACTACATGGTTATTAGCTGCTTACTCTTTTATGTCCTCCAATATGATTAGTTTATTTTTGAGAAAGTTGATAGCCGGCAGATTGAAGTAGGTCCATCATACATTGTTGAAGTTCATTGGGAGTTTCATCTTCGTCGGTATATGCTCATAATTTCGAAATTATAAGAATATGTGGTCTATTGTCAACGCTGAATCACATTTATCACAAGAGGGGGGTGGTTACCCAATAAAAGGTGAGGAGACGTCATATACGTATGGTCGATTCTTATTCGTGTCAAACAATCATGTTCCCTTATTTAAGTTCTTTAGAGTAAGGCAATTAATTTATTGCTGGCTGTATACGTCTCGGTTTATCCCAGTTATTATGCCAGTATTGTTGCTACTTTTGACAACAGTTTTTCTTCATATATAGCTTCACGTCATCAGGTCGTAATTTTCCTGCTATTTTTTATGGCCTGTCAAGCAGCAATGTCGACTTGTTCATTTCTAACCATACCAACATGTCCTGGTGACCACATGAGGAGGATATCTTTAATTCTGACTGAAGATTGTGGTGGGTGGTCAGAATATCTCGTCTCAGAAATTTCGAATCAGATTGCTTACCTAGTGCTTGCAGTGTGCTAAGCAAATATGTGCAAGTAATATATTTTCCCAGCACTTGATCTTTCAGGTAGTTGGTAGCTTGTAATATAGCGAATTGTTCAGCTGTATAGATTGATGCTATTTCATGGTGTTTGAATTTGAATATCCTTTGGTTAAATACAACTGCCGCTCCTATGCCTTCATCAGTCTTTGATAAATCGGTATATATGACCTCGGTCGCATCAAAGTGATTAATAGTGCTGAGAAAAGTCTGCCAGTGTTCACTAGGACTTTCATCCGCCTTTTTGAATTCATTTCGTTGGAGAATTATCGTAGGTGGGGTGATAGTCCATGGAGGAATTTTATTATAACTCTTTTTGTCTGTTTCTTACAGAGCTATGTTGTTGTCGCGTAGCAATTTTTATATTCTGGCTCCAGTTGGTTTGGTTATCGTTGGCCTTCAATCATATATATCATTGACCGTTTCTTCAAAAATTAAACTTTTGTTAGGATGCCCGGATTGAGCTGGTATGTTAACTGCGTAGTTTAGAGATAGATAGACTTGTACAAAAAGCTCCCATACAGAGGCGGAGGCTTTGAAGGAGCAATGTCTCTGTTTTTCAGATGTGTTATTCTTGCGGAGGAAAAGACAAATATTCCCACAGAGTAGCAACTGAACATAGAGGTAGTAAGCAAACTACTTCAGCATGGCGTGCTTAGAGCCATCATCTTTTACACTTCAGCCTCCAAGCATTGATCAGCTGTGACCTCGCAGTAACAGTTTAAATTGTAAACAATGCTGTGTAACGCCAACTAACCTGAAAATTCTTCCAATGCAATCCATGCTACAAACACTGCACTTTTTGAGTTCCATCTCGAAAAACTGTTGGACTACACTCGAATATAACACAGCAAGTCCGTAAAGCTTCACTACAGTTACCAACACATAGCAAATTCGATTTTAATGACAAAGCATAAAGGACGCACAAACAAAACAAACGTTTGAAAGTCAAGCTTCTACCGTAAATAAGTCGCACGAAAATTATGTTGGCGTTGCCAGCTTCTCAAAATTTATGTAAGTCTTCAGAATTTGCGTTTATGATGAAGAAATATGCAGTAACGCAGTAGGTCAACATATCTATTGATTTTGCTGTAATCATTCGTGAACCATCAAAATACGTCTTTTTTAACGTAGAATAAAATATTTCTGAATACTATACAATTAAGACGATAGCAAACAATTATGATTGCCGTATCTGGTGGTCAATATGACAACGTAAGAAAAGATGTCGACCTATTGGAATTAGTTGTTTACTTCCTCTATGTTCAGTTGTTACTCTGAAAATATTCCATACTCCATCTTTGACAGCACAAGTGCTTTATACATATTCAAAAGCACATCTTTATTGGCGCCCCGTTTCATATTGGATAGACTATTCCGATAACATGTCAGATGTGTCATCGGCTTTACGTCCCAATAAAGTTATAAGCTTTGTGATTATCGCGAATGCTGGGCAGTTGATTTCTAATAGATTTCCTAGAATTACAAGTTCTGTGAAGTCATTTGTAATGCGTTTGTTGCTTATTTCGTTTGTACCCGATTTCAGTTAGCGCATATGAATTTAATGCGAGACACGCCTCAGCCGAATGCCTATGTTCTTCTGTTGAACGAATAGAATTTCTTTGGTCATCAACAAGTCCATAAATGCAACAAACAACCTACATTTTCTCGTTCCTTTTCGGCGAGTGTTATGTTTTGTCTTGTTGAAAAAGAGTCCAATTAAAAGGATGAGCATCGGCCGCGAAAGTCAGACTTCAAGACTCGTAAGGACACCAATTGCTATGTAACAATAGTACAGTCACTGCAATTTGTACGTCAATCAACCATTTTAAGGCCCCTTCAAACAGAGGGCGTCCTAGAACGCGGCTGTTCGGCGTTTTCTAACGCAGCGTTACCGCATTCCGTTGTTTGTGCCAAACAGGCCTGTTTGACGGGTTGAGTAAAAGCATTAAGTACGCTAATTTTTGTCAAGATATCTAGTGATTCAAACATAGATAAAATCGAGGCCCGGTCAAACACAGGGCATTCTATAACGCCGTAATATGGGCATGTTTAAAAGCCAAAGAGCAAACAACTTTCATAAGTTCACATGGCAAAAAATAAAAAAATGTAGATATGTACAAGAGCGAACAGATAGAATAATAGTAAAAAAAGATTTATAAATGCTTTGTATTTTCAATCTTACCGGATCTTTTCAGATATATGATGATGAATAAAAAAAGTATATATAAAATATGTTCGAAAATCTACAACTTTTTTCTCACCCCCTCATAAAACGAAATCACACAAATGTCCAACAGATATTTTCATCGTGTTCTTTGTTAGGAAATCTGACTACTAGGTACCTTTACGTAAAGAATGTTATAGAAAAATATAAAACATACAATACACACAAGATGAGGCATTTTAACACAAAAATATATGGCTAGAAACACAGAATAATGTTCAGCGACTCTTTTGCTTGATAATTAATAAATATACAGTGCATGATTGACATGATATCTAAGGATTAAAATGTTCGTCATCACATGTTCATGGAAAAAAAGTTTACAAATCGGAAAAATGACATTCCTACACATAGCTGTAAAATAAACGCAGAAGCAATAAAAATATGCGAAACCATAGCAATCAAATCATTATGATTTTGCATTGGGAATTAATTCCTCACCTCGGTTACAACATAATTTGCACAAACACAAAAAATTGTCTTACAGAGGCATAGCTATTCTATGTGCTCACTGTTCGAGTTCAGAAATGGAAAGGAGGAGGCATGTGTTTCGATACAAAAGGAAACATTGGTAGAGAGCGAGAGCATACCCCCCATTCATTAGATTTTCCTAAAATTTGTGCGCAGATTGTATAATATAATAATATTTCCAGCTGAAAGAAATAGAGATGGGAAAAGGGAGAAGTTAAAAGTAGTAAAACCGAACAATTATGAAAACGTTACTAGTATAATGAGGGAATAGATGCTAAAGATGGAAGTTATAAACAATTTGTGTATGGTAGCCCAAAAAAACGCCAGAACGCCGCGTTCTAGAACGCCCTCTGTTTGACCGGGCCTTTAATATCATATTACTGCTGGTGATTAAGGCACAAACTTTTGTTTTTCAGTTATACATGCAAAGTAAAAGTTATCCCATAAAGGCAAATACATGAAAGAAAGCGGAAATCCAACCCGGTTGATGATAAGTAAATCATCATTTTCGAAACAGTCTGGTGAGCTTCACAATGATATAGGCTGTTCGTCACATTGAAAATAAGGTACAAAGTTGCGTATAATGCCTGCTTTATATCTGTTCGAAATTACCTCCGTTTTCCAGGATTGTTTTTGTCGAAATATCATTCTATACATATACTAGTTATAGTACCCAGTTGCATTACGTATAGTACAGCGGTCTTGTGATTTTTTTCGTGATTGTGCAAAGCCTAGGTGAGTTTTTCTCACAGAGTACTCATTTGAAGTGAAATGCTTATGGTACAAACAGGATGATGTCTATCCAGAACGAGGTATACGTAATGTTATACTTCTGAGTAGATTCAAATTGTCAAATTTAGAGAAACGTAGAAATTATGTTGCTGTGACATTTTTGTGTAAGTTGTTTGATGAACGTATTGATTGTGAGAGCAGACGACAGAAAAGATCTACCTGTCGCCATCTGGTACCGGAAGGTAAAACCAAAGAAAACAGCAGCAGACTTCTTGGTGGAACCCCACGGCGCGTTTGCTTGGCCTGACCAGAAGAGCGCGGTTCTGTATGCTGCTGCATATGAGAGTCGATATACGAGGGTTGCTCTATATCTCCGTCAATTCACCAGTACGCAGACATCTGTTTCACGCTTATTAACGATCATCAGTGGGCCATAGGTCGATTGACGGAGATAGAGAGCATCAGAATTTTCATGTCTATCAGACATGTGAAGCATGTGAGAGCAGGCGACAGAAAAGATCTGCCTGTGCGCCATCCGGTACCCGGAGGTAACGGCAAACCAGAGAAAATCGCTGCTAAACAGCAGCAGACATCTTGGTGGAACGTCACGGCGCGTTCGCTTGGCCTGACCAGAAGAGCGCGGTTCTATATGCTGCTGCATATGAGTGTCGATATACGAGGGCTGCTCTAATAAGCGTGAAACAGCTGGCTGCGTACTGGTGGATTGACGGAGATATGGAGCAACTCTCGTAACGTATCGATTGTCCCTCACTCTTAGAGAAAATTTATCTACGCATTCCTAATTTACGTACTCGTCATTGCGACAACATTTTGTTCTATTTACCTCTTCCGAGGACAAATTTGTTGCTATTTTCTCCACCTCATGTTATGTGCAATGTCTGTGAAAGCGGGTGTGAAGTTGACATTTTCTGTTGCAAAAATAAAACTCTTAAACGGTGTTTTCTTTAACCGTTGGTTGACTTTTACCATTTCTGTTATTTTGTATAAGCCCTTTATTCATTTCCTGTCTGTTAAATGGAGTAGTCCGTTTAGGCAGTGTATAATGAATAAATAAAGTTTCTACTAATTGTATTGTTTTTGATTGATATATTGATTTACTCTATTAATTTATTTGAGGACTCATTTACTAGACAATTGGCAATCTTTCGTACACACATTTATATTATTAACAGTCTGATAGTTCAATTCTTGAATGTCTGTGATATGAAAACAGATAACCTAACGTAATCTCGAAGTACGTCACGAGTTCAAAGGAGTGGATACTTTGTGAGTTGATCTCTAGCTTCTTAGTCTACGCCTCACAGTTGTCATAATAGTTCTCCGTCCCAGTTGGTTTGACCTCTTGGTGAGGTATTTGGCGATTTGACCCTTAGTACCGATGACCTTGAGAAGGAGTCATACGTTGTTTTTTGGCATTAGGTACACAGTATATTATTTCATCTGCCTATTTGGTGTTTAAAGAGTTATCTGGTGTAAAATATATGTTTATGTGTTTAACTATCACAATTACTAACCAACTTATTACATCAATCAGGCCAGTTTAAGTTAACGTCATGTTGTTTAGTTTTACATAACATGATAACCTATTCTCCAAATTTATTTTTCTTCAATGAATTGGTTAACTCAGGTATCTTTTTATTTAGTTTCCAGATGTGTCATCCCGAGCGCTTTGCCGAACCTTTTATTGAAGTTAAATTAGGTAGTACTAGTAAGTTTATTTTTTAAATATTTCATTGTGGTCTTACTTAATCTATTTTGCTCATTTGTTTATCGATTGAATTACCATCTTATAAGATGTTTATAAGATTATCGCCAGAATGATTATTTATATTTTTATCCCCTGTATTATAAACAAGAAAGCCTCTCAATACCATAGATAATTTCCGTGGTTCCGCAATCATACAGACTGGCCTATGAGTCAAGCGTCGTGTCCTGCACTTGGTGTGGACGTCATTTCCTGTGCGTCCATTAAAGGCGAAACGGCCCCAAATTCGAATTCGACGGCGAACGAGGCATGGCAGAGACCGTAATTACATACATAAAACATAACGCATACCTGTCAATTTACCCCGAAAAAGTACGCAACTGAGTATTTTCGGTCATAAATAAAACCCGTCGACCCGGGGGGTCGTACCCTGTTGCAGACCGATCAGATACGGTCAGAGAATAATGACAGATGTTTTGATGCCGTGCAGACTCACTGGAACTGATTTGCACTTCTAAGGAGTACACTAACTGTAAATTCTAGAGTTCTGACTTATGTAGGTCAGGCAGCTGTTCAGACGCTTTGCTGTTTTATAGTAGATCTTTTTTTTAAAGAAACTCGTATTCATAGCGCTTTGATGGCCTATCATTAAGGCCAGCCGCACACTTGTTATTTTTTATCGCCAACATGAAAGTTTTTCAACCAAAAAGTTGCTAAGAAGTAAGTAGCAAGTCTCATGTCAAACAAACAGCAGACTGTGATTGCTCAAAGATGCCAGTACACATCTCATTATTGGTTTAACCATGGCCGTCTCTACTCACTAGGCTGGAGCATGAAATATGGCAACACTGAATCTGGGGGCCGAGTTTGCATTTGTTGTTATGTCATGCATATTCTTCCAGGTGCAGAAAATATGGTTGGAAGGTGATTATTAATGTGTTTCTAATTATTTACCTGCACAAACGAAACAATAAAGATAACAAGCTGCCTGCAAAGCGTGTAGTACCAGGTTGCAGCCCAGGAGAGGACTACCAAACCATGGCCCAACATAACCTTATTCCAGATTAAAAAGAACGTTGCAAGGTGATTTGTAATGGGTTTCTACTTATTTACCTGCACAAACGAAACTATAAAGATAAAAAAATGCCTGCAAAGCGTGTAGTACCAGGTTGCAGCCCAGTAGAGGCATGGGTAGAGGACTACCAAACCATGGCCCAACATAACCTTATTCCAGATTAAAAAGAACGCTGCAAGGTGATTTTTAATGGGTTTCTACTTATTGACCTGCACAAATGAAACTATAAAGATAAAAAGATGCCTGCAAAGTGTGTAGTACCAGATTGCACTAGCAATTGTGCGTCCAATAAGGGACACAAACAGAAGTGGGTATAAATATAACCAGCCTCGGAAGGGCTGGTTATATTTATAAGGATAAAGACAATAACTTACAAACATTTCAAAGGATAAGACCTATTTTAAAGCACAATGTGGTACCTATAATGTTTTCTGGACCTCCCAAATATCACAGAAAAATACAGTTAATAGAACTCATCTGGGCATTGCCTGGGACATACCTATGAAAGGATTTGATAGTGAAAGGGGAAATCAAGACCAGCAAGAATGGCTTCACAGTGACCTAATAGTGAATTTTTCTAGCTTAAGTGACAATTTACAAAGTAAATTGAGTGTTCATTCAAGTGGAAGTGGAAGTGGCAGCAGGAAACAGGTTGCGTTTATTTTTATTTTGTAGTGTCTGACTGTGATGAAACAGACATCAGATGTAAGTGGTATTAGTAGTAGTAGTTCTAAAAAGTATCTTTCTTAATTTATTAACCGAGATGAACTCTAATACATATAAAATGTAATAATTATTCTGAAACTATAGGGCCACTATTTGACAGCTAAGCCACGTTGCCACATCTAAGGCTCCGGCCTAGTGTAGAGTCGGCCATGGTTTAACAGGAATAGCCTACAAGTGAATGCAAGTAAAAAATAGTGTGATAATCTCTCATTGATAGCTGGAGTTTCCACAGTTATTACAAACACACTTAACCCTTAACTACTAACGTGGTATTTCTGTTAGGTGTGTAATTACTAACGTGCCGCCTGAGAGATACCATTGGTATTTTCGTAATTTTTTAAGAAATATTTCATTTCAAAAATGTTTTTTTTTTGAAATACGTACATATAACAAAATCAGTTTTAAGGTTAAGTCAATGTACAAATGTATTTTGAGTTTAATAAGTCATGCAAGTTAATTTTAATTCATATATTAACACGAAAAATTGCATTGCGAATACCGCTAGTGAAAATAGAAATATACTAAAAACAAAACCTAGCAATTAATTTCCACTTTATTGCAATCAGATTCGCATGCACCAGATCCAGTTCTTCTTTTTTTTATTGAGGGGAATATACCGGGTGCCCCAGAATTTCCTTGACACGTGATATTTTTGTAACGCAAAACGGTTCAAGCAAGAACTGAGTGGTACTTTTGAAGGTACTATAGGGTCTATCCTACCATGTATTCAAAACATTTTTTTTGTACGTCAACCCCTTAAACTCACCCCCAACTTTTTTTTCCAAATAGCACCCTATAGCTTTTCCTACAAAAATGAAGCCCTTATTTTATTTAAAATCCTGTAATGCCTTTGATTTCGTACAAAACCAATTTTTTCCGTAAAGTAATCAGCATAAAGTAATTAAAATTAGGATTTGTTTGACGCCAAATATGTTCGTAACAAAAAATAATAAAAAAGAAAGTAAGTGGGTTTTTAAATGTGCTGAATTATCTATCATATTGCGCTTACAAAAAAAAATCTCTCCAACCGGAACACCCACCCCTATTTATTTTCCAACTATTAATCCACAATTTTTATCGGAAAAATGAATTTCTTACGTTAATTAAAACGTCATAGTACCTCACCTTTGTGTACCTATTACGATTTTATCGTTTCTTTTTTATCAGTTTTTGTTACAAAAATATCAGGCGTCAAACAAATTATCATTTTATTTGTCTTATGCTTATGATTTTACGGAAAAAATAAGTTTGCATATAAAATTAAAGGTAACACAAGATTTTAAATAAAATGGGGATATCATTTGTGTAGGAAAACCTATGGGGTGCTATTTGAAAAAAAGGTTGGGGGTGAGTCTTAGGGGTTGACGTACAAAAAAAAATGTTTTGAATGCATGGTATGATAGACCCTATAGTACCTTCAAAAGTACCACTCAGTTCTTGCTTGAACCGTTTTTCGTTACGAAAATATCACGTGTCAAGGAAATCTAGGACACCCGGTGTATGCAGCAATTCTTGGGTTTTTCTAACAATTTTGATTTTATTTTAGTAATATCTTCCGACTCTTATATTTTCTCGTAGCTTCCGAGGATGATGCGTATTTTCCGCTTTTCTTTGTGTCGTTTTCTATTGCAAAATTTTTCTTCGTACAGCTTTGAAGCTGCTCTTCAAAACTACTATTCTCGAAACGAATCCTCGTTAAAGTACTGCGACGAATATCTATGTTTATATTTTTTCAAAAAGTTATATTAACACTGGTGCCGTCTCTGGGACGCTGTCGGTACTCCATCGTAAAATAACTTTCTCATAAAAAGAGCTCAAATGCTACTACTCGTACATCTGACTTACTACTAAATCGACTGAACGTAGATAGACGCATAGAACCCAAATCAGACCCACGGGAACATCTAGTAATGTGCTAGTGTCAATTTCTAACCGTCTCACAGACGGCACGGCACGTTAGTAGTTAAGGGTTAAAACTGTAAAATTCCTTGGCATGTACCTAGATCCATGTCTAAGTTGGAGATTTCACTGTCAATCGCTGATCAGTAAGTTGCGTTTCTTATGAATTATTTGAGGTCTGTATTGAGACACGATCACTTGTTTGAGGGTTTCCTGATCATTTTCTACAGTTTTTTTTGAGTGAATATGAAATTGGTTGGGATGGATGGTGGGGGGTACTAAACAAAAAAAAATCTGTTCATAATATGCTGTACATTGGCCTGTGAAAGAAACATCTAGCGCTCTGATACAGTTTTTAGGTCCATCCGAACTTTGTCTTGCTTACTGTAGAAACCATGGGAATTTTTATTGTATACATATGAGTATTGCTTTCTGTATTGTGTAACCTGGAATTTGTTGAATAACCTTTAATAAAATTTTGACACAGTATTGCGAGGGCCGAAAAAACGTATGGTTTTTAGAAATCGTCTCAGTGGCGGCACAGCACTAATCGAATAACTAAAAATATAAAAACAGCTAAAACTTTGTTTTTAGTCGATTTGAAGGTTCCAGATCGTTTTCGACATTGCACTTCCACGCCAGTAGGAGAGTGTTGTTATCGCGAATACTTTTGATTAGGAAATAATACTCTTTTTGGGTGTTCTATGATATCTACATAACGGAACACCACGTCACCCATTTCCGTCGACCTGTCTGCCTATTGGCGTTTTTATAGCCGCTTAATCTCAGTAACCGCTGCTTGGGTTGTGATAGTAGGTAGTAGTAGTAGGTAATAGTTTTAAAAAAGGGTGCATTGGCGGTAAAGAAGTTGGTAATAGAAATATTGGTACCCCAAAACTTGTTTCAGGGTTTCCTGATCCTTTTCCTATCATTTTGGAGGGGATGAAACCGACTTTGGTGATATCATGTGCTTTTTAGACCGATCCGATTGTTGCCTTTTAATTTTATACCTCTGGAATAATTTGATACATATATAATATAATCCTAATAACGTGTTACTTGGAAACTACGAACTTGATTATACTGGTATTGTGACACCGTCTCACTGCCCATGCCGTGGTGAAAATAGTAACAGTGTATCGTTATTGGAACTCTTGTCAGTGGCAGATGAGAAATCAATAAAAAACGAAAAATTCCAATACCGCTCAAACTTCGTTTTTAGATGTTGCAGAGTTTGCTGATCATTCTCTACTTTTTTTGATGAGGATGGTGTAGGGATAGAGAAATTCAAAATTTGTCATTAGCAGCGATGAAGTATGGGAAGTACTGAGTCAAGATAATTGACGCTTTTTTACTTCCCACACCGATAGGTGAGGGGAGTATTTTGATCGCGAAAATTTTCGACTTTGAGATAATACACTTTTTGGGCGTTTTATGATGTCCACATAACGAAAATCCACGTCACTCATTTCCGTCGGTCTGTCTGTACGCGTCTTTCTAGCCACGTAATCTCAGCAACCGCTGCATGTATTGTGATTAAATTTGGGCCGCGATATGCTGTGGGGTCGTAGTAGGTAATGTTCCTGTAACTTTGGAAATCGTTGCACGGGTGACGGAGTAATTAGCAAAAAACAAAAAAAAATAAATATTGCTCAAACTTCGTTTTTAGCGTTTTAGGGCTTCCTGATCATTTTCTACTTTTTTTGGGTGGGGGTCAAATTGGGGTGGTTGGGGGGTGGGGGGGTTGCAAAATTAAAAAAATTGTTGCTTTCTTAATAGACTGTCCACTGACCTGTGAAGAAAGACATACTGACATAAATAACTTTTTTAGGTCCATCCGAACATTGCCTTGCCTATTACAGAAACCAAAGGACTTAGAATTTTTTCTGGTGTAAACATACGAGTATTGGTTTAGATCGTTCTATATTGTGTAACGAGGAAAATGTTGAATTGATTTTAATGGAATTTTGACACAGTATTACCACCGTGTCGGGGATGGAAAATGCGTATGGTTTTTATTAGTCGTGCCAGTGGCGGCGCAGAAATAATATAAAACCTAAAAATATAAAAACAGCTCAAACTTTTTTTAAGCGTTTTAGAGGTTCCTGATCATTTTCTGCGTTTTTTTTTGGGTAGGGGTGAAATTGGGGTGGTGGTCGGGGGTTGAAAAACTGAGAAATTTGTGGTATTCATAATAGGCAGTCCACTAACCTGTGAAAGAAGACCTAGTAACATAAATCATCTTTTTAGGTCCATCCGAACATTGCCTAGCCTATTACCGAAACTAAGGACATTTTCTGTATACATACGAGTATTTATTGCTTTAGATCGTTTTGTATTTTGTAACGTGGAAACTATTAAATTGATCTTAATGAAATTTTGACACAGTATTACTACCGTGGTGAGGATGGAAAACGAGTATGGTTGTTAGAAATCGTGTCAGTGGCAATAATCAATAGCAATAATCGAAAGACAAGAAATATGAAAACAGCTCAAACTTCGTCTTTAGATGTTTTAGGGGTTCCTAGGAAATAAATAAGGCATAAGACAATTTTAGGGGGAAAAGGCTGCCGATGATTTGGTTGCAAGGAGATCTCAGACTAAAGCTTCATGCTATGGAAAAATAATAAACTGGTATCACAGTAATGTATGGGAAGTACTGAGTCAATCAACTTGTCTTCATTTTTTACTTTATTAAAGGTCACAGAGGTGGCCGGAATGCTGGTGAAGTTTATCTTCCAGTATATGTGATTTTTTACTGATGAGCCAGCGAAGCGCTATGGAACATAAGAACCGCAGGATGTGTTTTAGAAAGTACGCTGGTAATTAGTATTTGTTGATTTGATGGAAACAACGAACGACGACCCTTGAATACTTTTTGAGGTCAACCACCAGATCTCTAATAGAAGATGAGTTAGTCATGAAAGTCCCCCCTCCTCCTCCTCAACTATGCAAGCAAGATAGGGCGGGATAAGTGGGATTCGCTAATCTATAATAAATCAATAACACATCAAGGCAACAACTATCTTAATGGACAAAGCGTAGAAGCATTAAATATAAGAGCGAGGTGTAATAGATTACACACACCATTAACCTGAATGCATTCAAATCGCAATCCTAAAATCGGAAAGGCTATAATCTACGACGCCTGCATAAAGACATCTGGCAGCGAAGCTCGGGATCATTTAATTAAAATTATAGCAGCGGCACCAACTCTGCCGCCGCCGGCCGGCTCTGAAATAAAAGGACGGCCAAGAGGCAGACGACAGTGGCAGGCTAAGGCTCAGTTGAACAATCGGCAGTTAACTAGAGGTTAAAAGAAAACTAGTGGTTAGCAAACGCAATGCGTTTCATAATCGGCGGCTTACGTCAAAAGCTCTGGTAATCCAGTACTACCAGTAGTTAAGTTTACCCAAGGATAAGGTGCGGGTTAACTGTAGCGTTTGCTGTGGTCAACCCATGACACATATACTATATATATATATATATACTACGTTCCAAAATCCCATCTATTGAGTGAGCAGATGAATTTTCGAGGATAGTCACGTGATTCCAGATGTTAGGGAGGTTGGAATATTTATGAAACGGCAAAGATCTTTTTTTGACAATTTTGACATATCACATAACCTGTGCTGTTTTCTCAGAGTCAGAGTGAGTGAGTAATTTCAGTCACAGTTGACAGTTACCACAAATACCATCTGAGCCCTGAGGCTGTTTTGCTTTTGTGAAAACATTATGTAGTGAAACTGAAAGGATATTCAAATGGATTCAAATATTGAAAATATAAAAATGGATAATGGATGAGCACTGCATCATTATAAGTACACCATGAAAACTGCATAGAGCTGCTAGCAGTTCCCTGTAACAATAATATTTTTTTCTCATGAAGTACCCACCTTCATTTGCAACTAAAACTTTGCCAGTTTCGGTAATAATTTGATTATTTTCATCCAAAACATATTGAACTCCGTTTTCTATTGTATTTACTTCTAGCGATAGATTAAAATAAAGGGACAGCATATAAATAAAGCAGAAGAGGTTATGTTAAGTTGTTAGCTGTCAAGTGAAAAATATCTCTTGACAATCTTGACACAAAGGTCGCTAAAATCTCAATTTGATTTCCGAGCAAAACGATGCCATTCATGGCCTCGGGAATGCAATAACGGAACACAGATTTTTGTTGACAGTTTGATGTTGAGTGAATACTGAAACGCTACAGAGCAAATCGAGGTTTTTGATGGGATTTTGAACACACGTAGTAATAAGCTTGCTTTCGACGTTAAAAAAACATGCATTTTGACATTGACGTCTAAGACGTCGATGGATTTTGATTATACTCTGTAATGACCTAAATCAAAAATGTGGAAAGAAATGTTACCTTTCTTTGTCAAAGGATTAGTCCTTAGATAAGGAAGGAGAGGGGATACCGCACGCCCCTTTGATGCTATATGAATTAGCTGTCATTAGCTGTTACCGAAAATGAATAGCCACCAAAATATTTGTTTATGATATTTAGCGTTTTCAAGACCAATCATTGTAAAATGTTGTGGTGTGCATAATGTTAGGGTGTGCAGATTACGGCTGTCAAAGCCACAGCAGCAGGAGGAAGCCAGGAATCACTTATCACAGGTAAATTTTGGTAGTTTTTTGGAACGGAACGCAATTATGGCAGTGCTCTGAGACTCATCCGTGGTGCCAACTTAAGGACACATAAGCTGAACCATTGGTTTTCTTTGTAAAACAGATCACTCCGATAACTACTGGTTAACTTCCACCTGTCAGTTAAGCGACTATCAGAGGTTACCAATGATTGTTAAACCGGGCCTATGTATGGAAAATCGGGGATGTTGAAATATAAGAGCTATTTACATTTTTTGTCCTCCTACTGAGTGCGGACACTACAAAGAATTCCTTAATCCCCAAAAGAAGCCCGACGAGTAGGGTGACCGTTGTCCCTTTCGGCATGTTTTATTGCCCTGGCGATAAAGTTGGCACCGTCATTAGTGTAGTCAAAATTGTATATGTCTGTGTATAATCAGATGTACATATACAATAAATATGTAGATCAATTTATTTTGTTTCTATCTATTGCAAATTGGAATTTTCGATAATTTTGATCTCCTATCACTTTCTGAATTGTTATAATACATATTTTGTATAGATAATTAAGGTTTTATCATTACACAGGTCTACATAATTTCGTAACTGCACTTTAGAAGTGTCGACGCCGTCCACACTGATTGAGATCTGAAAGAAATTTAAACAGCTTATATATATCTGACTTCTGCAATAAAAGGTGGAACAAAATAGATTGACTTGTACGTTGCATGCATTGGTCAATTTTCAAATAACGGACACTCGCACAAGATTTAATCAATCAGTAAATATATTTATTCGTTAGGTATACAAATAAACATTAGTACTAGTTCGCAAAAAGTTAGGCTTTGCGCGCGAACACTGACTACCCAAGTAGCAATTTAACGTTGTGGCGACGTGTTTGAAAAAGTTGCGCTACTGCATATAAGTTGTGTGGCCGACTCCAACACAACGTTGTAACAACCCTACTTTGCACCAATTTGGTCAATCATTTTTGAGCTGTCACGACGTTTAACTTTTAAGTGGAAGCTGAAGTTTCTCGTTTCCTAGACGTTGCTGATTTTACTTTCAAACGCTTACACACCTGAGCTCTCTAGTGTGGAGATAATAGTTGCAATATTGTTGAAAAAATAGTAAATCTTTTGATCAGATAATACTGCTGGCCAGAGTGGGGACTTAGACATAACTTTCTGACAACTATTACTACCATCTTAATATTGAAATGTGTTGTTCCTTTGATCAGGCTGTATCCTATAAATAATGTTGCTACAAACTAACGATTTGTACACTTAATTCAACAACGCATCCCAGTTTACTGTCAAATATAGCATTACTACATGCTAGAAAACTCGCGCGCTTTCAATCCATTGCAAACTTCTCAGAATTCAAAAATAAATGGGTCTAAAAAAATGAATTAAGATAAAAAATATCTAACGTTTACATTGACTAAAAATCAAATAAACGGAATATTTATGAATTGTTTCCAAAAAACTAACATAAGACTTTATAATCATTAGTATAATGTTCGTTTATATGCTCTTTGTCTTAATGGCCGACCATGTTTCGAAGGCGAATTGCATTCAAACATGGCGTAAAGATGTAATTGGCGTAAAACCACATCAACCCGACTTTGAACGTCAGGTAACCAAATATCGACTATCTTTCAACGATACTCCTAAAGACAACCAGATTTATACCCAAAATTCAACCGGAGTTCCGAGCAAGGTTCGACTAGAAACTGACTATGTTAACTGACGAACGCACTTCCCTTTCCAAACGCACTCTCTGTCGCAGCTGTCAATTGTCATATGCCAGCTTTGTATGTTGGCATTTGGAATGTGCCTAGGGCTTTGGTTAACGGTACCTATTTTCTGTTTTGTTTTTGTGGCTTTAGACTCGTTCTCGTACTCATAGGTTTTTATTATGTTTTCTTGCTGTTCTTTCTAAGGCAGTATTTTTCCACTTCAGTAATATCTGCTTCTTCCAGATTGACTCCTCTTTCATTATTGGGATCTCCTTCTTTAGGCTCTTCCCCAGAATTTGAGCTCGAACTTGATTGTTGGTTGAAAGAATTTAAAATGAGGATTTCAGAACCGTCCATACGAGCTTGCGCCTGTAAAGCTTGTTCACGACACAAGACACAATCGTCTTTTGTGCCTGTAATAGGAGGCAGTATATCGGATGGCTCGTTTCATTTGTAATCGCTATACTAATGCCCTTGTTGATATAATAATGCTAAAATAGGTCAGTTGCAAAAAAGACTACGCGACAACGTTTTTAGTTCAACTGAAAAATTACCCACGACTCAGTTATAATTATGTATAACGTAGACTCGTCGGCAAAACGTTTCATATAACTAGAGTTGTCACCAGTTGCCACTAAAGCGTTTTTAAAACCTTATTGCAATTACCAATTTATTGACTACATTTAGTTGATTGGGTCAACGTCGTAACAACCCATGGTATAGCTAAAGTTATGCTTAACGTTAATACGATGTTGTCAGGTGATTTGGAGTGTGGAGTTCCATAAATAACCAACTTTGACGTTAATTTTGGTGTATCATGTGGTTGTGCTTGCCAAAATGCTACTTGATAGTAGATACAGACTAAAATAATCCATCACCTTCCTTAGCTCCGAAGCTCGATCATTTCCTTTTGCACTGTATATTTGTTATTTTTTCTATCTTCAGTACCTCAACTGGATGGGGTTTTCAGAAGCATTTTGGAGCTCTCAGAATGACATACCATTATCAAATAATTAAATTGCTTTCTACAACAACAAATCGTAAGTATTTTCTGCCCATTTTTTTATTCTTCTGCTGTTGATTTGCCGTACATTCGGCGTGTGTGTCATTTCAAAGGCAGTCGTTTCTGAAAACGAAAGTCCCGACTTTGAAAGCACCCTGTATACATATGGTTTGTTAGATTTTTCCAAGATGCAGAAAACCAATTTTATTAAATTACTATATAATTATTATATTTACTGAATTTAGGTCATTCTTATTGTGAATCATTTTTCTTTTAAGTTGAATTGAAATTTATAAAGTGTAATTTATATATTGAAATGCATCAACTGTAAATAATTGCAAGGTATAGTTTTTAGAATTTTACTCATTTAATCCAGTAACCAGTAACATAATTTATGCTGTGTCAGATATGGTAGGTCAGATTTTACGGAGACTATATACATGCACAAGCATGCAAGCTTGAGGTCTCAGGCGCCTCAGTACCTAAGTCTTGTCTCTTCCCTTCTAGGTAACACTATGAATTTCTCAAAGTGTGTCAGCTTCTCCACGACAAAAAAAAACTAGGTGGATATCATACTGCGAAATCCCTAATTCGGAACAAAGTAGTTTGTTATACAGGGTGAGTCAAGCTCCTCGGACTTTTGTGACCAAACCATACCACTGTTCAAAAAACTAACTTTTCGAGTATATGTAGGTCGAGTTGGACTAAAAATAATTACTTTTGCACAGGGTGTCTAATAAAAGCGTGACATATAAGAGTTATGTTTTTTTAATAGAACTCACTGTATATTATTGCATATTCATATTTTTTGTATACGGACAGACGGACGGACGGACAGATGGACGGACGGACAGACAGAGGGTCTGCATAGGCTCTCTTCAGTAAGAGCTAAAACGTGACAACGTTGTTTTTGGAAAATCCTTCCGGTCGTTGACTTTTGCACTATATTCGAAGGTTGGTTTGGGTATAGTTGAATAGGTGAGTCCAAGAACAGTATGAGTGCAGAAACATAGTTTTGAGATAAATTAAAAAAAACATACTAACTCCAAAACGAGTAAAGTAACTGTGTTCGCCATCATATAAAAGTTGTTATAATTCTTTAGACCAATGATAATACAACATAGGGTAAAGTCGGGTAAATTGTACCACATTGCACACCTTATCAAATATCTCGCTATTGACATGATTTTAATTCAACAAAACTATAAATTAGAGTTACTTTACATATTCCTATCAAATTCCGTTACAGAAAAGTTACATAAAGACTGACAGTTTGACATAATAAATGTTTTTTTAAAATGTTGCAAACGGTACAATTTACCCAACTGGTTCGTTAAATTGTACCACCCGGTTTGGTAAATTGTACCATGGCAAAATGCATTAGATGATCGTTGTTGATAGAACAACAGATTTATAATACAATACATTGCAATGAATTAAAATTTTTATTTGTCAAACTTCAACACACAAATATACTGTGTAAGGCTTTCGCGGCCATCGTCCAATGAATTTGTGGTTCTTGAGTTTTTAGGCCGGCGTCGTTTAGCATTAAAGCTTGACGTTTCGCCACCACGAGTGGATGAAGATGCCATCCAGCTTGACGTTTCGCCACCACGAGTGGATGAAGATGCCATCCACTCGTGGTGGCGAAACGTCAAGCTTTAACGCTAAACGACGCCGGCCTAAAAACCCAAGAACCACAAATTCATTCAACACACAAATCACAAATTAGGAACCCATTGGGTAAAACAAAATATTGTCGTAGCAAATAACTAATACTCAAACACAGGAGTCACAAATAATTATAGTCCCATCGACTGGGAAACAAGGCACAGCTTTCATGCACCCAATTTGCACAAAATTTCCAGTTTTATAGTTTCTTATTGCTGCCTTCATATCTTGCTCTGACCATTGGCAGTATTTTGTACCCTTGCGAGGCATGACTGAAAAAAATACTGGAATTTGGTAAATTGTACGGGTACGATTTAACAAACTAGGTGGTGGTCCAAATTAGCAATCCGATATTATTGACACAAATTGGTTTATTTCTTTAAAAAAAGTGAGGATAGGGTAAATATAAACCGCCTAAACTATTTCCAAATGTCCAATAATTACGAAGAACGCCACCCCAACTACCAAAAACTGATCATTCGGATACAAAGGCTTATCTAAAGTTGTATAATACTTACTACGTGGAGTCGTTTTTCAGAAAAACACAAATTTTAAGTTTTACGAGAGTCCGCCGTTCACGCGTCTTGGTAACTAATGTTTTGACAACAAGAGGTATCAAAAGAGCAAACTAGATGACGTTAGAGGCTTACAACTTAATAAATATTGAGGTGGTACAATTTAACAACTGGTACAATATACCCGACTTTACCCTAATAGATCCGGAGGTCTCACCCTCCAAGCTATTAAACAAAATAGTGTATGCGCTTGTACTGTTCTTGAACTCAGTCTCCTGTTTACAAGCTTCTTGTTATTTTATTCTTTTTAGTTTTATCGTACGATAAGGTTCTGGCAACTTCAATAGAGGGTGCTCAGTATGTAAAAATTGTTTTATTATGTTATTATTAATGATATCGCGAACTGTGGCGCTGACGCTGTCACAATGAGTTGACCAATGACGTTAAAATCAGTACATGTCCTGGGACTTGTAATGTTTTTCATCGCAACGCCATAAACAGATGGTGCGTATAATGGGGTTATTCTTATACTTCGTAATGTTTTTAAGCGCAACCGATGGATCTTCGTATTTTAAACGTTTTGGCCATCTTAGGTCAAAACGCCATTTTTTGGGCTTGTACTGTTCTTGGGCTCACCGATTCAGTTATAGTACTATTATTCGGCTTCAGTATATCGTAAATGTCGACGAGTCGCTACTGCATCGGCAGGACCCATCGCAGCGTACCGGAGCTGAGCGGAATCCTCCTTGAATGGGAACTCCTTCCTTCGTGTATATGCCTACATAATAGTGGTTACGGGCCAATAAATTACATCGCTAGAGGATAATAACACGAAAGCGGGTCCGACCTGCCGACCGGTTCATTTATAATTTCAGACATGCAACCTTTGCGGAGATGGGCGAAACAGGATTTGCCGATTATCATCAATTCGGTTCTCTGAACGGATCGATCATAAAGCTCCGAGCAAAGAACGTCATAACAACCATGTAAATTCATATTAAGTGTAGAACTTTTTCTGAAGCTTTCTTATCTTGTGAGTACATTAAGTGTCTAGGGCATAGCGCGCGAAATTGAGGATGCAAGAAAATACGTATTCCCGTGTTAGCGAGGAGGCGTGGCCGCCTGTCCCTTCTCCAGCGTCTGTGTCTAAGATGAGGGGATATAAGTCCAAAAATCCAAAGGTAAGGTCGAAAGATCCAAAGGTAAGGCCCAAAGGTCACCATAAAGATGAATTTCGCATTTCAAAATTTCTGACGTTACCTTTAAACCTACAGTAATGATTCAAAGACCAAATTGAAGAAGAAGGCTTGCGCCTTGTCACTGTGGTGGCCCTTTTTTGATGTTGTGTTTGGTTATTAAATTACAGACATTTGAAGGCATGCATGATTTTGCATTGCGAGTTTTTTTGCACACTAAAAAACTTTTTTGAAAAAATTGCTCTTAGAAGCCATTCATTAAGATCTTAACTACCACCTTCTGAAACACGGTTTATGTAGTTTGAAAAACAAATGAGTTCGGTTGGAAATGGGAATCCGTGTTTTACATGGTAAATACGTATGTATAGCTGTGTGTATCCAAGCCCCTTAAGAGCTGTATTTCTGTATAATTTCGAATACCAGGGAATGACGCAAATTTAGTTTGGCAACTTATAAGTTCGCCATTTAATCTGACCAATTTCTATAGCATCAGAAGTTTCAAGAATAACTTGGTAATTTGATAATTACTTTATTTTCCATCAGTACAAATGAATACTACAGCTAAAAATATACAAGACAGTAACCTTGCACAAAATATAAATTTCTGTCATGAAAACATAAATATAAAACTAACCTTAAGTTTAAACTTGGTAAATTATATAACTATATTAGGGATTGTTTAAATGAAATTTCTGAATGTTAAGCTGACATTGTCGCTCTGATAATGGCGCTTCTCTGAAAATAATTGGACTAAGAGACCAGATATCAGATTTTATCCGGCTACAGGTGAGGAGAATACGCATACGAAAAAGTGACTGTGAATCTAATTTCTCAGTGGAGTGCAACCAATGCTGGTGAATATGCTTCAGGGATTGTTCTGCTAATCATCAAAAGGTGTGTGATTTTCAAATGTTTTAGGAGCCCAAATCACATGCTTGGCTCATATTTAGGGTACCATGGTGAGTATTGGCCTCATTATTGGCTTAAAAGACAATCAGCGTCGTAATCGTGACCATAGAATGCCAGTATATGACTAGTTCCGGCACTGGTTCCGATTTTGGATTTATCAAACATTCAGATGTCTGCATTATTTCTGGAGTCATAGTCATCAACTTATATTTTTTTTCAAAATTGTGTACTTTAAAGTGGCTGAATCGATAGGTCAGAGCTCATACTTCAGTAAAAGGGGATGGCCGCCTCGATTATTATACATATTTTTGTAAGTATGACAATCATTGAATAGATTTTCAGAGCGTAATTAGAGTACTCAATGAACCAAGAACCAAAATCGAGCAATTTTGAGTAATATGCCAGAAATTACACGATAAACTGGTTGATAGAATAATTAAAAATAGTCAGTGTTTTTTCCGAATTTGTATGAAGTAATAATTAACAATAATGCCAATAATATGAAAATATGTGAATAAATAGCTTGTAATACCTCCGCTTGCGTTGGTGACTGCCTGTAGTCGACGAGACATACTTTGAATTGAATTCAGGATTACATTGTTGTCAATGTTAATCCATTTCATCATTAGCAACTCTCTCAGTTTTTGGGCAATCCTTGGAGCTGATGTATGTCTTCGAATACGTCGACCCATCTCCTTTCACAACTGTTCGATGGGATTCATGTCGGGACTGAGTGCTGGTCAATCAAACTGCCAAATTCCCTCATCCATATTTCAGTGATAATCTGAGAATTCGGGCTGTGTGGGGTCCAGTATTGTCATGCATGAAAATTGCGTCCTCGCCCATAGTGCCCTTGAGAGGCATAACGTGATCATCATTTCACGTGTCTCCTTCATATTCTCCGAAGTCCTTCTGACCCAGTTAGACAAAAAGAAGATTGATCCGAGAACAGGACCTTCCATTCCAAACGATTTTAGGCTAGAATCAGTCTTGCAATTCGATGGAGTCGGTGCAATGACGGCCCTATAGCCATTCTTAGACAAAAGAATCCATTTTCATGAAGCCCCGTTCTAACGGTCCACCGCTAACCTCTTGAAGTTGATTTCACAGCCAAACCGCAGACGCTGTCGTATTCTGCAAACTTGTTGACACCAAATATCGATCATTTATTTGGCTGGTGATCCTTCCTCGACAGGATCCTGGTCTGGTTATCAGGCCAGTATCTATATGGCGTTGATACACATTTTGTAGCGCACATTAAGTTCTTACCAACAATTCTAGCAGTTTCTCGTTGCCCTCGACTATCTTGCATTAATCCTAGAATAATTATAGTACAATTACATTACATTAAATACAAAGTATAGTAAGTTTTATGGAGATAATCAATAGTAGACTAAGGAATGTCTACAGTCTGAACTTTAATTAGGCTAAATTCGTGTCATTTCATCAAAAGTCAAAATACTCTGACAACAACTGATAGGTAACAAATACGCTCGCCAGCATTTATTCGAAAATCATTCACCGCATACTAGACCGTCGATTTAGTAATTAACTTCTTAAATGACCCTAATTTGTGTATGTCATATCCCCCCAGGGCACTATTAAAATAGTCGGTGAGATCAAATTACATTTCTAAAGCCTCAGCAGCCAGGTGAATTTTCTAAACCATCAAATGTAGTTCCAAACAATCAATTGTAAATTCCAATTGGTCAATTGTAGTTTCAAATAATCAATTGAATATTCAAAACCGTCAGATCAAATTTCAAAAGAGTCAAAAAGTTCTATTCTAAGCTCTATGTCATCAATAAATTGTCAGTTCTAAAGTGTCAATTCGATATTCTAATGTGCCTGAGGTCCGCATAGGCCAAAATAAGTACGGTGTGGTAAAACGTAACAAAACCATTTCGCACTCCTATACTTCGAACGTTATTCTGCAAGTCATTCATGTCTATACAAATGCATAATCTCAATCGCCCGTAAAGACAAGGGGTATTATACATTTGCGATCCCATTTACTCTGTTCCGAATCTCGAATTGTTGCTTCTGTACATAGATGTCTCTTACACAAAAAACTTTAAGCAAATCAGACACACGCAGTAAGCTCAGTATTGCGCTATAACATTTCTATAAAGTCCGAACAAAATTCGTTTTAAAGCCCTTGTACTACTACTACTACTACTTCTTAGTAAATACTTAGATTAAAGTAAAAATGGATGATAGCACGCGGCTGCCGGTCTGCCCGAAATGGAATGGAGCAAATAATGCTTTAAAGTTAGCAGCTGTCCACGATTTACGCCATTTTTTTATTGGTACACTTCGAAATCCTAAGTAACATTACAAAAAATGGAAATAAATAGGTAGGTAGGTATTATACTAATAATGTAAAACGGTTATAATCGCAACGCGACATAAAAGGGCATCATGGATATTAATATTACGGTTTAAAGAAATTAAAGTCAAAGGCTCGTTGGTTCAGTGGGTAATGCTATGTCTTTCTAATCTATAGATCCATGGATAAGTTCCCAAGCTGGGCTACTTTTTTTTCTTATTACACGCTATAAATTCACTGCCACTCATTTATTTTCCGAAGTATGTTATTTGGTTACCATGATAACTCTAAAGGCACCCTTTTCCAGTAGTACATACAGCAAAAAGTAAGTAGCTTGACATACAAAAAGGTTCAAGCCCACTTGACAATTGATATGTATGATGTCACCTTCCGTCATCTATCGGGCAATGGCGGAATTAAAAGATTATAAGATTCAATAAGAGTGCAAGAGTTGTAAAATAGTGTCATAAAATTCGATTTAAAACACTTTTATTTCGATTGCTGAAAAAATTTGTGCAGCATGTGCAAAAATCATATCAATCAATTTTTTTGTAAAAATGTGTGTAGCATGTGCAAAAAACATATCAATCAATTGTTTTGTAAAAAAAAATAAAAAAAAAAAGATTATTTGCCCTGGGCTCGAACCAACCTCGAACCCGGCCATTTTTGATAGGAAGCTAGCGCCTTTAACCATTGAGATATCATGGCACCAACGAAATCGTTTTGCTCCAAATTATATTAAGTTACTGTATTACTGGAATTTGTGATTTACGCACTAGGTCTCACTACTTGTGTACGTAGTGTCTACAATACCCGAGACAGCATGAAAAGTGTATCATTACTGGATTACAAAGATAAAATTCTAAAAACGATACCTTGCAATTTACAGTTGACGCTTTTGAATATTCAATAAAATTGATGATTTGAAACAACAATTATTGACGTATTGGAACTTACACTGACTGACTGACAAAGTTGAGCTGACGGGTCGGCCGTAGCTCAACTGGTAAGAGCGCCGGAGTACAAATCTGGAGGTCGTGGGTTCAAGTCCCGCCGGCCGCCGACTTCTTCCGACATTTTCTGGAACAAATTTAAATTGAGAAATCCACGTGCGGATGTAAGCACGATAGTAAGAACATTACAGCTGACTATTTGAATTTACATTTTGATGCTTTGGAATATTCAAATGACTATTTGAAATTACAAGTGACAAGTTGGAAAATTAACCCGACTGTTTTGAATTATCACTTGACGCTTCAGAAACTACAGCTGGAGATGATGTGGTGCCTTGAACATCGAAGCTTAGACTAGACACGTCGTGACTCCCATCCCTACCTTGATAGTAACGTACCGGCTTATTGATAATTTTCTGTTTCCGACTAGCTAGCTTTGCGATGAAAGTGCATACACACCGTTATCTATCTGAAGAATGGCTATTAATTTTAGAGATATGAGTAATAGTATGTGTTAGACACTATCTGAAAGTTTGGGAAACAGCAAATTGGTAATAACAGGGATGGTGTATGATGAATGCGTTCTGTACAAAGGATTAATTAATATTTTGATATATTGGATGTGATAACATTTATTAGAAATGATTGTTAGCGGGGTTCATCTGGAGTTAAATGTTATGCCGTCATAGATCGGCGCTATGGATATTTGTAGCTGACAAGCAATTAATTTCAATCATTTGTAGATATTCATTTGAACTAATACAACTTGCCCTAGGCAACATGATAGGTAACTCAAACCAACATCAGGCTTAATAATTAGTGCTTTTGAAGTACAGAACTTCATGCCGCTAGTTGATACCGAAACGTGTTAAAAAAAGGGGCTAATCCCTCAGGCTGTTAGATTATCATAGCTAATAAGGTTGGCTTGTATGTTCAGTAATTACTTCACTTTTAATGGCTAACCTTTGGTTCTCAGTCTTTTTTTATGGCCAACCTCCCGCAAAGACAGAAGGCCTATGGCGTTATAAAAGCGCTGCGAGAGGATAAGTGTCAGTGCATGTTAGATTTGAAACGTTGCAAGTTGCAGCCGTCAGGAAACAAACTCCCTGGTACCTCATTCTACAGCGTTGAAGTTTTCCAAAAGAAAGAATGCTGGAGGAGACTGGTTCGGGAAGTAGGGACCTCAACCTGGTAAGTATACGCTCGCAGAGCCTCTCTAGTGGTCCTCGTTCGGGCGGCCTTTGGTGTTATTATCTGAGAGAGCTCACTCGAACGTCTTCCGTGATAGAATCTGTAAAACAGGGACAGGTCGGCCACCCTTCTTCGATGTTCCAGGCTGTGGAGGTCCTTTGTGAGATTGCCTAATTGCTCTCTTCTGGATAGTGTCCAGAAGCTTTAGAGAGTGCGTCGGACAAAGATGGTGCCTGTATTTTTAGTTTCAGAAAGTGTATTTGTTACCTGCCATACTTTTTTATTTTTGTTATTCACTGCGGTCGATTCTTTATTGGTAGAATTATTTTTTCACTTATTAACTATACATCTGCTTCTTTGGCCTCGTGATAACAGGAGCCAAGATCATGGAATATATTCTTAGGTTAAAACAGGTCCTTTAAATTAGAGCTTGACATTTTGACAGAATCATTTATTGAGCCGTATGACACGATACTAAATTTCATATCAAATTTGCTAACAATGAAATGAAATTTCTTAACGTATCATACGAGTTTCTGAGCCAATATTTCAAATGAAATTTGATATGAAATTTGACATTAAATCGTTTAGAAATTGTTCTAAATATTAGCAAATTACATATCAAAATTGCGCGAAAAAGAGCGCAGAAGAAGAATAATGGAGGTGACATCCGTCAGATTGACTCTGTCAAAAGCAACATATCGTTACCTAAGTTTCTTCAACGTAGTCAAAAGGCCTTTACGGAAACAGTGATCTGGATCCGGATTGATCAGTTATCTGTCAAACAGCTGTCAAACTGCTGTCAAGCGGGATTTATTATTCCATGGATTTAACGGACATGGAATAACGAAGAAGCTGGTTAAGGAATACTAAACAGATGGTTAAGAAAAAAGCTAATTATCTGTATAACCCAATCGGGATCACTTACCGTACAAGAGACAACTGACCATATTTATGACTGATCCTAGATCACTTTCCGAACGTCAGGATCAGTGATCTAACTGATCGGGTTAACCCGATCATAGTTTCCGGAAAGGCCTAAAAGGTGCATCCCTTTCACGTGTGAGACAAATATCACTTCATTTCTTGAAGTGAATGTTTCACTGTTGACAAAATATATCTCCGGAATAATAGGAAATATAAATGAGCAGAAAAGGTATGTTAATATGAACAATATGTATTGCTGTTTTAAAACTTGAGATCTAAATTAATACATATTATGTATCAATTAAGATTAACATATTTTTTTATTTATCTTGCATTCTAATTTTGTATTATTGTGGACCTGCTCATGATTGTTCATTGCTGCACATTCGCGTCGTCGCTACATTTCTTTATATGTTAAATTAAAATTATAATTTTAATGTAAAACAAAAGTCATAACATGGAGCTTGCTTTGATCAAATTAATAATACATAAATACACAATACACAAACAACGAAAAGTAAGGTTAGTTATCCAAAAAACTGGTAGGAGCACAAACACAAAACCAAGCTTTGGAGAGGTGAATAGGGGACAAATATACTCGGTTGAAACCTGCTTATTTCGCGAATGAAACGCGAACGAACCTGAGGCAAAGTGATCTAAGGTAAGATTGTGAGAATGTCTGAGAAAATGTGTGAAAGGAACGTGTCTAATAATGACGCAATGCTAACTGACAAACAACCTATAAAACGCCTTCGAGTCGTATTGTCAATTGTGGAATTCCAGATAATATCTGTCAATATTGTCAACCCAGAATTGACAACTGTTCTATTTAGTTTCAACTGCGCTTGCGCCTGGCTCAAATTTAATATTAAATTTGAGATGGTATCATACAGTTTAAAATCCTCTGCACCTTTTTATACCATTTTTTTGAGAAATTTCATAACAAATTTGCTTTGCTATCAAATTTGATAAGAAATTTGATAGCAAATGTAGTATCATGTCATACGGCTCTTAGCCTTTGTCCTTATCAAATGTTGATGTAAATAACTGTGTGATAGAACTGACGAACAATCAGAGGTACAGCTTCGTATTCAATACAACCCCCAACCAAAGGCTAAAGTTTCCTTCCTGAGGCAAACAGTAAAAGTCACTGAACATGCATGCCGTGCAACGCAATAAGTTAAATGTAAAGCGTAACAGTTCTATCCGATGCAAGTGATAGCAAGGAACGGAATCCGCCCTGCAGACAAAAACAAAGTGCACTATTCTGTCCGGACGAGTGCATTACACGGCACTCTTAACGAGAGAGCGCCCAGCAGAGAAACCCCATTACATGCGGGCCACGTACGGCTGTCAGACATTCGAGGCTGCCTCTCTAATTACACTTTTTAGTTTTCGATCCGGAATGGCTAATGAATTACCTGGAGTTCTCTCACGCGGACGTTTCATCATCGCGTCGCCCTTCTCTTTAGCCATCTTTGCATAAATTGATCTGCCGTATCGGCAAATTCCGCAATTTGTTATTAACGCACGTTCCATCAAATCATCCGGAACACCTTCCAAAGCTGTGATTTTGAAATTATGTACCAGGTGTTTCCTCAGGCTTCGTCAACTCTATTATTTTCTTTATTTGAAGAGATAGGAAAAAGGTTTTATATGAAAGTTTTATAGTTTTCTCTTGAAACTCAGAATTTGACAAGAAAAAAAACAAAAAAATAGTAAAAAATCGTTTTTTGCATCATCATCATAGTCACAATATCTTAACAGACATGTTGTGAACTCGTAAAATGTATTTACCCATTTTACAAATTTCTCTTGGGCTACCTATCTTTAAGATCTTTAATGCAGTAGTTTCCCATTTGCTTTCTGCATCCTCATGCCGTTGACCAGATGGTATCTACTGGTTCATCCGCCTTTAGGGGCAATTTCTCACCCCAAGGACAAGAAGGTGTCCTGACTCTTCCCAACTCGTCCACCCAAAGCTCTTGGTTGAGAAGAGGTTACTGCTTATACCGACAGTAGTTCGGTTCCTTTTAGTCGCCTTTTACGGCACGCATGATATACGATGGGAGATATTCTAACCCGCCCCCACTCGTATAGTTATATTTTTTTAAATGAGACATCCTGCATATTATATCACGGAAATCTTGTTTTCAAAAATATGGCTTCCTTACTTTACTTTGAGATGTTTTTAAAATATTTGGATTCAAAGTTTCTAACATGTAGAAGTAAACCACAATCCACCATGGCCATGGAGGCCGAAAAACAATATCATTATGCGGTAATGTTTTGAGTCACTCTGACATTTTGCCCAGGTAAAAAGCATCGCTTTGTTTACAAGTGCAAATAACTGTCAGTTTTATTATAAAGAAATGCCATTATATTACTATAATGAAAATCAAAAACTTGAGATTATACGTTTAGTTTATAAAAATAGTAATAAAATGTATATTAATCAAACTCTGAGTCAAACTCAACATACGTCACAAAAATATAATATATTTAACCTGAAACTGGGTTTGGTGGATTCAGAATATTGTAAAATACATGAGAGTTCTCCATAATAAGGTAAGTTATTTCCACTATGTACTTCTTTATGTTTATCTGCTTTATGTGTGGTGGGGGATAACTATAGAACTCCATATGAAAATGCTCTGTGTTAAGTTTTTTTTTTAATGCAACATTCCTATTAGCGCTAAAGCGTTTACTTTAAATACCTCTATTAGTAAAATTATAAAACATTTTAACTAAGATGTGTTTCAATGAAAATCTAATTTACATTGGATACACTACTTTCCTTATATCTGTAGTATATACAACCTATTTCTCTTATTTTATACCTTCAGAATCATATTCTGTGTAGTTTTTAAAATTTGAATTTTGGTACTAAAAGCTGCCCCATGTATACAGTAGCATAATATCGATTCAACCATGGAATAATAAAGTTTCATCAACTTTTTTCTATTTAATACATATACCCAGAATAAAAAACTTAGCTGTGTGTGTGTGTGATGGTCCTTGAGCATCTATTCACGTGTGTTACATGCTCTGGTCCCTTTTTCAAAGAAATTTGGTGAATATATCCGAAGACCCCTCATAATAGTAAGTTTAGAATAATGATTGGAAGCAGATTTTATAAAAATAGGATTTTATGATGAATTCAACGAATTGTCTTTTAACTGCTATAAATTATTTTATTGTTTAATTTTTTCCTCTACATGTTCTTCTTGAAGATTCAACGTTTTATGGGATATTTGTTTATGTAGTTTGATAAATAGTAAATTAATTATTACTATTATGAATTTTTATAGCGATTGGTAACTGAATGTCCACCCGTCTCCTGAGATTTTGTTTTATAAGCTTTTTTCACAACGTCTAAGCCTAAATATTGAGTTTCTAATGATTTTAACAGAAAATATTGATGTCATTGGAAAATATGTATGTTTTGATATGTTTGTGTTATCACTCGGCTTCCTTGCTGGCACTCGGCAGCATATTTATTTAACTTTCTACTTAATAATGCATCATTACAATCAGCTTTTGCGAAAGTACATTGAACTGTATCTATTATATTCCATTAAAAATAACCTATAAAACCCAACGGACTAATTATGGTATTTCCATGCTACCAATTGCACGTTTTGAAAAAAAAGCATAATTAGTTGTTTGCTAATTATTATAGTTTACGTGTTTGTAACATAATAGCTAAAAACTGTATATATGTAATTTATTGGGAACAAATTATAGTAGCTCCAATTTACGAATGGGTTATTAGTTCTAGATATATGTATACAACGCTATTTTACAAAATCAGCGAAACGTTGCTTTGCGCAAATGAGCTATGTTCTTCTATCGATTGCAGTTGTAGTTCTGTCGCCGTAATTGCTTTTTGTTTATAGCTAACCGCTTGCTTATATTTTAGCTGATACTGGTTATTTGAAATTCAACAGAATATTGCAGTGAACCAACACCGACAATTTTTGAGAAAAGATATTCTTTTTATTATGTTATATTGTCCACAGAAGTGAAAGTTGTCTTTCAGCCTAAGACTTTTAAATAGCACGATATGTGTTACACTGCCTTTGATGAATGGATGATAAGAAGAGGCATTAGTGTTACTTTTTTATAACTTTGTGCGATCGATAATTAACGTCGGCCTTTCTATTTCTATCTAGTCTAAATTTTGGAAAAAAGTAATAAACCAAAAAGGGTCAGAATCAATAGTTTCAAATACAGAACTTATGCGTATACAGGGTGGGGCACGTAAGATCTCAGATCCCATTCGATTTTTTTTTGAAACCCAGCCAGTACCAGCCTTCTACGCTCCAGCTTGACCACCATCTTGGGTTGAAGTTAGTACTATAGTTTGTCTATGCGTAGTTTTTCATCCACTTATATCCGATGTCGTCGTTCGCAATAAGTAATAGGCTTTATCTCTGATAAGAGTACAAGGATGGTGTCTTGGTAGCGTAGTCAGTTTTTGTGCAATGTGCACCACCAACTTTATAATTTAGTGGAAAAACTAGCTTTGTTCTACGATACGCTATTTGAAAGCCTCTTTTCAACACAATTGAATTTTCTTCAGGTCAGCCTTCCACAAAGGCTGGCGAGCCTATGTAGGCATGCACAGTAGCGGTAGTTAGAAGCGTTGGAGTGCGTTGGCCAGCGCAAGTAGAAGCAGGCCGGCGCCGGTTCCGCACGCAGTTAAGCACACCAGTGCATGGTACAGTGAAAACAGACAAGAAGAAGAGGACAAAGATTGGCCAGTCGCATCTAGACACGGTACAGGAAACATGCAATAAGGGTTCAAAATGTTGCCCATTATTGGCACAACAATGAGGGACAGTTGAAAAAACACTGGAAATTATTCCTATGAGGGGCTAGAGGGTACAATTGGGTGAAATAGTTTTTGGTTAAAAAGTTGTCTCTCTGGACAAATATTTTGACGTGTCTTGGCGTTTTTTCGTTTAATCAGCAGTTTATGAAAAATCCGTGGTGGGAAGTTGTCAAATGAACTATTAGTACATATACATGTAGATTCACATCATAACATTAGAACCATTTAGTTGAAATTTGTCAATCAGATGAATATGTGACTGATACTGTACATGTTCAACAAATTCTTGTGCGCGTCTTATTAAGGAAGCTATCCACTCTGGTAGAGACTGTTTGAATCGCTTTGTAAACAAGTTTTTGGTATCAAAAGGTGAACCCTATCATTTTGGCGCTAAATTGAGGTATGACCGCCGCATGGCTGATTTGTTTGGTTTGGGAATTATTGTGGCATCTAATCTACATCTAGTATTGTGGTTGTGTATAAATGTGTTATGCTCATTTGAGTATAACTATGATACTAAGTGATAGTATGTAGTAAATACAATTGCCTAACGTTATATATTTTGGTCTTGTAATATCATTGGTCGGGTACATTGTTATTTTGTTAATATCAAATTACATATCGAATATCAGACATAGTTAAAGTATATACCGAAGAATATGTACAGTTTGAACAGGAATGCCTATTACCCCATTATCTCGGGCTAGAAAATGGATTAGGCGTAATTACCAGTAAATGCCTCCAAATGAGGCAAAAAACAATTCGAGATATCCTTGTTAAATATTTTGCAGAACACCTCTTATCTTATCTATCACTACCACATTTATTAAAAATTTCTTGATTACCTCAGATCCAAGCTTATGAATATATCCAAATAAATATTGTATATAGACTAACCGTCTACTTTCATAACTGCACTTACAGCTTGTGTCTTTTATCCCAAATATGGGTTTTCACTGAAGCTATAAGTAACTCTTTATCGATACTCATCTTCGACTGGCACAGACGAAACCAGCTAGCAAACTAAATTTCTGTTACTGCAAAGGCGTTCAAGCGAGCTTCCGACGCTGGTAAGCGGTCAAAAACACAGTTGAGTAGGTTAGCCTGCATGCGGTACCTGCATGCCTTCGCACGCCGTTGCACGCACACTAAAAAGCCCCACTGTGTTTGCGCACTAGGACGCTGTAGAAGCACTGCGAGAGGATAAGTGTCGGTGCACGTTAGATTCGAAACGCTGCAAGTTCTCCAAAGGAAGGAATACTGGAAGAGACTGGTTCGGGGAGTAGGGACCTCGACCCGGTAAGGATGAGCTCACAGAGCCTCTCTAGTGTTCCTCGTGCGGACAACCTTTGGTATTATTATCTAGGAGAGCTCACTTGAACATCTTCCGTGATAGAATGTAGAATCTGTGAAACAGAGACAAGTCAGCCACCCTCCTATGATGTTCCAGGCTGTGAAGGTCCTTTGTGAGGTTACGCGTATCGATTGGTCTAACTGCTGTCTTCTGTATTGTGTCCACAAGCTTTAGAGAATGCTTCGGAGAGCATACCCACATATGGGAGCAATACTCCAACGCTGGTCGGACCTGTGCCGCGTAGGGCAGCAATAGTTTCTCGGGTGTATACAGCTTCGTACATCGGAACAAAACTCCAAGCTTCTGGGATGCCGTTTTAACAATACTGACGACGTGGTCGTACCAGGACATGTTATTGTTGACGTTGATCCACAAAAGCTTGACGGAAAGTGACTCATTCATTATGTCTATGCATTATGTCACCCTCCATTTCTACAGTTAGTTAGTCAGCTTGAGATTCCTTCGTCAGTGCTGTTGCCTGAGTTTTCTGTACGCTAAACTATACTTTATTTACTAATCTCCACTCGACAATTGTATTGACTCTACGTTAATCTGTGTTGCTATCGCCGAAGTACCGTCTCCTGGGATGATAGTGGCTTGCCTGGTTCCATGCATGATATTATTGTACTATCTGCGAAGCCTTAGATTGGATTGGGTGTTATTTCCAGCAGCTCGTTGATGTTCAGCAGAAACAGTATAGGGGATAGAACAGATCTGTGAGGAATACCGGCGTTTATTGAAAATACCTTTGATGAATAGCCTTCGACTACAACAAACGGAGATCGGTCGTTCAAAAAGCTATTCAGCCACTGACGTAAGCCTGGTGGTAGTCCATGAGCAGCAAGCTTGACCAGAAGTCCCTCATACCACACTCTGTCGAAGGCTTTCGATACGTCACGTGTAACAATATGCAATTCGCCATGGTTTTCAATTGCTCAGTTCCACAAGTGAGTGGCGTAGACCAGGAGGTCATCCTTAGACCTATGCTTACGGAAACCATACTAGCGATCATTCATGATGTTAATGTTGTCCAGATATTTCAGGAGCTGTGTGTTGATGACAGTCTCTATAACCTTAGACATGATGCTGAGAAGAAGCATGGTAAAGAAGCAGCTATAAGACTTTCGAAGTAGCTTTGTTTTATTACTATACGATTGGAGATGTATTAAGTATAAATTGCTTTACGGTTACTTTATGATAGTACCCTCTAATAGTGTAGATGTGCTCCATTTAGATGAAAAACAAAACATTTAGAGACCTACCAGTAAACAATTTTGTATTCTGTATGGATGACACAGTACTGCGGCACGATATCGCTAGTAATTTTTCATGGGAATAAATCTTTCAGTTGTTATCAGAATTACAGCCATCAAACTCTATACGGTTGGAGCAATATAGATTACTTGAGCCGGCACAGAGATAACAGGAAGTCGATACATCGATATAGCCTGCCTATTAGCAACAATGTATTATTAATTGTTATTGCGAGCGGTATATTGCGGCCGCATATCAAACATATGTCACAGCACATGGTAATAACGATAAATGTTGATGTATATAACATATTTAGGAGGAACGATTGCGAAAACACGGTGATGGGCTTTCGGTTGCTCGTTATCGTATTGGATAATCTAGTTGTCATCCTCATTAACAATTTAGCTATAAGTTTTTAGCCAAAAGTTTTATCATAGCTCAGAAATACTGAACTAAAACAACTATCTCAACTTCCTGGGAATTTAATTAAGAGAGTTCCTGTGGACTTTTTTAAAATCTTACTAGATTTGAAGTCAGCAGATATACAGCGTTATTCACGTTATACGACACGCAGCATTATGGCTAAAGTATTTGATAAAAAAGAAAATAACAATATCGAATGGATAGAGACCCATAAAGGCTATATTTTAAAAATATTTTCATGTTATACAGGGTGTCCCAAAAACACGTAATGTATTAACGTTATGTTTTTTTAAATGGAACACCCCGTATATTATTGTATATTCAGATTCCTTGGTGAATTCTAGTGTGACCTTATGTTATCTTTAGGTTATCAAATTCTATGTTTAACTGTATAAAAAAATTGGGCATTCCCATTTGAAAAAATCAAGTTATCGCTGATCGAAGTTTCCTTAATTAATCGACCGATTTCTCCAAGCATAAACGTAATTTAAATTTGACAGTCTCATCAAAACTGACGCATTTTATGCTTAGCAATACGGCAAAGTCACAGCCTTCCAAATTTTGTAATCTCTGCGATATTCAATTTTTTCCTGATATCTACTTATACCGAGAATGGTGATTTACACCTAAACGGTTCACTTTAAGTCTCATATATGATACGTAATGTCGCACTAGAATTCACCGAGGTATCTGAATATGTAAAAACATGAGGGGTGTTCCATTTAAAAAAAACATAACTATGATACATTTCGTGTTTTTGGGACACCCTGTATAACATGAAAATATTTTCAAAATGTAGCCTTTGTGGGTCTGTATCCATCCGAAATTATCATTTTCTTTTTTATCAAATGCTTTAGCCATAATGCTTCGTGTCGGATAACGTGAATAACCCTGTATATAGACCTCAGTAGAAAGCAAATCTTATCCCAGCTTAGAGTTTACTCTTTATTAGACAGGGATCTTCGGATTTTGGGATGAAGTACTGCAGAGGCTTTTTACTAAAACAGCCGACGTTTCGACGTTTATTTTACGTCTTCTCCAGGGCTAAAATGCTTATGAAGACGAACAAATATACGTGAGTATAAGTAAAAAGATAAATTGAAAAGTTGAGTATTATCTCTAACAGTTCAGTTTTACAAACAAATTCAAAAAATTTACACATAAAATTCACAACTGCCATTTAGAAAGGTTTGAACAATTTTTGCAAAGTGCAACCCCGTCGAGCAATCAAAATATAAACCAGTATATTGAATTGTTGATCAATTGCATTAAGATATAAAAATAAAAAATATAAAACAATTTTTCATTCCATCTCATTATTATTAATAGTTTGCACAACAGGACGTGAAGAGCTACGGCAAAAATGCGTATAGTCTGATCTTATACCGCTAAACTTTTAACTTGAAGTTATCTTTGGATACTGCCACCACCTATTTTTGAGTATATCCTGCACTATTCCGTGACACCTATTTCTGTCTGCCGTCTTCTCTTTCCAGTGTTTAATATTAATCTTCTTTAAATCATATTCAGCCTTCTTCAGTCATATCTCCCTTTGTCTATCCTTCCTTTTTTTCCTATTGGTCTCCGGTTGAGGAATAAGTCTGCCATTTTCATCCCATTCAGCCTCTCCACATATCCTAGCCACCTTATTCTCTGCGTTTTGATGACTGCTATAGTCGTTTCTTGTAACTAATCTCGTTGTGAGGTATAGTGACAGAATCTAATTTAAAACGGTGATTAACCCAAATTGGTGAGATGCTAAGGCTGTATGATCCCAATCATTTTTATAAGTATCTTTACATGATGACATATGGGCTGAAATCCTGTTCTTAAATAGAACTAATCTTATTGTTGGTTTTTAGACTGACGTAGTCTGCACCTCCCTTATATAGTCCGAAGATATGGTTTAGTATTATTTCGACTTGGGCTGTAGTAAGTTTGGGCATCAAACTGATACACTATTTTTTATATGATACTCATCATTCTTTCTGGCCAAACCAGTCCTTGGGAACTTTGTCATTTAGTCAGTTGTTAAGTTGGTGTAATCTGGTAGATCAGTATCATATAACGATAACTGCATTATTTAAATACAAGGCGTTATTAGTGTTCAATTATTATTTCCAAATACAGAAATACAAGAAGTTGTTTGTATATAGCGTCGATGTTTCCTGCACTTCAAAAATCTTAGCCACATGTAACGAGGAAAGTCAAGACTGAATTCCATATTTAATTCGCGATATAATTTGAACATAAATGACGCCAACACAGGCGTAGAGGTTACAAATCTAAGTTGCAAATAAATACAAACAAAGGGATGACATTTTGCTACACAAATCGTATATGCTAAATCCAGCCTGCAAAAATTTATTCATTAGCCTAGGCAACTAAAATATTTATTTTAGGAACTTACCATATACCCACAACGGCAATTATTGGTTTTTGGCAGGTTTTTGGCAAAAAATCGGTCAACATAATTTTATCCCTTTCTTGTACATGGCTTGCGTTTTCTGCATAGATGATGAAGTGAGGGCCTGCCCACATCTCCACGTCATGACGTCATCAACGTGGAACGGTGCGGTATCGTCTCACGTCTTAAGTTACCGTATCGTAGAAATGCACTTCACGGCATCTCATTGTTCACGTCACGGTGCCTTGTAAAATTTCGATGCATTCTTCACTAACGCACGTGAAAAATAGCAGTCTCGTTCTAGATATGGACCGCACAATACGTATTCTGTTTCTGCTATTGTTAAAAAGACGGAGAGAGAGGTTGAAAAAAATATGTGAAAAGACAATATTGGGTGCACCCTTATCTTTCAATGACGAATAGTTATGGTAATCATTTCACTAGAAAATAGGAAGCACTGAAAACATGTGATCACAACCTCTACAGTTATTTTCGAATGTCTGCATCAACTTTTGAAGAATTATTAACATAAATTACAATGCCAATAAAACATTAACTGAGCTAGTGCGTCGTAACCAACAGAACTAGCCACACGTCGGCGACGACGTTAGACGTGGCGTTCCACGGCGACGTTGTCGTATCATCACTAGCACGTCGTGGCAACGTACCCTGCTGCGACACCGCACCGTTCTGCATTGACGACGTCGTGACGTGGAGATGTGGACAGGCCCTTAGATATTACTGCCGTGATATTATGTGTTATTGTAACCGTATGGAGCCACATGCTGACCAACGATTTCAGGAGGGTTGCTAACAAAAAATAAGAAGAATTGTGGCCTCAGAGTCAGTCCTTGCAGAAAACAGATATTAAGACTAATTTGCTTTTGACAAGATAACACCGCTGACGTCGCTGCATTCTATTTAGAAGATGTCACATCGGCCAACCATTATTTTTTCCTCATAAGCAATCTCCATAAAATTTAATTTCCGAAAGACCGTGAGGTTAAATCTACCTAAATTTGTGAATACAGCAAAATAACTCCCTTGAAATTAATGATCGAAAGATGAGAAAAGGCTTTCTTAATTGCAGAATGAGGCTTGATGTAAACCTACAAACCTACAAGAACTCAATGCTTTCAATACTGCCTGGCGGTCACAGCAGATAGTAATCCGCCGCCTAGGCCCCTGAATTTCGTGAATATGAGAGGCACAAGCTAAATCGTGTATATTTCTGCTTAGGATACCATGGTGTCCTTCAAGAGAGAGGAAGAGCTTTGCTTTTAGCCCGCAGATCTCAGCGCCGCCAGAGTCTTTGTCGGTAATTGAGCCGTCTGCGTCTGTATATTTAGGCTGGCCTTCACTTCTTGAAAGACCGCCTGCCGCTTGACCCCCACTCTTCACTTGTAGGATACTTCAGCGTAAAGTTGCAGTCGAAGCTATATGTAGGAGAAATTACATCACCTCTCATGTTCAGGATAGGGACATCCCTTTGCAGTTTCGAGAGTGCCCCCTAACTTACTTGAAGGTGTGGATATGAACATGATAGAACAAATTACTTATGAAAGATGTCAGTGCAGGACCTGAACTTTCGTTTTTTTTTCAGAATCCATCATGTACAAGCATTCTGGTTAAAAAATCTTATTTTTCAGAACCCTTTCCAGAATCATTGATATTGAAAAGTTGCTATATGGCGAGATAGTTATAAATATACCTTATCTCACACTTTGTAAATAGACATACCCCGACAGGATTGTGAGATTCACACTAAACCTACTTTTGTTAGGTCTGTTGATATGCTTGTTGACAGACTACTGATGGCTGAATTTGCAGAGTACCATTCTATTTCAATTTTTCAAGAAAACATCATGTTATAACCTTTTCCTGGCATTCTTGAGCTCACGTAAATACCAGTGGTAGTTTGTTGCAAAGCTAACAGCAAGTATGGTTTGTCTTAGTGTAACAATAAACCGCTGATTGGTGATGAGCCACCAACCAACATATTGCCCATAACAACCAGCAGCTCAATCAGATTGTATGAGACAAGGGCCTGTGGGTGCGTGCGTGTGTGCGTGAGTCTAGCTAGCCGCCAAGAAATGAAAACAGAACAACAATGGTTTGATAAAGATTTGTTTCATATATATGAATCTATTTTTTCCAAAAACAAGAACTTAGCTTCGGTGAGAAGTCCATGGTGCAGTTCTCGTGGTGCCCTTCCAAGATAAGGTGGTGCATCCCAAAGAAGTATGATTATCTGGAGAAGTGCTGGTGGCACCCCAAAGAAGGGTGATGCCCCGGAGAAGCGGTGGTGTTCACATGGTGGCACCCCAAAAACACCTTTCTTCAAAAGGAGTTTTGGTGGTGTCACCCTAAAGGAGGGTGATGCCCCGGAGAAGTAGTGATGCTCCAGTGGTCTTGATGGTGGCACCCCGAAAAAGGGTGGATTTCCGTGGTTACAACATATTGCACACACACAAAAGGTTGTCTTAGAGAGACATAACTATAAGTATTAACTGTCAAATATTGAAAAAGGGGCGAGTCATATATATTCACCTTATTTATAGTGGTAGTGAGAGAGGAGGCATACTCCCCACTCATTAGGTATCCGCAAACTGTGTAATATATAATAATATTTCCAGCTGAAAGAAATAGAGGTGGGAAAAGGAAGAAGTAAAAAGCAGTTATTAAAACGTTACTAGTATAATGATGGAATAGATGCTAAAAATGGAAGTTGCAAACTATTTGTGTATGGTAGCCAAGTAAATAATATTAAAATAATTTTGAAAACAGGTGAACCGTTACATTAGGATTTGTATTTTTGCTTTTAGTGGAGTCACGGATATTCCGGCTTCTAGCGTACGGTGAGAGCAAACCCAGGCCCGCGGACGTCACTGAGTGCCAGCAAAGAAAAACGTTCCGGTAATTCGCAGGGTGTGAACAAACTGCAAAGCTATTAATCTGTCACTCGGCGGATGCCTTGGGAATGAGGGCCGAGTACCGGGAAACTAAGAATATTAGCAGGTGTAGCAAACGCAATCAATCATACACTGCGGAACACCTTCTTGCGAAATTCGTTGAAAACAGTAAGAGCACCATGTAATTTCTTGAGGTAGGTAGATTTCCTTCCATCATGTTAGCTTCCTTTAGGGACACAGGTTTGTTGTATGGATTCCCATAAACTCGCATCAACAAACTTTCATTGTTGTTGAGGTTTTTGGCGGCTCCCCGTTTCTTCTTAGGGTGCCATGCAGATTCATGCGTAGGCGTCCATCCTTCTGTATCTGTATCTCTAGAGTGAGGAGGGTGAGTGGTCTCACTGCACCTAGGCCACAACTGGCTTATTGTGCATCCACCCAGAGAGCTGTTTTCTCAGGTCATCGTCCATCCTGCCAATTGTAGGAAGGTTAACCAGTCGCTAGGGGACATCTCGCTTATGTGGGCAGGTGTAGGCCAAGACTCGCCGAACGCACACTCTCTAATAGAAGATAACTCTGGGCATTTACATATGACGTGTCCCACAGTTTCGTCTTCGTTTCATACATTCTACATATCGGTGCGCCACTTAACCCCATAGTGTGGAGGTGTTTCCTGAGTTGACAATGGCCAGTCAGGAATCCTACTATGAGACGTAGGTTTGATCTGGTCACCGCCAAGTACTTCTTAGATTTTGCCATGTCAAAACCTGTAAGGGTTTCCTTGTCAAATCGGCGTCCTTGTACTTCTTTCCACCGTTTTACCATTTGGGCCTGGGAGTGCTTTTTGGCTGTTTCCGAAATTGTGCTTGTCGACATTCCCGAAAGGTCACATGGTCCTAAAATTTTTTGGTCAGCGGCCTTCCTGGCTAGACTGTCCGCTATACGGTTGTCTTTGTTGTTGTTGTGCGCTTTAACCCACCTTAGGACAATATTGTTTTTGTCCGAAGCATGGACTAAAGATTGGTGGCATTTCATTGCTGGCCCTGATGTGATACAAGGTCTTTTCAGGGTTGTGCTTGTCTGCTGTCAGTGCAGATTGCTACAGTTTTGCCAGATACATCTCTCCTGGCTACTTCATTTGCGGCTATCGATATGCGTTTGAACGATACTGGCGTGTTTGCCCATAGCCCACTTTGTTCTTAGGTTTAGAGACCTGGAGTATACACCACAACCAGTGCCTTCCCTTGTTTTGGAGCTATCTGTGTATATGCAAATTGCATTTGTCACATTTGGATCAATCCATCCTTTCTCTCATCAGATGATCCCATTCACTGCAGCTCTCTGTAATCCTTGGAAGTCGCTTATTCCTGTCCAGTGACGGATGTTTCTCGCCATAACAACCTTTTTCTTCCAACTTCTCTTCTCCAAACATGGTCTTCTATCATTTTATCTCTATTTAAGATTTCTTGGCTGATACCAATTCATGAAAGTATATAACAAATGTCTTGCATTTTCTGCTGCACGATGAAGTGAGATATTACTTTCGAGATATTACCTGTAAGCGTTACTATACGGAACCAAATTGTAGCCACCGCGACTGATTGCTGAAACAGTGAGTAGCATGTAACTTCTTGTAGAAGATAGTCTTCCTTCTGTCAGGTTAGCTTCCTTTAGGGACTCGGGGTTCAGGCTAATTTCAGCGTCCACACCAATTTGTTCTTGTAGTTTAAGAAATCTCGTCCACACTGTAGCATTTATAACAATCAAAGCAGCTGATTCCATAGATTCCACACCTGTCAATTTTATCAACTTTTTTGTTGGTATGCCTAATGCATCCTTAAGTATTGGACCAGACTGATATGGCGTTAGCAATACTAAACCTTAGACAATCTTTGGAATATTTTGGTTCCCATGAAACTTTCTTAGGTCTTTCTGTTTCAAGATGGAATGCTGTTAAATCGCGAACTGTTTTCTTGCAGCCACTGTTTATAACTAATTTTTCAGCAATGTTGGTTATTGGTATTGACGCTAGCAACTTTTCTTACCATATTATTCTCATTTAGATTAGGAGTAGTTAGAGTGTGTAGTTTTTGTACAATAATTTGCATTGTAACTGAAAACAGTAATAATATAGCAACTAAAAAACGCGCTTTTAAAGAACGTCGAACTAAAAAGTTAAAGATAATTTTTAAAACAAGCTTAAAACAACAATGAACGAAAAACAGTGCATACTAGTATTTCTCGGTCGTTCTTGTTTTGAGCTTATTTTCAAAATTATTTTTAAAATTTTAGATCGATGTTCTATAAAAGGGTGTCTTTTAGTTTTCTAAACTATATTTATTTTTAATTTTTTAATTAACTAATTTTTTAGTTAACTGTACAATTAAATCTTTTTTTTACGTTTAGGCTGTACCTATCTATTTTATTAATTTTGTAGGTATAAACTAGCGTTGTCCTGATTGTAGCGCTATTTATCAGACCTTATGTAAAACAATCTTCGATCAACAACAACTTGTTAATTTCAAATATAATTAAAGAAGCAGTTAGGATTATAAAAACCAACCTCTATTAAAAAATTATAATATTACAAATTAAAAAATAATAATATTACAACGTGGTATTTGCAAGCGGTCACCCAACTAAGTATTAACGCCGCCCGATGCTGCTTAGCTTCGGCGATCGACAAGAGTCAGAGTTTTCAACGCAGAATGACCGTTACATGATAAAATAGGTCCTATTCTTCATGTCAGTCCGTCGATCATTTCGTAACAAGTCGTTAATTTCAGTAATTTTTGTGGCAGGTCGCGCAGTTTGTGGTCGACCGGGACGAGTTTCATCTCTAACTGATAAACGGATTCGGCCATTCGACACAAAACCTAACTACGAACCATAGAGCTGCCAACTTTATTTTAAGTATTCTTTGTGTATTTTTAATTTAATTTAAGCTAGACATCTTGCAAAATTGTTTATAATGGTACTCCTAATTCTATTACCACTGTCCATGTGTCGAGAAATTGAGAACACAGAGCATTTTGTTGTCTGTCCTGTTCTGTCACTTACAAGACATTGTGAACTTTGAATGCAAATCCCAACTCAGGCGAAAATGGCGCCAAAGTTCCGCATCGTCAGTTGTAGGTCGCTATAACACAAAGCCAGCTGGATAGTCATATACAGTCCTCATTAGCCAATTCAATTGACCGATAACAATGAATTTGTGGCATGGAGCATAGATTAGAAGGCGAACATGTCACATGTTTTAATAATATTGAATATCCGAAATAGAATGTCACTTTTAAAAATTGCTCCACAGCAGAAACTTGTGCATAGCTTCGTTCAAATATCCCTCAAATTTCGTTTTCAGGCGTTTAAGGAATTTCTGGTCGTTTTTTTTGAGCGATATTGGGGTGGTTGGAGGGTTGGTAACTTGGGTAGATAAAATAATAATAATATCGTCTTCATTTAAAAAAAAACCAAGAGGGACACAAGTAGCGAAGTTTAGCCTTGGCTACTCTTACACGTAACTGACTGTGTCGGTTAGAACAACGACGTTCGATGTAAAATATACAAAAATAAATGTAAAAAAGGTACATAAAACATTAGTAACAATAATCAGTGAGAACAAAAATTGTTAGGATGCTTACCTAACGAAGAAAAAGAAAATGTTTATTACTTTGGTAAAAACATATACTGAAAGGATGTTGTAATAACAGGCTATAGATTAAAATGCCAGCTTCACTAATCATTCTTTAGCAAGTAGCATACTTTTAACTGATGTATGAAACATGACAGTGTTTGAGTTTTGAATGAACTATTTACTTGATTTCAAAATGTGGCCGCATTGTACGAAAAACTCCTGCGGAATAAAGTTGTGGTATGTCGATTAAGTCTAATGCTGTTTCGATTTCTAGTAGTTCTGTTATGAACCTCATAACTAAAAATAAGTTTTTTTCTCAAATATTCTGGTTCTGATGAAGATAAAATTTTGTGAACTAAAATTAAATACATACTTATATTCTACAATGTTCCCCAGCCTAAGCCACTTCACGTTTTTATATTTCTGACTGACATGATCATATTTTTTCAGCCCAAATATAAATCGTACACAGTTACTTTGGATGATTTGAATTCTGTTTTTCATCAACTGATCCAAACGCGGATAATAAACAACATCACAGTAACTATAACTCGGAAATTATGGCATTGCGGTACTGAGAATATCAGATAAAAATACTTTTCAAGGATTTCAAAAATAAAGTAATATACAGCGTGATCTATTTGAAATAAGAAGGTTCAATATATTTTCAGTAAATCAGAGAAGATATGATAACAATGTAAATTCCATGAGATCGGTCGTCTTGCAAAACCCCCGAAACCACAAATTCAAGAAAATCGTGCTATCCGTTTCCGAGATAATGGGCTAATTTACCATTTTTCTTGGAATGGCTCTCTGGATAGTTTTTGACGAGACCAAACATACAATTTTTTTTAGAATTTTCACCACCTTCTTATTAGGGCAAAAAGCAAAAGAAAGTCGAAAAACTGCAGAAAGACGTCACGGACCCTCTAAGGAAGTTTGGCAACGCCGAAAGCTCGGTTTTGTTCTAGTTGCGGCACTTACGTTTAGCTATCGTGTTCTGTGAACGCTAAATAAGCCGTTCCATGTTCCATGGTCGATGACATTGACAGTAGACTGTTGCCTGCCTGACAGTGATAATACTGATAACCATTCAACGATAACCTCAAATATAAATATGCAAATTTTTTGGCGACACTAGAGGACAGCACGACGTCATTGATCACAGATAACAATACAGCGGTGCCAGATGCATGAGGTCCGCATGTACGAGGGATGATTATTTTACAATGTCTATTTATAATTCAGCAATTCATTGAATGTATTGCTCACATAAAACTACACTTACATATGGCACGAGTTAAATACTTAGATGATTAATGTGCATACGGTAGAAGCCTGTATTTTGAGAGGGATATGTTTAAAACGCCTACGTGTTTCCAATAAAATTTACCGACCGTCCCGTATACGGTGGCGGCAGTGACATCACTAGCCCCATAATCTGGATTCAAATTTTGCTGAAACTAGATGTATAAAAATTCCGATAAAATTTGTATGAACGTACATTCCCGTCAATTTTCCAATTCTCTTGCAAAAAGTATATTTTTTGTGTGAATAGATTAGCCCATTAAGGCGTTCCATACTTAAGACTCACTCTGTATGTATAATGTAGCGCCTACCAAAACACCTATGTGTAGATGACCAAGCACAGCTGGATGAATCAACCTTCATGTTATACGAAAGGGTACAAGTAGTGAATAGAATTAATTGCAAACAATGCACACTTTAAGCTCATTAACCAGACAACCGTGACCATGGCTGTTGCAAACGCCAACTCCTGACAAATCTCTGAACACTTGACATCGTTCCACGTTCAAAATAAATCTCGCATATGTTTATTATCGCGTTACACTGCTTTCGTTTTGCATTTGGGCTTAAATTAAGTTTACGACTGCGTGAAGGATTGTAATTAGCGAATATTTATTTCTGCGAATCGATTTCGTTACGGCGCTAAGCATGTGAAAATTTCGCCTCACTTCAGAGTGTACTTTTTACCACACCAAACGAGCGAATTTTTGATTTATGGGTACGCAGCGCAGATTAAGAGTAGTGAAACTTCTAGAGTCATTGACGTATAGAAGAAATTTGACTTATACTCTCACACAGAGCCGCTTCTTACGGTCGTATTTTCTATCATATCAAGGAGCACCGTACGGAATACATACAAGACTACTGATGATACTGTAGAATTATAGTTAAGATAAGGACAATTCTTCCCACCGGAATACAGTTTACCTGATAACAATATAAACGTGCATCAAAACCAATAAATATATACTTATAACATATCCTTTTTTATTATAATACAAAGGTATTGTATCTCACAGGTATTTATAATAATTTTTATAATTCTTATAGATAGTAACAGTCTTGTTTTTGTCAGGATGGTGTAGTAATTATTGTTCATATGAAAGTTGCATCAAATTGTACTACTTTTCTGGGCCGGCAATCAGTTAAATCATGTGTTTAGCTTTGTGAAGTGCAACAAAATGTTATTTTTAGCCCTTTTTGCTATAATACAAGGGTATATTGCAAGCATTTATAATTATTATAGTTAGTAACATTTTTGTTTCAAAATAATGCAGTGATTGAATGCCTTCTCTTCATTATTATTTGTTTGATACCCTATCAAACCAGTGATCAAAAGTTCCGGTTTCCTTGATTCTGATTGGGTGTGCTAAATCGACCGTCAAACACACTGGAAAAGACACTAGATGGTTCATAATGGTCGATTGCATATAAAGTATGTTTTTTACCTTTTTGCGGTAAATTTCAAGAGAAATCAATAATTTTCAGAGAACTTTGCCAGATGCATGTTTTCGAATGAGCTGCTCTGATTGGCCAAAGCCTTTGTTAAAATGCGCGTGTTGATAAAATCGGGCCTTAGGAAACTATTTACTAGTTTTTGTGTTGGATGTTTTTTGAAGACATGAAAACGATTATTTGGTTGCAAGGGATCTTAGACTATAGCTTCATGCAAAGGGAATATAAATAAAATGATATCACTGTTATGTGTGCGAAGTACTGAGTCAATAAACTTGACTCCATTTTTTTATACTATAAGAGCAAACAGAAAGATTCGATTTTAAACAAAAAGCGGAAACAATACCGCGAATCTCACAACGTATATCCATAATGATGTCAGGCTTGGATTAATTTGGAATATATGGAGAACAGTTACTGCAGTAGTCTTTTCCTTTTCAAATATTGTATTGTAACGTAAAGGTGGTACAATTGTCAACTGCTGTTAGAATTTTTGAATTCTGTATGTTCGAAGACCTGCAGGTATTGGTTTTATCGTTCCAGCTGTGCAAGTTTTGGAGATATTTAAGCGTTCCTGTGTCTTCTCCTAACCTGGTATTCGAAATAGATAGTATAAGCAAGGAAAACGGCAACACTGATGTTAGCATTTTTGAATTTTGCATGTTGAAAACCCCCAGGTATTGATGTTTTTCGTTTCAGCTGTGGCAGTTTTTGAGATACTAAAGCGTTCCGGTACTGAAAAAGCAGTGTTACCGAATCTCAGTAATTAATAGAAACAGAATTTTGAAATTGTGAGACATTACTAAATCCAATATGCGCAATTCATTAAAATAAAAATAAGTAGAGCATTCTATTTAAAATAATAAAATTATAACGTGTAGCGTAAAAGTGGTAAATCTGACAACATTGCTATTAGAGTTTTTGAAATGTGCATATTCGAAAACCTGTAGGTATTGAATTTTTAACGTTCCAGCTGTGCAAGTTGTGGAGATATTTAAGCGTCCTTGAACCTGTTACTAACCCGGTATTCAAAATATAGATAGTACGAGCAAGGAAAACGGTTTTATTATTTTAGGGACACCAGCCAAAACTTGTTCACGCCGTAAGGCATTACTAGGGAGTACTTCTATGTTAAATAAAATGTACAGTGTGTTCTATTAATCAAAAACCGGCGATATGTTTGTTTGAAATTTTGGAAAAATAATTTATATCTTGGCAACGTCGCAAACGCGAAAAAAAATATTACAAGGCAAAATAGGTTATAAGTAGATACTTCGATTTAAAATAAAACATACAGGGTGTTACATTGAAAAAAAAAGTAAAATGGCTTTCAAATTGCCGTAATTTAAAATTGTGCCAAAACACTCCATAGATGCACATAGTCAGTATCAACCAAAATAATATTCATTTGATATTCAAGTAACTCGCATTAAATTATTGAGAAAAGTTGAAGGAATATATCAATTTGAACGTATTACGTGCGACCATGCAAATCCGGAAATTATCTGAAAATAAATTATAATGAATTTGTGGTTCTTGGGTTTTTAGGCCGGCGTCGTTTAGCGTTAAAGCTTGACGTTTCGCCACCACGAGTGGATGGCATCTTCAGAAGCTATTTCACTTCGGCGACTTCGTGGTTGCGAAACGTCAAGCTTTAACGCTAAACGACGCCGGCCTAAAAACCCAAGAACCACAAATTCATTGGACGATGGCCGCGAAAGCCTTACACAGTATAATAAATTATAACTTGACAACGTCGAAACCGATCCCACAAATATTTTGGGGTTAAATAGAGATTAGTGATGGAAACTAGAATAATTTAAAAAAGTTATAGTTCGATATAAAGAAATCAAGTTGATCGCTATCCTACTTTCCTGCAACACCCTGTATATTTAGAAATATTTTTAGTATATGCGCCTTAAGTAACCAAATAACTTTTGTATTTGACATTTTTTCTTCTATCAGATATACCTTGCGAGATATCGAAGAATTACACACTAAATGGACACCCTGCATAATTGAAAAATCAAAAAATGATTCTCTGAATACACATTGTATTTCTTTTTAAATTAAAAACCCATTTTGGGGTTTATAAGACTGCAGCTTCTCCGTAAGCACAAAGGTCTGCTATATGCGAGCCGACAAGGTTTGAAAAACCGAACCAAACCTCTACGTAGTTATATAACTTTTATACCAAACATCATACTAACATGTTGTTGAGTGGAAGTAAAGGTCGTCCGTTTAAAATAAATAATTCCAGGGAGAACCAAAACATGACATTTGATATTTAAATTAAGTGTTGTGAAACTGGAGCTGCATTCGTATATGGAAAACAGCGGACTGGAAAGGCAAGAGAACACATGGCGGTTATCACATATCTCGCCTGCATTTAAAAGTATAAATGGGGCAGACAGGACTGGGTGGGCTACGATTGCTACGAAAGTGTATTAGTTTATGGTTTGCGTGGAGCTTATTGTGCTAGGCGGTGTCGGGACAGATTGGACCCCGCACGTTTGCGACCCTCTGTTAATACTGCTAATGAGACCCAACAGATGCAGAATAATGAAAAAGCGTAGAATATGGGGAACCAAATTACCTCTGCAATTGCTAAAAATAATACCCTAAAGATTCCATTTCAAGATATTTGACTACAATAAGCCCCAGATTTTTCAAATCCTCAGCACGGATGACAGCCGAAGCTATAGGTTCTTGTCATAAAATAAAATAATGTAGTGCACTACTGAAATAAATCTTTGTTAACTCGCTGTTATCCTATGTTCTCATTTCTCGATACGCATGCACCCACATACCTTAGTTTCATGCACCGTTCTGTTGTTAGTTGGTGACTGAGTGACCTAATCCTTAGTGACCTAGAGATAAGCGATCTGAATTACAACTCGACAAGAATAGCTAGAGACGTAAGAAATATGAAATAAAAACGCCTCTCGATTCGCAGTGGACAGCGAACAAATTTGCCATTTGCATATTTCCTACGGAACGGTGCACCCTGGGCAAAATCACGTATGGTGAAAGGGTAATATCATGGCCGTCTGTACTCACTAGGCCGGAGCATTGAAATATGGCAACGTTGGATATCAGGCCGTGTTTTCATTTGTGGTTATGTCATGTGTATCCTTCCAGGTGCAGAAAATATGGTTGGAAGTTGATTATTAATTTGTTTCTAATTATTTACCTGCACAAACGAAACTATAAAGATAACAAGATGCCTGCAAAGCGTTTAGTACCAGGTTGCAGCCCAGTAGAGGCATGAGTAGAGGACTACCAAACCATGGCCCAACATAACCTTCTTCCAGATTAAAAAGAACGTTGCAAGGTGATTTTGAATGGGTTTCTACTTATTTACCTGCACAAATGAAACTATAAAGATAAAAAGATGCCTGCAAGGTGTGTAGTACCAGGTTGCACTAGCAATTGTGCGTCCAATAAGGGACATAAACAGAAGTGGGTGAAAGGTATTCCTCGGAAGGGCTGGTTATATTTATAAGGATAAAGACAATAATTGACAAACATTTCAAAGGATAAGACCTATTTTAAAGCACAATGTGGTATCTATAACGCTTTCTGGACCTCCCAAATATCACAGAAAGATACAGTTAATAGAACTCATCTGGGCATGGCCTGGAGCATACCTACAAAAGCATTTGATAGTGAAAGGGAAATCAAGACCAGCAAGAATGGCTTCACAGTGACCTAATAGTGAATTTTTCTAGCTCAAGTGATAATTTACAAAGTAAGTTGAATGTCCATTTAAGTGGAAATGGAAGTGGCGGCAGGAAACAAGTTGCGTTTATTTTTATTTTGTAGTGTCTGACTGTGATGAAACAGACATCAGATGTAAGTGGTATTAGTAGTAGTAGTTCTAAAAAGTATTTTTCTTAATTTATTAACCGAGATGAACTTTAATACATATAAATGTAATAATTATTCTGAAACTATAGGGCCACTATTTGACAGCTAAGCCACGTTGCCACATCTAAGGCTCCGGCCTAGTGTAGAGTCGGCCATGGTAAGATAGGTTTTCATAGGAGACGCATGATTAAAATTTAAGTCTCGCACTAAGTCATGGGATGATCACTGCGAAATGAATTATAACAATTATAAAAAATGGCTTCAAGAAAAACTTATTCCAAATATACCAGCAAACAGTATTGGTTATAGATAACGCCCCTTGTCATAATGTTGAAGTGAACAAATGTCCTGCTATGGCAATCAGGAAAAATAATATGAAAGAGTGGTTAAGACAGCGCAATATTCCATTCTCAGAAGACACGTTAAAAGCTAAATTATACGGTTTAATAAAAAATGCATAAACCCAGATACAAAACCTATGAAATAGATAAAATTATAACTGAAGCTGATCATTCTGTTTTACGACTTCCACCGTATCACCCCGACTTAAACCCTATTGAATTAGTATGGACATCTCTAAAGCAAAGTGTGGCAGAAAAAAACGTGAATTTCAATTTTAAACACTTAGAAAAATATTGTGATGAGTTTTTCCCACATTTTCGCAAGAAGCGTGGAAAAAAGACATGAACATGCAATTTTCTACGAGCGCTAATTGTGGAAAGTCTAGCAATGAAAACTTGCAGAAAGACAGTGACAGTGATGATGCAGGATTTATAGAAAATCTAAGTTCAGATTCGGAATGTGATTCAGGGTGAGAATTAACTTTCAGAAGTGTAGACATTTTAATGCTAATAATTATCTATAATTTGTCATCAACATTGAGGACCTACTTAACAAAGCAAATATTTTTGCCAAATTTAACTGTTTACTTAGAGTGTACGCGTATAGTGTGTTTCTATTTCTTTTGCGCCGAATGCGTTCTCACTCTTTCGTGTGCGCAACCGGCGAAATTCTAGAGTCTCTTCCTATATTTGTCGAGTTGTACCTATCAGTATTACTTGTTACAAGTTTGAGGTACTCCCCGTATCCAAGTTATCTGTCCATTTCATAATGAAATATGTTTCCAACTGCCGCACTGGATCCGTCCCTGACTTGAAGTTCCTATTTTTTATGAAACACCGCATATCAAGAAAGACGGAGCCATTGCTAGATATAGAGAAAAAGAAGGTAACAAAAAGTGAGATAAAAGTTGATATATAACGGCATATTGTCACTTTACCGGCAAGCCTGGTATAACGTGGCTTACGACGGCTTTATTTAAACATTTTCTCATAGTGTACATAAGCTCTACTTGCCAGTTTATTGTACATCGTAAACACAACATCGGACCAATATTATCTTATCTTCCTTTCTCAAACAACTTTCAGCGAGCCGTCATACAAATAAGCGCACACAATAAATATTTACATCCTTTCTGGCACTGAAAGAAAAAATTGCCTCCGGCTACATGTTAATTTATTTTACTGATTAACGACCAGGAACAAATGCCACTTTGATTACTGACATTTTCCAGTTCTCTTACCGAATAGGTGATGCGAACCAAACGAATTCGAAATGACTTAGGAGAAACAAAGTGCATCTATTGAAAGCGAGACATGTGCTGTCAAGATTAGTTATAGAGGATGCATCTTGATAAATACGTTTACATACTTAATGAATTGCAAACAAATATAATATGCACGCCCTCATGTACGGCTTACAAATGTACGAGTGTATTATAATTAAGATCCGATCGATGATTCGATGGACAAACAATATCAATACTCTCAATGTATAAATACCTTAAGATATTGGTATTGTTAGTAGCTGGATTAAGGTTATTGATACAATAAACTTTAAACAATTTCTCGTATTTGGATGCATGTTTTTTTTTTAAACTGAGCAAGCTGCGTAGGCAGAGCCTGAATACCAGCTTTGTCATTGAAAAGAGAAAAAAAACTGTGTCAAATGAACCGAATGAAAGGGTACATTGCAACTAAAAAACAATTGTTTACCGTCACTCATTTGTCTTCAAAAAGAAAAACAACTGAATACTACCGTTTTATGGGAGTACAATATTAAACAAGTTCTATGACACGCATTTGTGATAGTCCGTCGATCTGTCTGTAAGTATGTCTGTCGGTCTATTTCTCTACCCGTATGTCGTAAACGCATAATCTCGGTAGATGTAACACACTAATTTTTGATGAAATTTGGTAAGCAGTGTGCTATGTGATTGTAGTAGGTAAACCTGCTATACACCTTTCAAGAATCTCGCCGCAAAAAATAAATTGCTTTCAGACCTACTGCAAACTATTTGTCATTTAAGGGTTGCCTCGTGTGGATGCCCCATGTTGTTGAATAAAGTACGGATATGTCGCGTTGTTAAATAATATATTATTGGGTATAGCTGTATCTGAATATTTTTATTTTGTAATTGCACTAACATCGTCTGCATATAGACTACCGTAATATATAATTGTTACAAAGATAAGCAAATATTGTGAAAAATGAAACCTAAGTTTGTTAATACTACAACTTGTGATTGACTAAATAGTTAAGATCCATAATTTGAAGTAATTTTTGATTTGAAGATTCTTTTATGAGTGGTGCTTAATACTTTGACCCTAGTTGCATAACCGCAATATTTTTGAAAATTATCACATCATAACCAAATAGGTAATTTTGGTATTTTTTATATATCTCTTTAAATTAGGTAAAGAAATTATTTCTTCACCCATAAATTGTAATTGTGTGATAGACTTTACTTCTGAACATAATTATTATACTACCTATAAACAAAGAGCGTGTGTTATTTTTCTTAACTCACGGTCCAACCGTGGGTTGTGAACACCGCCTACTGGATACCAGTGCTGATCTCTTGGAAATACATAGGATTAAATAGACGCGGTCACAATTACAACTAATGTCGCTATGAAACGTCAAGCACTATTTCGAACGGCGACAGTTTTTATTTAAGTTGTCAATATTGTGTAATTATTTTTTATTTAAATCATACTATTCATAAATTCGATCGTAGGTAAAGTATAGTATTCAACTCGCGATAACGGTATTAAGTAGAAGTCAGATATATATGAGTTGTTTACATTTCTTTAAGGTCTCAATCAGTGTCGAACACTTCTTAGTGCAATTACGTTATTATGTAGACCTGAGTAATGACAAAACCTTAATTATCTGTACAAAATATATAAATATTGTAGTAATTCAGAAAGTGGTGGAAGATCAAAATAATCGAAAATACCAATTTGCAATAGATAAAAACAAAATAAATTGATTTATTTATTGTATATTAACATCTGAATATACTCAGACATATACAATTTTGACTACACTAATGACCGTGCCAGCAACCTAGCCAGCGCAGCAAAGAATGCCGAAAGGGAAAGAGCTCATCCGACTCGTCGAGCGTCTTGTGAAGGATTAAGGGATCCTTTGTAGTATCAGCACTCGGTAGGAGCAAAAAAATGTTCTAAATTTATTTATAGGGCGAACTCCACTTCTTATTGGTTTTAACTTTATTGTAACATTCTCACCAAGCAGCAATAAAGCTGCAACCTGTTTTCTTGTAAGGTCCATGGTACACTGCTGTCTTGTTGGCAAGTTCTGTCTGCTCTGACAGTCTGCTTGCATATTGGCCACATCTAACCTGCTCCCCGTAGTCAGACAGTCGGCGCTGAGAATCTGCGTCTGATAATCTGCTTTTACCAGCGTGCATCTTGGACGTACCCTTATATTTGTATTTTTATTTATATAGGATCGTTGGGCAAATATTGTGGGAGTTTTGTCGTACAGCTCAGCGGAAAATCTAATATCTGAGATTAATGTATCAGAAAGATTTTTATGTAAGTAGTTTGAACGAAGTATCGAATGTGGTTAGCGTTTTGATCCCTATGTTTTTCCTTGATGCTATTTACCTCCTTTCCGTTACTTGCGTTGTGTGTCGCATAAACTCGCTATGGCAAGTACCTTAGCGTGAAGCGTGTGTCGCTGTTTAATCCCAATACGTGTTCTTCTTCAGCGAATTTCTCTGAGTTGTTAGGGAATTGAATGGAATATTATGAATGTTGATGTTGTGTGTTATGTTGACATATACATATGAATATTACACAGGGTGGTCCAATAAGCGCGCGGTGCTCTCTAGCGGCCATACCGTTTCAATTAGACGTAAATATTTTAAATAAAAAACATTTCTTTTCGAATGCTCTACATTTAGAAAATAATTTCAAAGATAGCGGACTTCCGGATATACCGGAATTAGGTATCAACTTCCTTATTTTAAATGGAACACCCTGTATATTATTACGTTTTTGAATTCAGCATCGATTTTTAGGTCCAGTTTGTTAACCATTATTTATGACTCGAGGCCTATTTTCGGAGTTATTCAGCAATTTTTACAAAATTTGACGTTTGTAGTACTTTACAACAAACGTTAATATCTCGGAAACTAAACGCGATAGAAAGATGCGGTTTTTGGTTTTGAGATAAGCAAGAAACGTACTTGTGTTTCAGTGAAATCGTTGTTTCAAAAGAACATTAAATCGATAGACTAGCAACTTTCAAGTTTGAAAAGTTAGAAACGTTAAAAACTTTTTTTTCAAATGGGATGGTATGATAAGTTTCACATCGGTGAATGCGGTTGTCAAAAAACTTCTCAAAATTTGGATTTACGTGGGTGCAAAATATGCGAGAAGGAAATATGTAGTAGTAATACATGAAGATAGTGAGCTTGACATTCTCGCAATTGTAGTAGAAGATCCGCATAGCAATACTACAGCAGAAATTAGTCGCTATTTGGGCATTGGTCAAATATCTGTGAACATGATCTTAACGGAGTACATATAGCATCCTTATGACATGCAGCTGAATCAAGCAATTGAAAGACAAGACTTTGAAAACTGAATGAATTTCTGTAACTGGAGTCGTGCTCGAGTCCAAGAAGATGCACTCCTTTTCAACAGTATGTCGTTTACGAATGAAGCTATATTGCTTATGAAATTAGCTATCCCGTTATCATTAACGGCCATGCAACCTGGCATAATTTACATTTTACCAGCATAGAGTCTAAACATTTGGGGTGGTATTATTGGAAACCGCATATTAAACTAATGTTTTCTAAAATCTTCTAAATGAAAATTTGGAAAACCTGTTGGAAAATTTACCACTGGAGTTTTTAAGAATAATGTGGTTACAGGTAGATAGAGCGAAAGCACATTTTAGTATTAGAGACCGAAACACCTTGGGTGAAACGTTTCCTGCCAATTGTTTCGTCTGCGAGCCATGCCACCTACGATTTTTCCAATTCCTACGCCATAATTACAAAACCGTAAACATATTGAAAACCATCAAATAAAGAACCACATGTGCCTTGGTAAAAGTGAAAGAGAATTTAATTTCGCATCCACTGATATGAAACTTATGATACCATCCCATTTGAAAAAAAAGTTGTTAACGTTTTTAGCTTTCCAAACTTGAAAATTGCTAGTCTATTAATTTTATGTTCTTTTGAAACAACGATTTTACTGAAACACAAGTACGTTTCTTGCTTATCTCAAAACCAAAAACCGCATCTTTCTATCACGTTTAGTTTCCGAGATATTAGCGTTTGTTGTAAAGTACTACAAACGTCAAATTTTGTAAAAATTGTTGAATAACTCCGAAAATCGGCTTCGTAGACATAAATAATGGTTAACAAACTGGACCTAGAAATCGATGCTGAATTCAAAAACGTAGTAATATATAGGGTGTTCCATTTAAAATAAGGAAGCTGATGCCTACTTACAGTATATCCGGAAGTCCGTCATCTTTGAAATCATTTTTTAAATGTAGAGCATTTGAAAAGAAATGTTTTTTATTCCAAACATGTTCGTCTAATTTAAGCGATATCGCCGCTAGGGAGCACCGCTCGCTTATTGGACCAGCCCGTAGAAATACGTTATTTTACTTTAAAAAAAAAAAACGCAAAAACACATCTACATGTGAAGAATACATAACCAACAAATATGATCGAAGCCTGCATCACGAAACGCTGAATACTATCGTGACCGTAGCTTATACGAGTACACGGGCATGCGGCTAATGGGTCTAAATGTTCCGCTGCTGATGAATAATTTCCGGAGTGCCGGCCCTCCGGCACTATAAATTATAAACTCGACGGGAGTCGCGTCACTCTGTAGCTCCTACTTCCGAACTTTTATGCCGCTAGACGACTTTTGGATTACTTAATTATACTTTACGCGCACCCGGTAGCATTCATTTATTATGTATTTTAGGACTATTTCACAATTTGCAGCTTTAACCTTTGTTAGCGAGTTAAAAAGTGACATTGCTTGTAAAGATCTTCACAAAGTCGGGTACTGACAAAAATCTATTCCTTTACAGTTTGTTAGTGTTCGTCAGAGTAGTCCGATAGAACCTTGCTCTTAGTTATAGTCACGTCGTTCTGTTCGGTTAACCAGGGACCAGAAAAAGTCAGAGAGAAGTAAATCAAGGAAAGGAAGGAAGGAGAAGAGCAAAGAGGAGGAAGTTCGTCAATTAGAGGGCATTGCTTGACATAATGGATTATAGAAGATTATAGAAATTTTTGAGTTTAAACGAAGAGTGATTAACTTTGAGGGGCCATAGGACACTAGCGCGCCGCGGTCAGGTTGGTACTAATCCCATCGGTCAGAAGCGCGCAAAATATTTCGATCACCAGATGGGCCATAGGATGCTAGCGCGCCGCGGTCAGATTTGTCCTAATCACACCGGTCATGCAGAAGCCCCCAAAATATTTTTGATAATAGACAGGTATGTGGACACCAGCGCGCGGGGCGGCCAGGTAAACTTGTGTCTTATAATTTTAACAGATTTTAATTCATTCGTTTTTTTTTGCGATACTACTAATAGTTACTGAAGAATTTGTAAAACCCCAGTCAGAGGTATCGTTACTTTTGACTTGACAGAAATTAATCACTTTTTTATATTATTAAATGTGAAATTTTGTTCTGAACATAATAAGTTAATCTGATCACTATAATAGATGCAAATAAAGAAGTTGGTATTGTTAGCAGTCCGAAATGTCTTTACAATACCCCAAAAATTTTTAATTAATCAGAACGTGTTCTAATTTATCACAAATTTGATCGATTTCTTGACGACGTAAAAAGAAGTCCGAGAAATTTACCCTCACAGCCTGTTTTGTGGAAGCATCAAGATTGTGCTCATTATTTCTTTTAAGAACAATCTCTTCCGATTGATCCATCAACAAAGATTCTATGCAGGGGGAATACATCCATATGATCTGTGGAATTAGCAGTGTATCCAACAATAATTTTAATGCCTTCCGGCTAGAAGTGGTTCTCACTTAATGCATGATATAATTTTATAAAGTCCGTCAGGATTTTAGACATGATTTTTAGTTTTTATGTTACATTTCTTATTTTTTCATTACATACAATATTCGCTCGTCCCACTTCAAATGCGAATATGTACATGTACGATAACTCAACTACTGTCGAAGATAGCGAAAAAAAATATATAAATATTTAGATTTATACAGGGTGATTCATAACTACGTGGTGATGCAAACATGCATTTATTTTTGAGACACGCTATACAGGGTTATTCACGTTATTCGACACGGAGAATTATGGCTAAAGTAGGTATTTGATAAAAAAGAAAATAATAATTTCGGATGGATAGAGACCCATAAAGACTACATTCTAAAAATATTTTCATGTTATACAGGGTGTCCCAAAAACACGAAATGTATCAAAGTTATGTTTTTTCAAATGGAACACCCCGTATATTATTGCATATTCAGATTCCTTGATGAATTCTAGTGTGACTTTATGTATCATACATGGGACTTAAAGCGAACCGTTTAGGTGTAAATCACCATTTTCGGTATAAGTAGATATAAGGAAAAAATTGAATATCGCAGAGATTATAAATTTTCCTACCTATAAGCAACGTAGTAGGCCATGAAGTATAAACAAAAGCCTGTTCAGGTAGAAGAAAACAACCAACTTAGCTGAAAAATACATACGAACTAGACTAAAGGGACAAGATTATAAAATTTACTCACAACAAACAAAGTCCAACAAGAAACAACGGCGGTAACATATCTTTGGTCAAAGAGAAGCTGGAGTATGGCAGAAATGAATTTTTTCACGGCCTATGACCTACTGCAATGTACTAGAGATTGGCAATTTTCAAAACCATTAAACATTTTGAAATGAAACGAAAACTACTAGACAATGTTGTAGGCAGTTTATTAGTTTTATAATAAAATATCACATTTAATGATATAAAAAAATATGCAATTCTGTCAAAACTCTAGCCAAAAGTACCTCTGACTGGAGTTCTGAAAATTCTTTAGTACTTATTAGCAAGATCGCAGAAAATAAAGAATGAATTCAAATTTGTTCAAATTATAAAACATAACTTAAATGGCAGAAAATTTAAATCTGATTTGTCAGTATTCCTTTTTTGCAATATTGCTAACATATATTGAAAAATAGAAGGGCTTCAGTCAGAGGCATCGAATTCGACGCAAATTACTACTTTTTTATACCATTACGTATGATTGATAATTGCGTGCTGGCGCAACAGTCGCTGGTTGTTTTTGTTTCATATCAGGATTTTCAATTGTCTTGGAAATTTTTAACCTCTAGAAAATTGCGGTAGCCAGTAGACTGTAAAAAGTATCTACTATTGCCAAACTCCAGCTTCTCTTTGACCTTAGAGATGTTAACGCAGTTGTTACTGGGAGAGTTGATTTGTTGTAAGGAATTTTTCTAATCTTGTACCTTTAGTCTGGTTCGTGTGTATTTTTCAGCTAAGTTAGTCTTTTTCTTCTACCTGAACAGGTTTTTGTTTATATTTCATGGCCTGCTACGTTGCTTATAGGTAGGAAAATTGAAAAACACCAATTTGTTTGAAAATTTAAAATTAAATGAAAACTACCAGAGATCGATATTCACGACCTTACATCATTTGAAAGGCTATCAAATTCTACGTTTAACCGTATAAAAAAAATTAGGCATTCCCATTTGAAAAAATCAAGTTATCGCTGATCGAAGTTTCCTTAATTATTCGACCGATTTCTCCAAGCATAAAAGTAATTTAAATTTGAGAGTCTCTTAAAAGCTGACGCATTTCATGCTTAGTTATACGGCAAAGTTACAGCCTTCCAAATTTTATAATCTCTGCGATATTCAATTTTTTCCTGATATCTACTTATACCGAAAATGGTGATTTACACCTAAACCGTTCGCTTTAAGTCCCATATGTGATACATAAAGTCACACTAGAATTCATCAAGGAATCTGAATATGCAACAATATATGGGGTGTTCCATTTAAAAAAACATAGCTTTGACACATTTCGTGTTCCTGGGACACCCTGTATAACATGAAAATATTTTTAGAATGTAGTCTTTATGGGTTTCTATCCATCCGAAATTATTATTTTCTTTTTTATCAAATACTTTAGCCATAATGCTCCGTGTCGAATAACGTGAATAACCCTGTATATTATTCCATATTCAAATTCTACTAATGATTTCCGTTCTTGCAATATAGGGCATTGTTACATTATACAGGATACTTCAAAAGTTGTGATCATTTCTATATCCAAATCGCTGACAAATGAACGTGTTGTATATCAAAAAGTGATGAATCAAAGACCATTTATTATACACGGATGTATAAAAAATATTCTCTAGTATTAAGCTCGGCTATGAAAAAAGCCCGCGACGCATATCCGTATACAGGGTGATTTATATTGCAAAATCTAGATTTTCTCTCTTTTTTTGAATGTAACATGTATGTAATATTTTATTATACCAAAGAATTGCTTTTATATGCTCTTTCATGTTTGTATAGCACTTGTTATGGTTGCATTCATTAGTTTCTGAGATATTTCGATTTTTCTACAAATTTTAAATATACCTTCTACTATTACTAAAATGTATTTGTTTTAAGAAAATTCAAAATACTATCAAATTATATTTTTTGCTTAACAAACAACTAAAATATAAAGCCAAAATGGTAGTCGATCAAGTCAAAACACTGATTTAACGAGATATTGTAGGTCAAGTGTGCTGAGGGAACAATTTTACAGACGTCATGCATAATTATCAGGCAGATCTATCAGAAAACGATTCTACAGTCTTTCAAACGCATTAGTTTTAGAGTGCCTCCGTCCTGGATATTGCTGTTCATCGTTAATATATTCTATTAGACGCAATTAGGCAATTTCTCAAAGAAGAAAACTGTCAATTTTTCAAAGCCTACCTGATAAATATGCTTGATAATTATGCATCACGCCCATAAAATTGTTTCCTCAGCATTCTTGACTTTATTATCTCGATGATTCAGGGTTTAGACTTCATTAAATACTATCATTACCTATACGATACTAAAATTATAAAATTTAGTCGTTTGTTAAATAAAAAAACTAATTCGATAATACTTTCTCAAAATGAATGAATTTCAGTACACAAATTGAAGGTATTGTAACATCCTGTATATTACATTGCTTATTTGGATTTGTTAATGTTTCTTTCACAATGATTAGGTTAGATTTTTTTGATGTGTAAATGTCATCGAATCATCTGGAATTTTCTAGACTGACAGATCGGCATTCTCGAATGTCATCTGGGTGTCTGGAATCTTCTAGATGGTTCGATGAAGTATATAAGGCACCACGAGTAGCGTGGCAGAAGTCAGTTGAGTTGAGATCTAGTTGAGATAAGGTTAAGAGATATTTGTATTAAGTTCTGAAGTAAAACGGTGAAAGTTACGTCGAGTTTGATTCCCTGGATGAAGAAAAAAGAGGCCGTCGTGACAATTGGTGTCGGAAGTGTGGGATTATCCATCGAATCAAACCAGAAAAAGGAGTCAAGAAGTGAGTACAGCGTCAGTCAATGCCTGTAACCAGAGCTATGGCGTCCGACATGAGTGCATTGATGACTATGCTACAAGAAATGGGAGACAGGTTTGAAAAAAGTGCAGCCGAAACAAGGGCAGAAATGAGAATCAGCTTAGATAACCAGGCAGCCGTTACGCAAGCAACCGTCGTTAACCTTGAGGAAAAACTGAAGCGACATCAAGATGAGGCAGTCGCAGGTTTGAAGAGTGACTTGAAAAGTGGACAGGAGCTGGTAATGACTAGATTGGAGGAGCAGAGGCAGGCCGTAAGTCAGGCATTAGAAAATCAAGATCAGCGTATTAGTGCTATAGAGACATCACAAAAGCACATCGAGGAACAGTTAGCGACATCACAAAAAAACGTTGAGGAACAGCTGCAGCAAGTGAAAGATCAAGTCAAGGAAATCGTGAGAGAGGAGCTGCTAGAACTTGGTGCCGGTGAGCGTTGTTTAACAGCTGTACCATCCGCTTTTCCTGATAGACACAGTGGCGTAGTAGCAAAGCCCTATCCGTACAATGGCAAAACATCCTGGGACATTTATTATATGCAATTTGAAAACATCGCAGGTATGAATAACTGGTCAAGTGAAGAAAAAGCTTGTGTGCTGACATCTATGCTTAGAGACTCTGCCGCAGCTATTTTGGAAAATCTCTGCTCATCAGATGTACGTGATTATGATAAGATAACATCTGCACTAAAGTTACGCTTTGGAGATGCACACCTAACAGAGCTGCTGCATGGCCAGCTGCATAACCGGACACAACAAGCTAAGGGAGATCTAACCACATTTGCATACGAAGTCCAAAGCCTAGCTAAACGAGCATTCGTCAGCAGTCCCATCGAGACACAGGAATACGTCGCTGCTCGTCAGTTTGTCGAAGGAATTGCCGACCTGGACGTTCAGAGAATCGTAAGGCTATCCAGTCCCAGAACCTTACAAGACACTTTAGTCAAAGCTCTAGAAATCGAAGCTGCCACAAAAGCCACGCGAATGACACGGAGGGTGCGCTCTGTAGACCAAGATGATGAAGTAGAAGTCAGGGCCACTTCGTTCGTTCCAAGAAGAAGAGGTGGTACCTTCCAAAGAAACCCAGTTGGCAGAAATCTTGAAGGACCTGAGAAGTTTACGTGCTGGAGATGTGGACAGAAGGGGCACCTTAGAGTAGGCTGTCGCATGCAGATGACAGAGAAGTCAAGAGAGGCTAGTACTAATACTGACAATGAGTCGGAAAACTAAAGCCGGCCAGTTTTAGGGGGCAAAAACTGGCTGGCCATCATGACGAAAGCCCCGTGGTCATCGAAATAGAGGTTAATAAAATTGAGAAGAGTCCAGTAGTTGAAGGTTACATAGAAAATATACCATGCAAGATGTTAGTCGATACCGGAGCAAATGTGACTATAATAAACCCTAACATATACCAAGAAATTCGAAGAAAGTCGCCAAGCAGAACCAAACAAACAGATAGAATGTTGCTAAAGACCGCTAATGGAGACCGTATACCAGTACTGGGTGTTGAAGAATTAGAGATTCGCATCGGCAGTTTCGGTAAGAAGCATCCCATTTTAGTCGCTTCAGTCACGAATGATTGCATCCTTGGTGCTGAGTTTCTGCAGAGTTCTGGCTGCGTAATAAACTTCACCGGTAATACCTTAAGTATTGGGGATTCAGAAGAGATTTCATTTAGCTGCCGAACTGTTCAGCCAGAGGAAATGGACGTTGTGTCACCAAGGAATTTTACAATACCACCGCAAAAAGAGATTGTTATACCTATATACGCACATAAGGCCGTTGAACATAACCTTACCCCATGCATTTTTGAACCAGAGCCTACGCTAGGTTGGAATAAACCTATTTTATTAGCCAGAACAATAACGGATTCTTCAAATATGTTAATAAGGGCCGTGAATGTATCCAGGAATTCAATACAAATCAAGAAGGGTACGCCACTGGGTAGACTAGAACCAGTAGCATGGATACGAAGGCTAGATGGCGCGGAAGAAGAAGATGATAGTGACTTCACCCAAATCTCAGATAGTCTTCAAGATTTGTATGATAGAAGCTGTGAGCATTTGCGACCCGAACAGCAGCGGAAGGTCCTGAAGCTACTAAGAGAATTTCATTCGATTTTCGCTAAAAATAATGATGACCTAGGGCGAATCCATCTGGTACGTCATAAAATTAATGTAGGAGATGCCCAGCCAGTCAAGCAGCCCCCAAGAAGAACTCCATTATCTAGGATTGATGAAGTACAGAATATGGTAAAAGATATGCAGAAACGAGGAGTAATCGAGCCATCATCTAGCCCTTGGGCCTCTCCGATAGTCCTTGTTAGGAAGAAGGACGGATCAACGAGGTTTTGTGTGGATTACAGGCGGCTTAACGATTTGACCAAAAAGGATTCATACCCTTTACCAAGAATTGACGACACTTTGGATGCAGTTGGAAATTCTTCATGGTTCTCCACCTTGGACCTGCAAAGTGGGTACTGGCAGGTTGAAATGGATGAAAAAGATAAAGAGAAAACGGCATTTACATCGTGTGCTGGGCTATGGCAGTTTACAGTAATGCCTTTCGGTCTATGCAATGCACCCAGTACCTTCGAAAGGTTAATGGATATTGTACTACAAGGTTTATCTTGGAAGACAGCACTGATATATCTCGATGACGTTATTGTGTTTGGAAAGGATTTTGAAGAAGAGCTGCTCCGACTAAGACAAGTTTTCCAGCGGCTTAAGGAAGCGAACTTGAAGCTAAACCCTAAGAAATGCCATCTTTCCAAAAGGGAAGTAAAATACCTCGGACATCTGTTAACCAAAGACGGAATCCGGACGGATCCAGAGAAGGTGCAGGCTGTGAAGGAATGGAAAGTACCGTCCAACGCTCATGAGGTACGAAGCTTTTTGGGACTGTGCAGTTATTATCGCAGATTTGTGAAAGATTTCTCTACCATCGCCAAACCATTATTTGCCTTAACTGAAAATGGTAATAAGTTTTATTGGGACTCCATCTGCCAAGAAGCCTTCGACGCATTGAAAACGGTTTTGACCTCCTCACCGATACTAGCTCATCCTACAAGGGAAGGAACTTTCTACTTGGGCACAGATGCTAGCCAATATGCTGTTGGAGCTGTCTTATCTCAAGAACAAGATGGCATCGAAAAGGTAATTGGATACTATAGTAAAACTTTGCACAAAGCGCAGAAAAACTGGTGTGTGACACGAAAAGAGTTGTACAGTGTGGTGAAAGGGATCGGAAATTTCCACCACTTATTGTACGGAAGAAGATTTGTCGTGAGAACCGATCATTCAGCTTTGCAGTGGTTAATGAAGTTCAAGAATCCAGAAGGCCAGCTTGCTCGATGGATTGAATACCTCCAAAGCTATGACTTTGAAATTCGTCATCGTCCAGGAAAGCAACACGGAAATGCCGATTCTATGTCACGCAGGCCCTGTGATGAAGACTGTAAGCACTGCTCGAAAGAAGAGAAACAAAGAGAATTCGACATAAACACATTAAGAATAGAAGAATTTGAATTGGAAGGAACCAAGATTTCACTAGAAACCTTCAAGCAAGCTCAGTCACAAGACGCTGAGCTAGGGTTAGTTATTCATTCGCTATTAAATGGAAACAAGCCTAATCAACAGGAAATAAGTGCTGAGTCCCATCACTAAAGCCTACCTAGCACAATGGGACTCACTAAAGGTAAGGGGTAACCTCCTGTATCGAATCTGGGAGGATACTGGTGGCAGACGTGCTAAAGAAAAACTTGTAGTACCAAGGAAATTACGGAAAGCAATTATGGAACAACTACATGATAGTAGCAGTGGGGGTCACTTTGGCATCAGGAAGACCCTGGAAAGAATCAAGGAGAGATTTTACTGGGTTGGCTGTCGCGAAGATGTTGAAAATTACTGTTCCACGTGCGATGTCTGCAACTCAAGAAAAGGTCCAAGTATTCGTCAACGATCACGCATGCAGCAGTACAACGTTGGATCGCCGTTTGAGAGAATCGCCATAGACATTTTGGGTCCTTTGCCGGAAACCAGCCTTGGGAACAAGTATCTGCTTGTTGTAATGGATTATTTCTCTAAATGGCCAGAAGCAATTCCTGTGCCCAATCAAGAAGCAGGCACAGTGGCACAGGCTCTTTTAGAACACGTGGTGTCCAGATTCGGAGTTCCTAATGAACTACATTCAGACCAGGGACGAAGCTTTGAATCGGAAGTCTTCATACAGCTGATGAGAAAACTCGGAATTCGGAAGACTAGAACAACTGCTCTTCATCCGCAGTCCGACGGTATGGTGGAACGCTTCAACAAGACAATCCTGGATTACCTATCAAAATTCGTTAACGAACATCAGTCTGATTGGGATACGAAGATTCCTCTGGGAATGTTGGCCTACAGATCAGCGGTGAACGAGTCAACTCGGTTGAGCCCAGCGAAGATAATTTTTGGTCGAGAACTGCGGCTGCCTCTGGACTTAGCTCTTGGTCCACCCCCAGAAACGGAACGCCGTCTTCCATGCGAATGGGTGAGCGAGCTTCAGGAAACGCTCTGGGATATCCATGAGTCTGCTAGAGGAAACATCCAGTCTGCCAGCGACAGAATGAAAGCCAGATACGATCTGAAAGCAAATAGCCCAAAGTTCGTCGAAGGTGATCTGGTATGGTTCTACAATCCACGACGGAGAAGGGGTAGATGTCCGAAGTTACAACGCCATTGGGAGGGACCCTACGTGGTGATGAAGCGCCTCAACGACGTAGTCTACAGGATACGTATGGGTAGTGGAAAACCGAAGGTCGTCCATAGCGATCGCCTGTGGCCATACAAGGATCGAAGCGAACTGTTCGTCGAGGACGCCGAACGCTAAGGGGGGAAGAGTGTAACATCCTGTATATTACATTGCTTATTTGGATTTGTTAGGCCCGGTTTCATAATCATTCACTAATGCGTTGATTAGCAAATGGACCTATAAACTTAATCATTCCATTAAAGTGATGCGCGTTTCATAATGCTTTTAGAGACGTCAATTAATTAACATGCAATAAAATGTGGTTGGTACACCTGAAAGAAGGTTTTATGCCACATTTTATGCCATTTGAACTACATTATGACATTTCGCTTAACCTGTAAAAGTGAATGTGTCAGATTGTGACATAAGTTTTCGTGTTTGCAAATCTATTAAAGCATTATTACTCTTATTAGAAAGGTATGGAATGAAAGCCAAAAAAAAAGCAAAACGTGCGCGTGATAGTAAGTTTACTAAAGAAGAGGAGCTGCTACTCATTCGTACAGTAGCAATATTCATAGGCATTATAGAATGCAAATTTACAGATAAAGTGAACAGTCAGGAGAAGGTAGGTACCTGATGAGTGAGGATATGATGCAGTCGTCTACAAATACATGTAGAGATGAATAAAGAAAGTATTATGCAATTAGGTGCATACTTGCTTTTAATTGAGCTCAAAAGCAGCTATGAATCGATGTAATCTGTTTTATTTTATAAACACTGATAAAAGGGAACATCCACTGGCAACTCAACCTTAACCTAATGAAATTCTGATATGTGTGTCAACTCTTAAACGTCATACAAACGACATGTCAGATTTATAGGTTGATTTTCGAATTAATGCGCTTTAACTGGCCGAGGGCGAGCCATTACCTTATTGGACAATTATGTCATTTTAATCTGTCACTTAGCGATTATGAAAGCCATTTATTTCCTAACGCTCGGATTAAGCATAATGGGTGGATTAAGTTTGATTATGAAACCGGGCCTAAATGTTTCTTTCACAATGATTAGGTTAGATTTTTTTGATGTGTAAACGTCATCGAATCATCTGGAATTTTCTAGACTGACAGATCGGCATTCTCGAATGTCATCTGGGTGTCTGGAATCTTCTAGATGGTTCGATGAAGTATATAAGGCACCACGAGTAGCGTGGCAGAAGTCAGTTGAGTTGAGATCTAGTTGAGATAAGGTTAAGAGATATTTGTATTAAGTTCTGAAGTAAAACGGTGAAAGTTACGTCGAGTTTGATTCCCTGGATGAAGAAAAAAGAGGCCGTCGTGACAGTATGTTTTAAACTTACCGAAAAATCGAAATACCTCGGAAACTGATGGACGTAGGTACAACAATATACAAAGATAAAAAAGCATACTTAAAGCAATTCTTTGATGTAATAAAATATTGGGGGTTACATTTGAAAAAAATTGGGAAAATCTGGATTTTGCATTCTACATCACCCTGAAAACGAATATGCATCGCGGGCTTTTTTCATAGCCGATTTTAAAACTAGAGGATGTTTTTAATCTTTCCATGTAAAAAAAATAATTTTGCGTTTATTACTTTTTGATATACAGTATACGTTCTTTTGACAGCGATTTGGATATAAAAATGGTCATAACTTTTGAAATATCCTGTATAATGTTATAATACCTTATATTGCGAGAAGAGAAATTATTAGTAGAATCTAAAAATGGTGTCTCATTTAAAAAAAATATATGTTAGCATCACCACGTAGTTATGGATCACCCTGTATAAATCAAAATATTTTCTGAGCAAGGAGCATATCTGTGACTACAACTTTTATCGATATCTTCTACAGTAGTGGAGTTATCGGCCAAGCCGGTACTAAAACTCACCCTGTATACTCCTCTGATTTTATTTTTCCTTGTACGGTATTTAACAGAGGAATGTTTATATTGTTGATATCAAGATAACAATTTTGCGTAACGGATTAGAGGAATAAAACTAGTTTTTTGTAATTCGTTGTTAAGGGGCTAGGATATAGCGCGCGAAATTAAGAATCCAACAAAATACGTATTCCCGTGTTATCGACGAGGCGTGGCCGCCTGTCCTCTTTCTCCAGTAAGTGTGTCTAAAATGAGGGGAAGTAAGTCCAAAAGTAAAGTCAAAAGGTCCAAAGGTAAGGTCCTTCCGTATTTAAAAGCTCCTGACGTTACCTTTAAACTTACAGAAATGACTCGGAAAGCAAATTGAAGAACAAAGCTTGTGCTATGTCGATGACCTTGTTTTGATATCGTGTTTGGTTGTTAAATTACAGGACGAATGACTCTGCATTGCGAGTTTTTTTTGCACACTAAAAAAGTTTTTGAAAAAATTGCTCTGAGATGTCATTAAGGTTTTAACTATCACCTTCTGAAATACTATCTGTGTAGTTTGAAAACCAACTGAGATCTGCGTTTACTTGCGAATCCATATTTCACATAGAAAATACATAATGTACAATTGTGTGTATCCAGATAAGGGCCGCTATAGGTGTTAGACATTCTAATGCTACAATATTGACGAAGAAAAAGAATGTTCGAATATTCGATAACTGGAGGCGAGTGACCCTTTTAACTCTCAAATCCTCAGAGCCCCTATAAATCTACTGTACAGATACAAATATCAATACCTGACGAGGCTGTCTTGCTGCACCGGACACCTTCTTCAGTTGGTTATGCTCTGCATAGATTATCCCGGTTGGAAAACAGAGAAGTTGCACTATCTTACTGTTTTTCTCGTTTCTACTCCAGAGCTTGTTACGAAATTCTATTCTGGGAACGTTCTGCATACCCTATTAGGGTTTTTCGCCTACAAACGCGATGTTTTAGGAGCATAACGGGCGCATCCAGGCTTAATCCATGCAAGCAGATCTTTCAAGATTTGCGTTATGCGAATATTAACATTACCTTCGATTTATATCATGAATGTGCTGATATTTGTTAAATCTAACCCAGATCATTCCACCCCAATAACCGATTGCATGGCCGTGATAGTAGGCATGGTTTAGATTGCAGTCTTCCGCATCATAATGTGTCAATTTTTGAAAATAGGTCTTCTTTCATTAGCATTCACTTGTATAATTTATTTTATTTAATCTTGTCTGAGCTACACTGGAATTAATTGGTTAAATTTAAATATATTTTTTGTTTTATTTATTTATTTATTTATTTATTTTATTTATAGTAGTATTAGCTAATTGGCAATTACTAGAGGATGAAAAAACACATATATGATGAGCACAGACGTCACGAGGGAGAAATGATTGACACGTTCTTGGATTGTGCAAGGGGTTTCCAAGGATGGGCAAGATATGCTCCTTCGTCTGGATCTCCCCACAGGCACATAAATCATTCTCAGCATATCCCCATCGTACTAGGTTAACTTCAGACCTTCCCATTTGGCATCTAATCCTGTTGAGACTTTTCCAGGTCCTCCATACCAGTTGTTATCCAGCAGGGAGGCTTTTATTTGGAATTCAAGTTGGTATGGGGTTCTCTGTTAGCTGTCGCGTCCACAGTACTTCTTTGGTTACTGATTTGGAGTCTGTTAGTGGGTTTGTGGACATAATGAAAATCTTCCTGGATTTAAGTGTCGATGCTGGGGGCTTGTGTCCATACAGAGGGTGTTTTTTTTATCTACTTCATTCTACCATAGATGAGATTTCTTGCCTGGTTTGAAGGGGGCTATTCCCGTTAACATATATAGCGGTCCAGGTTTGTAGGTTTTAGATAGCCCTTTATTAACCTACAGATCTCGTTCAGGGTAGGGTCAAGTTAGCATGAGTTCATCTGGACCATACAGGGCATGGTTATTCGGCTGGGACAAAGCACATGGCAGGGGATGTCATCTTTGTACAATAATTTACGCCTACTTTTAAGACTGTCTAATCCCACAACCTTCAAAAAGTGTATCAAAGATATTAATATGATGAAGGCTTATTACAGTGTTTTAGATTCAAGTACCAATTTATTAATTCCTATATTCCTACTATTTCCACAATTTCTTGCTGTTACAACTTCTTGGGAGATCCCGTATTTGTACATCTCGTATCATGGTGTTGCAAATATACACTAAACTCCCTGGTTGTACTATCGAATCGAATTAGATCTGCACTAAAGATAGAGTCAAGATCGACCTGATTTTTTTTATGGTCAGCCTCCCGCAAAGGCTGAAAGCCTATGGCGCTGTAGAGGCGCTGCGAGACGATAAGTGTCGGTGCACTTTAGATTTGAAACGCTGCAGGTTGTAGCCTTGATATAAGTTGACATGTGTTCGCTCTTGTAGCTTTTATAATGCAATATATGCGGGCATTTAGTTTTTTTTACGCCAGTATGATTCATACATAATAATTCAAAGCCTATATGCTCGATTCCTGTATTCAGTCGTTGCTAATAATAATTAAGATCCTGTTTAGCTTTTCTTATATAATCATTGCAGCATTGTACTTGATCAGACATTCCGTAGCAGTGTTGTAACTATATTCAAATTTTCTTATGATCAGCCCCCCGCAAAGGCTCAAAGTCTGTGGCACTGTAGAAGTGCTGCGAGAGGATCAATGACTGTGCACGGCAGATTTGTAGGCGTCGGGAAACAAATTCCCCGTTAGCTCATTCCACAGCGTCGGAGTTCTCCAAAAGAAGGAATGCTGGAGGAGACTGGTTCGGGTGTAGGGACCTCGACTTGGTAAGGATGAGCTCACAAAGCCTCTCTAGTATTCCTCAATCGGACAGCTTTTAGTGTTATTATCTGGGAACTTCCACGCATTATTCTCTCTGTCACTTCGTATACAAAATACCAGTTCAAAAAGGCACAAAATGTATGACAGATAATTTTAGTAGTTATCCCAGAGGTTATCCCTATTATTTTGAGCGCTTGTGGCAAGTTGTCTTATGCTACACTATTCTTGTAGTTAGACATTTCTAGACTGAGTCAGCCACTGGTCCCAGATAGACTAAATACCACCCTGTAAGTAGGTGAAAGGAGGACGTATTACGTATTATACTATCGGGATATGAGGGCTTACCTTGTCATCCGTTCCATGAAAAGCTTAGGCAGGGATTAGCGTCGTTTCTTTTTAAAACCAACGAATATATACTTCGCTTATTTCTCTCGGTGCTTAAGTGATTAGGAGGATTTCTTTGAAGCCGAGTCTATTTTTATTAGTTCTCAGCGACTGAATCATAAACTTGAATGAGAGGAAAAGATCAAACTAAGCCTCTGTAATTGCGTTCACGGCTAGTGCGGTTATATATTTTATGGAGGCTGTCATCGATTTATTTTCACGAGTAGGTTCTCTGCTTTTAGCATTATAATTGCTTCGACTATGTGACTACGTGATGTTCATACATCATCATCATAGTCACAATGGCTTAACAGACATGTTGTGAACTCGTAAAATGCATTAAGTCGGAGCTAGAATATTGCCGACGCGAATATTATCAATAGTTTTGAGAACTGTAGCTCGCCATCGTTCGCGATTTGCTGTCAGTTTAGTGGCGCTCTTGATACTCATATCCAGCACCTGTCTCGTCGTATCCACCCAGCGTGCAGGGGGACGGCCACGGCGCCACCCACTCGGGGCATAACCCTGAACTACAAGTTTCTCCATATTATCGCTTCTGTGTATATGTCCAAAGAATGTAAGCATTCTTGTCGATACAATGGAGGATAGTCTCTTTGGATTACCGAGCTCATCCAGTATGGAAACGTTAGTTCGATAGGCGGTATAAGGAACCCTCAGCATTCTCCTCCATGTCCACATTTCAAAAGCATCTATGCGAGCTCGAGATGCCTTTTTAACAGTCCAAGTTTCCGAGGCATAGAAAGATATGGAGAACACAAGAGACTAAACCAGCGACATTTTTGTATCTTTACTGATATTATAGTCACGACATATTTTAGTAAGCTTTGTCATGGCCACTCATGCCTGTTAAATGCGCCGTCGAATCTCATTTTCACAGCTTCCCGAATTGTCGATCAAAGAACCGAGGTATACAAAACTTTGAACTACTTCACAATGGCATATTGACTTTATTTCTCGATGATTATCATGCTCTGTATCTACGATCATAACCTTGGTCTTATTGTAGTTAATACCAAGACCATACGCTGCACTATGTTGTTCTAAGATGTTTAATAGAGCTACTAGTTCTTCCTGAGAAGTTGCAATCAGGGTTGTATCACCGCCGTTCCAGTTGTCTAATACCTGTCTCATCACAAATTCAGAGTAAATGTTAAAATTCAGATTTTTAAAATTCAGATTTTAACATTTACTCTGTGTTAAAACTCAGATTTTAACATTTACTCTGAATGTTCATACATATTGGATAGAAAAATCGAATTAGATCTGCATCTTTCGATCATTCCAGTTTCATTTTGTTACACGCTTATGCACGACTGGCAAAGTTGTATCTGGAGTGCGAAATCTCCAATGCAACTAACAGATAAGGTATATACGGGCAAAGCCATCAGTTAAAAAGAGACACCTAATCCCTCGTGCATCCTACATTCCTACTACATTCTCGGCCAAGCGCAGTAAGAAAGCAATTATGATGTCTTGGTCATAGCGAGTATCGTGTGTTCCATGTTATAAGTATGCTTGTAGCCAGCTTTTGGCATGAAAACCGCCAAAAATACCGAGATCGCGGTAGTGAGGGTGACTTCTTACCTTTGGGACTGCAAACATATGTCAAACTGAAATGATCAGATGACTAGCCTGTGGTCAAGGTAATATTTGTTGCAGAAACTAAGGGCTATTGTGATCTTCTCAGGCCGCTTCAAATGCTTTGGACTCCTGGAGGAGATTACATCAATATACTGGTATGGGACTGTTTTGACACTCTCAGCTTACTAGCTTCACGCAACGCTGTACATCACAGTTGAGTACCTGGCCACGAAAGTATTCGTGACAATGAATGTAGAGTTGAAAATACATGAAGGTTTGCAGGTCTTTGTTTTTTACTTCTCTAAAAAATATTTGAGTATTAACTCTCTGTCTATCTGATTGAAATTAAAGCAATTTCCCAGTGAAATAAATTTATTTTAAAACTTCTAAGGGTCGTTTTCTAATTGCAAATCAACTCCAGCTTTTCAAATAATGTTTACTTTGAGACACTGGGGAGCTTTTGGATCACCAGAAGTAAACATTTATACATTCCGTACATGTATACGGCACCTAGCACAATCCCATTGGTCAGATTTGAATTTTGAACCAATCAAACGGCGAGTGCCGTACGTGTGTACGGAATGTAAATCAGTGCCATACGCACTTACGGAATGTAACTTGAGCTAGAAAAGTTCACTATTAGGTCACTGTGAAGCCATTCTTGCTGGTCTTGATTCCCTTTCACTATCAGAGCTCTTCGTAGGTATGCCCAGATGCATGCTCTCGTTGGCATGCCCAGATGAGTTCTATTAACTGTCTTTTTCTGTGATATTTGGGAGGTGCAGAAAACATTGTAGGTACCACATTGTGGTATAAAATAGGTCTTATCCTTTGAAATGTTTGTAAATTATTGTCTTTATTCTTATAAATATAACCAGCCCTTATGAGGAATACCTTTCACCCACTTCTGTTTATAATAATAATAATAATAATAATGTTTATTAGGCAAAGACATAGAAAGTTACAGAAATAGTCTACAGAAGCAGAAAAAAGACAAAAGACATCTTTGCTGCAAATAAACGGGAAAAATCCACAGAGTGCATAACACTGTACGTGGTTATATGAATGTATAAATAAATAAATATAAAAAAATAAAGCAATCAAATAAAGTAATGAATACCTACGCTTTTGGAGTATGGGTACTACAAAAAATAAGTATTAAAAAGATATATGTAAGAACCACTAAAAGATCGCATCCAAGTTATTTGAATACTCTAACATAAATCTATACACATAATTTTCACATACACTTATCCATCCAGTACAACACAACAAAAGAAAGTTTTAAAATATACACAATGGAAAAACCTATATCATTTGTCACTCTACAATTTGGAGTAATGTGTTGTAGTCAAAATTCATCACATAAGTTTTTAACCTATTTTTGAAAAGTGCCTGCGAGTTTAAAAGCTTTATGCTGTTTGGTCCTGGTTTATGTCCTTCATTGGAAGCACTAATTGCTACTGCAACCTGGTACTACACACTTTGCAGGCATCTTTTTATCTTTATAGTTTTGTTTGTGCTGGTAAATAATTAAAAACATATTAAAAATCACCTTCCACTCTTCGTTGTTACTCTGGAAGGTTATGCTGGTAAGTCCTGGTTTGGAAGCCCCAATTGCTATTGCAACCTGGTACTACACACTTTGCAGGCATCTTTTTATCCTTATAGTTTCGTTTGTGCAGGTAAATAATTAGAAATACATTAAAAATCACCTTCCACTCTTCGTTGTTACTCTGGAAAGTTATGTTGGTATGTCCTTGTTTGGAAGCCCCAATTGCACTTTGCAGGTATCTTTTTATCTTTATAGTTTCGTTTGTGCAGGTAAATAATTAAAAACACATTAATAATCACCTTCCAAACATATTTTTTGCTCTGAAAGAATACACTAATGACAACAACAAATAAAAGCTCGGCCCGCGAACAGTGTTGCCATACTTCAAGGCTCCGGCCTAGTGAGTAGAGACGGCCATGGTTAAAGGAACGCACCTTTTGACGGCGTTGGCACCAAAAACTAAGGTTACGATTTGTTGCTTTTGACAGAAGTCAATCTGACAGATGTCAACTCCATTATTCTTCTACTGCGCACTTTTACGTGCGGTTTGGTATCAAATTGGCTAGTAGTAGAAGATCCGAATATAAGACGACCTTCACCGAACTGGCTAATGGATGAAAAACATTTTATATTAAATTTAATATGTTAAGAAACATATCGCGATTGGGTTGGCTAAAAAATTTCAGTCCAGGATATGATTAATCAAATATTGAAAAATTAATTTTTTTTAAACATTTCACTGGTTTGGTCGATAGACAAATCACATACCAATCGAAAGTATGAAGCCCATAGAATATGCAAACGTTAGGTTGGCTACGTTTTTCCCGTCCCAACTATAGGGTAGGCAGCTATAAATAGGTAAATCAATAACAGTAATTTGCACCGGTGTGGTTAATGCATGAAACTTATATCAAAATAAAGATAATTTTATTGCAAACACGTCGATATAGGGTTATCTGCAAAAAATCAGTCTGGAATTGCGGTTGTCGAATTTTAAAGATCAAAATATTACTGCCAGTGAATACGTGCGCCAGAGAGGTCCGAGCGAACTATCCCGTGTATTAACAAAGGACGCAGCACAGCAGCTGCGTGTAGCTCGGCCATTGAATGAAAGGGAGTACGCAACTGCGCATGTCATGGGTCCATGAAATTGATACACTCGTAAATGCTGTGCATCATTATATTGGAACAAAAAGCGTGCTGCTACTACTACTATACTGATTGTTGTTATTTATAAACGTTAAAAACTGTTCGTTGAATTAAATTTTCGTAAAAAGAAGAATTTTAAATACAGTGGCGTTAAGTTAACCAATGCATCACTCGATTTTGTAGGTTATCATACCATGTGCTACAAAAAAGTGACTGCTTTGGGTAAATGATATAATGAAGAGTTTAATAACTTTATTGGTGAGAACACGGTAAGTGCATAATAATTTAACCTTCAAAACTATCTTAGTAAATACATCTTTTAAATTTTTTTAATTGTGAAATAATGACATGGAAGATTCATGAATTTATACATATTTGATTATGTTTCATTCAAATAAATCATTTCAATTTCACGGACACATGACATGCGCACTCTCTTTCATTCAACGGCCGAGCTAAACGCAGCTGCTATGTTGCGTCCTTTGTTAATAAAATTCGACAACCGCAATTCCAGATTGATTTTTTGCAGACAACCCTATATCAAGGTGTTTGCAATAAAAGTATCTTTATTTTGATATAAGTTTCATGCATTAACCACACCGGTGCAAATTACTATTATTGATTTACCTGTTTATACCTGCCTACCCTATAGTTGGGACGGGAAAAACGTAGCCAACCTAACGTTTGCATATTCTATGGGATTCATACTTTCGATTGGTATGTGATTTGTCTATTAGTGTCTTTCAGTGAAATGTTGAAAAAAAAAATATTTTTCAATATTTAATTAACGATAGCCTGGACTGAAATTTTTCAGCCAACCCACTCACGATATGTTTTTTAACATATTAAATTTAATATAAAATGCTCTTCATCCATTAACCTGTTCGGTGAAGCTCGTCTTATATTCGGATCTTAGACTATAGTATTTAGAACAATTTCTAAATAATTTTATATCAAATTTCATCTGAAACGTTGGTTCAACAACCCGTATGATCTGTTACGAAATTTCATAACAAATTTGTTCGCAAATCTGATATGAAATTTATATCATGTCATACGGCTCTAACTGTATTTTTAGGACATTCACTTTTTGAGAGATTTCAAATTTTATTTCATTTACCACACCATATAACAAATAAAATTCGCTGGACAGCACGAAAATTCATATATACATACAAATTGTGGTTACTACTAAGGTAGAAAATAAATGTAAAAATGTAACATTAATAATAGTGTGTACATATTAAATTGCACAAAAAGAGAGAATAAACAGAGAAACGTAAAAAAAGGAAGAACAAATTGAAAAAAAAGGCTGGAGGTGGCAATTTAGTCGGATTTTTTAAATTTTGAATTTTTCTTGATTTTTTATTGTGAAGTTTTTTATTTTGTTTTTATATTCGTTAAATTTTTCCATACATATCAAATCTGGTGGAAGTATATTGAAAAAGTTGGGCCCGTGATAAAGAAATGTTCTTTGTGTCAGAGTTTTATTGAAAAAGTGAACACCCAGATAGTGTCATAAAATTTACTGCCGGGCATAGCTCAAACGTACGTATACCCTAACTCGTGCAGCCTCCTCCCTTTGATACAACCCACCACCGCAGGACGACACGACACAGTCGGCTAACTGCCAGTGCATGCTATTAACCTTTTTATCTCCGTCACGAATCTCCGCAAAGCTGTTACCATCAGTCTCCATTCACCGCACGTTCATTTGCTTCGCCCTACGCTCTTCGGATTTATTCGACTGGCAGACTCCCGCAGCTCCACTCTTCGTCTTCCGCTCTCTTCCCTTTCGTACGGCTCATGACGGCCTTGAAATCGCTTAGAAATTGTTCGGCGATGCGCGATCGAGATTAGCTAGAATGCCGCTATGGGTCTCTCTTTTTGTTTGTTCGATCGCCAATGCTGCTAGATCTGCGGTAATAAACAGTGCGCTCGATCAATTGCCAGATAACAGCTGCTGCCGCTGCTGTCGTGCATTTTTTCAAACCCAGAGCTGCACGAATGAGATACAAGGTGACAATAGAACATAAAATATACGACGTTTCCATGGGGTTTCAAAACTGTTTTTAAAACGTTTTGCGATTTTGCATCTTCCGTCTTTGAAGGATAAATTTCGAAACGATTTTCAAAACGCATTCCAAACATTTCCATCTGACACTCTTGAAAAATGTCATTTCCTAGTTTTATAACCAACTTTGTTGTTAATCATAAATTTTCAGAATCGAATTTCGAATAAACTTCAACAAAATGGCCATATCTAGTGACATTAGACAGCAACACATAAGGCGACGCCAAAAGGCTCATGTTCCGTCGCTGGTCCGATGTCTCCGGTTACTCATAAGTGACAAATTGAATTAATTTGAAATTAAAAATGCTCAATGGGCTCTTCCAGGATCAAAAGGTTCCGGAGGTAAAATACCTGGCCGTTTGGATCTCCGGCTGTCAGGTCGTCCGGGGGGAACATTTAGGACCGGTTTCAGCGGTCCCCGGTAAGTGTCAGATAGCCTTTCTGCCAGAGAGGCCCATATTATTTATATGGCGCTATATGACAGATGGGCTATCTGACGCTTATCAGGAACCGGTGAAACAAGTTTGTTTAAAGAATTATGCTGCCCACAAAGTGCGGTGAAATAAGACGTGTGTTACCAAATTGAAATGAATTAGAAACATTAACCTTATGTATTTTTATTATACGTTTGTGGTTAAATAGAAAGTATGCTAAAAGTGCGGCTTTGTCGGATATCTATAATATATACTGCACTGACTACTTAAGTGGTAATTACGACAGCAATACTTTCCATTAGAGCACCTAAAACGCTTTGGAAAGCTTTAAAGTTTTATATTTTTAATATTATCATGAAAGTACCCCTCTAGTGAACTAGAACACGAGACGCCACTACTAATAATTAGAATCAACTGTGTAAATCACAAGTGTTTTCAAGCTCAGACCTGCACGAATGAGATAAACGATGATAATAGAACATAGTCTAATTTATAAGGCCTACTTTCACAATAGTTAGTTTACTGATGGCTAAAAACAAATGTGTAAACCATACATCGAAATACCCTTGTATTGACACAGTATGACTTGCTTGTTATGTCAGTTGATTTTTCGTATCACCAAGTTCTTTTGTGTCACGTTTTATACTTTCTGCTTCACTAGTAATACTAACAATATGCCGCCAATGAAGTACAACTGAGAGAGTTACCCAGAATGACAGAAGTTTGCTCGTCAGACGTCAGGATGGAATTCGAAATGAGTAAACGCAAGGTGCTCCATATCAACAAGGCCAATGGAAGGACCACCCGGAAGAGGAAGCAGTAACTGTTCAGACACTAGACAACATGAACAAGGATGAAACATGCAAGTACCTGAGCTTCAACCAGAACATTAGGATAGGCCACGTAAGTCAAGTCACAACTAACAGAGTTCAGAGATTACAGACTAACAGGGATTATAGAAGGCTTACCACAGACAGCCAACACGGAAGCAGAGGGATTATAGATATGCAGTCACTCCGCACAAGACAGATAAAATACTCAGACATGTCTTCCAAAGGAAGCAGACAAATTAACATTGAGCAATGGTAAAAGCAGACAAAAACTATATATCATTCAACATTCATGCTCAGACCACGCAGCAGACACACACAATCCCATACAATCACATCAAGAAAAAATAAACACCTGGTCGCAGAAACCACTCCACGGAAACACAGAACCGTACTACGCAAGACCACATATGAAAAGCAGTCATACACCTGGTTGCAGGATGGCCAAGTCTTTCTAGAAACTGCGGTTTTATACTTGCTATCCAGGACCAAGTTATCGTGACGAGACACTACAAAAAATACGTAATTAAAGATCCATCCATAACCAACGATAATTGCAGAAAATGCCACCAACAGAAGGAAACAATAGACCACATAACAAGCGCATGCAAAACTTTCGCTGGAACTGAGTACGCGGCTAGACAGAACTCTGCAGCCGAACCATACACCAAGCATTAGCCATAACAAACAAACTAATCGAAAACTCAAGATCCATGTTAAAAGCCGCCAGTACCAACTTCGCTCCATAACGATCAATATAAACTATACTAGGACGTAGAAATACACACGGACAAAACTATCAACGCAAACAGCCCAGATATAGTTTTTCAGGCAAAGGCAGACAAAGTTGCATACATAATCATATGAATATTCAAAACCCCTACGCTGGGAAGACATCTAAATACACTGACCTTGCCACAGAAACCAAACGACTCTGGAAACAAAATAAAGTTATAATTGTCCCCCTCATTATGTCGGTCGCACCTCTGATATCGAACACACCACCTGAAACAGTTAGGCCTGGACGAAAATACAAACTATTCAAAAAGTCTGAAATCCAATCCAATATTGTGTGATCTATCGTCCTCACTACACATTATGCAAACTACTACTGTGAACATGGAGCGAGTTGAGAACACACGCATACGACGCAAAAACTAAAATCAACACATGACCTGAGAACGCACATATTGAGCACGCACGTATACTCCCATGTATGTGTTCTCAAGTCATGTGCGTCCAAATGTGTACGCGGCTAAAGTTACGATGAAACGCCACTGCACCCTTCACAGAATTATCATATTTTTATAAAAATGGATTTCAAAACTAGTTAATAACTATCTACCAAAATGACAGCTTCGTATCGCGTCCAAACAGTTGTTCAGCACGATAATGCGCTGCACGTTTCCCGGCCACAAGGAAATGGTTTACGATGGTATATTTAGAACTTTAAGGCAGTATCAGCAGCACGATACGAGGCGGTATGCGGGTGAATAACAGGAAGAATACTTCCATCGCTCGCAGGAAATGGAAAAGACATCAATGGCTCCTATCGAAAATGACGAGACACATAATGGTGATGAGAAACCGTTGTTGTGTAGCTGGGATATAGAATGGATGGCATTTGTAACGATTACGGTTTTATCTACTGATATGCTTGATTTCTAAGAATGCCTTGAAATGCATGTGATGGGATGTCTTCGGAAGGAATCGCTTTATAAGCAGAAGCTCCTTGATTATACTAAAGATACTTTGTGACCTCAGCTTAACGCTGAAAAGTCATAAATAAAAACGAATAATCTTACAAGTGACATGTGATTACTTAGCTGGACTACCCACATAACAAGAGTATAAGTAGTACAATGTACGTACATTGGGTATCGAATCAAAGGATATGTATATCCACAAGTGGAGCAAGAATGTCCAGTGGATGTCAAATAAACATCAAAAACATATACATTTAATGTACGTTTGTCGCGAACTTTCACATTCATGGCATATCCATTGAATGTACATACGTCGTCTAAGGTACATGCATAGTATATGTAACATAGGCCAGATATGAACATGAATATTCATAACATATACCATGTATATACTTACATATACCAAGGTACATACAATGTACATACAGTGGATATGTATGTCTACAAATGGAACATGAAAGTCTAATGGATGTAAAATAGCCATAAACATTACATTTCATGTACATTTGTCGCAATTTTGCACATCCATGGTATATCCATTAAATGTTCATTGATGTAATTTTAATGCACGTGCGTATTGTATGAATGTTCAATGTAGAGGCAGAAAAATAAGCAAACCTGATACTTTTATTATGTATTATTATTAATTCAATTTCTAGTTACAATTATAATACTTGGCAAAATCGATTAGTATGATTGTGAGTTGTGATCTCTTTCCTATTGAATGTTGAATGTCATGTCTAAAATCACAAATAAATGAAGCTTATGAAGTTTTGTAGGTGGTTTGTTCCGCTTACGACTTACCGTCAAGCGCTGGATGCGAATGATATCCGTAGCCAGAATATAAGTAACATTACACAATATTTCACTCGATCAGGTAATCAGGTACAACCAGCACCAGCGCACACACGCTAACTACGACTAAGGACGCGAACGGTGGAATGTCTAGAAGTCAGCAATGGCGGCACTAGTTGTCCTTCGCGCAGGCGTAAACTACTAGATGTAGATCATGATACCAAGACCAACATTTTATATTCACATATGAACATATCTACGTGAATATACATCTCCATATAGTGTTATGTGGGTAGAATGTTGATTTTAGAAGCTACCACTTAGTCAAAAATTGTAGGATCATGCACATGTTCATAAATGCCAAATAAAAACAGTATTGATGATTTATCAAACTTGGATCACCTGTTATTGAATCACTAATATCTTCAAATGGACTAGCAATTGGTTTTTTGAGCAAGGATGCTTCTGGTTGTCAAAAAATTGCGTGATTAAACTAAAGGTTTTGCTAAAGCAGACATGTTATTTTAACAAGCTTTCTATCAGTCTAGTCTCCAGTTCTCCAGGATAAAACTAAGAGTGCTCATTGTACTTAGCTTACTATTAAAACATTAACAATACTATACACGGTGAGCCAAACTCAACGCCTCGTACTGTTGTGACGAACGATATATTTTTCCAGGAAGATAACTATGTGGGTATATGCATGTCGAGTTGGACTACATCTTAAATATACGACTTTTATACAGGGTGTCTAAAAAAAGAATAACATATCAAAGTTGTAAATGGAACACCCTGTATCATAATGCAAAACACCATTTTTGGTAGGTATCAGAAAAAATTGAATATAGCAGCTATTTTAGAACTTAGAAGGCTGTGACATTGCCGTGTGACTAATAAGCATTAAATGCATCAGCTTAGGTTAGACGACCAAATTAGAATTATTTCTGTACTTGGAGAAATCAGAGATACAATCAAATATGAAATTTGGCAGCCTGTCTAATAGTATAAGGTTGTGAATATCAGTATATGGCAGTTTCAATTTTATCTCACATTTTCAATTACATCGGTGTTATTCAAATGTCCCACGTATAAGCAACCTAGCGGGCCATGAAATATAAACTAAAACCTGTTCAGATGGAAGAAAACAACAACTTTAGCAGAAATATACAAACTAGAGTAAAGAAACAAGGTTATAAAAATTACTTACAACAAATCTACTCTAACCAGAGACATCAGCGGTAACATTGTATCTAAGGGCAAAGAAAAATTGAGGTACGACAAAAATGGATATTTTTCACAGCCTACTAGCTACCCCAATGTACTAAAGATTTCCAAATCTATTAAAAAATTTGATATGAAAGGAAAACTACTAGAGAATGATGCTGGCAGTTGAATATCCCCAGAACAAAATTTCACATTTAATATTATAAAAAAAATGAAGTCAAGTTGATTGACTCAGTACTTCCCACACATTACGCTGATACCAGTTCATTATTTTCCCATAGCATGAAGCTTTAGTCTAAGATCCCTTGCAACCAAATAATTGCCACACCCCCCCCCCCTAAAATTGTCTTATGCCGCTAGGTCTTTCCTTCACAGGTCAATGGACAGCGTATTATCGATACTACAAAGTTCTCAGTTTTACAACCCCCACCCTCCCAACCACCTACCTTTCACCCCCACCCGAAAAACTGGTAGGAAATGATCAGGAACCCCTAAAACATCTAAAAACCGAATTTGAGTTGCTTTCATACTTGTCGCGTTCTTTGATTATTGCTACGCTGCCACTGACGAGATTTTTAACAAACATACGCGTTTTCCATTCTCACCACGGTAACAATATACTGTGTCAAAATTTCATTAGAATCAATTTAATAGTGTCCACGTTACAAAATACAAAACGATTTAGACCAATAAATTCTCGTATAGTATACAGAAAATCCCTTAGTTTCTGTAATAGGCTAGGCAATGTTCGGATGCACCTAAAAAGGTGATTTGTGTCGCTAGATCTTCCTTCACAGGTTAGTGGACAGCCTATTATGAGTACAAGAATTTTTTTAATTTTTCAACCCCCAACCCCCCAACCACCCCAATTTCACCTCCACCCAAAAAAAAACGCAGAAAATGATCAGGAACCTCTAAAACGCTTAAAAACGAAGTTTGAGCTGTTTTTATATTTTTAGTTTTTTTATTATTTCTGCGCCGCCACTGGCACGATTTATCAAAACCATACGCGTTTTCCATCTTCGCCATGGTAGTAATGCCGTTTCAAAATTTCATTAAAATCAATTCAACAGTTTCCTCGTTACAACGATCTGACGCAATACTCTCGTAGTTTACATCAAAAAAAAATTCTTTGCTTTCTGTAATAGGCAAAGGCAATGTTCGGATGGACCTAAAAAAGTTATTTATGTCGCCAGGTCTTCCTTCACAGGTCAATGGACAGTCTATTATGAAAGCAACAAATTTTTCAATTTTACAACCCCCCACCCCCCAACCACCCCAATTTCACCCCCACCAAAAAAAAAGTAGAAAATGATCAGGGACCCCTAAAACGCCTAAAAACGAAGTTTCAGCAATATTTAATTTTTTTTTGTTTCTTGCTAATTACTCCGCCGCCTATGCACCCATTTTCAAAATTATAGGAACATTACCTACTACGACCCCACAGCATACCGCTGCCCAAATTTCATCACAATCCATGCAGCGGTTACTGAGATTACGAGGGTAGAAAAACGCGACAGACAGACAGACAGACAGACCGACAGACAGACCGACAGACAGACCGACAGACAGACCGACAGACAGACCGACAGACAGACCGACGGAAATGAGTGACGTGGATTCTCGTTATGTACACATCACAAAACGCCCAAAAAACGTATTATCTCAAAATTGAAAATTTTCGCGATCACAATACTCCCCTCACCTATCGGTGTGGGAAGTAAAAGTATTAATTCTCTAAAAGTCAAAAGTAACGATGCCTGTGAATGAAATTCTGCTGATTCTCCGGCATTCTTGGCAAGTCGCTATTGTAAAATGTATTCCAACTCGACCAAGATACATTCGCATAGTTATTTTTTTTGAAAATAGATATTATTTAGTCACAAGGGTCCAAAACGTTAAGCTTGGCTCACCCTGAATAATACTTTATTGTGCCATTTCATACAATAGCGTAGTACGCCAATCAGGTATCACGTTTGAAAGAATCGGTTTGACAAGTGGATAGACTGAATAGTATTTATTGTACAGGCCGTAAGGCCGTAAAACTTTAATTTTTAAGCTTCCACCTAACACCTATAATATTAGTAATTCTCCTATGCATAAAATTACCAGTTTTTTTGTTCGTTCCGTAGGATTAATTTCATGGTTAGGTACCTGGCATTAAGGTGCTTATCAACCATAAGGAAAACCTTTCATAAAAACTCATAATTTTACCTGAGTTATACGAAAGTCAAATTACGGCATGGCAATGGTCGACATGAAAATTAATAGATTAATCGACTTACCTTAAGGAAGATTAATCCTAATTTTCCGAGCTTGTCCGAAGATATAATTATACGTTGTAGTTTCCGTGAAATCTACTTGTCAGCACGATGTTCCTAAAAATAACGATAAACGAATAACCCCCTCTCTATTGCATCCGCCTACCCTAGACGCTACTGCTACCATCTCATTCCGTTGAAGTGCTATTGAGAAAAAAAAAATCGCCTAACCAACGGGAGATACAGGGCGGGTGGGTAATTATATCTTCGGACAAGCTCGGAAAATTAGGATTAATCTTCCTTAAGGTAAGTCGATTAATCTATTAATTTTCCTTCGCTTGTCCTCGATATAATTATACGTTGTAGCGGTTCAGAGTAAAGAGGGCGATTTTTTTTTTTTTTTTTTTTTGAACAGAATATATTAATTCAATATATTAGTATATAGAATATCATCCGAGGTCAATATGGAAAAATATATATCCTTTTCAATATAAATTTACAATGAAAACATCAGTTCGTACATAATTATATGTACCAAATATAAGTCTATGAATGTAAATAACATACACACCCTACATATGTATTTCTGATACCTACAAAATTAATTCCACAGCATTAATCACACAGCAACGAAACAAAAAAAATATATATATTATTATTATATAATATATTATATATTATTATATATTATATTATTATACGTGTGTACAAATGTATAATACACACACATATAATAAACATACTAACAATTGTCTCGGCAAAGTTATTAGGATCTTCCAAGGACCTATTATGAAATGCAAATACAAGTCATTAGAGTTTGATGAACAATTATAACAATGTTTGATGTATGTATTCCAGCTAAATCTCGTTTTTCTTTTTTTTTTTTTTTTTCACCAACTTATACTGATCTGTGACCAAGCTGCATGGAATACTTCTTCATGAGTGAGCATGAGTTGTTTTTTTTTTTTTTTTGCGACATGGTACTCTTTTTCATGCAAAATTCTATAGTAGAAAATATTAGATTCGGTTGATATCTGCCCAGTCTAGATGTTTTTGATATGATTTTTTTTTTTTTTTTAATTTTATCAGATAATTTCTGTATGCTTTCAAACTCCATTAATGTTAAAGTTTGAACCACCGACGATAAAGTTGACTTAAACTCTTCTAGCAGTATCAGAGCCACACGTATAACATGTTTATGTGTTAGATTTTCAAATGCTAAGCTGTGTGACGGATAACATTTGCCCTGTTAGAGATCTGGATTCCAGGTCTGCCCTGTTTGGGTCTTGATGGATGTCTATAAAAAAACTCCTCTAAAGATTCTACATATTATCTTTTCTTCGCTAGAACTGATTAGAATTAGGAATTTAAAAACTGAGGAGTTTCACTCTCGGTGAAATTAACCTAGATATACTTCAAAGTTATACACGAAAAAAGGTCTTGTTTGTAATTACAAAATTTCCAGTAGTTTCTGAAAACAAGCTGAGTACTGTTTCGAGGGTCCCTCTATTAAAGAGGCTATCGTCATCATTTCTATAACGTTTTCTGGTACCTGTCTGAAAATAGCGCTGTACAATCTCCCTGCCAGTAGGAAAAATCTGCTTGTACAGAGGATCACTCTGTTAAAAAAGGAGAACTGAGTATACATACTCATGAGGCTGAAAAATGACGTTATTATTATTTATTATTATTCTTTTTTTTTTTTTTTTATAGTGAAAAAAAAAATTGGAGATACCAGGGTTGCGTTGTCCAATCTAGATTAACGACAATTCCTGAAGCCCTTTCTTGAAGATTCTCTCTTTTCAGAACTCTATTGAATATCGGGAAAACATACAAGTAGTATGTGTAGCCCAATTTATTGTAAATGTGTCAGTAGAAGGATTCTGGGTCCGGAAAACCGGACATAAATTTCTGAATTATATTTATTTTTTTTTTTTTTGCATATGAGTTTATGCCGGGATTATCAGTTTTTTTTTTTTTTTGCTCGAAACTATGTAACTTGTTGATTACATACTCTGTATCTACAGAAAGCGACCTCGATTCTTTATCAGCTTCTTTGTTTTCCAAGTACAAGTATAGCTACCATATACTACTAATATACTTTACTCCTCACACCATTCCAAAGCGCTTTCACGGTTTCATTTAACTGTGGATACTTAATAATACTACATGATTTGTTTATACAAGAAATGGCAGTTTGGTTATAATAGTATACGAATATTAGTTTTTTTTTTTTTTTTTTTTTTTTTTTTTTTCGATCGCAAGACCTGATTATGCCGCCTTAATTTCTAGATAATTAATATGCTTGCATCGATCCTAAAACTCATGGCGAGTAATTTCTCCACAAGAGGCTCCCCCACCGGTTGGAGATGCATCCGAAAAAATGTCCGTAGAAGAAGATCTAGGTTTAATATCTTGCCATATTCCAATCTCTGTAGGTATATCACCATTGTAATTCTAGCAATAATTTTTCTGGAATAACCAATTTTCCATTAAAAGTTTAGTTTTTTAGTCTTATTTTTAATCTGCAAATCAGTTCTTAATGTCTTTTTTGTTTTTGCAGTGAGATCTGCATATTTACTGCATCACATTCAAAACTCAAAAACTGGCCTGTAGCCGATCTAAGTAGTAGCAGATCCTAATTTTATCAAAAAACCTTAACGTTTTAAGAGGATTACGGTTATTCCAGTATTCTCCCGAGTATTCTTCATACATTGCAATTTATCCTTTCCTATTACTAGGATATCGTCTAAATAGAAAAACTGTCAATACGCCTTTGAGTGTAAGTCTTTCCGCCCCTGGTTTGAGAAGTTTGATGAAAATATAGAGAGCTACCTTCAAGTCAAAGGCAAGACAAGTGAATTAATACAATTTATTCTCGAATCTGAACCTTAAAAATATTTCATGATTCTTTTTAACGAAGGATTTCGAGCCTCTTTTGGAAAGATATGCATCTTTATTTAATAATTTTAAGACTGTTCTATGACCCTCACTTGAAGTGGGGGGGGGCGTGGCTGAATCTATTAATTAAATTAAACTTAAATCTATATGTTCCTTGTGGTTTTGGAATGAAAAATAAATTAAAATGAAGTGAATTTTAGAGTAGGAGGACATATTTTGCTACCTCCAATCTTGAATAACTTATCAATTAACTTTGGTATTCAGGGAATAGGTTATCCGAAATTCTTACATAGTAAGTTCGGAATTTTGCATTGGCATAAATTGAAAAGGAATAGATATCACTCCAATCTGTAGTGTAGTGAGTAAGCACTATCTACTTGACGGCTGGCGTCCGAGCGTTAGGCGCGCAGTCAGTATGTATGGGCGGTTGTTGTGTTAGTACGAATAAACGTGTAAACAATAGCTCTGGTTTTTCTTTTCTACAAAAAAGGGAGTGGATATTACACATACTAAGACTTTCTGGTTTTCCAATTTTGCAAATATTTTGATAGATTGCCAGCTTAAGTAATATATATGTACATGCATGTATACACTTTGTATGACTTTGTTTGTAGCATTAGCTGGCTTCTTTCTTACAATATGCTGATGGTGGATGACCCGACTTCCTCTCCCCCTTCTCTCCTTCTCTTGAATTTGAGTTGAGGGAGGTTGTAGTTTCAGTAACGATGATTGTGTATGCCCGCTGAGTGCTATCTAAGTTAGCAGGTTTTTAACCTTTGGTACAATCTGAATTCTGACGAGGAACTGATTGACGGTGTAACGAACGGATAATGCACGTTAGCAAAATAGGTTGTGAGCTTCAGCTGGAAGTATAAGGTTGCTTAATTGTTCCTGCACAAACCATAATGCATCTATAACATTTGCGATTGCACCTATGCACCTAACCCTACAGCCATTTGTTGTTGTAAGTGATTTAGGAATCTATAATGACCATTGTCTTTCTTTTTTTTTTTTTTTTTTTTTTTTTTATACAGTGAATAATTTTGCCACTAATTTGAGGAGAAGGTAATGCCTTACAGTTGCTCGGTACTTTATATTCTCCTAAAAATTCCTCTCTTTGATTCTTTGTCAGCCATTTCTGCAAAAAACTACTCGAACGAAATGATATTTCGTCATGTATTGGCTGCCTACCTTATATTCAAAATTTGGTTTGAAGCCGAGGTAGTAAAAAAAAAACAGTTCCGGCTTTGAGGCGTGAAGCGTCCATGCTCGTTGGTCTAAACAAGCCGTGGAACACTTTTTGCCTTTTCCGATATGTCGATGAGTCTGAGATTAGAACAGGAACCCACCAGCTGCGAGGATTGTTCGAAGAATATATGCCTTCTGCTTACTACTTATTACCAAAAAAGGAATAAAGACTAACGCATGCTAATCTTATCTTTCCTACGAAGTGTTCCTTCTGCTTAACTGTTTTTTGGACCAACGCACATTAATCCAGAAAAAAACAGGATCAACAGATGAACAAAGAAATAATTTCATCACATCTCCCAACTCGATCTTTTACCCAGAACTAACGAACGCTAATTCTGTTTTTGTTTAGCAAAAAATGCCGAGCCAATACAAGGCCGTAAATAAATAAAATCGAACGACTTTACTTATTTGAACGAGTTTCTGGAGATATTATGCTAATGCATATGAATTCTACTACCCCACATATAAATAGAATCGAACGATTCTATTTATGCTAAAAAGACAACGAACGTTATCTTAAGTGGGAATGAATATGCACCACACTGCGACCGCGGTGATGCATATATGTTTACGGGAGGTTGCTGCATTAACACTATACCTAAAAAGAGTATATTTGTCTACAACATTAAGGCCTACCTGATGATTCGGAGATATGGAGATATTATGCTCCCATGCATATGAATTCTACTACCCACATATAAATAGAATCGAACGATTCTATTTATGCTAAAAAGACAACGAACGTTATCTTAAGTGGGAATGAATATGCACCACACTGCGACCGCGGTGATGCATATATGTTTACGGGAGGTTGCTGCATTAACACTATAGATGACTCCTCCGTACCTAAAAAGAGTATATTTGTCTACAACATTAAGGCCTACCTGATGATTCTTTTCACACTGGATTTGTAGTAGCTTCCTCCTATGCCTCTTGATTTCCTTATGTGGAGCACGCACACTGCCCTTTTCGACATATTTTTATTGCGAAACACCTAAACAGTTTGTAAACTGCGGAAGATGTTGTGTTGACAAGCACGAATAACGGAATGAGATGGTAGCAGTAGCGTCTAGGGTAGGCGGATGCAATAGAGAGGGGGTTATTCGTTTATCGTTATTTTTAGGAACATCGTGCTGACAAGTAGATTTCACGGAAACTACAACGTATAATTATATCGAGGACAAGCGAAGGAAAATAATTATTTTCAAATTGGGAGAGGCGGTCCGGCGGATTCGAGCGGTCCGCGGACAGAAATACGATGTAAATGAGAAAATTGAAGTTAAATGGATTTTACAACGCCCATTTATGAATGTTCGAGTAGTTGGCAAACAGTAATGTCGGGGTGCGTCATGAGAATTTTATAATGGCTTTCGATTGTGAGGCTTCAGATCAGATAGCAGCTGGGCAAACATAAATTCAATTTAAAATAGTGTTCGGACGACGATAAAAATGCGTGTTTACGATAACATCTATACGAAATCGCGGCTCTATACTTAGGCTTATCGGATTATGCTAATTTAGTTTGTGATTTTACAAATAATAATGTTCGGCTTATCAGAAATTATGGTTATGCTGAGTACTACATTCCTCATAAACGAGGCGGAATGTTGGATTCACTATTTAATATTTTGTAGTCGTCGTCTGCATAGAAACCAAGCATTCTGTTTATCAGTATGCGCGGATTTGTGGTTTTTAATTTTCTGTAGGTTACTCCAAGCACCGAGAAAGATTTTGCGAAGGTTACTATATAAATGCTTCCATAAGTAACTTCTAAGTTGAAATTCACAACTGAACAGTTGTTTTGCAACAATCAGGACACCTAAGTATGCATGCACAGTGAAAGCAGGTAGCCTGCTTTGTCCAGCGCCTAACCGCTCGCAGTTAGAAGCAGACAAAGCGGGGAACCTCAAAATAAAATTAGTACATGCATTTATAAGCCACTTTCAGCGCCGGTCGGCGCGGGTTCCCTGCTTTCGTACACACAGTGAAAGCAGGCAGACTGCTTAGGGCGTAGACACAGTGGAGCGGTTTCCTGCTTGCAGGTCCCCGCAAGCAGGCAGACTGCTTTCACTGTGTGTACGAAAGCAGGGAACCCGCGCCGACCGGCGCTAAAGTGGCTTATAAATGCATGTAAAAATTTTATATTAAGATTCCCCACTTTGTCTGCTTCTACCTGCGAGCGATTCGGCGCTGGATAAAGCAGGCTACACGCTTTAACTCTGCATGGATACTAAGAAAATCTTGTGCTGTGTCCAAAACTATTATTCGTAAAATCGGTAAATACCACTACATAGCGGTACAATTTTGAAAAAAAGTAAAGTGAAAAAGAAAATCTGTTTTCGTTCCAGTACCCCTTACATACTTGCTCAAATAAAATAGCTAAAGTTTTTTCCGGAAAAGTTGTCTCTTTTCTCAACTTCACAATGCATAGAGCTTTCACGTCCAAAACAGCTTTCGTTCTGAATAAATTTCTCACACTCTGGCGATACTGCATTTCAAACATTTTCAGTAAGCAGATCCCCATACAAAAATTTCGTATATGAGAATGGAATCAACTAAACTGCTGTACACAATCATAAGTAATTTTTTGTTAAGAGTATTTCGCAAGGCATAGGTGTAAGTTCATTTTCTCATTTTATTTGCTAATCAGTAAATTTGGGTTGACCATTATTTAAGATATCTGTCAATGCAAACACAAAGATACTTTATTGATTCTGTTTGTTTTATTACTTCATTTGTTTTCCTAATTGTTTGACAGATAAGAGTCTCTTTTACTGCTTCGCCGACGGTTCGACCTTTACTAGGCCATCTCCAGAGCACTACAATAATAAAAATTTACAAACAAATATAAATGACTTGTCTGAAAACAAAAAAAGGGGGAGGGGGTGATTATTATTATTATTAGTAGTATTATTCTTCTTACATTATAATAGAAATAGGTTGCATCTACGTCAGTAGTGGACCCTTGAGTCAAATAATCAGTGAAAAGGCAGATGTAGTATAAAAAATTTAAAGGCAAACGACGTGTAATAAACAAAGGCAATCAACTTAACTTCAACTCAAAATACTGAAACTGATTGCATGAATGCTACATCTTGGAGTAAAACTTTCAAGGTGGCGACTGGGCGCCATCTGGGAAAAAATTAAATTGAAAGGATGGTCTTGTTATACATCCTTTTAAAGCTCCTGACAAATACTTCACAACCCCCGAATATCTATCAATATCAATATCTTCATCTAGTAGAAAGTGGCGCAATATTTAATAATTGCCTGAGTACAGTGTCAAAGGAATATCATTGTGTTATAAACATATTTTGTCTAAATTAAAATAAATTTGAACCCTCAACATAATCTTTAGATACTCTTTTAACTTTCTACGCTTAACCCACTTTTCTAGATGTATCGATATTCATGTCTGTATCAGATAGAAAAAACCTTGGCCTGATAATGGACGAGGATCTGCGTTTTGCTGATCATGTTGCTAATTTAACAAAAAATTGTTACCTGAGGCTCAGGGCTCAAGGGCTCAAGGCTTTATGTGAATCATTGATCATTTCAAAAATTTCTTATTGCAGTGTAGTTTCCAGCGCTTAGAAGAGAGGAATGCAATCGCTTGCAAAGAATCAAAAATTCATGTTGTAGGCTGATATGTGGCTTAAGAAAGTACGATCACGTAACCAGATCTATAAGCGAGCTTAGGTGACTCAAAATCGAAAATATGTTTAAAGTTCAGTTGTTGTGTTTTGTTCAAAAAGTCCCAATTTCTCTTTCTCCCATGACAAGATTACTTCTTTTTCACTAGTCCACCAAATTGATACCAGGTATAAAAAACTACGTCTTAATGCCATCTCATCATACAGCCATGTTTCAGAGATCATTTTCATATAATGTTGTTAGTTTATACAACACACTTGTTCCCCATGCAAAGACTCATTTCGGCGCTAATCTGTTCAAACTTAAGTATAAGCAGTATTTAATTTCCATACAATTGGTATCTTTATATATATTTCTCTAGCATCTGACATACTTTGTTACATTATATATAACATATGATATTCCTTATTACATTAAATATTAAAGACGGCAATAATTCCATCTATCTCATAAAAAGATTAGATTTAGTTTTAGAAGTAGTCTTTAGCGTGGGGTTAAGTTCGAGTGGCCATTTGGCCAGACTTCATCTTTTATACATATGTTTCATATTATATGTATAATAAAGTCATCATAAAGTCATTATTATTATTATTATAATTACTAAATGTTTCGCCATTTTGTAGTAGGTGAAGATACTGATTTTTTACTCTAGGGTTATGAAGTATTCGTCAGGAGCTAAGTTCCATAGGATTTCTATCTTTTATACGTGTAAAATAGTTTTTTATCGTGTTGATGGTTTTGAAATCAATGTTCCCTGAGGAGTTTTTTGAGCAAGTGATTTTGTAGTATTTCTCTAATATCTATTGTTCGTTCACTTTTTGGCCACTTCAGGAGCTTCATTCTAAGTATTACCAACGGTGAAAAATTATAGTGAGGCTATGAGGATGGCAGAAAATAGTTAAAATGAAGTTTGCAAACATTAGAAGATACACACAGCCAGGTAGATTCAAGCATGTGAGGGGGGGGTATATGATGTAAATGATAATCAGAACGACTAGCCGACAAAATAACTGACCTTCAACATCTATCTCTTCACGGCAATCTGTAAGTCCTGTACAAAAAGCATTACTCTCTGAAGCATGTCATTACCTCCGAAATGAAAAGCTTTTTAAAAGCGCGCACTCGGTGTAACTAATGATGACCGACAATAGATCCACAACGAATTAAGCGTGTACGGTAGGGCCGAAAAACAAGAGAATTCTTGGTTCCAAAAAGCCAAGCGTACTAACAAAGCCAAAACCTATTAAGTTGATGTTTTTACGGAGAAAAGTAAAAACGCAGCAGATGCTACTAAGAAGCATATAGTCTAGTCGTTTTTAGCCCTAGTTTAAGCAGAGTCACATAATTCGTAATTATATGATCGCTTTCTTTGAACCTCGTCCAAAATGTCATTTATTTTGCTACCTGAAAATGCAGTTACAGTTTGCAGTTTTGATTACGAATCTGCTATTAATAGTTGAAAAAATTTATTCCCAGAGCTTTTAGGTACCAAAACCAGTTTTTTTTCATACGTTGCTTTCGAATTTCCAGGCCTACAATACATTTTAGTATGATAAGCTATTATTCGTTTTTATAGATGGTGTAGGCACAGCTTTCGGATTTGATCTTGATTATGGCATTAACATAACATTTCTCAGTAATGCTTAAACAACGACGTTATGCACTTCAGTCCAATTGCCCAGAAACTAGTCTAATCACTAAAATCATATTTAATTTCGTATGATAAACAGTTACTTTCAGCGGTCAATGCAAAAAAGGTAAACTAACTAAAGATGAGCTTTTTCAATAATTTTTCTATCATTCCCAAATATGCTATAAAGTACCTGTTTCTATTAACATCTCACTCTTTCAGATCTGTTTTATAGTCGCCATCAACGATTTTTTTACTGCCGCAGAATTTTGTTTCAAAATCCTTCAAAGCAGTTCAACGAAGGTACCATAGAAATAAAAGCTAAATAGCCATAACAAAATCTATTAAAAAATAAATGAAATAAAAATCGTATAATTAATCTTGGATCATTATGTTACTAAAGCTACATTACATGAGAATTTTGTTTTGATTTTATTGCTAAATCACTATCTAATGGGTAACAAATACGTGAGTTGGTTGCGAGCGTTGACAAAGCAGGTCTCTCATCTTAAGTTACTAAAGAAATTATGTCTGCTTTTCGTAGATTATTGTCGATAATATAAACTACACTCTCCTTCACGACGTTTCGATTTATTATAATCAAACCATCATCAGGTGTAGTTATACAAGATGTCGGTTACATTTCTGTATATTTTTTAAGAGAGCTGAATTTTTACTTTATTTATATTATTTTCGCGATTATCAAGGTCAACCTGTCAGTGATGATGGTTTAAGTATAACAAAAAAAAGTCGTGAAAAAGAGTGTAGTTTCAAATATTGACAGAAATCCATGAAAAACAGCTATAATTTATAGTCGCGATCGCTAGGAAAATAAGTTTCTGATGAAAGTTCCGATTAATTGTTTTATATAATCCGATCAAATGTATGAGTCGTGGGGGAAAATGGTATACAGGTAGTTTGTTTGCAATCAAATTATGATAGAGTCGTTAAATTGTAATTGTTTGATAAGTATTGATATCATTGTTAATAAACACATCAAAATTTATTTGTTTCACTACCTACCCAGAGGTTAAAATGCCTGGTTTCCGAAAATAGATGCTGTAGGGGCTATTTGTTAGTTTAGCTAAGAGAAAAAAGAAAATATCACCTAATGTGATCTTTTGTACCATGCTTATACAAAAACGAGGGGCTCTTAATTCACGTTTCGTACTTCAAGAACTCGGCGATACCTATTAAATACATTGAACTAGATTCAAAAAATTAAATATATAAATAAAGATAAAGATGTTGCTCAAAATTACAACTTTTGTTCAGTTTTTATTTAAATCTATTTGAGCTATCTTGTTTATTTTCAATAGAAAGACATTTTCTAGATACTCTTCAAAAGCTGACTGAATATTGCGGTTATATACGCTACATAACTCTAACGTCACTTCTGTCAATGTCAGCGTTCTGTATCCAAACAAAAGCAAATCCAACCTTGACACCCGTAAGGGATTATAAAATATAAAAGTCGTGTGTTGCTTGTGAAGCTTTCTCACTCATGCTAAAATATAAAAATAATTAATAATAACCAAAAAACATACCAAATTGTCCAACAAACCTTGAAAAAATGACGGTTTTAGGTTATAATGGCGATAACAAACCTCACTAAACGTAAAATCCTCGAACACAAGCACTGTAAAACGCTTAAACAGTCCTCATTGATAATAAATCAGCGTAAGAAAGCACAAAAGTAAAAAAAACCAACAAGCTATTTTTCGCATAATGCTAAATGTCATATACAGAAAAGTTTTTTGGATACAGGAACTGACCAACCACAACAAAATTGCGTTCTGCGACGTATTCAGTGATGTGGCGTATAGAATGAAAATACTTTTGGGGTACATGTTAGGCTTGAAGACTCTCCATGTCACCGAGCCTTGCCGAAATCGACTGCACTATATAGTGAGGAGAGAAATAACAGTCATTATTCATAGCACCGTGGTTCTAACAAACAGACCTTGACATCAGCTATTATTAGGATAATACTAGAGACGTTTGAGCCCCACTCATTTGAAAAGGAAATAATGAGGGACATCAGAGCTTCAAGCATCCTTTGAAATGTCTCCAGTCAATAGCATTTATTGAATTGAATGTATATTTTCTAAACATGAAAATGCAGATTATGTAGACGTTTATTTGATTTGTCTACCCCTTCAATTGTCAAAAGCACCAGCGTAATTGGCGTGCTGAAACGTAGTACAGAGTGACGTCCAGCTCTTAAGAGTAGTACTCTACACAGCTTCAAACCGGAAATGCATCAGCGTCTTATCGACACGGCATGCTCAGAGGTTTAATGAGTAGTTATTAGCTGAAGATATTTTGAACAATGGCTGTAATTATACTTAAATTTTTTTCGTGGAGTACAATTTATTATATTTAAACAATCACCGGACATCTAGATAAATAAAATTCCATGTGTATATAAGATATTTTTTAATGCTAAGGCGCAGGTAGACGTGGAAAATATTCATGTAATTGCATAGTTAGGTTCTGATTCTAAATTTAATGATAAGCAATAAGCTGAAAATAGAAAAATAATATGAAAGAAATCAAAAACGTATTGAAATTGATACGACAGTAACTATAACAATAACAAAAACCAACTTACAATGAGAAGAACATCTGAGTTCCATATATTTACATATTTCTGTGTAAAACAGCACTTTCGGATTGAAAAGGCTGAGAAACTATTTCACAAGTAATATATACAGCAAAAATAACTGACACTATTTTTTTCTAAATGAAGGAGTTTGATATCATTCTTTTTTATCCCGCAGAATTTTTTTATTTTATATTTTCAGCTTACTACCTGTCCTTATATTAAAATGTTATCTATCTATACCCTTATAAGATGTACCGGGTGCTAGAAAAGAACTCAAAGTGTTGTATTTCGTAAACTATTCGCCATAGAGACTTGCGGTAGAAAAATTATTTATTACTAAAAGAGCTACAGGACCACAAAATATATTTTCATTTTTCCATGTAAGTCATGTAAGAATTCTTTAGCAGCTGCAAGAACGTTTATATACAACTGTTGCTTAACAGTTGCAGGCAATCTTTATAGACCGTCGTAAATGACTGAACTGCTCTATAAGTTGCTCATTTGGGCTATATGACTGTTGTGCAAACGTTTTTGCAGTAAATAATGCTGTGAAAGAAATGCTCTGTAAACATTCTTATAACCTTAAAAGAACTGGGAATTATTGTTAGTTGGGTGGTTTGTCTATACAATAATATATTCTTGCCGGTAGTAGTAAAATGACTAAAGAGGCATGTGAAGCTGATTCCAGAATAGACTATCGCCTCAAAGGAAGGTACTGATCCAATTTATTTGTTACTATACAGGGTGTCCCAAGAAATAGTGTCAAGCGGAAGTCCAGAGATAGAGCACACCTAGAAGTATCTGAATCACCCCCATATATGGCATGCAATTTTTTGTAGTTTCCGAGTTATGCATTTTTTTCTGTATTTCAGAGAATTGTCTACCTAGGCAAATTAAAACTGTTCCAAAAGAAAAATTAAACGACTTTTCCAAATTTTTTTTTTTTTGGTAATTAATCTCCAAGGGTTTACTGTTCATACATAAAATAATCGGTTTCGTAACTTTGATCAAAGTCAAAAAAATTTTAGTGTAAAATGAAAAATTTACGATCTGATAATTATGACTTAAATCTTCGACTCGCAATTAAAAATCCAAAGAGGTGATTTCATGATTTCTAAGCAGGTCTAAAAACTTCTTCGGACACTCAGCTATCATAGTCATTAAAAAAAGGAGTACTTAATAGTACTTTCGCTCCAATTGACCTTCAAAAACAAGAGGCGAAGATTTCTTGAAATTAGCGATGTGTTTTTCAATTCATCAATAACTTATGTTAACGCGTTAATAGCAGATTGATTGTCAGAACCACAATAAAAAACGTTAAAAACGGTGCATAAATTAAACATTTATTAAAAAAGATCCTATTTCTTGCTAAAAAACACAAGGAGCGCATTCTTACCTGAGCGCCAACTAAAAGGGCTAACGCTAACGCAGTAAACGATGGCGATGTTAGAAAGAGATAGCTATGATATTGTTTGTGATGTCTTTTCAAAATGTGTCATTGTATAGGTTTTTCCGTTGTCTTTATTCAGTCGTCTGTCTGCCTTTGAGGCTTTAAAACGATACGCTTTTGTTTGGATTGGTGTTGTTTCTATTGTCTGACTACTTGGCTATTCCTACGGACCTTGAGTGCACGACAACTGAATTTAAGGATGCTGTTTTCTGCAAGAGACTATGCAACAAATGGATAGGTCGTGGTAGACCCAATGAATGGCCGCCACGGTCGCCTGACTTAAATCCGATAGAGTTTTTTGTTTGGGACTACTACAAAAAACTAGTTTATGCTAAAAACAATTTTTTTCGGAAGATGCAGATTATGCAGCGAACAAGAACATTTTGAAAATTTCTTGTGAAATTTAATAAACTTAGTGAAAAAATTTGATAATCTCATTTCATTTTACAATTTCCCACTTACAAAAAAGAAGTCGTACATGTAACAAAAAATCTTAACAAAGTGACACAGATGGTCGTCTATCGATATTCTGGCACTGAACGTTTTTTATTGCGGCACTGACAATCATTCGACTATTAGCGCCCTAAATTTAGTTATTGTTTCTTTTAAAATCCCATCGCTAATTTCGAGAAATCTCCACCTCTTGTCGTTGAAGGTCGATTGGAGACAAAGTAGCCCCATTAAGTACTCCTTTTTTTTTAATGATTATGATAGCTGAGAGTCTGAAGAAGTTTTTAGACCTGCATAGAAATCATGAAATCACCTCTTTAGATTTTTAATTGCGAGTCGAAAATCTAAGTGATAATTCACAGAACGTGAATTTTTCACTTTACACTATAATTTTCATGACTTTCATCAGATTTACTAAGCCGATTCCTTTATGCATGAACAGTAAACTCTTAAAGATTAATTAGCAAAAAAGACAATTTGGAAAAGTCTTTTAATTTTTGTTTTGGAACAGTTTTAAGTTGTCAAGGTAGAGAATTCTCCAAAATTTAGAAAAAAATTCATAACTCGGAAACTACAAAAAATTGCATAACATGCATGGGAGTGATTCAGATACCTCTAGGTGTGCTCTATCTCTGGACTTCCGCTTGACACTATTTTTTGGGACACCCTGTATAAGAAATTGAAAAAACTCTGTTATTAATCAACTATCAATATCAATTAATTAATAATTAACCATATTAACCATTATAAACAATAACTTTCCACAATACTTGACAACGTCACATTGACCGACCGCCGATCTTGGGCGAACAAGTGTAAACAACAGATAGTGGCAGCGCTTTGTTTTTGTTTGATCGGCTCTTGTCTATTTGGTGATTTTTGACTGAATTTTGTATTTTATTAGTGTAAATAAGTGAAAAATAAACTATTTGAGACAATTCCACAGGATTGCGAAGTGATTTGTAAGAGACGATTTCTGTGTGATGAATGTAGATTTTATCATCAATAAGAATGTAAACACATGGTAAATAATAGGTAACAAACAGTCTGTTAGAACATGGACTTCTTCTGACCTATTTAAATTCGTTGTTCGATATTCAACTAACAAAATAGGCCTTTATCAAGTGGACACTTGAGAGATCACTATGAATATGGCCCTTTATGATGAGCCTTCCCTCGGTGCGGTACAACCGTTTAAGTGACATTGAAACTAGGCTTTCCTCCACGTAATTTATTATTGGCTCATGACGTATAAAATGAATTAACTGTATCAAATGATTGATTGGACCTATAACGATCAACCGTGTAATGTGTTTGCGTATACTCGAGCTCGGTTGATTGTGAATTATTGCCGGGAATGCCTGAAAAGCAATTTATCTCCAAAAACAACAAAATGATCTTTCATGCGCAAGCATTCCCATTTTTTTTCTTAATGTCAGTTACAAGTGAAGTGAGTTCCACAATTTCTGACTAGAGTTATTTCACACTCGACATCGAGATATTTGATACGCTTGACAGTAATTAACATCTTCATTTGGAAAATGTTTCGTGTTTGGCTCGGTATACATAGATTATATAAGTAGTAGGTATCTGGCTACATGCTTTAAATGAAGTACTTGGAGCTATAGGTCAAGGGAAGGAGTATGATACAAATAAAGAAAATATCAATAAGCAGCCAAATATATAACCTTGCTTACCTTTGGATGCATTGTGAGGTGGAGAAATAACTCCTATTTGCACATATTATAGGGTGCCCCAAAACTCATCGCCCAAAAGAAAGAGATGATAGCGAACTACACAGGGTCTTCCATAAAATAAGACAGACAACAAATTTCGAGAGGCGAAAGTATACTGTCAAACATTAAAAAAATGATTTATAAGAACATACTCTTAACAGCGTGTCTTTTCTGGGTTACAGGGTGTTAAATAATGTTTGCTCTTTCAGTTTTTCAAACGTGCATATTTTGAGCACTTCTTGTAAAAATTTCTGCACTAAATAAGAAAAACTACATTGAAATAATAGATTTATTTGACCGTTGCAAAATATTTCGAAAAATATCGAAATCTACCTATTACAGCGCTTTGAACAGCGTATACTGTTTCAACTAATTTCTTGCCAGTGGCGTAGAAGTTGTGTGGGTAAATTCCACCATGATTACCGCTCTATCTGCGCCTCAGAAATTTATAAAGGCTACTCGTATAACGCAAAGCGACAACGTCCTTTTTTTATGTACGACAAATAGTTTCTACAACTGGAATATTTTGTTGTGTAGTAGCGATACATTGTTAGGCGTATCTTTAAATACATTTTTTCAAGTTTTGTGTCATGCCTAGCTCTTTGTTCAAAAACTGATAATATGTGAAAGTAACTTATTGTCGATAAATAGCTTTTGATACAGTGAAAATAAAACCGTAAGTGACATTTAGGTTCAGCAATCACGTTCAAATTTCAAAGTAATAACTGAAAAAACTTCAAACTGCGTGCCTGAACATTGTAATAGAATGCTTTAACTTCCTGAAGTTTGTCATTATCTTTGTCGGTTTAGAAATTATTGTCATTTCTGCTCAATAATTGCGAATTAGATAAAAGGTTGCACTAGAAAGTTTGTACTTGCTATTCTTACCTAAGTATGATGGCATTCCCATGTTAGTTTCTTGGTACGAATTTAAATTAGTTTCTTTTATTTGTCTACATTGTTATTCTGAATATTCAGGAAACAGGAGTATGTAATGCTTTGCTACCTTATTTGGAGTATAGTATTGTTTTGAACCTTAAGCAATTTGCTAAAACATTTGCTTTCCCCTCAAAAGTAGTGGCATCAGATAAAAACTATACTACAAATAAAACTTCTCCAAAATGTTCGTTATTCATTCCGTATTCCAAAGGAAGCTTTCATTCTTCATATGAAATCATGAGCGTACATCACATAAGAGTAAAACTGAAGCCTGGTCAGAACAACAAGTCAAAGAGTGATGGTAGCATGCAGACCATAATGACTGAGTAAGTTACAGGAATGGCATTAACTTCAGAATGATCAAAATCTAAAAACAGCATATACAGTTATTCCAATTATAAATGACCTCTAGACGTTGCACTTTAACGCTCGCTCTCTCTCTCTCTCTCTTTTTCACTCTGTCTATCTGTCTGTCTCTCTCACTGTCTCTCTCTCCCTCTCTGTCTCTCTCTCTGTCTCTCTTCCTCTCCCTCTACTAAAACAATATTGAATTGAATGCTCCTTATGCTGATTCTATCGTCAGGGGTGATAAAAGTAGTGTCTTAAATTATGATACCGCTAATCTTTTTTCCAATATTTTATCCTTGCTGCATCAAGGCAGTCATTTGGGCAATTAATTCACGCCAAAGTCATGATAATAATCAATATGGCAGAGCCAGATAGTAGCTTTTATATCCAAAAGAGTTCGAATTATGTAAATAAGTTTTTACTATATCGTACTAGAAAGGAGGATTATCGAGAATAAAAGAAAACATTTTTCATGTGTATTAAAAAATCTAGGACTAATAATACCATATGCCATTTAGAACTTGAACATTGGTTTTGTAATGTTTTCAAACACCTTAGAATCCCACAGTAAAGACTAAAAAATACTGCTACAACCACACACATCTAATATACTCGTAATACAGGGTGTCCCACGACGACTAAGACAAGCAATATATCGGAACTGGACACTAGTAGAGAATTATAATTTAGGGAGTGTAGATTAGAGCAAATATAGTACCTTTTCTTATTATTGTGTCACCCAATGAGGTATTTGTTTTTGGTCACGGACGTCCGATTCAAAAGCAAGCTGTGGATAATGGTTAGGATGATTAGACACGTGTAACTTCAACTCTCAACCCATTAGACTAATGGTATTGCAGTGAAGAGAATATAAATCAGCGAACAATTTGAATTTGATAAAGCAACATTTCAGCCGATATTTCTCCCGATATTTCAGGACATATTGAATTTCCTCATATCGAGACGGAGGGTTATAAATGTATACGAATTCTCGTTTTGCAATATTCCGGAGAATGGTGCCAGTTTTTACAGAAAAGCCGATTTGATCCATATCTCACAGCTCACAGCTGATGTCGCAAGTCTGTAGATATTATAACTTCATTATATTATGTGGTGACCTTAATATTCATAATGATATTACTTCCAAAGAATTCAAAGTTTTGAATGATATATTGTCTTCACTTAATCTGAAGTCTCTCGTAAACACCCCAACTCGAGTTACTGGTACATCATGTAGTATAATTGATTACGTGATAACTTCTAATTCAGAATATGCAAAAGTAGATAATTTTGACCCCGGGCTTTCTGATCACTTCTGCCAGCTAGTTCACCTCAGTGTGCCAGTATGTGATCCTCAGCATGATGATAGTCAATCTGAAAAGTTTCTTAGACGTATTAATGCTTCAACTATGAACGAGTTTAATTATCTTATCAGTAAATATGAGCTTCCACCTAAAGGAACGATGGATATTGAGACATTATTTGAACATTTCTTCGAGCACGTCTATTGGGCTTTTGATGTCGCATGTCCCAAAGTTCGGTCAAAAAATATTAACTACAATAAAAAGATTGTATTTCCACCTGAGTTAATAAAAGAACTAGATAGCTTGAAAGATCTTAGCTGGTTAAGCAAACATATCGATGAACCCAGTTTGAAAGAAAAATATAGGCATAAAAAGAAAGTAGTAGCTACAGCTGTAAAGGATGAAAAAATCAAGCAAAACCAAACAGCAATTGATAATTCGACGAACAAAACTAAGTCGACATGGAATATTGTGAATCGCATAAATACTAAACAAAAAGCAGAAAAGCACACTATTGTTATCTCTGATGGTACCAACAAAATAGAAAACGAGAAATACGTAGCTGAACTGTTCGCAAATCATTTCACAACCATAGTAGATAGTACATTAAATGCCCATTTTAGCAGCAACCTTTCTAGAACTTGCTCGCTCCCCGAATCTCATAACAAATCCTATTTCTTTTACCCTATCGACGCTCCTGAAGTATCAGCTTTAATTGGCTCTCTGCCCAACAAGAAATCTACAGGTGTGGACGAATTTCCCATCCAACTAGTAAAAAAATGTAGATATTATATAAGCTCAATCTTAGCAAATTTATTCAATTTGTCAGTTACTACCGGCATATTTCCTTCAATTTTGAAAACTGCTGTAATCATACCGGTACACAAAAAAGGTGATCCGGGGTTGGTAGATAATTATCGCCCAATCTCTTTGCTGAGCATATTTTCTAAAATATTTGAAAGATTGGTGTACAACAGATTATCCAGCTTCTTGGAGAAGAATAAGATTTTGACAAGTTGCCAGCATGGATTTAGACCGGGATTGTCAACTGAAACCGGTACAACTGATTTTGTCCAAAGTATCTATAATGCTTTGGATGAAAATAAGTATGTAACTGCTATATTTTTCGACTTGTCAAAGGCATTTGACACTGTCGATAGAGACTTCGTACGATGCAAAATTCACAACTTAGGACTGAGAGGGCCAATAAATGATTGGATCTACTCCTTTCTATCTGAACGCAAGATCACTGTTAGGATAAATGACACTTACTCAAATAATTTTGATTTAGCCCTTGGCACACCCCAAGGGAGTGTTCTTGGTCCACTAATTTTTCTTTTATATGTGAACGATCTGCCGAATTACATAATTAATGCAAAACTTTTTCTTTATGCAGATGACACAACAGCCCTTATCACTGGTGACAATGAAGGTGAGGTGAAACATAAAACTGAAATTGTGATCAAAGATTTCCATAACTGGTGTAATATGAATAAACTCATGCTAAACATCCAAAAAACACGCATTATACATTTTAACACTAGGACCAAAAAACGTAATCTTTTCAATATTAATCTCAATAACCAAACAATAAGTGAAGAATCAAGTGCCATATTTCTTGGAACTACACTAGACAGTCATCTTGCATGGGAACCAGAAATTGAGGCGATTTCGAAGAAACTGAACAAAGCATTCTTTGTAATAAACACCCTAAAAAATAACATTGCTCAAAAGTCTCTAGTGACAGTATATTATGCCTTTGTATATTCAGCTATTGCCTATAATATCGTAGTATGGGGACAATCAACTGAGGTATCAAGGATATTTATCCATCAAAAGCGCATATTAAGGCTTATATATAATCTCAATTATAATGACTCTTGTCGAGAAGTATTCAGAAAGAACAAAATTTTCACAGTGACGGCAATATATCTATTCAAACTTTTATCTCACATCAAACGTAACAGAGAAAAGTATATCAACAATGGCTTCAATCACCATTATAGCACTAGATGTAGAGACGAAATATGTCTAGAAAAATTCAATCACTCTTTTTTTATGAAGTCCCCTGATAATGCAGGTTGTCGTCTTTTTAACCTTCTTCCAATCCAGATCCGTGAAACAAAAAATTACAGATACTTTAGACATCATCTGAGGCAACTATTGATAGAGTGCACCCCATATACAATATCCGAGTTTAATAATTTTATTCAAAATATGTGACTGATAATTGTTTGTTTGTCTATTTGAAATGTGTCTTACATATATCCAATGTTTGTCTTTTAACCGTGTTTTTGTATTTATACATATGCAATCTGTCCATCTTTATTGTATATTTTTTTGTAGTCTTGACTTGACCTATCTGTTGGAACAGCTTACAGGTTGAATAAACATTATTATTATTATTATTATCCAGATCTCCAGCTCAATACCAGATTTAGAATAGTTTCAGATGCACGTTCTGAATGTTTTACCATTTTCCAGTATCAATTACTTATCTAGGATTTGCAAGAACGAGTATTTCTAGCTGACTGGGTTATGTTACGTTAACCCTGTAGTTTATTCTAAGCGTTGGTTGGTAGTCAAAAAGGGTGAACGTAGATAAGAGCGAATTTGATGCGTGTAAGAGGATGAACTCCTACATGTCAGCTTGTCATTTGCTTCTGATGGTATCGAGGAGTAATCTTAGATTCCAAACTAAACTGGAATCTTCACCCAAAAGAAAACTAAAGAGAGCGCAGGTATCCTACGAGCAGTGTTGTACAGGCATCGGTAATACATGGGGCATGAGTCCCCGAGCTGCCATATAGATATATATACAGGGTGAGTTTTTAGTACTGGATCGATCGATAACTCCACTACTGCAGAAGATAGTGAAACGTGTTGCATATAAAAGGATATATTCCTTGCTCAGAAAATATTTTGATTTATATAGGGTGATGATAGATAAAATTTATCCTTAGTTTTAACACAGCCTGTGAAAAAAGTTGAGGACTTGTTTTCATATATCATCTCATCCTAAGGGGGTCGTTCGTCGTACATCAAGAACCGAGCGGTGGACCGCACATTTATTACTAAGGTGTCCAAGCCCAATAAACATTTTTGTATAATATAATGTTTGTCGTAACTGTTATATTGCCTTCCTTGTATCACCTTTGGTGATATATTCAGTAACAGAAATGTTTCTATCACTGTTATAAACCCCCTAAAGAGCTTAAATACAATGAAGTGATGTAACCAAAAGTAACGGATATGTTTTGGTAACCAGTACATAACTTATTATGTAACCTTCAAAAATATAAAACAGTGGCGCTTTGTGTTTCGGTGACTACTATATACTTTGCCTATAAAGGTGTTATGAACGTTACTGTTACTTCTTTCTGTCATTTGACATCTGTCAGTCGTCGAAATAGTCTGTCTGTTTCGCATGCATGCTGTGTAATATCATTGTATCTTTATCCACCGAACAAAAATAATATTTGGACTTTACACGATCCATAGAAACGAAAATGGACGGTTAGTAAATACAAATGGCGAACAAGTATCGTTATGTATAACATACATGTTAGACCGGTAGTGCCGATGTATGACTAAACATTTCAGTGCTAATCATCAAAGGAGATAAGTTACTTCGAAAAAATGCAGGGGCTTTTCAGATAATATGTAATAACAAACTTCAGGTTCAGACTTTAACAAAATGTGTAATGTACAAATTATTGCATCTTAACGCTGCACTGTACTAATTAATTGTTTTCTAAATAGATATCAGTAGCAGGCAAGTAAAACACAATTTTGAAACGATTTTGTAGAAATTAAACAAATAAACTGGGTCTTATATCTCTTTTGGTTTCAATATATAACTTTAGCGTCTCCCAAAGGTAAACAGTATAACTTAGTGTGTCGGGTGCAGTAACAGTTGTTACTTACGGTGGTTTAAAATACAATTTTTCATTAACAGAGTCTGCAATATCAGCCTTAAGACATCGATGCATGTATGACCAACATCGAAGTCTTAAATACCTATTCTTGAGAGAAGCATTTCCAATATAAATGGATAATAGTGTCGTTTCATTGTATAATATATCAAGGTATCGCTTCTGAGGCAATAAAATATAAGTTGCTGGCAATAATTAACATTTTCAAACCGACTTCTGGATAAAATAATATTGTACAGCGTATGACGATATGCTCTTATCTGTGAAATACCTGAATCATTTCGATTGAAAAGATTTTTTTATGACATAACTTTAACAACCAAAATACAAGTCAAACCCTATTAGAGAAAACACACATTCAACAAAAATGCAGTTATGTGGTGTAGTTTACGAGTAATTGCATTTTAAGACTAAAGTTCACATTTAAAGCGCACTATAGTGCTAGATTTTTGTTTCTAAATCTTTGCTCTTGAAAATGTCTCTGTGAGTTCGATTATCTGACCGTTAGTTTCTAATTTGACATTTGATTGGTCATGGTCGGTGCACAGAGAAGAAATTCGTGGAGTGTTCTTGCCAAGAACATTGTTCTTGGCAAAATCCTGATCGTCCCCAAATCACGTTTTTATTGTACCTACAAATGCCTTTCAAAATTGTCCAAACTAAGGAATATGATTAAGCTATTAACAACAGTTTCGATCGCTCGGATTTTTTTTTGTAATCTTGCGGCGAAATAAGGTGTTGCATTTAATTTTTCCCAGTAGTTATCCATTATCACGATTCACAATAATCTCACACAGTAGGTATATAAATAGTGGACATCAATTTTGTTTGGATGAACCTGCCACTCCAATCAATGTGTTTATTGAAGTAATTTGCATTACTGTAGTCTGCGAAGTTTTTTTTTATACTTTTTTATAACGTAGTACAACAAACACCAGTATTTACTAGTTTTTATAAAGACGATTGAAAACTCCACTATATAACTGAATTTACTTTATTGATATAAGTAAGGGTACGGCAAACACTATATAAATTAATTATATGCCCATTTAACGGTTACTAAGGGTCCTATAAAACAGCGATAGGAACATTTATATCACCTCATTATACGCCCGTAAGTTACAGTAATAATTTAATACAGTATAATTTGTTGTTACCTTAAGTTGCGGAAAATGTTTATTGGGAGGCTTGAAATGGAGAGCCAGGAGATGTATATTTATCGGACCTCTGCCTACGCGGTTTCCCAGTAATAAAAAAATATCCTCCCGTGTTAAAATAAGACACTAAGTTCAAGAAAACATAACGCGAAGACAATTACAGCAGATGCTCAAAATGTTGTCCGTTTACTGCAATACAACAAGCAATGCGATCCTTGAAACCTCGCAGTACATTTTGCAACATGCCTGAATAATCAACCCTTCTTATCCCTCTTATAATTATTATAACTGGGTCGGACACAATGCAAATTTAGTTGCAACTCTGAAATTATGACGTATAGGAAATATTTTACAAAACAAAATCACTGTTTCTCAAAGATGTCAAAAGCAAAGAAATATACAGAGTGACGTATTTGAAATAACAAAGTTTATTATATCTCCAACAACAAAATACCACCGTAAGATCGGCCTTATTGCAAAACCTATATCATCCAAAATTCATGGATACCATGCAAACCGTTTTCGAGATAATTGAGGTATTTATTTAGCACTTGAAACTCACTCTGTATGTATCGATTTCAAATAAAGGAATAATGGATTTCCGTTGTTTGATTATATCCAGGGGGTTCCGCTATCCATCACTGTCATCTCTATGGCTATAATACTTCTGAAGTCATATGATATTTTTACGGGCCCTTTACATTTAGCGATATGGCAACTACGCAAGCGACAGAAGCAGAAGCCACATTTCAAATTTAAGTGCCGTATATTCCAAGGAAATAGAAACCCGATACGCCGGGTACAAAAGCAAATATTTCGGTGAAAGCTAAGAATATTTATAGGGGATCGCTGATGACTGAATACCTGACGCAACTTGGAAAACCTTATACAAAGAGCTCTGGAAGTAAATAAAGTTCCATCTGAATACGAACAATGTAAATTTTGCCTTAGCGCTGCATTCACCCTGGAAAGCAACTCCTAAAGGAATTTCAGAACGGATTTGTATGAAATAAAATGGTAGTATTGACTGGGGAGGAAACGTGTACACAATATTGTAACAAGCTGCTGCTTCAGTGCAAGTTCTATAAATATGTAATCAAAAAATAGCGTCAAGAGGCATGACTCTGTTTTGGGTATTAGTATAGTACTGAAACTTCATTACAATCTAGTTAAAGGGCTCCATGTTACTTACTATCTAATTAACAGGGTTGCTCATAAAAATGTTGGGGATTCTTCATCTTCTCATCCCTACTCCATTTTGACTTCTCAGATCAAACAAAAAAAACTGTTATTTTATTCTGTAATCTTTGGTGGGGTCGAAGTGGGTAATGTTCTAATATAATTTCGGAAATCGGTGTTTGGGCGTCGGAGTAATTAGCAAAAAACAAAATAGGTCAGATATTTCTCAATCTTAAGGCGTTGTGAGATTTCTGATCAATTTTGTATTGATAATAGGCTCCCCGTTGACCTGCGAAAGAAGTATACCTAGCGGCATAATACACTTTTTTAGGTCCATCCGGACATTGTATAGGAACTAAGGGACTTACTAGAATTTACATACATACGATTATTGCCTTAGATCGTTCTATATTGCGTACCGCGGAAATTATTGGATTTATTTTAATGAAATTTTGATACAGTATTACTATCGCGGCGAGCATCGAATTTTTTTTTGAAAATCGTGTTAGTGCTGACGCAGCAATAATAAAAACTAGAATTATAAAAACAGCTCAACCTTTTTTAGGCATTTTAGGGGTTCCTGGTCATTTTCTACTTCTTTTGGGTGAGGTGAATTTGGTATGGTTGGGGGTGGGAGTTTGTAAAACCGAAACATTTTTTTTATTCATAATGGGCTGTCTATTGACCTGTGAATGAAAAACCTAGCAGCATAATACACTTCTTTAGGTCCATCCGAACATTTCCTTGCTTATTATAGAAACCAAGGGACTTGCAGACTTGAAGACTTGAAGAATTTGTGATGTATATGTTACGGTTAAAGTGTTTACTTTGACAGTCTATACATTAGCTGGGTATTATACAAACTATCCAAATGTCTCACTATCTTGATAGAAAATCATATTTCGACTAAAATAGCCATTTTATTTATTTTTTTTTATTTATCGTATGGTTCAAAAACATGACGGTAGTAAATATAGATTAAAAGAAAAACTATTATAACCTATACTAAAATAAAATATATACAGCTACAAACTAAGATACATAGCCTTTGGTATTTACAGGTTGATGTCAAGTTCTTTCAACCACTTCAGCGCCAACGGTGTGGCTGTGAAGAACTCTTCTCGCGATCCCTGAAACGCACGCAGTTCACATTCGCTCGTAATATGGTTTATAGTTTGGCGGGGCGCGCCACAGTCACATAAGGGAGATTGCACATAGCCCCACTTGTAAAGGGAGTCGGCACATCTGCCGTGGCCTGTTCGGACTTTATTAAGTTTTACCCACTCTTTCCGGGGTAGTTCTGATCCTGGAAGTAAGGCTGCCCCCATAAATGCGCATCGCGAGTGGTGTTCCGCAAAACCTTCCCACTGGGAGCGCCATTGGTTTAAGGAGTCGAAGTTATTGGTTTTAAGTCCTTCTGCATCCCTTATTGGTGGTTGTCGGGATTTAAGTCTGTTTATTTGCAACGGGGGTATTGCTCGGTGGATGGGCAGTTTGTTGTTGGCCGTAATCTTGTTATACTCCCTTAGAAGGGCGTCAGTCCTTCGCAGCTGCGGTGGGGCTATTCCAGAGAGTACAGGCAGCCATTGAGTTGGGGTTGTCTTAACTGCGCCTGTAATAAGTCTCATAGTGTGATTTAGTTGGACGTCAATTAGTCTGGTATGATGGCTGTTAATCCAGACAGGCGCACAGTACTCAGCACATGAATAGACAAGAGCTAGTGCACTGGTTCGTAGAGTTGGAGCAGTGGCACCCCACGTCGTTCCACACAGCTTTTGAATAATGTTGTTGCGTGTTCCGAGTTTTCCTGCAGTGTTTGCGAGATGTTTCTTATAGCAGAGGGTGCGATCTAACGTTACTCCAAGATATTTTGGGAAATGGTTATGCTTCAGGGGTTCGCCTGCAAAAAGTACCTGCAGTTCATATTTAGCTAGTTTGTTATTCAGGTGGAAGCAGGAAACTTCGGTTTTGTTGGGGCTCGGTACTAGTCTCCATTTCTTGAAGTAGTTGTTTAGAGCTAACAAGTCGTTAGAAAGAGTATGCTCAACGTTCTTGAAGCTCTTATCGGAAAAAGCTATGGCTATATCGTCCGCATAGCAAAACTTGTAACTGACTGTTTCTGGCATGTCAGATATATATAGATTGAAAAGTAAGGGGGCCAGTACTGAGCCTTGTGGAAGTCCGTTGTTCAATTTGCGCTGCCTGCTTGCTTTCTCGTTTAGGATTACTTGGAACTTTCTGTCGCATAACATGTTGTTTATGAGTCTTGTAGTGGTCTGACAGGGAATCACCTGCAGCAACTTATATAGGAGGCCCTCCCTCCAGACCGTATCGTATGCGGCAGTGAGGTCAACAAACGCCACTCCCGTCTTCATGTTTTGCTGGTAGCCTGCCTCTATATGCGTTGTGAGGGACAGTACTTGATCACAACAACTGCGACCCGGTCTGAAACCAGCCGGCGTTATCGGGACCCGGTCTAAGATAGTCGCGCTCAATCGGTTGTAGACGGCTCTTTCTAGCTATTTATAGGAGCAACTGAGCAAGGCTATAGGTCTGTAGCTGGCGGGTTGATCGTTCAGTTTACCGGGTTTTAATATTGATATGACCTTCGTTTTTTTGAATTCCCGTGGGAGGTTTCCCGTATTAAGGAGGTTCGTCAAGAAGAGAGATAGCCACACTCTTGTTTGCTGACCTGCGTGAATGAGAAATTCCGGCAGGACGCCGTCGAAACCAGGAGCCCTTCCAGGCCTAACATCTGATATGGCATTATTAATGTCTTCGATCGAGAAGGGTCGGGAAAACGTTGTTTGGGTAGGAGCGTTCCTCCTCAGTAAAGTCAATCCCTTCTTCACGCGTTTTGTATGCTCTCTATCAGAAGGTGCTCTTGACGTTTCTACAATATGCGCAGCAATCTGTCTGGAGTTACTCCCGATGGTGCCCGTGTGGACGGCGTGCTTGAGCCTAGTTTTCTAAGAAGGCTCCAGGCCTTTCGACTTGAGTGTTGGAAGTTCATTTCCGACGTAGTCTCCTCCCACTTACGTCTTCGTGAGCTGTCCAGGGCAGAGATGAGTTCGTCGGCAATATCTGGATTGTTGGTTTCCTGAAATTCGCCGTATAGGAGTTCGCACCGCTCATCCCACCCAGGGATATATTCCTTCCTGTATCCCCTGGGAATGGTCCTTTTTGCAGCGCTCATCACTGCTCCAACGAAACGTTTGTAATTGTTTGATGAACAAAATAGGTCAGATATTTCTCAATCTTAAGGCGTTGTGAGATTTCTGATCAATTTTGTATTGATAATAGGCTCCCCGTTGACCTGCGAAAGAAGTATACCTAGCGGCATAATACACTTTTTTAGGTCCATCCGGACATTGTATAGGAACTAAGGGACTTACTAGAATTTACATACATACGATTATTGCCTTAGATCGTTCTATATTGCGTACCGCGGAAATTATTGGATAAATTTCAATGAAATTTTGATACAGTATTACTATCGCGGCGAGCATCGAATTTTTTTTTGAAAATCGTGTTAGTGCTGACGCAGCAATAATAAAAAATAGAATTATAAAAACAGCTCAACCTTTTTTAGGCGTTTTAGGGGTTCCTGGTCATTTTCTACTTTTTTTGGGTGAGGTGAATTTGGTATGGTTGGGGGTGGGAGTTTGTAAAACCGAAACATTTTTTTTATTCGTAATGGGCTGTCTATTGACCTGTGAATGAAAAACCTAGCAGCATAATACACTTTTTTAGGTCCATCCGAACATTTCCTTGCTTATTATAGAAACCAAGGGACTTGCAGACTTGAAGACTTGAAGAATTTGTGATGTATATGTTACGGTTAAAGTGTTTACTTTGATAGTCTATACATTAGCTGGGTATTATACAAACTATCCAAATGTCTCATTATCTTGATAGAAAATCATATTTCGACTAAAATAGCTATGAATTTGTTCTTTATACTATCCAGTTAGCTTACAAACTATACAAGATATGCCGCTACTACTACAAAGGTATCACGCATATTAACCAGTATTTCTGGTCAGTCTACAAACTCTCTACATCATTTGGACAAAGTGTGCTCCCAATATCTCTAGTAATACATAATAATCAACTCGTTGATTAGTATGTGAATTAACCAACTTCTTGGTTAGTATGTAAACCAACTCTTTGGCCAATTTAACAGAAAAGTGAGGTTATGTTTATGGCAAGTGCAAGTGTGACGTATTGGTATTGTTTACTGTCGTGCCCTGTAAAATTTGTTTAAGAACAGGTTAACAGGTATCTAGTTACCAAAAATGGACTTTACTTTTGACTAAAATTTGTTGTCCCAAACTAAAGAAACCAAAGAGGATTGGTTAGTTTACATTACTAACCGAGTTGGTTATTATGTAGTGCTAGAGATATTAGGTGCATAATTTATCCAAATGATGTAGATAGTTTGTAAACTGACCTGAAGCAATTGATATCTTTGTGGTATATACTTTAGCGATAGTACACAAACCAACCAATGTTCAACATAATAACGAGACATTTGGATAGTTTGTATAATACCCAGCTAGTGTATAAAACTATAAACTATCAAAGTAAACACTTAAACCGTAACATATACATACCATACGAGTATTGATTTAGATCGTTCTGTATTGTGTAACCTGGAAATGATTCCAATGAAACTTCGACACAGTATTATTACCGTGGTGAGGAAAGTGCACATGGTTTTTAGAAATCGTGTCAGTGGCGGCGCAGCAATAACAAAAAAACTAAAAATTTAAAAATACCTCAAAATTTATTTATATGCGATTTGGGGGTTCCTGATCGTCACGTTTCATCCAGTTGAAGCTTGTGGAACAAAAATTATGTCGTCCTGGTTCCTACAGAGATGCAAGAAACTATCTGAAAGAGTTCTTGTGTTCGATGTTCTTTTTGAGGGCAGCCGGTGGATGATTTGGTTGCAAATATTTTAGACTATAGCTGCATGGAACGGAAAATAATAAAATGATATCACCGTTATATATGGGAAGAACTGAGTCAATTAACTTGATCCCATGTTTTCTAATTACCAAGCGGTGTGACCGCAAATTTATTCCCAGGTTGTCCAAGGGCCTACGGGTGTTTCACAGCAGCCGCGGTATTCTGGTATTTAGGATCGGCCTGCGTGGTTTGCTCAGTTATGAAAAAATAATATGACTACAATTACAAAAAAGCACAATATCTTCAAATACGTCAATATGCAACAATGCGATACAACTGGCCTTCATTCAATAACGTGAGGCATTCTATCAACCCGACACTCTGTCCTAACACAAAATGTGTTTCTTGTGGAAATGAAAGTATTTAAGAATCAACTATAAAGACGTATGGGTTCAACGACGCCATGTTGTTATATGAACGACAGGATATAAACATTGTCTCCCAGGACGAATCCCGGATAAATAAATCGCATTTAGGTGCTTGTACGGTACGAAGACGATAAAGAGGCCCACACATTAACCAATTCGCGATCTAATTAAGGGAATTTCAACTTTTCTGCTATTAAGACTAAGCATATAATTTAATCATATTACATCATAAGTCGAAGCCACAAATCATCCCTTAAAGTTTTCTGGATTCGTCCTGGGATACGGTGTATAATTGTTTACCAAATATACCCTCCTGATTGGATAAAACACGGTACTTGAAGAATGCTGAATGTGAGATCTCATTAAATCAGAGCGTGAGTATTTGATGAAACGACAGATTTTTTTATACATAGTCAGATAGGTCGATAAAAACGAGCGTCATTGATTTTCATGATGCAGGTATTTTACACGTCAGAAATATAAGAGCTGTTTACATTTTTTGTGCTCCTACCGAGGGCCGATACTACAAAGGACCTCTTAGTCCTTCACAAGACACCCGACGGGTCGAATGACCCTTTTTCCTTCAGGTATTTTTTGCTGCGCTGTTATACAGCCATTAGTGTAGTCAAAATTGTATATGTCTGTGTAATCAGATGTCAATATACAATAAATAGATCAATTTATTTTGTTTTTATCTGTTGCAAATTGGTATTTTCGATTATTTTGATCTCGTACTTTCTGAATTACTATAATATATATTTGGTATAGATAATTACAGTTTTATCATTACTCAGGTCTACATAATAACGTAACTGCACTATAGAATTGTCGACACTGATTGAGACCTGAAAAAATGTAAACAAATCATATATATATCTGACTTCTACAATATCCAAAAAATATCGAATTAGAGGAAATTCTTACCAACTATATACAACTTCAATTTTACCGCTCCCCACAGCCTATCGCAACCCAAATTTTATCCAAATCGGAGCATCGGTTACTAAAATTCTTCTGGTAAAACGTAGTGTGAAACAGAAAAATAAAACAGGCAGTGCGTCACAGAGACTGGCAGACAGACCACGGCGGCATCTTAATTTCAAAATGTAAAAGTGAAATAACAAGTATTGTGCTAAGGACTAATTTGTCTTACGGCATACCAATGCTTTTTGCAGGTTTATTTCTTTCATTTCTGTGCATGTCCAACTTGTAGAGATGTTATTCGATTGAGCAATCCCCATAAAAAAGCCTTGTAACGCATGTCACTACATCATCTGATCATCCGTGAATATCCATCCACTCCTATCCACTCTCGAGTTTCAAGTACACTGGCGTCCCGCGGATTTTTTTATCACAGAGTCTGGCGTGCATACCACCAGGTATCGGGTTTCCTAGCCGATCTACTGTTACATAAAACGTTATCGCTGAATCGTTTTTCTACTTCGATATCGGATGCCGATCGGTTTCCCGCGTCCGTTGATATCATGTCAGTTAGTTAAGCTTTTATGGCGACGACATGTAAGAGGATAGAGGATATTTCCTTCTTCAAGGCAATGTCACTTATGTATATCATGAGGGGATCAAAGAATAATAGTGAGGGAAACTAAAGTCTAACGGTTTGTTCCAAAAGCAATCTCAAAAACTTTAATCAGAACAACAATGGCTTTGAGCTGTCAGGGCCATATTCGGCATGATTTGCTTTGCTTTCGGTTTGAAGAGAAAAAACTTCCCTAACGTCTCTTTTATCCTAGCAGCCCTTATCGCTAAAAAAATCGAGAAACAAGGGATAAAGTGGCTAGACTGAGTTCTTTCCATACATTTAGTTGTTTTTATTTCAGAAAACAAATGAGTAGTGAAAAACAATTGACTATTTAATATCAATGTATCCTTTCATAGGCCTATTTGATAGGGATTGTCTTTCTCTTTTCAATGACATAACACGTCATTATCCAGTTACAAGAACATGTTTAAAAATTAATAATATTGTAAAATGTTTGAAAAAAATTATTAATATTATTAATTCTATTACATCAATAACATTAACCTAGTATGTATGCAGATTTGTTTGGACCAGTTTTCGGCAGTTCTTTAATATGTCTTATGCTCATAGAACGTTTCAGTGTTGCTAACTACTGATTGGTTGATGGTTTCTTGATATGGATGACGTTCATTGAAATGTGTTAGCTTCCGTTCCCCATAACTGACTGTAAGCAAACTCTCTATGAGTTCAGATGCCAGACGTATTGACATGATGTGAGTATAAGTTTCCATTTCACATTTCACAGGTCCGACAGTCTGTAGAACACAGGCACGTATCAAGGATTTGGTTTTGGGGGGGGTCCAGATTATGGGTGTCACTTGTTTGACCTCTCGGGGGGTCCAGATTAGAGTTGCCACCTTAAATTTGCGGGGAGCGGGGGGTGCAAATCTTTAGACGGCATTTTATAATTTTTCGGGGGGAGGGGAGGTCCGGACCTCTAAATACGTGCCTGGTAGAACACCATACATACATTGAGTGTATTCTTGAAACAAAAGCCACGAACATGCCTTAATGGATCTTATTATACACAAACCAGTGCCGGTAAAGCACATTTTAAATTTCGGAAACATAGGTTGCCTCAGTGGCCCTTCTAGGAAGTTTGTCTGGGGGAGGGGTAGATACTTTATGGAGCGGGCGCCGCCAAGGAGAGGGGGGGATGTACAATAAACATCTTGTCAAATGAAGATGTAATACGGTAAGGGCCAGTTTCTCAATGTCCAGTTAAATATTTATCTGGAAGTCAACGGTTATCTGTCAGATAAATTGTTTAAACAATTGAAGGTTAAACTTATGAATTCACGTAAATCTTATCTGACAGTTGTATCCATAGAAACGCTATCTGGCAGCTATCTATCTGATTCTTTCAACTGGACATTGAGGAACCGGCCCTTAGAGATGAATATTTATGAAGTTAAAATTTTTCAGCCGCAAAGATCAAATTAAACATTAAACAGGTATTTTCCATTTTTTATTATAAGGAAAATTAACAAAATAAAACACATATAACAAAACCAGACTAAAGTTTCAATGCATCTTATTTTTTTATTTGTTATAGGTATACAAATAAATATTAGTACTAGTTCGCAAAAAGCTAGGCTTGTGCGCGAACACTGACTAGTAGATACACACTAAAATATTCGATAACCTTCCATAGCTCCGAAGCTCGATCTTTTCCTTCTGCACTGCATTTTTGCTACTTTTTATATCTTCAATACCTCAACTGGATGGGGTGTTCAGCAGCATTTTGGAGCTCCCAGCACAACATACCATTACCAGATAATTAAATTTCTGTCTACACAATATCTTTAAATTTTGACAACCGTTGACAAATTTTTTAATTAATCAGTTTTGTTTCGTATTCCTGGGGGGGGGGGTAATTACCCCGTCTACCCCCCCCCCCCTTGGAAGCGCCCTTGGGTTGCCTTATCGACTGGAGTCCTTAACTGAAACATTATTGTTCTGTGATGATAACGCAATAATGCCATATTTCATAATATAGTTAGTCATTATAGAAAATGATCAGCACCGCTGCTCTGTAACTTAGAAACGTGGTCCTATGCACTGTACTATAGGATCGGGTGGCTTCGTAGATATGTCAGCGTAGTAGGCACGTTGCGGTAGGCACCCGAAACTGCCCGATCGTCATAGTGATAGAAACACGTTTCTATCTCTAAGTTACAGAGTATCAGCGCAGGGAACACAAAAGATGTAATACTGCAGCGTTTTTTGTCTTTTTGTCTTTCTGTCTTTTGATGGCTATATACCATACACTTTCTTCCGTTTCTTTAATGGCAGTAACAGTGGTTGCCCCCCTATTCTCTCCCACCCCAATCCGACCCCCTCAGCCACCTTAAAATCAAACTTTGTACTATTTTAGAACTGCAGGTCTTTTGATGCACTATTTTCAAGGAATTTAAGTTTGATTTATCTCCGTCATACGTCATAGTATAGTAATACAATCTGACAACTTCACAATAACATAACTAAGCTAGTAGGTTCGAAGTCATAGGTTATGCGATTATAAAATGTAGTATGTATCAAATAATATAGTTCATAGAAAATAGTTCTTCATAGGGTAGTGAGCATAATACCAACATAATTAATACTTGAGGCAACGGTGTGTCCTGTACGAGTTTTTGAGGTAAAGAACGTACGTTTGTTAGAGTAAATCACCCTTAGTTAATTATGTTATACAGCGATTAGTAACTTAATTTGAACGGATAATATAACGTATAAAAAACAGCTTGAATTATTTTTCATAACTCACGCTCTACCTGTGGGTTATAAACAACGCCTAATATATGCCAGTATAGATCTCCTGAATATGCGTATGATTGAATACATGCTACAATAACTGCAAAGGTGGCTAGTTCGAAAAGTATACAGTAGTTATTTGAGGTTAAATTATTGATTCATCATCATAGTCACAATGTCTTAACCGACATGTTGTGAACTCGTAAAATGCATTAAGTCCGAGTTCTCACGTTACTCATTTTACGAGTTGTTCTTGGGATATCTTGAAGATCTTTAATGCAGTAGTTTCCCATTTGCTTTCTGCATCCTCATGCCGTTGGCCAGATATATGTACTGGTTCATCCGCCTTTAGGGACAATTTCTCACCCCAAGGACAAGAAGGTATCCTGACTCTTGTCAACGCGTCCACCTAAAGCTGTTGGTTGAGAAGAGGTTAGTGCTTATACCGACTGTAGTTCGGTTCCTTTTAGTCGCCTTTTACGACACGCAGGATATATGATAGGAGATATTCTAACCCGCCCCCACACGAGTCAATTGGTGGTTACTATGTATTGCTTCGGTCATAGATAAAGTATATTATTCAACTTGTGGTATTGGCAATAACTCACTTGTTAATTTACAGCATTCGGCTATGGCTCGTGCTGCTAACCGCACCTACGTGAGTTATTATCGTTGAACAATATACTATTATAGAAGTTGATAAAACACTATATTGTACAATAATAGGTACTTCATTATATGTTCGTGTTTCAGTCTTTACGCAGTGCTTCGAAAAATTGGAACTGAACTGGAGTTCGTTAGGGTATTACGCACCGCTCCTAACAACGTGATATTTTGGCATCCGGTCAACCTAATAATTTCAAATCTGCGACGCTTTAATTATGTTGTCAACAAAAATACACAATTCGCTTAGAGCTAAAATAGAGAAATCTCAAAAAATAATTTACAACAGCTGCTAAAGAACCTATTATTAACTACCAAGAAAACATTCAGAGGGCTGGATTGTCATACACCATCCTCGCTTGCGAGTGAGATGATCTATTCTTGTTATGCACTTGCACCATTTTATCTTCTGTCTCCTTCTGTTGCCTATTGTTATTACTTTTCTCTTTAATCTCATTTTTTTTTGATGTACAAGTTTTTACAGATTTTTACTTTTGGAGCAGATACTATGTATAACATACTTCATCAATTCTAATAGTAGTATATACAAACATTAAGAACACTATCCTTTTAGTGAAACTTAAATGGTTTTGATACTCTTCTGGTTGTGTCCTGGGTTCAATTTTTATTAAACAGACCTTTTAAACTTCGTCTAAATTTTTGGACAATATTCCTACGTACTGTGGAATCAAAAAGGAACAAGTTTGTGTTGGTTTGTGACGCAAATACAAGTCGAAAATGTTTTACTAACCATGAGTTATCATCAGAGATTTGGTAATTTTGGAGGCTATATCAAGCGGCCACAACATAGACATACAAAAATTTGGAACATTTTGTCTGGTCAATGGAAGTATGTATGAAGAATTACATCGTGTGTCCCAGGAATATGTCACCAATTTTACTTCGTGGGTCTGCTGTTATTGAAAAGGCTTTGTTGCCTATAGGAATAATGTCAGAAAAGGCTGCTGAAACTCGTATTTTCGTTCATACGGCCAACATTCTGTTCGAAAATTTAGCGGAGAATCTTGCAATCTCGATAAAACTTAGATATAAGGATATATTATTACTCAGCTCGAATCGTCTGATTACTCTGACTACTGCCAAAGTATTTCTCAAAGAAACTGTTGCGATGCTTTTGCCTTCAGAAACCGTATATAAGTTTTGTTTATCTTATAATGAAGACGTTGCATCAGAATAACACGACGTCTATGCTGTTTTTCGAATATTTTCTAGTTTTTCAAAATATATGCTTTTTATTACATCATTTGGTGTACTAGGTATTTCTTGGCGATATTACAATTATTAGTTATACTGTTCCAAGTGAATAGAGATTGAAAAAATAATCTCTGGACTTTTAATATAAATACCCCTATGTGCGCTGACTGTATTCAATGTAGTGTTGGATAAGTGACAAAAATACACCTTGGAACATTTTCAGCACTTTTGCGTTTTTTATTTCCCATTTGAATGTTGACACAGTATAGGAAATTATTTTATCATATTAAGCAATAGCAATATATACATATAAGAAACAACAAAAGTACACATATTAAAAGAGCAGTGAGGGTCCAAAACTACCAGCGCATTTAATTTTTACTCTGGAAATATTCATCCGGCGTATAAAAAGCATTTGAAACCAAGATATCATTTAAATGTCTTTTGAAGTGTCAGAGACATGCATTTTTTTATAACTGTAAGTAGGTCATTATATACTTTAACACCCACGTACTTTGGTGCATTTGCAGTAATATTTAGTCTAGCCATAAGAGCATACAGATTGTTTTTGTTTCGAGTATTTCTACAATTAATATCACAGTTTAAAGTTTGCTCTATTATTATACGTACATACATAAACCCCGATTTTATAGATGTATACACACTTTACGAAGAGAACTTTGAGATTTTTAAATACCTACTTCTCTATAAGATGTACTACAAATACTGGCTATAAACCTAATTATTCTTTTTTGTCAGATAAACACTGCAGTAGCACAAGGAAATACCCCATAAGCATATCCCGTACCTTAATCTGCTGTCAGTTAAAGCATGATACATACAAACAAGTTGGGTACCCATAAGAGTTTAAGCTGGCTATAAGTTTTTTACACTGAGGTAATACATTCGTCAAAAAGAAGTCCAAGTAGCTTCACATATTTACTAGTATTCTTGATATTTCCGTTGCATAGATAGATCGATAGATCATCAGTGGGGCGTTATCTCGTATGGGATTAAACTATTTCATTTTTGTTCTAGTTTAAATACAAACAATTACTAGCAAAATAATCTGCCAACGTTTCCAAGAAATTTGTACATTTGTCTTCAATTTGAGTATCTAGTAAATTTTTAATGAAAAATCAGCATACGCAACGTAATAATTATCCTTGAGTCATTAACATAAAGTATAAACAATATAGGGCCTAATAGAGTCATGAGGCACACCCATTTTAACAATTAAACACTCTGATTTTACATTACTGACATTATCTGTCCCAGTAGATTTTATGGGCACAAACTGGCGACGAGTACTGAGGACACTATTCAAGCAGTTTAAGCCTCTTCCATGAACGCCCATCTTGTAGAGTTTGTCATTCAAAATTTTCTGACTGACACCATCAAAAGCACGTTCCATATAACATAGTGGACGAACTGGGGGTACTCCCATCGTTTAATTCCTCAATTACTATGATTGCTATATTCTGTCAAGGCGGAGATGAACGACCTATCTTCTTGAAACCCACGTTGTCTGTCAGTTTACACGTTACACTGAGCAATAAATTCAAGTAATCTGTATAGAAAGGCATATTCAAAATCTTTTTGAAAACTTGATGGTACTGTAATCGATGTGTAGTTGTTTAGGGGCCGTATTCACAGTCGTCCCTTGAGTAATACATAAGATTTCCTTAAGTAACACTCAAGGGATACTTGAAGGACCCTCAAAAATGTGGGTTTCCTTGTGTATCTATTTCTTAGACAACATATGCGATATGGCGGGATTCATTTGGCGACGTTGTCATATTTCAAATATAAGTCAATTTGCTATGTCTATGCCACGCATTTTGATGTTTTCTGTTATCTATTTTTATTTTGTGCCAGTATTTCGTGTTTTGTGCCGGACATTTTTCCAGATGTGACAGAAACTGACAACATCTTACTCCAAAATTAACCTACAAAAGCGCCTTGACTGCAACCTGCAACGAAATGTCATTTCGACATTTCGTTACCTGAGTATTGCTCAAGGGAGCGTTACGTAAGGGACCCTCAAGTAAGGTTTCGAAACACAAAACTTTACTTAAGGGACCCTTAAGTATCGACTATTAATACGACTCTAAGTCATGCGGAGAACCTCCCTCCAATACAAGCATAACTTTTTCTGTCGAAAGGGTTTGATGATGAACATAGGAACCTCGTCTGGACCTCACGACGATTTATTTTTCATTTTATGTGTAAGCAATGATTCTAGTTCAAAATGTGAATATGGCTTTAGGTACAATGTATTAGGATTGAAGGCTGACATATTCTGGCTATAGTTATTTGGAGCCTGGATACTATTTACAAGTTTCTTTGGGGTATTAATGAAAAAATTGTTACGAATATTTGAGATATCCTTGAGATCTTTTACTTTTCGATTGTCGACAGCTATTATTACATTAATACTATTACGTTTTTTATTACTATTCAACTCTGACGCTACGTTCCAAATGGTTGATGATTTGTTACTTGATGTAATAATTATCTTCTTTTGATAAGAGTGTCCTCTAGTGTTATGTAAATCCAAATGGCTTCTTTTTTTAGCAATATATGCATCTTTTAATTCGGGGTACTGTCTTTTTAATATAAACAGGTCTCTTAAATTTTCACTCGATTTAGTTATACGAAGACTTTGCGTGTCTATAGTAGTTATAGTACCACAACTTATGGGAAAAAATTGCCTTCATCTGTAGAAATACATCTGGTAGTAGCCATAACTGTGGTAAAAGCACATGAACCGTAACTACATCACCAGAGACTTATTGCTCTATTATATCTGTTAACAGGGTGTAAGGCAGCTTACTACTGCAGGAAGCAATAACATATACACCGAACACTCGAGTAAATCCGCAGGCGGTTGGCATCCACCATATGTGACGATGACAAACACATCTTGTAAGGAGATAAATTGGTTTTTGTGAGTTGTGATGTCATCGGAGATATTTTTGCAAATGTGCGCACACATACAAGTGCATCCGGTGTTAGATCATCCAAACCGATATGTGCTGGGTGGGATATCTTGTTTACCCGTGAATCAAATTTAGTATTATACATTTACAATGTTCAATGACTTTGGTTTCTGTTCCAGGCAGCGTTTGTTATGAGTACTGAAATCAAAGTAATTTGCGTTAGTTAGACTAGAAGTGTTCTCTATACCGTTATCAACCTAGAACTGATCAATACCAATTTTTGTTGTTGTATATTTCCCCGTAAAATTCTATTTGTCTTTAAAGATGTTGCTAGAAGATTAAATCCGGCCAATACCTCACCCTCCTTTTGTTTATTTTTCATTTAAATCTTTGCACATTGCTAATTTCTATTTAGTTTCATTCTTAATATAAACATGCTCCCTCTTCATTGTAAATTTTGCATTTTTAATTATGAAACTATGTAGTTGATATAAAAATGGATCAGTGGCATGATTTTCATTAATAAAAGTTACGGTCAGCATAGCCAACTAATAAAATGGGCCAAAGTGCTAAAATTTAGGACCTGAATGTTAATATGGAGTTCGAAAGCATTGGACAATCTGAAATGTACGACATCTTGAAAACTATCACACAGTGACAACTTGCGTTTTGGTAAAAGTCTCCAGGTGCACATTTCTTCGAACATGACCGATGTCAGTCAAAGCCTATTATAAGTATTTCGAATTTCCGTCAGAGGAATATTGAGTTGAGTTAAAAGAATGCAAAATATTTGGAATCTATCAACTTTACGTATAGAACATGTTGATATGAAAACACAGAGAATTAATCAGACAAGTTTTCCAAGTCCATCTACAGTATTTCGAATTTAATTGGGAAAAACATGGAGTTGAATTAAAAAACTTCAAATTATTTGGGATATGTCAATTCTAGGTAGAGGTCGTACTTATATGAAAACCCTAAGAATTAAGCAGTGAATTCAACCAAACCAAAATATACAGAGGGTTCCATTTGAAATAGTTAAGATATCGGTGTTTGAAAAATTGCTTTTTCGATTCGAACAAAAACCAGATTTTGAAAAAACCTTAACCGCAGAATTGAAATCAGGAGCGTAATCTGAAAATCAAAAAATATAGGTATAGGATCTTCCATTTGAAATAACAAAGTTGACAGTGATTGAGGCACAACGAACCACCCTGTATACACAAAATTGTAATAAAACTAAAGTCTAACGTACATCAAACGACTTTTATATTCAGCTTTTAATCCTATCACATATAGTTTCTGAGGTATGGTAGTGGGTTATCTTACGTGCCCCATCCTATACATCATACGGTGAAGGAAACCCTGTTTGTTGGAATCAAGAAGATTTACTCTCATTGCACCTGCCCCTACTACCTTTCTGTAGTAGTGACATTAGTAAACAGTTTTGTATACACCGAATATTATGGTTTTACTTATATCCCAATAAAGCGCGTTGAACTAAAGAATCATAAGCGGAAGTTACCTATAGTGAAAGTTTTATTTGCTATAAAATAAAAATGCAATAACTACAGAAATTGTCCCACTACTAATATGTCACACAAATTATTATTCTATTTAATTATCATAACTAAGTTAATGATTTATTACAATAAAAATAAATACAGTAATTTGTATTCTGAGGTGTTCCGTATTTATTGATGCGTTTTTGAGACTTGACACTAACAACCTGGGTTATTTTCATAATTGTTGAAGCGTTTGCAGCTACTATAATTTACTGAAGGAGTTGCTGGCGGCACAGCACGAATTTACTGCTCTGTAGCGTCGTCATAAATGAAAATCCAGCAGTTTTAGGTTTGTCGACCGTGGTAGTCAAAGTGTGCTGGTTCCACTGCATCCAGCCTCAGTACATTTATGTAAGTCCTTGCAACAAATCATCCAGAGAGATGCCAAAGAGTAATTTTTGATTTATCTCAAATTAATTTAATGATAGATTACAAAATATCATAATATTTGATTAAGTTAAAAAATCGTTTTTAAATAAGAGCTGGTTAATCTCTCATAATATGTAATTAAAAGATTAAGTACTTATTGGATGTCAACAGGTTTTTCACGATATAGTTTGTATGTAAAGGTTACCATGAAGGATCTTTAACGGTAGTAATACTTAAATAATACTACAATTTTGTTTTAGCCTCTTCTGGGATATAACCTAAGAATGAGAGTAATACTAGCATTTCACATGTAGAAAGGTACCAAAATTCAAAATAAAGCAGCGAGTGTAACCATGAGTATCGCTGCATAGATTGTTTTGAAATTTGGGTAGCTATATCTTGTGAGGCCGTAGTAGATAATGCTGCTATAATTTTGAAAATCGGTGCATGCAGAGTAATTAGCAAAAAACGAAAAATTTCAAATTTCGTTTTTAGGCGTTTTAGGGGTTCCTGGTCATTTTGTTCTTTTTTTTTTTTGATGGAGCTGAAATTGGGATAGTCTGGGGGTGGCTGTAAAACTGAAAATTTTGGTGAAAGAAAGACCTACCGGCATAAAACACTTTTTATGTGCATCAGAACATTGCCTGTTTTGTATTGTGCAAAATGGAAACTATTGAATCGGATTTAATGAAATTTTGACACCGTGGCGGGAATGGAAGTCGCGTACGATTTTCAAAAATCGTGCTAGTGGCGGCGCAGCAATCATCAAAATCCTAAAAATGTAAAAACAGCTCAAACTTCATTTTTAGGTAATTTGGAAGTTCCTGATCGCTTTGTTTCGCCCAGTTGACGCTTGCAGAAAAAAACTCACTTCCTATAGAGAGAGATGGAAGAAACTATTTACGAGAGTTTTTGTATTGGATATTTTTTTGCGGGTGAGAAGGCAATGATTTGGTTGCAAGGGGATCTCAGACTATAGCTTTATGCAATGGGAAATAATCAAACGGTATCACCGTTATATGTGCGAAGTACTGAGGCAAGCAACTTGACCCCATTTTTTTAATATCGAAAAATCGGCATGTCATGTGATGGGATCTCGGTTGAAGATTGCCAAATGAAAATTGTCATCATAGTTCCTACAAACAGAGATCCAAGAAACTATTTACGAAAGCTTTTGTGTTGGATGGTTTTTTTGCGGGCGGGCTATGATTTGGTTGCAGGGAATATCATACTATAGCTTTATGCAATGGGAAATAATAAAACAGTATCACCGTTATATGTGGGAAGTACTGAGTCAAGCAACTTGACCTCATTTTTTTAAATACCGAAAAATCGGCATGCCATGTGACTGGGATATCAGTTGAAGATTGCAAAACAAAATGGTATCACCGTAATATGTGAGAAGTACTGACAGTAGTTTGAACCAGTTATAGTTAAACCTTTGGCTTAACCAATTAAAACTTAACTTTAATTAAGGCTTAAAGTTGTGTGTCTTTGCACCGGTCAGGTATAACTTTAGTTATGAATTAACTTTTTTTTCATGGTGTTGGGAACAATGAATAAGGGGAAATTTAGCGAATTTCAGTTTTCAGGTTGGCAATCATGTCGTATTTTTGATGTTCTCTGATGGAAATGAAGGTCTTGTCACTGTTGTTGATAGCTGTCAAACATTATCTTTCAACTTCAACTGAGCCTGTTTGTTTTGATTAAGAAATTTCGGATTCATTTTATTATTTTTAGTTTCATTCGCATTAATTGATAACCCATTATCTTATCATAAATATCCAACTCACAGAACATAGCAACAGTGGTAAAAGTAGATCCTTGAAGTAAATGCACTTCTTTAGGTAAGACTTTGTCTGTGAAGTAGTTGATTGCAGTGACCAACCTTTGATGGATTTTAGGTGTATTCATTTTGGATCCTCTTGTATGGGAGTGACTACAGAAGACATCAGAGTAACAACATTTATGTTGGATTTGTTTGTGGTAAGTAAAAATATATAGAAATTCCCAAAGTGCTGAGGTCAACTAAAGACATTTTTATTGTACATTTATAGTGTTAAACTAGCAAAACGTCCATTCATGGGTAATGTGTGTGTGTGTGTGAGAGAAGAGATTGGCTTGGATGCGAGTCCATCAGCCACAGATATTTGGAAGTTCATGGGTAATAATTACTATTTTTATCTATACATAGGAGGTTTCAAGAAATGAATCAATTAAAACAGTAATTTTTTGACATAACCCTGAAATTAGTTTCCAGAGCAAGTGATATATGCAACAAAACAATATACATATTATGACTATCAACTTCCCTATTAAAACAGATTTGTGATATAGGCACTACTACAAAATGCTTGCTTTTTGTCATTGCAGGTGTGGAGAAAGAATTATTCAGGTTACCAAGTATTTGAGACAGAAGAGGCAGACCGATACCAGGAGGCGAAGAGCACATAATGTTATGCATTCAGAGCTTCATTGTGAAGGCTTCATAGAAAGTAAATACTAATATGTTCCACATACTGAGTAAATTAATAGAACCAATAAATTCATATGTTATCCATATATGATATCTGTCAATAAAAGGTGGAGAAAAAAATCACTTTCTTATAACTTCTCATATAACAAAATATAAAATATTTCATAGTATCAGTAGCTAATATGTGATATAAAATGGTGCCTAGATACAGCGTGGTTTGTTAAAAATATGTATTTCAAATGATAGTCTGCATAACATGCTCACAGAGAGTGATTAATTTCTGTCTTGTCAAACAAGGTGATTATTTAAAAAAATACTCATTGGGTGTCTGTAAAGTTGCACCCATCAGAAGGTAAGTATTATTACTTGACCAAAAACTACTGGATGAATTCTCTTATATTTTTATTATATATATTTTCTTTCAATATATCAGGGCTTGTCCTGAATAGTCGAAAATTCAGTAATTAGGATAGGGTGATCGGTGGAACACACAACAGTGATGTGCTGCCGCAGTCCTCAATAATAAGTATGGGCAATATTATTCAAATTACTCAGTTCCTGTTAATAAAGAGGCTTCAGATTTTCAGTAGTCCTATAAAGTATTCATTATCATCTGTCATCCTGAAATAATATTTTTATTAAAAATAGAAGGAAATTAACTAATGGGTAATGAAAATGAATTGAACAAAGTCCAACTAAGAACGGAAGGACACTTGCATTTTAATTTTTACAGTAATAACTACTCCTGTGCTATTCACATAATAATACTTCATCTTGCTGCAAACGAAATAATTGGGGCAGATCAATTTATTTTCTTTATATGGTAAACATTGGGCGACAAAGATGCAGTATCAAACAACTGTCCCTAGTGAATGTGATAGCTGTAATTTACAAATATACGTTTTATCTTTGCTGTTTTCAAAATACATTCAAGTTTTGATCGCCCATTATCTCATAAATTACAGCATTTTAATTAACTTTACTGATTTGCTTACCTGCTAAGATAGACTCCTTGAACAAGACAGCATTAACCGCAATGACCAAAAACGTGTTGAGAACACAAAAAATTCTCATAAACCATAACACGGTGACTTGCAGAAAAAGAAATCTTTCAGTCAGCGTATCAATGAACTACTATTATGCATGTGTATATTCAATTATTTCCTACAATATTATATCCTGGGGCCAAGCAACTGAATGGACCAGGGTATTTGTACTCCAAAAAAGAATTTTACGATTGATTTTCAACATCAAACCGATGGAGTCTTGCTATAAATTATTCGTGGATAATGGCCTTTTGACAGTTGCAGGCATATATTTATTCAAGTTACTTATCTATGTAAAACACAATTTAAACAATTTGAAAAAACACTCAGATATTCACTCATATTCAACAAGATCTAGTAGTAAGCTATATATACAGAAGTACCATCACGTTTTTTATAGAAAATCCCCTGATTACGCTGGCATCCACTACTACAATCTGTTACCTGATAGTTTAAAAAACATCCAATCAAAAATTAAGTTCAGGAAAAATTTGAGAAATTATCTTGTGGAGAAATGTTTTTATAGTCTGAAGGAGTTTGTTGAAACTACGTAAACTTTAGTGATTTTGTTATTTACATTCGTAACGTATTTTCTACTGTTGTTTGTATGTATTTTGTACTTATTTTGTCACTTACACTATCTATGTCAATTTACTTTTGTGTTTCACATCTATTGTGTTGTTTGACGAAACTTATCTGCCTCATAAGCAGCATGTAGTGAATAAATGATTCTATTCTATTCTATTCACTGATATTTGTCCAATTCCAGAGTCAGCTTTGTATAGTTGTAGTTCATATTGATTGAGGTTATGCTCGTATCCTCACGACTTGATATTGAATTCAAGTAATCTATTTTGATTCATAATTGCTTATAAAATATAGAAATAATTTTATAAAATATATTTCACAAACTAACCAAACTTATTTCTGTGGAGAGATCTGTCAGAATATGTTAAACCCACAAATGTCAAAAGTTAGGCCAAGAAACGTCAAAGTTAAACCCTACTTTGCCTTTGGCTTAAAGTGAATTATAAGTTTGACGCTAACTACAACCGGTGCAAAGCAATTCGCTCTTTAATTAAGGCTTAAGTTTAATTACAACTTTAACTATGACTGGTGCAAACCACTGTGAGTCAATCAACTTCACTTCATTTTTTTCTATAAAAATCTACTTGATAGTAGAGTGACATTCTTGTTTATAGCATGGCTCACTATATTATGTGTAGTGTTCCATGCGTAATTATTACTTACTAATCTTACTGGAGGTCTCATTATCAGTCAATAAGCGACTGCTCGGATAGAAAAAAAGCATTATGATTATGAGTCATCGAATCAAAATTATATCCCTTGAGATATTTCCTGTGCGCCTTGTTTGGGTGTCATGTGCCCACGGCATGCATTTGGCCCCAGAGATCCAGGCAAGGGGCACACGCAGGAGGCCTGACAAACACGAAAACAAAAGCAGCCTTGGAACGACGTCGTTTTAAATAACTGTTATTTGGCGTAAGGAAAATAACGAGCCAGAGCCGGAGATGCGCCGCACTAGGCTATTTCGAGAACACGCGATTCCGTTAATGACCACAAAGGGTACGTAACTGGCACTGCAAACAAATACGGGGGTCGCGAGCATTGATGTGTATGCTGCCGTCCAACATGAAAGGTCCTATCTGCTATATTCAAGTTCCGAGAAAATCAGCTTTTTGTCTTTTTTTATTATAAAACTCATATTCCCAGAAATTCTACCAATTTCATTTTATATATTATGTAGGAAAATGGAATCGAATTGCCCATCATAATTTTGCTTCTCATCATCCCCATCAAGAGATATTTGATAGTTTTGTCACTTAGGACAATGTAGCTTGAACTGGTACGCGTAATTCTCTTCGTCCCACCAAAACTGAAAGGTGGACAAGACACGCGATAAGACTGTATCTCGGGTTACGTAGGTTACGGAGAGTAGGCATATAATACTCGGATGTGTGGAAAACTGTATTAACATTAACTACAAAAGAAGCTCAGCTTAGACATTCGTAAATCGTACAATCAAAAAAAATATCTCGACTGCCGGCTTGACGTTTCCGTCGCCGATCCGTCAGAGGTCCTAGGTCCACTCTACCCACTCACTCTCGTCTAGTCTTCCGCCAGTGGCGACACATTACACTTGCCACTTTGTTTTTATGAGTGGCGTAACCGCTACAAGCTTAGTATATGCATATGCCATTATGTTTCCTAATTTTACTTATCGGATTTGTCCCAAATACGAATTATATTTTATTATTAAGCACTAAATTATAATAAGAAAAACTGAACATATTATTCATATAGTCATACATATATGATATTAACATATTAAACGAGAAAAGAATAAAGAATAATGGAGATGTTAAACATTTTCTTCATCAGAACCATCTTCGGAAACCGGCAACTCTTCTCAAAATATCAAGCGATTTTCAAGAATGCGATGTGATGTTTGATTTTTTGTTGTACTTCTACCTTCTTTACATTGCTTTACCTTTTCTAAAACAAACTGTTTTTTTGTTCCTTTGGTAATAGCCAGTATTGTTTATTGATGTGTTTTTGACTCGTGTACGAAATCTTTTTGGAGCATTTACATCATTCGCGATTTACTGTCAGTTCAGTGGCGCTCTTGATACTCACATGCAGCAACTGTTTCGTCGTATCCACCCAGCAGCGTGTAGGGGATTGTTTGTAGGGTATACATCGTCTTCTGTTTCTGCTAAAAGTACTAGGTCATCGAGATGTAAAACTATGTTTAAGGATCTAGGGTATAGCGCGCGAACTTGAGATTCAAAGAAAATAAGTATTCCCGTATTAGCGAGGAGGCGTGTTTGCTTGTTCCCTTTCTGCAGTATGTGTGTTTAGAATGAGAATGAGTGGAGAGAAGTCCAAAGGTCCAAAGGTCGCCATAAAGGTGAATTTCGTATTTAGAAGCTCTTGACGTTACCTTTGAACTTACAGTAATGACTCAAAAAGCAGAGTGAAGAAGAAAGTTTGTTCTATTTCAGTTCAGTGGCCCTGTTTTGATATCGTGTTCAGTTGTTAAATTACTAACATTTGAAGAGTGTATGATTTTGCGTTGAGAGAATTTTTGTACACTAAAAAACTTTTTTGAAAAAATTGCTAACTTGTCATTCATTATAAGGTCTTACCTACCACCTTCTGAAATATTATGTATGTAGTTTGAAAAGCAAGCGACTTGTGTGTTTACTGGGAAATCCGTGTTTTACAAGCCAAATACATTTATGTATAAATTTTTGTTTCCAGAACCCTTATTTACTGATATTTCTCGAGTTAATCTTTTCCCATATTTATAGCAGATTTGTTGTCAGTGTATAAACAGTTGTATTGCTCTTATTAGGTGTTCTAGGTATCCCTGTTCTTTCATATTATTCTATAATTTACATCTGTGTACATTGCAAAAGCTTTCACAAATTCTATGAAGCGTATATGCGTTCCTCTGTTGTACTCTCTGTGATCTGTTTGAATTTCGTACATTAAATACAAACAAAATAGATGACCTAACATCTTTAGCGGACTAACAGCAAGGATTCAGGTCGGGCAGATCACACACAGATGCGGTTTTTGTGATAAGACAGATAACAGAAAAATCAATTGAATATAACAGACCAGCATATATGTGCTTTATTAATTTGGAAAAAGCGTTTGGTCGAGTCGTACTGAAAGATGTCACACACCTACTTTACAACAGGCAAATCCCACATAACCTCATCAGAACCATAGAAAATATGTATGAAGGAAGTTGGGTCCAAGCAAAGATAAATGGAGTCCTGACTGAACCAGTAACTGTGGGCCGTGGCATTAGACAAGGGGATTTCCTGAGCCCTCTTCTCTTTAACATCATCATGGATGAAGTCATAAAAAATGTACGTGTTCTGAAAGGGTACAGAAGCGGCGAATTTGAAATCAGTATGCTGTGCTATGCCGAAGATGCCGTACTGGTAGCTGAGAGTGAGGAAGATCTACAGCGGCTACTACATCGATTTAACTGTATTGCCAAATCACTCAATATGACGATATCGCCCCAGAAAAATAAATGTATGACAACATCGAAACTGCTATTAAGATGCAAACTGGAAGTTGACGGCAATGTTATCCAACAAGAAATGAAATCTAAATACCTAGGCATAGAAATCTCAGGTTATGGTGATATTGACGGGGAGGTAAGAGAGCAAACTACGAGGGAACAATGCAGGATGTTTAAGTGACACCGTATGGCGCAATAAAAATATAAAAATAGAAACCAAATCAAGAATTTACAAGTCAATACTCGAGGCAATAGTAAGACCGACTATGACGTACACCGCTGAAACTCGACCCGACATAGCGAAAACTAAACAACTGTTAGAGACTATCGAAATGAGACTACTTCGTAGAATGACCGGGAAACACTTTTTGATCGAGAGCGAATTGAAGATATAAGAAGAAAGAGCAAGGTAGAAAACATCAATGAATAGGTACAAGTAGAAAAAAGGAATGGAACGACCACATAAGTAGAATGGATGAAAGAAGACTAGTTAGAATTGCACGCGACAAGTCTCCATTAGATCGCAGAATTCCAGGACGTTCCCGCAAAGGGTGGAGCGACAACCTAGCAGCGTAGGCAGAGATACGAAGGAATGAAACAGGCGATTCGCCTAAACTAAAAAAGGAAGAAGAAGAAATATGAGGTGTCATGTAGATTTTGATTAATATTCTTTTTATGTCTTTGTTCGCTGTTACCGTATGTTTGATTTTTGCACCATTGCCGGTCACCCCGCGATACGCTGCCAACGTAGGACATCGGGTTAGTATTCTCACAAAAACATTTGGCAGCTGTAGTCGAGATTCGAGCAAGCAGATTCCTTGTCTGCCAAACATAAATATCCGAGAAACACTTGGAATGTCTCTCATCATTCATAGTAAAATACAATGACAAAGTTTTGTTTGAACTGCCCACGTATACACGGACTATCTGGCAAACGCGTTTTTGTTAATGACTGAAACCACAATAACTACTACACGTTCCAGTTTTTGTTTTCCTTGTTTCGTTGATGGCGTCTGTGCATAATGGGTCGACGCGGCGTTGGCAGAGCATACGTTCAAAAAAAAACGCACCACAATGAGGCCTTCGCGTGAAAATAGCACTGTTGAAATATTCCTACATATGCTGATGAATTATAGATTACAATGTTCATTATGCTGACCTGCTTAAAATATGCATTAGTTGTTCGGGTAGTATAATGAGTTTTATTTTTAACATGAAGCTAAGTTGTCAGTGGTTTGACAATGTACGTTGTTTACTCACTGTTTTTAGGCGGTGCGCAGTGATGTGGCCTAGTAAAAGAATACGTTTAACTTGGCAGAGATCCTGGATTGATAAATATTTGATTCTGATCTTAGATAAGGAAAGAGAAAGGACAGAATGCATGGCTAGAATCTTCGTTACCAAAAAGTACCTATGCGCTAGTCCCAGTGCCGTAGCTAATTAGATTAACATTATGGTTAAGCTATTTGGAGAAATAATCTATTTACACATAAAATTTATTAAAATATTGTTCTTCACGGGTTTTGTATGGCCAATTTCACCATGCACAGTTCAGATTTAAGTAATTAACATTAACTTAACCGTGAACTTCCATTTGACCGATATCTTGTCTTGCAAAATGTAAGCTATAACAGATACGTCACTGGAAAACCGATTGTATTTGAACCAAAACATGTATTAAAAATTATAATTTTTACACTTTTCATGCACAAAAATATTATGATTCGCATGTTGGTCGTACATTTGAAACTATATTTTGGATACATATACAGGGTGTCCCACGACGACTAAGACAACTAATATATCGGAACTGGGCAGTAGTAGCGAATTATAATTCTGGGAGTGTAAATTAGAACAAATACAGTATCTTTTCTTGTTATTGCGTCACCCAATAAGGTATTTGTTTTTGGTCACGTGACGTCCGATTTAAAATTTCTAATGGGACAGCCTGTATATTTGTGACTTTTTTTGTTCCTCCCGATAAAACAATTTTAATAAACTAGCACACTTGGTGTCTAAAGTGATTAGTTCAAGAGCTACAGGTACTTATAGGATGGTACCACTACCATTGATTATAATAATAATATGTACCCCTACAGTTAAAATTATTTTGATAGTGTTTCATAATGGTAGTGGTACAGTGTTTAAGTACCCGTAGCTCTCGAATTAATCCTTTTAGAGCCCAAGTGAGCTAGTTTGTTGGAATTGTTTTATCGGGAAGAACAAAAAAAGTCACAAGTATATAGGGTGTCCCATTAAAATTTTTGAATCGGACGTCATGTGACCAAAAACAAATACCTTATTGGGTGATACAATAATAAGAAAAGATACTACATTTGCTCTAATTTACACCCCCAAAATTATAATTTGCTACTACTGCCCAGTTCCGGTATATTGCTTGTCTTAATCGTCGTAGGACACCCAACTACTATTACGCAAACCACAGTATTTCACAATGATTGGTCTTAAAAGCGTTAAATATCGCAAAAAACACCACCGTACCAAAATGTCTGTTTTCCACCAAAATTTTGATAGCTATTCATTTTCTGTCACAGCCAATTCATATAGCATTAGGTTAGCGTGCGGTATCCCCTCTCTTTCCTTATCTAAGATTCTGATATTAACATAAATGATTCTGGAAATTCTGCTTGAAAATAAATACAAAATTTTTCAGGAAGCTTAATAAGGTACTCTCTTTTTTAGTGTAATCAGTATACGAAAGACGACAAATTAATAAGTCAAATTCATTCCACTTTACTGGTCTTCATTAAAACCACATAAAATTCTGAAAGATGATAGAAATTATATTAATGTTTTGACTACGTCTGTAGCGTTCACCAGAGTACACAATGTGCCAGTGATTCTAAAATCTTAAAGAATACAGAGCTTTCCACCTAAGACACATATTACTTACTGCAAACCGCAGCTCATTCGTCCTATTGTTGCTGTGCTATATGCCTCGTTTTTCTAAAGACTGCAAACATACATCACAATTTCTTGTACAAGACTTGCTTCAATGTATTGTATAATATAAATTGGTTCAAAAGCGCAAATTAAACCCAAATTGTGTAGAGAATAGAACATCTTCTATTGCAATACAATTCCCAGGTTGGGCGCATGCGCATTTTTTGGACGGCCAATCGGGCTGCGTAACAATCATGATGCATAATATTATAGCAAGAACCATGGTATACTCGTAGGTACACAGAGAAAGACACAAATAGTTTGATAAAGTGCATGAGATATTATCTATTCTGAGGTCAGCGTCAACACTGTTGCTAATACTACCTACACAGTACTACCAGGAACGTAACATTTTTTCAAATGAAACACCTTGTCTCATTATCCTAAGGACTATAATATATTACACAAATTCAGTTCACTGTGGAGACGAACAACTGGAAACTTTCTTTCCGCATCCCAACAACATGAAGTCACCCATAAAATTCACAAAATAAGAAGAAAAAACAACATAACAACATCAGCCTTTCTTTTTTGGGTGGATTGGCAATTAGAAGAAATACTCAGATAAAACCTAACGTGTACAGAAAACCAACGCACACAAGACAGTACCTGCATTATGTCTAAAACTATCCAAGATAAATGGAAAATGAAGCTATGTGTACCTTGGTCGATCGAGCCAATAACATTTGTACCTAATACACAACAGAAACTGGAAGAAGAACTACGTCACATTAAAGGAGATCTGTCAAAGATCGCATAACCCAAGAAGCTAGTGCAACAGTACAACGGAATGGTACTAGCAAAAATAGAGGTTGTGAAGAACACAGACACTTACTGGGTATACCATACGTGAAAGAACTATCGGGAATAGGGTGAAAATATAAAATTCAAACACGATTCTCAAGAAGTCCCACTCTCCGAAGACTACTACTGAAGACAAAACCCAAGAATGAACATCAAGAAAATAAAAACTACATCTGCATCCACGCAGGTAAATGCGGCAAAGTATACATACAAGATTGGAGAAACGAAAAGACCTCTAGGAGCGAGAATTCACGTCCAATGGATCAACACCCAGCAAGCAGAGACAGGGAGGTCTGGAATAGCAGATCACGCAAAATTATTTGGGTCAGTGTTATTGACAAAGAAACACTGGTATCGCCAGTGACATTTCCAACAAAAAAAATATATTTGCATGTACATCATTTAACTACACGCGCCTTGTTTTGTAAGTTAACTACAAGCATGGTGTACACCACCTACATATATATTATATATATATATATATATAATAAATGCCAACAAACTAATTGTAAAATTAGTAATAATACTATTCACGATTTTATTACAAAAAACACTCATACCTTATCCCTGGGAAGAAGTTCAACGTAGTGAATGTTATAATATATCGAAGTAAATACATTTTCTGTTTCACTAGTACAAGAGTGGTGTATTCTAGGCACCAGACGAAGCAGCATTAGCTAAAACATTGTCATCATTACATTTATATAGCTTTTTTATTAAAAAGGACTGTAAGTATCAAAAAAGTATATTTATAAAGAAACTCAAAACAACTGAATAAATAAAAATATCAATATTATTTTTACACAACTACAAGAGCGGTGTATTATAGGTACCAGACGGACTAGTCAAACTTTACTTGTTCGGCAAACTTTGCGAGACAACTGACGATTGACGACGAAGGGTTAGGTAGAACGGCACATGCGACACCTTACATCTTTCATGAATCTGAACGTACTTTAAACCGATGGTGTACCCAGTACACCAGCGCTTGAAGTTAAAGTATATATGCAGGACCCTCACAGAGCGTTATCTAACCCTCGTGCATTCTTCATCGTGATTACGTGGTAGCGATTAAGAGCTAATATAGTCATATGTCGAGAACTCATATATTCATCCAATTAAGTCGGACAAATAAAGTGCTATATCCTTATTAACATAAATTATAGATTATATTTATACAAACTGTATTTAAATGGAATGATAGATGTGACAGTATTTTCTATGATGCGCTGTAGTGCTAGATCCGGTAGCAAAGTGCGATACCTCGGTGTATGCTTGTAAAAGGCCTTTAAGTGTCCATTAATCACCCGGGCTGAGTAGATGGAATCGGTAGTTCTCACGCATTATACAAACTATATTTTTGCGCTCATACACATATATGCTCAAAACAGGTTAAAAAAGGCTTACAGCTACAACCGCTATACCGTGCACTTGACCTACGCATGAGACATTAGAGTTGGTAGAAGTTATTCGCCTTAAATAACAAGTTCATGTCCCAGTGAGGTGATAGATGTACAGTCAAGATCCCCCATACAACAAAAGGTTGTCCACATTGATGTGGAAGGTGCTAGAAGTCTAAGCTCCATTAGACCTACCAAATGTACTGTTTTTGCTTTCCATTCAACCGTTCACTAAAATCAGCATTTAAAAAAAATCTGTTACGGTTATCTACTAATATCTAATGAGAAAAGTACAGTTTTGTATAGCCACTACAATGGAACACCATTTTGCCCTTCAGAGTAGGGTGAGTAAGTTCTATAGTTCTCCAACCATTGACTATTTTTTTTTTGTTTTATGAAAATGCTTTAGCTACTCCATAATCACTCCTATTAGTAAGTACCGTTTTTTACTAAAGCATTCTCTTCTTATAGTATACGACTCCAGACTCTTGCCATTCTGCAAGGCTAAAGAAAATTCCTTCGTAGTAATCGTGCTAGAAGTACCTGTGTATGGCGGCGTAACCAAAAACTAATATGCATCTGTTAGGCCCAATAGCCGAATTCGGGCAATGCCCGAAAAAAATACGCAGAACTAGTTTTGAGCAAGGAATATTTCTCAAACCCAAAATATTAATTTTGTACGGCTATTGAGCATTACCAAATAGGTAGAACTAGTTTTGCGCAAATTGAAGAAGGAGGCTTGCGCTTTGTTACCTATTTGGCTTTTTCTGATATCGTGTTTGGTTGTTAAATTACAGACATTTGAAAAATGTGTGATTTTGCATTGCGAGTTTTTTTGCACACTAAAAAATTTTTTTGAGAAAATCGCAAATAGTTGTCATTCATTAACGTCTTAACTATCACCTTTTGAAATACTGTGTATGTAGTTTGAAAAACAAGTCAGTTATGTTCGAAATGGGAATCCGTGTTTTAACATGGCAAATACATATGTGTATGTATAACTGTGTATACCCAGACCCCTTATGTAAACACCATCTTTGAGGGTTAGGTAGAACGGCAGAGGCGACACCTTACATCTTTCAGGAAACTGAACGTACTTTAAAGCGATGGTGTATCCAGTACACCAGCGCTTGTAATTAAAAGATATATCCAGGACCCTCACAGAGCGTTATCTAGTCCTCGTGCATTCTTCATTGTAATTACATGGTAGCGATTAAGAGCTAATATAGTCAGTCATATGTCGAGACCTCATATATTCATCCAATTAAGTCGGACAAATAAAGTGCTATATCCTTATTATCATAAATTATAGATTATATTTATACAAACTGTATTTAAATGAAATGATAAATGTGACAGTATTTTCTATGATGCGCTGTAGTGCTAGATCGGTCCGGTAGCAAAGTGCGACAGTAAGTACCGGTTCTTGTTTAACGAACTCTTTCTATTGGGTATTGAGGTCTATAGTTAATAAGTATCATCCAATAGTATTTTATCAATATTGAAAACAAAACGTCAAAGCTGGATAACACTTTTGTCAAAAAGATTTTAGAATTTATGTATCAAAATCATAGTAGAAAATCAAAACAAAGCAATTGATTTGCAAGTAGATGCCAGATTTTTTCATTTTTGCCTTATTGTATAATTATTAATTTCGAATTGCGCTAGTTTGTAACACAATGATAAAAGTACTATCAATCACAGCTACCTTAATTAATAATTAATAATACCACCTTACGTCATCGTCAGTTAGAAATAATTGATTATAAACACTACATATGTTTATGTCTACTGGATGCATGTTTGTCATGAATCTTCATACAGAAATATTCACATAGGGTGTAAAGGTGGAACTGACGTTCTTTATCCTATATTTCCAATTTATATCAAATGATTCCTCCCTCCATCTAAGGTCTAATAATTTATAAATAATTCAATACCCTGTAACGATCTGTTCCCGTCAAAACAAGGAATGGTTTTTGGCTTTATCCACACTTGTTTCTAGAAAAACTAATAATAAAGCATAAAGAAGTTTCTCATACGTTGGTAAATTCACAATTGTTATTGTATATAGAGAGAGAAAATCTTGGGGATGTCCGCAAACAGGAAGAGGTTGAGGAGCAGAAAAATTGAAGGATGGTAACCCGAGCGATACGTATTTCTGCTAACTGGATTCATCAGGCCCAAATGGATGTCATATGCCCACACCTAGATGAGGTCACATAACATATCATTCTGGCTGTATGTGTGTGTTTTACACCCGAAACCAAATGATATGTTATGTGACCTCATCTAGGTGTGGGAATATGACATCCATTTGGGCCTGATGAAGCCAATTAGCAGAAATACGTATCGCTCGGGTTACCGTCCTTCAATTTTTCTGCTCCTCAACATCTTCCTGTTTGCGGTGTATGCTTGTAAAAAGCCTTTAAGTATCCATTAACAACCCAGGCCGAGTAGATAGACTCTCACTATTTCTCACGCATTATACAGACTATATTTTTACGGTACATATACATACATATAAGCTCAAAACAGGTTAAAAACTCAAACAGTTTGGAGGAAAAAAGCTTATGGCTACAATGGCTACAATGGAACACCATTTTGCCCTTCATAGTAGGGTGAGCGTGTTCTATAGTTCTCCATGAAAATGTTTTAGCTACCCCATAATCACTCCTATCATTAAGTACCGTTTTTTACTAAAATATTTTCTTCTTATAATATACAGCTCTCGACTCTTGCCGTCTGACAAGGCTGAAGAAAATTCCTTCGTAGTAATCATGCTAGAAGTACCTGTATATGACGGCGTAACGAAAAACTAATAGGTATACACGGAAGTTTGTTCGCAAGCGCAAGCAAACAAAGCGCATCTTCTCCCAGGTACAGGATATTTCCAGTTTCAGATATTCACAGAATAGAGTAAGGTACTGTTTGCATTTTTTAAACTTGTTTGCACCTTGACATTGTTCCATATTGTTTCAAGTAGTTAGAAACATCTTAATTTCTGAAGCTTACGTTTTGGGAACTTTTTGGTTTCGACGATTACGCCATACATATTGGAAAATCCTAAGCTTCATTTTATGAGGTATAAGCCTACAACAATGTTTATAGTTTAATTGTTAAATATAGAAATTGCTACGTATCTTCAATTTTAAGTCACGTTTTACAACAATAATGTATGTTGACAAGTGTACTAACATGCTTTGTCATGTACATATCGCGAAATACCAATGTATTACTTAGACTTTGATTTGCAAATAAATAATAAGGTACACTTACATTGGCGTGCTCGACTTTGGATTAGGCGATGAAACTGTTGTGCTCTTTTTTGTGTCTTTACCGATAGGTGCTACATAACGAAAACCCATGTCACTCATTTCCGTTTGTCTGTCTGTCTGTTGGCGTTTTTCAAGCCTCGTAATCTCAGTAACCCCTAAATGGTTCTGGAAATTTTTTTTAGGTGTGGATGAAGTTGGAGTGAATCTGAAAATTTTATTGTAATCATACTAGGCCAACCGCGGAACTGTTGGCTCTTGGGCTGTTCGGCCATCGTCGACACGTTCCGCCGCCGTCGGCGCGCTTCGCTTCTTAACGTTTCGCTAATACCAGTAGTTGGCTTCCTCAGAAGCTGTTACCTGTTCGGCGTGTTCCCGGAACCTGAGACTGCGTCACCGGGTTAAGCACTTACAGACCCCGGATTGGGATTGGGATAGGCTGTGCTGTGCTGTGGATCTCCTGCACATCCCAGAATTTTTGTGCCTCTTAAGACGGGTTTCCATATTCTGTTGAGTTGGTATGCTTCTTCTTTGTCGTTGAAGTTGTTTTTATGTTTACAAATCTCAATGGATCCCCTGCGCAATCTGGCGTAACAAGAGGAGGTCGTAGCCTGGATATGTGCCTCATCAAACTTTATCTTGTGGTCACCGCTTTTCTGGAGTGCACGCTTAGCTACTGTGATTTTTCTGTCTGACCTAGTTAAAAAAAGTCCCAAAAATGTTCATTCTGCCAGTGAAATCCTTTCTCTGGGTACGTACTCCACTGGCGCTATTAAAGCATCACAATGAACTCCGTAAGAGGTTAAGTATATAAATAACATCCATACATTTTAATGAATAACAGGTTGTGTTACTTTATTATGATATTTACTCGTGTTATCTAACCATTAAAAGATTGCACCTTAAGTATAATTGCTGCTATTATTCCCGGAAAGCAGGTCATTTTTTAATAACATGCAGAATGTACGGGTATTATTTGCCGTGGCTTATTGAGATGTAAGGCGATTAAGTGTTGCTCTTTAATTATTGCATTTCACTTTCCACGTGTGTGCAAATGCCAATTAAGATTCACGAACGCATTTCGTAACGGTCAGTATACTATTTTTATGCTTATAGTCGCAGCACTAGCTGTAAAATGTCAGTACGCTTGTTGTCAATCCACTGATAAAGGAGTTCTCTTGAAACGAGGTCAAACGAAACTAAATGAAAGCCGCTGTGATCTTGTATACGTCCAAATGAATATCGTCTTGAATGCAGTCAGCCATATACTTAATTAGAACTAATGCCATCTTAGATGAAATAAATGATACTTTATCACAAGGTAATATGATTCAAATGTTTATTAAGAGTACTTATTTCAAGCTCATTATTTACAAATCTTGTTCTTCTTGATAATAAACTTTGTGCAAAGCCAACTTTTTTGTATATTTAATAGCACATTACCATATCAAAGGTTTCTTCTTAGCGTAAGATTATTATATCTTTAAAACAAAGAATATCATCCTACAGTTAAGACAGTATATTTTTTTATTTTTTATATTAAAATATGACTGTATTTGTTGCAAATATACAGGGTTACTGGTGACTCGACCATTTTCCTGCAAGAGGTGATAGAGGGACTCAAATGTAATAGATTTAACCCCCCATATGTAATTCCGAAAACCGATAGTTTTCAAGACAATCAACATTTAATGTTTTTCAACCAAATGTCCAAATTTCCACACTAGATCCTAAACTAAGAAAAAAACCTGTTGTTGATTCTGATAATTTTTATTTTAGTATTTAACTAACACATACACAAAGCTAACTTAGTATTAAAACGTTTCAAAATACTAAACAGTTCTAAACTAAATACAAATATTTAAAAAATAATCAACAAAATTTTTACATTCACCGTGAAAGAAAATTATCTAACTCAAAAAAAATTATACAAACGGTCGAACAAATCACTAAAAAAATTTTCCTACCTAATAACCTTTTAATTAAATCCACTCGAAGTTTCTAGAGATCTTGCTCAATGTGTTGCCCTTGATTTCGGATACAAGTACGGATCCGCTTCCTCACTTCGGTTTTTGTAACTCGTGTTGAAAAAGCTCGTTTCATCTCCTCCGCCGCATTGATAATTTTTTGCCTTAGTTCGTCAGCAGTATTAACTGGAGTCTCGTAAACCAATGCCTTCATGTGACCCCAGACGTAAAAATCAAGAGGTGTCTGCCGAATTGTGATACGGTAATGTGCTGGACAACCGTCATGCTGGAATATCATGTTGTTGATGATTCTGTGTTATGTTGATAAATTTTGTTAAATAGTTACTTGTGGTTATACTGTCATTCTTGTCCTTGGAGTAGGCCATCAGATAAGGAAGTTTTTAAAATAATTTGTTTGACTGGTTCTGTATCTTTTTTTGAGCTAGACAATTTCCTTTCGCGGTGAATGTAAAAATGTTGTTCTTTATTTTTTAAATAATTGTATGTAGTTTGAAACTGTTTAGTATTTTTACACATTTAAATACTACTGTCAGTAAAAAACTAGATTGGAAATTACTAAAATCGACAGCAGGGTTTTTTCTAAATTTGGGATGTAGTGTGGAAATTTGGACATATCGTTCAAAAACATTAAATGTTAATTATCTCGAAAACTATCGGTTTTCGGAATTACGTATGGGGGGTAAAATCTATTGCATTTGAGTCCCCCTATCACTTCCTACAGGAAAGTGGTCGAGTTACCAGTAACCCTCTATATTTCCTTGCCTAAAGATATTCATGTTCTTGGCCAAAATATATATTCTCTTGTATGAAGGAAGTAATACTTTGTGTGTACGTCTGAGGTAAATTACGAATTTGGGCGAATTAGTTGGGCACATTTGTATGTGCACAAAGTTGATTTGAGAGATGGTGCCGCAAGGGTCTGGCCAATATTAAATTTATGCAGCACCACTTTATTTTCTTCGTTCGTTTCACTTTTTAGCATCTGATGTTTGAGCAGAAATGCGTATAGGTACGTACAGAGCTTACAGCGTAAACTATTCAGTGATTCACTTATTTGCTATTGATGAACCTGATGAACTGGACGCTGGTCAACTGACACTCTGATTCTGATATCGATACAGGCTTGAACCCTTGGACCGACAGCAGGCAGCGAGATAGGTGCGTAGTGGGAAAAACGTTTTAGGGAAGGATTTTATGGCTTTCGGGCAAAGACAATTCTCTTCTTATATAATCATATCTTTATCCTAAAGGCGTGGGCTTTGCAACAAAATAGTAAATGATCAAGGTAACTGACGACTTCAGCTAACCTCGCGAATATTCTTTACTTAAGATAATATTTCTTTAATGGGAGATAATTACTTCCTCCGAAGATAATTTTTGGTCAAGATAATGCATTTCCTTGATTCAAGACAAGTGTTTTTTCAGTGTCCTTAATGAGTGTCTGATGCGCCGAGGTTATTTGAGAAATAATTACAAGGTTGTACCAACAAATTCGAATTGTTTAGTAAGTGAACAAGGGTTTTGTTTGTCCGCACGATCCTAAAAATATTATAAACATTGCGTTTATCAAGCAGCTTGATTTAATGATGGCGGAAGACAAGTGCACGATGGGACACAAATGACACAGGATTGTTTGAACATGTTTCCAGACCGTCCCGGGCAAATTTATTGTATTTTCCTTACATACTAGTCAGTAATTTAAATATCAAAACTGGTTTGAGTAGATATTGGAAAAAGCGTGTGAGGGAGATCCCAAAATAGAATATTGCTTCAAGAGTATCCAATTGATATATTGATGTATTTTACTAATTTATTTGAGGACTTTTTTACTAGACAATTGACAAACTTTCATACACACATTTATATCGTTAGTGGTTTTATAATTCAATTCTTGAATATATGCTATATGAATACAGCTACGTGAAAATTATTCCAAAATTAAGAAATATTGAGGGCTGTAGGCTTCCTGGCTGCTAGTGCACATGCCTGAAAGTGATCAGCAATAAAACAGACAAAAATTTGCGGCAGATTGGTAAGCCATCAAGTGCAGATTATACCAGAGTGTGAGTAGGAAACAGAATAGACCAGAAGCTTAAAACCACTACCACCATGCATGAGGACTTGTTTTAACTGAATTTAACTATAGTATGCTGTACATAGCCAATACCACGTAAAAGGCATTGCTTTCGGTGTGGCTGTATCTGTATATGAAATACGCACAATAAACAGATATTCTCAAGGCATGTCGCCAGTTGACCCTTCGTGGTAGTACATAGAACTAGATACTTTGCGAGTAGACCCCTAGTATCTTAGTGGTCCACACAGTTGTTACAATAATCCTCCGCCCTAGCGATTTGAGCTCTTGGGGAGGTAATTCGCGAGTTGACCCTTAATACCCAAGAGCTGCTCGGGTTTTGTTATATGCTTTTAGTATAATTACATACTACATTATTCCATCTATCCTCTTGGAAAGGTATTTCGCAAGTTAATACCTAGGCCCCAATAGATGTTTGATTTGTATGACTGCGATATGAAAACAGATAACATACCTATTCTTGAGGTACGTCGCAAGTTGACACTTCGTGCTTAACTAGTTAATGATAATGATAATTCTTCGCCCTAGTGATTTGAGTTCTTGGAGAGCTGTTCGACGAGTTGACCCTTAATACCAACGAACCAATTTTGTTATATGTATGTTATATGTATGTTGTTTTGTATAGTTGCACAATATATTACTTCAAATACCATTTTATGCTTAAATATTTATTTGGTGTGTAATCTATTTGTAGTTATGTTTTTAATTATTACAATGTCATTAACCCGGCTGCTATGTCAAACAGGCCAGTATAAAAATAACATCATGTTTTTTACTAAACATATGCTAGACTATTTTTGAAATTTATTCTTCTTCAATGTATTAGTTACTTAACAGGAATCTTTTTATCTAATTTCTAGATGTGTCATCTCCAGCGCTTTTCCTGATACACACAGAACCTTTTGCTGAAATTAAAGTAGGTAGTAGTAGTAAGTTACTGTTTAAATATTTCATTCTGCTGTTACCCAATTTATGTTGGTAATATGTTTACCGGCTGAATTACTACCTTATTAAATGTTTGTGAGAATAATCATTTACTTTTTTGTCTCCTAGTCAAGGTGCTTGGTATTAGCTTTGTATTAGGATATATTTTTATTTTCATTTTTTTTTTTGTTTTGTAATCAGTTGTAGATCCATATTATTATATCAGCAGTTTCAGTTAAGCCACTACGTATTTATATTACAACAAAGCTTTCATCGAAATTCATTTTAACAGCACATGCCTCTTGCTGCAAGGATTTACTATTATTATTCCCAGCCCAACAGTCGTAAAGATATATTATAACACGGCGAAATTTACGGTCCCCTGGTCTCCAACAATACCCCATGCCGTTCAAAGCTAAAAATAGGTAGAAATGTATACACCAATGAAAAGTTTTTCTAAGAACCTTATTACTGCGCCAGACAAGTTCCCCCACGCTGCGGGTCTTATCTGTTCCGGGGAGATTTCAATAAATTCAGCTTTTCGGAATAAATTCGGCGATGGATGGTGAAGTGAAGCCGGGCAAACAATGCGTCGGGCTTCCCTAGAAAGCTGATTGTTATTTTTTTTTTGTCGGAAATGCAAGCGGGGTACGCCGGGTCATTGTTACTTTTAAGCAGGATAAATGACCAGAGGAAAGGGAAACGACCTGATTTTGAAACAGTTACAGGAGTTTGTTAAACAATGGACTAGTATCATGAGTTTGAAAACAATGATTGAATCGTTATAATCCTGTAGTGTATACACAAATAGGTGTACTGATGCTTTTCGTTACTCTCTGCATCATTTTGTTTACTAGTAATTCCATTTTAAAAGTTTTTTTTGAAACATCGTTTATTTCTGGAAATAATTAGATAACAATAAAATTTAACAATTCTCTAAACAGTACCGAAGGTTCTGGCCTCGAGAATTATAAACATAATCTTATCAACAGTGCTTATTTTTCTCCTTAACTAGATTGCTACTACAGTCCCTAATTACATAACACGCTACTTAATTAACTATATAGATGCCTAGGCGTTGTATTAAATTGTACAAGAAGCTATTATAACATATTTTACATCTAATTTCAACTGGTAACCGATTATAAGCTCTAGACGCGGACTGCATTGGACAATTTAAAGCTATATTTGTACGACTGTAAACCGGGTATATATTGTTTTGTGACCTGGTAAAACGATCACGTATTTCACTTATAAAATTATAGTTAGTGTTATTCTTTTGTCTGCTAATAATTACTTTGTATATTAACTCACATTGTTCAAGCTCTAAAATTCTAACCATCTGAGCAACTTTTAGTTCTGTATATAACGTGCTTGTATTGGTATGTTCGCTATAATTGAGTAGTATTTTTAAAATTTAATTTTGCAATGTTTGACTATTTTGAGATAAAGTTCCTGAACAAGTTCCCCATATTGGAATTAAGTACCTCAAATGTGCAGGAAAGAATGCGTTATAAATACTGTATTTGGTTTTCTTAGTAAAGTAATATCGACATTTAAATATTATGGGCAGCATCGGAGTAACTTTTTTAGTAATGTGATTTAGACGTGGTTGCCAATTTAAACTTTCATCCACTATAAACCCCAAATATTTTAGTGATGAGACCTTGTCCAACATGATATTGTTAAATGCAATCTGAAGTTCATTAACTATGGTATTTTTCCTCTTAAATAAAATGTATTTGCTCTTATCAATATTTATTTTTAAATTATTATGAAATAACCATTTCAGGTATTTGTCCAAGTCTTGATTCACTAAAACCTGAAGTTCTAGTTCAGTTCTTGCTATGCATACTAGTACTGTATCGTTTAGCTTAAAAGAAGGTTTTCAAATTTTGCCAATCTGTATAAAGCGCGCTATACAAACTACTGTTTTATGATTTGTCTTTCGTTAAGAGGATGTCTTGTGGGTTTCATCTCTTGGCTGTTTATATGAAGGAAGGTTCTGTGAGAGAAGGCTTTATTTTGTGAATCGTGCAGTTAGTTGTCAAGTGAAGTTAAACCTAACCTCATAATTTTATAAGTTTCCTGTCTTATATCAAAGCTTCTTTGCCTCTAGAACTAAAGACGTTATAACTTTATAATGCGGCGAATAACTGATTCCGAGAATTTGAATAGTTTACGCATTGGTATGCATACACGGTGAGTCAAGCTCAACGCCTCGGAGTCTTGTGACCAAACGATACCACTTTTCAAAAAATTAATTCTGGGAGTGTATATAGGTCGAGTTGGATTACATTTTGAAAATAATGACTTTTATACAGGGTGTTTAATATAAGCGTGCCATATCAAAGTTATGTTTTTTTTAAATGGAACACCCTATATATTATTGCATATTTAGATTCCCCGGTCAATTCTAGTGTGACCTTATGTATCACAATGGGACTTACATCGAACCGTTTAAGTGCCAAGCACAATTTTTGGTATAAGTAGACATCAGAAAAAAATTGGATATGGCAGCAATTATAAAACTTAGAGGACTGTGACTTTGCCGTATCATTAAGCATGACATGCGTGAGCTTAGGTTAGACTTTTAACTTTGAACTATATTTGTGCTTGGAGAAATTGGTAGATTAAATAAGGAAACTTCAATCAGTGGTAACTTAATCCTTTCAAATGGAAATGCTTATTTTTTTTATATGATCAAATGTGCAAATTGATCGGCTCTCTAATGATATAAGATTATGGTTATCGTAGTTTTCGTTTAATTTCGATATTTCAATCAAATCGGTGTTTTCCAACTCCCCTACCTATGAACAAACTAGCAGGCCATGTAGTATAAACAAAAACGTGTTCAGATGGAAGAAAACAACTAACTTAGCAGAAAGACACAGACGAACTAAAGTAAAGGGACATGATTTTAAAAATTCCTTACAACCAATAAACTCTAACCAGAAACAACGGCGGTAACATGTCTAAGGCCAAAGAGAATCTGGAATACGACTGAAAAGGATAATTTTCGCGGACTACTAGCTAATGTAATGTATTATAGATTAAAAATCTCCAAAACCACTAAAACCTTGAAAATGAAAGGAAAACATTCAGCAATTGTTGCTGGCAGTCAAATATCTCCAACACACAATTTCACATTTAATGTTATAAAACAGTAGTCATCTCCCTCAAAGTCAAAAGTAACGATGCCTTTGACTGTCCGACTGTAGCCCTTTAAATCTTTCAGTATCTATTAGCCAAAAAGGAATACTGACAAATCGGATTTTAAATTTCTTCCAGGTAAATTGTGTTTTATAATTTTCAGTCTATAGTTCATTTTAGGTGATCTTGCTTGTGGGTACTGAAGAATTTGCAAAACTCCAGTCAGAGGTATCGTTACTTTTGACTTGACGGAGATTACTACTTTTTTAAATCATTAAATGTGAAATATTGTTCTGAAGCTAATAAACTGTCAGCAAGATTCGGTGGTAGATTTCCTTTCATTTCAATATTTTTGATGGTTTTGTGAACTGCTAATATTTAGTAGGTATATTGTAGTTGATGGTATGCTGCGAAAAATATCCATTTCTGTCGTACTCCAGCTGCTTTTTGACCTTAGATGTATTACCTCTACTATTTCTGATAAGACTTGATTTGTTGTAAATTATTTTTATAATCTTGACTCTTTACTCTACTGCGTCTGTATCATTCTGCTAAGTTAGTTGTTTTCTTCTATCTGAACAGTTTTTTGTTTATAAACAAATATTTCATAGCCTTCTAAGTGGCTTATAGGTAGGAAAATTGAAAAACACCGGTTTGATTGAAAACTTGAAATTAAATGAAAACTACCAAAAATTGATACTTACAACCTCATATTATTAGAAAGGCTATCAAATTCTACATTCGACTGTATAAAAATAATTAGGCATTCTCATTTGAAAAAATCAAATTATCTCTGGTTGAAGTTTCCTTAATTAGTCTACCGATTTATCCAAGTACAAATGTAATTCAAAACTGACCGTCTAAACCTAAGCTAACTCATTTCATGCTTAGTAACGTGGCAAGGTCACAGCCCTCTCAGTTTTATAATCGCTGTGATATTCAATTTTTTTCTGATGTCTACTTGTACCAAAAATTGTGCTTTGCACCTAAACGGTACGATGTAAGTCTGATATGTGATACATAAAGTCACTCTAGAATTGACCAGGGAATTTAATATGCAATAATATATAGGGTGTTCTATTCAAAAAAACATAACTTTGATATGGCACGCTTTTATTAAATACCCTGTATAAAAGTCATTATTTTCAAAATGTAGTCCAACTCGACCTACATACACTCCTCGCAAAGCTAAGTTCCTAAAAAGTGGCATGGTTTGGTCACAAGACTCCGAGGCGTTGAGCTTGACTCACCCTGTATATTAGAAAATCAAGTTTATTTTTATTTTCAGATAATAAAATGGGAAAGGTAAGCCTTCATGTCAGAGGAACTTGATTAGCCGATATATTCTAATCCAAGGAATACGGAACAGCCCAAATTATCGCTCTCTACAATAAATTGGAAAAGGAGATATACCTGAAGACGATACTATCACTATTGTAAAAATATCATTATCATGTTCTTTGGTACCGCAAATGTTAACAAATATTTTGATACTTACTTCTTAGTTTCCACGTTTTTCATCTCTTTATTGAAAATCTCAATATTATTCACATAGATTGTCTGTATCGGCTTTAGTGAATCCACTATCTACTTTACTCAACCTTGTTGGTTATGAGAAACTTAAGAAAAACGTAACTAAAATACTGATAAATAATGCTTTATAATGAAAAGGAAAACAGATATTTCCCAAATTTTCTCGGCTCTCCAAAAAAAATTGCGGTAAAATATGAGAAGGTCATTATGCCATACTCTGCCATATGCAGCCTTAAAAAATCATGATACTAGTCCATTGGAGGGTTGATGATATCATCGGTAGGGTCTCGCAGATACATTTGTAGTATGATATAGGCCAATACGGAAAACTACATTGGGTTGAACAAAAGGTTACTACAGTTTCGATTGCCATTGTAGCCTTTTTGACGTCACGAACAATTCAATATATGAACTGATGAAATATTGGCTATGTACGCAAAGGAAAACAACGATATATCAGCCGATATGTGTTTCGGGCTAATTGGACCTCATCAGACGATGACAAATATCAGGATGTCGTTGATTCACTTTTCTTCAGCTTTTATTACAATACTGATGCAAAACTCCTTTCATATTTCCAATATTTAGACTATTCAGGTAATATATACAGGCTCATAGCTTCAATTTTCTTTACTATAATTTGTCATTTTCTCCTATCTATTGTTTGGTCTTCCCAGTTTTGCACTCTTATATTTTACTTTAGCTGCCTCTAGCCATCTTGTTCTAGCTATAGGTTCTAACAGTGCTCTTCTAGTAACTTCTTCAGGTGCCATTCGATGACCCAGCCATCTCACTTTCTGAGCCTAAACGGTTTGAAAAATACTAGGGAGTCAGTAGATGTCCATAACCTTCTATGGTTCTTCTTCGCCACTGTCCCCCCTTAATACTTTTCTTTCCGACATTTCCAATTTTGCAGCGTTATTTTGATTAAGAATCCATAGGACCACTTCCATACAAAACTGAGGCTCTGATTATTATACAACAAGAGTTCCTTTATCTGTAAGAACAGGACAAATTGAATAGTGAAAATATTAGTATTACAACTCATTTTTATTCAGAACCTGTATTTGCTAACCTAAAAGAGACTAAGACTATTTTTATTAAGAATCCATAGGACCACTTCCATACAAAACTGAGGCTCTGATTATTACACTGGTGGTTCCTTTATCTCTTAGAAGGGGATAAATTGATTAGTGTGAAAGATTAGTATTACAACTCGTTTTTCTATAGATGCCTAGGTAGACAGATACAGCATCAAATAATTTTTGGAAGACAATCTTTAATGAGCAACACCTGTTTAATTTTTTCTATTGCGGGTGTATTGTTAAATTATTTTTTTATAATATTTGTAATTTGTGATGTGAGGCGTTTTATGTATTTCGTTTTCTACATTTACTATGTTTATAAGTATTACTTTTACATAACATTGACGTGTTAATGTATCCAAATTGCAAAAAAACAAACAAATATTTGGTAAAGTAGTCTAAAGGCTACTTTAGCAAATATGGGTTTCTGAAGACTGCAAGTAAATGTCGAATGAGTCTGAAAAAATACTCGTAATTCTGGAAAACGTTCTGTAACGGTTACACCGCGAATGCTCACATTTCAGATAGTTTAGTTCCATAGCCATCCTTTGAAATATATTACCGTATCAAGACCCGCTACATTTATTCCCACCCTACAGCAACTTTTTTCGTCACAAGCCCGTTATCTCCACAATGCCGATTCCAGAAAAAACCTAGTCGACATAAAGCTCTGTCGTCTGATTTATCCTTTCGATAAACATTTGAAAGCCCCCGGTCATGGCTCTCGCTGATCCCGGGATCAAATATCGCAATTCCATAAACAAAGTATTACTACAGCATATACATTTACCAGCAGAGTAGCTCTCTATGACACTTTTGGCTTGTTTGGGTCGTTTTATGGGAATTTGTTGATACTCTAGTATGGATAACGTGATGTGTAGGGTGAACCCATACGTCACTATATACTGCACAAATCATTTCAAAGCCTGTCTACATAGTTTTATAGAAATCATATTCCAGGAAAATTTTGGAAATGCTTCTGTAACTGATAAATTTCAGGATATTGAGATTTGAGAGTGCACTCTTATTCTTTTGCATTTGCTGAGTTATGTTCTTTGTATATTTGCTGTATTTCCGCGACTAGTGCAGGTTTCTTTCATACACAGTTACCCTCTTAAGAAACAATATTGTTTACTTCAATAATATTTGGAGAAACAGTGATAAATCGGCATAGAGTGTACACAAAACATCTTCACGCACACTGGCAATCGATTGAACGAACGTAACTCACAGAATGTGCTTCAGAGTTAAACATTCAGACGAACAATTACCAAAGATATTCGAAAAATAACTAGCAAACTGCTCGTGCAATACTTCGTTACAAATAAATGTTTCAATTGTAATCAGTATCGTTTTCTTAAGGGACTCTCGGCTGCAAAAGATGTGTCAAAATTTATTAACAAGCTCTGCGAATGCCTTGGTGAAGGTAGAAAACGTCTTAGAATCCTTAGACTTAAGTAAGGCCTTTCATTAAGTTGACCAGTCTTTACTAACCCAAAAGCTTAAACAATATGAGATAAGCTTGCACTTACACGACTTGAGAGTTATTTAAATGGAAGGTCTCACACCACCCTGGGCATGCTTCAAGTATCCATTCTTGGGCCAGCTTCATACTAAACTTTTGTAAATGACTTACAAGGCAAAAACTACATTATGTATGCAGATGACACAACACTATTGATAATTTGTTGCAACACCTCATCATATCTGGCAAGCAATGCCATTGAGAATCTTAAACAGCTATGTGTTTGTTTCTAAGTAATGGGTTAGTACTAAATGGGCAAAAATATTAGTTTGTGCACTTCACTTTCAGTGATACGTGACAATTTCTTGGGACAAGAGGAGAGAGTAAAGTTCCTAGGTATTTACTTATCTGATAACTGTAAATGAGACAATCACATTGACAAAGCTTGCAAAAAATTAAGAGCAGTATCATACTGCATCAACTAGCTGAGAAATGTAACAAATCAGTCAGTTGCTATTACCTATTATTATACGTATTTTCACTCCACTATGCCATACTGCATAACAGTTTGGGGTGGACCGCACCACGTGAAACACGTGAGATTTATTGCAAAAGTAAACAGCAGAACCAGCTGTGGAGAAATTTTTGTGGGCCTGGGTATAATAACTTTGACCTGTGCCTACTTATTTGAACTATTATTATATGCAGGAACAAACTATGGTTTTAAAATTTTTAATGATTTCCGCAACTACAATCTAGGGGTTTATTTCTGCTGCAGGTTTCTATACATGGATTATCGAGAAGTGAATGCAGCATTAAGCTCATGTCCATAAAGTTATATAAAAAGTTAACAGAAATGTTCAAATCCACATCTGATCACTTGTTTCGGAAAATCTCAAAAATCTAAGCCTACTATATCGTGACTGAATATTTAGATAACAGAATTTGATATAAATATGATTAATTTCAATTAAACTGTTTGTGTCTGTTATTTTTGTGGTCAACCTCCCGCAAATGTTGAAAACCTATGGCGCTGTAGAAGCGCTGCGAAAGGACAAATGTCGGTGCATGTTAGATTTGCAGGAAACAAATTCCCCGGCAGCCCATTCCACAGCCTCCAAGTTCTTCAAAAGAAGAAATGCTGAAGAAGACTGGCTCGGGGAGTAGGAACCCCGGCCTGGTAAGGATGAGCTCGCAGAGCCTCTCTAGTGTTCCCCGTTCGGACGCCCTTTGGTGTTATTATCTGGAAGAGCTCACTCAAACATCTTCAATGATAGAATCTGTGAAACAGGGACAGGTCAGCCACCGTTCTTCGATGTTCCAGGCTGAGGAGATCCTTTGTGAGGTTGGGCATATCGATTAGTCTAATTGCTGTCTTCTGGATAGTGTCCAGAAGCTTTAGAGAGTGCTTCGGAGCGCATCCCACATATGGGAGCAATACACCAACGATGGTCGGATCTGTGCCTTAGTGCCTTGTAAAGCAGCGGTAGTTGCTCTGGTGCTCTGGCGCATACAGCTTGCTACAGCGGAACAAAACTGCAAGCTTCTGGGATGCCGTTTTAGCAATACTGACAACGTGGCGTGCCAGGACATGTTATTGTTGATCTTGATCCTCAAAAGCTTGACTCGACTATTGGGAGACTCTCCATTTCCACAGTTGGTTACCCAACACGAGACTTCTTTGTCAGCGTTGTTGTCTGAGTTTTCTGTACGTTAAACTGTACTTTATTTACTGATTCCGATTCGACAATGGTTTTGGTATCTACATTGATCTTTCAGGCATGTTGCTGTGGCTTGCCTGGTTGCACGATATGCACGATTTCCAGCAGCTCGTTGATGTACAGCAAAGACAATGTAGGGGTTAGGGTAGATCCCTGAGGAACGCCGACGTTTATTGAAAATACATTCGATGAACAGCTAGCAAAAAGCTATTGAGCGCCTGGCCCAAGCGTAGTCCATAAGCAGCCAGCTTGACCAGAAGTGCCTCATGCCACACTTTTTCGATATGTCAAGTGCAACAACACGGGATTCGCCATGATTTTCAATTGCTCTGTTCCACAAGCGAGTGACGTAGACCAGAAGGTCACTCGTAGACCTACGTTTACGGAAGCTATACTGGCGATCATTTATGGTGTTATTGTTGTTCCGGTATTTCAGGAGTTGTATCTGTGTCTGTATAGTTTTTTGTCTTTTTTATGTCAATTATTAGCTGTGTATATTGTCTATATGCCTGTAAATTGAATTTCTCAATATATAGAGCTGCTGACTTTTTCAATATCGTCATTTCTGATGATCTAATATATAATAAAGCTTACTATTATTATAATGATGAAAATCGCTACATCATCCTCAAATTCCTAATTTGATACGGGGTTCGTGTAAACTATTACAACTAATTTTAACGGCAGTATTTCATTAAATTACCCATAAATGCTCTGTCTGGTATATGTATGCGGAGACGTTAAAGCAGCCTGCTCAAGGTCATGGACAAGCAATGTGTGTGGGATATAGTCAGCGTAATGTCTATCGAGTTGCCCTGCTGGTACGCTTATATGCTGAGGTATTACTAGACCGACCCTGGCATGCTAAGGCACCCTCGTCTATTTCTCGGTGGAATATTGTAAAGAGTAAAGTGGCGTGTAGTGATTAGACCCCTGCAGTTCTACGGGGTCCCTATTCAGGTCAGGATTAGAAGAGATTTATTGTACCGAGAGGTAGGGTCGTTGCTGAATTATCCTGACCGTTTCGGATCATTGAGATTTCTTTAAAAAATTAGAATACAAATTTTGTTGTATTCAGGACCGTAAATTGGACTTGCAGTACTGCACAACGGCTGTGCGGTAAGGGTATATGAGCACCAATCAGGCAATAGCCGGTAAATCCATCTTAGCCAATCTCAAGCTACACACAAAGCCTGGTGATGTCGTAAATCCTTTATTTTGAACTGCATTATGTAGAAGATGTTTGGCGTAACTTGAATATATCATACAAACGTAAAAATCGGGAGAATAATATAACGCTTTCATTCAAATATGCGCTAAGTGTAATAATCTTAAGCCAATAATATGATAATTTTGATCATAGTTATAGGGATAGCTCTATTAAATAAAATCAAAACTGGAGAGTCTTTAAAACAAAAACAACGAATATATCACCTATAAGAATACTGAATCATTTGATAATCTTGCCCCAAATAGCTCAAGATTTTGGTCATTTTGGAACAGGCATCTAGGAACATCTGTAGCATTCGGCAATTTTACGACAAACTTATGTTAAAAAATGCCGATTTATATATTATATATTATGCAGTAGTTTTGATATAGAAAGATATGTTACGCCCACCGGTCCGCCAGTTTATTTTCCATTCACAACTACACAAATATATGGCATATCACATACTTGGTACTAACATACGAACATCTGTGTGAAGTCTCCACAACCCCGAAGGTTGCACCAATACTTTCATGAGAGTATAACAATGTAAGACATAGACACAGATAAATCATGATTTATTTACAAATGATTATAAGACCTGTGGCGATCTGTCGAAGGGCATGAACCAAGATTATCATATTCTCAATGGTACTCCACAATTCTCAAGCTAATTGTGTTTCTGAGAGTATTGGAATTTTGGTCTTGAGAAAATAATTATGTTATTGGTCAGAGCATGTTACTTTAAAATGAGGAATGAAATGAAAAATATATTTTTCTTGCTTCAAACTAACCACAACTTCCTCATCAAGGAAGTTTTGTTAGAGTAAAAACAGATGTTTTTGTCGTAAGTCTTTACAAGATTTTCAGAATTCTTGTATTGAGAATTTCTTTTCATAATTATGTATTATAATTATGTTTATTATAAATATTTGTGGCGACACAAAACTGGACAGGCAATTTTGCCTGTGACAATGACTGTATAGGTACCTAATGTGACTGACTTCAAACATTTCCTGGCCATCGTGTTGCTAAGATAAGAAATAACCATATTACTATTAAACCTTGTTATAGTAGTCATGTAAGATGGTTGAAAGGTGACCAACGTTATTATATGTAACTGTAAAGAGATTCTTAGTAAAGTTGAATTTGGAATATGAATTTTTATCCGTATTTTTAAACCCGTCAATTTATAATACTTTCTACTTTGGTAATTCCTCAGCTTTAAAAAAAAGCAGCCTTATTTTAATAACTTAAGTCATGTTTTAACTTAGCTTTTGACGCCCTGAATGTTAAACGTCTTTTGTTTTTGCTGGGACGTTTGCATGATCCAATTTTATTTCCCACACCATCGGCGAATGAGTTGCTGGATTTTTTGTTGCGACAAGTAGAGTAACAGTAGATAGTGCTGTTATGTTTGACAAACCGTTCATTGGTGGAAACACTAAAGAATAAAATTTGTATTTATGCATACTATGGGTTCGCGACATTTTAAGCTTTTTCCTCGAAGGTGGTTTTGGGGAGGATGAAGCGCTTAAGAAACTCCAAAATTAGGTTAGGTTAGGTTGAAAGTGAGAGAGGCAGAGCTGCCTCCTTCCACTGTGACTCAATTGTGTCTATTGTAGCTCACACCTCTTTAAAGTTCACCGTACAGTCTGCACCTCTTTACGACGGCGATCAACGTGAAGGCTGAAACTTCCTTGAAGTCATGAAGTTCCAGTTGGGCAAATCCGAATGTCTGGAACCTAGCATTATCCAGTACTGGACAGGAGCAAAGAATGTGCTCCGCTGTTTCGTCCTCCACATAGCAGAAGCGACAGTCTGAAGTTTGTTCAAGACCCAACTTCCGCATATGGTACCTTAGACGACCATATCCCGTCAGCAGACCGACCAGAATGCGGAGGTCGTACCTATTACATTCCATGATCCTCGGGGGGGCTGACTCGAGGGGTATCTTATAAACACCTTCGAGTGCAATAGCCCTGGTGTATTTCGCCAGTTCAGGAGTGCTTTCCTCACTGCCCAGTCCGAGATGGTCTTTTTAGCGGTGCTTTTTGCAATGCCCGCGAATGGTTCTGGTCCTGTGAACACCGATTTAGTTCCTCCTTTGCTAGCGCGTCGGCCAATACATTGCCTTCCACTCCGCAGTGACCCGGAACCCAATTCAAGGATACCCTGTTTCCCGTTCGGAGTTTGTTGAGGAGGTGCATGCAGCTCCATACCAGTCTTGAATCAACCCGACTGGACAGTGCTTTCGATGCAGCCTGGCTATCTGAAAAGATTTTTATAGATCTGTTTGTCAGGGGCCTTTTGATTAGTTCTCTGACCCCCAGCTCTATGGCAATCATTTCTGCTTGGAAGACTGTGGTATACCTCCCAAGATTGACTGAAATTTCAACTCTTGGATTGGTACCCACTACTCCCGCTCTTGCCCCCAGTTCAGACTTGGAGCCATCTGTAAATAGCGCAAGATCAGAGGGTGATATAAAATAGTCCCTCCTCCATTCGTCCCTGCCTGGGAAAAGGACGTTATAGGATCGCTCTATATGCGCTTGGGGAACCATATAGTCCGAGACCATTCCAAGTACATGATGATGGGTAATTTCACCCATTATACCCGTTGTGTCTGGACCTAGTTCCGTTTTGTCAGATCTCTCAATGTGCAGAGGTGTTAAGTTTAGAGGGTCTCCATGGCTAACGTTGGTGTGGTACACATGGCTCCAGTGATGGCCAAACAGGCGGTGCGTTGCACCGCCGCCAGCCTGACTCTGGCTGTCCGTTGTAGGCATTTCTGCCACCAGACAACAGCGCCATATAATACCATGGGTTTGACCACCGTCTAATACATCCAGTAGATCAGTTTAGGACTAATGCCCCAAGATTTGCCGCAAATCCTTCTGAGTGTCCAGAGGGCGAGGCGAGCCTTTTCGATTCTGTTATTCAGGTGAGAGTTAAAGGTGAGTCTTTTGTCCAATATACGACCAAGATATTTCACCTCCTCTGCAAACTGGATAGACTCACCCGCTATTCTAGGTAAGCAGAGCTTGTCTAATTTCCGTCGTTTGGTGAACGGAACGACAACTGTTTTATGGGGGTTTGTCGACATTTGTTCCCTCCTGCACCAGCTGTCGATTGTGTTTAACGCTTGTTGAAGAAGTCCAGAGATGGTCCTTTCGTACTTCCCTCTGACTACAATAACGAGATCGTCCGCATAGCACTGCACGTACACACCACTGATGGAGAGCTCGTTCAGCAGGTCATCCACCAGAATGGTCCACAGAAGGGGTGAGAGCACTCCCCCTAGGGACATCCCCTGGCAGGCCTAAACCTAATCTTCTCACCATGCAATGATGTCACGACATTCCTGTTTGCCAGTATGCAGCTGATCCAGTCGCAGGTGACCTTCTCCACGCCTCTTTTTGTAAGGGCTAGCTGGAGCAATTGAGGGAGTGCGTTATTGAACGCTCCTTCAATGTCTAGGAAGGCACCCAACGCAATTTCTTTGTTTCCCAAAGACTGGTCGATTTTGCCCACTAGGTTGAATAAGGCAGGGTCAGTTGATTTGCCTGCCGTGTATGCGTATTGGTGGAGACTCAGCGGTGTTAACCGTAAAGGTCCCTCCCTAATGTGATACTCCACTATTCTCTCAAGAGGAAGGATGTTAGGCAGATAGGACGAAAGGAACTGGGCAGAGACGTATCCACTCTACCCGCCTTCTGAATGGAGACAGTTCTTCCCAACGTCCATACCCTAGCGGAATATAACTCCAAGCCAGGCTTGCTCTAAAAATCTTCACCAGTCCTGCCCTCTTTGCAGAAGAGCAGGGAAAATGCCGTCCTCTCCGGGTGATTTGTAAGGTGAGAAGGACTGTATCGCCCAATCTACTGCGTTTGGAGAGACAATTTTGGCTGCATTTTTCCAGTCCTCGCTAGATGGGCGATTGCAACGCCCTGGTCGAGGAAGTGTGAATGCATGCCTGTCCTCCAGAATCTGACTGCCTGGGAAGTGTTTCTGTAGAAGAATCTCTAACGTTTCCTTGGCAGAGTCCGAGTAGGTGCCGTCTGGTCTTTTTAGAGACCCGACTTCCCATCCCGGATCTCTGGCGAGACTCTTGTGAATTCTAGTGCCTGCAGGTAAATCTGAGATACTCTGGCAGAACTACTGCCAAGATTCTCCTTTGGCTTTTCTGATAGCCTTACGGTACTCCGTTAAAGGGGTGATACACGTACGAGCAAGTACGCGTACTTATGGCTCGACGACCTTTTTCGCCTGTGTGTCACCGTAAGTACGCGTACTTTAAAAGGGCTGATACACGTACGAGCAAGTACGCGTACTTATGGCTCGACGACCTTTTTCGCCTGTGTGTCACCGTAAGTACGCGTACTTTAAAACCGTCGCGCAAACCGCCGGCGAGCCAACTGGTTTGAAATCTTGCTCGTAGCTTGTCTCAGCTCGTACTACGAGCCACGAGCTACAACTTTGTTTAGGCAGGCCATCGATGCGCAACGCTTGTTGTGTTTGGCGTTTGTTAAAAGTTTCGTTTATTTAGGAAAATTATCAAAATGGGTGATTTCAGCTTCACGTGTGTCACCGCGTCGAGCCGAGTAAGTTCGCGAACTTAAAAACCGCGTACTTAAAGTTCGTACGTGTATCACCCCTTTAAAACCGTCGCGCAAACCGCCTGCGAGCCAACTGGTTTGAAATCTTGCTCGTAGCTTGTCTCGGCTCGCACTGCGAGCCACGAGCCACAACCTTGTTTTAGCAGGCCATCGATGCGCAACGCTTGTTGTGCTTGGCGTTTATTAAAAGTTTTGTTTATTTAGGAAAATTATAAAAATGAGTGATTTCAGCTTCACGTGTGTCACCGCGTCGAGCCGAGTAAGTTCGCGAACTTAAAAACCGCGTACTTAAAGTTCGTACGTGTATCACCCCTTTTAGAGCCGTACGATAGGTGTCCCAGTCGCCAGATTCTTTTGCCCGGTTGAAGAGTCGCCGAACTCTCTTCTTTTTATTTCGAGTGTTCTGCTCCACCAGGGTGTACCTCTTTTATCTCTGCTTGTTTTGAGTGGGCAGTTTTCGTGATAGGCAGTCAGTAGGGCGGATTGCAATTGATCGCTCGCTACTTTAATCTCTGCGCTATCTTTGATGACCTTCAAAACATCCCCCATCCGCGACTGCAGGGATTTGGTGTATCCCTCCCAGTCGGTATTCTTGGGGTCCCGGTATTGACGAGGGAGGATGAAGCGTTTAAGAAACTCCAAAATTGGTTGTACTTATAAAATAATTTCCATTGTCTTATTTGATAGAGTATGTTACGTTTCTACCTGTTCAAAATTTAGCTGAAGTATCTTATGTAATTTCTGTCATTGTACACACCTCAAAATAAATTCTCAATCTAAGAGTTCTGATAATCTTTTAACGATATACTTGCGACAAGAACATCTGTTCTTGCTCTAAGAGAATTTACTTGACGAAGAAATTGTGGATAATTTGGATCAAGGAAGATATATATTTTCGATTTCAAAAATACTCATTCTAATGAAATGTGCCTTGACCAAGAGTATAATAACTTAATGGGAGTTGATAATAGTATATTGTTCAACGATGCGTTAATGACGGTAACAACTCACGCGTTGAATATTGCAGCACGAGCCGGAGGCTATATTGACAACTTAACCTCACTTCCCTGTTACATAAATAAATACTGCCACCGTTCGATTTAGCGTTTGACGTTTCGTAGCGACATTTTCAGTATTTACCGCGTCTGCGTCTATTTAATCCTATATGCATTTCCAAGAGATCAGTATGGTATCGAGTAGGCGGTGTTTATAACCCACGGCGGGACCGTGAGTTATGAAAAATAATACACGCTGTTTATTTATAGTTAGCATAGCCCATTCAAAAGTAGTTTGTTAATAACTGATTAACGTAATAAGAGTAGATAAAAATGAGCATCTACACCTATTAAATTATACAGCTATTACTAAACTACTTTTGAACAGGATATATTACCTATAAACAAACACCGTGGATTATTTTTATAACTCACGCTTCAGTCGTTAGTTATGAACAACGCCTACTACATACCAATACTGATCTGCTGGAAATGCATATGATTATATCCACAATAATACCTGCAAAGGTGGCTATGAAACGTCAAACGCTAAATTGAAGGATGTACAGTCTTTATTTTAGTGACAGAAGTGTGGCTAAGTTGTCAATACTTTGTAATTATCATCTATGTTTTTATATCATTTATTTACTGCTGCGGTCGTAGATAAAGTACTGTATTCCTGTGGCGGCTCGTTGCAACTTAGAGAGGTAGTGCCAGAATGACAGTCAAAATTTCAAACCGATATAAAATAGAAAAAAATACTAACTACCCGATAAGCCGAATTTAACTGAGCCTTTATGTTCGACTTACCAAGCATCGAGTAACCGAAAACATTATTCATATGCACTTTAGATTTTTCATGGGTCTTCATTTTCTCCCACATATGAATAAGATCATCCGTGCCTTTTTTCGCCCAAGTGTCATCGCCTCCAAATAGAACACACACAAAGCAAAAAAGTTTGTTAACTTCTTCACCGCCACTTATCCAATTGTTTTTATCATAAATAGTTTTATTAAATTTACGACTACGCGATTTCTGTCCACTACCAATTAGTTTTTCAATTTTTAAATCAGGTGTTGGACGTCCGAATTCCTTAATCTGCAGTTTTTCTTCTAGCGTTTATTAATGCGCCAATTTTATTCATTTCCGCTCCAATGATATTTTGATTAAACACAAAATAGATACTGATCCGAAAACAGCGTACAACTCACTCAAACTAATAAGATCTAAATTTCAAACCTTTAACGACAAAGCCAACATCAGCATCAAACATAAACAATTCGAAGCTACTGAAATAAAACAATAACAGTGAACCATGAATGGAAATACGGGTAATGTGCCTGGCACGATCTACTTCGGATTTTCTTATTTAAAATCTATCTAAACGTCCAGCATAGCGTTATCTCTGTCACTCATAGGCATTTCTGATAAGATTTCTCTCACTCTGTTTGTGCCTTATAAGAAACGGCACGGTAGGCTGAGTCATCTCGCCGTCGCGTCGCGTCGTCAGCTCTCATCGTGTGAGTTGCCACGATGCCACGTGTTGCCTGGTGCAAGCATTTATGCGCTGAGGCGCTATTGCCATTTAATATAAAACAGAAAAAGTCGTTTGAAACTAACATAGAATAAAAAAAGTGTAAGAGATAGATAAATATATCTTTGTCTAAAATTATGGTAGTTCCATGGCACTGTGGCACTACCTCACCAGCCGCCACTGCTGTATTCAACTCGCAGTAATGGTAATAACTCACATGTTAATTTACACTACGAGGTTACGTCTCATGCTGCAAACTTCAACTAATAATAAGAATAATAAAACGTTAATTCATGAAAAGTTACAAACAATGATGGTATCAAAGTTATTACCGTCATTACTGCTAGTTGAACAATACAGGGTGGGCCAATAGTGCGTGGACGGAAGATTGTGGACTTACTTGAGGGCTATAACGTAAAAATTATTTCACTTAAATTTTGACGTTTATACAGGGTGATTCATATCAAATTTACATTTTTTAGAATGGAACCCCCTATATATTATTGCATATCTGGATTCCTTGGTCAATTCTAGTGTGACTTTATGTATCACACATGGAGCTTTAAACGAACCATTTATGCACAAATCACCATTATCGCAGCGATTATGAAACTTAGAAGGCCGTGGCTTTGCGGTACGACTAAGCATGAAATCCGTCACCTTAGGTCAAACGATTAAATTTAAATTCTTTTTGTACTTGGAGAAATAAATAGATTAACCAAGGAAACAGATAACTTGATTTTTTCAAATGGGAATGCACATTTTGGTTTAAAGAATCAAATGTAAAATTTGATTACCTTTCTAGCGATATAGCTTTCTCTTTTTGGTTTTCATTTTATTTCAAATTTTCAGTCAAATCGGTGTTTTTCAATTTTTCTGCGTGTAGGCAACCTAGCAGGCCATGAAAAATAAACAAAAGCTCGTTAATGTTGAAGAAACCAGCTAACTTAGTAGAAAGATGCAAACTAACTGGAGTAACGAGGCAAGATTATGAAAATTCCTTACAACATATTAGCTCTAACCGGATACAACAGCGGTAAGATGTCTAATGTCAACGAGTAGCTACGGTATGACAGAAGTGTCTGTTTTTCACAGCCTACTAGCTATTGAGATCTGCTAGAGCTTCACAACTTTCCAAAACGATTAAAAATTTTGAAACAAAAGGCAAACTGCCAGCGATTTTTGCTTGCAGTCTAACATTTAGAATGAAATTTCACATTTATTGGGATAAAAATAGTCATTTCCGTTTAGTTAAGTCAAAAGTGAAGATATTTCTAACTGGAGCACTCTGAGCATCAATTGAAATAACTGCTAGAGCTTTTTAATTACTCTATGTTGTAATTATATTTATTTCATGTTGTTTTCTACAAACTAAATTATGTTTCACAATTCAAACAGGCTACAATTCAGGTTTCATTTTCCGTGATTTTGCCAATAAGTAGAAGTACCTGCTGAAGAATTTGAAGGGTTCCAGTCAGAGGTATCGTTACTTTTGACTTACGGAAATGGCTACTTTTTTGTTGCATTAGATTGAAAATTTATTCAGAAGACATAGATATTCTACTGCCAGCAACAATCACTAGTAGTTTTCCTTTGATTAAATATTTTTTTACTCACTTTGGAAATTGGCTAGTAGCTAGTAGGCTGTGAAAAATGAACGTTCTTGTTACCGCTATTGTTTCTGCTTAGAGCTAATCTGTTGTAAGAAATTTTCATAATCTTGCCTCGTTACTCTATTTATTTTGCGTCTTTCTACTAAGTTAGTTGGTTTCTGCCACATTAACGGGCTTTTGTTTATTTTTCATGGCCTGCTAGGTTGCTTGCACGCAGGAAAATTGAAAAACACCGATTTGACTGAAAATTTGAAATAAAATGAAAACCAAAAAAAAGATTGATGTTGAGAGTGCGATATCGTTAGAAATTTTACATTTGATTCTTTAAACCAAAATAGGCATTCCCATTTGAAAAACCAAGTTAGCTGTGATTGAAGTTTCCTGAATTAATCTACTGATTTCTCCAAGCACAAAAAGAATTCAAATTTAGCCGTCTGACCTAAAGTGACGCATTTCATGCTTAGTCGTACCGCAAAGTCACGGCCTTCTATGTTTTATGATCGCTGTGATATTAATTTTTTTTTCTGATACCTACTTATACCAAAAATGGTGATTTGCGCCTAAGCGGTTCGTTTAAGGTTCCATATGTGATACATAGTCACACTAGAATTGACCAAGGAATCCAAATATGCAATAACATATAGGGGGTTTCATTCAAAAAAATATAGGTTTGATATGAATCACCCTGTATAAACGTCAAAATTTAAGTGAAAATATTTTTACGTTATAGCCCTCAGGGGTCCCTACCATGATCAAGTGACAGATTTTTGAAATATTTTTTAATAAGCCCACAATCTTCCATCCACGCACTATTGGCCCACCCTGTATACTATAGTGTCCTACTGTATTTTAATGCTGACACCTCAGATTTCATTTTGCCCGGCATTCTTCAGCCGTTCACACTGTAAAGACTACCAGATGCCTGCCGCTACATAAACAGGAAAAGTAGGAATCTGTGACAAACGTATTAAAATGTATGCGAACATGTCCTGGCGATGAAGGTTGTCGGTGCCTTTCGGTTTCCATGACACTCCAAAGACTAATAATGCACATCCTGTCCATATATAGAGGGCATTAAAACTATCAGAAAAGCAAACAAGACTGTTTAAACTTTAATCTTTACACGAATCGTCGTTTTTGGTATACACAGCAATGTTTGATGATGCCGACAACATGAGACTTCTCGAATGTTTTTATACCCTCCATGATGGCTTTGTGCACATTTCCAGCCATAAATTGCTCATTTACATTTGGTCGTAAAGATAATGTTTGTCGGATGAATTCGGAGCCTTAAGCGGCCTTCGGCATAGTTAACAATCATGGCGCGTGATGCGTCAAATAATAGACTTGCTTTTTTGGGGTGCATGTTTAATTTTGACTCCAAAGGAACAATAATCATTGATTTTATCTATCCGTAGTGCTCAAAGCTATCTATCTGTTCGTAGTTGGTCAGAGTTGAAATTGGAGGCGACATAAGCTTGCGTTTGGGTTCATATGATATGAAAGACCAACCAAGGACTCCATCAGGAACGATCATTTGGTCAAAAAAGGACTTTTACCCAAGAGCAGTTACCCATACTTTTCATGAGAGATGAGCTCATTGGCACATATTAGCAATTGAGTAGCTTGATTTCATTTCAAGAAATACATCTCCAACAAGTAGTTACAATATACTTTATTGAATAAGTATATGTACTAACTTAATGAGCAAAAAGACTTGTAAAAAAAGACTTGTAAAAAATATAGAATAATTGTCTTCAAATATCAATTCAGAAGTCATTATAAAATAAATCCCCATTATAGTATGTAAACATGTTTATCTACTCTCATTAACCGGTTGCCAAACTAATTTTGAACAGGTAAACAGGTGGTAATAAACAATAAATAATAATAAATTATTTTTCATAACTCATGCTCCAGCCCTGAGTTATGATTATGAACTGCACCTAGTAGGTACTAATTCTTGTCTCACTGGAAATGCATGTGATTAAAAATATGCTTTAGTATCTGCAAAGGTGGCTATGGAACGTTAAACGCTAATTCGAACGGTGTGAAGTATTTATTTTAGTTACAGAATTGTGGTTAAGTTGTCAAAAGCCCATAATTATTTTTTTGGTAATTTCTCCGCTGCCCATGAACCGATTTCTGAAACTATAGCAGCATTACATATTAGGACCCCACAGCATATCGGTACCCAAATTCCATCACAATCCATGTAGCGGTTACTGAGATTACGAGAATAGGAGGACACGAACAGACAGACAGATAGACCGACAGACAGACAAACAGACCGATGAAAATAGGTAACGTGGATTTTCGTTATGTAGAAGTCATAAAGCGCCCAAAAAGCGTATTATCTCAAAATCGAAAATTTTCGCTATCACAATACTCCCATCACCTATCCGTGTGGGCGGTAAAAGTACTTAAATGTCAAATAATGAATAATGTGGTTATTTATAGTTGTCCTAAAAGTCATTCTTATCTAGTTGTCGCTATTTTGTGACTTAGTATGGTGGGATTTTCTTGACGGACATATTTGATCTATGGCATTTAAGTCAAAGGATTGGTCACAGATTTATTCAGGTTTTCTAATGGTTTGATGTCAGACCCTAAATGGACAGTAGTATTATGTAGTCCTAAGGCTTCAGCCTTTATGTTATATTATTCACTCAGAAGAGACATCATGATCCTGAGGGGTAATAAAACTGATTTGCCTATGCCGACGTAGCGGCAATTTAACAAAATAAACCGATTTGTAGCGACTTTTTGGAAATTCTGTTAATATCTTTTTTTGGCCACTGATTAGTGCTTGCCTATTATTCTTTTCGGTTTTGCCCAGACTGTACTGTATTGGTATCGAGGTGATAAATCATCTAATCCACTATTTTTTAATGAAACATAATAATTTAGGCACATATATTCTCCTCCTCCTCCTAGGTGCTGTCTCCGTTGGGGTTGGCGACCACTATGGCAAATTTTTCTCTGTGTTGAGCTTGATCGATTAGAGTATTCCCATCCAAGTTTGTCCACTCTCTTATGTTTCTTAGCCAGGACTTCTTCTTCCTTCCTATGCCTCTTTTTCCTTCTATTTTTCCCTCAAGTATTAGTTGGAGCTGTTCATATTCCACGTGTCGCATTAGATGCCCCAGATAGACTGTTTTCCTTATTTTCATGATATTTGTGAACTGAGGGCGGGTATTCATTCTAGTTAGAACTCATTTGTTGTTCTATATATCTGTATATCGAACACCATATAATTGCACACCCAATCGTTCGCCCTAATTTGTGGAGCCGGTGTAAGAGAAACATCAAAAAAGCCTCTTTTGAATCAGTGAGTTTTAAGGTTTTTATTAAGCTCATCAAGGTACACGATTCCAAAAATTGTCCGAACTTTCTACTTTTTACAGCTTTTGACAGTATTTGCCCTATATAGCCTACATCAGTTAACTTTTATAGTACATGTGGATGATGTCAATACATTTTTGTGATTTACATGAAATTTGAGGCTAAACGGGGTTGTGAATTCTGAATTTGGATTGAATATAGTAAAATACTTAGAGATAGGAAGGGCAGCTGAAAAGTTGATATAACTTTCTTATTTTGTGTCCAATTCCGCCTGTCGCTGTTTTCAGAAGGTGGTAACTATGGAGAAATGAAGTATACCGTCTCAAAAAAACGGAGGATGCCGAGAAAATTCGGTGATCTGGATCATAAAGATAGTTTTACGCAAGTATCAGCTGGAATAACTTTTTGTCGCGAAATATCTCTTGCGGAACAGCGTCTAGCTCGGCGTCTAGCTTGAGGATCCTTTTATACAGGATGTTCATTTGAAAACTTTCTACCAAAACCTGCTTTCTCCCCTTGTACCCTTTGCTCCCCCACAGTCGTCCCCTAAAGAAATTTAAATGACAAGGGTATCGCTTGTTTAAAGGTGGGTTGGGTTCCTTTATTTTGGCGTTTGATTGTTTTAAAGTGGGTCGATTCGTCTTCGAGAAAATTAGAAAAATCTTTATGTGAAGAAAATATCACAGTTTATTGCATTAATCTTTCGCAATGTTGCCCGTTATTGGCCAAACAATGATATAGACGATGTTAAAGTTCTTGACGGACAGTTGCAAAAACAGTGAACATTATTCCAATTTATGGTGCGCAAAATCAATGTGCTCGGCAAACTGCCGTTTCGCTTAACGCCAGACAGCTGGGGAAGATAACTTCGCATAGGTGTGTTTTGGGCCATGTTACAAAATCTGTTGCAAATAAAAATGGAAAGTTCTTGATGAAGCCGCCCAAGTTGAAGTTTTGGGCCATTTTGGCATAAATCGTAATACTTCATTAAGCAAAATTATGGATGCGACTGACATTTTATTTGGCTCTGTACACAGTTACTAATCTCTAATATAAATTTGATACATTCATAATGAAAATAGTGTAAGAGTTAACCGAAGACGATTTCGATCGTCGCCCTGAGTTTTGTGAACAAATGAGAATAGCTATTAGTGGTAGTACCGTTTACTTAAAGAACATCTGCCTCACTGACGAATGGACATTTTACCTAACTGAATGTATTAGTAAGCATAAAATTGGGGCAAAGAAAACAGGCATTTTAAGAAACAAAGTCAAAGGTTATTAATGGAAATTCAAATGGAGACATTTATGTGGTTATGTTGGGAAATACCATCACTGTCACTGAAACCATTTAAAACCAAACTGAAGAGAATGGAAATTGGAAACTCTATATTTGATGAGGCTGGAATCTATTTCCAGCAAGACCTTCTCACTATGTCCTTGCGGTTCAGCAGTGGTTAAGCGACGCGTTTCCAGATAAATGAATAGGGCGAAGAGGGCCCATAGAATGGTCTGCTAGATCTCCTGATTTGACGACATCAGACTTTTTTCTATGAGGTCATTCAAAATTTATTGTATTTAGTCCCCAACAGCTTGAAGGTTTGGACGATCATTGTCAGTACATCATCAAAAACAGCCATGATATCCCACATGTTTTTGCAACTGGCCGTCAGGAATTTATACATCGCCTACAGAATTTTTTGGGCAATAGCGTCCAACATTTTGAACACTTATTACACTTCTTGCAATCAAGAGTTAAATATCGTGTGTTTTTTTTCTAATTTTCTCAGAGGTTGCAAGTGGATGAAGTAGTTTTTAGTCAAAGAGTTGTCTCACTTGACAAATCCTTTAAGCCGTGTGTCGGCATTTTTTTATTTTAATCAATGGTTTCAAATTAATCCGTGGTGGAAAGTTTTCAAACGAACACCCTGTATATGGTACTTACACAATGTGTGCTTCTATAGATGTGTAGTTGTTGAGGCGCTACACTTAATGAGTCAGGTCTATAAAATTTAGTAAATATCGGAGAATACCGTTGCTTCAAAGTACACCGTATTTACGATGCAATACCGTTTATTATTTATGTTTGCGGTTCATGGATGAATAATAATAAAATATTTATAACCAACATAGAAATAACCGTGATATGCTGTACCACCAACGTTTTTAACGACAATGATTTCTAGAGTGAATCTTCAAAAAGTTGACGGCCACAGTTCAGCGGTTCTATTATTATTGTTAGATATGTCCATTTTTTGTGTATTTGTTCAATATCAGGCAAGGTATGCGTGGTAGAAGAAAATATCAAATTTAAAAGTTATTTAGTTGTTTAAGACGAATATCCTAAAAATATTTTGAAATATATTGTTGCGGGGAAAGCAGGATAATGATCAACTTGATTTTTTTTAACGGAACCATTGTCTTTTTTAACACCGTTCGGTTGCAACGGTGCCAAGTTGTAATTCATTTTCAGTAAATTTTTGTATTTGTATTTGCAAGGACGCAAATAACACGTCCAAATTAATGTATTTCTTTGAAATTTCTTAATATTATTATTCAGATAGTCACTCGAATGTCAAGTGAATATTATTTTCGATGTTACTAACTATGCGCATTAACAGGGTCTTTTCGGAAGAATTTTAAATTATGGTAACCTGAAAGTCATTTCACTTTGTTTTTTAAATGTAACACCCTGCATATTTTATTTTAAATCGAAGCATTCACTAATACACTTAATGTTGCCCCGCAATTTTTTTTTCGAGTTTGGGGCGTTGCCAAATTATAAATTAGTTTTCGTAAAAATCAAACAAACAAATCCTTTTTTTATTAATAGAACGCACTGCATGTGTTAGTTAACATGGAAGTACTCGATAGTAATAGTTTACGACGTGAAAAAGTTTTAAATAATTTTCATAAAATAATGAAATCGTTTTCCGTGCTCATATACTATCTATTTCACATGAGTTTATTGCATAATATGATCAGTTTAATAAATCCAAAAAATGATCTAGCAAACGAATATTGTTTGGCTACTAGTAGATTGTTAAATTCTTATGGTTTCTAGCTTAGTGGGGCACCTGCACATTTTCACAGGTATGTTCGTGCTCACTTACAGATATACAGTTTCAAGAAAAATGAATAGGTCGTGAAGGTCCAGCAGCTTGGCCTCCTAGATTTCCAGATCTAACTTGTATGCATTACTTTCTGTGGAGCTATATCAAGTCTTTACTTGATCGAATACCTACAACCACAAGAGATGTCATGAAGCAACGAATTACACGTTTCAAAGCGTGATGGAATACGTTTTGTATCGCGTTAGAGAGAACTTTAATATTCGGATTTAAGAGTGCATAAACCAAGGCGGAAGACACTTTGGACGATTTATTTAATCAAATCTACCTTATTGTTATTCATAGTTCCTATTATTCCTGTTTTTTTATGTTTACACTTTTACAGTGTCTCGAATAGATACAATTCCGATTGAGTTTGAGTTAGAAATATTTCATCCTTAGAAATAATGTAATATAAATACATTTTTCTTCCTTATTCTACCATATTATTAACGAACTGAGTTAGTTGTTGAGTAAATCAGCTTAAGATAAATAACAGTTATACACAAATTTCAATGAATCACATAATATCACCATATGGCAAACTGTCTTTAAAAAGATAGTGGTAGGAAAATTTCGATTTTGAGTTTTCACACCCTAATTGAAGGTCTTTCCTTAGTGAGGTGCCATATCTAATAACTGTTTGTAATATATATGTATATTTGAGAGATTAATAAATATTATTATTACCATTATTCAAATTAGAACAGAAACTTAGAAATCTTTTTCATTTTAGGATATTAATTGATAACTTGGCAATGCCGCAAAGTCGAAAAAACATATTCCTGGCGAGATAGGATATTAGTCATCATCATCATAGTGACAATGTCTTAACAGACATGTTGTGAACTCGTAAAATGCATTAAGTCGGAGCTAGAGTATTGCCGACACGAATATTATCAATAGTGTTGAGAACTGTATAGCTCGCCACCGTTTGCGATTTACTATAAGTTCAGTGGCGGTCTTGACACTCATATCCAGCAGCGGTATTAGTAAATACTGCGATTTTAAATAAAACATAATTATTGGATGTTACATTTGAAAAAACAAAGTAGAATGACTTCCAAATTATCATAATTCAAAATTCTTCTGAAAACACGCTGTATATGCAGATAGTTAGTAACATCCAAAATAATATTCACTTGACATCAAAGTAACTATCTGCATAATAATATTGAGGAATGTTAAAGGAATGCATCAATTTGGACGTGCACCTTGCAAATTCAGAAATTTACTGAAAATAAATTGAAACTTGGCAACGTCGCAACTGATCCCAGAAATATGTAGAGGTTAAATAGAGATTAATGGCAGAAATTGAATGGGGTTAAAAATATAATAGTTCCATTTACAACAATCAAGTTTGTCATTATCCTGGTTTCCCGCAACACCCTGTATATTTTAAAACGGTTTTATGATATGCGTCTTAGACAACAAAATAACTTTTTTTATTTGAGATGTCGAAGAACTACACACTAGATGGACACCCTGTATATGCGCCACTCGAATAATCGCTGCCTTGCTGCGGCTTATCTAGTAATTTCAACTTCGATCGGCACGTACTGTCCAAGACCATTGTCAAAGTTTAAGAAGCAGTAAATCCTCCGCCTCATAATGCGTCTTTACGACTATTAGTTAGGGCTAATAACTGTAAATCTCCTCGGCACAATTCGGGCCGAGTTTCAAGGCGCAGCCAGCCAAGCTTGTTGGCTGAAATTCTATTTTATCGCTGTTTGTGTGTGTTTCGTTTGGAGTTTTTAAACTTTAAGTACATATACATAGAGGCTAGGCTTGTAAGTTATGGCGCAATGTGGGCTAACGTTATGTGTTTTACAGCTGGCCGTGACCACAACAAAGTTCCTGCGAAATGAGCATTTATAAATACTATAGGATATTTTTTCATATAATTTACAGACTTAGGACGCTTAAAATCTTACTTTGCAAATTATTTATTGTAAATGGGATTTAGATTTTCTATACAAGGCGTGATGAGTAGTGACAGGGTGAAGTCAAGAAATAATGCTGTGCAGCTATGTAACGCTTTAGTTTCCATCAAGTTTTTTTCTTATTTACTTCTCAACCTTGAACTTACAAGTAATTATAGGTCACTGAAATAGGATCGTTGAGAAATATGCTGAGGTTTCTACTTTCTAAGCTAATAAGCTTGGAAGGTGTTGTAGTTGGGAGGGATTTAGAACGTGTAATAATACGACTTTTAGGCGTTTTACGACATGTCCGTAAGCTACGAAAGTCTGCCTCGCTTTTTGTCTTTTTTGATAGTTCCTAGCGACTCATTGTCTCGAAAAGGAATGAAAGAATTAGACAGTTAGTTGATTGATATTACGACAAGGACGAAATATCTTTATAGTATCAGAAAATATATCCGGAGGTGGCTTTATTTCATAGTAATAAAATCCAGTACCCACAAGCATCTCCATAATTTGAAAAGTGAATATTACACTAATTGAACGTTCATATTAGGATCAACTGCAGATAGGGTCCAAAGCCTTTGTTGATTTTGAAAACCCATTCAGCGGCGCCTACAAAACAAAAATATCAAAAATGCTTAAACTGATCTTTTTTCAAAAACCTATACGATGGGTTGAAAGTATATGGAAGCTTTAGGTTTATAAAAATTGTTGCTGTAGTGACATTTGGTACTTTTCAAACTTACCGCTACCACTCACTTTTCTGGCCTTTGACGTAGTAGTTGTTATAAGCTTGCTGTTTAGTTGGTGGGATCGGTTTTTTGCCTTTCTTAGGGATTGGTTGTACGCAGTCAATCTTCCGTGAAACGGGACAATGGCTGGAATTTAGTCAGGACCAGAAGCTTTAATCGTGTATACTTTTTGGAGGATGCTTTTTACATCTCGGTGTCGAAATTTGTCCTTGTAGTGTCTGAGAAATGAAGTGCATGAGACTGCTTCGTGAAAATTTTATCAAAACCTTCTTTTTTTTTCAAAGAATGAAGAACTTATCTTCCGAGGACAAGTGTTGGTGCAGGAAGAAAAGGATTAATGGGCTCATAGGAAGACCTTCCTCGCTGAACGGCTCCGACAAGATAGTCGATCCAGAAGAGTGAAGTCCTCCAAGAATTTATCCAGGAAGAAGCTACTTCACCCTGAAGTAGAAGATCTCTAAAAATATCTCCAAAAATGGTGGAAACCCCTTCAAAAAAATGCAGGAGCTTAGCAAGATGGTCTCTGGCTCGATGTTATTGATTTACCGAATGATTTGGGTATAACATATTCATTCCAGAAACAAGTTGCTTTTTTAAATGAAAAAAATAGTCAAGATAGATACCTTTTTATATGAGTAGAGTATTTTTCAGTAGTGCCACACAGGTCTCACTTTATAAAATCAGTTCCTCCTGGAGGCAGAAGATGGAAGATAGAGTAAAATATAAAAGAATGTTTGCAACATAGCATGTATGAAATAATTCACTTACCCATGATTTTAGAAAACCAGAAATTTTTCGGTTAGCAATTCATGGTAATGATTTCGTTATATAAGTTTTCTACAAATATGTTATAGCTAGTGTAATATAACGAAACTTGACGTAAGGAATTTGTCAGGTAGAAATAAGTGGAGGAAACATAAATTAAAGCAAAAAAAAACTTGAAAAAAGCTTTTATTTAAATGTTCTAAAAAGAAGAAAATAAAATGTTCCAAAAAGGTACGCGCACATAAATCGGCATCGGACGGACGGTACGGATCAGAGAAAAATACATTCTATAAAATTTAATGGACTAGCGCACATATGTGCGGACGGTAGGCATCGAATTTTCAAAATCCGGTGAGAATATAGCAACTAGGATTAAATGCCGACCGACGCGTGCCGTGCGCGCCAATACCGATGTATGTACGATGCTGATCGGAGATTGCCGACGCACCGTCGGCATTTTGCAAGTATCTTATTTACCTTAAGCATAATATCATCGACCTTTCATTTGCTCTAATAGGTGGGCGAGATGGACATTTTCCTTCAGTAGTAGCTTCTCTCATGGCCTCCAGTAAAGAATGGAATTTATTACGAGTCATTCTGAAGTAATTGAAGAACTTTCTTCCGTCATTCATTAAGCTCGGAAATGAATAAATAAATCCCCAAAAACTGCCCTTCTCTGACATACTTCAAGAACCCACACACGTCTACGCTTTCTACATTTTTGAAATTTTTCTTTTTTCCAGAACAAGCTCGTCACCGTTAGAACATATATTTGCAACTGCCTTCCGATCCTTCCGTCGATTCTGATCAGATATGTGCGATACCCTAATGAAAAATCCGTACCGTATCGGCCGATGCCGATTTATGTGCGCGTACCATTAAAATGTTAGCTATCAACTTATAGCCTCATTATACATAATTTATATGACCATAAAAGCTTGTGGTGAAGGCGAAATTTTAACACAATTAAACTCAGCAGACCAAGTTAGTCAATTAAATCGGTACCAGTCTCAGAGTAACAACTGAACATAGATGTAGTAAACAAACCACTTCAGCATGGCTTGCTCAAAGCCATCATCTTTGACACTTCAGCCACCAAATATTGATCAGCTGTGACAGTTCAAATTGTAAACAGTGCTGTGTAACGCCAACTAACCTGAAAATTCTTCCAATGCAAACCATGTTACTTTTCGAATTCCACCTAGAAAAACTGTTAGCTACACTCGAATATAGCACAGCAATTCCGTGAAGCTTCACTAGAGTTACCAAAAAATAGAAAATTCGATTTTGCTGACCAAGCATAAAAGACGCACAAACAATAAACAAAGCAAACGTTTGACAGTATGATGGAGAAATATGCAGTAACGCGGTAGAGGCAAACATAAGGTGATTTTGCTCTAATCATTCCTGAACCATCAAAATACCGTCTTTTTTAACGTAGAATGGAATATTTCTGGATACTATACAATTAAGACGATAGTAAAAAATTATGATTGCCGTACATGGTGGTCGATATGACAACGTACGAAAATATGTCGGCCTATTAAAATTAGTTGTTTACTACCTCTATGTTCAGTTGTTACTCTGAGGTACCAGTTCATTTATTCAAGCAACTAAGGCGGACCGCCATATTAGACTTAGAATGACGTCACATTTCTTTTCTAGTTACTCTCAAAAAGCCCTTTCATTGGATACCCATATTGTAGAAATACATTAGAAATAACTATTTCGCTATCATGGAAGGTCCGCCATATTGGATTTAGAATGACGCCACATTATTTTTCGAGCTACTCTTAACAAGTCCTTTCATTGGCAAAGACTCTCTTCTCTCAGGTTGCAGGCAAGGTTCATGCAGTGATAGAACAACTCACCGAGTTTGAGTAGTATATTTTCCCCAAACTCTTACAACAAAATAATATATCGCATTTTGCATATCTAAAAACACATACTATTTGCCACATTTGAACGATAGTTTGTAATTCGGAATTTGCACTATCATCATTTTCCTTAAACCTTAAAACTGTGTTGGTAATAAGAGTCCACTATCAACACGCGTCTATCTCTATTACTTTCCCAAAGTCAGTCCAGTGATACAAATGTCCCTTTACAACCTATTATTGGAAAATCCTTACCGCAGGTCTTCTTTACCACTTACGCCGCCTCACAGTCTACCACTTCTTTACCAGTATTCGGTACAGTCATTCATGTACCCTCTGCTCCGCGGCACACCGGCTGGCCGGTCCACCCTCCGTGGCTGCTCGCTGCACCAGCGGTGTGTTAGCTACCCCTTAACCTCACGTCGAAGACATCGTCGTCGTTGATCCAACCTGGCGATGACCACTGCATAGGGTGTATAAAGGAACTCGTTCAATTCGATCCAGAATCCCGTCACTGCTGCCAGATTCTTGCCCACACCGCAAGCCTCTAGTTGGGCGCCAAATGCAAAGGCTATCTTCTGTCAAGCCGTAAGGTTCATGCAGTGATAAAACAACTCACCGACTTTGAATAATATATTTTCCCCAAACTCTTAGAACAAAATCTATCGTTTATTTCAAAATTACATCAGTGGTTCTATTGTCAGTGATGACATCCCTCTCCTTGATTGTCATTCCCCTTACCATCTACTGGGCGTTCTTGTATCAATTGGATACCTATATTGTAGAAATGCGCTAAATAACTATTCCACTATTGAATTTAAAACGACGTCACACAGCTCATCGTGTATTGTCATCGTAGCTAAACATGTAAACAAAATTTCAGCTCAATCGGTTGAAGATATCTGCTTCAAAATTAAGTTGCAAGATTTCACCCGAACATACCTAGATACATACATAAAGTTAGTTAAGTTAAATAAAAGCTTTTGATAAAAGAGTGTACGTGCGAAAGGCAGAAGTAGAAAGAGAGGTCGACTCCGGAAGGGGGTTGGATTCGGTATGACATAACAAGAAGTGATTATAAATCATTGGACCTCTACCACTGAAAGTAGTGTGTATCAGTTGATTATATGTGCATATATCCGAATATGCCAGACGATGTTAAAAATGGGTTTTTCAAACGAATGAACCGTTTCAAAGATTAGTCTTTGAGAAGACGTTTATAGATGTGTGAGGTTGTAACCAACGAATTTGAATAGGTTAGAAGAAGTAAACAAGGTTTTTGTTTGTGCCCACAATCGTAACGCAGCAGCTGGCATACTGACCACTGAATTGCTGATAAACCCAAACCCGAGCCCATACCCTTTGTATGAATAGCATGTAAATAATCCTAAAAATAACAGCACCCATGTACGGCATAATATAAATAGCTACTTTGTTTTGGTTGATCCTTTCGGGTTAATTGTTATAGTTTTGAAGGAATTTTGTGATTTAACAGTGCGTAAGTGTTAAAAGACTATTTTAAACAATTCAATAAAATTTAAATCCCGCAGGTTTCTGTAAAAAATAACATCGTGTTTGTGAATACAGTAAATAATAACAACGAGATCTTGGGCATACTCACATGCCTGTCTGGCGTGGGCGTTGCTTTTGCTAACCTATTCGGATTCGTTGGTTGTAACTGAGACGATCCTTGGCGCAACAATCTCCCAAATGCGACTCTGGCCTCCGCCTATTTTCTCCCCTCGCCAGGCAGCAATTCTCTCTCAACACACGCGGTACTGGGTCGAGAATGTTTTTCTATTTAAGTGGCTGGAAATGAAATAAGTGGTCTGCCAGAACGAAAATGACTCGGCTAACAGCTCCGACCTTACAACAGAATCGCTCGTACAATGACAGAATGAAGGATCGCGCTGTTGAAAGGAACGCTTTTGTGCTTTGTTTTTATTACTGGGACGCTCTAGACACGAGAGTTATTGATAGACGTGTAGAATTTTTAATACCTTCCCATGAATTTGAATGTGTACTCGAAATGCATGTTTATCGCTGTATCATGCTATGATTCCATGCATCCTATCTTGTTCATATTTCATCCATGACACATCGAATTTGACGTCTATGACAGAAGTATTTTAATAGCCCAGTACAGAAAACTGTGAACATTCGTACTGAAGTAGTTAATAGTCTATCCTTCATTTTCATAGAAAGCTTCTAGTATTGCGGGTATTGGATTTCCGAGAATAAAAACAAGAGAAAAACAATTTGTGTTTCTCCTGTCGTCTGTTAAAAAGTTTTGCATGATATTGTAGGTCATGCAGTGGCGGATTTTGAGGGGGACGAGGGGGGCGTAGGCCCCGCTAGAGCTCTACGAAAGCATATTATATTTATATAAATACCAAAAGTTAAGGGGCCTGGATATACACATTTATCCATACGTATTGGCCATGCAAAACACGGACTCACAATTTCTCGCATAACTCACTCTACTTTCAAACTACATATATAACATTTCAGAAGGCGATAGTTGAGACCTTAATGAATGAGAACTATTTCCGATTTTCTCAGAAGGTTTCTAAATGTGCAAAAAAACTCGCAATGCAAAATCATACATTCTATAAATGGCTGTAATTTAACAACCAAACACGATATCAAAAAAAGGCTAAATAGTTGCACAAGCGCAAGCTTTCCTCTTCAATTTGATCTTTGAGTCATTATTGTAAGTTTAAAGGTAACGTCAGGAGCTTGGAAATGCGAAATTCATTTTTATGGTGACCTTTGGACCTTACCTTTGGGCCTTTTGACCCTTACCTTTGGATTTTTGGACTTATCTCCCCTCATCTTAGACACACACGCTGGAGCAGTGCAACAGGCAGCCACGCCTCCTCGCTAACACTTCTCGCTTCTTGAATTCTCAATTTCGCGCGCTATACCTTAAACCCTTAAGCTTGTTTTGTGCTCTTCAGACCGCGGCAGCACTGGTCCGCGCCGCCCGCCTAGACCTGTAACGGAGGTGTCATGGAGCCACGCAACATTTACATAAATAGCAAAAGTTGGTTTGAGAGCTTTTATTCGAGCGCCCCCCCTTCCTTAACCTGCCCCTGAGGTCATGGGTTTCTTTGGGCTATTCACAACAAGAAGCCAATCGCCTAAGTATGTAACATATTCCCCTCGTATCTAAGTACTCGGCCTATTTTAATGATATTTGGATTGCTATTTGGATTCTTCTTCGGCTAAAGCCATGGTCGTCTATTTCGATTTCACGCAAAACGTTCCCTGCCTCATATTAGAGACAATTTGGCCTTTAGATGTTGTCAATTATGCTTCTAAATTTTCGGTGTTCATAACCTAACAGACGATAGACCCTCAATACACTGGGTGTCCCAGAATTTCCTTGACACGTGATACTTTCATAACGAAAAATGGTTCAAGCAAGAACTGAGTGGTAATTTTGAAGGAACTATAGGGTCTATCATACCATGCATTCAAACATTTTTTTTGTACGTCAACCCCTAAAAGTCAACCCCAACTTTTTTTTCAAATAGCACCCCATAGGTTTTCCTACATAAATTATATCCGCATTTTATTTGAAATCTTGTGGTAGGTACCTTTAATTTTATATGCAAACTTATTTTTTCCGTAAAATCATAAGCATAAGGCAAATGAAATGATAATTTGTTTGACGCCTGATATTTTTGTAACAAAAACGAATAAAAAAGAAAAGTAAGCGGGTGTTTCAAGGGTAGTGAATGACCTATCATTCCTTGCTTATGAATCATTTTTTTCTTACTTAAACCCCTGGAATCCACCCCTAGCTTGTTCTTTCAAACTTCAATCCACAATTTTGCCTGGAAAAATAAATTCTTTCTTCGCTTAATCCATGAAATCGTAAACATAAATTAATTGAAACACATGTGTGGAAAATATTTTTTTTATTTTCATGAATCAACTAATAAAAAAAATGTGACAACAAAAATAAGTGCAAAAACGTGAAAAAGTTTTATGGATACATCGGGCCGCGCCAACCCCGTGTGCAGGGTGCCAAAATTAACGATAAACTGCAGTAGGGGTATAAAAAGTAAGGCACTACGATAATTAAATTCAAGTAAAGAATTTATTTTTCCAGGCAAAATTGTGGATTGAAATTTGAAAGAACAAGCTAGGGGTGGATTCCAGGGGTTTAAGTAAGAAAAAAATTATTCATAAGCAAAGGAATGATAGGTCATTCATTACCTTTGAAACGCCCACTTACTTTTCTTTTTTATCCGCTTTTGTTACAAAAATATCAGGCGTCAAACAAATTATCATTTCATTTGTCTTATAAGAAAGGATTTTTTTCTGCACATTTTATTGACAGATATAATTATAATATATGGAGAACATATTCTGTTGTTTCTATTAATTTGTACAGTATATGGAACATATCAGTATTTACTTTCTATAAAGCCATCACAATGAAGCTCTGAATGCATAACATTATGTGCTTTTCGCCTCCTGGTATCGGTCTGCCTCTTCTGTCTCAAATACTTGGTAACCTAAATAATTCTTCGTCCACGCCTGCAATGACAAAAATCAAGCACTTTGTAGTAGTGCATATATCACAAATCGGTTTTAATAGAGAAGTTGATAGTCATAATATGTATATTATCTTGTTGCATATATCACTTGTTCCGGAAACCCATATTAAGGTTATGCCAAAAAATTACTGTTTTAATTGATTCAATTCTTGAAACCTCCTATGTATACACTTACAGATAGTAATTATTACCTACGAATGGACGTTTTGCTAGTTTAACACTATAAAATGTATAATAAAGATGTCTTTAGTTGACCTCAGCACTTTGGACATTTCTATATATTTTTACTTACCACAAATAGATCCAACATATATATTGTTACTCTGATGTATTCTGTAGCCTCTCATTTACAAGAGGATCTGGAATTGAGGCACCTAAAATCCACCAAAAGTTTTGGTCACTGCAACTAACTACACAAACAAAATCTTACCCAAACAAGTGCATTGACTTCAAGGATCAAGTTTTACCAATGCTGTTACATTCCGTGAGTTGAATATTTGTGATAATAGGCTATCAGTTAATGAAAACGAAACTAAAAACATCCAGAAATTTCTAATCAAAACAAAGGCAAAAGATAAAATTTTTGACAGCCATCAACAACAGTGACATGTGACATGACATTTCCTGATTTCCATCAGAGAACAGCTAAAAATACCTCACCGGTGCATAGACATACAACTTTAAGCCTTAATTAAAGTTAAGCTTTAATTAGTCGAGCCAAAGGTTTAACTATGACTGGTGCAAACCACTGTTAATCACACAGAAATTGATAATTTTCAGTGACGAATGTCCGAGTCAGAATAAAATTCATGTAATAATCCACTTTTTATATATTTTAGATCAGGTGTGAGGTTATTCGAAAATATAACATAATTATATTTTTTTATGTGATGTCATTCATTTCTTCCATACGATCAAGATTTTAGATCATCAAATCCGCAATTCAGTTACAAACCTCAGCGTATGTTTCGCATTTAGTGTGGCTAAAGTATAAGAAAAAAACTACATTATCAAATGAGTCAACTATACTCAATGCAAAATTATTAAATCCTTTGGAGTTTTCAGATTTGCAAACACTGTGCTGTTCTTTAAGATAAAACACACGAAACGTTTCACAGCTCTATATTTTCTGACAAATATTTCGGCCAAACGCAAGCAAATACCAATGTGGATGAAGAAGATAATAAGCGTATAGGAAGGTTTTCAAGTTCTAACTAAAATTTGAATTCTATCTCTACAACCAAGTATTAGCAAAGTATGTATATAAGAGTTCCCAGTTGAGGTACTTAAAGGCGTATTCTAAAACTTCCTGCCCATATTGCACTTGTCCATTTGTTATTATAATAATTTGAGAGTAAGTGAGTCACTTATGTTTCGTACTACTTTTGATAAGGAATAAGTATGTTGCTGATGGGCCAACATATAACAAAAACTATTTTTGCTATTTTTATGTTGACCCCCTAACCATGTTCAGTATACTTAACGGTTTACAGAAGAGAAAATTTCAACCTTTGTAGTATCATTAACGTTTGCATTCATGTTACTAATAATAGTTCCAAAGGGCAACAAAGAATGCTTACAAAATCTATTGAAATTTTAAAGCATTTCTCTTGAGCTATGCAGGTGTCGACAAAGCATGTTTAGCAGTGTGCCGTTGAAGAATTCAAAGGCTGTAGTCGAAGTTATTGTACTAGATCAAGTTCATTGTATTATTTATTGAAAAGAAAATAAAGCAGACCGAAATAAATCTTCAATTAGCCATAAACAGGCAACAGCTAATTTCAACTTTTTACCAGTCAACACGCAAATCTTTTATTTGGACGGAGGAATTGGAATTATTGTTCTGCCTGGCGGTTTCGACTTTTCCGTTGCGTTTATCTTGTCAAGGTGTTGACGCTGACAACGTTTTTTATTCCAGCTCGATTTACAGACTTTTAAATCAACCAAATCCTACCTGTGACGGAAAAAGGCGAAGTTAATAAATTTCTGTCGCTTGTGATACGAAAATAGTTGGTCTTTTTTAAAGCGAACAATCCCGTAACCACCATGAAACAAATGAGTGTCGGAATTATTTATCGCGGCGTCACGTCAGACTGATAGCGTAAAAAAGTTCAAGGAGATTTACAAATAGTATCGCCGAGCGTTGAAAAACTTTTTGAATGTATACCACCAGGTTTTAATGCGATTTTGTATGCTTTCTGGATTAGCGACCTAAAGATACGGGTCGGAACGGGATACCATCAAGAATAGGCGACTTTAAATTCTAATGCGTCAATTGTAATTTCAAATGATTAATTGAATATTCAAAAGCATCATGTGAATTTGTTACAGTTTCGAAGGCGTTTATTCTAACGTGCCTGAGGTACGCATAGTTCAAAATAAATACAATATAGTAAAACCGGTAATTTTGAGAAGAAAAGTCTTTCGCATTCCTATATTGGCTTTTCAAAAGTTATTGTTCAAGTCGAACATACGCCTGCATAACCTCAATGCCCCGCAAATGCAAGGGGAATTTATTTATTTAGGATGCTATGTTATTTATCTCGAATTGCTTCTGTGGGTTTATTGATTTAGCGTATGGTTGTAGTACACAAAATGAAAAAAAATTGCAATCTAAATAATAACTAGGCTATAAGTTAACATCGAGCCTGGAAATCTGTACGCATGTCCAACACTTTGAAAAAAAATGTAGCAAATAAGATATACTCTGCATAATAACGCGATGGTATTACCGGAAAACTTGATCTTTTGTACAGCTATTGGAAGAAGGCCGAGACTCATAGTTGCTTATCTCAAAATACACTGATGGCATCACAAGGCCCATGTAATTTTACTTTAACATCTTTTCTATGCAGTCTCCATAAAATTAGGCCTACAAGATCTGACGCACATAAAAAAATATACGGATAATGAACGTAGATAATATTCTAAAAAGTGGAGTCTAGATGATTCACCCAGTATTTCCCACATATGTTGGTAATATAATTTTATTATTTTTCCATTGCATGGAGCTATAGTCTGAAAATCCCTTAGGGAGTAGGACAACACAATTTTTATTCTGCAAGCTTCAACTGGATGAAACGAAACAATCAAGAACCCCCAAATTGCCTAAAAACGAAGTTTGCGCTATTTTTATATTTTAGTTTTTATTATTATTTACTAGACCCTTGGTCCCTAGGCAAGGCAATGTTCAGATAGACCTAAAAAAGTGTATTGTGCCGCTAGGTTCTTCTTTCGTAGGTCAATTATGAATACAAAAAAAAAATTCAGTTTTACAACCCCCCACCTACTGGCCCCAACTTCACCCTCACGCAAGAAAAAAAACAGATAATGATCAGGAACCCCTAAAACGCCTCAAAACGAAGTTTGAGCTGTCTGTATATTTTTGATTTTTTCATTATTTCCTCTCGTTAAGTAGTTTAGATCTTGCCAATACAACACTTCCTTCGGATATAGACGTGAGAAGTAATTTACGATTAAAAAAATCACTTGTAGTAGCTGAACGGCTAAGTAAATATATATAGTTATGCAATTATCGTATGCTAGTGCAGGATTTCGTCAAGTTTTTTTGTACCGCATGTAGGAAGTCGTTTTATAAATATATCCTCTCGGCACCAGGACAGTAGAATTATTTACGTTCAGCAAAGATACATTCATACTCAACAGAATTTCCTATTTGCATTTAAATTATAAATAATTCACGCGAGATTATTCATATAGGTGTGGTCAAATTGATTGGATATTTAATTTTAATAATATTATTCGACATAAATTTATCCAAGCCCTGTCGGGCGAGGCTCAGGTTACTTTTACAATTTTACATATTAATAACATCTGGCTTCGATTTTATCGAGTTCGAATTGTTGATAAGCGGTGCTGGTTCGAAAAAGTGTACCAACTGTCAAAAGTGCTGCACTATCTCTTTTCAAAGCTTTAAAGGCGGAGACCGGTTGGAATGCAAAAGCATATTAACTGAACTAAATCTTCGAAACGGGGTTATAACCAAAACCCAGACGTGACCGTACAGAAGTATGTTATATTTTTTAGATGTGTAGTATACTAGAACTAATACATGATTAACATTCTGTTCCATATCAGTCAGTATAAATTAAGGCTACAGTCATCCTGAAAAAGACAACACGGAGGAGCACATGACCCGTCATCCAGACTGGAGAATAACTAAATAGTCGCAGCAGCTTTTACACATTACCTAGGATCATTGCCTTCAGTGACAATACCTACTTTTAATTTTTTTGGCATAATCTCTGATTTGAAATCACTATTGGTTAACTTTAATTTGGGGGCCCCTCAATATGAGTAGATGGTAAATAATTACTTCGCATCAAATTGTCGCCCCGGATAATCTACGACAAACTGACTTACTCTGAAGCAATTGGGTTTTTGAAAAAAAACTTGTGATAATTCAAATAATTGAAAAGCTATATCAAAATAAATATTGCTTTTTGAATCGAGTACCGAAGACACGCCGACAGCTCCTGAACAAAACCAAGCTTGTGTAGTGTCATAATGTTAGTTTTCACCCCGGTTTTCACCAGCGACGTCCTAGCCCGAAACTTATTACCACTATTTTCTGGATTCCCAGCTGATCGTGAAAATAGTCGCTTGTGCAAACAGTGTATATTTATTTTATACCTTATCAAAATTTTTTTATTGGAGCAATTCTTTGGACGCCATTCTGTATTCTGTATTCTGTAATCATGGGAGGGCAGTCTAGAGACCACAGCACTTAGGCCCCATTGGGCCCTTTGTGCATCCTCCCTGGAGATATCGCCGCCTAGGCTTCCAGCCATCCCAGTCGTTTGAGAAACAGGGTGATTGCACCAAGGGGGATTTTCCTCAAGGAGGCCAAGATTGGCCACCTTTCACCCAGAATGGATTCTCGAAGTGATGAGACGCTGGGGCAGTCACAAAGGATGTGATGCACCGTCTCATCTTCCTGTTTACAGCCTCTGCAGAGAGGTGTGTCGCTTACTCCCATGTTAAGGAGGGGTTTCCGAAGCTGGCAATGTCCCGTTAAGATCCCTACAACAGTGCGTAGTTTGCTTCTGGGCATCGCCAGGTAGCTCTTTGCTGCATCCTTACTAGGGTAATTTAAAAGTTCCCTGGCAAGTTGGCAGGTGTTTGTTCCATCCCATAATTCCTTCAATTTCTGATGGGTGTATTCTTTAATCATTTGCGATTTCGCTGTCGAAGGTAATAAGCTTGAGGGGCTGGGGCCGAAGATTTTCAGGCCCGCAGCCTTTCTAGCCAGTTCGTCAGCTTTTTCGTTGCCACTGCATCCCGAGTGACTTTTAATCCAGCATACCATGATGCGGTTTGCATGGGATGCCCCTACAAGTGCTTGGTGGCAATCCCATAGTGACCGCGAAGTTATCTTATGACTCTTCATGGCCACTAATGATTGTCTACTATCTGTGTAGATCTTGATGGTTTTTCTCGATATCTGTCTGCGAGTAATCTCGTTTGCGGCTATGGTTATGCCCGATAGTTCTGTCTGAACTATACTGGCACATTTGTCCATAGTCCGCTTAAGATGAAACCGCAGGCTTCTCGAGAAAACTCCGCAGCCTGCCCCTTCCTTACGTTTTGATGCATCCGTGAAAATATTAATTGTTCCTTCATTGGAGGTCCGGTTTTCACTATTCGCGTATATTGAGTAGGGTCTATCAAAAACAAATCGAGGGGAAATACTGTCTGTGCTCGCCTGTATTTGGGGCATAGATTTGGTAGCCCTCAGCCACAGGAGACGTCTAGTTTCCCCCAGTTGGACGCCATGATAGCAACGACTAAGCGCCAGCCGTTCACCCCCAAACGTTCGGTTCAATCCCTGAGCTTGATAATTTTTTTAATTTTTTTTCCACAAAGTTTATTTATATGCTTTTTGCAGATGTTGCACACATGGTTTTCTATGATCGAAATGTATATCTCTCTTAATCAAATTTCATTGGACATTTTAGTCGCACTAGTGTAAAAAGTAAGTACCGAAAAGTACCGACGGCACAGTACAAAAGCACTAAAATCCAAAGAACCAGTGGAAATGAAGTTTGTACGTCAATGCCAATTGCCAATTTCTCTGATTGCGATATCAAAATTTAACATAGTTCAAAAAAGTAAAACTATTGATAAATTTTTGTTGTACTTGTAAAATGTCTAATAAAATTTGATTCATAAACATATTAATAAATGCGTGTAACATGTGCAAAAAGCATGCACAATATATTTTTGATAAGCAAAATTTAAAAAAAAATGTCGTCAAGCCCTGCGATCGAACCCGGATATAGATTTTATATTAGGATGAAAGGCTGGTGATTAGCCGTAGAGCTACCACGCCGCTGAAAGAGTTGTTTCAACAAAAAATATTTGATTGGGTGCTTTATTTTTTCGAATTTGTGATCTGATTTCAAACATTCAAAAACATATTTATTTCGATGGTAGGCTTCTCTTCGAGCTGCAAGCTTCGTTCATCGTATATCTTTCTCCACGATTAGCTAGGAATCTGGAAGAAAAATAATAGGTATAGTATAATAGGTAATAGCTATCGGAGTAGGACGTCGTTATTGAAAACTGATATTCTGAAGCCACACGCGCTTGGCTTTGTTCGGGAGGTGTCGGCAGTCTTCGGTACTGGATTCAAAAATCAATTTTTATTTTGATATAACTCTTGAATTATCGTGACAGAAAAAGGTAGTGTTGTTTATTTGTTTAAGTATCACAAAAAAATTTATTTTTTGTGGGACATGGAGCGTTCTTGATTTACCCATTGATTAAAGTATTTAGGGGAAGATGAACAACCACACAGTAAAATCGCGCGCTCGCCGTCTATCTCACTCACTCTCATAGAAACCACGACACCGTCACCTGGCGCCCTCTTGGCCAATCTCAGAAGCTTCAAAAATTCCTGAATCCTTTATAATAAATATGCCCAATAGATGGAGCAAAGGAGCATCCAGCTATAAAAATACGACCTTGAAGTGCCAATGACCATGGCTGACCCATACCTAACCACCGACGGGTCGGTCGGGATCGTCGGTGAACCTAACATTCGAAAATATGCTTTGTGTTCCAATTCCAAACGATCAGCTGACAGCGGTTGATAACCTTGTTGTCGGTATACCGCCATATGAAATTGAGGACTTTTATTTGTTTTTTACAATTTCTTGGACATTTTCACCATAATTGTTATTGTGATGTGTTTTTTAAGGAACCTTTTTTGTCAGGTAAGCACATCTGTCAATTAAAATGATGTAATTCATGAGATAATGCATGATGAAAACTTGAATGCATATTGAAAACAGCAAAAAAAAAACGTTTATTCGCCAATTACAGTTATCCCATGAGTTATCACATTCACTAGAGCGATAGTTGTTATAGTCATACTGCATTTTTATCACTTGATACTCCAAAATAATGCATTTCTTACTTGGAAGTTTTATCTGTGAAGTATATGGAAGTAATGAAGTTGTAGTGGCCAACCTTTGGTGGATTATGTTAAAGTAGCAAAAACATCCATCCGTAGGTAACAATTGCTAGTTGTATACCTATGTACATATAGGCAAGTTCAAAAAATGGATCATTTAATACATTCATTTTTTGACATAACCTAAAAGTTGAGTTTCTGGAATAGGTACATTATGACTATTCACTTCTCTATTCGAATAATTTGCGCACTATTTCAAAATGCTTCCTTTTTGTCATTATAGGTGTGGAAAAAATTCTCCAGCTTCCCAAGCATTCGAGACAGAAGAGGCAGACCGATACCAGGAGGCGAAGAGTGTGCTGACTTTACTCCACATACTGTGTATACTAACAGCACCAATAAATGCTCATGTTATCTATCCATATATTTTTTAATAAATGGTGGAGTTAAAATGAATTATTTATTATTATAGGGTATGCTTCTCACACAATCAAAATGAAAATATTACATATTATAGTTATGTTTATTCAAAACAAATTTCATGTCTGATGTTGCTAACAAATTTGATTTTAAATGATGTTCTTAATAATCACATTACTTCATAATTTTAAACGTTATTATTATAATTAACCATAAACGTATCGATGAGGTAATGAAACAGGATACATTTCAAAAATTTTATTATTCTAAATGATAAACAGTTGCATCTTTCTTTACAATTTTTGTTTCATTTTTAACAACCACAGATAATGCATCTCGGGACTGACATGCTGAGTTCAACATTTGCTTTAAAAGCTGTCTTAGACCAGTGCCGAAGCCTTCAAAAATAATAAAAAGTGAAAAAAAATTACAGTAGGATGAAACTCATTAGAAAAGGAGGAGAATATGATAAGAATAAAAGGAAAAATAAATTACGGTCGATTCGAGATCGGGAAGTGGGAGGGGGTGAGCTTTTAAGGGTAGAAAATGGTTTATCTTGATTTCTGGCAAAACTACAAGTCCTATGGAAAAAAGTTGAATGGCAAAGATGTAGGTAATAAAAAGATCTACAACTCTTGTGTTATCAATTTTTCACATAACCTCAAAATTTTGGTGAAAAATTCAAAAAACCAAGTTTTTGGTCCTTTATTTTTATCTTTTTCAAAAAAAATATTTTTTTTACGAAATTTGGTGAATACTTCCCTTATTATGTCCCAAATACACTGTAATTTATTTGATTTAAAATATTTATTTTTTCGCCTTATTTGACCTTAAGATAAAAAATGCACCCCATTTTTCAATCACAAATTCTCGCGTCAAAATATCAGCTTTTTTCAAAAAGTTTGGGAGCCTTTCGTTCGTTGAAATCTCTATTTTCTGATGGTGTAAAAAAATGTACATTACTATAGAAAATCTTCTCAGAAAATGCAAAAAACTGAAAAAAAACTCAAATTCGAAAAATTTGTTTACTCACCATGTACAATTTTGAGCTATTTATTAAAATTTACACTTATTTACTTAAAAAACGTGAGATTTCATGTTACATTGATAAACTAAAAAATTGCAAATTGGAATATCCTACTATAATTAACAAATAAATAAGTTAATATTTAATAAGACATCCACAATATTTTGAAAAAGTTGTAGAATCTTCTTTAAATAATATTTGTACCTGAGTGACATATGGTGAATGTTAGCCCATTGTAAGGTATTTCATGGAGAAGTGGGGGAATTACATTTTCGATGGTTATGGTGGAAGGACAAGTGACAAGCATCTAACAGAAAATTGTGGCTTTTTAAATTTAATTATACCTGGTGACATAATATTAGCAGATAGAGGTTTTTTAATTAGAGACTCAGTTGAAGTTCTAGGAGGTCACTTACATATTCCAGCATTTACAAAAGGTAAGACGCAACTTCACCCAGTAGAGATAGAAACCACTCGTAGTATTGCTAGAGTTAGTCCATCTCAAATTCCCCTTGATTAGTCTCAATATTTTTTACACAACTGTACATCATATTCAAATGCATTTATATTGTTCACATAAGTTTATACTAGATATATGTAAATTATATCCTCACAATTACTAGGAATTCTGTGAAACTAACAATGCCTAAACAAAAAATGCAGTTTTTGATAGATGATTCTCATATAATGTAGTTAAATCATACAATAGTGTCCCTAATTATATTAGAAGTAGCTATAAACTATAACAATGTTTTTAATGTCTCAGAAATTCTTGTCATTTTGTTATGTATAACAATATGATACTTCAACTCTGTGTATGCCAACTTTTTTTTTAGAATATGTATATATAGCTTTCTTGTTGGCCGACACTTTTAGGACGTGCTTTAAGGAAGAAAAGAACTGCTGCTATGTGGCTGCAAACTTCACTTAATCCTGCCATACAAGTGCAATGAGCACATGATATAGCACCATCTGACAGTACGATAATCCATACCTGTAGTGGTTTATCATTTCTTCTTTGTGAGTGCATAACCTGTAACAAAATAAGGGCTGTTTTAGTAGGTATAGTTTGCTTTTATGGGCGAAAACAGGATGGATGGTTCTTTCTAATCTCTAAAACTATTTTTTTTTGATAGATTGTTCTCGCTTCACATAACAACATGGAAAAATTGACTTGACATAAATATCATGTAACAAGGATATTCTACATTACACATGCTTGTTCTTTTGTATTAATTTTACATAAAATAAAATTATAAAAAAATGTTCAGGCCAATTATTTGTATCACCCAGTAAAACTTTGAGTGAAATAAAGAAGTAGACATGTTTTTTACCTTTTCTGACAAGAAAAAAAAGGAAGGTGTATTCACTAGTGATTCAGCCACTTGAAATTAAGAATACAACAAGCATTTTTTTCTGCATTTTTCTCACCAACTTTTTTTAAACTGAAATTTAGTGAGACCATACGGTTTGTCATGTTCTAAATAGCTGTAATTGCGAGCATCTAGTTTAGTGATCATTGGAATGCTCCATTGATACCTTGGACTGTCAACAAAACAAAACGAAATACCAGAAGTATGGCAGATTTATGCTGTTACTCACACTAATAAACCCACACATTAGCTTGAGCGTTAATACCTTAATCAATGCTTGAGCATAGTATACCTAAAGTGACCATTAATCAGCCACTCGTACATCTTTATAATGATTATGCCATGCCTTGGAACCACTCTTGTCTGTTTGTTGCCAAATTCTTGGGATCAGTAATTCTCAAAAGAAATTCATTTTGCTGCTCAGTTTGCCATAATATTTAGCAAGCTTAAATTGTAACATGAAATTGGAGTTACTGCATTGAGAAATGTTACTGGCATTGGTTTATTGAAAAGTGTTCACAAAGTTTTTGTTTTATTTATTGAAAAATACCTAGTTATTTTGATGCAGTTGGTCAGCTGGTGCTGATTTTGAGTAGGAATAACATTTTTAGAAGGTGTTTTCAATATCCATTTTAGGTATCAACATCGTCCTAATAACCAGAATGAATCACTGGGTTTTTTGAGGCATTCAACATTAGACCATTGAAGAAAAGACTCTTTCTGCTGATGCATTGGTGCTGGGCAGTATATAAGTTCAGTCAAGATACAAAAGCGTTATGTTTGAAATTGTTGTGGTGGAATGCCCCATAGGCTTAAGAAAATGGCAGAGTATGGTAAATTTGCGTATTGCTTCAAGCTTTTAGTGATGTAGATGAGTAATAGAAGGCAATAGTTTGGTTTCAATGGTATAGGCACTTACCTGAATTATACTCATACGTACGGTACTGCGTGTCTGACCAAGAATTTCTTTGTATCTGATCTCTGGATATAGTTCTGTTTGAAGTGTTGTTCGCAGACACCTAATTGCTTTGGCAGTGGGTCAGACTTTCCAACATATTGGAACAAATTCACATTGCCACTATTCTTGATCCAAATATCACGTATAGCTGTTGCTTTTGGGAAAGCAAAGAACATCTCTGGATTACGAGTTTTGTTGTTTGGACAGTTATAGTAATAACATCTGTAAACCATTTTGCTTCCCGAAATCGCGAAAAATTCAATACAAACGATGATAAATCGAAATCAATCAATCAATATTTTTTGATCGTGGTTGACCCAAATTTTCCAAATAACATCAGAATATTAAACAATTCAAATATGACACTGCCATCACTATGTCAAATGTCAAATTGCCAATGTCAGCGACACCTGGCGGAGATAATAGTAAGTAGCGTTGATAGATCGTTGGAAGTAGGGTACTTTATTCGTATCAAAGTCGATGGTTGTTATATTGTCAAAGTTGTATCAGTAGAGGTACATTTGTGCTCATATAGGTGGCGACACTCCAGGAGGAACAAAAATTAGGCGCGTGATCTTAGCATCTAGTGGCCCATCTTCCCGTTAATACCTTAATCAATGATTTACCTTAAATAGTCACAGATTACCAGCTTTAGCGTTTAGGTCCCCAAAGTGCTTCAAGCATTTTCACAAGTACTATCCATCTCTCCATTTTCTTAATGCGCACTTCATGAGAAATTAAAAAATGGTAGATATATCAAATTCGGGTCTTTGTTCAATTACAATACGATGGGAGGAGGAGGTGCAGTGGAACCTATATTGATCGGGGGAAGCCCAAGACAAACGCTCAAGCGTTTCTCCAACAGCAAACTCACTTCGGCTGTTACAAAATAATCCAATCAGCAGTGTTTTGCAGATACAGATAATCTCTTTTGTTTCGGTTTTTAGTATACACGGTTATAAACAAAAGCGCCTCGATCCATTTTAAAAGTGCTTGGGGCACATCGAAACTACTCAAATTAACTTACAGGTTAGAAATTATCGTAATGTTTGGGAATAATTATCTTACCCATTAAAAAAGATTGCACTACCTTTGCCAATCAAAAACTACCATGTATCTGCATGGAGTAACTAGCCTTGGCATTTAAGTCCATCAAAAATATTCAAGCACTACCTATTTCAAATTCTACTAAAACCAAATTAATTTCAGTTGTTAGGAAACAATTTAACAAACAGAATGATGCAGGGAAACATAATCCCTAGTATAAAGGGTGCCCACTATGTATGAAATATAGTACATAGCAAACAATGATTGTTAGAATTTTGTATATGAAAGTGATTTATTATTGTTTCACTCATAATATAGCATTCGTACCTTCTAAACGGTGGACAAAGGCCATCATGTGAACGACCTTTAATAAAACAAATGAGTAACAAAAAACAATGGATTTTTCTAAATAGCAATGTAGCCTTTCATTAGGTTCATTTAATAGATAACTTCTCTTTTCAACCACATCAGATATCAGTACCCAAATACAGGAAAGTCTTCAAAAAAAAAAATGAAAAACTTTTTTAAAATTAAACATTAATAACATTAATTTAGCACATAGCTTACATAAAAATAAAACAAATAAACAGGTACGTTTCATAGATGAAACAAAATCAGCAGCGAAATGGTTTTCACCACAACAGGTGTTTCACATTGCTTTAAGAATGCTTATAAATTCTTTCCAAACTTTTCGTTTTTAATAAAAAAATGTGCATGTACCTTTCTTACTAGGCCTTAAAGACAAAACGAAATCAACAATGAAATGGTTTTCATCCTAACAGGTGTTCAAAATTTCTCTCAGCATGCTCAGGAATCCTTTTCAGGCTCTTCGTGATACTGTCTTTCAGTTAATGGTGAACCCTTTGTTCATCCATTTCATTAATTTAGTTTTGACTACAACGCTTAATAAGAGACGTCCATGCTCATTTGTTTTATTTTGATGTAAAATGCATTGTAGACCAACATTACTGATGTAATAAACTGAATAAAGTTTTTTATTCTCTATCAAATTTCAAAAATGAATGCTGCGGTGTTATAGGAAATACAGTATTTAAAGACTTTTTAATAAGAACCATTTTGATACAATAATTATTCAATGAGATATATAGTATATTCACTACATAGTGAGCAAACTATCTGTATATGCACAAAAGCGCCTTGATGCCGTTTAGATGTTCTTTGAGCACTTGATAAAGACCTTATAGCCACATCGAAAATGCTTTTGAATGACATTTACCAGTTAGACGTGAGCGTGCATTTTCCTGGAATAATAGTCTTTGAGTTGCGAAGCCCCTAGGTGCATTAAACATTTTCACGAGTACAAAGCACGCAAATCCTGACCAGCTCTGATAAGGATATGGTCTGAGCACTTCTCTTACTTCACTTCACGTCTTGCTGCTAGTACAGTAGGAGACCTACGCAATAGTGAACAAAGCAGATGGGATGTTGTTCGCTGCGGCATAATTCCAGTTTAATGAGGGCTGGAAATGATAGACTGATAAGATAAATCCTCTTCAGTCGCCGTACAGAACGTAAATAAAAACCGCAAGCGGTATTGCATGTGGGTTTGCAGGGGAGATTTTATCGGCACGCCGGGCCTAGTCGGTCTGCAATTTACGAGTATTTCATATAAAAAAGGAGAAAGGCGGCTATGACAACGTCAGTATTATCGGTTTTTCTGGAAACAATACAGCTGCCGGAACAGAAATTAAACCTCAACTGCGGCATCTGAAGCCGCAACAAGTTATAAAACAACGTGTCCCAAAACAGCGCTATGAAACAAGTTGTGAATCCTAATGACAAATGTTTCAGAACTGATGTGTTTTAAAATTTTACAACCCAGAACCGTTAAACGTCAAAGAAAATCTCTAAAATGTTTTAAAACTTTTAAAACACGTTGATATAAATATCAACTTGTTGCAAATCCACAGGGCCATGTGGACTAGTGGTAGGAGTAGTATTTAATTGATATTATAACCTAGAGCGTGCCTGAACTATGGCAGAGTGGAAAAAATCTATTAAATTAATTGATTCTTAACACGAAGTAGGGTGTCTATGGAACCATGTTACAGCAAATCTCTGATCGGAATGGCATCTGGAAATTATGTATTTTTTTCTCGATGCACCCACCAGTAAAAGAAATTAAGTATTGGAAGTCCTGACTGGTCATTCCCAAAAAGTTTTCGGTATGTCCTGCACTGGTCACAAAATATAGATTTTATTCTGGCCTGCAATGTTGGGTGACCCATTTTCTTTGTTGAACAACAAAATCACTTATGCCGCAGCCGATATGATTATGCCTTCATTGGCACATGACATATTGAAAGACAAACCTCTCTTTGTGTTTGTCAACATTTTTGAACCATATTTTCAGTGTCGCCCCAATGTTTCGAAACGATTGTTGTTTTGCGACATGTTTTAAAACAAAATATGTTTCAATAAACTTGTTTTGTGACAACAGTATTGTATCAGTATGACTGGCTTAAAGGTTTATATTCGATAACTAGAAATCAAAGATATATTTTTTCATGCATGATTTTTATGATCTGGCTTCTGATTATTTTCACTTGATGCGGTAGAATATTATATTTCAATTTGAAAAATAAATGGAATTTCCCATTGAAACATTTCCTATTTTATTGCGATGCTGGCAGTGTATACGGTTACTCTATACCTGTATAGCACACTTTACAAATAATCAGATATTCTCAGTGACCTTCAACAAATTTCCAATAACTTGGCCTTTATAGGAGAGCAATAATCTCGATGGGCTAGGTTACTTCAAGAGAAATAATCCTGGTGTTGCACTCAAGAAGAAAATCAAATGGGGCGAGAGAATCTGTTGGCCTCGCCATTTTTTCAAATCGTTCTAATAGCTTATTTTATGTTCCAAACGGTTTTTACATTAATTTCCTTGCCAAAATTATTACACTTGAATGGCACCTCGTATGCTGTGCTGAAGGTACAGACTTGATTTTCAGACAAGATAGTTGGGCAAAGGTCACCTCTTCTGCAGAATCCGATATGAAAAGAAAAACGTTGGTTGATCGACAATTTACTTGCATTACATTCTGAAAGATGCCAAATATATAGCATTTACACCAACTGCTGCAGATCATCCTAGCGTATCCCTAAATATGCATAGGTACTTCAACCTGTCTTGAACAATTAAAGCGCAACTATTCAAGAATTGCAAAATAAAACTAGAAGAAAAAGAAGAAGACTATTCAAGAATGGAGAAAGACACAAGGAAAATACTTAAGTGTAATATTAGTTATTTGAAATAGAATTTCCATGTTAGCAGATGTCCAATACATAGGTTTTATTTTGCGAGAGATCCCATTCTGTTAAGATATAAAAGTAGTGCTTAAATCCCAGTTTGCAAGATACTACTACAATCATTGTGATAAGCTTAAATTGTGATACGATTTAGTGTTTAAGGAGATATAAATTTTAGAGCGTCATCTATTTTAGTTTAATGACGAAAAAATCAAACGTAGTCAAGAAAAGTCATTGGAAACAGGTGTTTTCCTTTAAAAAACAAAAATGCTGCTCTTTTGGAAAACTATCACAGAAAACAAATTGCCGCTATTATATCACTTCCTTTTACGTTTTTGTCGATGTCCGACTAAAATGATATCTGTTTCTTGATCTTGATGTACTTCAGTACATACAAACGAAATATGCTGCTTAATTAATTTCATATCTTCATCTTGATATCTTCACCCCTAATCAGATGTTGTCCTGTAGCAAATTTAGTTTCATTATGAATGAGGCGTAAGAAAATATGTTTTTCAGTCTCAATTGGGTTGTGGAAGATGAAAGAGAAACAACCAATTTCACCGCTCGCTGTTGAAATACACACACGCTGTAGGACATATCCGATTACTCCCAAGGGCGTAACCCACGTATAGAACCCCAAAATCTGTATCCAGTCCCTTCAAACCCTCTCAGTGTTGACGACAAGATGATTGATCCTATAGTCCAGCCAAATAATGTAATTCAAACTGATTTCCCCAGGGATAAAATTAGGTCGTATTTTAACTATTCTGTTATCCTGCTTGCAAAAGAGTTGTTGAAAGAAGTTGCTCATGTATTGAAAAATTATAGTTTGTTGGCAAAAACACGCTTGTAAATATGTTCAAGAGTATGACTTCAATACCTTGTATTACTGTAACTAACGATAACTAATTCTACTGTAGACTTTCAAGGAAGTACTCCGACCACCACTATAAGCGTGAACTCGAGAATGGCAGAGGTCAAATTTCAACATCGAGATGTAAAAAGCATCCTCCAAAAACTGAACACCAATAAAGCTACTGGTCCTGACCAAATTCCAGCCATTGTCCTTAAACGCTGTGCCGCTGAGCTCGCACCTATTCTTTGCAAGTTCTTCAAACTTTCGTATCAACGAGACGTGTTTTCCGCTTCGTGGAAGATTGGCTGCGTACAACCCATCCCTAAGAAAGGCAAAAAAACTGATCCCACCAATTATAGACCTGTGGCGCTTCTCAGCATCATGTCTAAGGTTATGGAGACTGTCATTAACACACAGCTCCTGAAATACCTGGACAACAATAACATCATAAATGATCGCCAGTATGGCTTCCGTAAGCACAGGTCTACAGGTGACCTCCTTGCCTACGTCACTCACTTGTGGAACAGAGCCATAGACAATCATGGCGAATCCCGTGCAGTTGCACTTCATATATCGAAAGCTTTCGACAGAGTATGGCACGACGGACTTCTGGTCAAGCTTGCTGCTGATGGACTACCGCCTGGCCTGCGCCAGTGGCTGAATAGCTTTTTGAACGACCGATCTCTGTTTGTTGTAGTCGAGGGCTGTTCATCAGACGTATTTTCAATAAACGCCGGTGTTCCTCAGGGATCTGTCCTATCCCCTGCACTGTTTCTGCTGTACATCAACGAGCTGCTGGAAATAACATCCAATCCAATCTACCGCTTCGCAGTACATTACTGTCGTGCATGGAACCAGGCAAGCCACTATCATCCCAGGAGACGGTACGTCGGCGACAGCAGCATGCCTCACAGATCAACGCAGACGTCAAAACAATTGTCGGGTGGGGATTGGCAAATAGAGTACAGTTCAACGTACAAAAAACTCAGGCAACAACACTTACAAAGAAGTCTCACGATGGCTTACCAACCCTGGAAATGGAGGGTCACCCCATAGTCGAATCACCTTCCGTCAAGCTTTTGGGAATCAACATCAACAATAACATGTCCTGGCACGACCACGTCGTCAGTACTGCTATAACGGCATCCCAGAAGCTTGGAGTTTTGTTCCGCTGTAGGAAGTTGCATACACCAGAGCAACTGCTGCTGCTCTACAAGGCACAGATCCGACCATCGCTGGAGTATTGCTCCCATGTGTGGAGATGCGCTCCGAAGCACTCTCTAAAGCTTCTGGACACTATCCAGAAAAGAGTGATTAGACTAATCGATACGCCTAGCCTCACAAAGGACCTCCACAGCCTGGAACATCGAAGGAGGGTGGCTGACCTATCCCTGTTTTACAGATTCTATCACGGAAGATGTTCGAGTGAGCTCTCTCAGATAGTAACACCACAGGCCGTCCGAACCAGGACCACTAGAGAAGCTCTGCGAGCTCATCCTTGCCGGGTCGAGGTCCTTACTCCCCGAACCAGTCTCCTCCAGCATTCCTTCTTTTGGAGAACTTCGACGCTGTGGAATCAGCTGCCGGGGAATTTGTTTCCCGACGGCTACAACCTGCAGCGTTTCAAATCTAACGTGAACCGATACTTATCCTCTCGGAGCGCTTCTACAGCGCCATAGGCTTTCAGCCTTTGCGGGAGGCCGACCATAAAAAAAAAATAACTACAACCATCATCCAGAATACTTCCAGGCAGATGTATTATTGTACACAGTTTCTTTAAAGTTGTATGTCACTGAACTATATTACTTCCAGCAGTAGTTTCAAAAGGATTAAATTACGTTTCTCATGTGTCAATAATTGTAAATTCAAACCGTCAGGTTTAAATTACACCAGATAGTACCGTTTGTGACGTAAACCTAACTAGAAAACAACTATCGTATTTCCGTCTTGTTATTGTTAATTGTACCCTGTTCGTTGGCATAAAGGCATCTTGCTACTATTCATTCTGATCAACATTTGACGGTTTTTTGCATTTTATCTTAAAGACATATGTTATGCTTTTTGGGGGTGTTATCGATGTATCCTACATTTTATTTCATTTTGTGATGATCGACATATAATCAATGATCATATGTAGTTTGTGATATTTTCTATTTTTTACCCCAGGAAAAGTTATTGGGCATGAACGCAATAAGCGAAGTGGTAAAGGAGCAGTAACCAGTACCTCTGCTCATTGGCGTCATCAGGCCGGCGTAACTTGAGGAACAATGATGAAAAAAACAATTAGACGTCATATAGTGTACTTTTTAATGTTTGTCAAGCGTGAGTGGAAGAGCACCTGTCGTAAAGTCCCCCTCGAGGGTTTTCACAAATTTCACCTCCTGACTCATTTTCTGAAAAGAAAATGCTACGTTGTATTATTATTTTTCCGAGTAACCTCTCGCCACTAAATCATAGATTTGCACCAAAAGTGGGACAAAAAATAGAGAAATAAACCTCTTTATGGCAGTGAAGTTGAAATTCTTTGGATAATTTTTGTGACTGTTACTGCCATTTCAAAGTTCGAAAATTTGCTACTTTTAATGAATTTTTATTCCGCCATTTGGAAAATCTTGCGGCATGCGCGCTAACGTTTTCGACATAAGAAGACGTGCTCTTTATTTTGGTAGGATTATAATTTCACGTTATTACATTCCTTTTTGAGTTACCGCTATAAAATTGCGTTACTAAAACTATCTTCATTTTTTCTGCCATAAGCGATCTTAGAGTTGAACAAACATCAATGAACCACTGCCTCTGACTTCATTTGTTGCTAATTTTGGGGCACTAAAATGTGTCAAAAGCTGCTAGTTCAGCAGGTCGGATAAGAACAACCGTTAGAATTTATCGAATTTCTTATTTCATGTTTAGTTTTTACTTCCCACACCAATAGGTGAGGGGAGTATTGTGATCGCGAAAATATTCGATTTTTAGAAAATACGGTTTTTGGGCGTTTTATGATGTCTACATAACGAAAATCCACGTCACTCATTTCCGTCGGTTTGTCTGTCTGTCGGTCTGTCTGCCTGTCTGTCGCTTTTTTCTAGCCTCGTAATCTCAGCAACCGCTGCATGGATTGTGATGAAATTTGGGCAGCGGTATGCTGTAGGTAATGTTCCTATAATTTTGAAAATCGGTGCATAGTCGGCGGAGTAATTAGCAAAAAACAGAAAAATTAAATATTGCTGAGACTTCGTTTTTAGGCGTTTTAGAGGTCCCTGATCATTTTCTACTTTTTTTTGGGTGGGGGTGAAATTGGGGTGGTTGGGGGGGTGGCGGGTTGTAAAATTGAAAAATTTGTTGTATTCATAATAGACTGTCCAGTGACATGTAAAGGAAGACCTGGCGACATAAATAACTTTTTTTGGTCCATCCGAACATTGCCTTCCTATTACAGAAAGCAAAGAACTTAGAATTTTTTCTGATGTAAACCTACGAGAGTATTGCTTTAGATCGATCTATATTGTGTAACGAGGAAACTGTTGAATTGATTTTAATCAAATTTTGACACAGTATTACTACCGTAGCGAAAATGGAAAACGCGTATGGCGGCGCAGCAATAATAAAAAAACTAAAAATATAAAAACAGCTCAAACTTCGTTTTTAAGCGTTTTAGGGGTTCCTGATAAATTTCTGCGTTTTTTGGTGGGGGTGCAATTGGGGTGGTTGGGAGGTTGGGGGTTGAAAAATTTAAAAAATTCTTGTACTCATAATAGGCTGTCCACTAACCTGTGAAGGAAGATCTAGCGACACAAATCACCTTTTTAGGTCCATCCGAACATTGCCTAGCCTATTACGGAAACTAAGGGACTTAGAATTTTCTGTATACATACGAGAATTATTTCTTGCGGTTTAAATCGTTTTGTATTTTGTAACGTGGACACTGTTAAATTAATTCTAATTAAATTTTGACACAGTATATTGTTACCATGGTGAAAATGGAAAACGCGTATATGTTTGTTAAACGTCGTGTCAGTGGCAGCGTAGCAATAATCAAAGAACGAAAAGCATGAAAACAAATCAAATTCGGTTTTCAGATGTTTTAGGGGTTCCTGATGATTTCCTACCAGTTTTTTGGGGTGGGGGTGAAAGTGAGGTGGTTGGGGGGTGGGGGATTGTAAAACTGAGAAGTTTGTAGTATCGATAATAGGCTGTCCATTGACCTGTGAAGGAAAGACCTAGCGGCATAAGACAATTTTAGGGGGAGGGGCTGGCGATTATTTGGTTGCAAGGGATCTTAGACTAAAGCTTCATGCTATGGGAAAATAATAAACTGGTATCAGAGTAATGTGTGGGAAGTACTGAGTCAATCAACTTGACTTCATTTTTTTTTCTAGCTTTGTGAGTTTAGGACCTAAAATAGCATCATAAAAACAGAACACTTCAATTATTTTGAAGTTTCTTAGGCTAGTTTTAGACGCTGCCTTTTTTCATGCGTTAGTGCATGCGCCATCGAGCACAGCAGCGCATGCAAAATATAGTACACAACATCATTGCGTTTGTATATCATGCAACTACCATATACACTTAAAATGGATATTGCGTACATCTTGCACTATTGGATATTTAGATATTAGGAGATTAGTGTGCTGTGTGCAAAATTCAGAGAAGCAGGGTACATCGCCAGTAACAAAACATACACGGTGTTCAAAAAGTCCCGGACCGGATGAATAACTTGGGAAGTAGGGGTCACACAAAAAAATGGTCAAGGGTAAAGTCGTAGCAAATTTTCCGGGCTATCCGCTGGTGGCCTTGATGGTGACCTTGAACTTTACCTTCATGGTCATTTCAAGGTCAAGTTTTTTTTCTTAAATGGAAACCCCTATTTTTGACACCGGAAATGAAAAGTACGGATAATTTTACGACCAGATTAATGAAGGCAAGATAAATGAAGCTGTAGAAGCATTTTACTACCGCATAGCTCACTGCCCAGCAGCTGGTGGTGGAAATTTTGAGCATTTGCTAAAAATAAAATAAGAATATTCTCTAGCTTTGCTTCAAACGGGTGGTTACCACCGCACCTTGCCTTAATTGGCCGGGACAACGCTTTCCTTGCCTTAACTGGCCGAGACAAGGCTTGCCTTGTTGCCTTAACTGGCCGGGACAAGACTTGTCTAGCCTTAATTGGCCGGAACGAACGCTTTCCTTGCCTTAACTGGCTTGGACGAACGTTTTCCTTGTCTTAACTGGGTGGGAAGAATAGGCCTTTTCATTAAAGAAAATTGACTTGACCATGAAATGACCTTAAAGGTCAAAGTCAAGGTCACCATCAAGGTCATCATCGGATAGCCCGGAAAATCTCCTACGACTTTACCCTTGGCCATTTTTTTGTGTGACCCCTACTTCTCAAGATACCCTGCACATCACAATTTGACCTTGACCTAACCGCTCAAGGTCAAATTTTTCAACAGGTCAAGGGCATAATCTGGTCGGTAAATTTTCCGTACTTTTCATTTCCGATGTCAAAAATAGGGGTTTCTATTTAAGAAAATCAACTTGTCCTTGAAATAACCTTGAAGGTCAAGGTCAATGTCACCATCAGAGCACCATCGGATAGCCCGGAAAATTTCCTATGACTTTACCCTTGACCATTTTTTTGTGTGACCCCTACTTCCCAAGTTATTCATCCGGTCCGGGACTTTTTGAACACCCTGTATAAAGCAAACCTAGCGTAGAAATCAAACTCATATGGTAACCCTAGTGAAAAGCTTGAATTAAAACGTATCAAGCACAAATTGTCGAACGGCCAGGTCAGCAAGAACCGGAACACCACAACGGACAATAAGATGCCACAAGGTCGGCAAGTTGGAAAGACAATAATGAATAGTCATGAAACGAACATCATGTTTCGGCAGTTCTCACCTGAAGACTGAAGACTCACTTGATTGCATTATGATTTGACAGGGAAACTTCTGAAAAAGAAATGTTGCTTTTGCTTTGTAGAGAAAATGTCTTCGTTCAAAATAGCTACATTTTTGGTACCTCAGGCTCTTAATTTTGGCCAAGACTTGCTTTGGGGTTATACTGTATTTTGCAGATGACTACCGAACAGTATCGTTACGTATCCCTTTTTTTAATGGTCAGCCTCCCGCAAAGGCTGGAACCCTATGGCGCTGTAAAAGCGCTGCGAAAGGATGAGTGTCTGTGCATATTACATTTGAAACGCTACAGGTTGTAGCCGTCGGAAGAGAAATTAAATATAATTAAGGAATGCAATGACCTGGTAAGGATGAGCTCGCGGAGCCTCTCTAGTGTTCCTCGTTCGGAGGGCCTTCGGTGTTATTATCTGGGAGAGCTCACTGGAACATCTTCAGTGATAGAATATGTAAAACAGGGGCAGGTCAGTCACCCTTGTTCAATGTTCTAGGCTGTTGAGGTTCTTTGTGAGGTTAGGCGTTTAATCTAATTGCTCTCTTCTGGATAGTGTCCAGTGTCGGTTTTTATCACTAGAGTGTTCACACCGCCACAATAGGTAAAAATGCTATAGGGGTCGGTAGAGTAGTTTTTTTAAACTCACTCTATTCTAACCTAAAAAAATGTAAAGAGGCAAAAAGTAACGCACAGAAATTTCTAAGTCTCGGGAAATGCTGCATCACCTTGCCTTTAGACGCAAACTGTTGGTGCGTTTTAAAAAATCCATGCAGAGGTACATGAGTTACAGTTGCGCTACGGTGCATATACAGGGTTGGGATAAAGTATGGAACCAAGCAAATAACTTTGGAACGGAAAGAGTGATATTGCTGAAAATTTGCAGGCACGTGTAGTGACGTCTAGTGCATCCGAAGACATTATGTTAGCTATTAATGTACCGTCTACTTTTTTAATTTAAATGGGACACCCTGTATATTTTTGCAGATTATAATTCATCTTTTTTTTCCGAATACGCCCATAGAGGGTTTAGCATTAGTTTCTGTAAAAACGGGAAAGATAAAGCTTCTTTATCATTTCAGGTGTTTAAAATGCCGGTCATTCAAGTCGGTTTTGGCGATCGAGTGAGAACTCACAAAGAAGTGTGTCAACTTTTAGTGATTTACGTCCCGACAGGAGTCCTATAACATGTTTGACGGTGACTAAAAAAAAAATACAAAAAAATCACCTCAAACTGGAAGACCACAGACCGCCACGGACGAATTTGTGAGACAATTTTTTTAAGAAACAAATACTAAACCCACTATGGACGTATTCGGGAAAAAAAGATGAATTAAAATCTGCAAAAATATACAGGGTGTCCCATTTAAATTAAAAAAGTTGACGGTACTTCCGGTTAAACCGGAAGTACATTAATAGCTAACATAATGTCTTCGGATGCATTAAACGTCACTACACTTGCCTACAAATTTTCAGCGATATCACTCTTGCCGTTCCAAAGTTATTTGCTTCGTTCCATACTTTATCCCAACCCTGTATATCAAGAATATTAAGATGCACGAAAAAATACACCGTCTAATGCTAGATTTACTTCGTCTTATATATTCCTTATGTCCCAGATCATTTTTGAGGTTCACCTTTTGTGGTTACTAAGGTAGCCCGCACTCAGGTCTCTCAGCACAGTTATTAAGGGAAAATAATGATGGTGCAAAAACTACAAATTTATTTTGCGATTGATCAGTATTATCCCCCTAATAACCTTGCGTACCCTCATAAATTATTTCGCTGTAATTTAGGACGTACGGACGTAATTACCACTTAATGAATATTTAATTTCCAATGCTCTTTTTTGTTTCGTACGATTTCCGTGATTATTCATCCACTAATGAGACGTGACTAGCCATTAAAAGCGGGCAGAATTTAAAAAAGCGCCTGCATTGTTCGAACGTCGTCATTGGTGGAATAAAATAACGTTACTCTGTAAATAATATACAGCTGGAAAAGAGAGGAGAATCAGATGTGATCTACTCATGAAGATATTTGTTCATCGGACATGTTTGAAAAGATAACCCACACAGCATCCGATATGCCTAGAACATCCTAAAGAAAGCCGTATCGCCCAAATTTGGGATAAGACCAGAACGACATCTAGAGCTTATCTGTAGGCTAACCTAGGTTGCCCTATGTTAGCCCTAGGATAACTTGTTTGGAATATTCTTCGCAGGAAGGCACAGACATCCTTTGGACATTCCACTGGGCCGTTTATCAGATCCTAAGGATGGTGGTTTTGGAAATTCTCGTCTTTTATACTATGAGGCCGTTCAAGTGATATTTCTTCAAGACCATACCCTTCTTCTGAATTCAGATTCTGACATTTGACAGAGTTGAAGTTAGACAAAGGTGAAGGGTGAAGGTAACTTGGTTCCTGGATCGTTTTTCGTCGTTTGTCATAATTATCTTTTAATATTTTTACCATCTGTACCTGTGATATGTACCATCCGGCACGCCAAGGGCCCCCCAAGTACAAAATTGCAAGTCAGATAATCAGCAAGTAAAATTTTCCAAGCCATTATAATGCCTAAAGTTTATAGAAAAATCCCCTTGCACCCCAAGTCAACATTCTATAGGAATACTAAAAAGGAAAAATAAAGTTTAAAGGCAAAACTTTATACCACTAACTATTGTGATGCATTTCTTGAAGGAATGGAGAATGAGGTTAGATTGAATAATTGTGTTAAACACTCGGGTGGTAGTTCTATTGGATCTTTAGATGGTAATGGTGCTGGTGAAAAGTGTGCCACATTAGCTAATCTGTGCCCAGACAATATTACTGTATTAGTGTATTGTGTGTTGGTTGACATATATGACGTAAAGTCAAAATGTTAGGTTAGATCTTTGACATGTAAACGTGATCGAATTATATGGAGTTTTGATTCCCTGGAGCGAAGAAAAAGCGGCCGTTGCAACAATACATATTTTGCTTACCTCTTAATGTAATCTGCATCTATTTTCTCTTTATTTTTCATTAGCTTTATTCTGCATCTTCCTTATTTTTTATATTTAAAGATGCTTAGGTAGTGGCTGTAGCAAACACTCAGCACAATCAAGCGTTTGAGCTCTAAAAGCTCAAACATGTGATAAAGTAATCCATTTTTTGCCAAGTCCAAGTCTTCATTAACTTTGTCATACTGATATTATGGATCATTGATCATTAAAAGGACTCACAGATGTTTATCAACTGCGACTGTCATCCGAAGGTTAACATTAATCGCATTGATGTTTAATTAACTGCACTACAGACAAACGAACCGAATAGCTGACTTCTTATAATGGAAATAAATGGCTTCGAGAAAACATTGTCGTAATAAGCGGGTGGTCTGAGAATGAAACATTTGTGTACAGGATCATTAAGTTTCCACGAAAATGGTGTTTTAATGGTTGCGCATAAAAAGTTTAAGATTGCAACCACTAAGCCATTACAGTATTCATACATATGCGTGTGACTAAGATGGGATGACGCTGCTACGAATATACAAAATCGTCCCACATACGGTTGTGAGATTTCAATAAGCGAGTGAGTGAAAAAAAATTGCGTCAATTAGTTTGATTGAATCCAACCCACACGTTCGGGAGGTACGTAAAATGTTCTGAACACGATATGCTCTGGATATTTTGGTCAAAAAACTATTTAGCTATACAGAAGGAAATCTAGAATGGAGAAGTTTTCTAAAAAATGAAATTTGGAAAATTGATCATTATCTGATAGTCTATTTCTTCACTTGTAGAATGCCGGAAAAATCATCTGAATATTCCAAAAAACGGCAGTTATTCAATTTTATATTTGCGTAAAGCGACCGCGGTGGTGAAATGCCTTATGACGTCACATGTCATGAATTGTTCGCGGCAGCCACAGTCTGGTCGGGACTTCGCTATGCATACGCTGCGTTGTACAGTATGCGATATTTAGACTTGAGTGGAACGGCGAAGGTGTTTGTTGTAAGGGGCAGACGCCAGTATATTTTTGAAGTATGGAGGAAGGTTACGGTTGTGGTGACTCTAGTAATCTTCCTAAAGTGATTATGGACTTTTACTTCCCACATCGATAGGTGAGGGGAGTATTGTGATCGTGAATATTTTCGATTTTGAGATAATACGCTTTTTGGGTATTTTATGACGTCTACACAACGAAAATCCACACAACTCATTTCCGTCGGTCTGTCTGTCTATCTGTACGCGTTCTTATAGCCACGTAATCTCAGTAACCGCTGCATGGATTGTGATGAAATTCGGGCAGCGATATGCTGTAGGGTAGTAGTAGGTAATGTTCCTATAACTTTGAAAATCGGTGCATGGGCGGTGGAGTAATTAGCAAAAATCCAAAAATTTTGAATATTCCTCAAACTTTGGTTTTAGGCGTTTTAGAGGTTTCTGATCATTTTCTACTTTTTTGGGTGGGGGTGCTATTGGGATGGTTGGGGGTGGGGGGTTGTAAAACTGAAAAATTATTGCATTCATAATAGGCCGTCCACTAACACTCATTTCCGTCAGTCTGTCTGTCTGTCTGTCTGTCTGTCTTTCGGTCTGTCTGTTGGCGTTTTTCTAACGTCGTAATCTCAGTAACTTCTGCATGGATTGTGATGAAGTTTAGGTAGCGATATGTTGTGGGGTCGTAATAGGTAATGTTCCTATAATTTTGGAAATCGTTGTACGGGGGGGGGGCGGAGTAATTAGCAAAAAACAGAAAATTTATAATATTCCTCAAACTTCGTTTCAAGGCGTTTTAGGGGTCCCTGATTGTTTTCTACATTTTTGGGTGCGGGTGAATTTGGGGCAGTTGGGGGGTGGGGGGTTGTAAAACTGAAAAATTATTGTATTCATAATAGGCCGTCCACTAACCTGTGAAGGAAAGGCCTAGCTTCATAATACACTACCAAGGGACTTCGAGTTTTCTGATGTATATGTTACGGTTAATATGTTTACTTTGGTAGTTTATACACTATCTGGATATTACACGAACTATCCAAATATCTCGTTATTTTAATGAAAAATCATATTCCAACTAAAATAGCTATGACTACTGGTTGGTTTGTATACTATCCAGCTAGCTTACAAACTAGATAAGATAATGCCGCTAAAGTATATACCACAAAGGTATCACACATATTAACCAGTGTTTCTGGTCGGTTTACAAACTATCCACATCATTTGAATGAGGTATGCACACCGATGCACCTAATATATCTAGTAATACATAATAAACAACTAGTTGGTTAGTATGTAAATTAACTAACTTCTTGATTAGTATGTAAACTAACTAATCCTCTTTCGTCAATTTAACGAAAAAGTGAGGTTATGTTTGTGGCAAGTGCAAGTGTGACATGTTGGTATGGTTTACTGTCGTTTCTTGTACAATTTCTTTAAGAAAAGGTATCTAGTTACCAAAAATGGATCAGCAACAGCAATTTGAAAAGTTACTATTAGAATGTTACGAGGAAAAGTCCCAAAATTCAAAATTAATGATTGACAGTGATTATAATGTACTTCTGCAACATATAAAGAGAATACGCGAACAGGAGGACCTAACACTTATAAAAAGAATGATTATCATGTAATGAATACTTATGATTTGCAGAGGATCCAATCGAATAGCAATTGTTTGTTTTATCTATGAATAAAATTTACTTTTGACAAATAATTATTGTTCTAAACTAAAGCAATCAAAGAGTTGGTTATTATGTAGTACTAGAGATATTAGGTGCATAAGTTATCCCAGTAATGTAGTTTGTAAACTGACCGGAAACACTGGTTAATATATGTGATATCTTTGTGGTCATACTTTAGCGGCATTTCTTGTATAGTTTGTAGGCTAGCTGGATAGTATACAAACCAACCAATATTCATAGCTATTTTAGTAGAAATATGAAAACTATCCAAAATAACCAGCCATTTGGATAGTTTGTATAATATCCAGCTATAGTGTATAAACTATCAAAATTAAACACTTTAGCCGTAACATATACATGCGAGTGTATTGATTCTGATCATTCTGTATGGTGTAACTAGGAAACTAAAAATATAGAAGCAGCTCAAACTTCGTTTTTAGGCGTTTTAGGGGTTTCGTGATCATTTTCTGCTTTTTTGGATAGTGGGGGGGGGGGGGCTATTCAAGCTTTGAAGGACTATAACTCTTCTATTAATGGAGATAATTACAAAACTTTTCACCGTTCTCCTCTAACTCTTTAGGACTACCTGATTAAATAAAATTTGAAAAAATGGATACTTAATCATTCAGAAAATATTAACTAATTAAGTCGAAACTCTTTTTGGTGCCACAGGAATTGCAATTTCTCGAGGCATAAAAATGCTTTGTTGCCATAACATCGATTTCTCAAAAGATTTCAACAATCTGATAGTGAGTAGGTCCGTCAACCAAAAATATAAATAATATTTTTGATAATGTGGTCCACTAGTATCAAACAAATTTAGGATAGTCAACTTACACCTGGAGCTATAACTGAAGCTGTACATTTCTTTGGAAAAGCTCCGTCTAAGTTTCATCGTAATAGAATTAAAACGGTAATATGTATGTAGCAGATGAACAAGTTCTCAAAGCAGTGTAATTGGAACGCAGTTGTATGGGTGAAATAAAAACCTTGCGAGCTCATGAATGACTAACAGAAGTTTTGACAAATGGTGAAATTAGCTCTTTCTAAACAATATGTGGAAGGAAGCATATTGCAACTGCATTTTAGAAATATATAAATTTGACTGAATACTGATTGTTCTATAACAAAATAATTTATTAATATATAGTGCGTCCCAGCTAAAATTCGCCACCCCCCCCCCTTATTTATGAAATAATAAAAGAAAATCAAAATCGCCGTAACACGTCGATATTTCGAGAGGGATCTCTTTTACAAATACATCATAATTGTTCCATCAACCCCCTCACCCTCAGCAACCCCTACTTCAAAATCTTAAATGAGACCACCATACTTGTTATGGCAGATACAGCATTTTGAATTCATTGACAAATTCAACAGTGTGATCGGATTGATGATTGATTCACTACTATGGACGTTATTAGAAAATATGATGATGAAGTATTCTTTCTATTACCTGAAATGTTATTGTAAGAAAGGTTTCAAATGGGAGCCATTTTCATCCATACAGACGTGTAGATGATACTCAAAATGTCTTTGTAACAACAAAGGTATTTTCATTTCGAAATGACCGTAAACCCCATAATCACACACCTACTTGAAAACGACGATAACTTACGTGAAATGCTGAGAAATGCACGAAGCTGCTGCAGTATAGGAAGTATAGTACCCAAAATTTTCTCATTATAAAGGTTTTTTGTGCTCGAAATTTTGATTTGATATGATAACAGTTATGTCAGTGTAATGAATATTTATATTTTTAATGGATATATCGCCTATAGGTGAAAAAAATTGTTTACTTGCAGTTTAACAGTAGCAGTAGTGATGGAGAGGCGAAGCCCTTTTTGCCAACTCCACAGAACCAACACTGAAAACACTAAAATTCTACGTCCTAGAAAGCTCCTTGTCGAACTTACCAGAGCTCCTGATGAAAGTGTAGTGTAGTGTAGTATGTCTAACTAGCTCGCAGAATATACTGATTCCTTCCCAAACTCCGTCGTGCCGAATGTCTGAACGATAAGGTTACGATACACAGCAAACCTGCCCAGGAAGCGGAACGCTGCCTCGTTCTCCTCCCAGCATCTGGAGCATATGGGGTCCCCTATCAGTCTCATGAGATGACAAATGTCTATTCAGTTGGCAATGGCGAGTGAGAACCCCTACCAGACGGTTGAGCGTCTCATAACATTTTAACAACTTGGAACTAGATGCCGTTTGAAAATATAATCCGACTGATTGACAGGCCCGTTAGTTAACGCTTTATTAAAATTCTTTTACTTCTTTTCTGCATCCAAAATAGCTTAAGTTGTTTCTCTAGCCCAACCTATTCCTGTACCGTAAATGGTAAGTTATTAATTTCACTATCTTATCTGCAAAAGCTACCAATTTTTTATATGGGGCACATGAACATAACGCTGTTGAATTTCTGATCTGTCATCACTTAAATTTTGATCGGTCTACTTTAGCAACTTGTTAAACAGTCCGCTGGACGATTGTTTTAATTTGCCTTGTTTTTGCAATTATTAAGACAATACAAAAAACTTTTTGAAGCGCGTTACCTTTTAAAAATATAATAGATCGAAAAGAATCAGCTTTGAATTTGTCATTTGAACTCGTATGATGACCTAATAATTGCGGAGTCTGGCTCTTACACATCATAAATTTTATGCTTTCAATAGTTGGATGCATTTCATCTAAGGACTTCCTGTTGGCAACTCATAGAACGATTTTGAGCCGTTTTTACCAATAAGAATGTAGTTCAGATATAACAACGCATAGAAAAAGGCTTTTTGTATTGGTCGACCCCATTCTAGCATGCGATATTTTGATTTGGCAACATCTTTATTAAGAGAACAAGAATCAAAAATTGCATTGTATAATGTTTGACAAATATTTTAAACACCTACCCTACCTATAAGTTGCTTTCTTCCAGACATGAATTATTGTTTCAGCATGTTGAAAAATGTGAAGGTACATATTAGTGGAAAATAGTAATTATAATGCAACCTGTTTGTTGACCGGCCTCCCAATTATTAACGGCTTGTTAAAATTCCTTAAGAATTTGGTGGTGTGACTGTAAGATTCCTTTCAGCCAAACCCGGTACATGGCCATCGAATGCGATAGTGACTGAAATAATTTCTTTCACTCGACCTGCAGCGCATCCAAAATAGCATAAGCTGCTGTTTCAGTGTTACATGTTCAATGCGTAGCCCAAATACCTCTAAAACTTGGCATCGGCCTTTTATAGATACCGGCCGTCGATCTAGTATGTACTTTGTGTGCATACTTGAATATGATTTGTATACACGGAACATACTCACATGCGAGAAGCGCTTCACAAGTACGTCGACTACACAGTGGCGTACCCAATGAGCATAAATGCTTCAAGATGTGATCGTAGATTGAAGCGCCCTTATGTTCATGACAAATAATGAGTATAACGGTATCACTACCTGTCTCTTTCAGCCCGTTCACACGATGCGGTCAAATCACCGTTTCGGTAAATTTAATGAACCGAATGATATGTTCATACAGAAAACTGTTATAAACAGATTCTCAGCCGGTCCTGGGTGCTCGATTCATTTTTTAATAGTTTTCTCGCTCACTTATCTAACGGTACGAAAACTGTATCGTCTGAACACTTTGCATGCATACACATCCCAAGAAACATTTTTAGTTTTATCAGACCTACAGGAGGCTGATACAGATCAGTATTGCATGTCCTTTTAAAGCAAACTTGCCTTAAGAACCTCATTAAGGCAATGATATAACCTCCTCACAGCCGGGAGGGCCCACACTTAAGAGAGCTGTCACGGCTTTCGTTGAAGCTAGCCTTAACACGACAAGTACTTGAGCAAATCCCTGTTAAGTCTCCGATGAATATTCATTCTTCTGATCTTAAAGCTTTGTTAAATCCTTTACGCTTTAAGACCTCATAACGTGTGAGACCATGATGTAACTATTCTATCTTAAGATTGCTTTCACGTAGATATTTGGGTAGTCAAACGACGTATAAAGATAAGTTGGTTTTATGTACATTTTATCAGTGCTCTATAACGAAAACGGAAATCCTTTTTATCTAGATATTTACAAAATGGAGTATTGTAGGTATATATTCCATTCATTACTATTTTATAATGATAAATTTATTCAGAATTTTCTCGATTACTACAATGAAAAAATAAAACGAATCACAGTTGATTGATAAAACTTTGTAAGATAGCCCTAAAAATGAGAGCCCTCCAAATATATTACAATTCTGATAAAAATTAAAAAATATTCAATTTTATAGCTTAAAACCGGGGTTAAAACTTGAAGTCGCATACATATTAGTCTCAAAATGCAAGGGTTTACTTGCAATATATGTTCAGTCGATACACACGCTAGGAATTGTACTATTATCAAATATATCATATATAAAATAACTGCGGTAATCAGTAACTTAAAAAAAATGGCGCGATAGACGCCCATTTCCAGGATATTCTTAAAACCGCCTTAAAACTCATAAGCCCTGCATATGGATAATATGGTCTTGACACTGGCCTAATTGTTTTAAAATATTAAAATAGTTGACCTCAAAATATATTTCTTGTTCCGAAACATACCGTAAGTAGGTTAACCTTTAGATGTAGGCAATTCTGCGTGTCATTGCAACTGCCAAACTAAAAACTAATCATTTTGTGGTTTCGTGCATTAATAATTATGTGCTGCTATGCTTGGAGTTGGGTCTTTGAAATTATTTGAAATGACGTTAGTATTTCTTATCGCCAAATATTTTTTATTTATTTTGCTTTTGAAATGCCCATTTTTATTGATTTTGCACCACTTATTAAGTTTGGATCCATTGTTAAGTTTTAGTTTTATCGAAGCCTATCTAACAAAAACATACCTTAAAATGGCTTTATCGGTAATGTTTACTTACTTAAATCCTTTGTATCTTTTCATAAGCATTCTTAAAGCCAACAAGTTTGAAGGAAGATTTTAGTTTGTTCCTATATGACTTGGAAAGTATGTAGTTTTAAGGCGGATTTATTGAATACTTTTCTTCAACTGTTTAAAACCATTAGGCTCTCTTCAAAGCTTTCTTAATGTCAGTAAGTCTTAAGACAGCTGTAAGGACAAAATAGTTTTAACAGAATTTATATGAGATCACCATAAAGCTTCCTTAAAAGTTTACAGTTTAAATTGACTATTGGCCGTATGAAATAGGTTTTATGGGTACTCCTTATAACCTGTTGATAGGATAATTTTATCTTGAGTGCATTTGGCCATAGTCAATGCAGTCATAAAACATAACTCCTATCAAATGTCACCTGCAAACCTATTTAAAACCTTCACGAAACTAATAGGCTGCTGATATGTTTCTAGGGATTGCCACTAATTACCGATTAGGTTTTATTCCCGGATCAGCTATTCAGTTTTCGAAGACAACAATGCGACCGAAACGACCAAATTTCCGTAGGTGTTCTACGAGACTCACCGTGTTAACACGTCCATTTGAATGTACGCGCCACTGCAGTACACGGTAAAAAAGACGATTCGGTAAAATAGCCGAATCGGTGTCATGTGAACGGCCTCTTAGTCAACGGTCAATGGATGGTATTATCAGTTTGGCATGATTTCAGTCAAAGGCCTCGAGTTGACTTTGGCCGATTGAAGTTAAGAGCATCGACCACAGACAACACAAAAAGGGTCACCTGACGTTGTTCCCACATATATGCAAACTAAAAATAACAATCGAACGCTTAAGGTGAGCAGTGTGTAACAAAAGTTTAAAAAAAAACCAACAGTGAAATATCCGTTTTGGGATCTTCTACAGTGAATTCCAAAAATATATTTTCTTGATACTTGAAATTTTAATATAACGATGAACATTTTTTCAACCAACCCTGCTGGCAGAGTTTTTAGATGATAAAATGTAATTTTCGTTCGGTAGTCAGACCAGTGGAGGTCGATTTTCCTTAGGCTTCTCTGAAGTAAATTTTTTAAGAATATTTATTTTGCAATTTAAATTACATATAGCTATGAACATTTTTTACGCAACCCTGTTGGTGGGTGTATAGAAACATATTTTAGTTGACAAAATATCATTTTCAATTTAGTTGAGGTCTATATTACTAGGGATCCTCTACAAAGAGTTTTTGAAATATGGTTTTTATTATTTAAATTAAATTTAGCCTTGACCATTTTATTTTAGGCAACCCTGTCGGTGGAAGTTTGGAGACATATTGTAATCCATAAAATATAGTTTTCATTCAGTAAACAGATGGGTGAAGGTCGACCTTATATGGGATCCTCTACTAATGGTAGAGCTTGAGGTGGCCCTCGTTGTTGCATCTGAGCTCGATGTCGAGGGTTACGTCGCCAAGCCATCAGCCTTACATCAGACCTGACACTGACACTGATGATGTGCTTCTTATGATGGGAAATATAGAATGTAATTATATGGTAAACCCGATTTCATTCTACCTCAAACTGATAAATGTTTAAAATATTTAAATATCCATTAGCGTGTTTCACCAGTTCATCAGTCAATGGATTACGTGATTAGTCTCACGTTATTCTTGATGACAGTAAACCGATCTGATGCCCTACTCAATCCATGAAATCACAGTCATCTTTAGGAGAGGGGTCATTTTCACCAACATACAAAATGACATGTCATCGCGTGCTACATACAAGAAAAAATAAAAGCTAACGATTATTGATAGGAATTCGCGAAGTTTTCAGACTTTTCAATGTTTCCCATATAGCTAAGAGTTACACCGAGGAGAAGAAAATGAAAAAAATCAATGAAGGCAGTAAAATCTCCGACTTGTTGTTCCACACAACGAAGCATTTGTTATTATTTTTTTGAACTAACTTCTTGTTATACCCTTAGTGTTGAATTATTGTGTATGATTTGCTATATTATTGACAAAATTTGAAATTATGCTTTCGCAGCATCAAATGTATTGTCTCTCGTCAAAATCTATCATCCGTTAACGCAGTTAACAAGTTAATAAAATTCGCTTATAATTCTAAGGTAGTCTGTTAAGCCATGATCCATGTGAATGAGTTCTTGCGATTTTACTGTTGCAGGACAATTATTACAAATTCACCTATAAAATGCAAGTAAAACTATATATACAAAACATACTGCTCTCCTCCGTTAACCTGTGTAAATCCTCCAATCAAAAGAATCACAAACACAAACAATTTTGTACTTTATAAAGCAAAGTATACTCATACTCTGACCTATAACAAGGTATTTGAGATTAGGTGAAATGCTCTAGTTTAGTCAGAATTGAAAAAATCCTGCCCTCCGTTAGCCTATCCTCCGTTAACTTTTAAGTGTTCATGCACAATGAAAGCAGGTACCTTTCTTTGGCCAGCGCCGAACAGCACTTTCAGCTCCGGTTGGCGCGGGCTCCCTGCTTTGACCTGCTTCCAATTGCGTTCGGTTCAGCGCAGGCTACCTGCAAGCAGGAAAACTGCTTCACTGTGCCTCGCTCTAAGGTAGCAGAGGGGAGACTGCTAAACAGAGCGGTCCAAAAAAACAACCGGAAAATGGACCATGTCTGTGCATAGACTAAGTGATTTTTTTTCTAAAAATGTTAGCATCTGCTAAAAACATTATTTTTGAGTTCGACGACTTAACACAAAAATGGAGTCAAGTTGATTGACTCAGTACTTCCCACACATTACGGTGATATTATTTTCCCATAGCATAAAGATTTAGTCTGAGATCCCCTTGCAACAAAATCATCGCCAGTACCCCCCCCCCAATTATTGTCATATGCCGCTAGGTCTTTCCTGCACAGGTCAATGAACAGCCTATTATCAATAATACAAACTTTTGTATTGAATTTCACCTCTTCAGCTGTGGCAGTTTTGGAAAAATTTAAGCGTTCCGGTACCGTTTACTGAAAAAGCGGTGTTGCCGTATCTCATTAATTAATACAAACAAAATTTTGAAATTGTGAGATCTTACTAAATTCGACATGCGCAATTTATTGCAATAAAAATAAGTAGAGGATTCTATTTAAAATAAATTAAAATCGGGAATAATTGTTTAAAAATTTGGGAAAATAATTTATAACTTGGCAACGTCGAAAACGCGAAAAAAAAATATTACAAGGCGAGATAGAGTATTTGTAGATATTTCGATTTAAAATAAAAAAGACAGGGTGTTCCATTTAAAAAAACAAAGTAAAACGACCTTTAAGTTGCCGAAATTTAAAATTCTGCCAAAAACACCCTGTAGATACAAATTGCTGGTAGCATCCAGAATAATATCCGCTTAATATTCAAGTAACTCGCTGTGTAATATTATTGAGAAAAGTTAAAGGCACATATCAATTTGGACGTATTACTTGCGACCTTGCAAATGCGGAAATTAATAGAAAATAAATTATAACTTGGCAACGTCGCAATCGATTCCAAAAATATTTTAGGGTTGAATAGAGATCAATGATGGACACTAGAAGAATTTGAGAGAAAGTTATAGTTCCTTATAAAAAAATCAAATTGATCTCTATCCTACTTTCCCGCGACACCCTGTATATTTCAAAATATTTTTAGCATATGCGTCTCAAGTAACCAAATAACTTTTGTATTTGAGATTTTCTTCTATCAGCTATACCTTGCGAGATGTCCACTAAATGGACAGCCTGTATACATCGGAAAAAATTCGAAGTCCTTTAGTTTCTGTAATAGGCATAAGGCAATGTTCGGATAGACCTAAAAAAGTTATTTATGTCGCTAGGTCTTCCTTCACAGGTCAGTGGGTAGTCTATTACGAATACAACAAATTTTTCAATTTTACAACCCCCCATCCCCCAACCACCCCAATTTCACCCCCACCCAAAAAAAAGTATAAAATGATCAGGGACCCCTAAAACGCCTAAAAACGAAGTTTCAGCAATATTTAATTTTTTTTGTTTTTTGCTAATTACTCCGCCGCCTATGGACCGATTTTCAAAATTATAGGAACATTACCTACTACGACCTCACAGCATACCGCTGCCCAAATTTCATCACAATCCATGCAGCGGTTACTGAGATTACGAGGCTAGAAAAAAGCGACAGACAGACAGACCGACAGACAGACAGACAGACAGACAGACAGACAGACAGACAGACAGACAGACAAACAGACCGACGGAAATGAGTGACGTGGTTTTTCGTTATATAGACATCATAAAACGCCCAAAAAGCGTATTATCTCAAAATCGAAAATTTTCGCGATCACAATACTCCCCTCAGCTATCGGTGTGGGAAGTAAAAAAGTGACATTTTTATAATTCGCTTATCATAATATTCTGAATTTGGTGAGAATGAACCAGATACAAACGAAGGACAATTATGCCTGTTCATTCTTTAACATAGGATAATCACTAGAAATCACAAAGTGGGGCAAAGACCAGGTCTTGATGGAATCCATCTAAAGACGCTCATAGCTGGAGCAAATATGCAAGACCATAACTGGCAAAATTGATTACCAAATCCACGATATAGGAGAAATATTCCTCTCTCCCTCATTCCACACCGTTGAATGGGGAAGAATTGTGTATTATAGCAGTATTTTCTATCATTCACAGACTGTAATAACTACGACTGAATTGCCACTACCATTTTTGAAAAGATGCTCATCAAACAAGCAGCCGGATCAAGATGTATCAATCTCATATATAATTTTGTTTGAAAAGATATGTAAATTCTATATCGCTTTATGGATAACACGATGGCAACAGATTCTTGCAATTACTCAATGTTTGGTTCGAAATAGTTTAATAATGTCCTGCCTCGGGGATCCGTTACAGTCTAGTTTATATACTCCCTATAGCCAGAATTGCAGTCGATACGCTGATAGTTGATTGATAGTTATATTAGTCAGAGATCAGTAACCAGAGGTTGAAGAACATAAAAAATCGATTCATCTAAACAAACTCTTAGACTATTTTTACTTCCCACACCGGTGAGGGTGAGGGGAGTATTGTGATCGCAAAAATTTTCGATTTTGAGATAATACGTTTTTTGGGCATGTTATGATGTGTACATAACGAAAATCCACGTCACTCATTTCCGTCGGTCTGTCTGTCTGTCTGTCTGTCTGTCTGTCTGTCTGTCTGTCTGTCTGTCTGTCGGTCTGTCTGTCTGTCTGTCTGTCTGTCGCGTTTTTCTACCCTCGTAATCTCAGTAACCGCTGCATGGATTGTGATGAAATTTGGGCAGCGGTATGCTGTGGGGTCGTAGTAGGTAATGTTTCTATAATTTTGAAAATCGGTGCATAGGCGGCGGAGTAATTAGCAAAAAACAAAAAAAATTCAATATTGCTGAAACTTCGTTTTTAGGCGTTTTAGGGGTCCCTGATCATTTTCTACTTTTTTTTGGGTGGGGGTGAAATTGGGATGGTTGGGGGGTGGGGGGTTGTAAAATTGAAAAATTTGTTGTATTCATAATAGACTACCAACTGACCTGTGAAGGAAGACCTAGCGACATAAATAACTTTTTTAGGTCTATCCGAACATTGCCTTATGCCTATTACAGAAACTAAAGGACTTAGAATTTTTTCCGATGCATACATACCTACGAGTATTGCTTTAGATCGTTCTATATTATGTAACGACGAAACTGTTCAATTGATTTTAATGAAATTTTGACACAGCATTACTACCATGGCGAAGATGGAAAACGCGTATGGTTTTGATAAATCGTGCCAGTGGCGGCGCAGAAATAATAAAAAAAACTAAAAATACAAAAACGGCCCAAACTTCGTTTTTAAGCGTTTTATAGGTTCCTGATCATTTTCTGCGTCTTTTTGGGTGGGGGTGAAATTGGATTATTTGGTTGCAAGGGATCTTAGACTAAAGCTTCATGCTATGGGAAAATAATAAACTGGTATCAGCGAAATGTGTGGGAAGTACTGAGGCAATCAACTTGACTTCATTTTTTTAAATTGATACACCGTAAATATAAGAATGTGTGTCCGAGGGCTTATCATTGAGCGCAGCTATACACATTTATGGAATTCCTGCGGTGTATTGTATAATTAAGTATGTATATATGTTTGGACGTTTGTCAAAAGTCAATCTGTTTCAAATCGTACCACAGCAGCTCTAAATCCTGGATGGTACGTCGTTCAAATAATAATCGCAGGTCCAACCTTTTCTTTCATTCTATAAAACCGATATTTGCGAAAAGTGCAATATTTCTTATCCAATATATTTATGTGTTTTTGATACTTGCTTACCAGTTTCATATTTTTTAATGTAGTAAATACTGCGTTAATTTTTGAATTTTGTTGCGGTCTTTTAAATAGTTAATCAGTTAGCTAACTTGCCTATTGGTTACACAATTTTCCATAAAGCTGCTACAAATAAACGGACTGTTACGTGTATTACTGTTCCTATGGAGAGTTTTCAAGAGTCCACCTATATTCCACTATATTCCAATGTACGTATTTCTGTACCATAAAAGCTATGCAGTGCAGTTTCAGTTTATTTCGAGTGAATAATTTTTCAGTGTAAGAGAACAACGTACTAACCTATTTAAAAGCTATAGATAAGTTTAATACGATATAGAGCCAAGCAACGCCAATATGAACAGACCTTAGTGTGCAGAGAAACATAACCTTAACAAACTCTTTAAGTGGTTATACAATTTAATGAGAAGCAAAGTAGCGGCTAAATGACCTCAGATGTCGATACCGGGAAAACTGCTTGACCAGTCATTATCGTAATCTTGTTACATCACGTCACTCTTAGAATCCGAGACGAGCCGTAGTGTCATATCTCATTTCCGTACTGCTACAATAAATTCAGATGAATACTGCAAAAATAAACATGGCTCTGGCAACTCTGACAAGTTATATACGTGCCAGCACTGCGGGTGGTATTTGAAGTGCCAAGTCTGGCGATGACGATGCAAGTAAGTAAGATGAGCCCTCAACAAAAGGTTCATCACATCTCTAATGTGACTGGGCTCCTTTATATTATATAACGTGTCACTTTGGGACATGTCAGACTTGAACGTTCAATTAATTATTACCGAACAATTTTTACGGTGGTTTGGTTATGCTGCTCTACAAAGAGCATCGAATATCGAATCATTAATGTCGCCTAGAGGTTACAGGATAAGATTTGAAGGAAACCATGAAAAATCGTCTACTTTTCGCTGTGTGACCATACAGGCCCGGCGCTAGGAGCTTGGCAGCCTGGGGCAGAATCGAAAAATGGCGCCCTAATACACTAAAAAATTAATGATAATGAAAATTTTTTTTTACAAATCCGTCTTTATAGTATATCAACCACATTGTACAATTTTATTTTTCCTACGAATAAATACTGTAGAACAAAAAAGGAGAAAACCCTGTATCTTTGGAGGACGAAAAAAATGCTACACCTTGTATATTTTTCCAAAAAAAATTATTTCTTCTTTCACACTTTGTTTCTTATCTGATGTAGCATTTCTTTGTTCTACAATATATAATATATGCAACCAAATAACGTCAAGGTTTCGTAGGGATATCCATATGTTTGGAAAAGTTTCCTCCAACTCATTTTTGTCAAAAAATCAGGTGTTGCCAGGGGGTAGTTTGAATTTTCTCCATCAAACGAGAAGTTATGCGAGAGGAGTTCTTTCCTAAGCTCAATGCCATTTATGTCGCTAATATCACCATCACTAAGTGGTAGATGTAAGTCCATACAATTCTTGGTGATCTCCTTCTTCGCAGCAGAAGACAGCTTTGATATGTTGTAGAGGAATAAAATAAATCAGAATGGTTGGTCATTAATTGAAATCTCTCCTCCAATGAGTTTTTTATCTGATCTAAAACAGTAAAAAAAATCAACATCAAACTTCTGTTTCTGATCCTCAATAGACTCATCTCTAGCCGCATATGAAAGCTGAATTCTCTTTTTTTTTTGGCCGCCCCTCGAAAACGGCCGCCTGGGGCTGCTATCCCCTTGCGCCACCCCTAGCGCCGGACCTGTGACCAATGAGAATAAAAACCTTCATATGAATAATGTATGTTGCAAAAGTTTGAGAATTTTTTTCAAAACTCGGGAGGTAGTTTCACCGTTGGAAACAATTCAGAAATTGTTACCATGGTAACCAGTCAACATCTAAGCTTAACAATAAAACCATTTGGGTTACGATATAAGTTGTCAAAATGTCGTACAAATTAGATATTCGGAAGAGTGTTTACAGCCTTGTTGGACGACTTGAATTAAAGAAATAGTTTTCCTATATCAAGATCAAAATATTTCTGTTGCCACAATTTATCGAGCGATCCGTGAATGCGAAGAAGGTACTCCTTGTATAAATTTACCAAAAAGTGGACGTTCAAGAGTGTTGAATGCTGATACAATTCAAAGAATGGTCAACAGAAGTGATTATCGAGTTGGAACTTCAACACGAATACTTGTATGCATTTTTCACGTCAATGCTAGCATAATCTATAGAGAAATGAAGGGAAGTAACTTAAAATTCTGAAAAAGAAAATGTTCACAGTTCATCAGTTAGAAAAAATTCCTCAGTCCTGTCGGAATTTACGTCGTACTCGTTTTGCTGGCAACATAAAAATTATTCTTGACGATGAAAAGTATTTCACAATTTCGAACTCCGAAATCAAAGGTAATGATGGTTTTTATACAAGAGACTTTGAAGCCTGACCAGATAATGTAAAATTTAAGCGAAAAGAAAAGTTTGAAAACAAAGTCTTAGTGTGGTGCGTTATATCAGACAACGGTATTTCACCGCCGTACGTTGGACGAGTTAGGGCCGAAGCGGTTACCGCAAAATTCTATACTCAAAGATGTTTGTCTAAACTACTCAATTTTATTAACACCCTCCATGCTAATGACAATATAATGTTTTGGCCAGATCTGGCTCCAAGTCATTATGCTTTCCGTACGAGAAACTGGCCAGAACAACACGGAATACCTTTTGTACCACGAAACGACAACCCTCACAATCTTCCTCAGGCAAGACCTATCGAAACTTTTTGGACTCAACTGGGTGCCAAAGTCTGTAACAATGGCTGAAAAGCTCAAAACGAACAGCATTTAAGAAGAAGAATATTGCTAAGGATCAGAGAAATTGATTTAGAGTCTGTCCAAAACCTAATGAGGAACATTAAGAGGAAACTGCGAGCCGTGGAAGATCATGGCCCATTAGCAGTACTTTAATATCATTTTTATATTAAGAAGTACTGTTATTTTTTGTAGCTCTTGTTACAGTTCAAATATATTATTGTGAGATATTTTTTTAATTTTTTGAGAAACTTATCAGAACTTTTGCAACATACGTTATTTCAGCTTAAGCTGCTGAGTATGCCGCTATACTCATGATCTATTATAAAAGTAGGGTGTCACCACCCACCTATTTGGAACCATGTCTATACAGGGTGAGTCCTGAGTTCATACTTTTTCAAAAACTTTGCATAGAAGCCGTTAACCCTCGAGTACTCGCGTGGGATACAGGCGTATCCCACGTACGTTGAAAACGCGCTTGCGCCGAAACTAAAACGAAGCTGCCTACGCGCCTCTAGGTAATCTTACAACACAGTTTGCTTGTGCTATTAGTATTGTGCGGACGTGCTATTTTTTTTATTCTACGGTGTTAACGTACGTTGTTTTGCTGTGGGATACAGGTGTATCCCGCGCGACCGTTTATGTCGAATCATGATCAGTGCCTTTAGGTAAGTTTTTTTTATATTATTGATAAGAAAATGACTCGTGAATGTGTGTTGAAGAGATTTCATTTTTTCCAAAACTAAAGCCCAACATGTTTATTTTTTTATACTAAAGCATCCTTCTTTGTAGCAAAGACCTACGAAAATAATAATTTCTATTATATTATTATGTATGTCATTTTGTTTTAGCTTAGCAAAATGGCAAGCAGAGATCCGAGTAAATGGATGCAGTGGTACATCGAGTTGCAATCTATATAGTGAGGAAGAACAAGGCGAGGAAATTCTAGGAGAAGCAGATGCCGACGAGGACGATGGCGATTTCGCAACGAGAAGTGACCATGACTCAGAGTCAGAACAGGAAGCTGAAGAACCTGAAGACGGGAATAACTCAGAATGGTTTAGTGACAGTGGTATTCCGTGTTACTTAGGAAAAGATGGCTCTACAAAATGGAAAAAAATTTGTCCACCTGTTACAAGAACTAAAATGCATAACATTTTTAGTAAAAAACCAGGACCTATAAATAATGCAACACAATCTAAAACCATACTGGATTGTTTTCAAATCTATATGTTTCAATGCAACTCAAAAATATTCCAAGGCTACTAAAAGAAAAATGTCGAATGATACTCAATATTGAAGAACCTTCAACTTCAGCGAAAGTCCAAGAAGCAAAGGGACTGAAAACCAGAAATGGTCGATGTTATTTGTGTCCTAGAAAAATAGATAAGAGGACCAGAAACTATTGCTCTGCATGCATTAAGTGGATTTGCCTTGAGCATAAAAAAAGAGCTACCAATGCTTTGTGATACATGCGCAGAAAATCAAAATTAAGTAATTTTAGTTTCTTTTCATATTTACATGAATTGCATGTTTTTGCTTTTTGTCTGTGTTTATATTATAGTTTTTTTCCTAAATATGTGTCTTACTTCTCATAAAATATATTAGTATCCTATTTTTCCACGTAGAAACAAGTCTTTTAAATAGGGATACAAATGTATCCCATGCGACCGCTGACGTATTTTTTTAACGCGCGAGTACTCCAGGGTTAAAATAAACATTTTTACGAATAACATTTTGCCGAACACTGAAGAATAAGCGAGATACTGAATCAGAAATAGTAAGTCTGGGCTTATGCATCAACACGTACCCAATCTGTTAATGTCAGTTTTTCGTTAGGACTTTTGTCATACCGATCAGACATTGTACCTGTCAATTAAGGCCGATTCATAAGCTTTCCGTTGCAGTCGCCGTTGCCGTTGACGTTCGCCGTTCGTAGCACAAGGCTGGGATTCATAAACTTGCCGTTCGTGCCGTTAACCTAGTTTTCCCATCGCGTTTGTAAACATCTTCTATCGCGATTTATCATCAGTGTTTTTGACTTTGTGAAAGATCTTTGAATGTTCCTGTTCAAAATGGACATTGTCAGAACCAATAACCAATACAGAAAACTTGAGAAAACCCAAAATCATTTTGACAGCTACACGCAAACAATATCACACGACCGGTACCGACGACTATGATCGGCTTATACGCCGGCTACGACGGTGGCTACGAACGACGAACGGAAAAAGTTAAAGGATAGTTATCTTGAACGGTAGGCTCAACGGCAGACGGAACGGCGAACGGCAGCTATGAGCGGTCTTGGGAGTTTTAATGTATTTATGTTGTAACGGCCAACGGCAGCGGCAACGGAAAGTTTATGAATCGGCCTTTAGTAACTTCCAGTTTATCGTAGTTAATTTTAAATTGGTAAATTCTGAAAGTTGTTTCATAATCATGTATTAGGTACTTTTGGGATCTACCAATTTAAAATTGACAACGATAAACAAAAAGGGACTAATGCACTACCTGACAAGTACAATGCCCCAATGCCTTAACGATTTGACCAAAAATTCCAGCAAAAATTAGGCATAGATAGACTATAGGTACTTCTTGGTACAATAGCTCAGATATACCTTTGTTATTCTGTCTCTCGCTTATTTTTCAGTGTTTGAAAGGGTTATTTGAAAGAGTTGCTTATTTCAATGACTTCTATACTGGGTGTTTAAAAAAGATGCGGCAATATTCAAGAGGGTGACTCCCCAGGTCATTCCATGAAAAAAAGTTCATATAAACATATGTCCAAAAATGTATGGTTTCTAAGATACAGGATGTTAATTTTTTTTTAAAGAACGTTTTTTTAAAATAATTCTATCATCTTCTAGCCGATTCTGTTGATATTCAGTAGCCTTGTTTTTAGTAGTAAGGGGGTTATTTTGCCCTAACTAGACAAAAAAATTATGTCCAGTGGCGTTAGAGGTGGCAATTTAATAACAATTATAAGTGGAAAAATGTACGCCACTGACATATTTAATGTTAATATTTCTTTGAGGTAAACCAACTACAACTACAACTCTTTTGTCTCCTGAATTTTTCTCGTATCTTGCTTCGTTTGCGGAATAAAAAATAAAAACTATTCTATTGCATATCCATTTATCATAAAAAAAGTTACAAAAACTGTTGGAAGTGACCTCCCCCAGCTCGGATGCCGGAATCCAGTCTTCTCCTCATTGATTGGCGAACTCTCTCAAAAATACCGGGGTCATTTCTAAGTGAGTTACAGCCAGCAATGATTCGATTTCTCAGGTCCTCCACATTTTCCACAGGAGTAGCGTACACTATTGACTTCAGGTGGCCCCACAGAAAAAAATCCAGGGGGTTTAAGTCCGGGGATCGTGCAGGCCATAAGTGAGGTCCACCTCGGCCAATCCAGTGGTTTCCGTAAGTTTGAGTTAAAAACTCACGAGCAACCCGACCAAAATACGCTGGTGCGCCATCGTGCATAAACCACATTGCATGTCTTAGTGCCAAAGGTACGTTTTCCTGGAATCCAGGGAGAGTATGTTCCAAAAAGTGGCGATATATCTCTCCGGTAAGTCTTGCAGGTAGAAATAGCGGTCCAATGAGGCAGTCACCCACAATTCCGATCCAAACGTTCAACGAGAACTGATGCTGAAAACGGTCTTCAAATATTGCGTGTGGATTCTCATCACACCATATATGATTATTATGGAAATTCCTTATCGCATTCCTTGAAAAACTCGCTTCATCTGTAAACAGAATCAGCACCAGTAGTTGAGGAATTTCAACCATTTTTTGTAGGAGCCATTGACGAAATTCAATACGTGGAAGAAAATCAGTAGGAAGAAGCGCCTGAACGCGTTGGATGTGGTATGGATATAACATATTTTCTCTAAGAATTTTCCAAACAGTACCTTTAGAAATATTTAGAACCTCAGCAATTTTTCGAGTAGAAGTACCTGGTTCTTCTTCAACCACGTTCAGAATATTCTCTTCCAGCGCTACCGTTCTTGTCGTCCTGGGTCTTCCCGCTCCCCCATTTCGTTTTAATGTCCCTGTTCCTTGAAGGCGTCGACGAATGCTTTCGAACATCTTCCTATCAGGAGCAATATGCGCAGGAAATCTTTCTATGTATAACCGCCTAGCTTCTAATGCATTGCCATCAGCAAGTCCATAAATGAAGTGCATGTCGGTCATGTCGGCATTCGTATAGCCATGTATAGCGATTCATGTTACGAAACTTCAACAAATTTGACAGTGAATGAAAGCATTCAAATAACATCAACGTTACTGATTTTTAAACTGACGTGCAATTCGCAAGTATTCTTGGAATCTTAAAAGATGTTTTCGTATGATAAATGGATATGCAATAGAATAGTTTTTATTTTTTATTCCGCAAACAAAGCAAGATACGAGAAAAATTCAGGAGACAAAAAAGTTGTAGTTGTAGTTGGTTTACCTCAAAGAAATATTAACATTAAATGTGTCAGTGGCGTACATTTTTCCGCTTATAATTGTTATTAAATTGCCACCTCTAATGCCACTGGACATAATTTTTTGTCTAGTTAGGGCAAAATCACCCCCTTACTACTAAAAACAACGCTACTGAATTTTAACAAAATCGGTTATAAGATGATAGAATTATTTAAAAAAAAGTTATTTAAAAAATTATCATCCTGGATTTTACATTTTTGGGCATATGTTTATAAGAACTTTTTTTCATGGAATGACCTGAGGAGTCACCCCCTTGAATATTGTCGCATCTTTTTTAAACACCCTGTATACAGCAAAAATAAGTATCAACTTAGGACTCACCCTGTAGATCCAGCAATTATAATCAAAAAAATTAATACAGGCGCAACTAGCAAGACTAATAAATTGATAGCGGTTCAAGTTATGTATGTCACGTTTTGTGTTATGCTATGTCTTACTCGTGACGCAACACTAACATTCCAAAAACCTGAGAATCAACAAATTATTATTTCATAATACTGCATTGTCAAAATGTTCATTGTAATTTGTAGACGCAAAATATTTATCCAATATAACGATTACAGGATTATTTTCCATGGCACCTGTTACAAAGTTCATGTTGCTTTAAATTGTACTTTTTACTTCCCAGGTGGAATGTCGTGATCTTGATTGTGACCAAGAAATAGTATGTCACTCATCTACGTCATTTTGTCTGCTTGCCTGTCTATCTGTCGATCTCTTTGTTGTTATAACTGGTCTTTAAAATTTTAAGTATCCCTAAAAGGCTTTTATTACATTTTCATTGCCATAAAAAATGACCTTATACTTTACCCATCCTAAAACGTTTGTAGACAAACGTATATCTGCTGACCTAGTATTGAATTTCCTAAACCATAGGTAAGAAAAGTATTCCAACTGCAAAAAATCTTCCGTTTTGAGACAGTACAGCTTTGAGACAGTTTGTCATTACGAAAATCTTATGTCGCTTATTTCCATCTGTTTGGCATTCTGATTACTATGTGATCACAGTAACCGCAGCACTGATTTTGATAAAATTGGTGTCCGATATATATTCAGACTTCGTTTTTAGGAATTCCATAACATTTTATTTTTATTTAAAGTGGCTGAAATTGTCACCACGTTGATGTTATTTGCTCCTATATTTTAGAGAATCGGAATTATGGTGGAGAAAGACCAAAGGGGAGGGCAACCACCCAATTTTTTGCGTTCATGAAGTTCTGTATTTTACCCAATTCAGATTTAACCCTGTACCCTTCAAACTTTGCCAAACGGATGCCAATTGCCTTCAAATAAACTGAAATCATTTAAGACAGCCCTGGTCTTAGGAATTTTAGATACATATAGGTACAACCCTATACGTACCTTAAAAACTACCCATTTTTTTTTATCTGATCGTACTGTAGGTTGATTGTATGGTCTTGATAGTCCCAATGGTGTGTCAACCATTGTCCATATTGTATACCAATTCCAATACAAAAGGGTTTTATAATACTTAAAACATCTTAAATAACAAATTTAGTAATACCGTCCTTGCTTCAAAAATCGAAAAGGGACATGAGTGGCGAAGTTTAGCCTTGGCTACTCTTACACTTAACTTCTCATGTCTGTTAGAAGAAGGATGTTCAGTGCAATATATACAGGAATAAGTGCAAAAAATACATAAAATATTAATATAAAGTTTTGTTAGGATGCTTGCCTTACGGAGAGAAAGGTAAATGTTATTAATTTTGCAAAAATATACTAAAAAAGCTGTAATAACAAACTACAAATTAAAAGTCTAGGTTTTTAGTTAATCAGTATCTAGCAAATAGTACCTTTTTAACAGCTATATGGAAACATGACATCGTCTGTATTTTAAAAGAATTATTCAATTATAAAAGGTGGCCGCATTGTATGAAAAATTTCTATTGAACAAAGTCGTGGTACGTGGTGTAGGTCTGATGCTGCAACAATTTGTAGCAGTTCTGTTATGAGCCTCCTAACTAAAAATTGTTTTTTCTTAGATATTATGGTTTTGATGAAGACAAAATTTTATGAATTAAAATTAAATATTCCAGAACATTGCTCAACATGAGCCACTTCAAGTCTATATATTCCTAACTGACATTATCATATTTCCTTTGCACAAATATATAGGGTGAGCCCTAAGTTGATACCTTTTTTAAACTGTGTATAGAAGTCCTTAAAATAAACAACTTTTCGAATAACTTTCTTCCTCGCTTTTTTCCGAAAACTGAAAAGTAAGCGAGATACAGAATCAAAAAAGTAAATCTGGGCTTGTGTATCAAGACGATAGGTAGTACGTTTATGGTTAGTTTTTCGCTCAGATTTATCGATCAGGCATTGTACTAGTCACTTTCAGTTTACGTTAGATATTTTTAAATCCATAAATCCCGAGATAAATCCTGAAACAAACAAAAATAAAAAATAAACAAAAAAGTAACTGCTGCATTATCTGGCAGGTACAACTCCAATAGGTTTGACAAAAATCCAAGCAAAAATAAGCAGACCAGGTAGTACGTCTTGATACACAAACACAGATATATACATTTTTTTATTCTGTATTCGCTTATTTTACAGTTTTCTGGAAAATGTTGTTTGTTTTATTTAGGACTCGCCCTGTATATCGGACACAGTTATTTTGGATTACTTGAATTCTGTTTTTCGTCAAATGATCCAAAGACGGGTAGTAAGGAACATCACAGTAGCTGTATACAGGGAACGTATATGACAAGAATTAAAAGCAGTTATCTAATCGCACAATCACTCTTAAGCTAGGAATACCATTACATGTCAAAGATAAATGAAAATCTAAACAAAATTCACCTTAACTATATAATATTCTGATTCGGTTCCAGTTTTGAAAGAAACAAATAGGTATGATTTCGGTTTTCGCTAGAAATCATGTTTCGGTTGGCATCTATGGGGTATCCTTTGTGTACTCTCAATTATTTGCAAAAAATTATTCCCAATATGGTGGGTAACAAGCGGCGCGAGTATCAGAATGAATAAAAACATTTCCACATTTTTTTACCACCTTAATACCAAGATGCATGCATCAAATTAGCCATCTGCTACTTTTTGTCAGTCTTTGTAGCATTTAAGCCTTGTTCAATTAGCCTCCATCGTACCAATTAGCATATTTCGCTGTAACAGTTTTGCATTTTTTATAAAGATTTTGCTTACAAAATAAGGTAGACCTCATTAAGTCCACAGTAGATTCCTAATTTTACCGCAAGATTATGCTAAGAACCCAGCCAATTCTTTAATTTAATTGATCGTATTTTGAATAAGAAATGTTACTAGTGGAGTCATTGAGACTAATATATTGTTATCGATAACAGCCAATGGGGGCGTTAAGCTCATTATTTATATATTTGAGATTTGTATTTGGCATTAATTATCAAATAACTCTCGTATTAAGAAATCGTAGTTATTATAGTAAAGCCCAGAGATATACCATTTGTTTACAAAGTGAGGATCTCCGCAAAAAGTGCCGACAGAGAAAGGAAACGGGGTCGGACTGGACGTTCGAATTCGATGGAGTGGGCAACAACGAAAATGTTCGTTCCATCCAATAAAGTGCTCATACATCAGTTGGTTGAACAAGATGTTTGAAACTTTATTATCTGTTGATAAATATATGGTAGAGACATTTCAATATAACCGTATAAACCATATGGTAAATTATTCCTTTCTACACTCAATTTTAATGTTCGATTCGTTGTTTTAGTTGTCCCCAAATTAATTCTATAGGACTGAAAATGCAAAAATAGGGAGGCAACCTTAAGACATCATGACCATACTTTTTAGCTATGCTTTCTATGACATATTGTTTCTCAAACTGTTCAGTGTGGAGGACTTTCAATAATTCAGTTTTTTTGTAAGTTTCTTCAAAGTACAAATCCTGTTTTATGAGAAAATCTCGTATTTCCGCCTTCGATAACGCTGAATTCGGAATTTTGTACCTTTGTCTGGAGTGATAGCTTGCGTTGTCCATTACGATGACGCCAAATGGCTTTAAATTGGGAATAAGTGTATACTCAAACCATTGCTCAAATATTCCCGAGTCCATGTTTTTGTGGTAGTCTATATTGCAGTCTTCAATTTTCTTTCCGCATAATTTGAGTGCGTTTTCGACCTAGCCCTCAGATGATCCGCAGTGTAAGATAAGTATACGCGGTATCATGGGGATCATACCAGGTCTCGTCAAGATAGTACACTGACCTCCCCTGCTCGTTCCGGTATTGCTCTCAAGTAATCGTGCCGCCATTCCACAATCCTTGCACTTTCCATTATAGCCATTCGTTTGTTCACAGTTCTGTACCTAAACCCAATCTTCCTAATCCATCGCTGCAATGTACTCCTTGGATACTGTTACCCCATTCTAGCCAATTGTCTTTGAACGGATTCGATTGTGGGTAGTTCATTAATTTTGTACTTTTCGTACACAATATTCCTCAATAATTTTGCGATCGTGGGATCTAGTTCTTTTGAAACACCAGCATCAAACCTACGCTTCCTCTTTTGTGGCCCATTTCTCAAAATTTCACATACTGTTGTATATGGAACGTCTGTTAGAATTGACGTCTTTTTGATCATACTCTCCTTATTTTCATTCTCCGGATCCTTCGTTAGTTCATTATCATTTACTATTTGTTTTGCATCTGCGCTAAGATGTGACCTTTTGTGAGGTTTTAATTGGTCTACCTCCACCTCCCTCTGTTCAAATTCATTATCAGTGTCCGTACTATAGTCACTAGTTTCACCACCGTAATGACAAACCGCCGACGTAGCTTCACTGCTGCAGTGTAATTCACATCGCTGTGAAATCCCATTATCTTCCCAAGGCCGAAACATACTCTAGCTGTCACACTTCCAAAAAAACGTCCGATTCAGACAGAAAAGTAACGCACAAAAGTAAAAGCAGATTGGCGTTGCTATCAATAACGGTAGCAATACCTGCCTAAACAATTTGACTAAGTCCGGTCCTCTTCATCGATGGAGTCGCTAATAATCCTAAAATGTGTCGGTCTTATCATAGTTCAGTCAAAATATACATCGTGAACGTCATCCGACAGATTTACGTTCAAATACAACTTAGTGTTTCATTTTCACCATTCTAAAAGGTTACGTTATGTTAGAAAATTGGTTAGAAGCACATTCCATGAATTGGTTACGAGTACGAAAGTAAAATAATGGTAACCATTGAATATTATCAAAACTGTATCTATTCCAAATGATGAACTGTACTAAGAGATGGAAAGCAGTTTTTATATAGCGCAAAACGTACACAAATGGTATATCTCTGGGCTCTACTATACATTGTTCAAGTTCTGTCGTGGAATGTGTATTATACGAGTATTTGCAAATCCGGGAGACAATTGTTTGTCACACCAACTCGATGCTAGAAACTGTTGAAACTCAGCACATTGATCATGTCAATTACTTTAAGTACCTATCAAAAAAGTTAAATTCAAGTTGATAGACTCAGTACTTCCCACACATTACGGTGATACCAGTTTATTATTTTCTCATAGCATGAAGCTTTAGTCTAAGATCCCTTGCAACCAAATAATCGCCAGCCGCTCCCCCCCTAAAATTTTCTTATGCTGCTAGGTGTTTTCTTCACAAATCAATGGACAGCCTATTATCAATACTACAAACTTTTCAGTTTTACAGCCCCCCACCTCCCAACCACCCCAATTTCACCCCCAACCAAAAAAGGTAGGAAATGATCTGGAACCTCTAAAACATCTAAAAACGAAGTTTGAGTTGTTTTCGTGCTTTTAGTCTTTTGATTATCGCTACGCTGCCACTGACACGATTTTTAACAAACATACGCGTTTTCCATCCTCACCACGGTAATAATTCTGTGTCAAATTTTCATTGGAATCAATTTAATAGTGTCAACGTTACAAAATACAAAACGACTTAAAGCAATAAATACTCGTATGTTTACAGAAAATTCTAAGTCCCTTAATTTCCCTAATATAGGCTAGGCAACGTTCGGATGGACCTAAAAAGGTGATTTATGTCGCTAGGTCTTCCTTCACAGGTTAGTGGACAGCCTATTATGGATACAAGAAATTTTTCAGTTTTTCAACCTGCACCCCCACAACCACCCCAATTTCACCCCCAACCAAGAAAACGCAGAAAATGAACAGGAACCTCTAAAACGCTTAAAAACGAAGTTTGAGCTGTTTCTATATTTTTAGTTTTTTTATTATTTCTGCACCGCCACTGGCAGTCCTTTGGTTTCTATGATAAGCAAGGCAATGTTCGGATGGACCTAAAAAAAAGTTATTTATGTCACTATGTTTTCCTTCACAGGTCAGTGGACAGTCTATTATGAAAGCAACAAATTTTTCAATTTTGCAACCCCCCACCCCCAACCACCCCAATTTCACCCCCATCCAAAAAAAGGTAGAAAACGGTCACGAACCCTTAAAACGCCTAGAAACGAAGTTTGAGCAATATTTATTTTTTTTGTTTTTTGCTAATTGCTACGCCGCCCATGCACCGATTTTCAAAATTATAGGAACATTACCTACTACGACCCCACAGCATACCGCTGCCCAAATTTCATCATAATCCATGTAGTGGTTGCTGAGATTACAAGGCTAGAAGAAAGCGACAGACAGACAGACCGACGTAAATGAGTGACGTTGATTTTCGTTATGTGGACATCATAAAACGCCCAAAAAACGTACTATCTCGAAACCGAAAATTTTCGCGATCACAATACTCCCCTCACGTATCGGTGTGGGAAGTAAAATAGCTACGATTTCAGGTTTTGAAATTATTTGGCGAACGGTTATATTACAGTACACATGAAAAAAGTCAGAAGAAAGTAAAACAGTTTTTTTTTTGTTTTTTTTTTTTAGAATCTAAATAGTAGCTGGGCTATAGATTAATATCGAGTCTGGAGATCCACTCTACGGCTAGCGGTTTGACTTGGAGCAAGTCTTTGTTGTTGCCTGGATATGCTCTAAGGTCACATTCTTGCACTGACAGTTTGGCGTTCCGCTCCACAGTCGCGCCGTGGGCTTGTTCCTTTTAAACAACGAATCAGCGCACACTCAATGCGACGTACGAATTTTGTTTCGGGTTGACCATCCCCTTCGGTGGAGCTCAAAACCAGGGGGTTTTTGATCATCAGTTAGATACTGTTCACTTCTTCCGGTGTTTGGGTCGACCACATTTCTGCCCATTTAACTGCAGGGTTAAAACCATCATCAGACTCGAGTTGGAGAGCTGTTGTAATTGGTGTTTTTTTGGACCGTAATCTGCGCAAGGAGAGATTGGCAGTGAGGAATTTGTTTTGATTTTGTTATATATTCTTTCAGAAGGGCATTTTCTTGATGGATGGGTGGTGGAGCTACAGTAATGTTCGGTTATAACGAACTTCACGGGACCGGCGAAAACGGTTCGTTATAAGCGAAATTCGCTATAAACGATAAATAAAAAAGATGTATTTTTATTAACATTATTAATACATAGATATGAGGGTACATAAAATATATTTTGTAATATAGTAGATACACTAACAACTGTTCTTAAGAGTCTAATTTAAAAAATATTTTATTTTTGTTTTATTTTTATGAAATGAATATCATTAATACATAATTCTACTTCGGCTAATTGATTAAAAACACTTTGCGGTGTTTTGGGTGACTGAAGAAAATAACGAACGTTATCAATATATTCAAGTGCCTCTGATGTGGTTGGAACTGGTCTTAATTCTGGGCTCACAGGTTCTTCATTTTCTGCCTCCTCATCGTTATCAATATAAACTGAAAAAGACACAGAAGCGACAATAGCATGATCGTTCAAATATTCAACACTTACAAGATTATCATCAACACGGACAAATTTATTGAACTCATTTTTAGAACAAGGAAGATTGTCTAGAAAATTGTTATCCTCTTCCTGTCCAACTTTTTTCAGCCATTCGGCTAATGTCAAGTCATCGTCTGAATCCAAATCATTTTCCACTATCAGGAAACCACCGTGTTGAAAACAAATAAAAATTGTTTGTTTTGATACCCTTTGCCTTGCCATATGAAGGAAGTTCATTCCATCTAAGATGGATTATTTTAGAATTCGAGTAATCACCAGCGTTGAAATATCGTTGCAGGTGCCTTGCGATCGAAATAATTCGGTAAATTCCCAGCGATAAAATCCCGTTTCAGGTTCGTTATAAAAGACAGCTCTTACGACAATAGCAAAATTTAAGGTTCGTTTTATCCGAATGTTCGTTATAATATTATATTTGCGAAAAAATTAAAACACGTTTGGCTCATTATAAACGAAAGCTCGCAAAAAGCGGGTCATTTATAAGCGGGCATTACTGTATTTGGCTGAGTGTTGTTAGCCTGTAAGTTGAAGTTGATTTGATGCATCCCGTAATAGTTCTCATAGAAGTGTTCAACTGGGCGTCGATCAGTCTAGTAGGTGAGTTGTTTAGCCACATTGGCGAGCAAAATTCAGTCGTAGATAAACAGAGGCTCAGGGCCGAAATATGGAGCATGGAAGCGGAGGCGTCCCAACAGGTTCCACATAGTTTTTGCAGGATGTTATTTCTGCTGTTTACTTTGGCTGAGACGGACTGAATATGTTTTTTAAACGATGGCCTATCCAGTGTGACACCAAGTATCTGGGTGTAGGATTATAATATGGTGCCGTTAAGGTAAATCTTTAACTCTCTTTGCCATTTTATTGTTAGGAGGAAAACACGTTTTGCTCATACTTATTGGATCCAACTTCCACCTGCTAAAGTATGATCCCAGGATTGAAAGATCGGCAGTTAGTGTGGACTCTAGGTACTGGACTGAGCATGGTCCGAGGTATATTGAACAAGACGTGCGATAGAACGGCACCTTGGTTATATCCGTTTTTTACATGTTTCACTTTACTGGTATCAGAGTTCATGACAACCTGGAATGATCTGGATGAAATATATCCGCGTTGGTATCCGCCTTCAATAAAAGATGTGACGCTGAGTACCTGGTCACAGCAACATTCGATCTGCAACCCGCCTGCTCAACTAGTACCTATATGTTGTTCTATCTTGGGACCTATTCTCATCAAGACTAATCACTCGGGGAGTTTGACAGATGCTGATTAGCGCGATGGGGCGATAGTTCTTCACAAGTACATAGTCTTTTTCTGGTTTCAATACGTCAAGTAACCGGCCCAATCGCTCTCTTGTGCGTGGTCTACAGAATTCTGGAAGAATTGTCATCAAAACTTGGGGTTTTTCCCGCTCTCATGCATCCGATGGCGGTTGCTATTTCAGTCGATGGGAGAGGCCTGGAGTATTCAGGAAGCTCGTTCTCTTGATATGTCCGAATTCTTTTTGATTCTCTTTGTAAATTCTTTATCGCAGGGAGATTTTGATGTTTTCGCGATGTTGGGCGCGACTTGGTCAGGCGACATCGATTGGTTGTGTCGGAAGGGCCGCGCTTCTCCTAGCTTCCTTAGTAGACTCCATGCTTTTCTGCTAGAATGCCTGAAATCTAGAGAAGTTGTTAGTTTCTTCCATTTGTGGCTTCGCGCTGCATCAAGACTATTGAGAAGTTCGTTTGCACGTCTGCTATTTCGAAACTTAGAGGTATGGGTTAAGAATTATAAACCGCCCACAACCTGCGTCTAACAGCGACTATAATCAAATGCAACGTCCAAAATCGCTGTTAAAACGCCCTGCAACCAAGTTGGCAGCCACCCACAGTTAGTATCCTCGTATCTATCATTACAGTACAAAAATAATAATAGCAATAAACGTCTTTATTTTTATAACTTGTTATCACATATGATGGCCGCGAAGGAGTACACGCTAAGCGAAAAATGTTATTACGCGCTCTTCTAATCAATCTCCTAAAGGTTCGCAAATTTTATTAATATCAGTGTATTCATAAGCTGTGAATGAGTGTCTCTAATCCTTCATCTAGCGCTCAAACAACTTAGATATCCGCATGCCATTGGTGCCATCAATTGAGGTAAGAAGGTTATTGGGCGAGGTTTAGTCTTATATAGGCTATTCTAACTTTTAACCCTATCCTTATGATACTGAACAACTATAATATATTTATACATTTACAGATATTTATTTATGGAATTGGAACAATAAAGTAATCTTTATTGAGCCAGCAGTAAAAGTTTCATCTTTTTTTATGGATACAAGAAGTAAATAATTTTTCAATAAATAATAAAAACCTTTTTTGACCTAACGGGAAATCACCTCAGGTTGCGCTTTACGTTCCAAATAAAGTAACAAGGAAATTACATCAACATTAGAAATTGCGCGTCAATGTAGTGTTTCATGTCTGATGAGTATATTATATCAGTACAAGCACATAATAATAATTACATTATAGGAAACATAATACAGAGTGTCCATTATGTAGGGAATATAGCATATGTCTAATAAAATAATGATGTTGAATAATAATAATAATGTAAAAAAAAGTTTGGTAAGCAGCTATGTCCCTTATAGGCACATTTGATAAAAGAATGTTTTTTTTCAATGAGATACACATACACAACATGTCGTTACCCAAATACAAGAAAATATTTGAAAAAAAAGAACGATTAAAAACTTTATATTATATGTATATTACATCAATAACATTCATATAGTATGTATCTTACATTAAAGTAAAACAAAGACAAAACGAAATTACCAATTGAGTGGTTTTCATCACAATGGGTGTTCATAATTCTTCCCAGAATGCCCAGAAATGCCTTGCAAGCTTTTTCTGCTAGGTTGGGCTACTCTTTTGCAGTTAATGATCTAATGGTTAACATTTGGAACACCTATTGTGATAAAAATCGTTTCGTTGCCAATTTCGTTTTGTCTTCAAGGGTTAATAAGAAGCGTAAACGCTCATTTGTTTTATTTTGATGTGAAATATATACCTACTAGATTAATGTTATTGATGTATTGAACATAGCACAGCTTTTTTTTTGAACAATTTCATTGGCTACTAGTATGTTATGTCATTGAAATGAAATAATATATTTCTATTAAATGAGCCTACCATAAGGGTACATTGCTATTTGAACAAAAATGAATTATTTTTCGTTACTTATTTGTTTTCTCAAACAAAAACAGCTGAATACTGCCGTATTGTGGAAAAGTGGAAATTACGATATTAAAAAATATTCATATAAAAACATGTTTTATACAATCATTACTTACTGAGATATATACCATGTTCCATACATATGTATATATATAAGTACAGACAAGTGAAAAAAATGCAAAGTAGTACATTAAAATAAGGGGACAAAATAGGTGAACCATTCTTATTTGCTTACATCTGCAAATACTAAATAATGTGCTTTCTGCTGACACCCCGTCATTAATTATTTGTATGTCCAATTGTCCATTGTGATCGTCATTCTCCCATCACACATTTTTTTACAATAGAAAGTCCAGCTGATGGCACAGTTGTGCTTTTTCGTCCTCTATTCCGGAAAGAGGGCACACCCTAAAAGGGGGCCCTAAATTGCTGTGGGTCTTGTACAGGTACTCGTATCTAAAGAAACGGTGCTTATTGTTATGCAGATTCAAGGGTTACTGCATTTTTACATTTTTTATGTTGCCTGTCCCTTGGGATTACACAATATATTTCAATATAATTTTTATAGTCGTCTCGATATTCATAGTAATACGAGTTTGATGAGATGATATCACGCAGAGGATGTAAAACTTTTCTTTATTGCTAGTCGGTTTTCATTGGCGTCCTATGAATTTATGGAAGGAGTGAAAATGAATACATATTTTGGTGTTTGTTCCTTGTTTATAGTTATAGTAGCAACGTTCGAGATAACGCTGGCGGTAAATTTAATAAACCACAGTTATATGTGGTTATACATTAAACAACCCGTAATGAAGACTCTGTCCAGGGTAGTACTGAAATAATTTATATTAATAATAAAACCATAGGCGTAGTTAACTCCCTGAATCTGGGGGGGGGGGTTAAGTCCCCGCCCTAGATGCATTAAACATAACAGAACGATTTATTCTTGAATTTTTGGGGGGGGGGTCTAATTTCATTCCTGGGGGGCTAAGCCCCCCCGAGCCCCCACCTAACTACGCCTATGAATAAAACCTATAAGTGGGATTATCATCTCCGTACAATATAGAATTATCTAAAAGTTTACATGTTTGCTTGTACTGTTGTCGGACTGTACGGAATGTCATTTTCTTGAAACAGTGAACTACCTTATCTTCTATTCAATTGTCATTATTTAACTTTTTGAGAAACGAGTGCTATGAAATTACTGCCGGGGACAACTCCAACGTTTTTACTCTAATAGTCTGTAGTGAACCATCATTATTTCTTAGGGGTAAGTAGATTAATGATATTCCATTTTTCAGCAACGTAGTTTCATACCTGTATCTGAAACCCGAAGAATTTGACTGTTTTTCTTGAAAAAACATAAGTGTTTAGTGTCCTTGATAGGAATCGTAGTGTACGGGCCTCGTAAAAATTATTTATAACATTCTCATGTCATTTTAAAAAGTCATTGTTTCTGGTGACGGCGGGGGTGAAGGTCTATGGTCTATGTATCATCCTAACTTAGAAAAACTCCATATTATAAATCGAATCTAGAAAACACGACGTCCCGGTATGGTTTCTAGTAATACAAATACTTATAAAACTGTTGAAAAATAAATACAATCTCTGCGATTCCTTTTTATATTGAGTAGAAAGCTGGAAGAATAAAGAGAATTTCTGAAAAATAATAAATGGTTCCAGTCTATATATAATATTTATATTATTGAAGGCATCTACAGCAAACAAAAAACTTTCTTTTACATTTTATATAGTATAATAATCTTTAGTTAGTAGTAGTTAGTCCATTTCACGCATATGAGATTTTTTGAACATATACAAGTATGTCATTTCTCAGCAATTCAGAGAATTCAGAAATGAAAACTTTGATAGATAATTGACTCCAGATTTATTTTTGTGATATAAAAACCATAAGGTGGAACTGCTGTTCATGAGATAAAGCAGCTGTCTCCAGTTTACTGAGAGTTTTTAATATTTTGATGAAGACTCAACGATGGATAGCGAATCAATTCATTTTTTCATTAGTACTCATGGGTCAACAAGATGAAAGGTCTTATTTCGACAGAGCCCAGGCTATTTATTTATTTAATGATACATCTTTACAAAACCTTACAGATAGTTACAAGTAAAGGCAAGCTATGTATAGAGTGCTAGTCTTTCCAATATTTTTTTTTATTTTGCAGGATTCAGAGGCATCAACCTTTTAAAAAGGTGCCACAGTGTCAGTGGGCATTTGAGAATTTGCTCGGTTATATTAGGCATACTTTTCGTTTTAGTTCAAATTATATGACTGAAACTTTACATATAATACCGATTCTCTTTTTAATTACCTACTCAGCTTATTATCTCAACTCACTGATAGCCTAATAGCCATTTGAATATCCTTATTGGAGATTATTACGACAGGCGAAGAAAGTTATGTAATTAATGTACTATTAAAACCGATTTCTCATATATAAGTGCTGCAAAATACTTTTGAAATTAGATTCAGAAAAGTCCTTGGTATAGATCCTCTTTTCAAAAACCATGGTGTCTAGGTTTGCTAATAGAGATCAGAAATATGTACGAGTAGTTTCCTAACTGATAACAAATGCATTGAATCAGCATCTCAGGCCAGCCTTCATATTTACATTATGGACTACTATACATATAAGGAAATTACAATGGTTTCATTCAGCAGAAAGGTCGGGAGCCGCTACTTTTGTAGCCGCTACATCTCAACAGTTGGCGTTCTGCTGAATAGCATTAGTTGTGCGCTCTGAGATATCACGATAAATAGTTTATGTCGACTGTCAGTTGTCAGTGAAATGTCAAATGAGTGGTCACATTTGAGGTTATTAAAAATAAAAATAAAAAGATATGTCAAATTGTAAGTTTTGGACTGTGTAAAGTAGTGTGGGCTTTTTCTTTTAAATATGACAACATAACCTATAACACAAGTGTCATAACATGTGACCACTCACAAGGTCAAACGTAGCTTATTCCGCTCCGCTCCAAGTGAGCGTACTTTTCTATCGCTTTTCTATCGCGACCGCTAGTACGGTAGCTGCTAGGTAGCGCACGCGTTCAGCAGAAAATTTGGTAGCTGCTCCGCAACTGTTGAGTCTGCTGAATGCACCCAATGACTTTACCCAGAGGAGATCTGGCAACTTCCTATGCCACCATCCACCATCATCCATCAGGATGGTTCAAACAAAATCTTTGATTATTTCTTCTAACCTATTCGAATTCGTTGCTAGGAGTAGGTTTATACTGCATTTTCTATCTGTTCACAGTTCGGTTGCAGAAAAATATTCATTATGTTTTTCTGAAACCCTAGGCGAAGCCTATATCACGTTGACTGTCTCATTTCTAGCTCCTAAATTGAAAAGTGCAGCCTGACCCTTTTTAGAAACGTTTAGCTAGGGTTTGCTAATTAGGATTTTTCTACTGTTATAAGGCACTTGTCCACAAGAAATATGAGGGTAAGACTATTTGACTGCTGTAAATCTAGCCGACAAAAGTGATACTGCATGAATAAGTTACGCGAAAACTGGATAGGCTATACTGTCCATTTTTCCGAAACTCTGTATTTCCTCTGACTTTATATACCCATTTTACATCGACGATATTTTCCCAAATTTATTCATTTATCAATCCATGGTCTTCTTCAAGGTCAAAGTGATTGTGTTTCCATCCAGTGAACAAAACCATGGATTTTGTGACAGTATGCAGTGCTGCCAACACTGTTGCTGTCATATTATGGTTTGGCGGTTTTCGCAAGATCTATTGAATTTATATTTTTTTGTGGTCCTGACAGCAAAACTCCTGATTTACTGAGAAATTTTATTTAGAAAATGTTTAATAATATACAGAGACGGGTATGCAACATGCATGACATGCATCATATGAAATTAAAGAGTAGCAATTTCATTCATTCATCCGAAACCAATCACAGACGCTTTTATTAAAGCTCGTCAGTGTGATTTAAGTCTCAGACGAATAAATGAAATTGCAAGATAGTGCCTAGCTGGCAAACTCGTACTAGTAGTAGCAACATATAGATATTATTGGGAAGCAGTACTTTGAAAAAGTATTGATTCGCCATCTATCTACCAAAGGCGGTACCTGAGCGTTTAGTTTGAGTATCCGAGCACTGTTTATGTGACCCGTTCAAAGTTGCTAAACGCTCAGGTACCGGCATTGGTAGATAGATGGCGAACCAATATTTTTCCAAAGTACTGCATCCCAATATCTATATGTTGCTACTACTATGCATCATATGATCTTATGGTTGGCATTACCGAAGTTAACGTCAAACTTGCCTACAAATTAGAGCAGGTTCTAATTGTGTTAAGAAATCCATGGACTTATTTGACGTCAATTTTGTGTTTTATACTTGTCAAATTTGACCACTAACTGAAGTTATCAAAAAAATCATGGATTTGTTGTTGATGTAAAACGGATATTATAATTTTATTATTTTAGTTATATAAAAAAATGCCAACCCTAGTCCTGCCCCAATATCGCAAAGCACGTATGGGACCCTTGTGCATTATGCAGCGTGCATCGTCCGTGACGTAACAACATCGTGGTCGTCGCCGGCGAATAATTAGAGCGGAGTCCTAGAAGGCGGCGACAGCGGCAGAGCGGCAGAAGCGTCGAAATCGAGGTGGCCGGGCCACCGCCGATCTGTGTGACGTAGCCGGCACGTAGACGGTGTCGCAGACACTTGCGACGCGGTGTTGCCAAATCGTACCATGGGAAAAGTTACAGTGCTTAAATTAATGGGATCCCAGATAATATGAGTCAGCTGAGTGATAGTGATAACATAACACTTAACACACTCTGGGTGAGTGTCATTTTTAAGATTAGGTCAAATGAGAGGTTCTTATGTTGTCATAGTGATAACTATATATATACAGGGTGTCCCTGAATTTCCTTGACACCTTATATTCTCGTAACAAGATAAGGTCCAAACGAACACTGCGTGGAATGTTTATAAGTACTATAAGGTCTATCATACCATGCTTTTAAAACATATTTTTTGTACTTCAAGCCACAAAACTCACCCTCAACTTTTGTTTTTCAAATAGCACCAAATAGTTTTTCCTACACAAATTACATCCTTATTTTATTTAGAATCTTGTAGTGCCTTTGATTTTATACTCAAACTCATTTTTTCCTATAAAACCATATGCATAACATAAATAATATAAGAATTTGCTTGACGCAAAAATCGGATAAAAATAATATTAAGTGGGTTTTTAACGGTACTTACTGTATGACTTATAATCCATTCTTTCAAAAATAAGTGTCTTTTTTATCCTTTTCTATTACGAAAATATTACACCTCAAACAATTCTCATTTTATTTATCTTATGATATGACGTTGCCAAAAAATATTGGTTTGTGTATGAAGTCAAAAATATTACAAGATTTTAAATAAAAACATGACCTTATTAATGTGGGAAAAGCTGTGGAGTACTATTTGGAAGAAAAGTTGGTGTGAGTTTTAGGGGTTGAATATTTCGAAAGCATGATATGATTATATCGTTCACTACCCTTGCAAGGCCCACTTAGTTTGCTTTTTTTCTGTTTTTTTCTTCTTGCGATTATATTACGTCTCAAACAGATCTTTATTTTATTTATTTATGCTTATGATTACGAAAGAAATACGTTTTTGTATGGAATCAAAGGTACTAGAAGATTCTAAATAAAATAAAGACTTAATTTGTGTAGGCAAAACTATTGGGTGCTATTTGAAAAATAAATGCTGGGGGTAAGTTTTAAGGGTTGAAGTACAAAAAAATGTTTTAAGAGCATGGTATGATAGACCTTATAGTATTTATCAACATTCCACTCACTTTTCGTTTGGATTTTTTTGTTACGAGAATATCACGTGCCAAGGAAGTTCAGTAGTAAATGTTTGAAATATTATCGTCACACTAATGGGTGTTTCTTCAACTTATCATTAATCCTGGAGTTCTAGCCATCATAGATTACAAGACACGATTTTTTATCATGAATACCTAGATCCTAGATCACCGCTCTTCAACCGTTAGCACTGTACTTTTCTGTATGTTGCTTCTGTATCAGTCTGTATCTAATAGTGGTTTGGATTTTATTAACAATATTGCATACCGATTCGACGCTCAGAATACAAGAAAGCACAATCAAGCTGTTTTTACTGGTATAAGTGTATTGATTATCAGTAGTAATATCACTAAGGAAGCTTATGGCCAAAAAACTTAATCTAGATGAGAAATTCTTGGGGTTGTGGCCAAAATTTTGAAAAATGACTGAGTCACTGCATGAAGGAGACTCTGGTGTTAACTGCCAAGCTTTCGGCAATCCTTATTGCCATCTTCAGGGCTTTCTACATAGTTAGAAGAAAAGAAAAATAAATTTAGGTTTCAAAATATTATAATGAATTTTTTAGATACAACCTTGAGGTTTGCCAATGTAGAAAACACCAACTGCATTGATTGCAACGACTTTCAAATGCCAGCGACAGTAATCGTCACAATTTTATAAATTTTTAACTATGCTATCATGGTGTCTTACACAAACAGGTCAGGAACAAACAACTTATAAGTGTAAAATTACAAACACACAAGACGATCCTTACATGTTCAACTTAAACCCGAAGGTACTGTAAAATTCGTGATTTGAATACACACATTTTACGATCTAAATCTTCTTTAATAAAGACCTTCTTGGTCTAACAGGTGATAAAATGGCCATTACTTTGTGAAATGTGGAGACAGAAACCAGCAAGGAAGAATGATTGACATATGAATTATCAATTATATTGACAGTTGACGATACCAACTGTGAGAAAACAAAAACCTGAAAAGTCAAAAAGCAGTAGTAGTAATATCCATAGGCCATTAAAAATAGACGAGATAATTTATGAATAAGCTCGTTTCTTGGTAACAGCCCGAATTCGCAGGCTGAGGGCTGTTACAAAGTGACGAGTTTGAGAAATTTTTCAAAGAATTATGAGGCATTTGTCAATGTTCGAGGGATATTACTACTGAACATTTTCTGACAAAAAACTTTTAACTCAACACAGTGAAACGTTTGTTTATTTATTGAAAAGAACAGTAAGTGAAAGTACAATCATTATTAAAATTGTATTTGTGACGTTGGGTTGTTTTTTTGGGAACTTTATCTTTGATGAGGGCATTTATATTTTAAAGATTCTCTTTACCGAAGTTGTCAAATATATCTTTCTAGTCATAGCGACCGATAATTGCACTGAATGCAATTACCAGTGTCATTTGGATTTAATTGGATAAAAATCGATGCTATGATACAAAATGATAAAATTTCAATGGTTGTTAGAAGTGTCAAAGATTTTCAAAATAATACGTAGGTAGCCTTTTCGTACTGTCCCAGTTATAATGGTCGATAAGATTATCCCAATTTTTGATTGAGATCATATCACTATTTTTCTCCTCACTAATCAATCGATTTACGAGAAATATCAAGCTTTTGTCATTGTCCCATTCGCTTTGGTTCGCTGTGACAGTGATAATAAATGGATGTATGCTTTTTTACTCTGTGTCATGAAAAGTACAAAAAGCAATATATGAAATTGTTAATATTCACAAAACAACCGTCATAAAAATATTTTGTCGATAGATCGTGGAATCGTCGTCAGTTATACGAATCTATGAATGCAAAACAGAGAAAAAAGAATTTCTCTCCATCAATTATTCATTGAAGCAAATACTACCGATTAGCAATCAATGCCATAATGTTTACACCATTGATTTTGTTGTCACTGATACTTGAACAGTAATCCTCAAAAATAATAAACAAAAAGACATTGACTTTCAGAAAGGTGGTGGCAAGGCGTAGAGCAATCTCCGGTGACATAATTATTATACGAATAAATGGTGTTATTCTAAATGTTGTGATTTGCGTTAGTAATGATAGGCGATCATTGAATTAATGGTCACCGTTATTCATAATATGAGGTTATGTATCTCGCTCAATCGTGTTCATAACCAGCAAACATGAATCCGTGTCTGTTGACATTGATTCACTGTACAGCAACATAATGCGATGAATTAATGTTGGCGTTGGCTTAATGTGATGTACATTTTTATCAATATCATGTAATGTCTTCGTGCAGTGGATACTTATATTGAGAACACAAATGGTACTATTGATCTATCTAGCTTCCACGTTTGGTTGGAGGAAGTAATTGAAGGGCAAATTTGGGCGAATGCAGTAATCAGAGATGATGAGATTTGCAAGAAAAAATGGCGTCAAGATATTATCGGTGCTAACAATACATTTGGTGTTCCGCTATCCCTACATCATCCTCTTTGAAACATCTAAAAACGAGGTTTGAGCGATTTTGAAATGTTTTGTTCTTCTTTTCATTTCATAGTTTCCACGTTATAGGATTATAATAATATATATGTGTCAAATTATTCCACACATCTAAAACTCTAAACTATCACTAAACTCAAGTTTTTCAGTGCAAAGTATTTTGTGAATACAATTTTTTTTTAGTTTTCAAGCCTCACACCATATCAATTCCACCCTCTCCCAAAAACAAATAGAAAATGATCAGGAACCCCTGAAACGCCCAAAAACGAAAATTGGAGTGGTTCTGATTTTTTGATAGATTTGAGAGCCCGACATTTTCAAAATTATAACAGCATTTCCTGTTACGACGCCACAATATATCGGTACCCAAATTTCATCACAAGCAACAGTTACTGAGATTACGCGGTTAGAAGAACGCCAATAGACAGACAGACAGACCAACGGAAATCAGTGACGTGGTTTTCGTTATGCAGATGTTACAAAACGCCCAAAAGCATATTACCTCAAAAATAAAAATAATAATTCGCCATCATACACCTAGCGGTGTGGGAGGCAAAAAGTATGCAATGCATTTTACAAAATGGACGCTTAACCATCTAAATATTTGAGTAATGAATTTATGGATAGCTTAAAAAACGAAGGTGAAGAATGAACAAGCAGCTGCTAATATCATTGGAATTCCCGCCTAAGCACTAGCATAAAGTTTTTCAATATTACAACGTCCAAGAAACATTCAAATGAGCTATTCATTATTCATAAACAAATAGTTTCCCTAATGCTATGTTGTTCCCGCTAGCCATAAAAAATACATTATATGACGATACATAATTTTGCATCACAGAACAGTAAATTTTTTGATAATACAGTCATTAGAATATCACATGGAAATATTCCTATTCATAATAATTTACAATGAATAAATATTCAATTGGCCATAAAACTTATTTAAATATCTACCATTGTTCGAAGTATTAAAGAAACTTTGCGATTCCAAGACTGTATTGTGTAATATTGTTATTCTCGTTATCAAACATTTAGTGGTAAATGTTTTGAAATCCTAATTTACTTTTTAAATTATCAACGTCAGAAGGAAAATAATTATGGAGCTAACTGAAAGCTTTAAATTAATATAGATATATAAATATGTGACAAAGCTCCAGTATATGCAGCTTATTTAACGTTGATGGTTTTAAGTAATTAGCACGTTTGGGGTGACACAAAATGTGCCACATTTAAAAAAAACAAAAATTCAGTGAGAGGTATCACATACGCTGGGATATAAACTTTACAAAATATTAATTCAGAATACACGATATTGTTGGATAGGCAGCTTTTGCTTTTGCTTTTTGCAAAATAACACGATACGAAATTTGCGCTGAAATTTGTGAAAAAGTTTGTTATGAGATTTCTAAACTTCTCATAGTATATAATCATTTCAAACGAAATTTAATATCAAATAATTTATAGCGTTTTAGACTTACTGCACCGATTTCAACCACAAGTTTACTTCAGTGCACATTGAAAACGTCTGGTGCCCTGAAGTTCAACATATCTGAACTGGTAGTAGAACGTGCGCCAAATTTCAAGTGCAGTTGAAGTAACTGTTCTGTCAGCCGACTGATGATAATTGATATATTATAATTTCTGTATCAGTAGATACCTACATCTCGTTATAACTACCTCTTCTTCCGTCAGTTTATGAACAACATCTTTAACAACATTTGTAATTTCCGCACACGCAGCTGTTTTGTTTGCAGTGAACTAGATATGGTTCAATTTCCTCATCATCTGAAGAGAACGATGTTAGCAGTTCATCCAACATCACCTTCCGTACCTTCCGTAACCTATCATCCATGCAGCTATGTATACTGTCGAAAACCCACTCCTTGAAATTATTTTCTTTGAAAAATAAAATAGCTTATAACTTATATTTCATAGCTATAAAAAATGCACTGAAATCTCTCCGAATTCAGAGAGTCCGTGGCGATAATTTGCGCTTAGTGCAATGTCAATTCAAATAAACGGATAGGCCGAAAAGAAAGAAGTATGTAGATAAATTTTGCACTCAATTGTAATACGAACATAATGTTAACACTCGGTCCATATTGGTGCAGTGATAACGCTATTGGAAAGTCTTCTAAATACTGACAAACTTGATTTCAAAACAGCGCATGAAAGTGCCAAGAAGGAGAAGAATAATGGCGCTAACGTCTGTCAGAATTGACGTCTATCAGACTTCACCATGCATAGCGCAGCTGCAGCAGCCCCATACAAAAGGATATTTGCATAATTCTTCAATTTATTTTTTTTATTTATAGTTTACTCGCATACACAAAACCCAAGACAAACCGATCCTAATAATAGTAATAATAATAATGACCAAATATCAGGAGTTGCTCGGTCAACTTCGCAGGCTCTGGCCAGACTTCACTGTAAGTCTGCTGGTTATGGTCATTGGATCCCTAGGTGGAATGAGGAATACGCTGCTCTCTACACTGCGCAAAATACCGGTGTGCCGTGCGGCGGCGCACATCTTAGCCGCCAGAATGCAGAAGGCAGTCATCCTTGGGTCTCTTCGTCTACTTAGGGCGCACGATTCGCGGACCCAGTGATTGCTCACCTCACGGTGTGAGGAGTAGTTATTGGGTAATGGAGCAGCAGCTCGGTGTGTCGGAGCCCGGGCTGCACTTTTTTGTTTAAACATCTATATGATTTATTGGTGCTCGTACACATAAATGTGTTTGCACAGGTCAATAGAGAAATTATTGTTGACTAGTAATATTGAAAAATATGCAAATACATATATAAAAGGTCAACATACACTATAAATAAAAATACAAAAGACAAGGTTTGACAAAAAAAAGGTATGACAATGGCAACAATCACTAGTATAACCTATCAAACGCTTTCTTAATTGTTAACTGTCACACTGACTCAAATTCTCTACTACCTTTGATGCCATTTTTGTTATGATGTTTCTCAACAAATTTGTTTTCAACTTTTATATGAAATTTCAGGACAAATTTCATATCGTGTCATAGGGTCCTAGATCGATTACTATGAAATCTTAAGGAACACATATGTTAGATTTGCATTGCTGATAAATCCTACATAATAGTCAGCGACATATCAACATCTTAATGGTAACATGGTAAAACATGGTAAAACATATGGCCCACTCTTTCGTTTAGAGAGAATTGATGAGATTTTTTAGTGAAGCATATCTAACCATAACCAGACGCAGTCAACAGACGATTTAGAAATGCAATGGTAGTTCAACCTAATATAGGCGGATGTCCACGTTCCTCTTATAACTATTACCCTCCTATGTTCAGAGACTTGAGATCGCATTCCACAGTGGCTCTAATTTTGGATATATCAACAATACAAATGCGACACTTGGTGTTCCCTAGGACTTCAGAGGCACCGATTGAGGAAACTAGTTCGCAAAAAAAAAGTTCTTTCCTGGTATAACATATTGTAATTTTTTTATAAAGAACACAGAGAGGGAAGATCTGGTAAAAAAAAGTGAAAGCAGTGAACAAACAAAGACATGTATTATACTCCGAGGGCAAATATCCCTACCGGCATTGAGTTACACTGTTGCTATAGCTCCAGTGCTTCCTTTGAGGAAACATGAAGAAAATGATTTACCCCTACCCTAAGTAAGCTCAAGGATATTGCAATCCTTGTTTGAAACACGTCCTGAATCACATCAGGCATGATGTCGCATTAAAATGTTTATGAAAAGATTCGCCAGCATTAGTAATTCAGCTGTATTTTGAGCGCAAAGATAAGGTGGAAAAAGAGACTCTTATGATATCATCTGCTAATAATCGGGATACTTTTGAATTTTTTCGTCTGTTGGTACTATTGCAACCATAGCAATAAAAAAACAAAGCCGCCGTTAATATCTTCAGGACTTGAAAAAAATTATTCGCAGCCATCTACCAACTTCGTTTTAATATTCGGCTATAAGGTCCTATTCCTGAATTTTTCTAAACCACGAGTAGGCAAGGCGAAACCGACAGCCCATTATTTCTGCTAAAGGAAAAATATGACTCGTTTGTTGATACCATTCTGTCAATAAAAATTTTTACCTTCAATAATAGTAAACAAGGTATTACGCAGATAGGGTTGACCAATGACATTTTTCCCACTGAGAACGAAATTAAACAATCATTATGGGTGTCTCACACCTAATTCTATTACCTGTCAAAGACCCAACATGATAACCTAATTACCATAATTTTGCTAATTTTGCCAAAGGTGCGTCAGTACACGTAATGATGTGTGATCACCTCAATTTGATTAGCCCTATTCTCCTTGCCTATATCAATTTATTACACCATGGTTTGTCTAATTAACCAAACCGGTTTAAAAAAATAATGTATTACGAATACGGTATAAAAAAATTGTGCCGAATATGAACTGCCCCCTTTTCTTAGCCGCATGACTGCTTAATTCGGTTTATGAATTTTAAATGTTGTAAGATGTTCTTGGTATTAAAAATTATATCTACAGTTTGATATAGTTGTTATATTCCTGTCTACTGAGCCATTTCCAAACGCCCTAACCTAAAGGGTGAACGTCATTAGACAGTGTAGGGTAATCTGCTCATTTTTCATTTTTCTAGTTGGTGTAAATTAACTCCCTATTAACAGATTTTCCAAAAGTCTCACAAGTCACAAGCGCAAGTTCTGCCAAACAGGTTATTATTTATGCTGATATCAAACAATTATAATATGAGACACTTTTATCTTAATTATTTTAAATACTTACTATTAAATGGTAGCTAAATAATACTAAAGCAATAATTATGCTTCCAAATTAGAAATGGGAAATGTTTTGGACAAGCGAAGCTAACTAATTTATGAGAGACTATGTACATTAGGAACTCAAGTGATTTCAGTAAGTAATAAACCAATGGATTCTTCTGAGGGAATTCACAATGAGACGATGAATTAGACATGCATCGTTCTTTATTTCCTTAAAAATCTGCCTTCCATGCATCTTTATGTAATGGATAAACAGTGACACATTGCTTATATGTTTTGGACTATTTCTGTTTTTAATAACAACGGATAGCTAGGGCCTCTGGCCATACTCACGTTTAAACTGGTTCGTGGTTCACTAAATAAGGGTATGGTTCATTCGTGAAATGGCAGTATTTAAAACATTTTTATATATAGGCTCATTCTGTTATCGTTTACCATAAAAGTATTTAGTGACTTCCCATGAGTGAATGCTAAAAAACGATTTAAAATAGTGAGATTTACGTTTTTTGAAAATGAGCGGATAAAACGTTTTTCAGTGATATCAAGCACCACATACCCCTTTTTAAATTTGCTGGCTGGTTGTTGGAGGCATCCAACCTCTAATGTATCGTTGCTATTGCATTTGTTAAAGTTACCATCAACAAAGCCCAATGTTTGACGAATTGAGAATAAACAAAAATACCTAAGATGTCATTAAGGAAATTGTAGGCTTATTCCAAAATGATAGATTGGCGGCACTGTTGACCATTTGAAATGCCGCCACACCTGGCTAATATACCCAACTGCCGGAGATAGACATACCAAAAAAGATAACTTGGCGTCGGTCGGTACTTCTTATACGATAATTACTAAAAATCTAGCAGCACTCTTACGGAGATGAACTTATCTCGCAAATCATACATCGGCGAGTGATTTGAAGCTAATTTCTTATCAACTAGCTTCTGTTAAAACGCAACTAATAAACTCTAGTTTACGTCTGCATGAAGTAGAATCAAGGACCTCGGTGAAATTCTTAATATGATGACTTGGGAAATATGTAGCGAATAATTTATCAAAAGTAATCTATCTACTTTGTAATCTAAAAGACCAAGTATCGCATGGAGACTTACCCACAATTTATCATGCCTATTTTCATTCTAAAATAACATATGCAATTCTAATCTTGGGGCATTCTCCTCATGCACAGTTAGTATTTGCTGTACAACGGTTATAATATATAGCTGGACTGAGATATACTGAGACCCATGCAACGGAAAGTTTGTTAAACTTAATATTTTAACTTTGCCCTGTACATACATACCGAGCTGCCCTTTGGTCATAAACAAATTGTAGCAGCTACAAAACACAATGGTACCCATAGTTGTGTTATGAAACGCACCACAGAAATGATATCTGTCCTGACCATCACCGCCTTGCTTGGTTGGGATTAATACCTGCCTGTCAGACACCCCGCCAGGATAAATAAAGTTATATTATTATTATTAAGTATAAATGGCATATTTATTTAACGGAAACTCCATTTTTACAATTATTGAAGACAATCAAGTTTAACACAGTTGTAAAAAAACTAAAGGTATAGGTACCTATAGTGAGCAATACTTACTTAAACTAAGCAAATTATGTGCAAATGTGCATAATAAAATCGGCAGCGAGGAAAATGGTATATCTGAGAAACAAATCAACAATGTGATTTTCACAGGCATTCAAGGACTCTAAATCATTATGTGGTAATAACTATAAAAAAATCCATGATTATCCAAAATCCAGAACATTCGGCAGAACATATTTTCTGACGATACTTTAATATACATATCGAATTACAAAGTTAGACATTGCTTTGGAACTTCTAATTGATGATATGAAGAAAATTATCAATTGGTTGAATGTATATAAACTGAATACTGATACAACAAAATGTATGATAATAGACAAACGTTTAAACGAAACATCAATTAATTTTCTGGTTAATAATGATAAAAATTGATGTAGTTAGATCTATCAAATATCTGGGCATATATGTAGATAGTTAATTAAAATTTGTAGATTACTTTGATTATATTATTTCAAATATATCCAAAAAGATAAATTACCTTTATAGAATTTCCCAAAGCCTCCGTATTTATTCTAAGAAAATTGTGTACAACACTATAATTTTATTCTATCTCACTTATTGTAGTGTTCAACTATTTTATATACTGCAAATGATTTTCAAAATTACAAGTGTTTCAAAAATAAAACAATGAGAATAATTTTGAATAAAGGTAAGTTCACAAAGGTGAGTTATATGTTGAAAAAACTTCAATGGTTGAATATAAAGAATTTTGTAGTGTATCTAGTTCTCATTTTCATATTTAGAATATAAAGACAATAACTATTCGACTAGAGGAAATATTGATTTTCACCTACAAATTTGCAATAGCGATACGACAAATGAATCGGTGTTCCAAAAAGGGTTATAGGAATTTAATATATTATATTGGACAATAATATTAAGTCAAGTACCAATTTGAAAGTATTCAAGACAAGATTGAAGACAAGACAAGACAGGATTTTGATAAATCGAATCGTTTCGAAGGTGTATATTCCAGCGTATATGGTTTTATCGATGAGTCAGATAAGAGCGATGTAACATGGAGACAATAACAGGATAAGTTTCGAATCAGCTGATTTGAATCAACCACCAGAACTGGGGTGAAAATCTTTACGTGATGCGGATTCAGGTAAAAAGTATCACAACAGAAACAGTTCGAAAAAACGTTTGAATGTAGTAATAGAGACATATTACTAGTTTATACTTTTTATTATTTTATCTAGTTGTTAGTAAGTTTCCCGTAGATTTTTGTCAGCGCGCACACATCTGGCAACATGGGCTAGTACATCGATTTCCTACCCCCACCATCAGCCGGCGCCTGAGCGCCACAATTCAACCACACTCGCTGTATCCAGCCAGTGTTCGAGCGACTGTCGCGTAGTAAATATGGCTACGTGCTATACCCCGTACGAACTCTCCTCTCCTCAACAGAGGACTTTACAAGTGCCTAAGGATTATTCTCAGCCGCTCCACGTCGACTGCAGTGTGGAGTACGAACTGCCCAACACCGCCAAACCTCCCCAGGGAGTGAGGAACGAGCCCCTGCTGATGATCCACCCGTGTTACTTCCGGAAGATCGAGAGCCAGCGGAGGAGTCCCTTCATCAACAACCTGCCTCCGGTGCGGACCGCCACGGCTGTGAAGAGGAGGATGCCCAGGGGTCAGCAGCTGCCGCAGCAAGTGCCCCAACAGGCAGCCCAGTATCCGGTGCAGTACGCCACCACAGAGAGGCAGCTGTGGGACCCCATGCCTCCGATAGTGCCAATCTCCGCAGCTCAGACCTACTGCAAGAGGGAATCCCTTTGCGGTCAGACCTACAGTTCTTCAGGAAGTGATTCCGGTCATTGGACGGACCCGGACAGGTCGCCGGACCGACCTGACGAAAAACACATCCTTTCGGGGAAGTACAGGCAGTACCTTCGGGCGCATAGGCTGCATCCGTACGTGAGTTCCGCGATCCCGCTGGGATCTACCTTCCCGCAGATCCAGCAGGTATGCTACAACGTGTGATCACTGTGATACGAGGACTTCGCAACCTTTCATGTGATAATAGTGAGTAAATCGATGAAGATTAGCAGACGCGTGTTGATGGAAGTTGTGGTGAAAACGCCGTCGGACCGGGGTCAGCTGATGCAGTGCCGTTGTAGTGGAATAGATGTGTTTTATGTCTCTAATCAACTGGAAATGGATATCGCAGAGTGTCTGGGATCTGGAGAAGTCTCTGATTGCCCGATTTTGTCGCTTTAAATATTTATGAAATCTTCTGTTCTACGAAAAACAAAGCCTTTCTTAATTTTACGTTAGATCGGTTCAAATTAGCAGTCTTGACTGTTTTGAGCTTTGACAGTGTTTCATTTCTAATTTTATTTGTGATTAGAAAGTTATAATTTCTTGGGATGGTATCGTCTCTACCATTTTTACGTTTCTTCACTATCAGAAAATATGACAGGTTCAAATTACTGATAAGTAATGCTACCATTACGAAGTTCTCATCGGGAAAATAAATATTAATAAACAAAATCCTCCGGCATAGTTTAAATCCAATGAAACCTTTTCCTTGCGGGAAAGTGCTTCTCTATGGAGGAGTCTAAATTTAAATACTACCTATTTCACCTATCGACTCCTGCCATCAAACATTTGTTACAACATAATAATTGACGTTCTTATCGTAGGAAACTCCTTTATCTAGGCCCCTACAATCTCAAAAATCATCACAACACAACACAAAGTCATCTAAGAATCCACTTCAAAGCTGTTCAAGCTCCATTATATGACCATTTTTTCTGAGTCTAAAAACTGTCAAAAGTCTAATGAACATTGTTTTCTGTCACAAAACATACAGCACAACATCCACTAACAAAATTTATCGAGATATGTAGCAGTAGTCTAAAGTTTAACTTGTTCTCCTGATAAAAACTTACCTTGGTACATTTAATTGGTCCCTTTTGTGTTGTGTAGACCATCTTACCTTCTTTTACCCACTTGCAACTGCAAATACAAAATTTTATATCAAATTCAAACATTTTTTGGTTTTACTCGTACTTCAACCACTCAATTGAAATGACGCGACGTTTATCGTTGTTATTATAACTAATCAGGAGGTCTAATTTTATAAGTGACAAATTAAAAGGCGGTTTTTGTAGTTAAAGATATAGGGACATATTATCTCCTATAACTAGGTACCGCTGATGTTAGATTACTTACCACAAACCTAAATGTGACGAGAAAGCAATTCCTTCCAGTTAGAGATCACAAATGCAGGAAAAACCAAAAGAATTAAAATCCTCTTTCACTGTAATAAATGCCTAACAATAAAAGCATCTTGCTGGATTCCGTCGGAACCTGGATTTTCCACTGTGTTCAGAATCCCCGTTTTAGTGATCATTATGGATAAACTGTGAGATTACCTGATAAAAGTGAGTTGTGTTTCAAGGATATTGCTTAAAGTTGAGGTAAGAATCCACTCCATTACAACTTGAGTCAGCTGTTACGAGAGTTCCATGTTACGTCGCGACCTTGAACATTAAGTTGGAGATATTTTGGTTACTTCTGGTCTCTCTCACTCACTGAAGCTTCTGTTTTAGATTTAGTCATGTTCAGTCTAAAATGTATGTGACTATAGCTACTAGATTAATGGTGTTTTTGTAGTATAACATCAATTAAAGATCATCAATCATATTATGGAAAAACATTTAATCATTTGTCTATATGACCATGTTTATGATATATGCGTACTCATCGTGGTTAATTTTAATAACATAGTCGGTCGTTTCCATGAAATCAGTCTTGAATCTCGATACGATCTCAGAAGTTGGCTAATAAACCTTGAGACACGTATTCAATACCAATTTCATGGGTTACGTGAAACGCAGTTTATGGGTTATACATTCATTAGCTAACAAAAGACAGAATATAATTTCATTGTGTTGATCAGGCACGATCTCCAAAAAAAATCAAATCAGTAATTCATATGATCACTAAGGCTTTGTTTTGCATACGCCCGATCAAATCATTCGTAAAATGACTAATACGTTGCTGCCTGAAGGCAAAAAGGTGTGATTCAAGTTCGAAGTACTAATAGGCAAACGTGGAATAACTATTAATTAACTAAAACGTGAGAATGTGAAATGGTTTTTAATAGTTTCACAAGAACAAGTTTTACGCAAAACTGATTATCATAATTCCTTTTAACGTTCTAGCAAAAAAACAATAAATTTGAAAGGATGTTTGCCATTTCAAGTTGAAACAGATGTGAAGCTTTCATTTTGAGAAAAACAACTTCCGTTCTGAAATTTATGGTTATTTAAAAACATCATTAGCGCGGTATAACGGTCTGACTTGGTTTTGGGCTCATAATCGGGAAATCTTAATTATATGTTACTTGCCTTAAACACGCAAATGCCTTTACAGTAATTAGTCAGTGACGTCAGCCATCATAAGGATGTGGGGAAGAGAAGTATCTAAATAAGATTGTGGAGGTCCCAAAAAGTTGATTGATGCTTAGCACTATTGTATTGGTAGAGACCGTGAAGAAAATAACGAAGATAGGAGAACAAATATGGAACAAGAAAACCTTTTAAAAGAGGAACGCCGTTAGGCATTGTTGACATGACTCGACAGGATTTAATTTCTTCAAATTTTGGTCAGATTTTCTTGAAATATTTCTGAAAGTTCATGCTTTTGCAAACTTGCTTAATTGAGCTATCACGAATTACCGCAACAACTGTTTGCTACCAAGCTTCTAGATTGAAACACTATTAAGTTCATATCTTTGTCTAAATGTAGTTACTATCTAAGCTACTCAAGAAGCTACTGCCACAGAATCAAAACCAAATGTGTGCTACTTCTCATTTCAGGGCATGAACTCTTGCTGTAATGTATAGTCTACAGTCTTTTTAAAAGGATTGTGACATCATTATGCTGTTCCCAAGTCTGTTGCTGACTTTTTAAACACTTGAAGTTGTGGTATGCCATATCGCTGTCCTAATCTGTCTTCATATCTGTTTGAGAAATGTTTAGTTTTTTGTGCTTGTCTTATCCCCTTCAGCACTTTCGCCCTTTGTTGTATTGTAATTTACCAGGATATTCCTATTCCTAAACTTGATTCGAATCTAGTGAACAAGGTAGTCATATAAATCTGCCAAACATTCTTTTACCTTGTCTCAAAAGGCCAGTGCATTGGCCAGTGTCAGAATGGGACCTTTCAAATGCGACATTGATTTACTGTCTTATTCTACTGTTTAAATCCCATACAACTTCATACTATAGAAGATACTTCTTCAACTAGCAGTGTCGAGTAATACAAAGCGAGGTGTCGTCTAGGCACTATGAGGTAGCACTTATTTACTTCCTTGTTAAAGTAGTAAGAGTAGTTTCATTCCACATATTGATGAAGACTTCTTTGGTCTACTATTTCAACTACCCTTTCATGACATCAGTGGGATAAAGCACAGAGCAGCTCTTTGGTGACTTAAGTCCTAGCAATTTCGTCTCGGGAGTTGTTGACGCAACCTCTTGGTGGATTTGCTGATATCTAGGAGACATACATTATGTGGCCATCGTAAATTAAAGAAAACAGCAAATGTGGAATGAGCGATCAGGGAATTTGTTTCCAGATGGCTACACCCTGCAGCGTTTCAAATCTAACGTGTACCGATACTTATCCTCTGGCAGCGCCTCAACAGCGCCATAGGCTTTTAGCCTTTGCGGAAGGCAGACCATAATTCATATTCACTTAGTATTTTATTTATCTGCTTCTAAAAACTGATATCTACAACCGACAACAGCAGATTTTATTACCCACCATAATGACGATCCAGCATCGGGATTGGATAAACGTTGCAGACGATATTTAATGCCCCCGTTTTACTTATGTTTTCTATCCCCTTTTAGACTCTACATGATAATGACGGTCGCTACGCGAGGGAACCTTCCGCTCCCCTTACCACATGCCGCGCTAGTCAATTTACGATGGCCACGGTATATAGCAATCAATATATTTTTGAATATCTAAAAACCGACATGCTCGCTGATATGTCTGTAGTGAGGCAGTTTATGTGCAGAATTACAGTGACAGTGAGGTAGTGCGCAACTTTAGATACATTTATCATTTGTCAACAGTGTTTTCGATATATCTGGCACAATTTCACTGACTAATTGCTAATTAATTTCGGGTACGCTAAATTTTCGATCGTAATCAACTGTCGAATTCCTCGAAAGAAATCTGTGGAGCGGAGAGGAAACTGCATGAAACACTGTAATTCGAAACCAATTAAATTTCAAAATTGATTGATGCATTAAATATGACAACGCCGATGATGAATTGATTACGGTTTTTTGGTCGAGCTTTTTCAACGCCTATTAGCGGAACCTGTTTCTTAAAAGCAATTTTGTTGTGACTTTGGAAGACTGACCTCAATTCCAACGATACGCGGTTTTTGGAATAAATTTCAGTTGTTGCATATTTCCTCTGGTGTGCGGTGATTCTAGGAAGTCATCTGCGTTTAGATTAGATTTGGAAATGTTTGAAATCCATGGCTTGACAGGATTCCTTATCAAATTGGTGCAACTAAATACCGAATTAACTATGCACGAAAAACGATGCATTTGAAACTTCTACGGGGTGAACACTTTTTCAAAATGGTTGACATTACACTAATTCCATCATGCAGTAAATTGATTGTGAAATTTTGCAAATTTGTGTATAAAAATAAATGTAGCTGACCTAACAAAATAATGATGACATTATCTACCCGTTGACTTAGCATGTTTAATATATACAGAGGCCAATTTATAGTATTCTAAGATTCTTGCAAAAGCTAAATATCAATAATGATTGATCCTGATAGAAGCACACAGTAGTAATATGAAACCTGAAATCACGCTTGACTAACCAATAATCTTGCCTCGCCAGATCAACCGTACTTAGAAAAAGATTATTGCGGATATAGCTGAAACGTTAATAAATCTCTTGTATTTCAACGACTGATATTTTATTGACTGATCGTTGAAGCGCGATAAATTGATGTAGCTAGCAGACAAACTTCAAGACAAACAGATATTTAAAAAAACTTCAAAAAAGAACGCCTCTTAACTATTCATTTCATATTGTAAATGAATCCGTTTACCTACCTAAAATCTGTACCTCTATTCATTCGTAAAAGTATCGGAAACAAGTAAGTAGTAGCTAATTAGTATTTGGCAACATAGCATTTTGACCTGGATTTTGAGCTGGATTTTAACTTCGAGGCGAGCTTTGATTTGAATTTTGCGGTAAATAGGGATGCTCATTTGGTATCACCTTCTTCCTGTAGAATACAGCTTGATATACTTCGAGGTATACTTCTTAGGAGAATAGCTTGAGGTATTATGATTAGAAAACCTAATGTGCTGCTTTGAATAATTAAACCACTACTACTACTACCATAGTAATAAAAGTGTTGCCCTAAAATTATTAAACAGACTTGTTCTTTGGGGGTTTCGTTGGTTTTTTATGACATAAAAAAATAACAAACTTATAGATTGCAGTGCGTCCTCGAGTGCGACATTTGATAGAAATTGGCTTATACGGGCATCATGTAACCCCAAAGTAATCACTATATATGGTGTTTTTCTAAGATACTGCATGAAAAAGTGTTCAACTTGTACAATGTAGCTAAATGCAGGGCTAACTGTCGCTGTTAATTTAGTGGTCAAAAAACTGTCATTAAGTTGTATCATTTTGTTTCAATCTCTAAATCAGACGTTGCTCCGACTGGACTATAATGGGTTGATAGCGTTTTGTTCCACCATGAGCTTTAATATAAAAAATTAGCTTTAACTATCGGTGTCGATACCACGGTCAAAACAACTAAAAAACATGATCTTTTACATAGTTGTTTAAATATTTATATGTCTGAATACATATATTATAAACTAGGATAGGATATTATCATTTCCCTTTCCTCGAAGTAAGCTGTCGTATATACAGTGAAAATAGCCAAAAAAAGCTTAAGGTATATCCTGTGTCTTTCATTAGAGCTTAGATATAGCGTACTTGTAAGTATACACCAAAACTACAACATGCGACAGAAGTTAGGCGCACTAGTTCAAATTGGCTAAGATATCAGAAAGAACCTTGCTATTTTAAAGGATTGATGTTTGTAACTAGAACTTTGCTTCGATATTCAGAAAGCAGAGTTAGTATTGTACTACGGATTGATTTAACCTCGGATTTAACAATCTCGTTTTTTTGAGTTGCTCTATTGTAAAGCATGAACACGTCGAAAAATATTGTAAACAAAACTGACGCTGGCCAGGTTTGAACCCATGTTGCTCCCACATGATGGAATTACAATAAGATGCGAGTTCAAACCCTACCATTGTCAGACTTTTTCGGAATTTTCTAGTATTTGGTTTGTTAGATAGATTACACAATACGAAAGCATCCCTAGTGAAACAAAAAGTGAAAATGTAAAGGTAAAAGTACCAATTTTTTTTTTCGTTTAATGAGTGTTATTCTATTCACCGGTTATTATGCTTATGAAATGTCTTATCTGAAAGTGCAGTAAAAAATCGTACATAATTATATATACGCTATCTTACAAACAACTCTCCGTTTAATATATCAAGGCTCTGCTATATTTTGTGACTTGCGTAAATTTTTTTATGAGCTGACGCCTTAATAATAACGTCTACTTTCGTAAGGCAGAATATCTACGGGTCGTAAACTCTACTGAAAAATAATAAAATATAAATTAGACAATACATGTGTCATTTGTCGTGTGTACTATTAAAAAAAAAATAAAATAACATTTCTTGTGATCACAGACACTCTGAGGTACGTGGTTGGGTAGTCCAGGGTAGTACAGGTTTAGTTCCTTAGGATTACGGTCAAGTATTTATTAGATCGACAGAAAATTTTTTGTTTGTTTTTGAGGACGCTCAGTTTAAAGAAGCTATGATGTGTTTGTATTAAAATAATCTGTTTCGTAACGTTTTATGTTGAAAAGTAATTCATACGATTGTACTCTGCAATGTGTAATCATTGTTTCTAATTTCTACTCATAACTTAAGATCAACTCTAAATCCTGTGCTAACACACGTTTATCTAATAAATATTTGGCCGAAGTGTAGAATCATGTAATCTGCAAAAGCAGGTCATAAAATGTATTGTTACATTTAAAATTTCCTCACAGATTCGTGGAACTCACTGAACGGCAAGCTTGTTAACTTATTTACTATATATATACTTTGAAAACTCGACTGACACAAACCTAGATTGTATGTTTAATACTGAAACATGATAGTAGATAAAAGTACTTTCCGTTACCGATTTGTTTTGTATATTTTGGTTAGTCTATTGTAAGTTGAGAGCATTCCAAGGTCATATCAACTTATCTGTATCTGTTCATGCAAGATCCTGTTAGAAGACTGGAGATGTACTTCCTTTCGCTGCCCACAAATATGAAAATATCTTTATTTTTTCAGTGAAATACAATAACTGGAACTCCTACATGTTAATATGCTCGTAACACAATCTGAAAAAAATGCTGCAATTCAAGAATCGGAATTATCATAACTTAATATTTGTTGAGAATGTGTTGAGGTCATCGCTCACATCTCATTGATACCGAGACTGATACCTTTAAGGTCATAATAATTGTCCTTAATTTCAAGAGTAATTGTTTCCCAGAACTGATTCACAGTCCGTTACAGTTTGCCCCCTATATACATATGTATCTTTATGTACAGTCGTAACAGAATACGATGTATTTATTTAATACGAAAACAATTATATTTGAACAACGTTATTTATCATGTTTTGTTAATGTGTTAAATGAGTTTTGTTCACTATTTGGTTATTCCATGACAACAAACATTCTTGAGATATGAGCAATTGAGTGAAATTTCCAATGGTATCCAGTATATTTATTTGACCCAAAAACATTAACAACTGATAAAACTAGTTAAAAATTTTAAACTAGATGGTTTATGTGACGCATTACATATTACTACTATTTACAAATCCTACTTAAGGATTGCTTTTAAGAAGTGATGTTTATTTGACAAGTGTAGATCATCGATATAAAGCTTTTCTAAACTATATAGAAACATTTTCTACAGCATAGTTCATGAACCTAATATAATGTAACTAAATTAACACAGGTACAATTGATTTAATTTATATTTCACTATAAAACGTCAGTCCAGTGGCTTAAAAAACAAGAGCTTTTATTGACGAGTATGACGATTGACCTCAATTTGGAACTGCCTACATAACGAACGAAATAAAATTCTGCTTCTTGAATTGATATGATTGGCAGAATTTGTGCGCATATAATGTACCTTGAAAATATGTTCAGGGTCACTCGAGGGGTCACTTCCTATCTTCAAACAGAAAAATACGTATAAAAAAGCAATCTAATTAAAATCTCTTCTATACAATACAGTTTTGCTTGATTTCAACCGAAACTTCCATAGCTTTTTGTTAAAAATCTGATCCAATACGTACACTGGTGAGTTTGTCACCTGGTTTTTCAGGATCTGATATTGCCTAAGATTTGTCGAGACCTTTGTTTTGAAAAACATATTTTGGTACTCACAGAGGCCTAAAAGATACAGTAAAATATTGATTTCAGTTTTTCGAGATTGAGGAGTCACATCAATTGATAGATCTTACCGAAAATTAATAGATTAGTGCGAAAGCATTTGAAACCCATTTTTAAATAACTAGGTACTCAAGGTATCGCATAGCTCTGACAAAACTAGGATTCAATTATAAAAATAGATGTCCACTCCATAGCTTGATACCACTGGAATCACTATTCAGCCCCGCATTCAACATAGTTTCCTCAATTATTTATATGATATGTCCAAAAACAAAGTTAGGTAATGTAGATTTCTGAAAAACCGCAACGTATGTACACTAAATATGTACATTCGACATCTAGTCTACCTTGAAATTCGTCCCTCAACATATATCTCGCAAATATGGATTGATAAATCAGATTTTTGAAATAATATGTGTACAAATTCTGTATTTGGGTTCAGTGAATATCTTGTAGGGTTCTACCTTGGGTTCTACTGTTCCTTAAGGTCACTATAATTTCAGAAGATATAAATTATGTTATTTAATATTTGCACAAATACTGGTTTTCTGTAAAATTATCTTTGATTTATAATTTTCTTATCAGCGGTATATGTGCACAATGTTTATATAAATTATTCATTTTGTTTCTGGTGACCCCATGGGCCATGTATGTAATATTGGAGCATATCTTTTTATTTTTGTTTTTGTGTAATCATCAGTGCAAAGGAAGTACTCATTCTGCTTAATTTCATGCCATAAATTATATTGTAAACAACAAGAACGTGTCAAATTTAGTAATAGATTCTACTTTATATAAGAGAAGGTTCACCATGTAGATGCGATTGAAAACTTATAGGCTCAAGTCCAAATGGAGGGTCAGGGTAAACTTCAAAGAACTGAACATTATCTAGAAAACGATTCAAACATTTATTTTTGTATGAGATATCGTATTTGCATATGACCATTCCCGTTGAGCCACTAAGTTTTTCTGATTGAGCAAACAGGGGTGATTTCTTTCCCCAAACCCCTTATCAGTATGACTAAAAGGTACTCTGTATTAATGTGGCTACCTTTCTTTTCTACACCAAAGAAATACCTATCACTATGTATATAAAGGAAAATATGTGAAAATATATCGGCCGGTCCAATGTATTATTCCGGTTGATGTCGAAAAAAATTGTGAATATGTAAAAAATATCGCTATATATATTGTACAGCTAGTCATAGTCAAAATACGCTTATAAAATATTAAATAAAACGTGTTACTGTTTTTATAGAATCAATAGTTGTTTTCTTTCCATTGACACTATAATAACCCACCAGAGAAACGACCACAAAGTGACAAAGTGCAGCAAATGATGCGCTGGACATGAAATGTGGTGCAGTTTCATCGCAACCTTGGATGAAGAACTTTTGTTTGCTGACATTCGTATTTTGGATAGAACTGGAAGGACTGTTTTACTTATTATCCAGGCTTTCGTTACGTATAGGCTATAAGCAACGTCTTAAAACTAAGCAGAATAAAAAGATGTTAATAGCATAATAACAGAAGGGTAAAGAAATACCCTAATAAGGATTCCAATTCTCCACTTTTGAAATTTGTAAGTGCTGCAATGAACTGAATAAGAACTTAAGTACAATGAGTGGAAAAAGCTATACCGTATTATAGGATTAACTAAATGCCCTATTAAGCAGTTAAATGTTATTAAGAAAAAGTTATGCTGGTCAAATGCCTTATTAAGAATTCAAAAAAGAAAGATCTAAAGGACAAGTCAGCAAAGCAAACAGACACAATGAGCTAAACAAAACAACAATGAGCAACTAATTAAAAGAAAATTAGATGCCCTATTAGGAATTTAAATGCTAGATAAAGTCCAATGAGGACAATAATAAAATTGCCATAATTAAGAGCCAATTAGAGGCTAATTAAATACCTTATAGTAGTACTCTTAAACCAACTACCAAATTTCCAAATTACTCTGGTATCCGAGATCCCAGGAAGTATTAGCTCTGATTTTAGCGATCAGATACATCTAGATATATTTAATTTCTGCAAATTTGAACTTATTTTTTGTAAATTTCGCGGTTTAACAATGATTCTACTGTTTAAGCTTTTGGTGTTCATCTAGTCAAAACAACCTATTTGTTGCTGAACGTATGTACATTGCAAGAAAGAATAAATACCGCATGGTTAGATTTTTGTTTAAAACATGATATTAGGCTCGTTTTGCTATTTCTTTATTTTCTAAAATACTGTGAATATGATAAATATGTTTTATAGATTACTTTAGCTAATGATTCAGAAACGAGAAATAGTTGATTTTGCTATATTCAACCAGAAGATTGATTATTGATTAATTATCCCGTGATTTTAATGACCTCTATAATATTAAAATTTCCGATACTTACATTAGATAATAATGAGAAAAAATAACTGAATTTTCCTTTGTTTTGAAACTCAAACTTCGCTTGGAGGCTTCTGATCGTTTCGCATCGGCCAGTTGAAGCATGCAGAATGAAAACTGTGGCGTCCTAGTTCCTAGGGAGGAAGACGCAAGAAACTATTTACGAAAGTTTTTGTGTTGGATGTTTTTTTGCGGGCGAGTGGGCGATGATTTGGCTGCAAGGGGATTTCAGACTATAGTTTCATGCAATGAGTAAACAATAAAATGGTGTCATTATTATGTGCGGGAAGTACTGAGTCAATCAACTTGATTCAATTTTTTTCAATGGTTAGGAAAGTGTAGTTCTTTTAAGGATGCGTGGTCTAACTTTGAGGTAATTCCATGTAGAGGTGACATTAAATGACTAAGATAACTATCCCTGTGTATTCCTATCAACCCATTGGGCAACGCCACATAAGCAGTTATCTTTATCTCTGTTATCGTAACAACTACATTTTATGGCATATAATAAATGTATAATTGTCTTGTATATGATATTACCCAATATTTAATTTGTTTTAAGTGGAATTACATATTCCGCAAAATCTTCCTGATTACAAAACTACATTGGACAAAGTCCATAGCAGAATTACGTTTTGACAAACAACTATATCGCCTCGCATAATTAAGCATAAACTTGACCTACATTAAATACTATCTATCATGATTAGCGATTGGTACCCTATAGAAGTATTTCTGAATTTGTGAATATCAATAACCAAAAAGCGGCAGATATGATAACTTTTTGATAAGAAATTATCTATCAAGCACAGCAACATGCCGCTAGCGTTTAGTCCTGACACTCCTGACACCAATAGGCGAACGCAGTATTGTGGTCACGAAAAGCTTGGAATTTGCGAAATGTTTCTTGATTTTTTTTGGATATACAGGGTTAGTCAAGCTCAATGCCTCGGATTGTTGTTACCAAACGATATATCTTTTTATTTTTCTGACTATGCGAGTCTATGTATGTCGAGTTGGCCTACACTTTAAAAATAATGGTTTTTATCCAGGGTGCCTAATAAAAGCATGACATCAAAGTTATGTTTTTTTTTTAAATGGAACACCCTATCTATTATTGCACATTTAGGTCCATTGGTCAATTCTAGTGTAACTTTACGTATCCATCACACATCGTACTCAAAACGAACCATTTAGGTGCAAATCACCATTTTTGGTATTAGGAGATCAGAAAAAAATTGAACGTCGCAGTGATTATAAGACTTAGAAATCTGTGACTTGGGATAAGACCAACGATAAGACTAACCCTGGAATGCTTTAGCTTAAGTTAGGCCGTCAAATTTAAATAATTTTTGTAATCGGAGACATCCCCGGAGAAATCAGTAGCTAAATTAAATAAACTTCAATCACAGGTAACTTGATCTATTCAAATGAGAATGATTTTTTTTATAATATCAAATGTACAATTTGATAACCTTTCTAATGATATAAGTTCATCAAAATAAATCCTTTTTAGTTATCATTTTACTTCAAATTTTCAAACCAGCGTTTTTCAATTTTCCTACACTTAAGCAACTTAACAGGCCAAGAAAAATAAACAGATAAAGATGGAAGGAACTAACTTAACAGAAATACCTAGAGCAAACAGACAATATTATAAAATGTCCTTACAACAAATCAACTCTCACCAGAAACAACATAGGTAATATATCAAGGAAAAGCTGGAGTTCGACAGAAATGGACATTTTTCACCACCTACTAGCTACAGTCATGTGCTAGAGATTGACAATTTCTAAAACCATTAAACATTTTCCAATGGGAGGAAAATTACCAGCGGTTGTTGCTGGCAGTTTAATGTAGTCAAAATTAAATTTCACATTTAATGATTTTAAAAAAATGTATTCCGCCAAACCAAAACCGCGCCTATCAAGTTTTTTATTACGTATTAGCAAAATCGCAGAAAATGAAGACTAAATTAAAATCTGTTAAAATTTAAAGTTAAATCTGATTTGTCAGTTTGCTTTGTTTGCTATTGTAGATACCGCACATTATAAAGTGCTCCAGTCTGGGGGAATTTTCACTTTTGACTTGGCGGAATTCACATAAATGTGAAAGTGAGTTCTGAAGATATTAGACTGCCAACAATAATAGCCGGCAGTTTTACTTTTGTTTGAACATTTTTAATGCTTTTGGAAATTGTTAATCTCTAGTACATTGTAGCAGTCAGTAGGCTGTCAAAATATCTATTTCTGCCGTAATCAAGCTTCTCGTTGACTTTAGACTTTAGTTATATGCTAAGATCGCTACGATAATAATTTTTCTCTGATATCTAGTTAAACCAAAAATGGTTATTTACATCTAAACTCTAAACGGTTCGTTTTAAATATAGTGTATCTAGAATTGGCCAGTAGATAGAATGTGCGACAATATACAGGGTGTTCCGTTTAAAATCTAGTCCAACTCGAGATATTCATACCCACATAGTAACTTTTCCTAAAAGAAACATATATCGGTTTGTCACAAGAGTCCGAGGCGTTGAGACCGACTCATGCATACGCATCGTGAAAAACCATTTCGACCATTTCCGTCACTCTGTCATCTGCCTGTCGTCTGCCTACCTGTCTGATAGCTCAGTCTGAAGCAATGTACATGAAAATGTACAGTATAGATTACTACCCGACTACGGAAGGATGAAAAAGCGTATGGTAGCGGAAAACAGGTATTCAAGGGTCAATCTATAACTTGGAAAGGATCGGTCAGATGTTACCGGAATTTTTATGGTCGATTACTCTTGCAGTAGGGATAATAAAACTTTACTGATTTTCAAAATGTGTACGGTACTGAATTGGGGCTTTGTGAACCTGCTGAGCTTATTCAATAAAGGACCAATGTTCTATGATTATTATGGCTTTCTTAAGTGGGTGACACACGTACGAACTTTAAGTACACGGTTTTTAACTTCGCGAACTTACTCGGCTCGACGCGGTGACACACGTGAAGCTGGAATCACTCATTTTGATAATTTTCCTAAATTAACAATTTTTTTAACAAACGCCAAACACAACAAGCGTTACTCATCGATGGCCTGCTGAAACAAAGTGGTGGCTCGCGGCTCGCAGTAACAGCCGAGACAAGCTACGCGCAAGATTTCAAACCAGTTGGATCGCCGGCGGTTTGCGCGACGGTTTTAAGAGACACACAGGCGAAAAAGGTCATCGAGCCATAATTACGCGTACTTGCTCGTACGTGTATCACTCCTTTTAGTTATTCATTCTTTTTTTTTTATTTATTAAACTCATGCCGAAGCCCATGTGTAGTCAATCGAAAGAATAGTTGACAGTTTAGTATAAACAGATCTGCCCAAGCTGACAAACAGGTTCTTAAACTTGTACTTAACAAGTTAATAAAACGTACTGATACCGTACATATTTTTAACTTTATCATAGGCTATTAAATGTTCTTAAATACAATTTCTAATGTTTGGCAATTAAAACAAATTTCAGGTCGTAAACCTTGCCATATACCCACACACATAGCAGATAATCAACAATATTTGGTACCTCTCTTAATGAGCTTCTCATTATGTGATAACTACAACCATTCTAAAGCAATTTATGTTGGAATTAAGCGGTTTGTTGGCATTTCTGAGGATCTAATCATTTGTTGTTCGAAAATGATAACTCAAACGAATGTTGTTACATTGTAAGCAACTCCAAAAGTCAGCGTCGTAACGAGAGTGTGAAGCGCCCACGGGGAGCGTTTAATTTGCTCCTTCCGATTATCGCGTTATTACTAAGAGTGGCAAGGAATAAATAGAAATTATAACTAAGAGTGACATGTCGGCTGTCCCAAGGAAAAACACAGTATGTGCATTTTTTTCATATATTGAGGTTTTGATGAATATGTACATACTGGGCCATGACCTGTCTGTTTAAACAGTCAAAACTTCAATATATGCCGAAATTACGGAGATTTTGACTGGCAAAACCCAGTATCTACACAACAAGAATTATCAAAATTCCAAAACACAGTATCTGCGTGCCAGCTAGATATTAAAACACAGTAAATACACCAACCAATCAGGGATCATCATTTTGTAACGGCCATTGTAGGTGATGTGTTTTGACATTTGTTTTAGTAGGGTTTTATGTTGTTTTGGTGGCTTAAACGGTAGTGTTTTTGAGAGGCTAACTTGGACAAACTAGACAATTAAAGGTGCCTACTGCGGTACAAATGAGAGAAAAAATCTACTATAATCGGGTAACTAGTACCTAAAATGGAAAACATTAGTCATCGTGCGTTTTGGCTAAATCTTCTTGAAACTGAGCAATCGTGTAATCTGAATCAGCATCATCTTAGTTGCAGGGTCAGACATGTTGTGAACTTGTAAAATGCATTAAGTTGGAGCTAGAGTGTTGCCGACACTAATATTATCAATAGTTTCTCACGTTACCCATTTTACGGGTTTCTCTTCGGATATCCTAAAGATCTTTAATGCAGTAGTTTCCCATTTGCTTTCTGCATCCTCATGCCGTTACCAGATGTATCTACTGGCTCATCCGCCTTTAGAGACAATTTCTCACCCCAAGGACAAGAACGTGTCCTGACTCTTGTCAAATCGTCCACCCAAAGCTGTTGGTTGAGAAGAGGTTACTGCTTATACCAACAGTTGTTCGGTTCCTTTTAGTCGCCTTTTACAACACGCAGAATATACGATGGAAGATATTCTAACCCGCCCCCACACGGGGGAGCCAGAATAGAAATCAGGCTAGCCAGCGTTAGAATTTAATTTTTGTTAATTTTTGGATTAGAACTTATTGTTTCATAATATATGTATTTTATCAAAAACTTTTTTTAACACACCAGTTTTAATTTTCTGCACCATTATTAAAATTATTATAAAGGTGACTATATGTCTTGTAACTGCCTGTGAGATTACCTCTGCAATAAATGTTCATTCAGAATAAACATTGTGGTATTTTACTGTGTTAATGATGTTATTAACTTTCCATGAATGCATATATGCGATATAGTAAAAACACAGCATGTACTTACTGTCTTCGTTAATTATATTATCTAAAAAAATATTAACATCATAACACAGTATATGCATTTCTTCCTAAAAACCTGTTTATTTCTCAGCATTCTTTGAAGTCCATCCATATTAGAGCTCTAATATAACTAAATCAAGGCATTACCTTTTTATGTCACTTAAATTAATATAAGTATAAACTTAATTGTGATCGTTATAAGGAAGGAACTTTCACACCCGATTTCTCAGAATATGTTTTTTTTATACTGTGTTTTTTCCTGGGACAGCCAAAGTAGTAAATATAAATTATAAAGCAACTGGTAAGATATCACTGAAGCTTTATACTATCAACCCTAAAAAAAGTGGGCGGTGTATATACCGTGATATAGCTGTTATTACCGGCATTGTTATAAAAATCCTTAATGCGATGTCTGGATTTGGATCACCTAAATTTTGAAAAAGAATGCTGTTCAGTTGTTGAGCTTGAAAAATCGACTTTAGCAATAGGTATTGATGAGGATGGATCCAGCAACAGTCTTGTGGGCCCGGAACCAGCCTTAGGACTATCTGAAAACTTGATTAGGAAAACAACTGGAGAGTGGATCCAGAATCAACACTCTCTGAGATGGAACAACATCTCTGGCATTCTCCGTCAAGCTCGGGAACTATTAGCAGGGCCTGCAGAGAGAATAGGACGACTTTGTCTCTCTCTGGATAGGAGTAACTTGAGATTACTAGTAGGCCTATTAACGGGTCACAACACCTTCAGGCGTCACCTGTTCGTGATGAGGGTGGTCAACGACTCAACGTGCACGTGGTTTGGTGAAGAGGAAGAATCCTCGGCACACATCTTGTGTCGCTGTGAAACCCTGGGTTGTCACAGGCAGACTATGCTGGGCTCAAGAACCTTGGAACCAATAGAGATAAAACGGATAGGACCTAAGAATGTACTTGCCTTTGCCAAAGGGCAGGTCTTAGGAACTAGCGCGGATAGAGGCGCAAAAGGGCCCGCATTCAATCAACAGTCAGCCGATTAATTTGATTAATAATGTTGAATTTTATCAAAACCATAGGATCTTCAGCCTACACTTTTTTCAGCCCAACTGTTAGGGTGGAAAGTAAATTCGATTCGAGCTCCAGCGGTGACTATTTCAGCTTATGTATCTCTCCGCAAACTTTACTCATACATTCCCTCGTAACAAGGCCATTATTTAATTCACAAGTTGTCGAGTTACCGCGCTACCACGACAGCAGAAACAAGAATCCCATGTAATAAAGATACCTCATTCCTGATTTCCAAGAAACTAGTGCTGTTGATCTTATTACACTAGGTGTGTATATGTTGACGAGTGAAACATAAACAGTTGTAATAGTACCCGAAAAAAAATATACATGTTATTGACAAACCAACTTGAATTAATTAAAATTATATGGAATGCAGAAAACATCAGACACTGTCACACGTTATGTTCGGCTACTTCGATTCATAATATTTTAGTGATAAAACCAGAGAAGGTCACCAGTAAACTACAAAAATCTTAATAATTTAGGAAAAAGAAATGGGCAATTGTTTAGAGAAAAAGGACTAAATTCAATATTCCAGTTTGTTTACTTTGCATAAACTAAATCTTATTAGAAATAAAACTTACTTTATACTTCAAAACATTCGTACATTTAGTTATCTCCTTAACAGTCTTAACGTCGCAGCATTTAACAAACTTAACTAAAAATAAAAAATATCACAAAACTTAAAGGAAACCATTCATGTAGTAGGTAACCAAATATGAAGCAGTCTATTTTTTGTAGACAATGAAAAACAAATAACCTTTGCCATTGGTACTAACACAAATAGGAAGGAACGTAACCTATTTACAAAAAATTCACAAACCCAAATGTTAAACTCTGAACCGGCACAATCATCACATTTATTTTCCTTCAAAAAATAACCGTTGACAAAAATCGTACACACTGTATCTGTAAAATGTGGAGCGTTTTGTCCTATTGAGGTACGGTTTCACTATCTGTATCGAGATGCACTTCATCTTTATCATCTGAACCAGTAAGTTATTCATTAGGTCATGATATATCATAGTAAAGGTGACGTCTATTTGACCACTCAGTATTGGAAATCCAAATTGGAATCTTTCACAACCAGGGGTGCTACTCACGAGCACGTTCGAAAATTCGACCGGCTCTTTTTGATCTCGTTCAAGATTCACACGGATACTTAAAAGTGTATTCACGCCCGACGATCGAAGCTTTTCCTTCGCTCATATTTCATATTCGTACATAAATATGACAGCACCGCAAAAAAGCAATGTTTCGAATAGCGTTTAGTAGGTAACTAAAAGAAAACGTATGGAAAACATCAGCCAGCAGCACAGCAGCATCAGCTGTTAGTATTACCGTAATCATATTTGTCCATCTCATAGTTCTTGTGGGACATAAAGACAGACCCCCGACTGGCAGGTACCAGAAAATGTTCTACAGTTGTCAATCCAATGTCGAACCATATCGGGTTATTCACGTTATTTGACACCGAGCGTTATGGCTAAGGTATTTGATGAAAAAGAAAATAATAATTTCGGATGGATAGATCCATTAAGGCTATATTCTAAAAATATTTTCATAGTATACAGGGCGTCCCCAAAACACGAAGCGTATCAAAGTTATATTTTTTTATACAACACCCTATATATTATTGCATATTTCGATTTCCGAGTCAATTCTAGTGTACCTTCATGTATCACACATGGGACTTAAGCGAACCATTTAGGTGTAAATCATCATTTTCGGTATAACTAGATATCAGAAAAAATTGAATATCGCAGAGATTATAAAATGTAGAAGGTTTTGGCTTTGGTCGATTAATTAAGGAAACTTTAATCAGGGATAACTTGATTTTTACAAACGAGAATGCGTAATTTCTTTTATACGATTAAATCTGAAATTTGATAGCCTTTCTAATGTTATAAGGCTGTTAATATCAATCTCTGTTGGTTTTCAATTAATTCCAAATGGCCAACCAAACCGGTGTTTTTCAATTTTCCTACCTTTAAGCAACCTAAGAGGCCATTAAATATAAACGAAACCATGTTCAGATGGGAGAAAAGAAGTACCTAACTTAAAAGAAAGATGCATAGGAAAGACTTTATTTATAAAGACACTGGTATTATTAGAGTAAAGAGACAAGATTATAAAAATTCTTTACAACAAATCTAACTCTAACCAGAAACAGTCAAGGATCTACAGTCAAAGACAAGCTGGAGTATGACAGAAACAGATACAGATATGTTTCACAGCCTACTGGTTACCGCAACGTACTAGAAATTACCAAAACAATTAAAAACTCTGAAATGAAAGAAAAACTACCAGCGATTGTTGCTCCAGCACGCAATTATCGATCACAAGTAATGGTATATAAAAAAGTAGTAATTTGCTTCAAACTAACGATACTGCTGACTGGAGGCCTTCTAATTTTGCAGTATCTTAATAGATCGCAAAAAAGGAATACTGACAAATCGTCTGATTTGCATTTTCTTCCAGGAAAATTAAGTTCTTTAATTTGAACATATTCTAATTCATTCTTCATTTTCTACGATCTTACTAATAGGCAGTGAAGAATTTGCATAACCCACTCAAGTGTATCGTTACCTTCGACTTGATAGAATTGAATACAGTTTTATATCATTAAATGTGAAATTTTATTCTGAAGATAAGAATCTGCCTACAACAATCGCTAGTAGTTTTCCTTTCATTTCCAAATTTTGAATGGTTTTGGAAATTGGCAATCCGTAGTACATTTCAGTAGCTAGTAGCCCGTGAAAAATATCTATTACTGTCGTACTCAATCTTGTCTTTGATCTTAGATATGTTACCGCCGTTGTTTCTGGTTAGAGTTGATTTGTTATAAGTAATTTTTAATATAATATAGTCTCTTTGTCTAGTTCGTCTGTATTTTTATGGTAAGTTAGTTGTTTTCTTCTATCTGAAGAGGTTTTTGTTTATATTTCTCCTTCTTCTTCTTTTCTTTTGCATCAAATGCTTTGTTAAAGTTTTTCAAATATTTTTTCAATATAATGGATCCCTAAGTATTACCGCATTTAACAATAAATTCATCATTTTGTGACCAGTCATTGCCATACTCGATGTAATTTTCGTATGAAAAATCCGGTGATGGATTGGGAATACAATTTCTGTACTTCGCACGATAGTCATTCGAAAATAGCTAACTTTCGATCGCAGAAACTTGTGAATAGCCCACCAGGCTCCTAGTGACTATCCATATTCTGAACTACAGGCGGGCTTAAATTTTATTTTTATTTCACTAATTACAACACCTAAGAAAAAAATTACATCGATAACATAAAAATCCTCATGAGTATAAATAAAAAACATTAAGTGACATACTGTTATAAAATAATAAACGTATAACACCTCAATTATTACCTCTCTCCAGAACTTCCTATCGCTGACAAAACAAGACACACCTGCTCAGGCTGCAACGCTTGGCTGACAGACGTTATCAAGAATATTTAAACACAGTGGCATGCCAATGTCTTCGGGGCCTCCACAATTTTTTACAGGGGGCCCCCATTTAAATAAAAAATAATATAGACCTATACTGGGTGAACACAAAACGTCTACGGTGATATTTCGAATCAGTTTCAGATAGGAAAAATTTTGTATGACATCAACTTTATGCTTTGATTTTTTTCATTCGAGTTTCTGAAGAATTAGAATTCATTGACCTTACGTACAATATGATCATACATCGATTAACCACATGAACGTACCAAACTCCATCTCTATTATATAGTCACTATGAGTTTTAGGTTCAGAAAACTACAGAACATTAGATAGATAAACATTACTAACAACACAAAACTGTAACCAAATCAAAAATAAAGAAATGAAACATTTACCTATAAATAACACAAAAATAAAGAAAAAACATCTTAGTTCTAAATTTTTTTATTATCATGATTTGACTCGCATTTCAGATTCGTTTAATTAAAGAAAAACACATTTTTTTGTGTGTACAGCGCGATTCATCCATTGTCGATCTTGCAAAATTTTTATTGTTTTCAGTTTTGACATTTTGACATCGTTCTGCTTGAGCCGATGTGCAGTGCAAATCTCAGGTACACTGCTATACTATATTTGAAAATGATTGATAGCTAACGTTTTATGGCATAGGTGCTAATTAGGTAAAATACAGGATTGCTCAAAGCAGAAAAAATTTAAATATTTAAACTTTATCATTTTAGTTTTTCACAAGACTTTAGGAGGACCATTCTTGATATACCTTGAATACAATGCATCATAAATGCAAATTAGGAATCCTTAGCGGATTAAGCAACAATTGTAGGCTTCAGTAGCGTAGAACATGAATTTACTTTATGATAAAAATCTTATATTACATATTAAGTTAGGGCATTGTCTTAACATGTTATATTGAAAATATTTTGGGTACTAATAAATATCACGTAATTAAAATTTACAGATTTTTATAAACAAATCTTTTAAATAATCCCATATTACGTCACTTAAAATAGTTTAACTACACAATGGCAACTTTATGGAACAGTAATTAATATAAATACTGAATGACATACTTAAATAACAACGTCATTATCGTCCGGTAAGAAAGCATCATCGTCAGGTTCCTCATCTTCCAAAGAAATTATAGTGTTTCCTCTATTAAATTGTCGAGTGTCCAGAATATTTCTTCCTCTGCCATGACATGTTTTATAGCATTTTCCAAATTTTTAGATGAAATTTTTTATATTGAATCTTTTAATAGTTGACGCACATCTTGCAATTTAAGTGTTGTATTGTTTCTCGCAACATATCCCTTCATTTGAGCCCATATTAACTCAATAGGGTTGAGCTCACAGTGGTACTGTGGTAATCGCAACACCTTGATTTCACGTTCTTTTGCGATTTCGTCAACAGCATACCTCTTAAATTTCGATGAATGTAATTTACATAATGACAAAAGCTCTGGTTTGAGTAATCCTTCTTGTGGCTGTATGTTTTTGCTTATTAACCAATCTAAAAGTTCTTGCTTTTTCCATTTAGTGTTAGGTAAAGGTTCCTTAAATCTTGAGTGATAACTCGCATTGTCCATCACTATTACAGAATTTCTCGGCAATAAATCTATCATTTGACTAAAATATTCTTCAAATACATCAGACGCCATCTCTTCGTGGTAATCTTTTGTAGAGTTTGAAACAAAGTCTAATAAGCCTCCTTCGAAAAATCCTTTATCGCCTCCAATATGAGTGACAATCAAATTACGTCCTTTACCAGTTGCAGCTTTTAAACCAGTAGACGAACCTTCTATAAATGCTTGTCGAGAATTTGTAATTCGCTTATCTTGCCAAACTTTTGTTACAAAATGCCCTTCATTGATCCATGTATCGTCTAAATAAAAAATAGTGTTGTTACCTGCTCTTCTCAGTTTTCGGATTTCTCTTAAATACTGCCTCCTCCAACAAATAATGTCTTCTTTTTCTATGAGAGCGGATTTTCTGTCCTGTTTCGCATAAACGAAATCCAGTTCATGTAAAACTTTCCATAATTTGTCTCTTTTTAAGTTTGGCAAGCTCTGGTCTTCATTAATTTCTACTAAAACTTTGTCCAAAGTAGGTATTATTTTTTGGAAATAAAATGAGTGCACTTTTTCTCATATCATTTGTTTGTCGCTATCGTCTAGTTGTATGGGTTTTCTCCCTGTTGACTCTTTCGGTGGTACGGTAACACTTCCATCCTTTCGTTGCTTCAGCAGTCTATAAATGGTCGCTTCTCCAACTCCAGTCATAGTTGAACACTTAGAAACTATACTCCGAATACTGCTAGTTATATGTTCATGTACAAGTGCGTCATGTACACTTAATATTACAGTTTTCAAATGCACCGTTAACTGACACTTTAATTTCACAGGAGTAAAATTTAACGTTTGTGCCATTTTTATTACACCTAATTAATATCACTACTAACAATTCTGCGTGTTACACTATACCGACTATACCGACCACAACGTAAATTTTAACTAAAATTAAACAGGGAATCTGCATACAGGTCTTGGAAAAGTACCTGCGTCATACTTTGCGGAAATCCCTAATTACCTGCTCATACACAACTTACATTTAAAAGAGCACGTTTAGTATTTTAGGGGTCCTATGGTTTACATTTTCTAGAAATCAAAATACATCTTTAGACAGATACAAGCATCGAATTTTATTAAGTATATCCATCTCTTCGTTATATTTAAGTAAATTATACACAGTTTACCAAGTTGAAAATATGTATTATATATCCCTAATAATACTTGTATATAGGTAAATTCACAATATTTCATGTTAGAAATTCTCCGCCACTGTTTGCAGGTGCTACCCTCGATTTTGCCTGCTATGCAATAACATTTTAGCTATCAAGAATTTTCAAATAGACTATAACCAACAATTGATTTTTTCCGAAAATAAAATCATAAAATTCATATAATAAGATACAGAAGGTTTTTTATTTGAATTAGTACGCAAAAAGCTTGCTCCAGGTAGTCGAAGCTGAACGGAAGCCTCCCCAATTTACCACCTCCCCCGGTACTGTGGGCCCAGCGGGCGCTATCGACACGCCACTGTTTAAACACCTCCGTCTTCATGATACGATATCCTGGAAATTGCTGAAAACCTGAAATGAAATAGAAAATGTCATTTGGCACACTAGTATTAATATTATTATTTATTTTAGCTTAAAAATTGTTGAAAACCTAGAGATGTTATTTGACACAGCAATATTAATATTATTATTTATTATAGCTCTACATTCTGGCTGTAAAGACATCATGGCTCCGGAAGTCGTTTACTCGTAAATAGTGTCAAAGGCACTTCAAAGCTTCGAAGCAGTAGAACTGAAAGCATAAAATAGATGATGACCCTGGCATCAGCTGTACTTTCCCCTCATTAATAAAATTTTCGACTAGCGAATTTACGACTCATAAAATAGAACCGCTACAATTTTTTATTGCCGACTACGTCAGCGTGGTTTTTGGGGAACAGAATTAATTGCTCAACTAATAGAATAGATGACTTCCAACTTTGTTCGTTAAATTATTAATTGGCAAAGTTTTTGGATGTTGTTTTTCTCTTTCGAGGTTAATCAGTTGATAACGGTGTACACATTTGACTGTCCGATAATTCTGTTACTTGAAACCATAATGAAAAGTTATCCGACAATTTTAATTACATAATGTGTCGCGCGGACAAACAAAACCTTGAGACGCTAACGTTATCAAACGAAAAATGCAAAACGCCTCAATTAGTTTTTTATCACAATTTAATTTATTTACTACGATCTCATAAGTCAATCTGTAATATGCTATAGTGAGCATCTGTCGAGTGAATTTTCAGACTTTTAGCTTATTATGAACTTAACCGTTTTTCGTATAGCAACAACATTGGATAGGTACCATACCCAGCAGTAAACTTTATGGCACTGTAATGTGTCAAAAGTTAATCTCCATAAACCACAGCTGTACGTGGTCATAGATTAAACAATCCTTATTGCAGACCTTTCTCCGTCCATGGTAGTACTGAAATTCCTTTCATATTAATAGTAAAAACTATAAGTGAGACTATCGTACAACGTCGAATTATCTTAATGTTTATCTATATGTTTACCTGTACTGTACTGTTTTTGGACTGTACATTTTCTTAAAACAGTGGCCTTATCTTCGAGTAAGTTAGAAAGTTAGCATGATAGATCCAGAAGATAGAGAAAAATATAGAAATATGTATAAATTCGAGATTATTGGATAAAAACAAAATATCAAAATTTCACCAGAGATTAAAACAAAAGGTCAGTTATTGGAATTAATAAAAAGTTACACCTTTGATAAAAAGTGTATCGTTGATGAAATGGCGCGAAGTAGTAGGTGCGAAGTTTTAAGACTTCCGCCCTATTTTGGTATCTTTAGTCTGATTGAATTAATACGGAGCGATTTAAAAAGAAATATCCGATAGTACAATAATCACCCCGAAAGCTCGTCAGCAGTTATAAACCTTTTTAGAGATCAAGTACATCTAATACCTCAAGAAAAATGGAAAAACTGCATTAAACATGTAATAAAAGTAGAGTCATCATTTTTGAATACACGACCGAATGAAATTATCTATGAATTCTGATTTTGACTTTTATTAAATTCCCTTTATTTCCTCATTTTTCATTTCTATTCTCTAAACAATATTGTTAGAATGTAAGTTTGAAAGGCATTTATCACTTTATAATGTTAACTGATATCTATTAAAAAATCTAATATGCAATCACGTTTGGTGTCAGTATGGCGGATGGTTCTGTTTTCAACATCCGGCACGCGGCACTCAGCGTTGTAAAGTAAATGTTTCTGGCTATTAAACGTCAAAATTAACCCATGGTTTTGCTTTGGCCAACAAAATTTAGTACACTAAAAATTTGAGATACACTTTTTGAGAAATTGGTGCCATTAAGTTACTGCCTGGTACATCTCAAAGCTTTTACTCATCTAAGGTTAAAAGAACAAGTCATCTGAAAATACTGAATAACGAAAAATAGACAAACCCAAAAAATGTTGAAAAAGCTCTGTCTGACGACCTATCTCTCCGTCTGTCTGTTGCCATTATTCTAGCAGCGTAATCTCAGCAGCCGCTTCAGTGTCTTTGGGATACGATATGGCGTGGGATAATTGGGATCATAGTAAAATGAGTAGATTGGCGAAGGAGCAATTAAAAAAAACAAAAATCCTGGGAGCCGCCCCAAAGCTTCGTTCGTAGACGTTTTAGGGGTTCCTGATTATTTCAATGTTTTCCACGACAGAATGGAATTGTGATGAAGGGGTGAGTGGGAGGAGAGAGACTTCAAAAACCTTTTCATGCGTATTGAGTTAAGCCACTTAACAGCAGCAGCGTATAGATAGTAATTTTGCATGCTATTCTTAGCTTTTTGAATTACTGACATAAAAATCCGTGATAGATGCTGATTTTTAACACGTCTTTATTAGCTTCGCCTGTATGTGGGTGAGCTCGCAACACTCCTTTGGCTCTTTCTATTCATCAACAACACTGCCAACAATACCAACGTCAACGTCAGATAGTATGCTTTCCCATGCTCCTGGAAAAATAGTTGTTGAATTTTATCAGTCATGTGATAATAACTGCAACACAGCGCTATCTATTGTCTTAAACTATGTATACCTAGCTATCCAGCTGGCTTTGTGTTATAGCCACCTACAACTGACGGTGCGGAACTTTGGCGTTATCTTTCGCCTGAGCTGGGATTTTCATTAAACAGAGCACACTGCTCTCTGTGTTCTTAGTTCTCGACACATGGACGTGGTAATAGAACTACGAGTACCAAAATGAACAATTTTGCAGAATGTGTAGCTTAAGTTCAACTAAAACTACAGAAAGAATAGTTAAAATAAAGTTGGCCTGTCTATGGTTGACAGTTAGGTATTGTGTCAAATGGCCGAATCAGATGAGATGATCCTAGTCCCGATCGACCACAAACTGCGCGACCTGCCACAAAAATTACAGAAATTAACGACATGCAGAGTAGGCTTAAACACCGGACAGAGTCAACTATTTCGTCAGGTAACGGTCATGACACATTGAAAACGCCGACTCTCGTCGATCGCCGAATCTGAGCAGCGCTGGGCGCGGTTCGTACTTGATTGGGTGACCGTGACCGCTTGTAAAACCGCGTTGTAATATTATTATTTTAAAATAGGTTGGCTTTTATAATCTTAAATGCCTCTTTAATGAAATTTATAATTAACGTTGTTGATCGGGGAATGTTTTACGTAAGGCAGATAGCACTACAATCATGACAACGCTAGTTTATAACTGCAAAATTAAAGAAATAAATACAGGTTAAAAGAAATTGAACAAATATTTAATGATAAAGTTAACCAAAAAGTTAAAACAATAAATATAGTTTACAAAACAAAAAAATTGCTTTTAAAGAACATCGAACTAGAAAGCCAAACATAATTTTTAAAGTAAGCTTATAAAAACAATGTAAAAAAGCGTTGGGCGCGCGATTTACGAATAATAGGGCACAAAGCGCCCAGCCTTTTTCACAAGCATACTATTATTTTAGGTTCATTGTTATTTTAAGCTTATTTTAAAAAGTATTTTTAACTTTCTAGTCCGATGTTCCTTAAAAGCGCGTTTTTTGGTTTCTTTAAACTATATTTTTTACATAGCTGTAAAGTCTCATCCTAAATCATTGACTGACTTATTTCGGATCTCACTAAATTATAATGATATCCATGCACACTCGCTCTTAAGTTTAACAGTTTTATCATTCTCATTTATTTATACTGCTGTTGTTTAATACGTCATTGTGAATGTTTCTAATTACTTCCTTCAATGAAATTCCAAAAGCCTTTATTTTTTAATTAACAGACACTTGTCGTAACTCAGTTTCAAGGAATCATTAGTCATTAACGTCATTTACATTTTTCAGTTACTTGCCGATAACCTATAAACAAATCTATACGACAATTGACGGTTGAATAAATTATTGCATTGTTATTGGTAAATTAACATTTAATTACTCATTATGTTTATACACAGCTTACAAAGTTTATACGCATATGATAATGCGATTATTTTTGATAAAAATGCACAGTCACTTTTCTACCCACTTACATAAATTGTAATCTTTTTTCATAAATTTTCTGTACACATCTGCATGGGCTGGCGAACGAAGCGATCTATATTCGACAAGTGTTTGGTAATTGCCAATTTTTACTTAACCTTTCTCTTGGATGACAAACAGTGTTAACCAAAGAACTAAGAATATTTCTTTGTCCATAACTTCAAATATTACCCCTAATGTGGGCCAACGGTGAGTGGACGGAAGATTGTGGGCTTACTAGAACATATTTAAAAAAATGGCGTCAAGTGTCTTGACTCAGTACTTGCCACACATTATCGAGTGCCAACAAAAAATTTGGAAACATCCAAAAATGAAGTTTGAGCGATTATGAAATTTTTCGTTTTTTGTTGATTCCTCCAAGACTTCCAACTGTTACAATTTCCTCCATGGTAGTAATACGGTATCAAAATTTCATCACAATCAAGTACGTAGTTTCCGGAATTCACGTTATAGGATTATAATATGTATCAAATTATTCCAGAGATACAAAATTCGAATAGGTCTGAAAAGCACATGATATCACGAAAGTCAATTTTTCAGCGCATTGTAGGGTATTGACGAGTACAACAAGTCTTTGAGTTTTACAACCTCCCTACCCCCCCCCCCCCCCGCCCCAATTTAACCCGCACTCAAAAAAAGTAGAAAATAATCAGGAACCCCTAAAATGCCCAAAAACGAAATATGGGCCGTTTCTATATTTTTAGTTTTTTGTTTATCGCTGCACCGCCACTGACACGATTCCTAAAACCATAGGCGCTTATCATCCTTGCTACGATACTGAATCTGTGTCAAAATTTCATTAAAATCAATTCAATGCCTTCTAGACTATACAATACAAAGCGATCTAAAGCAGTACTCTTATGTATACATCAGAAAATTCAAAGTCGCTTAAGTGGATTTTTAAGGGTATTTGATAAATGCTTTCACAAAAAAATTGTCTTTTTCATCCTTTTTTATTATGAAAATATTACTCCTAAAAAAATCCTTATTACATTTATATTATGCTTATAAAATTACGAAAAAATTGGTATGTATATGACATATTTATGTAAAAAAATCTGCGGATGCTATTTGGAAAAGAAGTTGAGGGTAAGTTTTAGGGGTTGAAGCACAAAAAAATGTTTAGAAAGCATGGTACCCTTGAAAAGCCCACCTCTGTTTTTCTTACGAAAATATTATGCCTCAAACAAATCTTTATTTTAGATACATTATGCTTATAACTTAACGAAAAAAAAATAGGTTTGTGGATAAAATCAAAGGTACTACATGATTTTAAATAAAATAAGGACTTAATTTGTATAGGGATGCACTATTGGGTGCTATTTGAAAAAAAATTGTGGGTGAGTTATAAGGCTTGAAGTACGAAAAAACTGTTTTGTAGGCATGGTATAATAGACCCCATGTACTTTGAAGAATTTCATTCAGTTTCCGTTTGAACTTTTTTTCGTTACTAGATTATCACGTGTCAAGGAAATTCAGGGACACCCTGTATATAAAACTCTCCCATTAATTCAGGTGTAGTTCAGACACGATTGAATAAACTTTGAAAATAATAAACTGGTATGGCCGTAATGTGTAAGAACTAAGTCAATCGACTTGTCTTCATTGTTCAAGCTATACTGCTGAAAAAGATATTGTGTAGTGTAATTATTCCTATTATTAATACATTGTTTACATCTGAGGCTGTTCCTCCAGGTGAAAACCTTGAACGTCACCTTATTTTCTGCTCATTTGTTTGCGCTCATTAAATTTTTCTTGAAATATTTTCTTTATTAATGTAAGCTAAAGGTGTTGTCAGAAACCAGCGTCTAGCTGAACTTCTCCTTTTAAGCGGCCAAAACTAAATTTAACTGTTATAAGAAACGACTTATCTATCATGATTATCATAGCTGTGCAGGACGGCGACGTCGACGTTGTTACTCCTACTGGATGTTAGTGAGGAGGGAGTGCGAGCTATTCTTCTGGTACAAAATGAATATTATATTAGAGAGCTTTGCGTAGTCACGTCCGCGGGCGCACATTTCCGCCGAACAGGGCTCCTATCGGTCCATTATCTCTAAACTGGTTAAATTCCTGCAGCGTGCGATGATAATCGAAGTTCTTTGAGATGGTGCAGAGTGCCGACATCGAAGACGCGAGCCTTTTTCTACGCGCCTGACGGCTGCTTGGACGCCGGATTCTCGGAATTTTGATTAATAGAATCGTAAAAACGAGTAGCCGGGAGCAGGTCCTGTGGACACCCACTTTTATTAATGATTTCCGATAGTTGTGAATCTATTAATCATGCGACTGGTAGTTTTATCCTTTTTTGTCGAGATGTCCAAGCCAGATATGTACGCAGAGAATCGAACACGATGTATACTTCAGATTCAGGTAAATTTAAGCTGAAATATATGAATTATTATTTATTTTTTACACTATTACTTTTGTACAGTTGGGCGATTCAGGACTATATTAATATTACGTTTATATCACATGTTATTGACTCAGGAGCCATTGTAGTGTTATTCAGGACTACGCACATGAAAATAAAATGTCAGATAAACTGTTTTTTCAAATATATTCGTCTAATTGCTTGTCATTAACATTTCAGTTGATGTGTTTATGATGCAAAAATTATTTTATGTTCATATCATATTTGATTGCTTCAAGTTCAAGATTGTTTTTCAAAAATTAACGTAAATATACAGGGTGTCCATTTAGTGTGTAATTCTTTGATATCTCGCAAGGTATACCTGGTAGAAGAAAATGTCAAATACAAAAGTTATTTGGTTGCTTAAGACGCATATGCTAAAAATATTTTGAAATATACAGGGTGTTGCGGGAAAGTAGGATAGTGATCAACTTGATTTTTTTATATGGAACTATAACTTTTTCTTAAATTCTTCTAGTTTCCATCATTGCTTTCTATTTAACCCTAAAATATTTTTGGGATCGGTTGCGACGTTACCAAGTTATAATTTATTTTCTATTAATTTCCGGATTTGCAAGGTCGCAAGTAATACGTCCAAATTGATATATTCCTTTAATTTTGTTAATAGTATTATACAGCGAATTACTTGAATATTGAGTGGATATTATTTTGGATGTTACCAGCAATTTGTATCTACACGGTGTTTTGGCAGAATTTTAAATTAGGGCAACTTGACGGTCATTTTACTTTGTTTTTTAAATATGACACCCTGTATGTTTTATTTCAAATCGAAATATCTACTAATACCCTATCTCTCCTTATAATGTTTTTTTCGCTTTTGCGACGTTGCCAAGTTATAAATTATTTTTCCGAATTTTTAAACAAATATCCCCGATTTTAATTTATTTTAAATAGAATCCTCTACTTATTTTTATTGCAATGAATTGCCCATGCCGAATTTAGTAAGAGTTTTTTTTAGGTATTCTTTACCGTGTTTTTTTAAACTACATTTTTGATTTTTTAGTTAACTTTATCATTGAAGCGTGTTCTTTCAGTTTTTTTAAACTGTATCTGTGTGATGAATATGAACAGTTGTTTTTGATATACTCATAGCATAATCATTACCATTACTGCATGCACGCATAAAAATCCGAATAAATTTAACAAAAGTACCAACTCCCAAAGTGTCACGGATACGACCGCAGATCCGATGGATTTGACCGTCAAATTCGTTTTCGTTTTTAGAGCGGTCAATGTTTGGTCTGACTTCTTGTTCCAAATGAGAGTTATCCACAAATCTACATGTGGATAATAAAAGCGTGGTAAGAAAAAAGGAACTTTCTTTAAAAAATCATAAGAGTATTAAAAGAACAAGTACGTTCAAACACAAAACATACATGGTACACAATTTTATTGTTAACACTTTGTTGTCTAAAGTAATTCCCAAACAAAACCTTTACAATTCGGCATATTTTATTTACATATGCCCTATTATCTTGTCACTAAAAATTTAACTGGTACTGTATGCAACGTGCAAGCGAGATTTCTCAAAAGCCACACTAAATAATAGGAAAAAGATTCTTCTCAACATTCCCCAAGTGAGAAGTTTCGCTTCAATCATAGCGAACTTTACCTTAAATTACGGAATTTATGGAAACGTTACGTTCCATCCAGCTGAAGCTTGCAGAATATAAACTGTATCATCCTAGTTCCTACAGAGATGCAAGAAGCTCTTTGCTAGAGTTTTTTTGTAGGATGTTTTTTTTTTGAGGGCGGGCGGGCGGTCGGGCGATGATTTGGTTGCAAAGGGATCTCAGACTATAGCTTCATGCTATGGAAAAAAATAAAATCATATCTCCGTTATGTGTGGGAAGTACAAATTGATATATTCCCTTAACTTTTCTTAATAATATTATACAGCGAGTTACTTGAATATTAGGTGGATATTATTTTTGGTATTACGAGCAATTTGTGTCTACAGGGTGCTTTTGGCAGAATTTTAAATTACGGCAAATTGAAGGTCATTTTACTTTGTTTTTTTAAATGTAACAGCCAGTATGTTTTATTTTAAATCGAAATATCTACTAATACGCTATCTCGCCCTGCAATATTTTTTTTTCGCTTTTGCGGCGTTGCCAAGTTATAAATTATTGTTCCAAACTATTAAACAAATATCCCCGATTTTAATTTATTTTGAATAGAATTCTCTGCTTATTTTTATTGCAATGAATTGCACATGTCGAACTTAGTAAGATCTCACAATTTCAAAATTTTGTTTCTGTTAATTATTGAAATACGGCAACACCGCTTTTTCAGTAGACAGTACTGGAACGCTTAAATATTTCCAAAACTGCCACAGCTGGAACGGTGAAATTCAACATTTGGGGGTTCTTGAACATACAGAGTTCAAAAACGCTAACATCAGTATTGTCAGATTTACCACTTTTACGTTAGATTTCATAAATAGGGCATTCCATTCAAAATTATGACGTAAAATTGGTAAATCTAACAACACTGATGTTAGCGTTTCTGAATATTTAAGCGCTCCGGTATCGTTTACTGGCAAAGCGGTGTTGCCGTATCTCAGTAATTACTAGAAACAAAATTTTGAAATTGTGAGAACTTACTAAATTCGACATGCGCAATTCATTGCAATAAAAACAAGTAGAGGATTCTATTTAAAATGAATTAAAATCGGGGATATTTGTTTAAAAATTTGGGAAAATAATTTATAACTTGGCAACGTCACAAACCCGAAAAAAAAATATTACAAGGCGAAGTAGGGTATTAGTAGATATTTCGATTTAAAATAAAAAGATACAGGGTGTTACATTTAAAAAACAAAGTAGAATGACCTTCAACTTGCCGTAATTTAAAATTCTGCCAAAAACACCCTGTAGACACAAATTGCTGATAATATCCAAAATAATATCCACTTAGTATTCAAGTAACTCGCTGTATAATATTATTAAGAAAAGTTAAAGGAATATACCAATTTGGACGTATTACTTGTGACCTTGCAAATCCGGAAATTAATAGAAAATAAATTATAACTTGGCAACGTCGCAACCAATCCTAAAAGTATTTTGGGGTTAAATAGAGGAGATCAGTAGTGGAAGCTATAATAATTTAAAAAAATGGAGTCAAGTTGATTGACTCAGTACTTCCCACACATTACTGTGATATCAGTTTATTATTTTCCCATAGCATGAAGCTTTAGTCTGAGATCTCCTTGCAACCAAATCATCGGCAGCCTTCCCTCCCCTAAAATTGTCTTATGCCGCTAAGCATTTCCTTCAGAGGTCAATGGACAGCCTAAAACATCTAAAAACGAAGTTTGAGCTGTTTTCATACTTTTAGTTTTTTTATTATTGCTATATACGCTGCCACTGACACGATATTTAACAAACACACGCGTTTTCCATCGTCACCACGGTAATAATACTGTGTCAAAATTTAATTAGAATCAATGTAATAGTGTCCACGTTACAAAATACAAAAAGATCTAAAGCAATAAATACTCGTATGTATGTATACCCCATTCGTTGCCATGTTCCAAAATCGGAACGTGATCAAAATTAGCCTCCAGCAAACAGATGGCGCTGACATCGGGTTAACCAGTTTGACATATGGTTCCGACTGCATTCGTTTATGAGTTTGCGATCTATTTCGTGGTGAAAGTGTTTACATTTCTTGCACAAGGTAAGATTCAAAATAGAATTTATTACTACCTCCTATTGTCGATAAATAACATATTATTCAGTTACTAAATCTGACAAATTTTGTCACTTTTTTGTTTCTTTTGTTTTTATTATCATCTTCTAAGACGTCTAGTAACACGAAAAAGTTAGGTTAACTTTTTGATTTCTCGTTGTGTCACATTTGCTTCACGTTCCGATTTTGGAACATGGCCAGATTTGAGATCTAATTTTTACAATTTTTGTTTTCAGACAAAATGAACGTGAGAACTTTTTACGGAAAGAAGAAAAATTGCATTTCAACAAGTCTTAACCGTTTGTTGGACAAAATTAGTGAAAAGAAATTTGATTCAGCTGATATATACATTACACCTCCTTCAAATGACTCAGAAGGTGACTCCGAAGGGTCTGATGCCGATGATTTTGATGAATTTGCAAACAAATTTTCATCGAAAATACTTTCCGCTCCAGCTGAGGCATCCCTGAAAGTACATGGAAATGACATAGTAAGCAGCAGTGATGACGAGTCAGAAGAAGAAACCTCTACAATGGAAGCAGCAGGGCCCAGCACAAGTAAAATTTTGCAAACGACAAGCTTTCTAAGAGAGGCAGAGGTTAGAAATTCAACTCTAAATTCAACGAAGCGAACCAAAAGGACCATAAATTATAATGAAAATGATATCAGCGAAAGTGAAATTGAAAAAGTTGCCAAAAAAAGCAAAAAAACTGAGTTACCAAAGGAGAAATGGAATGTAGGAGATCTTATGAGCCCTGCAAAAGAAAATAAAAATCCAGCATCAGTAAGTGAAATAACACTCAGCCGTCCTGTCGACCTTTTTGAACGCTTTTGGACTTCCGAGTTATTCGAGCACATAATGAAACAGACAATAAACTATTCTAGGCAGGTAAATGCAAATAGTACGTTTGAATTATCAGTAAACGAGGTAAAAGTGTTTTTTGCTATTCTCATGATATCTGGGTATAGTCCAAAACCCAGACGAGATATGTATTGGAGTTTAGACGGCGATCTTCGTAATCAAGCCATTGCTGATGCCATGTCTCGAAACAGATTTAGAGAGATAATGAAATATATTCACTTTGCAGACAACACACACCTCTCTAAAGACGATAAATTTGGCAAAATTCGCCCACTAATTGACCATCTAAACAAAAAATGCTTAGAAAACCTTCCAAAAGTTGAAAATGTTGATGTCGACGAATCCATGGTACCCTACTACAGTCACCACAGCTGTAAGCAGCGGATACTTGGCAAACCCATCAGATATGGTTTCAAATTTTGGTCCATGAACACGTCAACTGGTTATCTGATAAATACTGAACCTTACCAGGGAAAAGGAACACGGTTGGGGAACTCAGATCTGGGGCTTGGAGCTTCTGTAGTAACGACTTTTGCAGAAAGGCTCAAAAGGGCCCACCCGGATCGTCACTTCAACTTTTTCATTGACAACTTTTTTACTGGCTTACCGCTCCTACGAAAAATGACTGATATTGGATTTGGCTGTACAGGAACTATACGGGAAAACCGAATCGAAAATTGCCCTCTAAACAAGAAAGATGTAAAGAAAGAGCAAAGGGGCTTTACAAATTCTTTTGTAAACGAAGACAAAAGCATGATAGTAATTCAATGGAAAGATAATTCAACAGTTCAAGTTGCTTCAAATGTTTATGGTGTATTACCAACAAAATCGGCTAAAAGATATTCAGCTGCTGAAAAAAAGAACATACATGTGGATATGCCAAACGCCATTGATTTATACAATGAGAACATGGGCGGTACCGACCTCATGGATAGAAATATATCCAATTATAGGATTAAAATTCGAAATAATAAGTGGTACTGGCAAACATTCACACACCTACTTTCTGCAACTGCATCCAATGCTTGGATCTTACATAAAATAGAAGCGGAAGAGAGAAAAGTCTTTGTGTCAACTTTGGACAGCTTCGAAAAAGTTGAGCCAGCTTTAGATTTTCTGGGTTTCATTCGGAATATTGTCTCTACATATTTATTGTTAAATTCTAAACGAGATTCGGTTGGTAGGCCAAAATCTAGAGATATACTGACTAGGAAGGTTCCTTCTGCTGTATCTTTAAATCATAATGTGTTACATTATCCTGAAACCTTGAAACAAAACCGATGTAAAATTTGTAAAAAAAATTCAACTTTTGGTTGTGGAGTTTGCAGAGTTAATTTACATCCCCTGAATTGTTTTAAGGTTTTTCATGAAAAACAGTAACTTACTGAGACCATGTTTGTATTAATAGAAATTTACGTATATACCATCTAATAAATACTATTATTTACCTGAGTTGCGTTTTTATTCTGAATGTGGCCATGTTCCAATTATGGATCATTTTTTCAAAATCATTTAAATGGAAACATCTTAGATAATATTTTTTTTTAATATTTTTATGGCACATTAGTAACCCACATGCTTCTAAAGATTTTGGTTTGAAGTAAAAAAAAAATTTGGCCACGAATGGGATACAGAAAATTCTAAGTCCCTTAGTTTCCGTAATACGCTAGGCAATGTTCGGATGGACCTAAAAAGTTGATTTATGTCGCTAGGTCCTCCTTCAGAGCCCCTACCCTACACCCTATTATGAATACAAGAAATTTCTCAGTTTTTCAACCCCCCACCCCCTAACCACCCCAATTTCACCCCACCCAAAAAAAACGCAGAAAATGATCAGGAACCTCTAAAACGCTTAAAAACGAAGTTTGAGGTGTTTTTATATTTTTACTTTTTTTTATTATTTCTGCGCCGCCACTGGCACGATTTATAAAAACCATACGCGTTTTCCATCCTCGCCACGGTAGTAATACTGTGTCAAAATTTCATTAACATCAATTCAACAGTTTCCTTGTAACACAATATAGAAGGATCTAAAGCAATACTCTCGTATGTTTACACCAGAAAAAATTCTAAGTCCTTTGGTTTCTGTAATAGGCAAGGCAATGTTCGGATGGACCTAAAAAAGTTATTTATATTGCTAGGTCTTCCTTCATGGGTCAGTGGGCAGTCTATTATGAAAGCAACAAATTTTTCAATTTTACAACCCCCCACCCCCCATCCACCCCAATTTCACCCCACCCAAAAAAAAGTAAAAAATGATCAGGAACCTCTAAAATGCCTAAAAACGAAGTTTGAGGAATATTTAATTTTTTTTGTTTTTTGCTAATTACTCCGCCGCCCCTGCACCGATTTTCAAAATTATAAGAACATTACCTACTACGACCCCCCAGCATATCGCTGCCCAAATTTCATCACAATCCATGCAGCGGTTACTGAGATTACGAGGACACAAAAACGCGTACAGACAGACCGACAGACAGACCGACAGACAGACAGACCGACGGAAATGAGTGACATGGATTTTCGTTATGTAGACATCATGAAACGCCCAAAAAGTGTATTATCTCAAAATCGAAAATTTTCGCGCAATACTCCCCTCACCTATAGGTGTGGGAAGTAAAAAAATAGAAAATGATCAGGAACCCCTAAAAAGCCTAAAAACAAAGTTTGAGGGATTTTTATTTTTTTTTGTTTTACTTCTTTTTTATTTTATTATTGCTGCGCCGCCACTGACATGATTTTTCCATACGGGTTTTCCATCCTCGCCGCGGTAGTAATACTGTGACAAAGTTTCATTAAAATTCATTCCATAACTTTTACGTTACTCAATACAGAACGATTTAAAGCAAAATTCCTATGTATTTATCAGAAGATTCTAAGTCCCTTGGTTTCTGGAATATTAGGCAAGGCAATGTTCGGATGAGCCTAAAAAAGGGTATTATGCCGCTAGGTCGTTCTTTTACAGGTCAATGGATAGCCTATTATGAGTACAACACATTTTTGAGATTTACAACCCCCCACCCCCCAACCACCCCAATTTCACCCCCGCCCAAAAAAAAGTAGAAAATGATCAGGAACCCCTAAAACACCTAAAAACGAAGTTTGAGGAATATTTAATTTTTTTTTGTTTTTTGCTAATTACTCCGCCGCCCCTGCACCGATTGTCAAAATTATAAGAACATTACCTACTACGGACCCCCAGCATATCGCTGCCCAAATTTCATCACAATCCATGCAGCGGTTACTGAGATTACGAGGACAGAAAAACGCGTACAGACAGACCGACAGACAGACAGACAGACCGACAGACAGACAGACCGACAGACAGACAGACCGACGGAAATGAGTGACGTGGATTTTCGTTATGTAGACATCATGAAACGCCCAAAAAGTGTATTATCTCAAAATCGAAAATTTTCGCGATCACAATACTCCCCTCACCTATCGGTGTGGGAAGTAAAAAGGTATAGTTCCATATAAAAATATTAAGTTGATCACTATCCTACTTTCCCGCAACACCCTGTATATTTCAAAACATTTTTAGAATATGCATCTTAAGTAACCAAGTAACTTTCGTATTTGACATTTTACTCTATCAGGTACACCTTGCGAGATATCGAAGAATTACGCACTAACTGGACACTCTGTATTTATGCGTTTATGACTATGAGAACATGTATTAATTCACATTCTACATACATAAAAAGATATTCTGATTTCAAGAATTCTGAGGAAATTATGGTTAAATCTCGGGTTAAATTGAATTAAGAAAAATATATTTTTGGTACCAATACTCATTCATGCTCTGACTAAGAATACCCAATATCCTTTGCCCAAGTATTTCATTTTAGTAAGGACATCATATTTCTAGCTGACTAACTGAGCTCCTATTACTTCGATGAGAATTACAGAGAGCTTGCACCGTATTGTGGAGTACCTCCATTGAGAATATTTGTTTTGCGGATGACAGCACTTTGCACAGAGGGGTGCCTCTTGCTCATCGTGATGAGCAATAGACCGATTTCGGTGGTCGAACTGGAACTCTGGCACTGGCTGTCTGGCGGCGGCTGCTTTGTTGTGAAAGGATCTGAAACCAAATTGGGAATTTAATAATATGGTAAAATTCAGTGCCTCCAAGACCCAGTGCTGTATGTACATTATCAAACAAGAAGTGTCTAAGCCACCACCCTGTTCTAACGAAGAATTAGGGTCTGCGAAGAAGTCACTCATTCAAGCTTTTGGCAGTCAACATTACAGGAAACATGGTCTGGAACCAACAAATTTCGTCAATTGCAAAAGCTGATGCAAAGTTAAAACGGGGACTGTCATTCAGTAGAGTAATGCTCACAAGAGTTATCAGAAGTCCATTACGTACACATGTGATACATTCATCGTTGAGCCGCAAATTTCACGATATAACGGAGGGAATTTCAACTTTTTAACTACCGCGGATAAAAATATACCGAACCCAGCTTTTTATGTTTAATACTGCTAGCTGAATCAATTGGAGCTAGGGAAGGTTATCATCCGATTGATCCAAAAACAACCCCCTTTTTTTGTCAGGTTGCAAATTGCGGTGAATTAATGTCTAACGCATCTAACCATCTATACTATCCAATTCTCTGCTACCCGTCAGTTTTACTATGTACTCTATATCTATACATCGCCTACCACGCAACAATTATTATAATTAAACATGTATAGCAACTGTCGGTCAGCACCACACAGCCATGATGGTATGCAATTTTCGATACCACAGGGCATTCTCTCAATATGCTGTTCCATTGATGCAGGCTGACGGCGCACTGGCCGCATATTTGCGAGAGGGCAATAATTATCCCCTAGCGGATTGTCTAAATTCTAAATGCTTCCACATAGCGTCAAACTTCGAGGCCGCGGCTGCCGGACTCTTGTCACATTGTTGGATGAACAACTGATATACTTTAAGCGACTGCACATAACAAAGTTATGGCAACTTGCACCGATTCACTTAGAACTGACTTTAGTGCATTTCAGAAATGTATAGAGCAATAAAAACTCAGTACGTATGCTAAGCGGGTACAGAGTGACCCAGCGAATACTTGAGTCATTTTTCATTGTTTGCCGTTGATTTCATTGCAAAATTCTTTCATTTTATCAATTGCAGGTAGTACCGCCCGAGTTTGGTGATCGGTCACGAGCGCGCGCGGTTTGATTATTACCGGTTTACAAAAAGGGTGCCTTCAAGCTTGGTTATTCCTAATGACCACATCCCTTTTATTCTTGCGAACTTTCGTCTGTCTTTTTACGACTTGCGGTAGCTTACAGTTACTTCTTAGATTATTTAAATGACTATCCGGCTTTTGTAGGTATATAAAACTGCCCTTAATCAAAATATTTCAGTAGTTTCCAATCCTTAGTTGCTGTTTGTGAGTATTGTTTGTGTTCTACTTTTTCATCATGGAGACTATGTTAAGTGTGAAAGGGAAGAAATTAATAGTCCTTGAAGAGTATACGTTCCGAAGAGATAAAGAGACCGCCCGTGGTGTAGCCTAAAGATGCTCTAGAAGAGGATGTATAGCATCTTTGCTGATGGATCAATCGGAAGAGATTGTTCTTAAAAGAAATAATGAGCACAACCATGATGCTCCCACAAAACAAGCTGTGAAGGTAAATTTCTCGGACTTACGACTTTACGTCGTCAAGAAATCGATCAAATTTGTGACAAATTAGAACACGTTCTGATTAATTAAAATTTTTTGGGGTATTATAAAGACATTTCGGTCTGCTGACAACACCAGCTTCTTTATTTGTATCTATTACAGTGATCAGATTAACTTATTATGTTCAGAGCAAAATTTCGCATATAATAATATAAAAAAGCTATTTATTTCTGTCAAGTCAAAAGTAACGATACCTCTGACTGGAGTTCTACAAATTTTTTAGTAACTATTAGCGAGATCGCAAAAATATGACGAAGGAATTAAAATCGGTTAAAATTATAAGACGCAAGCTTACCTCGCCGCCCCGCGCGCTGGTGTCCACACACCTGCCTATTATCCAAAATATTTTGGGTGACCGGTGGGATTAGGACAAATCTGACCGCGGCGCGCTAGTGTCCTATGACCCCGAGTTTGGGGCAAATAATGGGCTTAGGCTATTGTTATCTATTGTGAAAATGAGATTCGACAGGCACTTGTGGCCATGACAAAGCTTACTAAAATATGGCGTGACCATAACATCACTAAAGCTACCAAAATGTCGCTGGTTCAGTCTCTTGTGTTCTCCATATTTTTGTATGACAAAAGGCAGATCAGGCTCGCATAGACGCTTTTAAAATTTGGACAGTAAGGAGAATGCTGAAGGTTCCTTATACCGCCCATCGAACTAACGTTTCCATACTGGATGAGCTCGGTAATCCAAAGAGACCATCCTCCATTGTGCCTACGAGAATGCTTACATTCTTCGAACATACCTATACACAGAAGCGATAATATGGAGAAACTTGTAGTTCAGGGTCATGCTCCGAGTGAGCGGCGCCGTGGCCGTTCCCCTACACGCTGGATGGATATGACGAAACAGTTGCTGGATATGAGTATTAAGAGCGCCACTGAGCTGACAGTAAATCGCGAACGATGACGAGCTACAGTTCTCAAAACTATTGATAATATTGATGTCGGCAATATTCTAGCTCCGACTTAATGCATTTTACGAGTTTCAAGACATTGTGGCTATGATGATGATGGTCTATTCAATAACACTGAGAATGGTGTACCAAAGACGTGCAGGTAGGATACTTTTAAATAGGGAAGAATTTTACTTAGTACCTATCAGGTACCCTTATTTTTTATTAAACATAATAAAATATATTATACAGAAATAAAATCATAAAAAATCATAATAGTCTTCAGTAAAACAATCTTGGGATACGGTCACTTATTATATTTCCAAAATATAAAATTTTACGACGTTTCGACGCTTCTATTACGCGTCATCTTCAGGTATTAAAACTAAAATAAAATATCAGAATTCTCAAACAGATACAAAATGACTAACATTTACAATTAATTTTTTTTTAAACAATTAAATATCGAGGGAGGAAGGTAAAGGAAAGTATAGGCTATGTTCCATTTATTAAATTTGTAAAATTCATGCTGTTAGAACTTTTTTTTATATGTATCATCTCTAAGATGTTTCTTTTATGCCAATCTTTTTCTTTGCATAAAGTTCTAACGTTGTTAAAATCGATGGTATGTTTATTTTCTATAGCATTTTCAGGACAGTGTGGTGGTTTCGAATAATTCCTGGTTTTCGGATCAGGGATCGTGGTTCGAAAGTAAGCGCGGATGTGACAGGATACAATTTATTTACTTGCGATGAAGGTACAAATACCTTAAAACTATTACAGCAGAAAAGTGCCCGACCGCGACCATTGAATAATAGCCCGAACGTAAACGCAACCTCGCCGTCCGCTAATAGAGGCGACTGACCTCTTGTCAGCATCTGTCAGACTGACCGATACTGCCTCTCTTCCTACACTATCGTCTTATGGCATAGCAACTTCACTGAAACCACTACATAACCCCCCACTTAAATTGATAATACAAAGAAATTTAAGTACTACGGTGACGAAGCAGAGCAGAGGGTGAATGCGATGCCTAGACACTCTAACTTTCCATCAGAACGCTGGTTGCTTATAGGGCTTGAGGTTGATAATGTTTTCCTTTGATCTGAACCCCTCTTCTGTTGTGCCTATGATACACGAGTTGGGTCCCGCCTGTTCAACCACAGTATACGGCCCGTGGTATAATAGGAAAAATTTACCTATAAGTTTAGCTTCGGCCGACGAATGAGGGTGAGTTTTCACAAGAACCTTATCGCCCGGTGCAAAAACCATCGGTTCCTTACTCCTACCCTCTTGAGCTACCCTTACCCTTCTAGCCGCTCCGTCCTTCAACCGTTCGAATGCCACGCGTCGGTCCTCCTCCAACATCGTCTCATCACACTCTGGAGTTTCGGGAAACTTTACGAAATGCCGTACCGGGTTTACCTCCGCAGTGCCAAACTGGAGATATTCCGGAGAATAACCTGTACTCAGATTGATGGCGCTATTGAGACATTTCTCAACCCTTTTCAGTTTATTTGGCCAAGCGGTATGCGTTTCGCGGCAATAGGTCCTGAGCATGCGCCCAATCTCACGATTATACCGTTCGGTTAAATTCCCTTGAGGGAAGTAACTTGAAATAAACTTACATTTAATCCCAGCTTCGGTAAGCTGTTCTTTCCAAATATGGCTAGTGGATTGTGTGCCATTGTCAGATAAAATACACGCAGGTTTCCGAACCGCCGGAATATAATCTTCGAATAACCGCCTAAGCAATGTCTTTGCGGTAGCTCGACGCACAGCATATACTTTAATGAACTTCGTAAAAGCATCCACGAGAACGAACAACTGTGTGACACCCCCTCGACCCTCCGGTAACGGTCCTATGAGATCGACACACACAAGCTGCCCCGGTTTTTCTACTAAAACAGAATGAAGTTCGCCCCTTGATATTGGCGAAGGTTTAGCCTTCTGGCATAGGTCGCAGGCTGCTACTAATTGCCTGATGTGACGCTGCATACGAGGCCAATAAAAACTCTTACGCATATAAGCATATGTTCTAGCTTTTCCGAAATGTCCCATAGATCTATGATGCGCCAGAACCAATTCTCTTATTTGACTATCAGGCACGCAAAGTTTATATCCCGTATTCCTAGTGTCGCCCCTCTTAAACAATAACCCCTCGTAAACAACAAACCATTCATAAATTTTGAGTTCCCCCTCTGTAAATACTCGTGCATCACGACTTATCATTTCCAAAAATTCAATTTTCTCCTTGATCCAGGCCTGTTCCAGCTGATCGCGTCGCAGCGTTTTAAAATGCTTTTTTAGCTTCAAAAAGTCACTATTCAGTATTGGTACTCTCTAAGATAAGAAATAGAAACGTGTTTCTATTACCATGGCAACCATGACGATCGGACAGTTTCGGGTTACGTGTACTACCCTACTGAAAACATTTGACTCAGCCCAGCCTGTGAGCATGGATGGAAAATAATTGTTAGAAGCATATGTTGTTTTATGTCTGCCGGCGAATTCTGTTTTGTGCATGGATCGAAAATAAAGTGGATGCACATGTGTCAATGTTTTCAACTTGATATTTCTGATTGATGTTTGATTAGTTAGATTTTGTTTGTTTATTGTTATTTAAAATTATTAAAATGAATAATGAGGGTCTACTTTAATTCATTTCGACGGCTCAACTTATTTCGGCCTCACCAAATTCCGACGGTGGGGATTTTTATAGTTTTTTAATTAGTTTTGGGTTGGTGGAATAAATTTTTGAAATTAGGACTGCTGTCCCTAACGTCATCTTCTGTGTCTCTGTGACTTGTGAGCTGACAAACATCTGTTCGGCAGATGTAAGCCAATGGGTCATGTCAATACAGAGGTTTTTGAAAATTGAGATACTTTGAAATAAGCGCATTAATTGATTTGTTTAAAAATATTGAAGAAGAGAAAATCATATTTTACAATACGGTGATGCCTTATGCTCTCAATTGCAAGCATTACTGTGAAAAATAATGGTGTAGATTCTTTGTTTTGTCCAAAGATGAAACGGAAAGGAAAAATGGATATTTCCTTACTTCCGTAAGTAATCGAATATTAATTATTATTATATATTGTTGAACCTTGGTTGTATTGCCCTGTCTGTTATTCCTCACGTCGGTTCTAATTAAGAGGTTAAGTAATATTTTTTCAGGGAAACAAATAGAACATTCGATTTATTCTCTTGTTCTTGCTATTTCAAGGACAGGGATATAAAAAAATGGACCAACCATTTTGAACATAAATCTATGAAGTAGGAGCACAAAAACGCCTAGGAAATTGAACTATTTTATTTGCAAGTTAGTAGAAAGCATCTGCTAATTAATCTTTTTTGATATTATCTAAGCCTAAGAGGCAGACATGAGGAAATATTTTGTATGTTGTATGAATAAAAAATTTAAAAATACGAGGTACTGGTTACAAATTATGTGTATACTGTAGCAATTCAGACTCTGTATAAACTGTTTCTTAAATCTCATTATTTACAGGAGACAGCTTCATGAAAGACTCATAACTTAAGAAGTATGGAAGTATAATGGCTAGCAATCAACCCTTCCAAAAGCTATAGCATATCCCAACATGCGCTGCCTTTAAATACCATGGAGGTACAGAAGCTTAAAATTATTTTTTAAGGAGGGAGCTAGAAGAAATGAAGGAAAAATTAAACAATTTGTTATTTTTTATTTCTAACATATTAAAAGCAGTGATGTTAAATCAATGTTTTTCTGGTCTGGCATTTAAAGATCATGAGTTTACGAGTTGAAAGAATGTGTATGTATCTATTACCCCTGACAGGTATAATTTTGAAACCTTTATCTTAAAAAAAATCGAATTTTTGTTTAATAATACCTATATTCATCTAGTGTGTAATACAAACTACATACCTACACCATGGAGAAAATAAAACTAGTTTTTGCCATTGGCAGTACATAATGTATGAATATGACATTGTAATCTTATGAGACAGAAAATAATGAAGATACATCAAAGTAGAAGAAAGAAAAGAATAATTTTTATCTGTGCAATATGATTCAACTAATGCCCTAATTATTTGCTCATAAATAAATGTAATAACTTTTTAGCTTTTGATTTTACACAACAATATTTTCATATGTAGAGTAGAGCTTCCAAAGTGAAGCTCAAATGGATTTTGCTTTGGATAGGTGTGGGAAACCCACAAAAAGTGAAATATCACATTCAAATTGGATCGCTTTATTATAATTAAAAGTTATTGTTAAATTTGATGATGTTTCCTTTCTTTAATTTGTTTGCAAAGGTAAGTATGACCAGAATGTTTGTTAGATTGCTGATTCACAAGGAAAACACTAATTCTCTGCATTTGGTTGAAAAATTAACAATGAGACATTAATTTCTAACACATGACTGTTATAAAACCATTGTTAACGAATTCAAAGAAGTATCAGTACCTCAGCAATAAAATATGCCTTGCCGATGCATCACTCCTTGTATTTTGGATTATAATATTCAAATCATCAAGTATATTCTAGAATTTATAATCATCAAGTATGTTTCCAAAGTATAATATGTCATTCACTAATCTTTTACTGTAATCTCATATTTCACTTTTTTTAGCAGTTAATTTGTAATTTCATTGGATAGACAGATGAATTTCAAAATAATTGTATAATTACAAATTTTAAATAGGCCATTGAAGGAGTTTCTAAACTAATAGGCATACATAAAATAAAGCACACTGGACTATACAAACAATTGTATCTAGAAAGATTCTCTTTAGCATATGGTTTCATATCACATAAGTCTTTGAATAATCAAAAGCTGAAATGTGTTACGGTAGAAATAATTTTTATCTCATTAGGCAGTTGGTAATATAATTTCATGCTAGAATAGCATAGAATAAAGGACCTTTCTCTGTGTATGACAAAAATGAATGGGATAATTGACATAATTTTGAAATTGTTTTATAAGAAATAATATACACTTATTAAGGTCCAGGTAAAGTTAATAAATTGCTTTCTTTGAAAAATCGTCTGTAAGTTTGTCTATCTGCCAAATTATGTATTATTGGACATGCTCCTTTCAATGCTTTGGAAATTTCAATAGCAAATGATCATCTATTAGTGTTTCTTATCATAGCACTGAATGTAGTTTTCAGTCAGAATAAGTTACATTTATGGATCACCTCTTGTTCAGAAATTATTTTTTTGTTTGTCTGTTTATTGTACATTGTTCCTTACAAATACAGTCATAATTTAGAATAATATTCTATACAAAATAATGTCATGTAATAATATGTATAAGTCAATATTATATAAATCTGTGGGTCAAGTGGGGATTGAACTAATACAGCTATCACATTAGGCTTGGAAGTCTGTTTCGTAATAGTGTATTGCTCAATCCCACAAATCATGTACAGAATATTAATATTAAGTATGTAACCTAAATTAAAATACAGAAACAAAATTACTATTATATATTAACTACACCTACTAACCTTTAAGGAACTAGTGAATGAAGTGGCCAAGGAGTAGTGTTTCAGAAAAATATACAGAAATAGGTATAAATTTAAATAATGAATTTTTTTTTATTGTTTTGTATAAATGTTTTGATTTCTTTCTTAAACACGCGAAATTTTTAAATCAATTTTAATTTCTTGGAATTTTTTTGTTGAATAATTTGGGTCCGTAATATCTTTCAACATTCAGGCATCTTGTCCTTGCAGCCTCAACGCAAGCAACCACTGAAGCGGCAGTGGTTCCAAATCACATACTTCCTCTATTGAACTAGTGAGTACTGTCTTGCTCATGGATGAAAGATAAGCTATTATTAGCACCTATGCTGAAATTATTCCTCCAGACACTCAGAAAATCTAACATTGCAAGTACCTACAAAATTATATTATCAGCAAACTGTAACTCCTCATGAAAAGCTCCAACGTGTCTTCCAAACACCATCATGCTTCTTTATCTTTACTCAGTCTGAAATTGTATTTAGAAGCTGGATTAGGAATAGAAAATGGGTCTTTGGCATTTCATATCATCCTCTGAAATAGGTAGGTATTTGAAGTAGATTTCGTTCTTCCGCCCGTGACAACTCCATGAACAGTTAGAAAATGCACAAAAGGCAATGTGCCATTCTTATAAAATTGCTAACATGTCCATATCTATTGCACATTAGTGATATTTTGCATATAAAACTTTTCCAAAAATGAAATCACCATGACTAATAGAAGAAGGTGGTGGCTATATTACCAGTGCCAAATGAAAATTTCTCTATCAAATACAAACTATTGTGACTGTGTCGTCTGATCTTTTTTCAGAAATAGAATTTTACCTGATTTTAAATTCTGGGAGGAAAATAAAAAAAATTGGCATGAAGCTTCATAAAGAAGTTATAATGCCTGCATTATTAGGTAGGCAAAAAAGAAGGCGCTTAGAGGGGTATACAGTTATAGACATATAGTATTTGTAGTGGTGGTGCCAATCATTAGATATGATGGAGATGAATGTTGTGTAGAATGGTTTCATTTTGAATGCGTAGACCTAGAAAATACCACTAATTTTCCATGGTACTGTTATAACTGCAAGTCGAATGTATAAAAATGAAAACAAATTTTAAAAACAATAATTGATATCATACAAGTACAACGTGTATTCACAATTATTTCGTACATAAAATTCCTGTCATTGATCAAAATTTTGATATGACCCCTTTAAGTGTTTTATCAAGGTAGGAAAAGTGCTCTTTACATTTGGGTTATTAGGCTTTTTACTGCACTAGATTCCTTAGTTATTATATTTGAAACTATATTTAGTGAGCCCAAATTTGGTAATTTGTTTTTGCAAGTTTTAAATATAATGAATATGAATCTTTTTTTCTGTTTATTCAATGACAGCCTGTTATGTTTGTCATTCAGATATATTTTTGCAGCATGTATCTGATAATATTGCCTTAATAATTTACTAGATGGTTTATATATAATGTCAAAATGATTACTCCCAGTACTATGACCATTTAATTACTATTGAGTTGCTCATAGCACCATCAGTATTGTCAATCAAACATTATATTTTTTATATTTTCAGTTATACAATAAGATTATTAAAACTCCATTGACTTTTATCGATTTATTTTTTTATATTAATAAAACTTATTCATTAATATTACAAATAAATTAATAATATAGATAACGTAATAATAACAAATACATGTGTTTGCAGATTATAAAAAAATATCTTTTTCCTTGTTATTGACAAAATATCACCTACTGGTACCAAATTAATATTGATGTAGGTATTTTAAAATGGCATGAACAGGGTTAATAAATAATATTTTTTTAAATTACTTGTATTTTTATTATCCCTTAGCACTACACAGGATGACGATGTCATCTGCAAAATTGTTGTTTTTAAATATAGTGCACTAAAAGCTATCCAGATCACAACAAAAAACAAGTTTTCAATTAATTTACTTAAAATTACATTTATAGACTTGTTTCCAGAATTCTACAAAGATTTTTATAATGGAATAATAGGAAGGCCTAAATTTATGAGTACACAAGAGACAATGACAATTTTATCAAACGTGCTAAACGTTTCAGACCTACTACCTTTTTTCCACATACTGATTGGAATAGTACCCCTAAATATTCTAAACTTATTTTTTGAAGACTGATAACCCTTTGAACATGTATTCGTACATGATCAGTTTGCCTAGTCTCCTTGATTTCTATTGGATGCAGTTGATTTTTTCCCTTTGTGAATGCTGGAATGACAAGTTTTGCCCTGTACATGCTCAAAATATTGCTGATTAAAAATCCCCTATCTGCCAGAACAATGTCACCTGGCTTGATGCTATCTAAATTTAATTTATTGTCTGGTGATGTTTATAATTTGACCAACAAGTCTGTTCAGTTTTTCAGTAAATACCTATAAAAATGTATAATGACAGTTGTTTTATCATGAAAAACGTCCCTGAAGCATTTGAGGATATTAATTTTAAAGTAGAATGGCCTGGCCACCTTATTAAAATAACAAATTTGTTATATGATAAGTGAATAATATTTTCAAGATCCTTAAAAGCCACATCCAGTTTCAATTTAATAAGCATTAGTATTAGTAAAGGCAAATGAAGATGGTAGTTGTACTGCTAGAAATAACAAAATCTTTAACATTTTGGAAAATTATACAATTCACTATATATATTATATAATATGAAAAACCTGTATAATATTTCCATTTCACTTCATCTGCACCAATAAGGCCAAGTAATGAATTTTCCACTTTCTCTTCTAGGTCTGCATTTTTTTGCTTTACCAAGTCTTTCAAATCGTTTTATCAATTCCTTCATTGCCATGTCAGTCTGTGAAGAAACTCCACTTTGCTTGCTCACCCTACTCTTCAGTTGGTTCAACACTGTCCGCCACACTGTCACAGCTTTGAGTTTTTCTAGAAATATAATTAGTAACTTTTAGACCCCTTCCCTTTTTCTCACCATTTTCCAGTAACTAATACAAATATAAAACCATTTAATAGTCTTTTACATTTATAAATAATAGCCTTCTATACAAGAAAACGAGACAGAGAGCCAAGCATGTAGTCAGGGGGGGCGAAGGTTACAAATTAGGGAACGAAACAAATTTAAACAAAAATTTTGGGGTTTCTAGGTATCAACTATCTAAGTTATAGTAAGTGGTGCTCATTAAAATAATTGACAAATAAACAATAATAATAACTATGTCTAATGATATTATTAACTAGTGATACATCAATGAAAAGCTAGATGTACTAATTTGCATCTTTTGGTGTTGATAAAAATAAGAAAATTCTATAACAGTTGAATTTATGTACTACTATTTATGTAGTATGATGCATAAAGTTTTCACTCAGAATTTAGAGAAGAAATCATTTTTACGTTTCACCTTTACACCCAAGTAGGCTATAAAGAATATTTGTTGAGTTTAGTTCCTTGATAATATAATATATAAACACCCTTAAAACATGCACTATTTTCATATCCTTTGATAATTCTATATTTGATATAGTTTATTTTTTGATTTCAAGGAATAGATAATAGCCAGTAAAAATATATTGAGCTCAAGTCCTCCCAGGGGCTTGGGAGGTATGTAGATAAAAACAGGCTTTGAATATTTCGAATACACAATAGGTTGCCCTTAGGAAGGGCCACCACCTGAACAATTATTTCATAGCAGGTAGGAGCCATACAAGCTTTTGTTTTGCTGTAATGATGATGCTTCTCTACTGCTCCTCCACAAAGTTTGAGAAATGGAAACCTAACTATCTGGCCCCTTTTTTGCTTGCGAAAAATGGTGATACCTGACTGCTCCCAGTTTTTAACCCCTCCCCCCTGACGCAGATCAGAAAATTAAGCTAGTGAGCTCCCCGAAGTGAAATCCTGGCTATGGGCCTGCAGAGAGAGACCTCACAGGGCTCAGACCCCAAAGCATAAGCATTCCCGTAAATCTATGAAATGAATATCTTAATATACCAGTATGAAATAATCCCTAGCTTGGTTTGAACAATATGAGACAATATTTTCTGCTAATTTTATTACTAAGACTGACCTTAGAAGCTTGCAGTTTTCTTCTTTTCTCTAGCCTCTCCTTTCTTTCAACGTCTCCATGTCATTTTAAAACCTTTAGAGCAGTGTGTCTCATGTTCTGTGATGGTACCCAATCAGGATGGTTTTTATCCTCCAAATCATCTCCAAGTCTGTAGGTCTACCTGAATTAAATTGAAGGATAAGCATAACACAAACCACATTTACTATATATAAACGAAACAGTAAAATGACTGCCTTTGTAAGGCGATGAGGGCCTTACCTGTGATAAAATGCTTGCCAATGAATTTTTGATGTTTCAGTTTTGATTCTATGAGATCATCTCGTTTAATTGCAGCTATAAACAAAACTCCTGCGTTGTTGGGATAATTCATTTTTGCGAGTCAAAGCTAAGTTTTTCTCGGTTAGATCAAGATCCACACCCAACCACCAGACACGTATACTATAGTATAATTATGTTTTAATCAAAATAATGCTTAAAATACCCTCCACATAAAGAAATTCTCAAAAAATAAATAAACAACTTTTAATTACACGTCTCACATTCTCACATGACAACAAGCCATTTTGGATTATTTTGATACTTTGACAGATCGGACGATCGCGATCGCCCGCCTTTAGGGCAATTCCAATCTACGGTTGTATTACCGTTCTAGAACTGTTTTCGTCATGCCCCGCCCATTTTGTGATTATAGAACTGATGATTAGCTGGTACGCTGGCAGACCAACCAATCACCGTTTTTAGAACTGTAAAATGGGCGGGGCATGATAAAAACAGTTCTAGGTCGGTAATAGAGCCGTAAATTGGAATAGCCCTTATAAATTTCCTGTTAGAGTCAATGTTTTCAGGTCAGGATAAAATCCCGAACAATCCCGATCTGATAGTAGATAGTAGATAGAAATACGTTTCTATGTTAGAGAGTGCCCCTACAGTTTTATTAAAGAAATCTGCACATTGGTGCAGACGTCCGGTGTGCTTACTTTTCTATCTTTTAAGGGATAACGTGACAACGCATCAGCCATTTTGTTATCCGATCCACTACAATATTCTATTCTGAAGTCAAATTCCTGGATCAAAATTATCCAGCGCGACAACCTCGCTGAGCGTAGCTTACATGACATTAAGTAACTAAGTGCTTTATGATCAGTGACAATCACCAAGTCCCTTCCCAAAACTAAAGTGCGCCACTGCCTCAAACAATAAACAACCGCCCACGCTTCTTTCTCAGTTATAGTGTAATTTACCTGCGCACCCTTTAAAACCGAGCTCGTAAAACAGACATATCGTCTCTCCCCCGTATCGTCGATCTGGTAAAGACTACCCCCCACAGCATAATCCGACGCATCACACTGGATATAAAAAGTACGCTTAAAATCGGGATGCGTAAGCATCATTTCCTTAAGAAACGCGCGCTTAATTTCCGTGAAACTACTATTTTCAATGCTCCCCCAATGCGACTTCTCACCCTTCTTAAGCAATTTAAGTAATGGTACAGTTAACTCCGCATACTCAGAGCAAAACCGTCGTTCATAGTTCACCAGACCAAGAAATCCACGCAGCTCTCTGACATTTCTTGGCGTAGGAAATCGTGAAATACTATCAATACGCCCCTCATCTAGTTTTACCCCTTCGGATGTAATCACATGCCCCAAGAAAGTAACCTCATCGCGAATGAACTGACACTTCTTCAGTTTTATTGTAAGTCCGGCATCACGGAACCTTCGAAAAATCATGTATAAATGGAGTAAATGAGTTTCAATATTTTCAGAATAAATAAACAAGTCATCGACATACGACTGCGTGAAATCACCACAACCCTCTAATACCCTGCTTAAACAGCGAATCAGGCTTGCCATTGATGTAGATAATCCGAAAGGAAGTCTGCAAAAACTATATGTTTCGCCCTCGAAAACAAATCCTAAATACCTCGTATGCTGTGGCAACACGGGAATCTGCCAGCATGCCTGTGCTAAATCTATAGTGCTCATTATTTGTCCCTTTTTAAAATTCGCAATCAGTTCCGACGGATTAGGAGGATTCAAGAAATCTTTCTTCATTATAGAATTTAACTTTCGCGCATCCAAACATACGCGAATACGACCATCCTTCTTTTTAACGCAAACTAAGGGTGAAATATAGGATGTCTTTTCCCTTTGAATAATACCGGCCGCTAACATATCGCCAATTTGTTTACCAACTTCCTTACGGTAGATCATAGGAATAGGATAAGAAACGGAGTTGAACTCGCTGTGATCTACAAGTTCTATTTCGTGAAAATAGTTCGACACGCATCCTGGCATATCGGAAAAGATAGTTCTATATTTTTTTAGGACTGTTGTAAGTGCGACTTTACCTTTGTCATCGGTATTCGTTTTTTCTGCTGCCGAACCTCTTAAACATCCGATCGCGAGACCCAACATAGCCTGCTCAGGTACACCAGCATCATAAAACGTTTTGTCTAATCTTTTCAAGAAAAGCATGGGGTGCATCTTGCCATATGCAGAATAAGTGAAGTTTCCACCCCCCAGCTCTTTCCAATTCATAATATAAAATCGGTCGTTAGTCCCCTCGTGAGACTTTGTATCTCCACCCCCCTTACACGCTGGCTCTACCACTGATTTTCCTGAATATATATATATATATATATATATACGTATTGCTTGAATCTAACAGCACCCATATAAATGGTGTACAATCTGACACCCACAGCTATATACATATAAAATGCTGGAAGTATGTGCCTTTGTATCGGCACCCATATAAACCTTGACTTTATGGCACCAAAATGCATGAACTTGAGATATTGCACGTCAAACTAGCACCCTACAGTGTTGCCTAGATATTTTGCCGTTTTATATATATAAAATAAAAGTGTTGAAGGTTTCGTGTATTGGCACCCTCATTAATCTTGGTACAAATGACTCCTAAATGTATGAACTTGAGATAATATAGGTTAAAGAGGCATCAAATGTAACTTGTAATATTTCAGGTCAAAATAGCACCCTTTGGATTTTTATTATAATGACACCACACATGACACTTTATCCACTTATATATTTAATTAGTATGAGTGCAGGTAGGGCACAAATGATTTAGATATGTCAAGTTTTGAATCTTTCCAAATCCTGATCAGGCACGTTTCATGTGTTTTAAAACAAAGTTCATTAAGAGATTATATGGAAATAGGCCTTCGTTTTAGCGGAAACTAAAATATAGATAGTGGAAGGTTTGACGTCCTGAGTCGAACGTGACCGTTCCCAGACCGAGTAACAGTTTTGGTGAAAAACTACTGCACTTGAAAACTCAGTACCTAACCTAACTTAACCCGACCGGTTGAGTTATTGCGGACAAAATGGATTAAATGGGGTTTCATCGAATGTCAGTTGGCACGGCTTCACGTCCTGGGTCGAAGACGACTACCAGACTATGGAACATTGAATTTTTAATATAAATAATTAAAATTAGGTTGAATAAGGTTTGCGCAGGCGCGTAACTAGAAGACATTTACTTCCCACACCGATAGGTGAGGGGAGTATCGTGAAAATTTTCGATTTTGAGATAATACACTTTTTGGGCGTTTTATAACGAAAATCCACGTCACTCATTTCCGTCGGGCTGTCTGTCTGTCGGTCTGTCTGTACGCGTTTTTCTAGCCACGTAATCTCAGCAACCGCTACATGAATTGTGATGAAATTTGGGCAGTGATATGCTGGGGGCCGTAGTAGGTAATGTTCCTACAATTTTGAAAATCGGTGCATGGGCGGCGGAGTAATTAGCAAAAAACAAAAAAATAAATATTGCTCAAACTTCGTTTTAGGCGTTTTAGGGATTCCTGATCATTTTCTATTTTTTTTGGGTGGAGGTGAAGTTGGGGTGGTTGGGGGGTAGGGGGTTGTAAAATTGAAAAATATGTTGCTTTCATAATAGACTGTCCACTAACCTGTGAAGGAAGACCTAGTGACATAAATAACTTTTTTTAGGTCCTTCCGAACATTGCCTATTACAGAAACCAAAGGACTTAGAATTTTTTTAAGTGTAAACATATGAGTATTTCTTTAGATCGTTCTATATTGTGTAACGAGGAAACTGTTGAATTTATTTTAATGCAGGTTGGACACAGTATTACGACCGTGGCGAGGATGGAAAATGCGTACAGTTTTTATAAATTGTGCCAGTGGTGGCGCAAAATTAATAAAAAAAAACTAAAAATACAAAAACAGTTCAAACTTAGTTTTTAAGCGTTGTAGAAAATTTTCTGAATTTTTTAGGTGGGGGTGCAATTGAGGCGGTTGAGGGGTGGGGGGTTGAAAAGCTGAAAAATTTGTTGTATTCATAACAGGCTGTACACTAACCTGTGAAGGAAGGCCTAGCGACATAAATCACCTATTTAGGTCCATCCAAACATTGCCTAACCTATTATCGAAGCTAAGGGACTTAGAATTTTCTGTATAAATACGAGTATTTATTGCTTTAGATCGTTTTGTATTTTGTAACGTGGAAAATATTAAATTGGTTCTAATGAAATTTTGGCACAGAATTACTACCATGGTGAGGTTGGAAAACGCGTGTGGCTTTTAGAAATCGTGTCAGTGGCAGGGTAGCAATAATCAAAAACTAAAAATATGGAAATAGCTCAAACTTCGTTTTTAGATGTTTTAGGGGTTCCTGATCATTTTCAACCTATTTTTTGGGTGGGGATGAATTTGGGTGGTTTGGGGGTGGGTGGTTGTAAAACTAAAAAGTCTGTAGCATTGATAATAGACTGTCCATTGACCTGAGAAGGAAAGACATAAGGCATAAGGCAATTTTAGGGGGGGGGGGAAGTTGCAGAAAAATATTATTTGCAAGGGGATCTCAGACTAAAGCTTCATGCTATGGGAAAATAATAAACTGGTATCACAGTAATGTGTGGAAAGTACTGAGTCAATCAACTTGACTTCATTTTTTTTGTTCAATTTTGAGAATTGAGATCAAAATAAATGTTTCTTCAGTCTACTATTGATACAACTGGAGTTAGGACGTCAAGCAAAGTCGATTGGTACAACTTCAAAATTTACTAGTTTTCCATCAGAGTTTTCTCAGTCTGGGAGTGATCTCGTTGGACTTAGGATGTCAAACCCAGTCATTTGTGATCATTCTCGGCTCTGATTTCGTTTTGCGCTAAAACGAAGGCTTGCCGGAAATAGTGTTCCTCACTATACTATAAAACGTAGTAAAATACCTTATCAACATAACACAATAGGTAAATGGGATCATCACTAATCTTAAGATTATCGAATATTGAAGTCTAATGAGTTTGGGATCGAAAAAATGTACCTTTTCATGATCTAAATATGAATAGCGATTTCATTTGGGATTTAGGATGATTTGCAGTTACAAATATCGAGCCATAATTCAAAATTTCGAAGAGTATCTGTATGATTCTGTGTCGAAACAGAGGTAAATATATCGACTCTAATGGTCTACGCTCTTTATCACACAGATTTTTTAGTGTATAAAATTTTACTAAGGCTCGGGTGTCATTCAAATGTTAACAATTCGAAATATAAAAATAGCGCTGTTTGGCGTTTTTTTTTCTAAATTTTAATAAAACATCACAATTTCTGGGACAGTTTTATAGACCCTTCCAGAAATTGAAAAAGACATGTCAATAACAGTTTTAAATGGAATACATTTAATAGACATATACAATCAATTTTTTGGACTTGACCTCACAAAAGGTAAAATACAACGGCGAGATGGGAGGTCTTTATTGCCACTGCAACCACTAAGCTTATTCAAGTCGATACTTGGTGATAATGACAATCATCAATAGCAATCAACGGGAATTCTAAATTTCAAACTAACCATAAGAGCGACCAAACCTTGCACGTCAGGCAAAATTATATTTAAAAATATATTAGAGTCTAAAAAGCACGTTTTAGTGGTAAGCTGAATTGGAAAAAATTATGACAAATACGAATTAAGTCATTATCTAAAAAAATAATTTCATTGTAATAAATCGCGAAGTGTTCGATACCAACTGTTTTGAACGTTCCATTGGTACTGTTTCTATACGTAGAATACAATAACGTTAATGTTCTCAATCATCACTTTATCCCTTATATTTAAAATGCAAAACATCTGTACTTTTTAGTCCGTTTTACCTTTATAAGCATATATTCTGATTTTTTAAACCTTTGTTGATTTTTTATTCTTGAGTCCAATCCGCCAAAAACACGTTATAGGAAGGAGATATCTTCATGTCTACATCAAGGAAGTCCATGTCTCACATTGTTGTCGGCCTACGGACATGCGTTTCAGCAAGTTTGCGTTTTACAAACTACCAAATATTTATTAGCGAATGATCATATTTAATGGATACTGCTTAGTTCCTCATTCACTAGTACAATTTGATTGTGCTTCACCGATAAGCAATCCAGGTGACCTTAGATTCATATCCGTTCCTATGGGACGCTTTAATTCGGTTATTATCTTGTATCGGTCCTTGACAAATGCGCAAGTTTCACTTCAATAAGGTAGACGGAAAGAGCGTTAAAATAATCCGTTACGTACATGCAAGATAGATACAGGGAAAGCTAATAACCGCGAAAATTTTCGAAAATTTCGAGATTACACATTTTTGGTATTGTATTTCTAATCCAACCCATATTCATAGGCTGAGAAAACAAACGCAAAATGATTTCCAGGTGCACAACGCATTAAGGGTGCCATAAGGTCAACAAATGAGAATTGATCGATATTTAAAAATGTAATACCGCATTTCGCACTAGGAAAAGAAAGGTCGTGGAGAAATCAGTGTTGCCAGATTTATGGTGCCGCATGGACGTTCATTTAGGGGGTGCCACTTTGACATCAGTTGCACATTTACATACACTTGTATAAAATTTGGCGCCCCCCAGCGGCAGTCAGCCGAACTAATCAATATGTTCGTTCATAATTTTGGTCAATCTGGCACCCAGCCAATATTCCGTCAACCGCTTCTAAATGCTTAATAATGCCGTAGGAATTTTTTTCAGGGCAAAACGTATCGGCACCCGAAACCGGGTGCCAGAACGTAAAAATTGGTGCCGTAAAGACAAAATTTATCTTATATGGTGCCACAATGACAAAAGTTATGTATATATATAGGACAAAACAAAAACAAAAAGGGTGCAACCCGGGCTCCGACACACCGGGCTGCTGTTCCATTTCCCAGCGACTACTCCTCACACCGTGAGGTGAGCAATCACTGGGTCCGCGAATCGTGCGTCCTAAGCAGACGAAGGGACCCATGGATGACTGCCTTCTGCATTCTGGCGGCTAAGATGTGCGCCGCCGCACGGCACACCGGCATTTTGCGCAGTGCAGAGAGCAGCGTATCCCTCATACCACCTAGGGATCCAATGACCATTACTAGCAGACTCACAGTGTAGTCCGGCCAGAGCCTGCGAAGTTGTCCGAGGAGCTCCTGATACTTGGTCCGCTTTTCCTCCTCCTTAGAGACGATGTTCCCCTCGGCAGGCGCCGAGAACTCGATAACGAACATCGTCTTTTGTTGGTAGTCGAGGAGGACTATGTCTGGCTTATTTGCATGTATAAGCTCGAGCGTGGAGAATGAGTAGTTCCAGTAAATTCTGCACCTCTCGTTCTCCACAACGGACTCAATGTCCCCGGGAGCATACGGCAGCACCGGTGTCTCATCTATACCGTATGAGTGCCTTAAATGGTAGTATAGCACTCGTAGAGCCGCGTTGTGCCGATAGACGTAGGCTGTGCCAGCGTACACCTTACACGCCGACAAGAGGTGCGTAAGGGTCTCTGGCGCCTGCAGGCAGGCTCTACAGCGGATATCGGGCACATCCATACCCATAATCCGGCTACGGTATACTAAGGTGTTGAAGACACCGTCTTGGCAAGCCATTATAGAGCTCTCAGTCTCCGACTTCAACCCATTAGACCTTAGGAAGGAGAAGGTCAACTGCTCAGATAAACCATGCTCTTCTAGATGTTTGTAGAAGATTCCGTGCATTGGTTTATCTTTGTGAAGTCTTAAAAGCAATTGGACTTCAGCAGTTTTAATCCGGGTTTTTAATTGTGCGGGAGCAAGTTCCGTAACGGACTGCTGACACCTCCGCGTGAAGTCGAGCGTGAGACTAAGTTCTTCGGCTGCCCGTGTTGCTGCTCTAAAAAGGAAGGCTCCTTTACCCGCAATCTCGTGCTCTCGCACAAAGCGGATCAGGGGATCGGTGCTCGTCGTAACATAGCAGGCAGTGGCCAGTACTACTCTGTTGTGCAGACGCTCCAAACTCAATAGTCCACGCCCTCCCAGGTGTCGCGGGAGGTATATTCGCGGGACAGAGGATCTAGGATGTAGACTTCCCTCCATATTCATCCTTTTGCGGGTCTTTATGTCGATTTGTCGCAGCTCTTCCACTTTCCAGTGGATAGCACCAAAGCTGTATAACAACAATGGGACCGCAAGCATGTTTGTGGCAGCGACTTTGTTTTTGCCGGACAGTTCTGACGACCAGATCTGCCGGAGTCGGTGCAAATACTTGCGGCGGAGACACTCTTTGACCAATTCTGCCTCTTGGATGTGACGCTGCGCCACTCCAAGGTAGGTATAAGTATCTCCGGCATGCAGTTGTCGCAAGATGCTCCCATCAACGAGCTGCTCCTCATCTTCACTATCTCCGCAACGTCCTCTTTTGAGATGAACCATGGCACATTTGTCTATCCCGAACTCCATACCAATAGCTTGACTGTAATCCTGCACTACCCTCAGCGACTGCTCTAAATCGCGTTGTCCGGAGGCATAGAGTTTCAGGTCATCCATGTAAAATAAGTGGGTGACCTTGTGCCTCCGGTAATTGGGCTTGCCACAGCTATATCCCTTAGTATTTTTCAGCGCTATGGACAAAGGCAGTAGCGAGATGCAGAAGAGCAAGGGACTCAAGGAGTCTCCTTGGAAGACGCCTCTTTTAAATGATACCAACTCTGTCCGAACCCTGGTTTCACCCGATGTTATAGTGAACCGAGTCTTCCAGAGCGGCATCAGTTGTTTGATGCATCCCACTATTTGATCATCTACCGAAAGACATTCCAACAGCCGCACAATCAGTTCATGAGACGTAGTGTCGAATGCCTTCCGATAGTCGATCCAGGCCATAGAAAGGTTTCGCAGGTACTGCACGGAGTCCTGTGTGACACAGCGGTCAATCAACAGGTTATCCCTGCAGCCAGCTACTCCTTTCTTAGACCCTCTTTGTTCATATACGCTGAGAAATACGGGATTTACAGCTTGAAGGATACGCATGTACAAGATTCTGGTGAAGAGCTTGTAACATGCGTTCAGACATGTTATTGGCCTGTAGTTTTTAGGATCAGACAAATCTCCGGTCTTCGGGAGAAGCACGGTTCGACCCTCGACAAACCAAGCCGGAATTGGCTGCTCCTGATTTAGCCACGAGTTAAAAACTCTAGCTAAATGCCGGTGGCAACTGGGAAACTTTTTCAACCAGTAGGTGTTTATGCCATCCGGGCCAGGAGCTGCGAAATTCTTTGCGCCTCGTAAGGCACCAAGAATTTCTTCCGTGTTTATCGGGTGACGCAGTACATTCAAGTTTGGAGTCCTCCTACAAACGGACTCGAACTGCGCCAAGGCCGGAGTGTCTGCTTATATATATATATATATATATATATATATATATATATATATACATCATTATAACAAACCTGAGCCAATTGGAAATTGACCATATACTGAGCCACCTACTTAGAGATGTGCTAGATAAATAATAGTTTTATTTTCATCTCCAGATATATTGTGTTGTATCTAAAAACCGTAATATACATAAGAAATTATTTAAAATAAATATTTTTGAAAATGCTTATATATTCATATTTATAGTACATACATGAGCCATGCATACATTTAATACCATTGTGAGCCTTTGATATACAAGTTTATGTAAATTATCGAATCTTCCTGAGCCAAGCAATGTTGCCAAGATTACAGCTGGGTTTCGGCTCAGAATAGTTAGCAATCAAATATATACAAATAACACGCCCACTTGACCTTGACTGGGTGGAATTATTACTCCTGATGTACTGTGTGAGGCTTTCTCGGCCACCGTCGAGTGAATTTGTGGTTCTTGGGTTGTTAAGCCGGCGTCGTTTAGCGTTAAGTCTTGACGTTTCGCCACCACGAGTGGATGGCATATTCAGAATCTATTTCACTTTGGCGACTTCCAAAATACTGTAATTTGGATTTTGGATACTGTAATTTGTATTGGTCAATATGGTCAAGTCATTCTCACGTGATGCCGTGAGCAAGGGAAAAGGGATTCATTTTTATTCAGGGTGTTAATTAAGTATGTTAACAAACTTTAACCACGAATAGTACTCTGAAAAATAGAAAGAAAATGTCATATGAACATGGGTCCGGAAATGCTTCCTAAGGGAGCTACGCTCCTTTGCATGGGGCACCCTGAAGACGGTTTTCCCTCGATATTCTCGAAATCTCGAAACCATTCATAACAAAAATTACGAAATTAGGTACGATGGGTAAACTTTTGACGCTGAATCTGATTCTGAATTCAGGATTTCATAATTTTAATCAGAGGCGTATCATACGGGAGGAGTTAGGGGTAAAAATAACCCCATTTTCTAAATGGTAATTTTTTGACATTTTGATTTTAGAATATGGTGTTTCAGAGTTTGTTGTCAAGTAGAAGTGTACTGATATTCAGCTGGTGGCGGTCACTTCCACTTTAAGAAAACATTCTCTATTTGTCTTAGTATTTTATTTCTTATTTGTTCAAACTCTTATTAAATAATGTTACTAAAAATAATACCTAAATGTTTTGTAATAACTCTAAACTGAATAAACTGACAGTTCTTCAGTTGTTTATCAATTATTTCAATTGTTTTTCACAGCACACTTATTAAATAAATGAACATTTATTTATTTAAAATAGCCTGCATCGATTCAATGCTTTGCATTTTTCTCGAAAATGGTTAGTCCTTTCGAGATGTACCAAAAAACCATTTGTACGTAGAAATCTCTGAAATGTCTGTCTGTTGGCGTTTTTCTAGCCTCCCAATCTCAGTAACCGCTACATGGATTGTGATGAAATTTGGGCAGCGTTATGCTGTGGGGTCGTAGTAGGTAATGTTTCTATAATTTTGAAAATCGTTATACGGGGGGGCGGAGTAATTAGCAAAAAACGAAAAATTTCAAATACGCCTTTAGGCGTTTTAGGGGTTCCTGATCATTTTCTACTTTTTTTTGGGTGGGGGTGGATTTGGGGTGATTGGGGGGTGGGGGGTTGTAATACTGAAAAATTTGTTGTATTCACAATGGGCTCTCTAATGACCTGTAAATGAAAGACCTAGCGCCATAATACAATTTTTTAGGTCCATCCAAACATTGCCTTCCTTATAATAGAAACCAAGGGACTTGGAATAATTTGTGATGTATACAGGGTGGCCAATCGGGTGACGATAATAATTTTTTTTTAGATAGCCCGTACCAAGACCTATCCAAAACACCTCTATGTATGTGTACCGATTATTGATAGTTTTCGAGTTATGATTTTTTTTTGAAAATTCAGAGAGATTTAGAGATTTTTCAGTTTTTCCAAGAAATTATCAAAGACAAAAACAAAAATGCTTTTTGGCTTTTATTTTTTTCCGCAATTATACTCAGTATTAAGCCTATTTTAATATCCAATAAAGAGAACCTGTACATCCGAACAATAATTAAGTACATTTTGGGCCCAAAGTTTGAAATCTCTGTTTTTTGTCAGGAGACCAAAACCTTCTAAATAAAATTAAAAATACTTATGCCTGGTTCTGGAGCTCCAATCTAATCTTAAAAACTCTGCAAGACATTGCACTTTCGAAATAATAACGAAAAAATAGCACTTATGGGGGCATTTTGCGCCGTACGTGACTATTAAAGGTAAAAAGGTGATAACTCACGAATTTCCAAAATGATTTAAAAAACTATTATTATACTTTATTATGACAAATTAAAGAAAAAAAACTCATAACAACTAATAAACATGATAATCATTGATGTTTTAATCACTTTTAATAAAAAAAATTAATACCTGTGCTTTTTGCTGTGTGCTATTGAATTTCTGCTAAATTAAGTTGTATGGAAAGTTAACAAAGGAAAAGAATAATAAAACAACAATCTGACTTTTAATTCCATGGCGAAATTACCTGGGAAGCGTTATCGTAGCATACGCCATCCCTTTTACTTCCCTCACCGATAGGTGAGGGGAGGATTGTGATCGTGAAAATTTTCGATTTTGAGATAATAGGTTTTTTGGGCGTTTTATAATGTCTACATAACGAAAATCCGCGTTTTTCTAGCCTCGTAATCTCAGTAACCGCTGCATGGACTGTGATGAAATTTGGGCAGCAATATGCTGTGGGGTCTTGGTAGGTAATTTCAAATATTCCTCAAACTTCGTTTTTAGGCGTTTTACAGGTTCTTGATCATTTTCTGTGTTTTTTGGGTGGGGGTGGAATTTTGGTGTTTGGGGGTGGGGGGTTGAAAAACTGAAAAACTTGTTGTATTCATGATAGGCTGTCTACTGACCTGTCAAGGAAGACCTAGCGATACAAATCACCTTTTTAGGTTCATCCGATCATTGCCTTACCTATTACCGAAAATTAACACAACTGCGCCGACATGAGCTCGCAAAAAGCTACTCTGAAAGAAAATGATGGCGTATGCTACGACATCGCTTCCTAGGTAATTCTGCCATGAAATTAGAAGTCAGATTATTGTTTATTATTCCTTTCCTTTGTTAACCTTCCATACAACTTAATTTAGCAGAAGTTTAATAGTACATAGTAAAGACACTTCAAAAATCACAATTTGGGTATTAGTTTTTTTATTAAAACTCATCAAAACATCAATGATTATCGGATTTATTAGTTGTTACGAGTTTATTTTCGTTAATTTGTCATAACAAAGCAAAATAATAGTTTTCTAAATCATTTTGGAAATTCGTGAATTATCACCTTTTTACCTTTAACACTCACGTACGCCGCAAAATGTCCCCATAAGTGCTACTTTTTCATCATTATTTCGAAAGTGCAATGTCCTGTAAAGTTTTTAAGATTAGTTTGAAGCTCCAGAACCAGACATAAGTATTTTTAATCTTATTCTGGTTTTGGTCTCCTGACTAAAAACAGAAATTTCAAACTTTGGCCCCAAAATGTACTTAATTATTGTTCGGATGTACAGGTTCTCTTTATTGAATATTAAAATAGGCTTAATACTGAGTATAACTGCAGAAAAAAATAAAAGCCAAAAAGCATTCTTGTTTTTGTTTTTGACGACTTCTTGGAAAAACTGGAAAATCTCTAAGTTTTCAAAAAAAAAATCATAACTCGAAAACTATCAATAATCGGTACACATACCTGGGGGTGTTTTGGATAGGTCTCGGTACGGGCTATCTAAAAAAAAATTATTATCGTCACCCGATTGGCCACCCTGTATATCCGAGTGTTGTTTTAGTTTTAGATCGTTCTTTATTGCATAACGCCAAAATTATCGAATGGATTTTAATTAAATTTTGACACAGTATTACTGCCACAGCGAGGATGGAAAACGCGCATGTTTTGGAAAAATCGTGTCAGTGGGGGCGCAGCAACAATAAAAAAACTAAAAATGTAAAAATAGCTCAAACTTTGTTTTTCGGCGTTTTAGGGGTTTCTGATCATTTTTTACTTTTTTTGGGTGGGGGTGAAATTGGGGTGGTTAGTGGGTGGGGGGTTGTAAAACTCAAAAATTTATTCCGTTTATAACAGTGTCCATTGACCTGTGAAAGAAATACCTAGCGGCATAATAGACGTTTATTAGGTCCATCCGAACATTGCCTTGGCTATTACAGAAATCAAGGGATTTGGTATTGGTAGGGGTAGGTATTGATTTAGGTCGTTCTGAATTTAGTTACATGGAAATTATGGAATTAATTTTAATGAAATTTAGACACAGTATTATTACCGCGGCAAGGATGAAACATGCGTATGGTTTTCAAAAATCGTGTCAGTGGCGGCGCAGCAATAATAAAAAAACTAAAAATATAAAAATAGCTCAAACTTCGTTTTTAAGCAATTTGGGGGTTCCTGATTGTTTCGTTTCGTCCAGTTGGGGCTGAATTGTGTCGCCTACGGAGAGATTTAGGAAACTATTTACTAGTTTTTGTGTTGGATGTTTTTTGACGACAGGTGGGCGATGATTTGGTTGCAACTGTTATGTGTGGGAAGTACTGAGTCAATCAACTTGACTCCATTTTTTTTGTTTAACAAAGAGTTTAACAATTGCTAATCTCAACCAATCAGATTCCACAGAAGTGGAACATTTAATCACTGGATTATTTGATAATGATATAATGATGACAAGAAATTAGGGTTTTGAATTGAATACATTTTTTAGTGATACATGGAAATAACATTTAAGTTTTATAACAAAACTATTTTTGTTTTTTTCACAATAATTCAAAAGTTATTTCAAAATAAAAATGGGCTTTTGTATCTAGTACCGAAAACACGCCCAAAGCTCCCGAACCCACGTGTCGTCAAGTATGGTTCGTTGAAGCGATCCGTTCTGCAGAGGGTCACATGACGTAGTGGTAAAATTCGATTCAAAAACATATTCATGTCGATGGTACAAAACAAAATGTGTGTAACATGAGTGAAAAGCATATCAATATATTTTTTGGTTAAAAAAAATAAAAAAAAGTTGCAAGCGTGTGTTTCGAGCCAACACCCGCTTGAACACAGCAATTTGCTGCGTAACACTATACCACTACGCCACCCGACCCACCACTGCTGAGCGGATCGCTTCAACGAAACATATTGACTTCACATGGGTTCGGGAGCCATCGCAGTGTTTTCGGTACTGGACTGAAAAGCCCATTTTTGTTTTGTTACAACGTTTTAATTATTGCGAAAAAAAGAAAACGAAAATAGTTTTGATACAAAACTTATATATGATATGATCAAAAGTGACATCCAGCTTTGACGTTTGTTCCCAATATTAATAAAATGCTATTGGATGATATTTATTAACTTATCTCTCGATACCCAATAGAAAGCTAAATGTGAAAATAAGCGCGGTAAAAAGAAAATAACTATAATACCCATATATCCCTAATGAGAATCACTCGCAGGTGACGTCATGCGCACAGCAGGCGAAAAACCGGACAGCGGAGCATCTAGCCCTGATAAAATAGCATGCACCTGATGATCGGTGTTGCCAAATCCTCTGGCTCATGTTTATAACAATTTCCGGTATATACTTGTATATAAATTATGAAATCGCAGCGCCATTTGTGGAAATTCTGTGAACTATATTTCCTAGCAATAGTATTAACCTGAGCCACCACATTATGACGTTTTTTACCTTTCTGACATTAGAGCACGGAACATGTTTTCGTTATTTACAATCTGTGACATTTGATCTACCAAAGCTTTGTCTGAAATTGACTGTAGTAGGCCAAATGTACCGAGAAACAAAGGCAAACGGACCTGAGCCGTCTATATGGCTCACATCCGTCGAAGTGGCTCAGGTTAATACGCTCAAGTTCCTATTAGTGGATCAGGTTAGTATCAAAGAGGAAAATATATATATATATATATATATATATATATATATATATATATTGTCTTAAACCCCTTTTCTACCATCAAATGGTGTAGGGGTGAGTAATGCACTTATTTCTCACAATAAACTATTTCACGCCACTGTTTTTTATCCATGGCCACTCTTCTAGCACTTGACACCGTGAGTCCTTTGTCCTCAATGACACTCTGCACTGCCTTGTTCCATGATGTAGTCGGTCGCCCTCTTCTTCTGCTCGGTATTGTTTTACTTTCCCAGACCTTTCTGACTTGTCTATTGGTGTCCATCCTGCACATATGCCCAAAACACTTCAATTGGTTCCGTTCTATTAAACTACATACTGACTCTACTCCTAGTTCGTTTCTAATATCGTCGTTTCTAATTCTATCCAACCTTGTTACCCCTTTAATGTTCCGGAGGAATTTCATTTCCATTGCTTGCAGTTTTTGTTTCATACTTCCTGTTAGTACCCACGATTCTGAACCCCATAACAGTACCGGTATCACAATAGTCTTGTACACTTTTAGTTTGGTGGAAATTGACAGTTCTTTTTTACCGAAACACGAGTCTTTCAATGCCCAGTACAATTTGCCAGCAGCGCTAATCCTCTCGTTCAGGTTATGTACCTCCCTTCCACTGGAATCAATTACTGTTCCTAGGTATCTAAATGTGTCTACGTCTTCTTACTGTAATCCGTCTAGTTGTATATTTGTCGCTTTATGTTGCCTAGATACTGTCATTGTCTTACTTTTGTTTACGTTGACCTTCATGTTTCTTTGTTTTAGAGCGGTATTCCATATACTCAGGTTTTGTTGTAAACCTTTTTCACTATTTGCGAAGATAGCTAGGTCGTCGGCAAACACACATTCCGATATTTCTACTGGTTGTAGGTTACGATATCCGATTTGTAAACTTCTAGTCTTCTGTCTGGCTTCCCTCACCACCTCGTCCATAGCTATAATGAATAGAATCGGACTAAGAACACTCCCTTGACGTAACCCTTGCTCGGTAGTAAATTCTTCTGTTTGAATTCCATTTACCCGGACATAATTTCGGTTTACTTCATAGAGACTCTTAATACCACGGATCAGCTTCGCACCCACCTGCTTTCTTGTTAGTATATCCCATATCCTATTCCTATCTATTCTATCAAAAGCCTTCTCTAGATCTAGGTATGCTATGTAGGCGTTTTTATTCTGTTCCAATGTTTTCGAGATAATTTGTTTAATTGTAAAAGTATGATCTTGAGTACTGAAACCTTTCCTGAATCCGCTTTGTGAGTCAAGTAGCTCTCGTTCGACCTTGCTTTTCAGCTTGCTTTCCAGAATTCTCTCGAACACCTTTGCAACGATACTGAGTAAAGTAATTCCTCTATAGTTTTCGCAGATTTTTGAATCTCCTTTCTTCCAAATTGGAACAATGACTCCTATTTCCCAATCCTTCGGTACCACTCCAGATTCCCACACCTTCCGGTATAAACTCAGCAGCAAAGCTCTACCCTTTGGCCCCAAGGCTTTTATAGTCTCTGGTTTTATGTTGTCATGTCCTGCCGCTTTCCCTATTTTAATTTTCTGGATTGCTTCCGATAGTTCGTCCATATCTATTGTTTCTGTGTCATTACTTATGTCTATTTTATTACATTGCTCTTGTTTTCCGATATCTTCAGTGCACAATAGTTCTTGAAAGTACTGTCTCCATCTCGCTTGAACATCTTCTATTTCAGTTAAGGTATTACCTTGTTTGTCCTTGATTGAGCCTGAACTGTACGATTTTTTTGTCGTATGGAATTTACCACACTGTAAAACAATTTTTGGTTACCTTGGCTATTTTCCTCCATTTGCTTGCCGAAATTTTCCCAGGATTTTGCCTTCTCTTGCGACACTAAACATTTTGCTTTTTTTCCTCAACGCTTTATATTCACTGTACGCGTGGACTGTTTTCTTATGTAAGTATTCTTTCCATTTCTTTTTCTTTTCCTTGACAAGTTCTTTAATTTCTGTTGTCCACCAGGCTGTTTGTTTCATGCTTTTATTTATCTTGGATACCCCACATACTTTCCTAGCATTTTCTAGTAAGATGTCCTTAAGCGCCTGCCATGTCCTTTCGGTAGTCCAATCTGCAACTTGGTCGTGTATTTCACTGATCTTCTGTTCCACTAAATCCCTGAATTTTTGCGCGGGTTCTGCCTCCCTCAATTTGTGAATTTTTATAGATTCAAATCTGACTTTCCGTTTGTTGGAGTTTTTTCTGTTTTTTACATTTTGCCCAATTTTTATCCTCGCTACAAGAAGGTAATGGTCACTAAAGATTTCTGAACCCCGCTTAACTCTCACATCTTTGACTGCACTTCGCTGTTGTTTTGGTACTATGACATAATCTATGATAGACCTTTCATTTCTGCTTTTGACCTCTCTCGTGTATCTATGTATGTCTTTGTGTTTGAAAAATGTGTTTGTTATTACATACCGGTTCTCGATGCAAAACTGAATTAGCCTTTCCCCATTGTTGTTTTTTGCTTCCTCTCCTTCAGCACCAATACTTCCTTGTGCTGCTTGGAAATTTCTGCCTACTCTTCCATTAAAATCCCCTACAATAAATAGATTTCCTCTGCAATTTTCTGTAGTCAGTGATAAATCATTCCAGAACTCGTCTTTTACTATTGCTTTCTCGTTTTCATTTGGGCCATATACAATTATAACTGACTTTATTTCGTTGTTGAAATTAAATTCTACTTTCATAAGTCTTTCGTTTACATAGTCGACATTTTGCACGTACTTGGCCCACTCCTTATTTATTACGCAGCCAACCCCTGCTTCTGCTCTCTTTTCCATGGGAACTCCAGAATATAACATCAAATGACCCCCTTCCAATAGACATTCTCCTTTGCCTTTTTTCTTAGTTTCTACTATCCCCAAAATATTGAGTTTAGCCTTATCAAATTCCCAACTTAGCTCTACCTCTTTTCCACTAATCCCTCTCACATTCCACGTAGCAAGTCTCCATTCGTCCTGTATTTCCTTTGTTCGTCTACCTTTTTCTCGCACAGTCATTTCCAGTTTGTCCTTGGATGTTGGTTTAGTTACTTTTTTGAAGCATGATCGTGCTCCGTTTCGCGCTCTGCCTCCAATTCATTGTCTTTTTTGTTCCAAGAATATTTTCTTCCATTTACAACTATATACTGGAAACCGACTTTCACCAAATTTCCTTTAATCCTTTCCTCGGTGGCACGATCTCTCAGGAATTTTTGAATTTGCCTTTCTTTCCTTGTCAGGTCGCTACTTATATATATTTTATTTTGTTTGAGAATGTCTACTTTCCCTTTAACTTTCATAATTTCTAGTTTTTTGTCAAAGCTTTCTATCTCAGCAACGTGCATTCTATCGTTTATTTTCGTTACCCTAGGTATATTCACATTGACTTTTACCTGTTCTGCCAGAAAGCGTTTGACATCCTCGCACATAATTTCCCGTTGGGACGAGTCGATCTTCAAGCCACTAATCACGATATTGTTCTTTCTTTTGACTCTGTCTTCATGTTCCAGTTTTTCTTCAATCGATTCAAGTTGCGCGACTCTACTCCTCAATTTCGATATTTCGTCTTTTAGGAGGCTGTTTTCTTGCCGTAGTGCAATCAATTCCTCTCTAAATTCCTGATTCTCTTTCCGAATCTCCTTCAGGTTTTCGTTAATAGTTACCATAAACTCTCTTATTTCTTCCATTTCTCTTGATTCTCCACTCTGTTTCACTGGTGTACGTCTGGTTTTCTTGCTTTTGCTAAACGGCGATGTGTCAGTGTAGTCCCGCCTTTTTCTCTTACTTTCGTCTGTAGAGCTGTCTCCTGAGTCCCACAAACCTCTGTCTGACATTAATGTATTGCCTGTATCCCTTTATTTAAATGTATTAGGTGCTAATTTCCCTGAACTATCCAAATTTGTTTGAAGTTTTGTAATACCCGCGGTTTACTACACAAATTGACTGACCTATATTCTAAATACTGTCCACTTCTTATCGTGTGTAAAATATGTTGCCTAACTTGAGGATAGCCAGCGCCAGAGACGGAATTCCGGGTCGACCCCTCAGAAAAAACCGCTTCTACCAGCTAGTATTTATCAACGTGGCCACGCAACAAATCGCATTATCTACCATATATTATAACTTTTCGGCTCACCCCCAATTGTCTGGATGCCTTCTTGGTTACACAACACTTCACACTTCACAATTAATTTGTTTGACTCGATATGATTCAATAAATTGAATTTAATATCGGAGCACTCTTTTTCGTGTATTTACCACAGCAGTGGCGTACCGTGATTTTCCTGAATTTATATTACAATTTTCCCCTGATTGAGACATGGCAACCGTGTCGGTCAGCTGGCCAACCGTATTTTTGAGTTCGCCGACTGAAGTGCATAAATTGCGAACTAGTGCCTCAAGATCAGCTGAAGCACCCCCTACACTCTCCCCTCTGCTTCTCCTCTTACGACTAGTCATTTTACATATACCTTCAAAAACTTAGCGTAAAATAATAGCAGTAGTAATATTCATACAAAAGTTCAACCCAAAGCTTAACGTTTACCCCGTAGTCTGTACACCAACTCATCAACAGTCAACAGTAGTATAAAAATCTCTCACCGTATCCGGTGCATGTACACTGGGTTTACCTAACGCTGGCAACACCACCTGGAACCTGGTAGTCCAGCCTGTGGGCTGTACGTTGAGCGTGGCAGCAATCCAACGCCACCCGAAGCCTCCAATCACGCCCTTCTTTGATGAACGCCTTCGCCGGCACGCCTTGCTGCGAGAAGTACGCTGAACGTATTGACGTATCGCTATCTCCTTCAGCCTCGCTGCATCCGTCTTACGCCACTAGTTGAGCGCCAAATGTGATGGTTCCGAATAGTTCCTGGTTTTCGGATCAGGGATCGTGGTTCGAAAGTAAGCGCGGATGTGACAGGATACAATTTATTTACTTGCGATGAAGGTACAAATACCTTAAAACTATTACAGCAGAAAAGTGCCCGACCGCGACCATTGAATAATAGCCCGAACGTAAACGCAACCTCGCCGTCCGCTAATAGAGGCGACTGACCTCTTGTCAGCATCTGTCAGACTGACCGATACTGTCTCTCTTCCTACTCTATCGTCTTATGGCATCGCAACTTCACTGAAACCACTACAACACATACAAGGAATCTTTCATGCATATATACAAATTTAATAAATGGAACATAGCCTATACTTTCTGCCATCTTATCAATATTTACCTTCCTCCCTCGATATTTAATTGTTAAAAAAAAATAATTGTAAATGTTAGTCATTTTGTATCTGTTTGACAATTCTGATATTTTATTTTAGTTTTAATACCTGAAGATGACGCCTAATAGAAGCTTCGAAACGTCGTAAAATTTTATATTTTGGAAATATAATAAGTGACCGTATCCCAAGATTGTTTTACTAAATATTTGGTACCGACGGTCAGGATTCAAAAAGCAAAAAAATAATAGTCTTCGTCATCTGAGGAACTGTCATCTCCTCTTAATGTTATATTAACGGGTCGACGCGACGGTCTGTTCGATCAAGTAGTTAAGATTCCATATTCCTCTTGCTTAATGATATGCTGAACTGCTTTTCGCCAGTTCTCTGGTGTTACTTCGTTAATGCCTTCATCAAACAGTAGCTCAAAGTCTTTGATTTTGAATGTCGTGTTGTCTGGCTTGGCCCATATAAGTTCTATAGGATTTAGTTCGCAATATGGCGGTGTGCGTACTACAGTTACACCATGTTTTGCTGCTATATCTTCTACGACGTATTTCATACAAAGATGTTTGTTAAATTTGCTATATGTAACTTTTGTTTTTTTGTCAAATTAACCTTAAACTCAATATCTTCGGAGGTTAATCAGTCGATTTCTTGTTTTTTCCAAGATTAAGTCTTCTGTATGCGTCGTGAATGATAACTTGCGTTATAGATACCACTGAATCAGCTGGAGGATATTTCACCAATATAGTCTCCAAAAACATACGAATTCATATCCTCGTGGTAATATCACGTATGGGAAGACACTGAAAGTTTAACTAACCTTTTTTAAGAAATCCCTCTTTGCTTTCAATATGGACGATTATTAGCCGCTTTCTCTTTCCTGAAGATACTTTAATACCCGCTGATAGGTCTTCTATAAAAGCTTGGCGAGCACTGCTTATATTTTTGTCTTGCCACTTTTTTGGTGCGATATAACCTTCATTAATCCACGTCTCATCAAGACAAAAACTTTCTTCTGCTCTCTTCTGTACTGCTTTATACTTCTCAAGTATTTTCGTCTCCAGCAAACAATTTCATCGCTTTCTAGTAAAATTGCTTTAAGGTTACACTTTTCCGATGCAAAACCCACATTTTTATACTGTTCCATGAAAGTTTTTTGATTAACAACCGAAAAGTGTGAACTGTTCTTCGAATTACACTTTTGGTGACTTCATCAAGGACTTTTACTGGTCTGCCTGGACTTTTCTTGCAAGGTTTCACTTCACCTGCTGTCTTTCTCCCCCATAATAGTTAAAAAACGGTGGACTTTCCAACTCCAGTCATTCGGAAATATCGGTCGACAGTTTCTTGTACATTAAAATTCGGGTAATCGTATTTTATGCAATCATGTATATTTAAAATAATAACTTTTTCCCTCACTGATAGTGGAGAACTATTGCAACATCTATTCAATTGATGTGAATGTGGCAATTTTTTATAATACTGTAAACACTATGGCCTAACAGAAAATACAGATGAGTTAAGCTAAAGGGCGCTACCCTAAGTATGTTCTAATTACTTTATCATTAAGACATCATTCATTTCCTTTACACCATCAACGCAGCAGGTAAAATGGTAAAGTTTACCTATGCCTATGACCAATACCGAAAATGTACGAAGCAGGTAGGAATTCTCGACTTAATTGCTCTATACATTTCTGAAATGCACTATAACAAAGTAAGTCCAAACTTATAGGTTTACTTTGGACCAATTTGGTTGCTAAGCGTAGATTGAGCTGGCAGCGACGTTGATATAAGTAAAGTTGCCTGTAAATGGTTACTGTTGGCATTTTTTGTGGTTTACCCAACAAACATTTAAAGTTGAAAACAGCTAAAGAAAATTAAATGTAAAATTGAATACTTTCTTCAATACTGTGACTCATTTGTGCAAAACTTTTTTCAAACAAAGAATGGAACTTAAATAATATTGTAAGCAAATATATTATACCGTGTGACCACCGTAAATCGACCAGCGAAACTTTTAATAATTGCAGCCTATTTACTTCTTTCACAGCTTGTTTTATTTTATCTGTAAGGGAAACGGCAAATAATTTATATTCATTTAATAAGCTTTAACAACAATTGGCATCAGCAGATTTTATTATTAGTTGCATAAAAAATATAAAAGAAGATAAAAAGAAACTGCAGCTAATCAATAGATTAATGTAAGTACCATTGTTGACTGACTTGCCGAGTTACTTTTTAAAAAATGTTAAAATCCTTTAAATTTTAATTGTGAACTTTATGTGTAAAATTTATTTTAAATTTGTTTGTTAGACTGAATTGTCAAAGCCTATACCCACCGTTTTTGCTAATATATTTTTCGTCTTCGTATGAATTTTAGCCTTGAAGAAGGCGTAAAATAAACGCCGAAACGTCAGCTGTTTGAGTTGCATTAATCTATCCCAACATCCGATGAAACCTTTTCTACTTAAAAACTGAGATAAGAATTACTTTCAGCTGTATTAAAATTTAATTGAAATAGTATGATGTGTTAGGTAGGTTGTTGTTGATCGTCTAACAAGAAGTAACGTGAACATCTCTGACTTCAAACAACAGAACACTTAAATAAACCCACAGAACCGCATCAGGTCAGTGACAGCGGCTTGATAATTAGTAAGAAAGGACAAAAATTTTTTTTTTTTGCTTTTGCAGCGTCGACTGCGAGGTCATTAGCTGCATATAGTTGAATAGGCACACGCTCTGAGTTCTATATCTTAAAGCATAGGTTTGTACATTTCAGGAACTCGAAGAGTCTTTTAATCGCAATATCATCATTCGATAGAATTGTATGGAGGTCGTTATTAAGTCGTAGTATTTGCTTTATTCTGTTGTAAAGAGGGCACGAGATAAGCAGATGTGTAACTGTCGATCGTTCATTACATCGTTCGCATGATGGTCTTTGTCCACCACTTAGGAGGTACGAATGCGTAAGGTAAGTATGACCAATTCGCAGCCTGCACAGCAGTACTTGTTGTTTACGATCGATATCCTTTGGGTAATGCCACTTGTCAACCGTGCCTTTCACTTGTTTCAAGTGTCCATCATATTGGCTCCACTCGGCTTGCCACACGTTTTTGATTATTGCTTTTAAGTTTTGAATAACATCTGAGATAGGGACTGGTATACCTTCATCGATTAAGTCATTTACTGCAGCACCTTTGGCGGCTGCATCCACTCGTTCATTTCCTTGAATACCCACGTGACCGGGTATCCAAATAAGGTGCACTTCTTTACCTTCAGACTTTAAGGAGATGACCTGCTCAATTATTCTCATGATACATCCGTCCTTGGTAAGATTATTTTTTGCAGCTTGCAATGCGCTGAGGGAGTCAGATACTATGACGCACTTACTATGTGAACAGAATCTAAAATATAATAGTGCTTGCCATATGGCAAAAGCCTCAGCAGAGTATATGCTCATGCGTACATCAAGTGTCCACGAAAACGATTGGTCTCCCACCACAATAGCTGCACCTACACCGCTAGTAGTTTTAGAGCCATCTGTATAAATTACCAAGTGACTTGGGAACTTGGACATTTCTCGCTCAAAGGCGGCTAAATATATAGTCTTTGAGGTTTCATTTCGTGGAAAAGCTGTCAGTTTTAGATTTATGTTCAACCTTGGCCTAGTCCATGGTTCAGTGCTTGGTGCATAAATCTGCAAAACGTTATCTATACTAGCCTCATATTTATCTGCGAACTCGATACTCCTTATTCTGACTGGTCTAGTAACAGAGGGCCTTATCGAATAATCATTAAAATCACAGTCCCTAAACAGATCTGTATTCAAATGTTGTGAATAGGATTTAATTTTCGCTGCATATTCTAGGGTTCGAAGACTTATTTTGTGGCGGATGGGCATTACGGATGCATCACATAGAATGGATACAGCTGGGCTAGTTCGAAATGCCCCCGTAGCTAATCTTATAGCTGCTAGTTGAACTCTCTCCAGTAATTTGAGCTTACTAGGTCTTGCAGATCCGTACACTAGGCTAGCATATAGAATACGGGATTCAATGAGAGATCTATAAATGTTTAACAGAATCTCGCGGTCAGCTCCCCAGCGAGTACCAGACAGGCGCCGCATTAAATTGATACTCTTTTTGCAACGCGTTATCAGATATTCGATATGGTCGCTCCAGTATAATTTACTATCAAACATGACGCCCAATAACTTGACAGATTGTTTGATGGCTATAGTTTCACCTTTGAGTGTGAGAAAAGGAGGAGAGTGGGCTGTACGAAGTCTACAGAAGTGAACACAGCTGGTTTTCGTGGTTGAGAACCGGAAACCGCGTGATTCTGCTAAATTATTGATCCTATCTATTTCTGATTGTAGTTCTTCATGTCCTTCATTCAATGATGCGCGGTGTAGGATAGTAAGGTCATCAACATAGAGTACTGCGTGGATTGTGGTTGGAATATCTGCAACTAGGAAATTTATTGCGATAGCGAACAGTGCTACACTAAGAACCGACCCTTGGGGGACTCCATTTTGCAAGTTCCTGGCGGAAGATCTTACATCTCTTATCTGCACTTCAAAACCCCTATCACTGAGAAAACTCTGTATAACTGTTGGTAAGTTACCTCTAAAGCCCCATTCATGTAACTGCCTCAGTATACCGAATCTCCACGTCATGTCAAAAGCCTTCTCTATATCGAACATTACTGCCACAGTATGTTCTCGGTTGAAGAAGGAATCCTGTATAACGTTTTCTATATATACCAGTGCATCTTGTGTAGAATGTTTTTGCCGGAAACCAACTTGAATTTTTGAAATAAGGCCAAGGTGTTCAAGATTCCAAACAAGCCGAAAGCTGATCATTTTCTCGAACAGCTTTCCCAAACAACAGGTGATAGATATTGGGCGGTAGCTACCTGGGAGCGAAGGGTCTTTCCCTTCTTTTAAAACGGGTATTATGATGGCTTTCTTCCATAAATCTGGATAAACTCCTTCATTCCAGGACTTATTAATTAGTGCCAGTAATCTATATTTAGCTTCAACAGGTAGATGTTGAATCATGCTGTTCGGTATACCATCTGGCCCTGGGGCAGTTTCCTTGCAACCATCGAGCGCATTTTCTAACTCATCGAAAGAGAAAGGGCAATTATACGAAAGCTGATCTGCTGTCCTGAAACATATTCCTTCTCCTTCGGATACCTGTTTTGTAGCTCGAAAGGTGGGGTCATAGTTGATGCTGCTACTAGCCATCTCAAATTGGTCTGCAAATGCGTTGCATATATCGACTGGATTATCTATTACATGTCCATTTAATTTCAGTCCACTAATTGGTTTATTGGGATTTCGACCAGATATTGTAGCAATCTTTCTCCAGATATCCTTTAGAGGGACATCGTGGCTCATTGACGCTATGTATTCCTGCCATGACTTCTTCTGGGCTTCGTTCATCAACCTTCGTGCCTTAGCTCTAAGCTTCTTGAATGTGATCATATTCGACATAGTTGGATTTCGTCGGAAAATATTGAGGGCAGTTTTCTTTTCTCGAATGGCTGCACTAATATTGTCATTCCACCAGGGAAGCGCTCTGTTCGAAGTCGTTCCCGATGTTTGTGGTATTGAAGTACTAGCCGCATTTTTAATCGCATTTGTGAAGTTTTGTAGAGCAGTAATCGTATTATCGTCAGATGTTGGATGCGTAGACATATTTTCTGCAAAAAGCTCCCAATTTGCCTTGCTGGTTAACCATCTTTTATGAGACGGTATAGAATAGCTTTCAATATCAGTGGTAATAACTATTGGAAAGTGATCGCTAAAGTGCAGGTCATCGAGGGTATTCCATGACAGTCTACAAGATAACTGAGGTGAGCATAAGCTCAAGTCGATAGCTGACGTGCTGGCCGATCGTACATTGAAATGAGTCGGGTTCCCTGTATTAAGTAAAACCATGTTCGAGTCTTCGATGGGTTCTTCAATTGTTCGCCCTCGACTATCCAGTCGGGGAGAACCCCATAAGGGAGAATGAGCATTGAAGTCTCCAACCAAAATATAGGGGCGGGGCAGGCAAGATATGAGATGGCGTAACTGATTAATGCGCCAATTGCCATCGGGTAGGTATATGTTGCATATTGTGACTTTTAGGGGTGTTTCTACACTAACAGCTACTGCTTGTAATGTGGTATCGATGTCTAGCCGGGTGGTCAATAGGTGATTTCTCAGCAATATTGCAACACCTCCTTTCGCTCTATGGACTGGGCAAAAATTATTGGCAGAACGGTAAATCATGAAATGCGTTTTGTACCAGAAGGCGTTAATAAGCGAATCACTCGGGACCATAAAACTACCAGGACTATGCATGAGGAAGTATTGCAACTAAATTTACGCATAGTCTATGCTGTACAGATAAATACAATAAATTCTAGATGCTCGTGACTTCAGAGAATTCGCAATAAGTAACTATTTTGTTATATTAGTGTTCGGTGGTAGTGAATATATTTTTTAAGCTTTATCATAGATAAGAGGTGATTCTATATAGCTTAATTGTAGGTTATAATTTTTGTTTCAAAGCCGAGGAAATAGAAAATAACAGTACACTTCAGAAACGGTAAAAGTTTGGCGACGTGGCTCTCTAAACAGTTTTTATGATCCAGATAAATGCGGTTGATGAGATAATAAAGATCATATTATAAACATCTATAAACCGAAACAGTGTTTTGTAAATAAACACCGATACGCGCCGAGATAGCGACACACATGGTCTAAGAATCTAAATATTTACCGATAAATATGAGTGATTGATTAGTGGCTTGTTTGTTTTTCGTCAGGTTTTTAGCACAAACTTTCAAAGTGATTCATCAAAGTGGCAGGCACTCAGCTACCGTTAATCAGGGGTTTTATGTTATTTTTTCTCAGAAGGATACGAGTATTGTACAAATTAACACATGACATGCATTTAGCAAGATGCTATTTAAAGCACTTTAATCATTAAAAGGCCAAGTTTCTATGAATAGCACACAGACTCAGGTACATACTAATAGTAATGTTTTCATACAATATGATGGCCTCGTTCGAATGCCTTAGAAATAGATATCGTTTCGACCATGCTTACCCTACATCATCAATATTCTACTGTGTAGTGGCTGCATGCTTACTATACAGGGTGTCCAGTTGGTGTGTAATTCTTCGATATCTCGCAAGGTATACCTGATAGAACAAAAAGGTCAAATACAAAGGTTATTTGGTTATCTAAGACGCATATTCTAAAAATATTTTGGAATATACAGGGTGTTGCGGGAAAGTAGGATAGTGATCAACTTGATTATTTTACATCGAACTATAACGTTTTCTTAAATTCTTGTAGTTTCCATCATTGATCTCTATTTAATCCTAAAATATTTTTGGGATAGGTTGTGACGTTGCCAAGTTATAATTTATTTTCTATTAATTTCCGGATTTGCAAGGTCGCAAGTAATACGTCCAAATTGATACATTGCTTTAACTTTTCTCAACAATATTGTACAGCGAGTTATTTGAATACTAAATGGATATTATTTTGGATGTTACTAGCACTTTGTACCTATAGGGTGTTTTTGACAGAATTTTAAATTACGGCAACTTGAAGGTCATTTTATCTTGTTTTTCTAAATGTAACACCCTGTATGTTTTATTTTAAATCCAAATATCTACTAATACCCTATCTCGCTTTGTAATTTTTTTTCGCGTTTGCGGCGCCGCCAAGTTATAAATTATTTTTCCAAATTTTTAAACAAATATCCCCGATTTTGATTTATTTTAAATAGAATCCTCTTCTTATTTTTATTGCAATGAATTACATATGTCGAAGTAAGATCTCACAATTTCAAAATTTTGTTTCTGTTAATTATTGAGATACGGCAACACCGCTTTTTCAGTAAACAGTACCGGAACGCTTATATATTTCCAAAACTGCCACAGCTGGAACGGTGAAATTCAATACTTGGGGGTTTTTGAATATACAAAATTCAAAAACGCTAACATCAGTGTTGTCAGATTTACCACTTTTACGTTAGACTTCATAAATAGGGCCTTCCATTCAAAATTATGACGTAAAATTGGTAAATCTGACAACACTGATGTTAGCGTTTTTGAATTTTGTATGTTCAAAAACCCCCAAGCGTTGAATTTCACCTCTCCAGCTGTGGCAGTTTTGGAAATATTTAAGCGTTCCGGTACCGTTTACTGAAAAAGCGGTGTTGCCGTATCTCAGTAATTAATAGAAACAAAATTTTGAAATTGTGAGATCTTACTAAGCTGGGCAAGCGCAATTCACTGCAATAAAAATAAGTAGAGGATTCTATTTAAAATAAATTGAAATTGGGGATATTTGTTTAAAAATTAGGAAAAATAATTTATAACTTGGCAACGTCGCAAACGCGAAAAAAATTCCAAGGCGAGATAGGGTATTAGTAGATATTTCGATTTAAAATAAAAAACATAGGGTGTTACATTTAAAAAACAAAGTAAAATGACCTTCAATTTGCCGTAATTTAAAACTCTGCCAAAAATACCCTGTAGATATAAATTGCTGGTAACATCCAAAATAATATCCATTTGATATTCAAGTAACTCACTGTATAATATTATTAAGAAGAGTTAAAGAAATATATCAATTTGGACGTATTACTTGCGACCTTGCAAATCCGGAAATTGATAGAGAATAATTTATAACTTGGCAACGTCGCAACCGATCCCAAAAATATCTTAGGGTTAAATAGAGATCAATGATGGAAACTAGAGGATTTAAAAAAAGGTATAGTTCCGTATAAAAAAATAAGTTGATCACTATCCTACTTACCCGCAACACCCTGTATATTTCAAAATATTTTTAGAATATGCGTTTTAAGTAACCAAATAACTTTTGTATTCGACATTTTCTTCTACCAGGTATACCTTGCGAGATATCGAAGAATTACACGCTAACTGGACACCCTGTAATTGTCATTATACTGTCGTGAAAACCCTAATGAGCGTTTTACGAAATCGTGTTTTTTGGTAAATCAGATAGGTACATAAGGATATCCTTTATGTATATGCAAAGATTGAAAAACGTATCTGCATTGTATAGTCATTCAAAAATGCCGAGGATATTTTCTCTATCTGCACAGAGCAGTCATAATACAAAGCCAAATAGGCGTAACAGGCATTTATTGAGCCAGAACGTCGTAACTGTGTACGGATCTGCTGTTACGCCCTAGGTGGTTAGCCTTTGCTGCGCAATGGCGCAATGCGCAGAGCACCTGCCCATACTTAACTGACATGACGCGTTAATAACTATGAGAGAAAAATCGCATTAACGGTATTGATGTTACTTCTATTTATCCGCACTATTTTGCTTTCTACGTAAAGGAAGGTGTATTTTGACTGATACAGAAAAGTAAGAGTAGTTAAGTAGAAAATTGGTATTTGATATTAGTATCTTTTTGATATAAACATGTGACGATAAAAACAAAGCCAATAGTGGAAAAGTAGGAATCATAAACATGAAATAATGATATTTACAAGTGGGAAGATCATACATATTAGAGTAAATTGAAAAAATTCAGTCCCAGGCTTTACCTAAATGAAATGGTGCATCTAAGGTAGGCTTTGTAAAGAACGATTTTCGTAAAATTATTTTATTTTACTCTGGTGTCCATAGCGTCGACTGCTATGATCATTAGCCTCGAGGTTTGTAATATATTCTCATCATCAAATCCATCCAAGCGGGAGAGAATACCATCGGGTAAAATCTCCCGCTGCCAAGTGGGTAAGGTCTCCCACCCCACGCAATTTTTAAATCTTTGAGATTTTTCTAAAAAATTAAAATGCAAACTAATTATAATCAAGAATGGTGGACGTTAGAATGAAAACTATTTTTTTCACGCGCCATGCGACAAAACTTGTCGTTCACTATCATGTCTAAACCAAACTGACTGGAGTCATTCCGCCACGTGAGCATAAGCTACGCCAATAGGCAGACTCTAAGGGCCGGTTGTACAAACACAGTTTAACTCGAGTTCAACTTTGAACCGAGTTCATTTCTAATTTGTTGTTGTACCAACAAAGTTCAATCCTTGACTTCAGTTCAACCTCGGATTCCGTTGAACGGCCACCGAGGAGCGTTTAATGGCGGTTCAAGGTTTAAAATGGCGATGTTTACGACCAGCTGATCAGTTTCTAACCTGAATATCCGACGTGATCGTGAGTGACATAGTCAAATGCGATATTTTCACTTGAGTTACATGATGGAGTACTTTGACGAACCTTTGACCGAGGATGACATTGTTAGAAAAAACGAATTGAAAAATGCCCAATGAAATTTGTACCTAATGTATCGTGAACAAATTCTCCATTAATTGTAAGCACATTGGCAATAAAAGTTTCCTCATCATCGTCGAATATAGATGTGAATCCTGTATTTGGGGTCCGATTATTTCTTTTATTGATATGTCCAAGTCCTGTATTTTGAAACCCAGCGAAGGCCCATCGCCGGTACTATGGATGTACTGTTTCTCATCGGCAAATTTTTGTTTTGTCCTTTTTTTAAATTTCGGTATTTGCTTTTCAGTACCTTTGCTTCACGAAATATCTCTCCACGCAAACAGAAGTTTATTCTTATATTTTTTCACCAATTCTATTAATACGGCCTCCTCTTTCGCCGTAAAATTAGTCGCCCTTTTTTTGGATTCCATTATAAAATTGCAAAATACTTCTTGACTGACAACAAAGTTTGATGAATGTCAGAATTTGACATTCATAAATAGGCGTGACATTAACATAACCTGCATAACTTTAAACATTAAAAACGAAAAGTAACTAGTTTCGCCACCAAATACCCTATATCCATTGCTACCAATCCTCTTTTGATCCAGTTCAGCTGATCCTTCCCAGAACCGAGTTTGTACAACGCGTCAACCGTTGAACCGTGTTCATCACTGAACTTAAGGTTACGTGATCGGGAGTTCACTGAGCGTTTGTACAACCGGCCCTAAGAGTGTGACAACGCCGCATTAGGTTGCAGCTATTGGATGATGTTTTGAATGACTAATATCTCCTACCTGCTAAACTGTCCCGGACTCCCCCTACTATTAATGACAGATTCTTTTATTCATGTACTGCACTTGATATAAATAAATAATAATAATATTGTACGCTGTACTTAAAATACGGGTATGTACGACGGATATCTCATATTCTAGTGACTTCATTAAATTGTCGTTATTTGTATGTGGACTAAAAACTATGTTCAGTGTAATTTCTAATATCTCCTTATGCAAATCACCAGTTCCATGAAATGTCATGTAAATTTAAACATCAATCAATGTTTTCACTGACAAATAATGTTATTATCAGTGCCTGTGCTAAAAACCATGAAGTGGAAAGTAAATCGCAAATTTTGATGATCATTTCTGGGTTAACCACATTCACTGGAATGATAAAATAGTAACCTAATTCATATTTTTATCAATGTGTTTTGAATACAAGCATTACGTTGAGGACACGACTTGATCAGTGATACAAGCTCTTCACTTTGTTTTTTATTGACATTACGCCATTATTGATTACTGGCGGATTTAAAGTATAGTATATAATTCTACTGTCAACTAACAACTAACAACTAGGCCGATGGTCAACTTTATGTGTCTTGTGGAGACAACGAGGCTTAAACACAAACCGTAGCAAGATACTCTTGATATTAAATTCTATATGCATATGATCACTTGGAATTTGTCATTTGATTCTATATTCTTGTTTTGTTTGTGTCCTGAAATAACATCAAATTGGTATTAGTCTTAATCCTTAGTTGAAGTCTATAAGCACATTCATAATTCTTGTTAATTGCTAATTCTTAATCTTAGCATAACCAAATCCAAAAGGTCCAAGGATAGCGGATTTGGGAACGACGTTAGAATGGGAATTTGATAGTGTGAGAATCCGCATCCTAACGTAAGAATCCTAGCAGTAAAAGGATTGATCAAGTAAAATACTGTACTTTCTTGACAACCATAAATTTTGATCAATACGTAACCAACTAGTAGATAACGTGTAGAGGGCTTCTGGTTTTTGTCTAGCATTTCCTTTGGTACGTGGTTTGCATTAAAAGATTTTGACTTCGAATACGTGCTGCTATTCGAGGTGAACAATGTTTACTCCACTGGGTGATGTGCTCTTTCCAGCAATATATGAGACTCTGGAACAGCATTCCGATATCAAAAACCAACTGCAGATCTCCTGGCTAATGTTACGCATGTCTCATCCATTTGTTTGGCGAGGCGCAAGTCGTTGCTCTCGATATTTAAAAGTCATTTGATTAGCTGTTGCATGCAACTCCTCTAAACAGGCATCGCGCGTCAGTCCTACCGCCTTCCTATTAAGCTTTACAGCTGGTTAGCAGACTTCCTCTGTCCTTGGTCGCAAAATTTTTACCATGATAGACGACTTCTCAACTTCGTTCCATAACATTAACCTCTGGGGATCACAATTGGCTCCCGCATTGTTTCTGCTTCACATCAATGGACTACATTATAGCACTACAAAGCCAGTTCATAGCTTTCCGGATGACACTACTTTACATTCAAGTATCACGAACAATAGACCGATCTCTGTGGCAGAGCTGGAGTGCAAGGGGGTGACAGCAGCTGCCTGAGGAATCAAAACTATGGCAAACCTCAATGCTTAAAAGACCCACTACTACACTCTATCATACAAGAAGTCTCCAAGCAACCACCCGGTTCTAATGAATAGTCAGGCTGCGCCAGGAAGTCACTCATTGACTCTTGCAACTTGCAATCTTTACTTGATAAGTCCTGGCGTGGAGAATTGCTCACATATCTGGGGAGGTGCTTCCTGTACTACCTTTCATGCAATCCAAAGGAGAGCAATTCGACTAATCCGTGACCTTGCCTTAACGCGCCACCTCCAGCTGCTTTCTCACCGGCGTACGGTTGGTGATCTCTCACTTTTCTAACGCTAATCAAATGAAACCTGCTCCTCCGAGCTTGCTCTATAATTCCTCCGCTTAGCAAGCCTATTAGATCTACCAGCGGCACTGTTGCATCTCATCTCATGCGGTCATTCTTCATACATCAAGAACCAATCGGTACGACCATATATTTGTTCCTAGGCTGTCAGGGCTTCAAACGCACTCCCGGAAATGTATTGAGCCTCTGGTGTCTAGGCTTTGCCTTCGCGATCTGACCAGTTATAAAAAATATTTATGTATCGTGATCTTGAGTCTCTATCTGGTTATCAATCATCGTCGTCATCCTCCAAATGACCGACCCCATAGCTCTCTCCTGTTCCCTTGATAAACTCCTTTCGCCATGCTAAGAATGCTGTAACAATGATTTCCTATAATATTAATATGTAAAAAACCGAGAAATATAGAAATGTACTTTGTGTAATGATTTTGACCTGCTTTGACGAACTTATTATGAGTTATTATTTTAAATATTCCTTACCCCGCCTATGTTCTACAGATGAAAAGCATTAGATTTTGTTATCTACACGGAGAAACACCAAACAATTTCCACCAGTTCATCCATCAATATTCTTCTGCGGAGTGCAGATGTATGCTGTATCCAATTTTTCATCGTTTTTAATTAAATTTTAATTGCATGTGTCTGTGTTGTAAAAAAGTTTCGTTGACTTTTATTACTATGGGCAGTGTCTTCAGTTGTATCCAGTGATACTCTTGCCATGTTGTTAAATACGATGTAAACTTCGACATTCTGATGCCTGATGGTGACTATATATTAGTCAAAACGTCGCATGGATAAAGAATAATAAGGAGTTTTGTTTTATTGCTGACCTAATTCTAAAAAATAACAACTAATAGAAATGTGCAATAAACATATCATGACAAAAAGAATCTAGACGTACTAACTTCGGTCCAAAACTGGTTTCGCTCGTAGCTAGCAAGAAATGCACACGCTGACGACAGCCTGCCGACCTGCTATACTGAACAGTGAACACTACCAAACCGATACTACCAATACTACCATACCATGATACTATTACTCGAGAAGATAAACCCACGCGCATGTCGTAGCGCTATCTCTCTCGCACCTCTGACGTCACCTGGTGACAAAATGACTGGCTTGCCGTGCCAATTATCTGCTGTGTATTAGGTTTTTTGAAGGTCATAAAAGTTTGCGACCAATGTATTTCAAAATTCAAAAGTTATATAAAATAAAGGTATCAAGGAAAAATCGAAACTAAGGACAAGAAAAAAGACAAAAGCTGTAAAAAGTGTAAAATGACATGATATTTAGTGGATTTAATAAATGTGTTCGAGAGCTTTTTTATTGACATTTAACCATTGAATCTTTTTTGAAAACACGATTATACCTTGAATTATATACAGGGTGTCCCTGAATTTCCTTGACACGTGGTGATATTCTCGTAACAAAAAAAAAAGTTTAAACGAAAACTGAGTGAAATTTCTGAAAGTACTATACTATACATATACATACTTTTAAAACATTTTTTTATACTTCAACTCTTAAAACTCACCCTCAGCTTTTGTTTTTCAAACAGCACCAAATAGTTCTTTCTACAAAAATTAGGTCCTCATATTATTTAAAAACTTGCAGTACCTACCTTTCATTTTATACACAAACTTATTTTTTTCATAAAATCATAAGCATAACATAAATAAAATAAGTATTTGCTTGACGCAAAAAATGGCTAAAAATAAAACTAGTTAGGTTTTTAAGGGTACTGAGTGACCTATAATACATGCTTTTGAAAACAAATGTCTTTTTAATGCTTTTTATTACGAATATATTACGCCTCAAGCAAATTCCCAATTTATTTATCTTATGCTTACGAAAAAAATTGGTTGCCTTGTCAAAGGCATTACAAGATATTAAATAAAATAATGGCCTCATTAATGCAGGAAAAGCTGTGGGGTGCTATTTGGAAGAAAAAGTATGGAGTAAGTTTTGGGGGTTGAGGTAAAAAAATGTTTCGAAAGCATGGTATGATAGGCCATTGGGTTCCCTTGAAAGACCCACTTAGTTTTCTTCTTTATCTGTTTTTCTTACGAAAATATTATGCCTCAAACAAATCCTTATTTTATCTAACTTATGCTTATGACTTCACGAAAAAAATTGCTTTTTGTATAAAATCAAAGGTACTACAGGATTTTAAAAAAATAAGGACTTCTTTCGCATAGGAGAAATTATTAGCAGCTACTTGAAAGTTGAGAGTGAGTTCTAAGGGTTGAAGAACAAAAAAAATCTTTTGAAAGCGTGGTATGATAGACCATGTAGTGTACGTGTCAAGGAAACTCAGGGACACCCTGTATAATTATTATTGTAAGTTTTATTTGTTAAGGGGTTTGTTTATAATAAATCTAAATCACTGATATTTTTCTACCAAGGTATTGTTTCAAAAAGGACTGCTTCGGTTTAAATAAGAAACAAATACATGTATTTGAGCAATAATTAAGTCTAGTATGAACTTATGAGTATGAGTATGAACATTTTCAAAATTAATAAGCTCCGAACTTTGATAACTTTCCATATTTTATAGTAATCCTGAAATTGAAATACTCATTGCTAAAATATTTATGTGAACATTCTTCAAGAATCATATTCTTACAAAGATAATTTATTTTATCTATAAAATACCTACTCTATTTGAAGCCGTACTATCCCAGCATTGTTCCTAAATTGTATTGAAAAAAAGCAACGAATATGTGTGATGATTTTTTTATAATAAATCCGAAAAATATTTTAAATACTAACAGCTAGTGCTCGGAAGCAGTGGCTCTTCCCACCGACAAGCGCGACTGTTGTCTCCGAGTGACGTCATGCGCAGGGCCGAACGAAATTGGAGCGCGAGGTGGGTTTATCTTCTCAAGTAATAGTATCATGCTACCATACCATCCTTCGTAGCTTCTGCGCTGGTGACGGTTCCTATTAGCATCGGAACAGATCGGCAGTTTCCGCAGGTGTTCGGTGCTATCGTTCTCAGACACCCGAGAGCCCGAGACCGTGATGGGTTAGTTAGTTCAGCCGTTAGCATCCAAAGGTTATTGGTTATGGTTTGGTCAGTTATATTTTCATACTTGATGTAGACACTACTAGGAAATAAAAACCCCGTTGGCCACATCTGTCAGTGATTGTTCTGAAAGTGTTCGAAGTTTGACATTATGTCTAAGTGCGTACTCTCGGACACGGAGCTGTTTATCCAGATTTTGGCGAAATATAATATTGTAGAAGACAATAAATCGGAATCCGATCACAACGAAAAAAAGGAGGCTTGGATAAATGCTACCGAGGAGTTCAATGCTGAAGCCAATGAGAAAGTAAATACTTTTGTTATTATTATTATCATTCTAAATTCTTCTCGCTTATACGTATAATGACTATATTTGAGAACTAATGTTTATATGTATACCTATTTGTAATGTGTCTGTGTTTTCAGTTTGCTTGTCATGAATAGCTGTAGTGCCTGATTTTGGTTGCAAGGTATTTGGCTGTTGTCAGAGCTTTTCATGCGCTTTCCTATAGTATGGGTATTAAATCAAAGGGTTCGCTGAGAACGAAAATGCAGGCTAAAAAATAGGGCGAATACAAGCGATAACTAAAAATTAAAAACAAATTAAAAAACCCTTTTAAAAAAGCTTTTAGTCAAACGCTCTAAAAAGAAGAAAATAAAGCTTTGACTACCAACCTATAGGCTCATCATACAAAATTGAAATAATCATAAAAGCTTGTCGCGCCATTTACTTGTATAAATAAACTAGTACCTATTTAATCTGCTAAGTTTAATTTATTTAAAATTTTAGTTTAATGAAATAGTCATAGGTATGAATACTTACGTAAACCTCGCGATAAGCCATTATGATCATAGGTTGTGCATAATGAGGCTATAAGTTGAGAGTTCAAATATTTAAGAAAAAAATAATTTTTTCTTCTCTAGAGCATTTAGATAAAAGCTTTTCTTAAAAGAGGTCTTCTGCTTGGCTTGGTTAAGAGAGACAATATGCTTTGTGTAGCTTGAGTTAGATTTCACTACTATTAACTATAAGTTGGTTAGTTCACTGTGAAGGAAACGTATGGTTAAGCAGTTGTATTTCCTAAATGTCTGCGGTGTGTAGTAAGGCTATGTTTACATCTGTTTGGACGTGATATTCTATGTTTAGCGAGTTCCTTTCGGATGTCAGTATGGACGTTGTCTTTGTCAATTTATGGTTCCAACGAAGAACTTAATATTTTTCCTACTGCATGTTAGGAAATTGTGAAGGCTAGTGTCACCAAACCTATTTACATTTACCGATTTTTGTTTGCTGACGAATTTTTGTGGTGATATGTTCCACATGAAATCAACTAGGTATGCACTAAGTGCTTCTTAAGAAACAAGATGAAAGTTTTGAATTATTTATTTGGAAATCTAGAAAGAGCTACCCTTAGTCAATCTTGCAATACTGTGTTCGACTGAACAATGTGAGTTTGTGACTTAAAGCTGAATTCAACCACTGTATATTACGTATTTTGTAAGCAGTTATTATAATAGTTAAATATGTACTTTTTGACGTTACTCGCAGATCTTTCTCCTATAATATTAATATTTACAGAGAACAATGGTGGAACTCAGGCAATGGTGGCATGAAACTATTAAGCCCAGCATGTCCAAGTTAGTTAAGGAGGAGTATGACGAAATGGCCACGGACGTAGCTGAACGTCCATGTTCCTCAGATTCGATTAGAAATAACCTAGTGTATGACGTTGATGTGAAAGATGATTCAGATGGAATTTACTACAGTACAGTTGAAGGTAAGAATAGTCCGTACAGTAGCTGCATCTGTCTATTATCGCGTCCTAGAAAACGTCTTTATTTTTTATATACGGGGTGTCCCACGACGATTAAGACAAGCAATATATCGGAACTGGGCAGTAATAGCGAGTTTTGAGGGTGTAAATTAGAGCAAATATAGTATCTTTTCTTATTATTCTGTCATCCAATGAGGTATTTGTTTTTGATCACGTGACGTCCGATTCCAATTTTTTTATGGGAGACCCTGTATATTTATGACTACTTGTGTTCCTCCCAATACAATAGTTCCAACAAACTGCACACGTGTGGTCTAAAGTGATTAATTCAAGAGTTACAGGTACTTAAAGGATGGTACCACTACCATTGATTATAACCTGTACCGTCCTTTAGGCACCTCAAATATGCTAGTTTTCACAAGTAAAGAGCTTTTTTGAGGTGCCATGTAGGCAATAGCGTCTTAGTGAACAACACATTTTGATGTTAGATGTCTACTAGGGAGGGTAGTGCCAAACTGTTCACATATTTTAAATGCGAATATCCCTTCTTTTCTACGTATTCTGATTCCGCTTTCGAGTAATATATTTGTTTGTTCTTTTGTGCACTCATCTCTATTAGTAACGCAGAAAGCTCCAAAACAAGAGCCAGGTACCTCCTCAATATCACTCTACACGACTCTTCCAACTATAGTCAAACACGAGAATATTAAAGAAGAGCAGCAAATTTCTGTTGTAAAAGCAGAACCTCTTGAGCAAATAGTACATTCAGCTTCGATGAGTTCACAATATGAACCTAGTCCATCGACATCCAAAGAACAGGTGATTGCAATAGAAGAGGAAACTCCAAGTCTACTAGGTAATTGAAATAATTCAGTATTTCATATATTCACTGAAATATGCAAAACTGAAATATATTTGGATTATATCAGAGTCGTTTTCCATACAGTAGATTAGTAGATATAATTTTCATTGTTTTTTGAGATGATGCAGGCCAAAGTAGGCTAATGAGTAGGTTGATTGGTAAGGGTTCGTTTCAGCGAAACTCGAAATGGGGGTTGACATTGTTGTTGATTTATTAATTTGATGTCCCTCCATTTAAATTTTTTGACAGATACTTCGATATTTGTACAATAGCAACAAAGTTACTATACCCAACTTGGAACGGCTACCAATAATTTTATATTTTTTGACAATGAACTGGAGTCGAGTTCAAAAGGGATTTCTTTTTGCTTCCTTTTAAATCTATTACATTGTTTATCATTTTTGATTTGATTTAAAGTGTAGCTGAAATTTAAATCTAAAGTACTAGTTATATCGTATATGCTACGGATTATAGCTACACGAGTAGCTACATTTTGTACAAATGATTAAAGTTGCGCCTATGCTGACAACATCCAATTGTATCCCAGTTTCTACTAAAAAAGATACGTTCCTCGTGTGAGAATACAATCAACCAGGAAGTAAAACATAATAAATCTGCTAGAGGGGCAGAATTTAAAACTGGACCCTAGCAAACCTAAGTTGATTTGGTATCAAAATAAAACAAGCGATTGATTAACAAACTCACATGATACTCAAGATAAACAATAATTTTGTTCAGTTCAATGAACCTCTTTGAAACTTGGGGCTACTAATGGGCAGCAATAATAATATGTGTTTTCTCTCACCAAGATCTTTTTGGATTTTTTAATCTATAAAGCTTATCTGTGCTAATCGCCATATGCCAAGTTAAAATAATCCTATGTGATGAGGTATGATTAAGCCAACGAAATTGTTATTTTGTTTATGGTATCTGCCTGACAAAATGAGAATACAAAAAGCTCAAAATAGTTGCTATAGGCTAATTTATCGAATAATTAAGTTTGAACATATTTCTCATAATGCCAAGTTGCCTAACTGATTTGATATGAATAACAATAGGGTATCTTATTTAGGCCTATTTACTCATAAGTTGCTGGATTTCTCTGCCAAAGCCGTGAGTGAACTGAATTCGCGACTTTTCATAAACACGGAAAAGTAGACAATACTTTCATTCATGTTAATCATACCTTAGCAAAGAAAGACATAACTCAGAGATGTTTTATTTGCCAGAACAAATTCAAACTGTTTTAATCAGGTCATAACAATTAGGATATTTAATCGATTTTTAATTTTAACCATTTGTCTTCGTGTAACTGCTGTGTTTGATCCAGACGCTTTATATTTCTAGCTTTACCATAGCACTATATTTATCAGTTCAACTTTCTTCTCTCTTGTCTGTATACAGGTGAGAAGTCACCTGCTGATGGATAAGGTGAATAGCAATGTGCAATTTTATTGTTTCAATTACTGTACTATTTGAGTAAATAAAAGACTACTACTATTACTGTTTCAAGAGTTTGAAGAATATAATGTATGTGGTCTTTGACTAGAAAATAATTCACAATTTGAATTTTTCTCAGAAATATCCAGAAAGAGAAGTTCAGACAAAAGAAAGGAGCTGCTGCAACTTAAGTTAGCAAGACTCCGCCTCATTCAGCAAGAGACAAGGCACCTGGAGGAGCTCCATAAAATTAAACTTGAGGAGGCCCATTACCAAAGAGAAGCGGCTAGGCTTGCAAGACTCCGGCAAGAATTGAAATTAAAAAAATTACGAAAAAAGTGAACAGTATATTTTCAAAATAAAAATTACTTTTATAACAGTGCAGCTGTGTTTTAATGTAGGATATTGATGTTTATGTCTGGAACAAGTTTCGTAAATGCAAGATGTTACAAAACTGCTTCACACTGAGAAACAAGGACTAAATGCATTTCACATTTAAAATACAATACAATTTAGCTGGCAGAAAATTAAAATCTGATTTGTCAGTATTCCTTTTTATCTGACTTAGCTAATAGATACTGAAAAATTTTAAGGGCTCCAGTTAGTATCCTTACTTTTGAGTTGGACTAAAATCAGTACTTTTTTATCCATTAAATGTGACATTGCGTAGTGCTCTCACTTCAGAGCTATTAATGGTTTTGGAAATGTTTAATCTGTAGTACATTCCAGTAGCTAGTCGATTATGAAAAGTATCCGTTTCTGAGGTACTCAGAGCCTCTTTGAGCTTACATGTATTAATGTCACCGCCGCTGTTTCTAGTTACAGGTGATTTGTAGTAAGAAATTTTTATAATTTTGTCCTTTTACACTAGTTCGCCTGTATTTTTCTGCTAAGCTAGTCATTTTCTTCCATCTGAAGATGTTTTTGCTTTTATTCCATGGCCTGCTAAGTTGCTTATAAGTGAGAAAATTGAAAAAGACTGATTTGGTTGGAAATTTGAAATTATGGATATTCACCACCTTATATTGCTAGAAACGGTACCAAATTCTACATTTAATCTTATAAAAAAAATTAGGTATACCCATTAATTTGAATAAAGCAAGTTATCTCTGATTGCAGTTTCCTTTATCAATCTACCGATTTCTCCAAGTGCAAAAGTACTCCATCGTTGACTGTGTAACCTAAGCTGATGCATCTCATACTCAGTAATACAGCAAAGTCACAGCCTTCTAAGTTTATAAAAGTTTATACTAAAAATGGTGATTTTTACCTAAACGGTTCAATTTAAGTCTCTTCTGTAATATATCATATCAGATCATACTAGAATTAGCTAAGGAATTCAAATATGCAATAATATATAGGGAGTTCCTTAAAAAAAAACGCAACTTTGATATGTCACGCGTTATTTTTAAAACGCAGTTCAATTCGCCCTACATTTACTCGCATAGTTATTTCAAAAGGTCTGTTTCGGACTTCCATTGTCTACATAATTTTAGATTACAACGTTTCGCATAGTTATGTTCCTGAAAAGAGATATCGTTTGGTCGCAAGAGCCTGACTCACCCTGTATGTCATTGCCAGGCAGTGTGACGGTTTAAATTTATACGTCGGGATTGAAGGTACAAACAAATCTCAAGTTCGGCAAATAAATGTTCCTTTTCACCATTGCCCCTACTGGTCTGTTTCAGCAAGCCCTCATCTCAGATAGAAAAGCCTGCGCTTAAAGTTCCTACAAATAAGTTTGTAGTTTTAGTATAAGCTCCATCGTATCGCCACTCTACGGACGATATGACAAAAGGATACATAGGTATAGATGAAGTGAGAAATATATGAGTTGTTTATATTTTCTGTGCTTCTACCGAGTGCCGACACTACAAAGTATGCCCTATGCCTTCACAAGACGCCCGACAAGTTCGATGACCGTAATCTCTTTCGCCATTTTTTGCTGGGTTGGCCTCAGGGCTGGCATGTAGTATAGTGTAGCCAAGATTGTATATTGTCTGTGTATAATCAGTTGTCAGTATACAATAAATAGATCGATTTATTTTGTTTTTATCTCTTGCAAATTGCTGTTTGCGATTATTTTGATCTCCTAGCACTTTCTGAATTATTATAATACATATTTTGTATAGATTATTACGTTTTTATCATTACTCAGGTCTACATAATAACGTAACTGCACTACAAAAGTGTCGGCACTGATTGAGACCTGAAAGAAATGTAAACAACTCGTATAGTTCCGACTTCAACCATAACTGTTTCCTTTATAGAATCGCTATCTAAAATAAGGCTAACGTGATAGGTGTATGTATCTCCGAGAGTAATATTCAAAACATCCTAGTTAGGTCCACTAGTCACCAGAACGTTTACGAACAATATGCATTTACTTATTATTGCATAAAGTTCGACATGCCATCAATTCACCCAATAATGTCAAAGAAATTTCCAATTCATTGAAATTGTGCACTAGTCGCCTGCTGTGTTTAATGGAATTTAATATAGTGGCGACCAAGCCCAGAAATTCTTTGGGTGATTTTTCTCAAAAGACCCACAGTTTGTTGTCTGGTCGAATCACCTCAAATCTCCGCGCAGTACCTGTAAATGGTGTAAATAAATTTTATTATGCTGCCTGCCATTTTATTAGTTCATGAGGTAGCGATGCATTATAAAGGGTGTTTCAAGATTGTGAGGCTCAATAAACCATAGCTTTCTGTAGTATTGACATCACCAACGATACGTAAGATTCATAAAAATACATTCACCTAGCACCTAGGGTTGCCAACTGTACTATGAATTATAGTATAGTATATATTCAGGGACTCCGTACTATATCCAGTCGAAGAAATATATAGTAGCGAAAATACCATATTTTCGTACAGTATATGATTTTATTTATTTTGCAACCAAATGTATTCAAAATATTTCCGTTTCTGCTGTCTATTCCACCACTCCGGCATGCAAGAAAAGAATATTTTCTGTTATGAATGCCAAGTGGCGGGATGGAAGAAACAGGGCATTTTTATTTTATAAACTATGTGCTGTTGATTGATTGATATTTCTAGTAACTTAAATTTTGATTGTTATAAAGCGTATGCCACTCTAGACCATTGGCGGGAGGGAATAATGGCGGCCGCATTAGACAGAGTTCGAGCTATAACCTCGAATTTGAAATCATTTATTTTCACAAGATTTTTTTTCTTACTGATGAAAAGACAAGCTTTGCAACTGGGGCTGGCGGCTATGTATTTTACATGTACATAAATAGCAATGCCGCCGTATTTTGAATATGCATGATTCAACAATTGTGTTATTTTAAATGGAATGCCCTACTTATTTTTTTTTGAAATGAATTGCACATGACGAATTCAGTAAGGTGTCATAATTTCAAAATGCTGTTTCTATTAAGTACCGAGATACGGCAACACCGCTTTTTCAGGAAACAGTACCAGAATGCTTAAATATCTCCAAAACTGCCACAGCTGGAATAAAAATAAAATGAATACCGCGGGATATTTGAACATGCAGAATTCAACAATGCTAAATCACTGTTGTCACATCAACCAGTTTTACGTTACAGGTAATAAATAGGGCATTCCGTTCAAAATAACGAAATTATGACGTGAAGCGTAAAAGTGGTAAATCAGACAACTTTGCTGTTAGCATTTTTTAATTCTGCGTGTTCAAAATCCCCGCGGTATTGAAGTTTTCATTCCAGCTGAGGTAGTTTTGGGGATATTTAAGTGGTTGCTTTACTATTCTTTGGAGGGAAACGGCATCGACTATAATGGTCATTAGTCGTTTCAGTATACAAATTCATTTACTTGGAGAGAATGTGCGGAATCTACCGGTCCATATAAGGACCAAAATATAAAGCACTATGGTTGGGAGGGACGAAGGTTAGGTTGTGTCTTATCTTGTGAAAGAGCTTGATTATTTTCAAAACCTTAAAAAAAGAGTACTGACGTGTGGTTATAGAAGCAATTTTGAAGGGAATCCGGCACATTAAGCCTGGACTCCGGAATTTGGGGCAGACTAGGATGTGGTCAAGCTTTAGTATGCACTGGCACTCGTCGCATATCGGCGGTCCAGAACCAAACAAATAACTGGATGTAGCCGACCATGACCAATCCCTACACGAGTCAGACAGACCTATTCTTTTCTGGGGAGGCCCTTAGGATAACTCCAGCTCTTGACTGTGGGGTGCAAGCGTTTTAACTGGGGTATCACACTCTTGCCATTCGCTTTGCCTATGTTTCTGACATTTTATTTTAATAAAATGTTTCACGTCCTCCTAGCTAACCTTGGTTTCCAGGGAACCATGAACATCGGCTGCCTTTGCAGCTTGGTATGCTACTACATCACCGTTTGTTCCGATATGGCCAGGTATCCAAACAAAAGCGATATGTTTAGATTCACTGCATAGCTAGAAGTTAAGGGAATTAATCTGTTGAATGATAGAATCTTTGATGAAGCTAGATAAGTCAAGATAAGTCCCAGCCCTATTGTTCTGGATGTAGAGCATTGATTTAAGAATGCAGTAAGCTCCGCTGTGTACATAGAGCAGGTGGCACTCAGTTGCAGTCGGAATACCAATTTATCGGTTACAACTGTTGCTTCTACGCCTTCTTCTGTCTTTGAGCCATCGGTGAAGATAATCTCTTTGGAGCTATCTTAGCCGTCGGTTATATCTCTCAATACCTTGAGATATAATGAGTTAGGCGTGATATTTTTCTCGTACTTGGCGCAGGCTGGTAGATATACGAAATAGATAGGATATGAGAATGGAAAATTATTTTATTATACACCAGTTAAAACCCGTAAACCACTGTTCGGCAGTACCTCAATGTTGAGAAAAATTACAGTGAGTCCTATTAACAAAATCGGTGATATGTTTATTTGATATTTTGGAAAAATAATTTATAACTTGTCAGTCGATATGGGGTACTATGATAGGTAATTCGATTTTTAATACAGCATACAGGGTGTTACAATTGAAAAAAGTAAAATGACTTTCAAATTACCCCAGAAGCATCCTGTAGATGCACATAGTAACACCCAAAATAATATTCACACAACATTCAAGTAACTTATCACAATTGATGGCACCAAATGGGTAGAAACTTAGCAAAAGGAACATTGCCGGGCGCCCCTCTAACAAAGCTAGTACAGGTTCGCAAATTGTACTAAAATCAGGGTACGCATAAGCTGTGAATGAGAGTCTCTAATCCTCCGTCTAGTTCTCAAACCACTTAGATATTCACTTGGAGTTGCTGCCATCAATTGTGGTAACAATTTATAACTGCTAATATTGTTGAGTAAATATATCAATTTGAACGTATCTATTACTTGCGACCTTGCACATCCAGAAAATAAATTATAACTTGGTAACGTTGCAACCAATCCCAAAAATGCCCTGGAGTTAAATAGAGATCAATGATGGAAACTGAAAGAGATTAAAAAAAAGTTAATGGTTGATCAAGCTGATCAGTATCCTGCTTTCCTGCAATACCTTGTGTATTTCAAATCATTTTTAGGATACGCGCCTTAAACAACCAAATAACTTTCGTTTTTGAAATGTTTTTCTACCAGCTACACCCTGCGAGATATCAAAGCATTACACACTAAGTGGACACCCGGTATATGAAAGTATCTTTTAAATAATCTTTGGTAACATTTAAAATGCCATGATTTTATAGGTCGTTTCCTAATTAGTTATACACAGCAAAACTGCTGACCTTTTGGGTAAAAATATTGAGATTAAACCAAACACAGCTCGGTGCAAAAGTTGATAATAACCGAAATACAGGGCGTCAAAGTTGTAGTTATCATTTTGTTTTTGCTTAATAATTCATCAACATGATTACTTAATGGCACCAAATTAGGAACTCGGGGTTTTTTTGTGACAAATAAGTCAAATTTGTTCTTGGTTCGTTCGTGCCATCTACCGTTCATGCCATCTAGTAGATGGCATGAACGTTTAAAAAGAAGACAACTTTAGTGGATGACTTTGTTTGCAGAAAATTAAAAGGCTAATCGATGTGAGCAGAAATATATCATCTGCAGTTACTTTAATATATGACATAGTCCAGTTTCAAGGTAAACGTTGTGTATAACTTCAGAATTCTTCTAAATTACACTAACTCGTTATATTTTTATCGTAAGGTCGAATGCTACCGCGGATCGAGTGTTAAGATAAAGTAGAAAATAACTTCAGAGATCAGTGAATTGTTCTATTCTATAAAGTTTTTCAGACAAGCTTAATACACTAATTGTTCACTCAAAATCTTTCTTCTCAAACGCTTTTACTTCCCACACCAATGATTGAAGAGGTGATCGCGAAAATTTTCGATTTTGAGATAACACGCTTTTTGGGAGTTTTATGTTATCTAGATAACAAAAATCCACGACATTTCCGTCGGCCTGTCTGTCTGTCTGTCTGTCTGTCTGTCTGTTGGTCTGACTGTCTGTCTGTCTGTTGGCGTTCTTTCAGCCTCGTAATCTCAGTAACCGCTATATGGATTGTAATGAGGGTAGCGTTATGCTGTGGGGTCGTAGTAGGCAATGCTTCTATAACTTTGGAAATCGGTGTATGGTCGGCAGAGTGAATAGCAAAAAACAAAAAAATTCAGAAATTCCCTCGGAAATTCCTCAAACGTCGTTTTTAGACTTTTTAGGGGTTTCTGATCGTTTTCTACTTTTTTTGGGCAGGGGTGATATTGGAGTGTTTGTGGGGTGAGGGGTTGGAAAACTGAAAAACTGTATTCATAATAGGCCTTAACTGCGAAAGAAAGACCTAGCGGTATAACAGGCGGGGATCTCAGACTATAGCTTCTTGCTATGAGAAAATAATAAATTGACGTCACCGTAATGTGTGGAAAGTACTGAGCCAATCAACTTGACTTCATTTTTCCAAACCTGCCTCGAAAACTGCTTGAACAATGATGGATGGAAATACTTCTAATAAAGCCTACTCAAAATACCTTCCTATATAACTGCCTTAACATACGTAATCGATATTTTTCAATTTTTGGTAAACAAACTCTTGAAGCTCTGAATAAATTATTGATTGTCCGTATACCCACAGAAATTGTTGTATCATAATAATAATGTCATTTAAATATCTCAGACTGACGTGAAGTCAATTACCTAGAAGCTTCTTGACTGTACTTCGCTACATAATACTTGGAATTTTTCGATCGCATTCTTCATGAACAATTTTAAAAAGCAATCTATATGTCATTTATATTTTTCAGTTATCGTACTGAAATAACTACATCATGACCGTAATTAAGCGGGAACATATTTTTGTTGTCAGTTGACAGATAACTGAATCTGTTCTGCTTTCTACTCATCAACCTTTTTGGATAAACCATCCCAATAATTTGGAGGTCACTTGTGCTTCCCCTATGGACATTTAAGTGCCTACTGCTTCTATTGGGGAAACACGAAATGAAGTTCTGCAAATTAGCGAAGTTTACAACAGCTGATTCAATATTATTATATTTACGTATCAAGGTCTGCGACTGCAACAGCTTACACACGTAAAAAGAAATTCTCAATTCACGAATTCTGATAATCTTTTATACACATCTCGCTCTGAGAATGTTCACTTGGTGGAGAAATTATGGTTGATCTGTACCCAAAAAATATTAATTTGATTTAAGTAATCATTCTAAAGGAATATGCTCACACTAAGAATATAATCTTCTTCACAACTAAAATTTCCATTCTCTTTGATCAAGTACCTCTGTTACTTCGATCAGGATTACAAATAGCTTGAGAATTACGGATGCATTAGGAATATGATAGTATTAGTCACAGCCACCGTACATTAACAGGTGTCACAGCATAGTAAACAACCAGCACAATATCTCAGGTTGGCGGAAATTACACGCGCAGACCCACTTTTGGATGATTTTTTGTAGGGATGCTAACAATACTTCGATACTTGTACTTCTGCACTAATATCGAGTATTTTTTCTAAGATACTTCTTGAGCGATTCCAAGCTGGTATCGATACTTTTGTAGCGGTATCGGAAAATAATTATATAATTATTGAATATAATTATTGAGGGGTGTAATCAATAATTGCACAAATTTCTCTGTACGAACCAAACGCGCCTCTTTGGCTAAAAAATATCGAGTTGGGACCGATTTCGATATTTTCATTTTCGCGTCTCTACCCAAACTTCACAGCCGTAAAGTAATCCCAAGGTCAAATTCTGTGAGAACCATTTTTATATAGGAAATCCTCAGAGATATTGTGCTGGTTGTTTACTATACTGTGGTATTGGTTCTGCGCCTCATAGTCATTTTCTAATAGTCAATTCATGATTTTACTTTGTTTGTTGTTGTTATATCTTCATAGAAGTACTGTTGTAGTGTTAAAGTTGTGGGGACCTCATACAGGTGTTTCTGGGTAAGTTCTGGTTCTTGGGTTTTTAGGCCGACGTCGTTTAGCGTTTCGCCACTACGAGTGGATGGTATCTTCAGAAGCTATTTCACTTCGGCGACTTCCAAAATACTGAGCACGTCAAGCCTTAATGCTAAACTACGCGACGCCGGCCTAAAAACCCAAGAACCACAAACTCATTGGACGATAACAGCGAAAGCCTTACACAGTATACCCATTATGTGATATGCAATACTTATGTAACTAGTTGTATGTAGAATTTAAAGATGTAGACCGGTGGTCGTACCATATTCTTTTAGTTCAAAAGTGCAGGTACATACTTTTTATATTCTGTAATAATCAGCATTTTTCAATATGAATTCGGAAAAATACCACATCACGCATAAGATAAGCTACAGAGTTACCAAATTCACACACAGAGACTCTTCTTCCAAGAAGAAAAAAATATTGAACTGTTTGTGCCAAGATTATGAAATATGATTTGTATGTTGTTATGTTTTCAATCCTTGATTTAAGATTTCGGTATTTTTCCTTCTAAGACATTCCCAGTTTTTGGTTTTTTGGTAATATTTACTTAATATAACACTGTACGATCAAAAATATCACACATTGGGCTTAAGATTATTACAGCTTTGTGCTTATGGGAAGGTATGAAAGTACATATTCGTCGCCCGAGAATTTATTTTGATGTGTGTTTGACCGTCTAGTCTCTAATCCTGATAAGTATTTTTTGTTCTGAAATCACCAGGAGATGACCTCCGAATGCCAAGTGAAAAGAGAAGAATAATTTTGGACTAGGTCCAACGGATGATGCTATGGATATTATATATGTATATTCCAAAGTACGGCTTACTTGTGAACACTTTGTTCGCCGGCACACATTGTCATAAAAAATGATATATCTAAATGATCACGGCATCTTGATGTAATAAATATAGTAAAACGCAAATAGCCTACTTGATTATAAAGCCTGTCAACACGGTAATTTGCCTATTCCTAAAAATATGTCAGCATTTTTTGTGTATTTAATGAAAAATGTACGTCAAGGAAATAACGTCACATTTTCAGGTGTTATTTATTGTTCTAGCCTAGCCTATAAATAATTCGCGTTTAAAGTTTGATGAAAAATCGCAGGCTCATTAAGAAAACGAAATGTACATACAGATACTGATAGAAGGTTAATTATTACACTTTCACTGGTTCGTATCTAGGAACTTTAGTTTTACGTTAGTATTACGTGCAAGAATAGACTGTTCCGAGCCTATTGTGGCATTCTAAAAAAAGAGGCATTGTGAATATTTATAATTCAACTTGTTTAGCAAAAGGTATTGTATTTTATAATTTATACAGTCGAAATTGTATACAACTGCCATGAATATTGTGCTGCAGTACGCCTTCATCAATAATACTACTACTACTAATGCAGTACATTAAACTTACATATATTACAGGTCTTTATAAGCTATAAAATTGTGGATGTGAGCCCCTGGAATGATGGAAAATATGCAAAAATCCATAGTAAATATGTCAGATGAATTGAAGGACTTCAGAAAGCATCAGCAAGATATGTCAGATGAATTGAGGGATGTGAGAAGGGATCAGCAAGATTATATAAATGAAGTAAAAGACTTGAAACAAAAAATCATTGAATTAAACATAGAAAAGCAGGAACTAAGTAATAAAATGTACACAATGGAAGAGAGGCTGGAGAAATTGGAAAATGAAAAAAGACGAAAAAATATAGTGCTGCAGGGTATAAAATTAGATACTCAGGACCAGGATGTACTGAGAAACAAAATGGAAAACTTGATAGAACAACACTTAGAACTAAAAGTTAAAGTAGAATCAGCAATAAAACTAGGGGAAAACACTTGCTTGATTAGAATGGAAACAGAAAGCGAAAAGTACCTGGTTATGAAGAACAAAAGTAAACTGAGAAAAATTAGGAATGAGAAGATATTCATTAATGATGATTTATCCAAATCAGAAAGGGACATTCAAAAGGTGATTAGGCGAAAATCAAATGAAGAGAGAATGAAAGGCAGGATTACCAGAATAGGCTACAAAAAATTAATAATAGATGGAGTGACATGGAAGTGGGACAATAGACTAAAGAGTCTGATAAAAGCTCATAGTCCAAATGTTGGCGATCCGCCAAAAAACTAGCTGCAAGGGAAGATTGTGAAACTACTATGATGGACCAGGCAAGGAATAGGAATACGAGTAATGATAACATAGTTATTAACATGGCAACAAGGATGGCAAGACATGAGCAAGAGTATTCGAAGAGAGGGCAAAGAATTATCCAGAAATTAAAAGCTAACCAAATTAAAATTGCAACGTGGAATGTAAGAAGTATCTATGAAGAAGGTGCAGTGAAAAACTTAGTCAATATAATGAAAAGGTACAGATTGGATCTTCTTGCCCTTTAGGAGACGAAATTAAAGCAAACTGGACTATCAGAATGTGAAAAATTTGTCCTTTGTAATAGTGGTGGAACAAATAGAATGTTGGGAACGGGTTTTTCAATGAACGTAAACATTAAAGAGGTCATGGTAGAATTTAAACCAATTTCGGAGAGGATATGCTGGTTACGGCTAAGAGGAAGATACAGGAAAATAACTATCATTAATATACATGCACCAAGTGAAGACAAGGACATAGATACCAAGAGCGAGTTTTACCAGACGTTGGAAGATCTGATAGATAGTCTGCCAAAATATGATGTAAAAATAGTACTAGGCGACTGTAATGCAAAAGTGGGACGAGAGGACATTTACAAAAAAGTCACAGGAGGAAAAAGTAAACATGAATTCTCTAACGAAAATGGCAAACTACTTATCAATTTCGCAATCGAGCAAAACTTCAAAGTTATGAGTACCCATTTTGACAGAAAAGAAATTTATAAGACAACGTGGATCTCACCAGATGGTAGAACTGCTAACCAAATTGATCACGTATTGATAGAAAATAAACATGCCTGTGCTATGCAGAACATCAGAAGCTATAGAGGAGCAGATAGTAACACAGACCACTTTATGGTGGTAGCAACCCTCAAACAGCAGCTCCCAAAACAGCAGAAGCTCAAACATAAAGCAATTAGGAGGTATGAATCAAGTCTATTGAAGAACGATCAAATTAGGCAACAATATGAGGAGTTAGTAACAACAGGACTCCAGAATACACCAGTAATGGATGATGTTGCACACCAGACCATAATGACCAGGTCAGCAGAACAAATGTTGAGAAATAGCTGGACGACTAGAAAAGATAACCACTGGTTTGATGAAGAGTGTGAACGTGCGTTAGAGAATAGGAGAAGAGCAAAACTATTTTTGAACATGTCAAACACGGAAGAGACGAGAGCCTGCTATGAACAAGCTAGACGTAAAGTAAAAAATATATGTAGGAAGAAGAAACGAGAGTACTGGACAAGGAGACTACAGGCGTTAGAGAACCATATGATCAACAAGGACATCAGGAACTTCTATCAAGACGTGAAAAGAAATAAATCTGGAGGGCCAAGGGGTACATGCTTTATTAGAAATAACGAAGGAAACTTAATAGGGGACTTGCCAGGAAAACTAGAAAGATGGGCTGATTATTTTGAGGTGCTTGTGAATGTATGCGACGAATCGAGGGACCACCAGGGGAACGTACCAGTAGCATTATCAATAGACGATGAAAAAGACTTGTGTGAACCAACAGAGGAGGAAATCGGAGAGGCATTAAAAGAGTTAAAAAATAATAAAAGCCCAGGGGAAAATTGTATATCAGCAGAAATGTTGAAGGCAGGAGGAGAGCACCTACACAAACGTATCATCAGTTTAATCAAAGATATATGGAGACAAGAGAAAATGCCAGATACGTGGAAAAACGCAGTTATTTGCCCGATACATAAAAAAGGTGATAAAACACAATGTGGAAATTACAGAGGTATTGCACTATTAGACACAACATACAAGACATTAGCCACCTTATTAAGAAATAGATTAAGAGATTATGAAGACGAGATAGTGGGAGAATACCAAGGAGGTTTTAGAAGAGGCAGGTCAACAATAGATCAAATTTTTACGATGAAGCAGTTACTCCATAATAGTTATGAGCAAAATCTTGGTCTGCATGTACTTTTTATTGACTTTAAACAGGCATATGATTCTATTGACAGGGACAAGCTATGTGAAGCCCTGATATTGCTGAAAATACCAATGAAGCTGATCAGGTTAGTTGAAATGACGATGAATGAAACGATGAATCGAGTCGCAGTGGAAGGTAACTTGTCGAGGGCTTTTAAAGTAAGAAGGGGGCTGAGACAGGGAGATCCACTCTCAACAACTTTGTTCAACTTTACCTTGGAAGCAATCCTACAAAAGAGTGGCATACAAGCTGAAGGAATAATATACCACAAAAAGCAGCAAGTTCTTGCATATGCTGATGACATAGCTATAATTACTAGGTCTAAAATGGAACTAGAGAAGATGTTCAAGAGACTGGAAGAAACTGCTAAACAATTTGGACTCCACATAAACGAGGACAAAACAAAATATTTGGAGATGAGAGGAAGTGAAACAGCTACAGGAACAAAAGTAAAATTAAAGAGCCGATGTGGCAGGGAATACCTGTTTGAGAAAGTAAATTATTTCGAATATTTGGGGGTTACACTCACAGATAAGGCAGATGAAGACATGGAAATTGAAAAAAGAATCATGAAAGGAAGTAAAGCCATGGGGAGTTTGACTAAGATGATGAGGTCCAAGCTAATTTCTAGAGCTACAAAAATAAAGACATATAAAACAGTAATTCAGCCATCGGTAACATATGGTAGTGAAACGTGGGTGTTAAGCCAAAAAAATATACAAAGGTTAGAACGATGGGAGAGGAAGATATTAAGAAAAATATTCGGCGGCACAAAAAATAAGGAAGGTGTATGGAGGAGAAGGACCAATAAAGATGTGATGGAGTTATATAACCAGCCCAGTATAGTGCAAAAAATCCGTGCTCAAAGGGTACGCTGGCTAGGACACGTCTACCGCATGGCTCCATGTAGAACGGCCAAAAAAGTATTGCTAGGAGGAGAAGGCAGTAGAAGAAGAAGAGGAAGACCCAAGAAAAAATGGTTCGGATGTGTCAAGGACGATATACGTGTACTGAATCTACCAGATTGGGAAAAAACCACACAAGACAGAAATCTATGGAGAGACGTGGTCAAGAAAGTTGAAGCCATGGGCCTCCAGGCCTGAAGTGCTGTTATATATATATATATTACAGGTCTTTATAAGCTATAAAATTGTGGATGTGAGCCCCTGGATAAACCTGTAAAAAATTTCATCCCATTTCGGATCCTATTTTCTAAAATATTAAGGTCCAAGGCTAAAGGAAAATACATTAATAGTAATAAATAATAAGGAATCAAGACCGCGTTTCTATGTTTAAATGAAAACGGCGACATACCAAACTGAAATAAATATAGTTTTGTAATTACCTCTCTACCTAAATATTTTGCCGCCCCTTTATGCAATTTTATGCATTTCTCAAGACGCGTTAGCTTTTACACGACGCTTTAAAAATTCATCTAGCTATTTGAAACTGGAACTGACCCTTTGGAAAACACTACTATTTTAAATTACAATTGACGTTTTAAGAACATAATTTGATGTTTTGGAAACAACTGTTGGAAAAGGTGTACATCAAACCTACTGTAGATGGCACACAGAGATCATCACTCTAGGAAGCTGTTAGAGATAATGTGTTATTAAGATAGCATACTAGTAGCACAAGTAACGCTCCATTACAAAAAAAGATATTGTGACGATGGCCTCTTTTCTTCACCAAAGAATCAAACTAGACGTAACTTTCACCGTTTTACTTCACAACTCAATACAATATCCCTTAACCTTATCTCAACTAGAACTGAACTCAACTGAACTGAACTACTCCACGCTACCCGTGGCGCCTTATATATACTTCATCGAACCATCTAGAGGATTCGATGACGTTCTAGAATGCCACCCGTCATTCCTGAAAACTCTAGACGATTCGATGACGTTTACATTTCAAAGATCTAACCTAATACTTTGACTTTACATCATGCGTGACAACTAATACACAATACACAAATACCACAATATACAGTATGTTACAATATGTATAGATGTATAGGCAAGAGTAAATTTGTATTTTTGACGTGAACAGTTATCTCCATATCGTATATATCTCACATCATATCTAAAAGCTACTAGATAATACCTATGGTTGCAAAGCCAAACTGAGTCACCAATATCCTGTTAAAAAGATTGTGTTGAACACACATTAAAAGTTGTAGTAAAATTACTAACTGGCGATCAATAATATAAGCTTACTGTTCATTGATTTAATGTATCTTTACATGAATATCACGAACGTTTGTTCAATTTTGGCTTTTACTGTTACAATGTTATTGCATTATCGATCTATGATCCGAAATAATTGTAAGATCCACACACATAAAGTAAACTTGGATGAAGAATATATACTTTCATTCACGTATATCATATCTTCCTATATGCCCAAGCTGTAAGAATGTCAAATTTTTGATCATACAGGGTTGTAATAAGTAAATATTTTCAATTCAAAACTGGAAAAATCTTGAAAGTAAAGACACCGAAATCTTAAATCCAGCATACGAGGATTTGGAAAACAAAACAATGAATATAATATCACCTATAAGAATACTATAATATATTGACTGAACCACTTCATAATCCTGGCACAAATAGCTCAAGATTTTGGTATTCTTAAAACAATCTCAGAGACACCGGCCTTGGAAGAGGTATGGAACTATGTGGTTTGAGCGAGTGCGTAAGAGAACCGCTGACTGGTGGACCTGTCAGGCAATAGGCAGTATCAAAATTTAATGCATTATTAAAATCAGTCAATACCCTTAGACAAGGTGTGGCGTTCAAGGGTGGCCTTTATTTGTACTTGTACGAATAAATAATAATTCCTGAACAAGTGCAACCTCTTGGTGTCTCATTTGTAAGCAATTGTGAGACGTAATATTATATCTGATAATTGAATAATGTTTTATTCTCTAACAGAAAAATCCAGTCAAAGGACAACGCAAGCAAAGAAATAGTATAAAATAGCTTAGAACTACAGAAATAAAAACATAAATTTCAAGTACAAGAATGGTATGGTTAATTAATGTATATCCAATGTCTACAGATTTGAGTACACACTATGCGTTAGGTAATAATCCACACACATCAGAGATCAAGCTGAAACAGTAAGACGTAAAATTTATAGGAGATATTTTTGTTCTCGGCTTACTTTGACAGAATGTAGGGCACCTACGCGATTTTAACTTGGGCACGTGAAGATTGTGTCCCTTCATTAAGAGAGGGGCAGCCACTTGAATGTGCACTAATTTGTAAAGAAATTTCAACGCTTGATTCCTCTTTATAAGTTGACCATCTAATCTAATTTTAAAGCTAGATATTTCAAAAGCGTCGTTCGTTGCACCTTCTCAATTGAACCAACCAGTGTGTAATAAAGAGTTTTTAGTGCAACCATATTTACAAAGGATTTGAAGTTTCTATAATTAAATCCAGGCTTCTGGGTGAAGACTATTTAGGTCCGTATTCACAGTCGTTTCTCAAGTATCCCTCAAGTATTCCTGAAGGGCTCAAGGGACACTTGAGGGTTACTCAAGGGACCCTCTTGTGTGGCTTTCCTTGTGTACCTGTGTTCTAGATAATATCTACCAGACGGCGGGGTTCATTCAGCGACGTTGTCATATTTGAAATATAAGTCAATTTGTTATGTCTATGCATACGCATTTTGATGATTTCGGTTATCTCTTTTTTTGCCACTGTTTCGTTTGCGCCGGACATTTTTCCGTATGTGACAGAAACTGACAATACTCCAAAATTAACCTACTAAAGGCGGGTTCATGAAACTTTTCTTTTGCCGCAATTTAGCGTAAATCAGCGTTTGTGTTAATTCTAAAGTTGAACCTACCGTCAGTAAAGAAATTGTTCATGAAACAGTTTTGAATTTACCTTAAGAATTAGGCGTAGGGATTGACCATAAAAGATAATTACCTTCCAACTTTACCTTACCGCAAAAGATAAATCTAAATCTTAGGAGTGTCTGAGCATGCGCGAAACGCACAGAACATAAAATTATGATCTGGCATGAGGCAACCACTCCTGAGATCACCTTACTCTTTTTATTAATCTCCATTTTTGGTCGTAGTTTAGTTTTAAAAACAAGTTTCGCCTTTCGCAAACAGTATAACCGCCAACGCGGCAAATCTTAAAAATTTAACCTTAAAATAAAAACAGACCGTTGAAAACACTTTGTGAAACGTCACATCTGTCATCCTTAACGCCGAATTCAAGTTTCATGAACGTCAATTCTCTTACGGCTAAAGTTAAGGATAAAGTTAATACTAACGCTTAATTTACGGCTAAGCTACGGCAAAGGAAAAGTTTAATGAACCCGCCTTAAATCGCCTTGACTGCAACGAAATGTTATGCTGACAAGTCATATTGGCATTTGGTTACTTGAGTATTACTCGGAGGAGCCTTACGTAAGGAACTCTCAAGTATTAAGGGACCCTTAAGTATCGACTATGAATACGACCCTTAATGAAGTTCGATCTTGTATCAAAGAGTTCGTTGAATAATAATTCATTTAAACGATTAAATATTATGTTGGATGTAACAAAACTGAGCCCTCTTAAGCTTAATTCAGATACACACGACATCCGACGATTCGACGGTATGAAACTGTTCCTATTGGCTCAGTTGGCTGATTTGACATAAGTTGGAATATTTCAGCTAATAGAAACAGTTTCGTATCGTCGTGTCGTCGGATGTCGTGTGCATCTGAATTGAGCTTTAGTCCACTACGTTTATTAATCAAACTAACCTACATCCTATATCCTAATAGGAAACCATACATATACCTCCTTACTACACGACATCAAACTTATCCCACGTGTTTGTATAAACGGGAACGTAGTATTCGCCCAAAAACCTTCAAACGCCTAATTAGTGAGCTCCGGGCCTCCTGGATCTTAATTTATTATTCTTGGCACGGAACACGTGTTTTCAGAACATTCTTTGTCGTGACATTTTTATTTGTTGGACCGAATGAAATATCGACGCCGGTTACATGGCATAGCATAGTAATTTCGAGCAATTTTACTAGAATGCGATTACTAACTGAATGTCGACAAGAAAAAACGTTATTTATTAGTGAGTCGCCTGTGTACGAGTTGAAGCGGCTGTTATGGTGTGAACAAGGAGAATCGACGTTGAAAAATTACGGAGCTCTTGAAGTAATTACTCATTTGCATTCCATTTGCGCTGAATTCATGCTTATAACTTAGTCCGTCGTTTTTGTGAAACATTACTTTTATAAATGAGGATTTATCTCAAATGTTATGTGAAATACTTGAAGCATGAAACTTGGCATATATATCTGACTATGGAGGCATCATCCTATCTAATTAGATTCATCGCTACACCGATTTCCATTTCCCAGCCCTACAAGTTAAACGTAAGCTTTCTCCAGATATCATAAGTGTTGTTCTTGGGCATCGTTATATCGTTATTCTTTTCAATTTTGCGTCCCATATGGAAGTAAAGGAAGTATTGTAATCATCAACATTAAGCGTTGTCCAGATCACGAAAATCTGTGTCACTTATTTTCGTCCGTCTGTCTTTTTGTATGTCGCCGTTTTTGTAGCCGCGTAATCATAGTAAACATTAGAACAATCTTGGCGACATTTGTGGTGTATGCTTTATTTTTTATGAAATTTGAAAAAATCAAGTTATCTCTGATTGAAGTTTCCTTAATTAATCTAATTAGTCTAATACAACTTGACGCATTTCATGCTTAGTGACACGGCGTAGCCACAGCCCCCTAAGATTTCTAATTGCGGCGACATTAAATTATTTTCTTATATATACTTATACCAAAAATGGAATTTTGCTCCTAAAGTCCCATATGTGATACACAAACTCACATTAGAACAATTGACCAAGAAATCTAAATATTTAATAGTATATAGGGCATTTCATTAAAAAGACATAACTTTGACATGTCACGCTTTTATTAGACACACTGTATAAAAGTCACTATTATCAAAATGTAGTTCTACTCGACCTACATACACCCCCATAGTTGTTTTTTCGGAAAAAAGGAATCCTTTGGTCATAATAGTCCAAGTCGTTAAGCTTCATTCACGCTGTATAAAAAAGAAATTCATAGAAAGAATTTCTAACACAACAAGTCTAAATAAATTATAATTACTAGAATATCTCAAACAAAGATAACCTTATAAATAATGTTCAATGTGTCCGTCATTATTTCCAATACACTTTTGATAATCGGCGGGAATTTTATTACTGGGACTTACTAAAAATTGAGTGTCTATAAAGTATATTGAATGTAAGATATTTTGCATTAAATTATTCAAATTTCGGTTTTCTACTGCGTTCTTTCAGATGTCACCATAAAAAGTTATCCAGGGGAGTCAAATCTGGACTATGGTCCGTGTCGCCCAATCCATGTTTGATATCGCTCATTAAGATAATTTTATTGGTCACAGGCGCAACACTATGAGGGGGAGCACTATTTTGCTGCCAAATGGTGGTGTTGAAATGCCTTAAGAGGATATCTTCCGGAAAATTCTCAATTTAATTTTGCAAAAAATTAGGTATGTTTCGCCTGTAGTTAGTCTACCTTGAAAATTAATTGGTCCAATCAGTCGAATATTAAAGATGCCACATCAAACATGGATCGCTTGTCGTCCCCGTTTTTACTTCCCACACTGAATGTAATGTGTGGGAAGTACTGAGTCAATCAACTTGACTATTGCCTCATTTCTGCTAGACCTCGAGGAATCTGAGTGCTCCAGAGATGACTACTGTACCTTCTGAATATCCCAGCAGTTGTAAAAGTGGCATCATCAGTCAAAAAAATCTTTTTAAAAATGTCAGGATCTTCTTCAAATCGTCCTATCATATCTCCGCAAAATCGCAACCTTCTGATCTCGTCAATTCTTGAACGGGTAAAATTTTATAAGGGTGGTATCTTAACAGTTAAATATGTTTTTTTTTTCGACTTCCAAAAATATTTTCCTGCAGTTTCAGTAGAGGTTCCAGGATTTAAAAAATGTTTAAAACAAATCATTATAGTAATTATTGTTTATGCCTTCAAGGAAAAGGAAAATATCCAACTCTTATTTTTCATCGACTGGAACTATTTGTAGTTTTTTTTAAAGATCTTTCTTTCATCAAAGCTGCTTTCTGTATATCTGAACATGCTTCTTGACGGCACAGGTATTTATAAAATAAACGTATAATTTCAGGTTTTTGATTTTCATTATAATAATTTAACGGCATTTTTTACAATAAAACTGGAAGTTATTTGCACTTGTAAACAAAGCGATGCCTTTAACCTCGACAAAATGTCAGAATGACACAAAACATTACGGCATTCAATTGTTTTTCGGCCGCCATGGCTATAGCCACTATACATAGTGGACTGAGGACTACTTCCACATTTTAGAAATTTTGAAGCTAAATATTTCAAAAGCCTTCCAAAATAATGTGAATGAACCCTATATTTTTGAAAATAAGAGAACATATTTCTTTCCGTGATATAATATCTGGGTGTCACATCTTCCATTATTTTTTGGTTTCCTTCTTGTCAAATTCTGAATGAAAAAACTATAAAATTTTCATATAAAAACTTTTTTCTATCTCTTCAAATAAAAAAGTTAGGAGGGGAGGCGAGGTATGAGGAAACATAACATCTATGGTGTCGACGAGCCTCGCTACGCAGGATATGCGTCTTTTAGTTACTCCACTAACGAGATATCCAATGTGGTATTCGTCATGAAAGTATTGTAAAACTAAAATACAAAAGAGTCTGAGAACAGTGCACGCTTTACAGGCTTCGTTCAACCCACATATTAGATATATACACTCCTGTTTCAAATCATCGCATCACCTTAAATTTCGTAAATTCGAAATCATCACTTTGTCATTTATAGTTCGATTTCCATAATTTTTTTGAAAAAACATTAGTCACGTTCAATAGTTTCACAACCATATCTCGAACTCTAATGAGCCTTGTTGTTTGATCAATTATACAGGGACAATCGGAATGTTTTTTCACTACCATAATTTCAAAACGCCCTGTAGGATAATTCTATCATAAAATCAGGAACATCCTTTGATAGAAGCACATGTTCTCTGTATTATGTCTTTTGTTTTAGGTCAATGCGCAGTGAGGTTAATTTTTTACAGCGAAATGAGTCTTTTGTCAGCATGGTAGGTTTTACCTTCCATAAATTGTTTGACTTTAGTCTGATTTTGATGACTTTTCCAGCAGGTCACCTACCTGGAGCTACTCGAATGACATCAACCGAGCCCTTTCAAAATGAAAACCAGTAAATGCACTTATTTGAGATTACGAATACTGAAAATACATATAATGGAGTTATCCTGTCAAGTAACTTATTTTTAAGAGTAACATTCACATAACTTTAAAGCATTAATCTACTAAAATTTGTCAAGAGATATTTTAGTTTATACATACAGTTCGACATGCCACCATCAGTTTCAGTTACGAAATAATTTCACAAACAAAAAATTTCTAAATCTTTATGACGATGCTCACAAATCCATCCATACGTATTAGCTCGCATAATACGTATAATATACGGGCTATGTTGAAAAGCTTTTCTCTTCTATGATTCGCAGGATGTATAAAACTTCAAGTATGATAATACACTCATGGACAAGGATAAATAGAATGGCATAGTCCCTCCAGAACCATCGCAGAGGTCGTTTAAGGAATCGACATTGTTTATAGCTATAGGAACATAATAGCACCCTTGAACAGCGAGTATAAATATAATCCTTATCTGATTCTACGTACAACGGAAGAATGAACGTCGGTATCCAAGCTTCTCTGTAATATATGATTATATAAGCATGTAATTTAAGGAATCTTATCGAAAACGATCATGTGAGGCTTATCTGCATTGCATACAATAAATGGCTTCCGAAATCAGTCTCCCTAGAATGTTATCGTATTAATCCAAGGAACAACCTTAATCCATAAAATGCTAAAGCCATGCAATGATTAGAAATGAGGTGACCTAAAGGACCACCATTATTCAGTTGTATCGCCTCGAATTGCGGATACAAGAATCGATTCAGCAAAATAATCATCTGGTTCTAATCGGTTGATTCGCTTTGAGTTAGAATCGAGTAAATCTGCGATAATTAAAATGTCATGCAGCATTGCATATTCATGGACCTTACCACCTACCACATCCATATTTTTAGCAGAACAATATGCTTGCTATATGGCAAGCTCTGTGAGATGACAGTCTACCATTAAAGTCGTGATCGCAAGTGACCCCTTGCCGCATTACTGAATATAAAAAAGAAAAAAGCCTTTTTTTTGAAAAGGTTTTCATTTAAAGGCTCTAAAAAGAAGAAAATAAAATTTTACTATAAAATCTTTAACTATCAACTTATATAGCCTCATTGTACACAATTTATATGATCATAAACGCTTGTCGCGCGATTTGCTTGTGTGAATAAACTAGTACATCTTTAAATGAGTAACTTAATGATAATGATAATGATTTCAGTTTAATTAAACACTTATACCTAGGTACTTACCCAAACCTCGCCACAAACTTTTATGATCATTTAAATTGTCTATAATAAGGCTATAAGTTGATAGTTAAAATATTTAAGGAAAACATTATTTTCTTCTTTTTAAAGCATTTAAATAAAAGCTTTAAGAAAAGGCTTTTTATGCTCATCAGAACGTATCGGTTTAGAACGCAATGAACTCGCAGATAGAAGCGCAAAGAAAACAGTACTTATTGACTTAGTAGGCGATCCGCGACTGTCCCTTATCTCAAGTCTTATTTAGGAAAACTATGCAACAACCAATGGTAAACCGAATCATGGAAGCAGTTGCTCCTTTGTAAATCCAGCAGTGGCACACTTATCCTCTCGGAACTCAAAGGGATGACCATATCCTAGACATGTTTCTCCTATACAATATTGCTTCAACCTCAAATTTACGGTTGAGTATCCTAATACGGAAAAGTGGGAGTCAAGCGGCTGGCAGCATTTTGAGGAGGGCCAGTCTGGTACACAGACGGCTCACCTACGATGAAGGCTTCGGCGCTGGGGTGTGTGGGACAAAAATAAAGCCCTTCCCCTCTCTTGGGGGATACATCACGATATTTCAAGCAGAAATATATACGATTTTAGCTTGTGCCTGCCTCTCAAATTCACGAAACTCAGGGGCTTAGAGGACGGACTACTATCTGCTCTGACATTTAGTGCTTGTAGGGTTTACATCAAGGCTCGTGCTTCAATATAGAAAGGCATTGGATGAAATTTTGGCGAGACATCAGGTGTCACTTATGTGGATGCCGAGTCATGCTGGAGTTTGCGGTAATCAAAGGGCGCATGCGCTCGCAAAGCGAAGGTCGAGGAATAATTTCCTGGGCTCTGAGCCAGCCATGACGCTGGCAGCAGGTACTATTAGAAGGAAAACGTAAGTGTGGTTGCAATGTCAACATCTTATGAGTTGGAGAGGAATTTCTGGACATCTCCGTCAACCTAAAGAACTTACTTTAGGACCTCTATCCGAGGTGGGGCGGTCCTCTCCTCTCCCATTAGACAGAAGCTGCCTAAGCTTACATGTGGGACTGTTATCTGGCCACACTGTAGCGAAGAGGAAGAGTCAGAATATACTAGGTTCAACGGTCTTTGAACTCGAGGATATAAGATGGGCAGGACCCAAGGCCATCCTCATTTTTGCGATGAGGGCAGGACTTGGGAACTAGGGTAAAAAGGCCTAGGTTTCGAACCAAAACCCGCTCGAACACAGTGATTCACTGTCTAGCAGTTTATACCACTGCGCCACCCGGCGTTCTGCGGAGGGGATCGCTTCAACGAAACATACTTGATTATTACTGGAATTTGTAATCTAATTTAAAACAATCAAAAAGATATTTGTTTCGATCGTAGACATCGTCTCGAGCTGCAAACATCATTTATCGCCTATGATGCAACAAATATACACTAATTACAACTGTTACAAGTATAAGTAAGTATTTTCTCGATTTGCTTTAAATCTAGAATCTACTATCGGAGTAGGACGTTGTTGGTCAAAGGAGCATCGTGGCTAGTGACGTCACACGGGTTTTCGGTACTGGGTTCAAAAACCCATTTTTATTTTGATATAACTTTTGAATTATTGCGAAAAAAAGAAAAACAAATATAGTTTTTTTTATAAAACTTACATATGATCTTTCCATTTGACACAAGAAATTTTTTTATTCAAAACCCTAACATCTTGTCATCATTGGCATTTGATATACCATCAATCCATTGATCAAATGTACTGCTTTTGTGGAATCTGATTGGTTCAGATTAGCAATTGCTAAAATCATTGTTAAACAAGAAAATACATAGTTTCCCCCATTTAGGATGGAAAAATAGACTGGAAAGGATACTCCACCTTTTCCAGCTGTAGTTTCTAAAGCGTCAAGTGATAATTCAAAACGGTCAAGTTAATTTCCAACTCGTCACTTAATTTAAAACTGTCAGGTTAATTTATACCTGTCAGTTTCAATTTACGAATGGCGAGTTAGAAAATTAACTTGACCGTTTTGAATTATCACTTGACGCTTTAGAAACTACAGCTGGAAAAGACGTAGACGGTTCATAATGGTCGATTTTATATAAATCTTGTCATTTTTCACCTTTTTGAGGTAAACCTCAAGAGAAATCAACAATTTTCAGGGAACTCTGACAGATGCATGTTCTTAAATGGGCTGCTCTGATTGGTCAACGCCTTGGTTGAAATGCGCGTGTTGACAACATCGGGCCTAAGTGTACTTTATGCGCTGATGACACGTCGTTGGTGACAGATGATGATTTACAGAATAAAGTGGTCAAGTTAGACGGTAAGGCCAAAATTTGGATTTCTAACAACAGCCTCCAGGTTAATCTACGGAAAACACAAAAAGAATATTAAATAAAATAACATTACATCGGGTAAGACGGCTTCTTTATTAGGTATAACATAAGACGATAGGATTAACTTGTCTGCCCGTATTGACAACTTGACAAAAAAAACTAGCGTCATCCATCTTTGTCCTTCGTAGGCTGAAAAGGCTAGTCAATTTTAAATTCCTTTCAATTGTTCATTTTTCATTGGTCCATTGTTACTTAACATATTATGGCATTTCGTGTCCAGAAGAAAGCCATTCGCATTATTGCTAATGCTGAGTACTATGAGCATTGCCAACCCTTATTTAAAAGATTCAAAAGCATGCTCCTTCCAGCGTTGAATATATATTATCAACTGCTCGAAATTCATAGTTTGAAAAACAAAGATAAACATAAGCTAATGAATGTGAATTATGGAACCAGAAAGCATGATTTAATTAGGAAAAAAAGTCAAAAAACACTCTTTAGAAATAAGTTTATATAATATTTTGCCAGAAACAATCAGAAACGTGAATAATTCTAAATTCAACTCTTTTCTAAAGATAAATTTTTGTGACTTTTGTTTCTTTCAAAGGAGGAGTATGTACATTATTTTTCATTCATTGTATTTTTCCAATTGTCTTTCGCTTTTGGTGTTTTTTGTGACTTTGACAATTACATATATTGTACAAAATGTAGTAATAAAGTGAACTGAACGGAGCCTTAAATTTTTCATTGCGTTGTCCTCTCACTCCAGAATATTTGAAGTCCGTCATCTGTTAGTCATTTTGACTACGGATATCTGTTTAGTGCACGATTTTTGTCTGTTTTGATATCTTTTTGGTTATAGAAAATACTGCCTAGTTTATAGAACAAGCTATATGATCCCAAACTATTGTTATGCAATCTTTACTAAAGCAAACGTTTACAGAATTCGACGGAAATCAAGACATTTTTTGAAGTATGTATCGCAAGAGTACATGTGATCAATTGAAAGCTTTGATATATTTACAATGCTAAAATGCATTTCAAAAATATAACGATCTTAAAGCATAGTTGACGTATTATAGAATCTGTTTATGATACTGATATAGATCTAGTTGATTCAATTCTTCGGCATACTGAATGTTTCTTTTTTCTCACAAAATCCAAAAGCTAAAGAAAACAAGTAGAATATGAAATAACTGTAAAATTGTATTTTTTTATAGAATCTGAACAGGAATGCAGTAAAATATCATGAATAGTAGCTTTTATTTGGAATTACCGAGGATAAAGTTTTTAATGAGCTTCATTCGTAAGATTTTTATACGGACAAAAAATTCGACCTCAAGATTCTGAGGGCGAAAAATATCAGTATTGAGGCCGCACTAAACTTTTATATTTGTTACATGTATTACTCAGAATAGTACCGATACAGTATTCTGAAGATGGAATATCCTCGGATTCTATTGTATGTCAAGACGAAAATAGAGCATTTATATAAGAACATGCTCACCCATGAAGTTTGTTGTTCATCATAATTCTGTTAAACAGCATTATCTTTATTAGCTTACCACTTTTTGATGAGACAAGGCTATATTGCTAATTCATTTTTATTATGTGAAATTAATATTAACTATCCAGGACAACCGGTATGAATGCGCAATAAAAAACGATGAAATATCAAAACCAAATCTAAAAACAGTGAATGCAAACATTTCATAATTGGAAACTACAATTGAAAAACGCAATAGCAGTTCGCTATAAAATCGCTTAACCTTTTAGTTTTTTTATGTTTAGATTTATGGATGTAATAATATCGTGACAGTTGATATTAAATGAATAATAGTTGAGCTCGATTGTCATTGACGTTATTTGAATTATTTTCATCAGTCGCGGGAATTTAGAAATGTTCGAAGTGTCAATGAAATTTCATTGTTTCCTAATGAAGCAGGTCAAATCAATAGAAGTGCAAACGTTATATGTTAGTTCCAGAAAGTATTTGACTTGCCACTGTGAATTTGTAAAGATGTTTTTTGCTTTTATCTCGTAAACTGAGTATACAGAGACGGTCTATCCAAATTTTTGGATCTAAGTAGTTGTGGACAACAGAGTTTTCCGGAAATTTGGTATTGGTGCGGAAAATATTCCTAAAGTAGTGGCAGTACCACGCTAAAAGTTAGATTCTACTGATTATCTCCAAGACTGTTCCAATAACAATTATCTATTAAACATTCAGGGGGAACATAGCAACAGGCCAGGACATAAATGCTATTACGTTCTTTCATAGTCAAGTTACGTGAATAACATTACTTTCTACACAATGTTGCCACTTTTGTCGCTCTCTTATTAGGTATTATTATTATTATTATTTATCACAACTTCTTTGGATGAAAGCTGCATTCGTTAAACATAAAAATTATTCCATAGATACTTTGATTTGCATCTGCCTTGTTTGCTATCCTTTTTGTACTTGAAATTTGGATTACGTATTAAGCTTCATTCTACATGAAAATCGCACTTTTAATTGACTAATTCGAGCGTGGGACTTTTTCTTAGTTCCCTTGCTTTTAAATTACATCTATCCGGTTTGGTAGACCAACAAAAGCTTTTTTAGTTGCCTCGACAACCCTTTCAGATTATTAATGTCAACCTACATTCGATACCCAAATGAGAGAACTATAGAATTTTTAGAGCAAAATATATGTAACTGTTCTTACTATTTTAGAGTGCAGAATTAGACTCCGGATTTGAGGATGTTGTTTAGGAGCTCTCTAGGCGTAGTAATTCTAAAATGCTTAATTTAATATATCGTTTTGAGCATGAAGCGTATCCAATGTCCTTAGGGTATTTAATTTATATTTATACTATAATTAAGCAGTTTTCGACAGAATCCATATACGTCGACTTTCTAAGATTGTGTTAAAAAGTACACACTAGTGCGTAACACATAGAGAATTTACTACATTTGCTAACTGACCACTCCAAAAGGTATTCCGCAAAAATATGAGAAATGAAATGGAATTTTTTGGCTTTCGTCAGTTAACCAATTCCGTTTGTTTGTTTGAACATCTAAGAACCTGGATACGACTTTTGGCTTATCGATTTGCGGAGCGACAAACGTAGAGTGGAGCGCAGAGCGACTAGAACAAACATGGAAATGTACTAAGCAGGCCACGAGGCGCTGCTCAAGCGAAATACCCAGCGTTTTCCGCCCGGTGTACGGTATACCAACTGTCTCCTCGGAAATTGCAGAGGTTATTCATGTCCGCATAAAAGCGTATATCCCGCATATAATCAAAATATCAGAGTCAGGATCCAACGGCTAGTTTGACAAGTCCTGTGGCAGAGCTCGTCGGGCAAAAGTTCTGGCTTATGGTATGCGCACATAAGTCGGCATCGGACGGACGGTACGGATCGAAGAAAAATACTTTCTATTAAATTTAATGGACCAGCGCACATATGTGCGGATGGTAGGCATCGAGTTTTAAAATTGCGGCGAGAATATAGCAACTAGGATTAAACGCCGGCCGACGCGTGCCGTGCGTGCCGATACCGACGTATGTGCGATGCTGATCGGAGATTTCCGAGGTACCGTCAGCATTTTGCCAGTATCTACTTACCTTAAGCATATCATCAACCTTTCTTTTGCTCTAATAGGCGGGCGAGATGGACATTTTCCTTCAGTAATGGCTTCTCTTATGGCCTCTAGTAGAGAATGGAATTTAAAACGCGTCATTCTGAAGTAATTGAAGAACCTTTTTTTGTCATTCATCAAGTCTGAAAATTAATGTACATATTCCCCAAAAACTGCTCTTCTCTGACATACTTCATGAACCCACACCCGTCTACGCTTTCTACATTTTTGAAAATTTCCTTCTTCCAGAACAATCGCCAACTCGTCACCGTTCGAAGACATATTTGCAACTGCTTTCCAATTCTTTCGCCGATTTCGATCAGATATGTGCGATACCCCATTGAAAAATCCGTACCGCATACCGGCCGTTCCATCCGTCCCGTCCGTTCGATTGCCGATTTATGTGCGCGTACCTTAACCGAACTTACTTACAGACCCCACCGCACCGTCAAGAACAGACATGCTGATATTAAGTCTACGAACAAATACAACCAAGCTGTTCGACGTGCAAAAATACAACATGATAACAAAATAAAGCAGAAAGATATGTCGCATCCCAAAGGCAGCCGATCCTTCTGGACGCTGGCCAAACAAATAGAAGGTAACTTCTCGAGGAGTAGCTTTGCACCTGCGGGACTGCTGCACCTCATCCCCTATTAGATATTTTTGTAATGATATAATTGCACCCAATACTATCACAGAACAAAATCGGAAAACAATACCACCGCCCAACCACCCCAATTTCACCCCGATCCAAAAAAGAACAGCAAATGATCATGAACCCCTAAAACGCCTAAAAACGAAGTTAAAGCCGCTTTTATATTTTTAGTTTTTTTATTGTTGCTGCGCCGAAACTGACACGATTTCTTAAAACCATACGCGTTTTCCATCCTTGGCACGGTAATAATAATGTGGCAAAGTTTTGTTAAAATCAATTCCATAATGTCCACGTAACTCAATACAGAACGATCTAAAGCAATAAAATCGTATGCAGACATCAAAATTCCCTTGGTCTCTGTAATAGGCAGGGCAGTGTTCGGATGGACCTAAAAAAGAGTGTTTTGCCGCTAGGATCTTCTTTCACATGTCAATGGACAGCCTATTATGAATACAACAAATTTTTGAGTTTTACAATCCCCACACCCCACCACCCACCCCCAGTCACCCTAATTTCACCCTCACCGAAAGAAAAAGTAGAAAATGATCGGCAACTCCTAAATCACCTAAACGAAGTTTGAGGTATATGTTTTTGCTAATTATTCCGCCGCCCATGCACCGTTCCTCAAAATTAGCAGCACCCCACAGTATATCGGTACCCAGATTTCATCATAATCCGTGCAGCGCGTACTGAGATCACGAGGCTAGAAAAACGCGCACAGACAGACAGACAGATAGACCGACGGAAATGAGTGAAGATGAAAATTACATGTTTCTGCCCTACAGAAGTATTTAGTGTCAATTTACGCCACTTACATTTAACCACATCTGACACTGTTTCATTGTACATTATTGTAAAGCTATATCACACAATGTGGGTAATTCTAACTATCTTTTAAGTACCTAGCCGAACAGTATGCTAATCTCGTTTCCTGTAGCTTTTCAAAGGAAAACCCTTTTCTGTCGCATTTCAGTAACATAATTATATACTACTCGTAAGTGAAATCCGAACACTAAGAAAAAAATGTTGTGGTTTATGAAATGCGGTTGGACCAAATACAATAATAATAAACGAACTCATTTGCCATAATTAGTTTATAAAAAAATACAACAGATCAATAATGGGTGGGCCCTCCATGTTGACAAATACACTTCTCTAGCCTACGCGGCATGCTCGTAATCTGGTTGTTGATAAACTCTAGAGGAGAGATACAACCTCCCAAGCTGCCTTAAACAGCATGTTCCAATTCGTCTATCGTGGACGGAGGATTGAGTAAATCCTATACCATACTTTTTCAATTGGCGATAAATCGGGTGATCGTGGAGGCCTGGGGAGTACCCTGACCTCAGCTTCCTTTAGGAACCTCATCGATACCCTTGCAATATGAAGATGTGCATTATCTTGCTGGAAGAAACCCTCTTTGAGGCCTCGGACATATGAACGGCACTTGATTCTAACACCTCATTTACATAACGTTGCGCAGTCATTGTGCCACGAATGACAAGAAAAGGTGACTAGTTGTTGAATGCATTGGCACACCAAACCATCAAACCAATAGGACGGTGTACATGGCGCTAAACAGCAAACTGGAGATCACGTCATTCACCCCGTCGTCGTCTTATGTGTTAGCGTCCATCGTGTGCCTCCAGACAAAACCTGGACTCGTCGGAGAAGGCCATCTGATGCCACTCAGTATGCCATTCTCGGTGTTCTTGACATCAATCTAACCGTTGGCGACGATGAGTTGCAGTGAGTGGAAGCACTAGATGCGAACGATATTTCACTTAATATGTGGTACACCGTGCGGATTCAAATGGGCCTCCCTATAGTTGCATACCAAGCGTCAGCAACAGCTCGAGTGGATCGCAATATGTCTCGAAGGGACAGTAGTCGTAGATGACGATCTTGCCGGTCTGAAGTTCTTCTAGCTCGCTGCATTCGTCCTTCTGCGATCCATGCGCGCCATGCTGCTACAACTGTAGCCACGCTACGCCCCATGGTTATAGCAAATGCTCTGAAAGAAGCACCACGTCTTCGTTGGCCTACAATCCGACCTCCTTCAAAGAAGCTTTATCGTTCTGTAGACGTCATAAAACGCAAAAAGTGCATTCTCTCAAAATCGATAATTGTCACGATCATAATACCTATCGGTGTGGGAAACAAAACACCAATATTTCGCAACATGACGTTTCTTAGTCGATAAATCCAAAATATCGATGTTATCATTCAGATGCATCGATGTAGCGATACATCGGTTTCTTGGTCAAACATTAGGTCTGTTTTTACAGAGAATCACAAACCAGTCAGAGCCAATCAGTATTCCCCATTGCAGTTGTCAAACTATTTCTGACTAGTACTGGCCAATCAAATTGACGCTGACTAGTTTGTGATTGCTGTAAAAACAGACCTATTGTCATCGTATTATTGTCAATTTTCTAGTTGTAAAAATTTTCATTGCTATTGTGCCTTGCCGCGATTGATGTTTTTAGCAAGCACGATTATCAATTGAACCTATAATCTCGTAATGGCGTTTAAATTACAGCTCATCACTCACCGTACATCAAATTAAGGTCGCCGGATTAGCCAAAGCTTTAAACCTACGTAGAAGGAATTATATGGGAGGCGAAGACCGTAGAAATAAGTTAAAGGAAGCTTATGTGTATAAGCAGCTTACGCCTTAAATTTAAAACGCAGTTGTGGACTTTTTGTCAGGACTTGGATTTTACTTACGATGGGAGAATTATAAATAAATGTGAAAGTCTCGGAAAGTAATTCTCCGCATGTCCTGTTCATGATTCAGTCTACGAAGCAGTACAGGGTGCTCCTAAGTACGTAGATAGCACCAAAAAATTCTGCAAATTAACATAACTAAGGCGGCCATATCAAGGAGGCTGGAAACAAATATCCAATTTATGTCTAGATCAGAGATTCACGACTTGCCTTGATTTTCAAGCTACTTGACTTGACTTGACTTGATATCAAGTCAAGATCAAGTCAAGTATTTGTTTTCGAAATTCAAGTCAAGTCAAGCAGTTACACATCAAGCAACTTGAAAATCAAGTTTTTCAAGCTAACTACTTGATTTTTTTTTGAAAAAATTGTTCTTTTTTTTATATTAATCTGATTAACTGCCAAAACGCAATAACAATAAAAATCTATGTACTCGTATATAAAGGTGTAATCTTTTGTTTAAAAAAAACATCCAAAAACGAAAACTCCAACAAACTTAGTTAAATAATGAATGTAATAATATGAAACAAAACTACGAATTATTCTGAATTCTGACAATAATACATAGAAAAACAACAAACTCAAATAGGTGTAGGTTGGCTCAGTGGTTAGAGTCGAGGGCTCGTGACCTGTGAAGGTCCTGGGTTCGATTCTCGTTAGAGGCGGAAACTTATTTCTGGCCTTTTCATTCAAAAATAAATATCCATAAAAAAATCTTAGTGAAGAGCCTTCACTGTTGGCTTTTAATTAACAGTGCTGTTCCTAGAGTGGCGCCGGGAAACAGTAACAAAGCCTACACAGAACACGAGGTTAATGACCAGAGAAGTCGATGCCGATGACACAGAAGTAAAAAAAAAATTTAATATCTTCATTTGCCATCCATGGTTTTTGACACATAAGACCCCTGACGGAGTTATCACCTAATCGATTTCTTGTTTTGGTAAGAGCAGCTCTAGAAAACTGCCTTTCAACTGGAGCTGAAGTAGCTGGCGTTGCCAACAAGTCTTTGGCCATTGCGGCAAGCTACTTGGCTTGATGATTCCCTAGTCCAGTTTGTTGTCGTTTGATTCTCCATCATACTTCTCATGCACAAAAATAACTTCACGTTGAATGGTGCCAAGAACCACTCAAGACATACGATTATGGTAGATCTAAGGGAGTTTATAATATAATAACTGGTGGTGGAACATAGATGTATGCATTTGACCCTGAATCTAAACGGTAATTGGCTCAATCGGTATTTCAAATTGATTCCAATCCAATGAAAATGAAGCACCTTCAAAATGTCGAAAAAAATAGTTGTTTTTTTTTCTGGAAAGTATGAACGATTTCCTTTGCCACCTACTTATCAAAACCTCCTTTGTAATAGTCTGAATCTGTATTGATTCCGGAAAGAAGAAAGAACAACTGCCCTTGAAGATAAAGTCTAGGCAAACTAGCGCCTCCAATGTTTTTTTTTCACATAGATGTTCGCTAATTTGAATATTCACACGCATTCAGCAAAAACCAGTGTTTGAAAGGAAAAAACGCCGAGACACGTCAAAAGGCTTGTCAAAGGGTACAACTTTGTAACCAAACACTACTTCACCAGCTTGTACCCTCTGCCTCCAGGGTCATCTCCTTAAAAATTTTAAATAACAAGCGATATCAAGGAATATCTTGCTTCAAAGGTATGTCAAAGCCCTTTGTTTTGACGTTTTATTTCTTTAAATCGGTCGATTCGTTCTCGAGAAAATTAGAAAATTTTTTATGTGTCTCAACTCAAAATGTTGCCTGTTGGTGATGTAGGCGATGTTCAAATTCCTGACGTACAGTTTCAAAAACATGTTGTGGGATAGCATGGCAGCTTTCAATGATGCGTTGACAAAGGTCATCCAAATTTTCAGGTTGAGGGGTAAAAACAATGGATTTTGAATGGTCAAATAGAAAATGTTTAATGGCGTCAAATCAAGAGATCTAACACCCTATTTATTTATCTGGAAACGCGTCGTCTAGCCGTTGCCTACGCGGAAGAACATAGTGAGGAGGAGCGCCGTATTGCTGGAAACTGATTCCAGTCTCATCAAGTATAGCGTTTCCATCCTCTTTAATTTGGTTTTCAATGGTTTTCAATGGTTATTTTCCAACATATCCGAATAAATATGTCCATTTAATTTTTAAAATTATATAATATATACAGGGTGGGCCAATAGTGCGTGGACGGAGGATTGTGGGCTTACTGAAAACTATTCCAAAAATCTGTCACTTGATCATGGTAGGGACCCTTGAGGGCTATTACGTAAAAATATTTTCACTTAAATTCTGACGTTTATACAGGGTGATTCATATCAAACTTACATTTTTTTGAATGGAACCTCCTATATATTATTGCATATTTGGATTTCTTGGTCAATTCTAGTGTAACTTTATGTATCACACATGGAACTTTTGGTATAAGTAGGTACCAGAAAAAATTAACTATCGCAGCGATTATAAAACTTAGAGGGCCTTGAATTTGCAGTACGACTAAGCATGAAATGCGTCACCTTAAGTCAGACGGCTAAATTTGAATTCTTTTTGTACTTGAAGAAATCTGAGGATAAATTAAGGAAACTTCAATCACAGATAACTTGATTGCATCTTTCTACTACTTTCTACTAAGTTAGTTGCTTTCTTCAATATTAACGAGCTTTTGTTTATTTTTCATGGCCTGCTAGGTTGCTTGCATGCAGGAAAATTGAAAAAAGCCGATTTGACTGAAAATTTGAAATAAAATGAATACCAAAAAAGATTGATATCGACAATGCTATATCGTTAGAAAGGTAATCAAACCTTACATTTGATCCTTTAAACCAAAATAGGCATTCCCATTTGAAAAAATCAAGTTATCTGTGATTGAAGTTTCCTTAATTAATCTATCGATTTCTCCAAGTACAAAAAGAATTCAAATTTAGCCGTCTGACCTTAGGTGGCGCATTTCATGCTTAGTCGTACCGCAAAGTCAAAGCCTTCTAAGTTTTATAATCGCTGCGATATTCAATTTTTTTCTGATACCTACTTATACCAAAAATGTTGATTTGCGCCTAAAGGGTTTGTTTGAAGTTCCATATGTGATACATAATAATAATAATAATAAAACCATTTATTTCAAAAGGTACAAACGTACGAATGAAATATAAAGTCACTAGAATTGACCAAGGAATCCAAATATGCAATAATATATAGGGGGTTCAATTCAAAAAATGTAAGTTTGATATAAATCACCCTATATAAACGTCAGAATTTAAGTGAAAATATTTTTACTTTATAGCTCTCAAGGGTGCCTACCACGGTCAAGCGACAGATTTTTCAAATATTTTTCAGTAAGCCCACAATCCTCCGTCGACGCACTATTGGCCCACCCTGTATAAAAATAAAATTAAAAATTTAATAATGTTCATTAATAAACTTTGTTCCCTAAAATTTCTGCCCATACATTAATTCGTTGAAGGTACTGCCCTTCTAGCAGGATGACGACGTTCATGTTATGCTTATTAATAAATCCAGTTTGATAAAATGTGCTTTCATCAATGAGGCAGATATACTTCAAATAAATGATATTCTCATTAATCACTGTTTGTTTATAAAACTCAACTCGCAAATCATCTTCGGTTAATAACACTTGCACTATTCTTATTTGGAATGGAAATAAAATTTATGGGGTTTAGTTATTGTGCGTATAGAGCCAAATAAAATATCAGTCGCATCCATAATTTTACGAAAAGAAGTACTACGATTTGTGTAAAAATGACCCAACATTTCAACTTGAGCGGCTTTGTTCAAGTTTGCTTCCCACGGCGATAGGTAGGGTGAGTATTATGTGTCCATTTCCGTCGGTCGGTCTGTCAGTGTCCTTCCACCAACGTAATCTCAGTAACTGCTGCATGGATTGTGAGGAGATTTGGGTACCGATATGTTGTGGGGCCCTAGTAGGTAATGCTGGTATAATTTTGAAAATCGGTGGATTAGCGGCGGAGTAATTAGTACAAAACAAAAAAAATAATATTCCTCAAACTTTGTTTTCGGGCGTTTTAGGAGTTCCTGGTCATTTTCTACTTTTTTTTTTTTGGGAGGGGTGAAATTGGGGTGGTTGAGCGTGGGGGTTGTAAAACCGAAAGGTTATTGTATACATAATAGGCTATCTATTGACCTTACCTAGCGGCATAACATCCCCTTTTGCGGGTGGGCGATGGTTTGGTTACAAAGAGATCTCAGACATAGCTTCATGCTATAGGAAAATAATAAACTAGTATCACCGTAATGTGTGGCAAGTACTGAGTCAATCAACTTGACTTAATTTTTTGTTTTATATCTGAACAAATTATGGTAAATTAAGATTCTAATTTACTCAAAAACGAATCAAACGATTTTAGAAAGTCAAATCTCAGAATAAAGGAGTTAGACATACTTTTGATACAATGAGCTATTAATCGATGCCCTTTATGATTTGGAATTTTCAAAGGGATGACCCTTTAGGGCAGATGGTTCAAGGGAGGGTAGTAGCTTTTGGTTAAATAGTCGACCCCCTCGGCAAAATCTTTTGACGTGTCTTGGCGTTTCTTCTTTTAATCCGTAGTGGGAAGTTTTCGAATGAATTTATATGGAAGACACTGCTCTAAGTAGTCCCAACTATTAATTTTTTTAGTTTGCTTCAGTTTACATAAAATATTGGCTGAATGTATACATACTCATTCCACGTTGTTGAGGTGGATAAGGATGTAAATCCATGGTGATGTGATAGTGAGATTTGAATTTACCGTAACAATTTCCATCAGATTCGAGTTTCGCAAATTATCGTCGGTTATCAACTCGCTTGCCCCATTAGACCGCAAGACAAACATTTACCAAGTAATTCTCATCATGTCGAGCGAAGTCCTGGCCGAAATATTTTTAAACTGCACAGTGTAAATATGTGCTGAACGTATATGGCCCATTAACATTAATTTCAATGGTGTTTGCGTTCTGACTGACGTCAACGCTCTATAGCGCATTTCAAATATTTTCGCGGAAAGTCCACATGGCTGCCGCGCCCTATGGTAACGGACTTTTCAACATTTCTGACAAATGAAGTGCCTGGAAAGGTAACAAGTACCTACGTACCTAAAATACAAGAACATTCTGTACAGGCTGTTTTCAAAGTTGGGACTTTCCTTTTCAGAAACAACTGCCTTTAAAATGACAAATCTAAACGGTGAATCAGCAGCAGAGAAATAATATAACTGTAAAAAAATACTTACTATTCATTCGCTGCAATGTTTTAAGTGCGCTTCTATCACAGTCTTATACAGGGTTATTCACGTTATACGACACGGAGCATTATGGCTAAAGTATTTGATGAAAAATAAAATAATAATTTCGGATGGATAGAGACCCATAAAGGCTACACTTTAAAAATATTTTCATGTTATACAGGGTGTCCCAAAAACACGAAATGTATCAACACCCCGTATATTATTGCATATTATTGCATATTCAGATTCCTTGGTGAATTCTAGTGTGACTTTATGTATCATACATGGGACCTAAAGCGAACCGTTTAGGTGTAGATCACCACTTTCGGTATAAGTAGATATCAGGAAAAAATTGAATATCGCAGAGATTATAAAATTTGGAAGGCTGTGACTTTGCCGTATTACTAAGCATAAAATGGGTCAGCTTTGATAAAAGTGTCAAATCTAAATTACGTTTATACTTGGAGTAAACGTTCGATTAATTAAGGAAACTTCGATTAGCGATATCTTGATTATTTCAGATGGGAATGCCTAATTTTTTTCATACGGTTAAACGTAGAATTTGATAGCCTTCCTAATGATGTAAGGTTGTGAATATCAATCGCTAATAGTTTTCATTTAATTTCAAAATTGCAAACAAATCGGCGTTTTTCAATTTTCCTACCTATAAGCAACGTAGGAGGCCATGAAATATGAACAAAAACCTGTTCAGGTAGAAGAAAACAACTAATTTAGCAGAAAAATACACACGAACTAGACTAAAGGGACAATATTACACAAATTACTCACAACAAACAAAGTCTAACCAGAAACAACGGCGGTAACATCTCTACGGTCAAAGAGAAGCTGGCGTATGGCAGTAATAGATATTTTTTACAATCTAATCGCTACCGCAATTTACTAGAGGTTAAACATTTCCACAATAATTAAAAACCCTGATATGAAACAAAACA